>CM066591.1:12841016-14308081 GCA_033816785.1 Picus viridis | reverse complement strand
ATAGAATGGCTTGGGTTGGAAGGGACCTCAGAGACCATCTCCTTGCCATGACCAGAGATGCCTCATAACTGGACTTGGCTGCTCAAGCTCTTATCCAACCTGACCTTCAACACTCCCAGGGAGGAGGCATCCACAACCTCCCTGGGAAACCTGTCACCATCCTTTCACTGAAGAACTTCCTAAGCTCCAGTCTAACCCTGCTCTCCCTCAGCTTCAAACCATTCCCCCTTGCGCTGTCTCTAGACACCCTGATGAAAAGTCCCTCTGTGGACTTCCCGTAGCATCTCTTCAGATATTGAAAGGCAGCTCAGAGGTCCCCCTGAATCTTCTCTTCTCCAGGCTGAACAATCCCAGCTCACTCAGCCTATCCTCATAGCAGAGGTGCTCCAGCCTTTGGATCATCTTTGTGACCTCTTCTGGACTCTCTCCAACAGCTCTGTGTCCTTCTTCTGCTGGGGACACCAGAACTGGACTCAGTATTGGAGGTGGGATCTCACAAGAGCATAGTAGTAGTAATAATAATGCTCTCAATATCATCATTATTGTTCATCATTATTGTTGTTGTTATCATTATTATTATTATTATTACTGTTGTTATTATTATTTCTGAAACTGGACACTAGCTCTAATAATCTGAGTATTTCAATTCACTTTTGTGATCCATATTTCATCTCCTGTTTTATGTTTGGATTATTTTTTGAATACTCTGTTTATTGGAACTGAAACCTGGCTACCTCTTCTTAGCACTCTGCTTTTAGTTGACCCAAATCGTATTCATCCATCACTTTTGTTTTTTAGAGCATTAATATCTTGCAGCAAAGGTTTCAGAATGGATTAGCTTCCTAATCTTTCACTCCAGGAGAGTTAGGTTTGAATCTGTCAGAGGTGAGAAGGCCAGTCAATATGTTATTTCAGGAGCCTGGCTGGTAAGGATGGGTAGATAGGATGGTGCTGTGATCCAAGAAGTTTTGTTACATAGAAAACATGCAGTTGTTTAACAAACAAACCAACTTTTCTCACTTGCTATCAAAATAAGAGCAGGAGTTGCTACTCTAGTATGTGAAAGAGGTTCAGACATCTGTATTCTAATCTCAGTCTTGAGTTTGTCCATATTTAGGAGATATTCTATACTCTGTGGCTGGGTTTTAAGTGCAGTGATCCACAAAGATATGAATAAGCCACTAAGTGTCGAAAATCCATAGAAAGCAGAAAGAGTCAGCTTTAATAGAATGCTGTAGTATGGCCATCAGGCTGAAATTCTGATGGGCTGATGTCTGTGGTACCAATGTGTCCATTGGTGGCCATGAAGAGAGCTGTTTACAGTGCAAGTTTTTTATGGAAGTTCCAAGCAGGTCACTACAGGTGGGAGATGAAATTCAGGGGGATGCATTCAAGTCTATCATCCCCTTGTAAAGGTTATTGTGTGTCTTAGGTCATTTAGTCTAGAAGAACCCAAAACTATCTGAGGTGCTTCAGCAGCAGAATCCTGCAGGGACTTGATTGGGACAGGGAGTGCTGTGGATTTGCAGAACTCTTTCTGTTGCTTTTCTATGGGATGATTTTAAGGCCATGGCAGTAAGTTAGCTAACCCTGTCACAGGCTGTGAATATAAACCAAATTGAGTGTGCTCTATAAGGCTGCATTGTTTGTTCAGTGTGCTTGCAGGCTCCTGGACCTCTTTTGAACATCCTGGCATCTCCCCAGGACTTGACGCAATTTTTTAACTTGTCATCAGGTGTGCATATCCTCATTCAGAGATTCATAGAATGGTTTGGGTTGGAAGGGACCTTCAAGATCACATGATCATGGGCAGGGACACCTCCCACTAGCCCAGGTTGCTCAAGGCCTCATCCTACCTGGCCTTGAACACCTCCAGGGAGGGGGGCATCCACAACCTCTGGGCAACCTCTTCCAATGTCTCGCCACCCTCAGTGTAAAGAATTCATTCTTAATCCCCCTGTCTGAATCGCCTCTCACCTTTGCTCAGATCAAAACTCTCTCACCATCATGGCAACAAATTACTGTTGGTGTTGAACAAAGAGGGATGGTGCCCCTGAGCATAAATGAAATGATCAAGAAGATTTTTTTTTTTTTTTTTTTTTTACAAAAGCAAGAGCATGGAAAGGAAAGAGCAGTACCTTAAATTACCACTGGAAGTGGTCAGTGTGGGCTTGCTGTGACGTAGTATCATAGTATCAGTCAGGGTTGGAAGGGACCACAAGGATCATCTAGTTCCAACCCTCCTGCTACGGGCAGGGACACCCCACACTACATCAGGCTGGCCAGAGCCTCGTCCAGCCTGGTCTTAAACACCTCCAGGGATGGGGCCTCAACCACCTCCCGGACAACCCATTCCAGGGCTTCACCACTCTCATGGTGAAGAACTTCCTCCTCATGTCCAGCCTGAATCTCCCCACCTCCAGCTTCATTCCATTCCCCCTGGTCCTATCACTACCTGAGATCCTGAGAATTCCTTCCCAGCCTTCTTGTAGGCCCCTTCAGATACTGGAAGGCCACAATGAGGTCACCTCGAGCCTTCTCTTCTCCAGACTGAACAGCTCCAACTCCTTCAGTCTGTCCTCTTTCTTAATTGTCAAAGGCAGTCTAGATGAGAGCCTTGATGAGTCAGTATTATCTTGGAGATCAGTGACCAGGCCACTTTCCAAGAAGCTGCATTTCTTCCACCTCTTCATTTGCTTTCTCCTACAGTGAAACTGAAACTTGTCATTCACCAAATATCTATCCTTCTGAGCAGAGTGCATTAATATGCTGGAAGAGTCTACTTAAAACTGTGAAGTGTACCTTGTATGCCTCTGTTAGTTAATCCAAAACAAAGATTAAGTAAGTTTCTTTCTTTCTTTTTTTTTTTTTTTTCCCCTAGGAGAAAAGCTGAATGTGAAATTAAAATGTAAATCAAAAAGTAATTGGCTTTTTGTGCATAGTTTAGATAAGATTTACTTTTGAAGAATGACTTTGTGTTTTAACACAGCAGGCCAGACACCATGTGGCACACTTGCACTTAATAATGGCAACCAATCTGGGCCATAAATATTGCAAACGATGCCATTTGAATGAGGAGCCCTCTGAACCATAATAAAACCCCCTGTGATTAATTCCAGAACTGCTCTGTTCATATTAGACCTGCAGTGGCCTCCTGATGAGATCAATACAGCGTAGCAGAGTGATTCTAATAGAAGTGTTATTATCTTTTAATCTTCAGGAGAACGCCAACTTGAGAATTCTTCAGCATTCTGGCTGCTTATTTTCTCAGAGCAACCTTGAAGGCAGTTGTTTTGTGAAATGAAGATACATTAGAGCCTTTTCAAGGATTTATCAATACCAGGGCACGGGCACTGTTTGTGGAGCCAGCAGCTAAAAGGCACATTTGTATGCCGAGACTTACAGTTGGTCACAGTGACCTTCCCTGTCAGCCTCTGTTTTCTCAGCAGACAAATGCCTACAGTGAATGAGGAGTAAAGGACAGGGACGGCAGCGGGAGGCTGCGTGCTGGGGAGTGGGACAATACAGAGCAGTGTTTTTTTCCAGCAGCCAGCAGCAGCAGCATCCTAGGAGCTGTGTTGCGTGTATCATGTTTAGCTGGGACGTGTCTCTGTGCGTGCTGGAGTCGGTGCTAACTGAGATGCAGAGTTTGGAACAGATTTTCATTAGAGGGTCATAGAATGGTACTGGTTAGAAAAACCATTTGAGATCCTGGAGTCCACAACCATCAACCCAACACCACCATGGCCATTAAACCATGCCCCCAAGTGCCACGGCCACACATTTCTAGGAACTCTCCAGGATGATGATTCCACCACCTCTCTGGGCAGCCTCTTCAAATCCTGACTAATCTTGCAGCAAAGAAATTTAACCTAATCTTCAACCTAAACCTCCCTGGCACAATTTCAGGCCATTTCCTCTCACCCTATCACCTGATCCTAGGGAGGAGACCAACCCCCACATGATAGCAACCTCCTTTCAGGGAGTTATAGAGAGCAATGAAGTTTCCCCTCAGCCTCCTCTTCTCCCAGACTCCACAGCCCCAGTTCCCTCAGCTGCTCCTCACCAGATCTCTTCTCCAGACCCTTCACCAGCTTTGTTGCTCTTCTCTGGACAAGCTCCAGCACCATAATGTCTTTCTTGTAGCGAGGAGGCCAACACTGAACCCAGCATTTGAGGTGCAGCCTCACCAGTGCCCACTACAGGGGCACAATCGCTGTCCCCTGCTTCCTTCAATCTGGAAATAAAGAAAGGGTAAAAACTCTCTGACAGCTCTGTTAGTAATGCCAAATGTCTGCAAATGTAATCCTCCTATTCCTTGTTTTCCTCATTGCATTGGATTAGGAAGGCATAACAAAGCAAAAAGGTTACTTTCATATTCCTAGCCTTGCATAATTAGCTAAGGTGTGATGTGTTCCTCCTGTCATGTTTTGCTGTGTATGCTGCTGGTGCTTAGCAAAGGATGATTCTGTTGCATGTGATTCATAATTGGTAGTCCTGCTCTTGCTTCACATATTCAGTCCTGTGAAGCATTTCTTCTGAAGTCAATAGAATGTCCCCAGCAGTTATATCCCCATCAACCTTGTCTTTGCCATGGGGCACCCTTGCAAAAAGGGACTCTCCATCTCATGTGGTAGCTACCTTTTCTGTACTGATAAGGTCTCCCCTAAGCCTTCTCTTCTCAAGATAGACCAAAACCCATCCCTCCTCATTGCTCATAAGAGGCAGGCAGTTTAACAGAGAACTCTGTACGAATGTAGCAGCTGTTCTTTTACACCTGAACCTTCATCTTAACTCTTGACTGGTCAACAATTTAGTGAGACTGTGGTCCAGAACCAGCCAATAGCAGAAATCATTTTTTCTGAGATGATTCATGGAACACCCACTGCAGACTGAGAATGCTGCTTTGGCTGTATGAGATCAGAGTAAGGAGAGTGTGAGGTGGGATTGTTGGAGTGTGGGTGTTTAGGGGGTCTGTGCATACCTGACTTCTGCTGGCTCATTCTAACACTGCCTTTTTCTTCTGAGTTTTTCCAAAGTCTGTATGGAACACTGAAGAAATATCACTTTAGCCTTCTTCTACAAGCCTATCAAATGTCTTTTATTAATTCCCTTTCTCCCCTGAGTTAGATTTTACATTTCTAAGTCTCGTCAAATATTCACAGATGTCAGGAATAGACCCCAAGTAGAACTAATTTTTTCAGCATGATCTATTACTATACACACTGCAGAGATCTCATGTGAGGTAGCAGCTTTATCGTTTAGTAAGATCACATTATGTTTTCTTTCAACAAGATTATTTCGAATCATTTCAGATGAGCTTACTTCAAAAATAGTTAATTAAATCTTTTGTGATGTGTTCATCGTACGTATCATAACTAATGATGTATTTCTTCTTCTCTAAGATGACCTGAGCTGCGTTGTGTCACTCATCTCACAAAAAAACCTCAGATATCATCCCACATTCTTCATCAATAATAAAATTTATATATGTGACAAGAAGGTTCTGTCACGTGAGCTTTGCAATGCTGACAATCACAAAATTCAGATGAACTGTGTGAAATCTTCTGACAGGCATCTATGCAGACTGAGCCTCGTTTAGTCTCTAGATACTCTGTAAGTTAAAGGTTGTCTTGTTCTAATTGCATGATATTTCTCGGCTTTGCTCGGAAATGCGCCGCGTGGCGATGGCAGAATGGTATAAGAGACTCAGAAATGTGTGGGGAGAGAGGGGGATGGATCACTTCTGTTTCTGAACAGCTTAACACCAGCTGAGAAATGATGGTAACCTGTGCCTGTCTTGAATTCAGGTGCTCTGTTGTTTAAAATTTGGCTGCGGCTAGGTCGTTATTGAAGTTACAGCAAGACCAACTACTAATTTTCAGCAGTGTCTCATTTAAAAACAGTGCATTACAATGAGCAAGACAAAAATAGAATCAGCGCCCTTATGATTTTTTCTTTTATATGCACTTTAGATGCCTGAAGCCATAGCTGTTTTATGATGAGATCTGAAATACTCCGTTCACAGATATATATATTATTATATGCATGCATGTATTTTGGCCCGATGCTTCAAATAGTGGAAACATTCCTATTGCAAAATCTTTTCTGCTTAATTTTTTGACAGAGATGTAGCGGGTGAGAACAACCTGCATTAATTCAGGCTTTTCCTGACACAGTCTCAAATGAGGCTTCGGATGTGCATCTTGGGCGAGTTCTCGGTCGCGTTCCCTACATAGTTGGGAGAGTGTAGTAATAAGCATTTTACAAGAAATGGTTTTCAGAATGTAATGTATTAATGCACACAGAGTGCATTTGTGCCTCTGCGACTAAGATAATTTATTAGAAGGAACAAAAGCAAAGCTCCTGTTGTATAGTGTTGTTGATTACTCAGTTGCTCAAGAGAAAACTTTGCCAGGTGAAAAGTTTTTTAACGTTGTTGACAGGCTGGCAATGCTTCTGCAACGATCGTGGATGTGTATCAGAGTATTGAGCAATTCTCATCTTTTCTTGCTGATGTTCTCGGTTTGTTACTTTGTTCAGCTTAGTATTGATCTTGTGAGTTCAGGACCAGAGTCCAACTGGGACATCCTTACTCCTTTGGGGCAATCGGATGAGCTGATTAAACTTTGATTCTTTGGGGAGTGGGGAAAGGGCCATGGGGTTTGAACTGTTCTTTCTACAGGTGTCTTGGCTAATACAGACACCCACTATATAACTCATTGTCGTGATGTGGCATTGTGTGTGTAAAAAATGCAAAGGCTGGGGACTGATTCTAATCCAGCATCTGCATAGTTAAATTTTCCTTGTCTCCTGTTAATTGAATACTTTTTAAAAATTTATTTCCGAGTTAGGGTCCTGATTTCTGAAAAATCAAGAAAAAAGTGTGTTCAGCTTTCATTCTCGTTAAATAATCAACAACTAAATCTCTATATCAACAGCGCTCTCATCTTTTTTCAGTGCTCATAAAAAGATAGCAGGGTGTAGACGTCGTTCCCGCGCTTTCTGCATGCGGAATGCAAGCCGAGAGCTGATGCTCTGCGGACTTGCTTGTTTCTTTGAGTCTGGGAGTATTATCTGCCTTTGCTGTGGTTTTCCACACTCTCATTAAAGGCTGAGCAGAACAGACTCCACTCAGCACTGCCCATTGGCAGGCAGTTCAGCCATCCCAAGAAGCAGGTTTCCATCACATAATGGTTGCTTGAGATGACAAGGACATCACTCTTGAATGTGGTTTCCCCCATCCTCCTCTCCTTCCAGCTTTGTATGCTGAGCATGACACACATGGTCTAGGGACTGAAGGGAGAAGCTCGAGACCCTACCTTGGAAATCCACACCATATAAATATTCAGCTAGCGCGGAGATCGAGGATGGGGGCAAATCAGTGAGGCCTGTGAGCAATAGGCAAACTAGAAGACAGGAGATTTTCACCTTTGCGCTTAAGAAAACCTCTTACTTGAGGCTGGAGCACTGAAACAGACTGCCTAGAGAGGGGCTATGGTGTCTCCATCCTGGAGATTCTCAGAACCCACCTGTGCATACCCTGTGCAACCTGACTAGCAATCCCCAGCAGGGGAGTTGTGACTAGATGATTTCCAGAGGTCCCTCTCCTCACCATTCTATGAATAGTTCTTGGTCATTGATGTCAGCTGCATCCATCTGGGTCTCTCCACCCAGTTTTTTAGCACTTCTATCCTGTTTACAGGGGATGGGGTAGAGAGGCAGAAAAGGCCTGACTGTGGGTGCTGCTCAGCAGCAACAAACATCTCTGCATATCAACAGTTTTCAGCACAAGTCCATAACATAGTCTCACGCTGCCTAATTATGAAGAAAATTTTCAACTTCCAGCACAAACCTCTACAATAATCTCTTGTTGTGGAACTCAGTTAATGAGTTTCTCTCTGATCTTGTTTGTTTAGCACATTCAACCAAACTCCGGAGACATTTTAGGGTCTCCTTTCAGCTCACAATCCTACTTTCATCAGCTTTAGGGAGCTTTGTTAAACTGTGAAATTGTTCCTCAGCTGTAGTGTGTTGACATTTCTTATGTGATCTGATGTTACACAGTGAGGACCCGACACTGTCACACTTTGGAAGTCAGAGAAAATGAGTGTCATTGGGGCAGCCGCACACATCTTTAAAGAGCCGAATAGTAGAGGGAGCATCTAATATTGTAGGCATGGTTAAAAATGCCAGTATGATTCTGTAGACATTCCCGCCCAAGAAACTTGCACATCATAACCTGAGCAATTACCTGGAAGCAGCAGGGGAACATTCCTAGAGATCTATGGAAGTAAATAACCAGTTTAGCTAATGGCTGTCTCAAGAGGCCAGTACACCAGCAAACAACTGTAGTTCTACGTAGAGAAATATTTCATGAGCAGGGTGAATGCAGATTGAATTGCTGTCAGTTAGAATGGAGGGTGACCGTTCTGAAATCATAATGTTCTGGGGTCTCAGGGAACAATTCTGTTTGATCAATCATTTCTAGAAAGGGGCTAAAAACTCTAATGGGTCCTTTTTACGCAAGAGACTAACATGAACAGAAATTAGAGGAACAGCCTTAGTTTGCCATTTAGAAAATCCTATCCCACCTTCAGTAAGATTTGTAGTACTTCCTTATCACTTAAACTAGTTGGTTGCTGATCCAGCATAGCACACCATTGGGCCTCCTTTTCAGTGACCAATCTCTACTCAGTGTACAAGCTCTTAAGTTCCAAGAACCTGTATGCTTAATATCTCCAACATGCTCGTCAAATCCTACGCCTAGCTGGTATGGGTCAGCCAACAGAGGAATAGCAATCACGAGCGCCAACCCTCATCTGCATTGCAATGGTGTGTGTAGGAGTGTAGTTGTGGGTGAGGCCGGGCTTGCAGCAATCTCTGATGTTTTTCATTTTCCTTTTTATTTACTAGTAGGTGTACATTATAGACAGAGATTTGTGATCAGTGATGTCTTTACAGTGATACCCAATATGGGAGGCCTTGACATTGGACCAATAATTGCGGTGATAGGCTGGGGCAAAAGGGTGAGGTTCAGTGTTGCTACATTTTTGATGCATTTGAAAATGTTTCCTTTCTCAGTGGTTTCTGTTTGGGCTTTGGGGAATGGAAAGTGTATAGAGATACTTCTGTAGAAGAGGATTTCTTAGATTTGCTGATAAAGAAACATTTATAAATAGAATAATCATAATCAAGATACTAAGTCCCGCCGCACCAGGAGGTTTAGACGATAGATGAGCGGATCGTCTACGAATATCGCCTGGGGAGGAGTCACCACGCAAGGTGTTCAGATGCCTTGACAAGTGGCTTGCTGTTATTTGTTTTGCTAAAAATTACTCAATTCTTGTAATCTCCCAGCCTGGCGGGGGTGTATTGTATTGAGGGAAACCCACAAAACTCAGGCTGAGATTAAGAGGCAAGAGTTTAATATTTATCGCAATGCATAATTACCTTAGCTAATAATCTAATTAATCTAATACATAATGCATGATTAATTTTGCTTAGCCTGTTTGCAGAGAGCGCGAAATACAGGTAAAACAGCATAAAAAGAAAAACCAAAAACCTGTGTTACCCGTGTAGCTTATGTGGCCCATCAAGTAAATACAAAACATGTTCAGAATTTGCATCACCAGAAAGTACCCGCACACTCAAAATGCGTGGTTTTGTCATACCCATGACAAAGGATGCATGACATCTGTCTACCTTGTACTATGCTTCCTCTAAAGATGACAGCAGCATACTTCTAATGCTCCTTTCAAATATGACACATAGCTTTATTTATATTAAAGGCAGAGAAATGAGAAGTGCTGCAAGTGGTTAGATTCTGTGAGGAAAATAAGTTTTAAGTGTATATTTCATTGTCTAGTCGCCACAGACGCTTTTTCCTTATAAAAATTACAAGCATCTACCACAATTAAACACTATTACTCTCTATTTGCAAAGCTGTAGGCATCCAGTACTAAGCATCAATATTTATTCGTTTGATAAATCTCAGATTCAAATCGAGGATTTATTAAAAACACTGCAGTCATTTCACATCAATCTACTCGCATTTAAATTCTGATTTTTTCAGAGAGTGAGATTCACCCCTAACTTGTATAACGTGTTTTTCCTCAGGGCTGCCCGCAAGAGAATCCCAATAATCTATATAGGCTCGTGGTAGCACGCGGTAAGCCACGTGCATACACCCGTAGGTTTTCCGGGTCATCTAGATTGTGTAAATCTCTTTGATACTAATTGTATCAAGTTTTTCTTGGGGTTATGTGCCAATTTCTGAGCGTTTTCCACCCCTCTCATCTTCTAGAGTTATGAATTTCCACAGATCCATATTTCTTGTAGGTTGCGCGGGAATTCAGTGAGGTCCACCCCCAATATTCGGTGGTTCATCAGTGTGGTCTTGGAGGGTGCAGATGGACTCTCATAAAGAGGGAGTCAGAGAGTCTGAAGGCGCGCACTGAAGGAGTCTTTCCACTCACCTGTGGCTCAAGGCTGAATTTTCCATATAAACTTTTCTGACAGTCTTCTTTCCCAGAAGGCCAGAATTGGAGAAGTGCTGATGTGTTGTTGTCCATTTTCTCGAGGTACAGGGTGGCGTTTTTTCTGCGAAACGAAGACGCCAGGAGCCTGGGGCTGGTCCTTCCCGACACGAGCCTGTTTGTTGCCACATCCATTACACCAAGTTTTCCGTCCACAATGTAGGCTTGCCATCAATAACCACTAGTGAGATATCATGATGGTGGCTGCGAGGGCTTTGGTGCGGGCTGAACACATTAGCCCCAGAAAAGGTGACACGTATTCTCAGGCATCTCACCCGCTTCGCAGCCGGTTGCTTCCATGCCACCCGCCACCCGCTTCGCACACCCATAGTCCAGCCTCCACTCAGTATTTCACCTCATATGGATGCCGAGGCCTTTCAGCCGGAACAGCACGATGTAGTGCCGGAATATATCAGTTAGGTTTCCAAATCTTGGTTAACGGAACCTTATAGCCAGTCCCGCGTTTACCAAGGTTCATGTCACCTGTAAAGAAGGAACTCTCTACATCAATGATTTATGATGCGCTGTGAAAACTCCCAGCAGTTGCTTTACTCTGCTGCACTATCAGAGCAGTCTTTAAGGGTAATAAGTATTCACATCAAATGGTTCCCCGAGCCAAGAAGAGCAGTGCACATGATGGGTTTGTGTTTGTTTAAAGTCATCTCCCGTATGTCTGATGCAATTTTCAGTTTCTGATATGGTGGCTATGAAATGAGCATTCTGTTTGCTTGCATTGTGTTATGTGTTAGTAAGAACATGTTAGGAGTACCAGGTGTGTCTATTTAGAAACCCAGTCTAAATCAACCTTTTCAGTGAAGGAGTGTCAGTGGGGAAGCAGTTGCCGTTTGAGAGAAGATAATTTTTTGAGCCAGGGTTCACATGTTCTTTTCATACTCGCCACCGATCTCTCAGTAGTGAATTGCCACGTGTACACATCGAGCTTCCATCACCTACAAATGTGGGCGCACGCTGCAAGTGTCAGGTTTCATTCAGATAATTGCCACTGAAAAATCCTCTGACCTAGCAAGGGTCTTCTTGTTGTTTCCGCGTTACTACAAAAACCTCACATTTTGATGTTGGAATAATGAATCTTAAAACGGAGCCAGCGACCTGAAAGTCGAAGAGCACATCCTTGTTCCTTCGTTGTGCTCTGTGTCTTGCAGGGCCCTGAAAGTGGGTTTGATTTTTACATCTCCTTAGTACTGGCTCTTCAAAATCACTTGATTTCCTTTCAGAAGAGTTCATTACGCGCCTCATACACCGACTCGGCCCGCCCTCCAGCACCATCTCGGCTTGCTCCTGGCAGGGACTTCGCACAAGAGGAAATGATGTAACTGCACAGGAGCAAAGTCAGACAGGCAACATGAAAATATTTCTACTGAAAGTAGGGGTCAGGCATTGCGGCCGCACAGGGAGTGGTGGAGTCACATCCCCGAAGTTGCTTGTCAAACCATGGGAGACACGGCACTTAGCATGGCTGGGCATGGTGATACTGAGTTGAGGGTTAGACTTGATGATAGAGGCCTTTCCGCTTACGATTTTGTTCTTCGATTCTATGAACAAGATTGCTGAATGAGGAGCTTACCACCTACTCCACACAGGAGTCACGGACAAATCATTCGTCCTTCACAAATAGTCATCACAGCCTGCAGGGGCCACCATTGTGAGTTGATGCTCGGCGTCAGATACTGCTTGTAAACACACTGTAGATCATCTGCTTGACTATGGATTTAAGCACAAAATTATTTTTGAAGGCCGCACCTTGCAGCAAACCAAAGTATTTTCAGCAGGCTCGTTACTGCAAATATTTAGTTCTGACCACAAAGTTACTTGATATGTACCCCGTTTCTATGTGCTGTTTAGGCACTTAATGTTAGTGCTCAGAAGAGTGTTACTCAGATGAATTTAGCAGTGAGCCATTGATTTTTTACTGCAAACTAGAATTTTCAAGATGATTTTCAGCGACAGACCCTTGTGTATACGCATGGTAGAAGCATCTGTTCAATGTGAATGAGAGGCCCACAAAAAATCCCACCTGTTACCTTTCTACAGAAAGGGACCTTAGCTCCCAGTCATATTTAAATGTATTGTTGAGAATGCTATTTTTCCAAGTAGAACATAAGATTTTCTGGCACTGTTGATTTTGTAGATTTCGGAGTTCTCGTCTGATCTTACCCATGCAAATTCAGAATCGCTAAATAGTTTCCCACCAGCATGTTGATTCAAGGCGATTATTTCGAATTCTCTCTGCGGCTCCATACATGATTGTTCAGCATTAGATGTTATTGGTAGAGATGAAAGCCGGGCTAGTCTTTCTGAATTGTGCAGATCAGATGAAAAGTAAGTACTGAAAAAGTAGTCCAGAATGTAGCCGTGGTTTATGCAGAGAAATCAACAACACAAGAACCACTTTTGGGTCGTGCACATGAAGGTGTTCTTACAATCTTTTCACCAAGCACTATAGACACTATGAGCAACCCACTGTTAAAATACATCATTCGTCTATCTTTATCCTGGCCTGGGAGTGTTATCAAACTATAGTGTTTGTGGTTTTTCAGTTGTATTTGAAAGGATGGTAATTTTTATTCTAACAGTGAATCTATTGATTATCATAAAGCAATTTCAATTCTTTCTTTCACTCTGCAGGGGGACATTCACTTGACCCAGAGAGATGCTTTTTTTTTTTTTTTGGGATACAATGGTAGATGTAAAATTGTAATTACAACCTCTTGCTGGAAGATATTATTTTAGCCTTTTTTTCCCCCACTTAAAATATTTTAAGTCCAAAGGATGCAGGATACCAATCTGATAATCAATAGATTCTACTTTATTAGAATAAAATTACCATCCTTCAAATACAACTGAAAAGAAACCACAAACTATGGTTTGTGTACCTCAGTCCAATTAGGATAAAGGTAGACAGATGATGTATTTTAACAGTGGAATTGCTCATAGTGTCTATAGTGCTGGTAAGGAAGATTTTTGTAGGAGCACCTTCATGTGCACATTTAGGAATGGTTCTTTATTTCTGTTGTTGATTTTCTCTGCATAAACCACAGCCACATTTGTGGGACTACTTTTTCAGTACCTGCTTTTCATCTGATCTGTACACAATTCAGAAGAACTGTAGCTTTCATCTCCTATAGCCAACATCTAATGCTGAACAATCATATTATGGAGCTGCAGAGGGAATTCACAAATAATATAACCTTGAGATCCAGCTTTATGCTGGTGGGAGCTATTTAGCATTCACAATTTGCATGGGTAAGATCAGACAGACTCAGATCCTGCAAATCAACAAAGTGCCAGAAATCTTATGTTCTACTTGGAAAAATAACACATTGGGGATATCCTCCAACAATACATTTAAATATGACTGGGAGCTAAGGTCCTTTCTGTAGAAGGTAACAGGTGGGATTTTTTTTGTGGGCCTCTCCATTCACATTGGACAGATGCTTCTATACCATGCATATGCACATCAGGAGTCTGTCACTGAAAATCATCTTGAGAAATTCTAGTTTGCAGTAAAAATCCAATGGCTCACTGCTAAATTCATCTGAATACAACACTCTTCCTGAGCACCTAACATTAAGTGCCTAAACCTCAGCTTACCGTATGCACAAAAGATATCCAAGTAGCTTTGTGAGTTGTCAAGAACCTAAATATTTGCAGTAACTTGAGCCTGCTGAAATGCTTGGTGCTGCCTTTGCAAAGGTGCAACCCTTCAAATAATTTTGTGCCCAGATCCATATCCAAGCAGATGATCTACAGTGTGTTTTACAAACAGTATCTATCAGATACTTACAGAGCATCCAGCTCACAATGGTGGCCTGCAGACTGTGATAGGCTGTTGTGAAAGACAGATGGTTGTCCGTGACTTTCCACAGTATTGGAAGGCAGAGTAAGTTGAGTAGCTCCTCATTCAGCAATCTTGTTCATAGAATCATAGAACAAAATCATTAAGCTTGGAAAAGGCCTCTAAGATCATCAAGTCTAACCCTCAACTCAGTATCACCATGCCCACTAAACCATGCCCCAAAGTGCCATGTCTACATGGTTTTATTTAACACCTTCCGGGATGTGACTCCACCACTTCCCTGTGCAGCCTGTTCCAATGCCTGACCCCTCTTTCAGTAAAAATATTTTTCATGATACCTAATCTGACCCTCCCCTGGTGCAGTTCACATCATTTCCTCTTGTCCTAGAGGTGTCCTACCAAGGCAAGCCAGGAGGTGGACACTGCTGGAGGCAAGACAGACCAGAGATGCAGTGTATGAGGCTTCAATAACTCTTGGTTACAACTCTTCTGAAAGGAATCAAGTGAGTTTTGAGAAAGGCCAGTACTAAGGAGATGTAAAGCATCCCAGGCCCACTTTCAGGGCACCCTGCAAGACACAGAGCACAGCAAGGAACAGAGATGTGCTCTTCGACTTTCAGGTCGCTTGGCTCCATTTAGATTCATTATTCCAACATCAAAATGAGTTTGTGCAACACTGAGAGCAGACAAGAGACCCTTGCTAAGGTCAGAGGATTTTTTCAGTGGCAATTATCTGAATGAAACCTGACACTTTACACAACGTGCACCACATTTTGTAGGTGATGAGAGCTCGATGTGTACCTGGTGAGCAATTCACTTACTGTTACAGAGATCGGTGGCAGGCTCATGAAAAGAACATGTGAACCCTGGCTCAAATTATCTTCTCTCCAACTGGCAGATGACACTGCTTCCCCCACTGACACTCCTTTCACTGAAAGGTTGATTTAGACTGGGTTTCATGAACCTCATTGAACACTCCCTAACATAATCTTACATTCTTACTAACCCCACTGCTGCAATGCAAACAGAGCAAATGCTCATTTCATAGCCACCACGTATCAAGCTGAAATTGCATCAGATCTTTGCCACAGGGATGACTTTAAACAAAACACAAACCATCATGTGCACTGCTCTTCTTGGCTCAGGGAACCATTTGATGTGAATACTTATTACCCTTAAAGACTGCTCTGATGAGGTGCAGCAGAGTAAAGCAACTTTGCTGGGAAGTTTTTCACAGCATCATAAATCATTGATGTAAAGAAACAAAACCAATATGCAGTTCCTTCTTTTACAGGTGACATGAACCTTGAAGAGTACTTTGCAAGGACTGGCTATAAAGGTTCCATTGAAAAACAAGATTTGGAAACCCTAACTGATATATTCCAGCACCACATCCGTGCTGTTCCCTTCGAAAACCTCAGCATCCACTGTGGGGAGAAAATTACTTTGGAGTTGGAGCAGGTTTATAACAAGATTGTGCAGAGGAAGCGGGGTGGCTGGTGCATGGAAAACAACCAGCTGCTGGGCTGGGTGCTGAGATGCCTGGGCTACGATGTCACCTTTCTGGGAGCTAATGTGTTCAACCCACACCAAAACGCCTACGCCACCATCATGACCCATCTCCTTGTAAAGGTGGTTATTGATGGCAAACCCTACATTGTGGACGGAGGCTTTGGTGTATCCTATCAGATGTGGCAACCGATGGAGCTCGTGTCAGGGAAGGACCAGCCCCAGGCTCCTGGCGTCTTCCGTTTCACAGAAAAAAACGCCACCTGGTACCTCGAGAAAATGAGACGGAAACAGCACATCCCCAACCAGCACTTCTCCAATTCTGACCTTCTGGAGAAGAAAGACTGTCGGAAAGTTTATATGTTCAGCCTTGAGCCACGGACAGTGGAAGACTTCCGCTTCCAGTGCGCGTACCTTCAGACCTCTCCTGACTCCCTCTTTATGAAGAAGTCCATCTGCACCCTCCAGACCACTGATGGTTTTCGGGCCCTGATTGGGTGGACGCTCACTGAGACCACATACAACTACAAGGAAAATATGGATCTGGTGGAATTCATAACTCTAGAAGATGAAGAGGTGGAAAAAACACTCAAAGAGAAATTCAACATAACCCTAGATAGAAAACTTGTCCCAATTAACATCAAAGGATTTTACACAATCTAGATGACCAGAGAAACCTACAGTCCTATGCACAGTAACTTCCACTGTCTGCACAATTGCTACTGTAAGATTGTGGGATTCTCTTGCAGGCAGCTGAAGGAAAAACACGTTAATACCAAGTTAAAGTGAATCTCACTCTCTGAAAAATCAAGAATTTAAGAGCCTTCTGTCAGGTAGATTGATGTGAAATGACTGCAGTTCAATTTTTGGCACAAATATAGGATCTGATTTGAATCTGGTTATAAACCTGGGCAATAAATGTGTCTGGGGAATTCTGGAGTGCCTACAGCACATAAATAAGAGTATGGAATATTAATTGTGGTAGGCTAGCAGCACATTTTCTATGGTTACTATAGGGAGAAAAAGCATCTGTGAGCATTTAGACAATGAAATATACACTTAAAACTTTATTTCCTCACAAGATCTAACCACTTGCAGCACTTCTCATTTCTCTGCCTTTAACATAAGTAAAGCAATGTCATATTTGAAAGGAGCATTAGGAAGTATGCTGCTTTCAGTCATCTTTAGAGGAAACATAGTACAAAATGAAAATGATCATCATACGCATCCCTTTTGTCATGGGTGCAGTAAACTGCACCATTTTTGGTGTGCAGGTACTTTCTGGTGATGCAAATTCTGTATATTGCAGTATTGCTGTGGCTGATGGGCTCAAAGGATATGCCCATAAGCTACACCCAGGTAACACAGGTTTTGGTTTTTTTTTTATGCTGTTTTTACCCCTGTATTTCACCGCGCTGCTTCTGCAAACAGGCTAAGCTAAGGTAATCATGCATTGTATTATTAGATTAATTAGATTATTAGCTAAGGTAATTATGCATTGCGATTATGGTATCTTGTGTTATATTAAACTCTTACCTCTTTAATCTCAACCCTGAGTTTTGTGGGTTTTTTTCCCCTCAATACAATACACCACACCAGGTTGGAAGAGACCTTCAAGATCATCAACCAATCCAACCCACCTAAACAACTAAACCATGGCACCAAGCACCCCATCAAGTCTCCTCCTGAACACCTCCAATGATGGTGACTCCACCACCTCCCCGGGCAGTCCATTCCAATGGGCAATCACTCCCTCTGTATAGCACTTCTTCCTAACATCCAGTCTAAACCTCCCCTGGTGCAGCTTGAGACTCTGTCCTCTTGTTCTGGTGCTGGCTGCCTGGGAGAAGAGACCAACATCCACATGTTGGGGGAGCAGGGAGTTTAGTCCTTGTGCTAAACCTTTACATCAACCAAATCTAAAGAAATCCTCTTCTCTAGAATTATCTCACAACCACACTTCCCATTCCCCCCCCCCCCCCAAAAGCCCAAACAAGGAAACCACTGAGAAAGGGGAAACATTTTCAAATGCATCAAAAATGTAGCAACACTGAACCTCACCCTTTTGCCCCAGCCTATCACAATCCTGAGTATTGGTCCAATGTCAAGGCCTCCCACTGATAGTGTATCTTTTTGCTCAAAGACATCACCTGATCACAAATCTCACAAATGCCATAAGTGTACACCTGCAAATAAATAAAAGGAAAATGAAAACATCAAGGATTGCTGCAAACACAGCCTCACCCACCCAACTGCACCACTCCTGCACACACCATTTGCAATGCAAATGAGGTTAGCTCAGTGATGCTGTTCATCTGTTGGCTGACCCTTTTGAACCAGACAGGCCAACACTGGATAAATTTGACAGCATGTTGGAGATGGTAAGTTTCTACAGGTTCTTGGAACTAGAGCTTGTACACTGAGGAAGAAGTTGGTCACTGAAAAGGAGGCCCAGTGGTTGTCTTCTATGCTGGGATCAGCAACCAGTAGTTTTAAGTGATAGGAGACACTGCAAGGTCTTACTGAGGTGGGAATAGAGTTTTTCTAGAAGTAACAGAGCTAAGGACTTTGTTCTCTAATTTCTGTTCATGTTAGTCTCTTGCATTAAGGACCCATTAAGAGTTTTTAACCCCTTTCTAAATGATTGATCAAACAGAGGTATTCCCTGAGACCCCAAGGAACATTATGAGTTTCAGAACAGTCACCACCTCCATTCTAACTGACAGCAATTCCCATCTGCATTCACCCTGCTCATGAAACCATATTTCTCTACGTAAAGAACTACAGTTGTTTGCTGGTGCTGCTGGCTCTTGAGGACAGCCATTAACAAACTGGTTATTTTACTTCCATAGATCTCTAGAGATGTTCCCACTGCTGCTTCCAGGTAATTGCTCAGGTTATGATGTGCAAGAGTTTCTTGGGCAGGTGTCTACAGAATCATACTGGCATTTTTAACCATGCCTGCAATGATGGGACTCAGCCCAGATACTCCCTTCTACTATTCAGCTCTTACTAAAGATGTGTACGGCTGCTAATGACTTCAGCCCTCTCTGACTCCAAGTGTGACAATTATAATCAGGTCCTCACTGTGCAACATCAGATCACATAAAGAAATGTCAACACATACAGCTGAGGAACAGTTTCACAGTTTAACTAAAGCTCCCTAAAAGCTGATGAAAGTAGGATTATTGAGCTGTGAAAGGAAGACCTAAAATGTCTCAAAGGTTTGAGATGAGAATGGTGCTAAACCAAACAAATCCAGAGGCCTCATGCTGGGGTTCCATTAACAAGAGATTATTGTAGAAGGCTGTGCTGGAGTTAATTTTCTTCATAGTAGACAGTATGGGGCTATGTTATGGACTTGTGCTGAAAACTGTTGATAATACAGAGATGTTTTGTTGCTGCTGAGCAGCACTTACACAGTCAAGGCCTTTTCTGCCTCTCACCCCATCCCACCAAGTAAGTAGGATAGAAGTGCTAAAAAACTGGGTGGAGAGACAGATGGGACAGATGACATCAACTGACCAAGGACTATTCATAGAATGGTGGGGGTTGGAAGGGACCTCTGGAGATCATCTAGTCTAACTCCCCTGCTAATGCAGGTTCACCTAGATCAGGTTGCACAGGAATATGCCTAGGTGGGTTCTGAAAGTCTCCAGAGATGGAGACACCATAACCTCTCTAGGCAGTCTGTTTCAGTGCTCCAGCACCCTCAAGTAAAGAAGGTTTTTCTTAAGCTCAAGTGAAATCTCCTGTCTTCTAGTTTGTACCTATTGCTCCTTATCACTGGGCACCACTGAATACAGCCCTGCCCCATCCTCATGATCTCCACTCTTCAGATATTTATATGCATTGGTAAGATCCCCTCTCAGTCTCCTCTTTTCCAAAGAGCCCCAAGTCTCTCAGGCTTTTCTCCTTCAGTCCCCTAGACCATGTGGTGTCATGCTCAGCATACAAAGCTGGGGGAAGGAGGAGGATGGGGGAAGCCACATTCAGAGTGATGTCACTTGTCATCTCAAGCAACCATTACATGTGATGGAGCCCTGCTTTCTTGGAGATGGCTGAACACCTGCCTGCCAATGGGCAGTGCTGAATGGATTCCTTGTTCTGCTCAGCCTTTGTGAGTGTGTGGTTAAACCACAACAAAGGCAGATGCTCTCCCAGACTCCAAAGAAACAACCAAGTCCTTAGAGCATCAGCTCTCAGAGAAACTTGCATTCACATGCAGAAGGGAAACACGGGAGGTTTGACATCCTTCACCACCACTATGCTTTATGAACACTGAGAAAAGATTAATGAGAGCCTAAGCTATTGTGCAAGATTTAGTTGTTGATTATTGCTGAAATGAAGCTGAACACACTCTTTGAACCCCTCCATCCAGGACCTAACTCCAAATAGAATTTTAAAGTATTCCAATTAACAGGAAGACAAGAGAAATTCTTTATAAAGTCTGAATGCTGGATTAAGTCCCAGAATCCCAGCCCAGCTGCCCATTACACACACACGCAATGCCATCCACGACTGTGGGATTGTATAATGGAGTGTCTTATTAGAAAACAAGACACATAACAGAAGAAACAGTTCAAACTCCATGGCACCACTGAACATCCTCCCCCTCCCCAAAGAATCAAAGTTTAATCAGCTCATGCATTACTAAAGGGAGGATACAGGATGGCTTGCTTCAGTTGGACTCTGGTCCTGGACTTTCTAAGATCCAATACTAAGCTGAACAAAGTAACAAACCAGGAAACATCAGCAAGAAAGATGAAGTTGCTCAATACTCTGGCTTCCCACATCCGCAGTCATTACAGAAATAAACATTGCCAGCCTGTCAACAGCAGGGACAAAACTTCACCTGACAGGGGACCTGCTTGAACTTAACACTGAGCTGTCAACGAGCACTGACTTGCAACAGGGGCTTTGCTTTGTTCACTCTAATAGGTATCTTAGTGCAAGAGGCACAAATACTTCTGGTGTCTGATAACTCTTTACCAACTACATTTTGCAAGCAGCCATTTTCTTTAACAAAAATGCTTATTACTACCTCTCCCAACTTGCTTTTGTTCTTAGGGAACACTTTTCATTTAGAAACACGACCACGTGGGAAAGAGCTTCGCAAGATGCACATCAAAATGCATTTTCATTTGAGACTGTGTCAGAGCCAAGAAAGCCTGAATTAATGCAGGTTCACATGAATATTTCACCACTACACTTACATCTCTGTCAAGAGTAGCTCAAGCACAGATTTTATACAGCAGAATGTTTCCACCCTGGCTAGGAAGCTACATCCAGACTTAAAATACATGCATGCATATATGTATATGTATATCTGTGAGGCAGGTATTTCAGATCTCATCATAAAATACAGCTTGTAACTCCAGGCATCTAAAGTGCATGTAAAGAAAAGAAAAGAGAAAAAAATCCCATAGGGCTGATTTTTAGTTTTGTCTTGCTCATTGTAATGCACTTTACAAATTACCCAAGAATAAGAGACACTGCTGAAAATTAGTAGTTGGTCTTGCTGTAGCACTTCAATAGCTGACCTAGCCACCAGCCAAATGCAAACAGCAGAGCACCTGAATTTCAAGACAGATTTTGGGTTACTATCATTTCTCCACAGCTGGTGTTAAGCATGTTCAGGAAACAGAAAAATGATCCATCCCCCCTCTCAAATTCCAGACCCCCACATTTCTGAGGAAGATGCTTATACCTCATTCCTGCCCTTACCCATGCACCATGACACATTTCCAGCTCTGCCTCGGGAAATATCATGCAATTAAGAACAAGACCCTTTAACTGCAAAATTATCCCCTAAGGGACTAAACAGAACTCAGCAAAGTGAGAGAGGTCTCTGCATAGATGCCTGTCAAAGAAAGATTTCACACAGTTCATCTGAGCCACTAATGATTGTCAGCATTACCCAAAAGCTCCTTTACGTGACACTAGAACCTTCTCCAGTCCTGTGTCTCTCAGGGCACACAGTTACAGTGACATCTCCTGGTTCCTGGTGGTTCACTGTAACACACTTTCCCTCTCAACTGCCCAGCATAGCTACGCAGAAATCCTCTCTCCATTGAAGAAAGGTGTTCAGATAGAGAGGAATCAGTTTCCTACTAATAAGCAAGAAAGAATAATGGGATATAGTCTGAGGTTTTTTTTTGTGAAGACCAACAATAAATCATTTCTTAGCTCAGGTCGTATCTTCCATGGGAAGAAAAATGTCTTGCCATCATTAACTTCTTTTCAGCTAGCAATAATATATGATCAGGTTTTAAGTAATTGAACCAGTAGCATTTAATTAGCTCTGAAAAACTATCTCAGATCATGAATCACAGACTTTCCACCTGTGCTAGGTTAAAAGTCTATTTCTTTTTCCATGTGTGATCCATCCTGAATATCTAATGAGGTGCTCTTGATAAATGGATTATAGTTCATAGATCACATACAAAATACAGCAGACACACAATCTGTTTCTTTATATAATTGAGTTTCACATCTTGCTTCACCGAGTTGTCAAAAAAATAAATAAATAAAACCCAAGAGCCTCTTATGCCCATGACAGAACAGCCACCACTTGCTTCAGTTCAACAAAATCCTCTTTCTCCAGAGAGTCTGCATTAAGGATGGGTAACTTAAAACACCTACCTGGGGAAATGAAGTAATAGAAATGTTTCCTTCCAAAAGGCAGGATACACAGAACTGCTAGGATTTTAGACAAGACCACAGTGAAGCTTTTCAACAGGCCCAGAGCACTGAGTGTCTGAGGAGCACAAGGTTTCCATCCTGTTATTTCAGATGGCTTTGTTGCATGCTAAACATAAAGGAAATTTTTTTCGCTGTGAGGGTGACAGAACACTGGAACAGGCTGTCCAGAGAGGCTGTGGAGTCTCCTCTGAAGACATTCAAAACCCATCTGGATGCATTCCTGTGTGACCTACTCTAGGTGATCCTGCTCTGGCAGGGGTTTGGACTCCATCTTTCAATGTCCCTTCTAACCCCTAACATTCTGTGATTCTGTCTGAAAAGTCACTGTAGCCAACTATTATCCAGGAATATCTGTGTCCTGCACAGAACATGATCACTTCTTACATCAGATTGCATCAAGCATAATTTTTTACATTAAATCAGCTAAATCACAGTAATTAACCACAGAAGAATCCGTTTCTATTCAGCTTTTGGATATGTTTCTGAAGCCACTACTCTGCTTTTATACAAGATTGAATTATTTTTGCTGACAAAGAGGCAAGACAGAAATTTATGTCTTCTGCAAGACAGAAATAAGATTCACAATCTGCACAAGTGTCAAACTGCAAATGCTGCCCCATATTTGACTTGCTCTATGAAAAGAACTTTTACTACGAAACATTGATGTAAAATAAGCTTTATAAAAACCAAAATTCAACAAAATGGATTTTACCTCTCTGTTCTTTTCCCATCTTGCTTTTTGCACAGTAAAAGAAAACAAAGCAACCCACATAGGTTTCTGCTGACTTTTTTAAAATTCAAAGACAACAAAGGTTTTTGGTTTTTCAATTAAAAAAAAACAGTGAAAGCTGAACTGCCTTACTGGATTGGACAAAGCTCCAAATACTTCTTCCAGATGTTCTCGTACACTGTAAATATTGTTGCTCAATTGCCTGTGACACATCATCTAGCTATACACTACATTTAAAAATTCTGATGGGATTAGTGCCCCACACATTAAAAGCTGCTGAGAGGACAGGATGTATGACATCCATTATACACACATCCACACGGAAATATGTTTCTCGTGCGGATGGTACAACTTTCAGTGAGAACAGACTCAAGAGTTACAAATCTCTCCTTTACATTAAATGGCAAAACCTCCAAACAATCTCCAGTCCATGATGTTGTATTCAGTAGGTAACACTTCTACAGGTCCAGTTGTGCCACTGACATTAATCCTGAGGTTTTAAGAACTTCTTCTTAGCTTTTTTGCTAGATCTTATGTTACTACTCCCATCTTCATCTTCATCTTCAGCCTGGAGTACACGCTGGTCTCTTTTTCTTATGAACTTCTTCCCTATTGTTCCCACTAATGTTTCATATCTGTAAAGATGATACAAAATATACAGCTTTTACTAAAATCAGAGAAAACTTCTATGGAACAAATCATAAATCTATTCAAGAATTTAAATGGCTTGAGGAAGCTTAAGAAGCACGAGTCCTACAGTGTCACTTAAGCCATTATGCCCTCCCCCCAAAGCGCTGGAGGTTCCAGTGAATACACACCAGAATGCCTGGAAAATCAGCTCAGTGAAGTACTGTGTATGTATACTTTGGGGTGGATTTTGTTTTCTTTCCCCTGTTAGTTTTGATCTTTTTTTGGGGGGTCTATTTATTTGTTTGCTTTTTGGATTTGTTTTCCCACACACAAGCCAGTAAGATATCAGATGCCTAGCTAATATTGATTATGTCATAAAATATAACTTGCCTTCTGGCCATTTCTTCATCTGACACATCGGCCTCCATTTTATCATCCACTTCAATTTCTTTTTCTTTGCACTTGGAATTCATTTGGATCATTAACTTCTGAAAATGAAGTAAGAAATAGCTTAAACATGTAACCCTGACACAATGGCAACTATGCTGAAATTCACTGCTGGAAGAAATACATCAAATTTAATAATTAGCTGCAGTTTCCAGTCAGGCTAGAGCATGCTGTTAGGTGGAACTCATGAAGAAAATGCAGCATGTTTGTCTCTTCCTAAGATGAGCTTAAGAGTGTGCCTTTGGGAAACAGAGAGGCAACACAGAGTCAGGGTTTTCAGTGAACTATACTATGCAAACATCCTCAAGGGACACCAGACATCTTCAGGAGACCAGAGAATTACAACATTATTAACTGGCACATGCTGCCCAGAGGAATTGGGACCATCTCCTCCCTGGAAGCATTCAAGGTCAGGTTGGATGGGGCTTTGAGCAACCTGCTCACGTGGATGGCGTCCTTGCTGACGGCAGGTGGGTTAGAATTAGATGATCTTTAAGATCCCTGCCAATCCAAACCATTCTATGATTTTCATTTGATGTTTGCACATTGTCCTTGAAACGATTTTAGGAAAGAAAACATATCTGCAAAGATTTACAATTAACTACTAGTAAAGAACACAAAGCAGTGGCTCATGGTTTATATACATGAAGTCACAGTGAGAGCAAGTTCAAAACAACTAAAGTAAATCACCTTGCACAGACTTCTGAATACCTCTTAGTCTTTAAACCCTTCACGCTCTTGCCTCAGCTCAGTGGTAACATTTTATTACTATCTCAGTGTACTTCTATCAGCATGAATCATGCTAGAAAGAAATTAAAGACTCTCTTGCCTGGAATTTTTATTTTGGAACTTTAAGCTCTTACTTACACAAGTAAGTATTGAATAAATAGGGTTGAATGTTTGTAGGATTTGACTCTGAATTAAATGGCAGGAGAAAAAGTGATCTATTGTTTTGGTGAGCAGCATGTGGGATAGTTTCCTCATTTCAGGGAAGGAAAACCTGCAGGAGTCATGCAATTATTGACCATCAACACAAGGAGATAAAAAGCTTCTATTTACCAGATGCTGCATTGATCAACATTTTGGTTTGAAACATGGATTTCCTGTAGATGGGAGGATTTATAGAAAGTGCTGCAAAGGCCAAACAGCATGCAGCATGAGCACTCAAATCCCCAACCCCGAGGGCTACAATACTGATGTGAGACAACATCAAAACAGAACATTTAAATGGTACCTCAATTTCTGGGTTGAATCCTTTGAAGGACATTCTGCCATAAAGTAGATCCTCACATGGCATAAAGCTCCTCTCTTCTATTATAAAACTCCTGCATGAAACCCCAAAGCCAGCATTTTATCAAACAGTATGCTTTAAAATAATCAAATTAAACAATTGCAAAAAGCATTTGTTGCCTTCCCCCTGCACAAATAAACAAAACCACAGTGTATTTTAAACCATCAAATACTTTCTGAAGCTTAATTGCTCCGATAAATCTTTCAATACAAGGAGCTTGGAGTGCAAAAAGAATACTTTCTGCCAGCAAAGCTGTGCCAGTTCCACAAGCAAAATTAACTCTCCTGACAAAAAGCACTCTTTGCTGGTATGATTCCATCCACATTAATGCTTTTGCCAGAATAAAAATACCACATAAATATCACTCTCCAGGTGGCATTACTATACCAGCGAAAGCTTCTAATTAATTTTCCATTGTGATGTTAGACCTGGTATTAGTTAAGTCTGTCAGGACATAAAACACTGTGTAATTCTCTGTTCAGCAGAGAAAGATTTCCCCTTTCTTCCTTCTTTTTAACTCTTTTAATGAGCATGGAGTGAGACCAGATACATGACCCTGAGGTGTTCATAATACACGCCAGATGAAAGTACTTCCGTGAATTTTCCATCCTTCTTTTCCTCACACACCCATGCACATCTTCCCCCGTCCCCTTCAACTCCCATGTAAAACAAACTCTTACAATCATAGGAAGTTAGGCTGAAGAGATCAAGCTCACTCTCCTACCTCATGTATCATGAACATCAGAGGTCTATCTAACCTATCCTCTAAAGACTTCCAATGATGAGGAATCCAGTGTCTGCTTTGGCAAATTATTCCAGTGCTTCAACAGTCTTAATGTTAGAAAAAAAAATCTCTCAAAGTCCAGTTTGAACCTTCCTTGCTGCACATGAAGCTCAGGTAACTTTTTGCCATATTCACTAATGGCAACAGAAAATAGTTCATAAATGACCTTTTTCAACTACAGTTAATTCCTTGGATCCCACATTTGTGTGATCTCCCTCAATGGAACTTTTGTCCCCTTTTGAAAGGGCTATTTAAAGCACCTAAATAGCAGCAATGGACGTTTTTTTTTCCTTATTAGCTAAGCCTTCCTTTCCACTTGCCATTCTCTCCCCTATTTCAAAAACAGGAATTTGAAGTGAGCTGGACTCAAGAAGACAGAACTGTCTTGAATGGACTTAACCATGTGACTGAAGCTGAATTTACTAACACAGGGTTTCAAACAAAGGGAAAAGGCAGCGATGAATGAATTGGTCCCAGCCTGAAACTAATTGCATCCATCTAGAAGAATGTGTGAATGAAAGAAAACACCAACATAAGAAATTAAATTAAGTCAAACTGCACTAGGCAACCTTGAGAATGTCCCTGAAAATAATAAAGCAAGCTGTAATGTCAGTCTGTCATTATTTTTGCTTCTGTTAATTGTTTATTATTAATACTTTTTCTACAGAAAGAAATCCATCACTCCACAACAACGCACTGGTGGAAACGATACAAAAGGGTATAGAAACTTACTCTTTCTCCTTTAGATCTGGTAAATCAAGATACCAGTGTTCTTCACTAATTATCTTCTTTTCTTCCTCTTCTAGTTGTTTTTTAGTTTGTGAATCCAAACCCCTTTGCATGAACTAAAAAGAATGACAAACACATTGATCCAGTTTTCTGCATCATGAGCACGCTGTGAGCAATTACCCATTACACAATATTTAGCAGTTGATAAAAAGCAAATGCATTTTGTGATTTTTCTCAGGGTTTGGTCCAAGTCTGGTCAAACAGCCAATGGAAAAGTAAACAATTGCTGACCATGGCTATCAGCTAGAAGTGAACAGTCTGCCACATCTGGATCTACACGAAGAAACAGATCTCGTCTGGTTAGCTTTGATGGATCTGAATTGTTACAAACCTGTAACTTTGCTAAGATTTTCCTAACGTTTCAGCAAAGGCAAGAGAGAGGATAATGGTGTTAGAAGTTATTGCTGCATGTCAGAAACCAACACTACTCATAAAAGCAACACTGGAGACAGAGGTAGGTGATACCAGACTGACCTTTTTTTGAAACATCTATACTTTCTATCATCCTCTCCTTTTCTCAGATTTAATGAGCTGGTTTGTGTTTGTAGCTCTAATGGCTAGAACCTGCCTTTGGAGTGGAAAAAGATAGCTGAAGCTAGGAAAATCAGTCTTCTGTATCCAGCTATGCTAAAGGAAGGTGTTACCAGTTCTTAACTTCCCATTGATGACCTACTACAGTACCAGTCAGGCTCTATGTGTAAGCACCTGTTAACTCACTGCAGGTACAGTCTGATAAATTAGTTGAGACCAATAATTTAGTTTAGGGTAACACTGCTATTTTTGCCAAATACAAGGACATTCCTGTAAATTGCTTCCTCAGTCATAACCTTTGGGCAGTCAGGAACAGTCACCTCTCTCACAGCTGGGGGTGAAAGAGGACATCAATCACAGCCCACAAAAAAACCTGCTGAAAACACAAAAGTACCAACCTGAGAGATGCAAAACATCCCTTTTATTTCCACTTGTCTGAAGTTAGGTACTTGAACTGAGTGACAATTTAAGTATTAACAATGTTAACCAAGCATGCTGGAAAAACCAGAACTCTTCACAATTTTATGGTAATAATCCTTGTATTTTCACATCCCTAGCAGCTGGGACCTCCCTTAGGTTCTACAGAAAGTGTGTGAATAACTGTATCTGTCAGAAGCGTATACTTACACCAATGTAATTCACAGCTACTGACAAGTCTACCAGCAGTTTATATGCACTCCTGTACAAAACTGGCTTTGTGGCTATCAAAGCATACCTGCATGTGCAACACTGCAGAGTAATGTTATATCAATTACTTAAAGTGGCATCTTTTTTTGTGTTTACAAAAGTGTACAGGCTGACAGGTAAAGTGACAGTGGGGAACTATAGACCTGGCTGCAGTTTAGGTCCCAGCAAAAATGAGCTTGGCTGGGGATAAAGCCTAAGAAGACTTCACAAAACACTTCCAGAAAAACCTGCAATATTGAACTTATTTAAAATATATAGGCAATAGAGATGTGAAACTTATGTATTACATACATCCCATACATCCCATGTATTGCATACATCCCATACATACATGACACCAAGCTGTGTGGTGCAGCAGACACACTGGAGGGAAGGGATGCCATCCAGAGGAACCTGGACAGGCTGGAGGTGGGCACAAGCCAACCACATGAGGTTCAACAAGACCAAGTGCAGGGTTCTGCATCTGGGTCGAAGCAATCCCAGGCACAAATCCAGGCTGGGCAGTGACTGGCTGGAAAGCAGCCCTGAGGAGAGAGACTTGGGGGTGCTGGTGGATGACAAGCTCAACATGAGCTCTTAATGTGCACTTGCAGCCCAGAAAGCCAATCAGATCCTGGGCTGCATCAAGAGAAGTGTGGCCAACAGGTCAAGGGAGGTGATTCTCCCCCTCTACTCAGCTCTGGTGAGATCCCACCTGAAGTACTGCATCCAGTTCTGGAGCCCCTATTACAAGAGGGACATTGATGTGCTGGAGCGTGTCCAGAGAAGGGCCACGAGGATGATCAGAGGGCTGGAGCACCTCTCCTGTGAGTACAGACTGAAGGAGTTGGGGCTGTTCAGTCTGGAGGAAAGAAGGCTCCGAGGTGACCTCATTGTGGCCTTCCAGTATCTGAAGGGGGTCTACAAGAAAGCTGGGGAGGGACTTCTCAGGTTATCAGGTACTGATAGGACTAAGGGGAATGGAATGAAGCTGGAGGTGGGGAGATTCAGGCTGGATATGAGGAGGAAGTTCTTCACCATGACAGTGGTGAAGCCCTGGAATAGGTTGTCCAGGGAGGTGGTTGAGGCCCTGTCCCTGAAGATGTTTAAGCCCAGGCTGGATGAAGCTCTGTCCAGCCTGATCTAATGTGGGGTGTCCCTGCCCATGGCAGGGGGTTGGAATTAGATGATCCTTGTGGTCCCTCCCAACCCTGACTGATACTATGATCTTTTCAGTCTTTAAAAAAACAAATCAAATTCCAAACTTTAAGCCAGGAGAGAGCTAATGTCTCATTTTTCCATTTATGTTTCTATTTGCATCCATTGTACAAGGTCTTTAACAAAAGAAAAAAAGACTTTTGCTTTCTGAGTCGATCCAGAATGCATCAAAGCTTTCCAATTAAAATTACAGTATCTACTTGAAGAAAATAAGTGACTCTATCATGTGGAAAACTGTACTGCTCAAGAAAATTGGTTAGCCAGTCAAAAACCTCAGCAGAAGAAATTCTGCTGTAAGCACCCAATTGAATAATCATTTCACATTACATTTTAAAGATGATCTTCCCAAAGACTGCTACAGAAACAACTAGATGACAAAAAAATGTGATCACATTTACCTAAAATGTAAACACACATGGATCAATCAAAAATATGCTTGCAGTAGACACTGTACGTCCATCAGTCACTGAGTGGTTACTTGGATTAGTTTCCCCAAGCAATGGGACCTGAATCAAATGGTGCAAGATCTAAAAGCATGAGCCATCCTTCAATACCCTGTGGTGAGAATGTGGCCCAGTACTTGACAGAAGTGGTCTTTACTGTGTTACCAGTGACCATGTCACCTTTGGGTGCCACTTCACCCACCAGCTGAATTGTGATAAAACACTTTATCAATACCTGTGGAAGCAGCTGCTAAAGCATTAATTAAAACATTTGTAAACTAGAAGATCTGCCGAAGGAAAGTGCTAAATACAGGGCCTGTGTATGACCTTTACAAAACCTACTATCTTTTCAAAGCTGGTTCCTACTGCCCAGACTGTAAACCTGCAAATGTCAAAGCAGCAGATTCACAGGCTGGTTCTCCACAGCCATCCAAGGAAGAAAATGTAAAAACTGGCTTTTGAAATCTTCAGGGGTTAATAAACTGGCAAGCAACTAGAGACAAAATTTCACTTAACAGAGAGTATTACATAAAAATAAGAAAAAATAATGATGCCACAATCCAGGTTATGGGAGTCTTATTCTGTCTCACACTGCTAACTGAGCTCAACACCTACTCCCTTTTGAATGAAGCAAGATTCCTCCATGCACAAGTTTAGTCTTTGTAAATTGGGGTAAACGTTCCTAATGCAGCTCAGCACACTTCATGTGAAAGTCTGAAGTCAGCAAAACTCCTTTCAGCCAGAGTCTGAAATACAGTTCCATATAAATATGTGGGGAAAAAGATGATTAAATAAAACACAAGCAAGCAACGAAAGCCCATGATGCTCATATTTATAAATATTTACTGGATATTAGCACTTAAATCAAAGTAATGACAACTCCACTGTAGCTGGTTGTATTTCCAACAATAAAGGACCACAAGCCACAGGAGAATGTGCCCTACTGAATTAGGTGTAGTACAGCACATGAAGTAGAAACCATCAGCCAGCAAATGGAGGCTGATTTCACACTGGTCTTGATAGGAGATTCACATATTACTAAGAACCTTTGCACTTACGAGGTGGGAAAGGTGGTTAGCACAATCGTATAGGTTGAGTATTTTATTACCCATCAATGTAAACAGACCAGAAAGAAACCCACCAACAAAACCAAACCAAACCAAGAAAACCAAACCCCGAGTAAATTAAACAAGCAAAACCCAACCAACCAAAACCAATAGAACAACAAAACGTTTTCCCCCCTCCCCGAGATAAATATCATCCCAAGTAAGGCAAGCAACATTATGTTTTAATTTCAGCGTCTGTGTGTAGCAAGGAGAATAATAACATTCAACACTTTCAAGCAAGTTATCTGCAAAAGCCAGGGTGAACGAAAAGACTCTCAAACAGTGCCCAAAAGATAGCACTTGCTAGAATGAGGCTTTTGCTGTAATTACAAAGCTGATTTCTCCAGCGTGCTACACAATTTGTAATCCTCCCGAAACCTCTCGCCAGCGTTTAAAGAGCCCAGTACTTGGTGGCAGCTCTCTAAAATTCGCCTCTTGACGGCGAAGGTGAATGGGAGCAGCCCACAGAGCTGCAGGCCTGAGTGAAAGGGCTGAGGATAAACTGATCTTTATTTTTAAACGTGCCTTAGGGGAGGCAGGAGACAGCCATGCCCGCGTGTAGGACCAGAGCAGTCTCTGCGCGGCTAGGGGTAGACACGGAAAATGCCCCAAACCGGGCTCCTCAGATGTTTTATCCCCGGTTCACAGCACGGTTCGGCCACCCAAGGTCCCAGCCTCCCACCCCCGGGGCCGCGGCGAGCGGCACTCGGCAGCAGCCAGGCCCGTCTGCTCTCTCCTCAACGCACTGCGAAGCAGACCCCAGGCAACCCCTCCCCTCCTGCCCCGCTCCCGGAGTCCCGACGCCCCCTCCGCTTCACCTTCATGCGCAGCAGGTTCTTGGACAACTTCGTCTTCACGTCCCCGGCCATGGCGGCCGGCGCTGCGTGCAGGCCGCGCTGGATCCCCGTCCTCGCGTAGCGCTGCGGCCGCACACGCCGGAGGCCGCGCACGCCGGAGGCGGAGCGGGCGGCAGCAGCGGCGCAGCTCCACCCTCCACATCCGGGCCGTGGCTGTAGGAACCCGCCCCTTCCCATGCTCCGGGGCGGAGGCTGGGCTTGCAAGGGTTGGAGCTGTGTGTGGCTGGTGGGATAAGAAACTTTAAACCGCAGTTTTCCCATACAGAGACAGTTGTGTGGGGATCGGGTGTGTGAGCAGCTTGGAAAAGAGGAGACTAAGGGGTGATCTCATTAATGTTTATAAATACTTAAAGGGTGAATGTCAAGAGGATGGGGCTAGGCTCTTCTCGGTGATGCCGAATAGAATAGAATAGAATAGAATAGAATAGAATAGAATAGAATAGAATAGAATAGAATAGAATAGATCAGACCAGGTTGGAAGAGACCCTCAAGATCATCGTGTCCAACCTATCATCCAACATCACCTAATCAGCTAAACCATGCAACCAAGCACCCCATCCAGTCTCCTCCTAAACACCTCCAGTGACGGCGACTCCACCACCTCCCTGGGCAGTCCATTCCAATGGGCAATCACTCTCTCTGTGTAAAACTTCCTCCTAGCCTCCAGCCTAAACCTCCCCTGGCACAGCCTGAGACTGTGTCCTCTTGTTCTGGTGCTGGCTGCTTGGGAGAAGAGACCAACCTCTGCCTAGCTACAACCTCTCTTCAGGTAGTTGTAGAAAGCAATAAGGTCTCCCCTGAGCCTCCTCCTCTCCAGGCTAAGCAACCCCAGCTCCCTTAGCCTCTCCTCATAGGGCTTGTGTTCCAAACCCCTCACCAACTTTGTTGCCCTTCTCTGGACATGCTCCAACAAGTCAACATCCTTCCTAAACTGAGGGGCCCAGAACTGGACACAGGACTCAAGGTGCGGCCTAACCAGTGCAGTGGACAGGGGCAGAATGACCTCCCTGCTCCTGCTGGCCACACTGTTCCTGATGCAGGCCAGGATGCCATTGGCCCTCCTGGCTGCCTGGGCACACTGCAGGCTCATGTTCAGCCTACCATCAACCAGCACCCCCAGGTCCCTCTCTGCCTGGCCACTCTCCAGCCATTCTGACCCCAGCCTGTAGCACTGCATGGGGTTGTTGTGGCCAGTGTGCAGAACCCGGCACTTGGATGTGTTAAATCTCCTGCCCTTGGACTCTGCCCATCTGTCCAGCCTGTCGAGGTCCCTCTGCAAAGCCTCTCTGCCCTCCAGCAGATCAACTCCTGCCCCCAGCTTGGTGTCGTCCGCAAATTTACTGATGATGGACTCAATGACAGGACAAGGGGCAATGGGTTGGAGTTGAGGCATAGGAAGTTCCATGGAAACAGGAGGAACAATTATTTCATTGTGAGGGTGGCAGAACACTGGAACAGGCTGCCCAGGGAGGTTGTGGAGTCTCCCTCTCTGGAGATGTTCAAGACCTACCTGGATGAGTTCCTGTGTGATCTGGTATAGGTGATCCTGCTCTGGCAGCGGGCGTTGGACTAGATGATCTCTCTGGGTCCCTTTCAGCCCCTAACATTCTGTGCTTCTGTGATGTCAGGCTAGGAATGAAATGGTAAATTAGTAGGGGAACCTGAGATTTCTTATCAACACATATGTATTCTGTAGTGCTGCTGGCTTACAGCTTCATCTGTAGTTTTCTGATATTTCAAAGTGAGAAAAAGTATAAAATCTATCTCATACTGGCATTTGAAAACTGAGATGTTTAGCATTTTTTTTAAAATCAGCACTGATTTTTACTTGAAAGAAACACAAAATGGTGAGACGTGATTAAAACATCAATTCTAAGACATTACAAAAAGCTCAAAATCTCTGTTAGTCCTGAATCATGATCTCTGAACTCAGTACTGGCAGTGCTGTCTCTGAACTGCCAGGCTGGCCCCCTGGTAGCTGAGGAGGAAATCCTGATAGGAAATTGCCAGCTGACTCCCAGACACAAGCAGGTACCACAATTTCTGTATATATGTCCACAAATCAGATTTCTGATGACTGTTTTGACAGTTGGCACATAAACCAGGCGATAAAGCAGTAAGTGTGAGGGTTCAGTGTTCAAAACTTTAATGAACTGGTGTGCTCCAGAAGACAATCTAAGGAGAAAAGTTCCCATATATGCAAGATGTAGGTCAAAGCCTGAAGAACTCTAAAGATTTATGCTCTAATAGAGTCTGCAGAAGCATACAATGAAAGGCAAAACCTGATTGCAGTGAGAAAGAAAGAAGAGTTATCCACAGCCACGCATCCTTATTGCATAGTTAACCGTAGTGGGTTACAATGACCACAAACATGAATGAAACATGGAGCCACAACTGCTTCAAGGCAAAGACATAACACTGCATGGAGGCATTTAATTTTCAAATAAGCAAGGCACCTTCATTTCATAGTATCATAGTATCAGTCAGGGTTGGAAGGGACCACAAGGATCATCTAGTTCCAATCCTCCTGCCATGGGCAGGGACACCCCACATTAGATCAGGCTGGACAGAGCCACATCCAGCCTGGGCTTAAACACCTCCAGGGATGGGGCCTCAACCACCTCCCTGGACAACCCATTCCAGGGCTTCCCCACTGTCATGGTGAAGAACTTCCTCCTCATGTCCAGCCTGAATCTCCCCACCTCCAGCTTCATTCCATTCCCCCTAGTCCTATCAGTACCTGATAACCTGAGAAGTCCCTCCGCAGCATACTTGTAGGCCTCCTTCAGATACTGGAAGGCCACAATGAGGTCACCTTGGAGCCTTCTCTTCTCCAGACTGAACAGCCCCAACTCTTTCAGTGTGTTCCAGGCTTCATAAATGAGTTGAAGCTGCCCTGAAATCCAAGGCTCCAACAAGAAAGTCTGTGTGTGTGTGTGCAAACTATCCTAGCTCTATCATGTTTAGCTCCTTCCCAGTTCACTCTCTCATTAACAGCTATCGACACTTCCCAACAAAAGAAGGCTGGGAAGAAATTTGCAGCTTCATGAATAGAAATACGCATTGAAGAATGAATAAATTTGAATCTTAGTAAGCAAACCAACAGGGGAAAGCTGTTAATTAGTATAATGCAGCCATAATCTCAACATTTTTCGTTTCATTTTCCGTTAACCATGCATTCTAATAATGTATTTGCTTTTTGTTGGTCATTGCAAATCAGAGCCCTGCATTTAATTGCACGGCCTTCAGTGTCACTCAGGGCTTTTTTTTTTTTGAGCAGTTTCAGCTAATTTACAGTCTGGGAACATACCTGGAATAATTCCTTCTAAATACATTACTGCACGTCCGTCAGCACTTCTCCAGCCACTGAGCGAGGGCCACGCCTGGCTTTGCTTGGTGCCTTCTGAAAACTGTTCCTGTCCCCCTCTTCTGCCTACAGAGTGACCCAGTTTGTCACTGGTTTGAACCCATCTGATCCCTTTTAAAATGGTTGAATCCTTTTTGACCCGGTTTAAACCTCATTTTTTCCTGTTTAATCTGGTTTAAACTGGAAACACCGGTTCAACATGGTTTAAACCGTAAAAGCCAGCATACGCTGTTTACTGACTGGGTTTTTTTTGTTTGGATGCTGCTACTCCACACATCAGCTGCCCGAGACCTCTGGTGAAATGAGTGTGGTGATGCCGACCCTTTAGTTTTTGGGAGCAGAATCTCATGATTTAGAACCTTGTGTGGTGTGTAACTGGAAGGGAGAAGTGCAAGCGGTTTTCAGCTTGTCTAACCTCGAGGATTATTCTTGGTGCTCCCTAGTGAGCAAGAGTTCAGGATACACATCCTGACCCCGATTGCACCCTGCGTCTTGGTGCCACACCATGTGCTTGCACTGAGACGTTGCCAGCGTTTGTCTTATGTGTCAGCACATCAGCACCCAACCCACCTCAGCAGGGAGGGAGCTGTGGTTTGCAGTAAAGACAGTACAGGCTGCATGATGTTTATTTACAAAAGTGGAGGCTGTAAAAAGGCTGCCAAAGAATTTGATCTATTTTGGCACTAAAAGAGTCTGAAGGAAATTTTTGGATTACATCTCTCATCGCTTGAATTGGATGGGGAGGTTATAGATAACAATCAGCTGTCTTGTGGACCAGATTATACTGTCTGGTAAATCTGAAGTCACTCTATCGATTATAGGAGAAATTTTTGTGATTTACTGGTGGTGGTGGAGACAGCTCAGAAAAGAATCTAGCCCTGTAAATAGGCCTGTTTGGGTGGTAGAGTGAGGGTGAGACGATGAGGTAGGAGAGATGCTTTATTTAGAGAAGAATCAAGGGTCATTGTAAAATGACAATTAGACACCGCTCCCACAGCTCTGACAGCTGCACAGCAGCTCTGCTTTCAACCTGGGAATCCATTTCTCTTTCAAACCAAAAATGCTCAGGGATATAACTCAGGGGAAAGGAGCTCCATCTCATCCAAGTGTACATTAAACAAGTAGATAAAAGACTTTTTGTCCCAGGAAATGCAGTCCCTTCTCCCTCTAGTAATTACAGAAGTCAAATCAAAGATGTCATTAACATTATTTAAGAAGCGGTCTCTCTTGGAGCAACACAAGTGACAGCTGTGAACTAATTTCATGCCAGTGGGATCTAATTTGAGGGAAATCTTGGGTTATTGTTTCTGTAACATTTTATTTATTCATATTCTCACAGAATTGTGACTTTAACACAACCCGAGTATCACAAACCTTACACCAACCTATCTGTTGACTTGATTTTTATGAGCTGTCTTTGAGTTCTGAGGCAGCTTTTCACAGCTCTCAAAATTCTCAGTCTTTTTTCCCCCCTGGAAATATAAAATTTTTTATATTGTGACAGGTGAGTCATTAATTTGTGTCAAACTCCTCCAGTATGTTTTAAGTAAGGATATTATGATAAGTAGAGCTGCCAGAGGTCTGTTTGCAAACCTGAAAGGAAGGTGTGAAGCGCTGTGTATGATTGGGTGGGATCAGAAAGGCAATTTCATCCCCTACACTCCATACACAAATAGTGTGAAATTCTCCAAGTGGCAGAGGTGCAGTTTTGAAGTAGAGGACTCATTTTTCATCTCTCTTGCTCCCACCAAGCTCTGAGCTGCCAATATATGCAGTGTATTGACAACTGCTAAGGTCCTAGGTGACTGAGGATTTATTACAATATTCATTACCCTTTAATGCATGCATGTGTAACCTGCTGGCCTGTGTGCATTGCTCAGCCTGCTTTGTACCTAATCCATGGAGGATATGGGTTAGCTACAGCTCTCGGCTTCGGTGTGTGATGTGTCAGCTCACACTGCACTGACTCATCCTCTTAGCTTTTGAAGTCCCCTTTGCTGGTGTCAGTACAGGCTTAGGTGGCAGCTGACACATGCAGAGTGCTTTAAATCCCTACCCTGTATTCCGTGGTTGACCCCAAGGTTTCCTGTGGATGGGGAATGAAATGGAAGCAGAGGCCAAACTCCTGTAATATGATTAACACAGATCTGTAAGCACAGTTCATATTGGTGATGCTTAATAGCCTTATTGGTTCACTATTTATGCAGTGAGAAACAGTGCACCTTAAAAATATGCTTATAGCAAAACAGAGTTACAAAATCTCTGAAACAACCAAAAGGTACCTTTGGAATGAGTGCTTGTTGTCATTTGGGGAAAAGACAATTCATTCTGAGAGCTTTTGGCCCTGGTGACAGGGTGACCTTTCTGTGAATAAATATAGTCATTCCTTTTTGATTACAGAAAGAAGCAGCTTCACAATGGTAGCTCCCTAACTTCTGCCATCACCTAAATGGGCTGGGGTGGGGAACCTGCACCAGTCTATCATTCTGCTGGCATGTGGGTAAGGCTAAACATTTGATCCTGTGCTGCAATGATTTGATATACCCCAGTCCTAAGCATCAGAGCAGAGAGAATGGCTGAAGAACAGTGTGGAGTATCCTTCTCTCTGCTTTCCTTTAAAAACTGAGAGGCTTTAAACTTTTTGGATTTGATGGAATCACAATTAAAAGAGAAAAGGAAAATATCGCCTTCCATTTGTTAACTATAAAAATGCAATCCAGCAGTGCTGCTGGTGCTTTGCTATTTCCCAGGTCAATAAATGGCTCCCCTGACTTTAATAAACATTGATGCTGCAGGCTTGTTCTACAGTGATTGAACCTTTTTATAGTTCCAACCACTCGCATTGCATGAAAGCTTGAAGACTGTTTTTTTTTCTCTTCCCCCCCTCCTTTTTCAGGAGGGTTGGTTCTGATTGATTAAATTGTCATTTTCTGAGTTAGTTGCTTGAATTATAACTTGGCATTTTTAACTGTGTGATTTGTTTAAAGAGACAGCTTTTTGATATAGCAAACCAGCTGAGAATTTTTAAGCAGTAAAAGGAAATTTTACTCACTTTGTTCTCAGCCTTTCATCACTGCCTGACAAAAGTGCTCCTGAAGACAATGTAGAGGCTATGATATGAGGAGAAGGTACTTAGATTCATGCTCTCTTCTTTATTCCATCACAGAGCTGATCTGTGCAATATTGTATTGCTTTCGATTAGTAGTCAGTCACCTCATTGTTGTTAACATGTTTATCTTTCAAAGCAGATAGGAAGGGAGGAGGAACTAGAGACATAAACGTGAGCACTTCCCAAGGTGATATCTGGTAGCAGAACTGTGGTTTGAACCAACTGATTTACCCTTTAACAGACATAATAGATTGCTTTGTACCAAAAGGATGGTCTTCAAACACAACAAATTCAAATAACTGCAAGGTTTCCACCTAAATACAGACTGAGCCTGGTTCAAGGGGTGAAGACCTTGTAATTCTTTAGAAACTAAGAAACCACATCCATGTGACAATGGATTCAATTTTATACTTAACCAGGTGCCGATTCCTTCTCTGTGGATAGCTGCTTGGTTTCTGACTCCCCCTCCCCCGCCCCTTTTCAAATCTGTATTCGAGACAGTAAAGCTGAACCGAATGAGACTCACATAAAAAAAACATGTGTGTTCAGAATGTGTTTGGAAAAAAAGGCCAACAAAACTGTCTAGTAGCACATAACAGGGTGTCTTTTGCTTTTGATTTACAGCACCTGCAGGGGAAATGGAATCATCTAATGGTCTGAATATGGGAGCTCTTACGTTTGCTCACTGCGGTGTTAACCCTGGTCAGACTCTGAAACAGTGCTTAGCAGTGGGAGTCTCAGGGTACTAATATGAAATACTGAAGTCCAATTATACTTCGGCTTGTACACTTTCCTCTCTCTGGTCATTTCAGCTTTTGCTCTGAAATAATAACTTATGAGAGTGCAAAGCTGAATTTCAGCAGTGAATCATATCCCTGGCGTCTACATTTAATTGCATAATACTGCAACTAACCCACTATATGTCTTAGTTCCTTGGTTTCTTTTTTTTTTTTTTGGCTTCTTTTCCTCTGTTTCTATTAAATTCATTTAAGACCTTCAAAAAGTGAAAAATAGGCACCCAGGAAGAAGGTGAATTGTGAAATGAACACTTAAACTTCTTACCTGATGCCAATTCCTGGAGGTCTTTCACTAAAAAGACAGGGACAGAGTTCACCAAAAATGGGGTCAGGATGAAGTGCTGCAGGCTCTGGCTGTTTTCTTGCAGTGCTGCAAGTGCTGGTTACCTGAAAGAGGGGTCAAGAGCAGCCTTTGCAATCACCAGCTTGGATACAATCCAGCCAGCCAGGTGCTTTACAGGATATCCATTTCTCCCCAGCAATGCCAAATGAAAGGTGACTGCTAGAAACAGAGCCCAGGTAGATGACAGATTACTGCTGTGATTCAGCATGGCAAATCTGGTGTTCCTAACTCCTGTGTTTTAATCAGCTGAAGATTTCATAGCAAGATGTTGATGCATGAACAAACTTTTAATGACAAAAGCAGAAAATAAGGTGTTCTGCAATTACTGTAAATACAATACGATAACATTTTTAGGAGAGCTGCTCCTGCTCATTTCAAAATCATCTCGAGGCCATTTTGTAGGGTGGGAAGTAAGCTGTAACATGGAAAAGAGGAAAACATTAAAGCTGTAATGATTTCTATCATAATATTATGAGGTAGCACAGTTTAACTCAGTACAGTTCCTCAATGAATATTTTCTAATTTCCATAAGTAATTGACCTCTCATTAGCAATTCATTAGAAAAATTGAGGTGATGTGCCAAACAAACCCACTGCATGTGAATAAATTATTAAAAACTCTCATGGGTTCAAAGTGAAGGAATACAAGGACCTTGCTTTCTGTGACTGAAAAAGACAAGTATTTCACTTACATCTGTAAAATGAAACACTTTCCTCTGAATAGATAGAGCTGCACACACAATAGTCCTTAAATCCATCCTTTGACTCATGTCTGATTTTCAAATACAGTGAACATTCACTTCCTGCAAGTAACAGCATCACAACAAGAATTAGCCAAATAATTCAGACACATATGTAGGACTCCAGCATGACTGTAGACAGCAAGGCAGAGAAAACTGAGTACAAATTTTGCTGTGTGGTTAAAGTACATGGCTTAATTTTTGAAGGAGCTGATCAACTGATGCTTCTGAGTGATTCCAGCCCAGATTCCAATGCTTACCAGGAAAGACATATTGCTGAATTCTTACCCATGAGCAATTGTTTCAGAGGGAGATGTCTGCCTTGTCCTTTTTGCAGCCACTCTTAACCAACACATGAATGTTAACAAGTTCAAATAATAGATTTTGCACACATTGATGTGTTAACTTTAATAACCTTATATATCTGTCTTTTTAGGGATCAGTAAATCAATTTTGAGCTAGTTCCTCATCACTGCAATATTGCAAAAAGTGAGGCTGATTTTAAGGTAAAGTTTTGTAAGTCCTGGATGCTCCTGGACAAACCTTGAAAAAAAACCCCAACCATTTATTTTTTAATGTGTCCCTTACAGTCTTGATGCCTATCTGAAACTTATTTGAAAGTAACTGAATTTATGGGTTGCAAGCTACAGGAGGACGAGAAAGGAAAAAAAAAAAAACACAAAAGCAACCCTATCTCAAAGTCCTGTACAACAGAGAAGAGATGAACTGATAAACTTCTCTGACCTTTTGCAAAACTGGCTAAGAAACTGCAGGTTCTAAAAGGAGGACAAAAGCAATGGAGCAATGTAAAACAATGGGAAAAGCTACTGGTATAGGGCTGCTCTGGGAACAAGGCCAGTGAGAATGTCACTTTTCCCCATTGGGGAAGTGTATCTGTTATCTGGTTACCCTTCTCACAAGCTGTTTTTTAATTTTCTTCCTGAATTCTCCTGCAATGGGCCATTGCAGAGCGCTGTTTAATTTTAATTGTTTTAATTTTGGTTTGCCAGCTGAACTGTAGAAGAAAGGAAGCACAGAAGTGATCATGAGGAATATCCTCTTATGGAAGAAAAATGTGTGTTTTTGAAGGCTTGCTCAGAAAAATCGGACTGCTTTGGTACCCATAACGTTTAAAAAGACTGAAAAGAGATGGTAGATAAGCAGAGAATTTCATGGCATATCGATTACATGGTGCTATGGGACTATACCTAGTGATTAGTTTTGTGACATTGCTCCTGTGTCCTTCTTTCTGCATGGTTGCAGAAACCATGGTTGCATGGCTAATCCCTGATGGTTTCAGTCCAAATCTGGAGTGAAATCTGCTCTTCAATGGTTTGTAGTGCTGGAGAGCATCTCTTCCTTGAGCCATGACTGAACTGTGTTGCAGGGCTAGTTAGGAAACCAAACACGGTACAAACCCAGAATGCTGCGACTGTCTCACCCAAACATTTGTCTCACATTCAACAGCTCCTCTAGGATTCTCAAGACTGCAATACAGATGAAGCTTTTAAAGCCCAGGACAACCATTAGGACGTGTAAACCGTCACAATCAAGTTTTTCTACATAGAGCTATAGGCTTTACATTAGAGCCCACCCTTTCCTACAGAGTTACACACTCCTACACTGCACTACACCAACAGGAGTCATGGGCAGTATTTCTTTAGGATTTAGGAGTACATCTGGATATCAGCCTGTTGTGGAAAATATACAGACATCCTGTTACATCCACACACATGCTCGATATATTTCTTTGCATTTGAGATCTGAATCAGTAATACTAAAAGCCTGAAGCTGAAAGAAGAGCAAAATGTGTTTACAGACATGTTCCTTCAGTTTTTGCTGTTTTGTTTCTTAATTAAAAAGAATGTATCCATTTTGTGAGCAGATTACCTGATACATTGCAAGGTAGAAATTGTAGCCAGGCGGAGGCTGGTCTCTTCTCCCAGGCAGCCAGCACCAGAACAAGAGGACACAGTCTCAGGCTGCGCCAGGGCAGGTTTAGGCTGGATGTTAGGAAGAAGTTCTATACAGAGAGAGTGATTGCCCATTGGAATGGGCTGCCCAGGGAGGTGGTGGAGTCATCTTCATTGGAGGTGTTCAGGAGGAGACTTGATGAGGTGCTTGGTGCCATGGTTTAGTTGTTTAGGTGGGTTGGATTGGTTGATGGGTTGGGCACAATGATCTTGAAGGTCTCTTTCAACCTGGTGTATTGTATTGTATAAGAGCTAATTTTCCCATGTAGGTTGACTTTAAAGAAGTCATAGTGCTAGGCATAAAATTAGTACTTTAACTGAAGTAATTAAAACCACTTCTCTTCCTTCACTTAAATGGAAGGGAAAGCTCACCTGTGTATATATTTTTGCAAGCCTTTGGAGGTAAACCTGTACTGCTCATTGGTGTGCCCTAAGGTTTCCCCAAAACTATCTATGTCTTGCTTCTTTATGCTGAAAGCTGGTAGTGGGAAAACCCAGAGCATTACAATCACAGGTTCAAACACAAATTCCAAACCTACAACATGTTATCAGTATCCCATGGAGCCAGCCAAAATGTAGACATTTGGGAAGCCACCAAAATAGGGAAGGGAAGGCATCCTTGCTGACCCTAACAAAAGAAAACAGCTATTATTTTGTTGCAACATGCTTTGGGGTGCTGTATGCAAAATGGTTTAGTATCACCTTAATCCCAGCTTGTCATGTGAAAAATGATCCTGTCAATGTGATACAGAAGTAGGATATTGAGAAGTGGAACATCCTGTCTAATAGGGAAGAGCTGACAAAGACAGACTGAATCATGCTTAATTAGATAAAACTGACTTGATTGTGAATTCCAAATTAAATTACAAATATTGCAGTAAGATTTATAGGGTTTGTTTCCTGTCTGTTTGCTGGGCTTTGCTTGTGTCATCAGTATTTCAGATTAGCAGCAGCATTATTTTCCTTATTGATAAAAGCCAAAGGCTAAATATTGTGAGACATTTGGCAAGGCCAATATAAATGGGAACTCTCAGTTGTGCACAGTCCAGTTATTGATGTTTTTATTAGCAGCCCTTATAAGGGCATGTGCTGTCTTCCTCCTTTCTGCCATAAAGTGGAAATAAGGAAACTTGGGAAATGCCCGTTGCATTTAGCTGGTGTTAAGACAGTTTGGACTGACCTGTGGTTGGCCCCAAGTACAATGTAAATACATTTGGGCACAGTAGGAGAGTGCCTCAGGAACATGGCTTTTTGCATCTTTGTCAATGACTTTTTGTGTCCCAGCTATGGGAATGAAGCAGCCTAGTCTTCAGTGAAGCACCCTCAATGCACAAAATCTGATGTAGGACCTGCCATTCTTTAGCTCTCCAGTTCAAGTGTAAGGCCCACAACCCTGATGACTTCCTGCAATAAATATCATATCTATTCAAGGCAAGGCTTGTGTGTGAGGACACTATAGGGAAATTCTTTGAGAAAGTTATTTTCTTGGAATTTTCAGTAGCCACTATAAAAAGTCTGAACTTTTATCTGTGTTATTTTATTCTCTCACTCTGCTTTATAAGCAAACATGACACTTTATTCTACAAAGTGATTTCTTTCTGTGTTCTAGAACCACAGAAAAAGCATATAAACCCCACAAACCTGATTATTGTCACAGTCTTGAAACTCAAAATTGATTTAAACCAAGTTCAGCCAGCAATATTTCCTCCTTGTCTGAGGAACTACATCCTGGGTTTTAGACTAAAGTAAATTTTTATAGGCAATGTGGTAATTATAAACCCTTGAGAAACAGATATTGTAACGGGGCCACTGGCACAAAGCTGCTCTGTAGTTACTCTGCTGAGCACTGATGCAAAGAGGCTGAAAATCCATTCTCCCAAGAAGGAGATTATTTGAAGACTGCAATAGTTTTAGTGACATTTCTTGTGACATCAAAATGATTTCTTTTGGAATCACAGAGCATCTCTGCTTCTGCATTTTTGAAGGTCTGAGAAAAAAAAATTAATACAATACTGCTGGAGCCTCACAGCTATGAACAGTGACTGAGGGAAGCAATCCAGGGAGATAAATTTGTGCTGGTGCTCATATCCTCTCATGATGGGAGATGTAAATTAATCTGTTTAATTAGAGCAGCATATAATAATCATCTCCAGGAAGGCAGGAGAAGTGTTTGGAAATACCATACACATTTTGCAAACGATCTGGGTTCAGCTTTTCCTCCTAAATTGATGAATAATAGCTGAAATGTCAGTGATAACTGAACTTAAGATGAAGAACTTTGGCTCACATCAAATGTATTTGGTGACTTATGCTCATATTTGGTTCTGTAGAGATCCTGGATTGATTTTCTTGCAGTATTTCAAGCCAAATGGTTATTTTCAAGCAATATCCATTTCTGATTGGAGCGATCTTTGTACTATTTATCTCATGTCTTTTGTACCCATGAATTAAATGATGGCAGGGTGCTTGGCCCAGAGATATTGTGCCATAAGAGATTAAGTTCTGCTCGCTTGATCAACCTTAAATGACACTTCTCAGCTATGTAGGGATGCAGATACTTTACAAAGATGAATAAATAGCTTAGTTATAATTTCAGAGGTGTTCAAAGACAACTGAGAGGCAGAAGTCTAAACTGTATCCTTCCTCACCCATAATATGTAGCCTCATACTACACCTACAGAAGCCAACAGCAAAATTTTCACCTACATCAATGCCTGACATTCTTTACACACAGAAGGAAGAGGCTAAAATCTTACATGGTCTCAAATGAGATGTATAAGGCAAAATGTGATGGCCATAGCATGGAGGAAAGGGAGAAGAGTTTGGTGAAGCATGCAGGCTGTTGTTGGATGCAAAATGGCACAGTTTGTTTTACAGCTCTTGACTCTTTTTGGGGACTTTTGGCTTTGGTTACTTAATTAGTCAGACAATAAAATGGGAAATGGAAAACCACAGAAAATGCAACCTCCTGTGCAGGGTGTATGAGATAGCCAAAAATAGCTTCACAAATTAAATAGTGGGGCAGGGGAAGTTTTCTAAAGTTTTTCAGAATCTCCAAGGAATGTTTGGCCCATATTCTGAGAGAAAAAAAATCATGTTAGTCTCCCTTTCTCTGAGCCAGTTCACTCATACATGCATAGCTAAAACAGGCACCTGGGACTCAACCCAGCTCCTTCTGAAGTCAATGGCAAAGCTCCTACTGGCTTCAGTGGAGGCAGGATTTGTCCCTTTGTGAGATCGTCATATTCATATTCAATACTCTGCAACTTAAAGTGAGGATTAGCAGAATTAAACTCTCCTAATTTGTATATCTCATACTGCCAAGCTGCAATTAACTTTTGTGCATTTGAATTAACAAGGAAAATTATTAACCACCCTTCCTCATGCAATTATCATTTTACACTTCTGGAAAATTTCTCCTAAATATGAAAAGTAGCCCACACCCCTGTGAACTCATCCCTCTTAATATCCTTTAGTTATTAGAGCAGGAAACAATTTTTCACCCCATTGCTTCCATATGCAAGTGATGCTTGCCCAACACCACTGCTGTGCACTCTACTGATTCACTTTGCTTTGTATTGGCCTAAGGCTGGCCAGGACTCAAAGCTTTAAATTCACCCAAGGATAACACCCGTGTGCATAGCCCTTGGCAAATATTACACCCAGCTGCTATTTTCTGCTGGTTTTAACCACACAATGTATGGGCTCAAAATTCCCCCCTTCTCCCGTGCAAGCCTAATGAGGACACCTCAGATTTCCCTGGGTACAGAGCTACAGGTTGGCACAGCAGGATAAAGCATAAAGCAACCAGAGTTTGCTGCCTGATTTTCTGCTTTTCTCCTGTATGTGCTGGCTGGACTCTGCCCTTGCTTAGGGCTAGTGAAAGTCAATTCAATGCTGAAACCTTGCAGAGCATCCTTTTTCCCGTTGGCGGTTTGTTTTGTGCTGTAGCTCCCCTCCCCATTGTATGCAGAACAACGGTCATTTTTTTTTGCTTAAAACTTTAGCTTCCTGGGAAAAATGCAATATTAAGCCTTTTTTTAAAATTATTGTGGGGAAGTGTATAAGAACAGACAGCTTTTGATTTATGGATCACCCTTTTGTAATAAATACATTTGTAAAAAGCATAATGAAGTTGTGGAACAAAAGTCCTTTTCCAGAAGAATAGTCTTTAACTGGTGTGAAATGCCTCACTGGGATTTTGTCAGGTTTTAATTTCAGTCCAAATATATAGCATGAGACACCAGGCTGAGGAAGATAAAGGTGAATTTCATCTGCTTCCAGCTTGTCATAATGGAAATAATAACTACTTTAGCCAAAACCAAGCTTCCAATTAGTTTCTCTAAAATAATATTACCCCACCCCTCCCTCTTTTTTTATAGATACTGCAGCTCATTTCAGAGCTAATTTTGAGAATATGTAAACATTTCTAAACCAGCTATTCCCACTGAAAGAATGAGAAGGGAAGACTCTGGCAGCATGTTGGGAGCCTGTCTGAACTGAAAAGTAGCCTTTGCCTTTCTTGAACTGAATATTAAACAATGAAAAATGGGGTGTGGGGGGAAATTAAAAACCTTTAGGGTGAAACCATCTTTCCAGAAAGATGTTATTATTTTAAATGGCTGGATAATGACCATTAAACTAGATAGTCTGGAATCACAAAATACATTTCTTCTGGAAAACAGGCAGGCTATATTTTTTATTATTATTGTTTTAAGAAAAATAATTGTGCTTTATGGAGTGCTTCAAGACACACAAAGAGTGAAATAATGCTGGCACTTAAATGTAAGTGAAATTAGCTGATTTATACATCACATTAAGATCAGAAACCAACACTAGTGTGGTTTAGAAAAAACAACAACAACAAACATAATCTCAAGACTAGGTTATTGTATCTGAAAGGATCCTTTGAAGGGGTTTAAGGGTTTAAGAGGACTGTATTCTGTTCAGTCCCACCCAGTGACCTCTTTTATGACATTTGTCATCTAACATACCTGTACAACATGAAGATACTTTTTTGCATAGGAATAAAAATCCAGGTGCTGGTATCTTACACAATATGCTATACTCACTGAAATACTGTCCATGCAATGGTTCAACTTGCTTTCTCATCTGACACTCTCTCCAAGTCCTTCTAGCTGGTAAGATCAATGGTCAGAAATATCTCTGAAAAGACCAAGGTGTTGCTGAGAAAAGCTCCAGGGCTTGTCCTGGATCTTACATGGTTGCACATTTTTCTCTCAAACATCCCAAACTTCTACACTGCAACTGCCTTTCCCTAGAGCAAAGCTCAGCACTAGGATGGTTTTTATAGACCCTGAAAAAGAAGAACAGCTTGGTCAAAAACACAGCAGCTGTGGGGCTCACCAAGCACTTTCAGCTGCTTGAAGCCATGGCTTGAAGCACGTGCCATGGTATTAGTTATTTAAATGAACATAGCATCATAGCACAGCATTACTTTGTTAGCTGTTCTGGCCAGTGCAATGTCAGTGTGGTTGTCTGCCCTCACAGTGATTAATAATAGCAACAGCACTTAGAGTACCATGAGTGTGGCTTCATCTCTGCCCCTATGTCAAGTAAGCCAAGATGGGGCACTCACCAGTGATGAGAGGAGGATCCTCCAGACCAGATGGGCTCAGCCTAGGGCTTCTGCCTTTCCTGGGCGGGATTATAAAGGGGAGTGGGTGGGGAGGGCCAAGTGACCACACCTGGGGTGGGAGGAGACTCCAACAGAGCCCAGGTGCTCTGGGATTTGAGGGAAAAAGGGGGGAAATGGGGCAGGTGAGGGACTTTCAGGATGTCAGGTGGTGGCAGGACTAGAGGGAATGGAAAAACAGAGATAGAAATGGGTAGATTCAGATTGGATGTTAGGAGGAAGTTCTTCACCCTGAGGGTGGCGAGACATTGCAACAGGTTATCCAGGGAGGTGGTAGAGGCCTCATCCCTGGGAGCTATTGGGGCCAGGCTGGCTGTGGCTCTGGACAGCCTGATCTGGTGTGAGGTGTCCCTGTCCGTGGCAGGGCAGTTGGAACAGGATGATCCCTGAGGTCCTCTTCAGGCCGAACAATTGTATGATTCTAAAACAATTTTGCAGTATAGGCTGGATGTTAGGAAGCAATTCTTCACAGAAAGTGATTTGCCATTGGAATGGGCTGCCCAGAGAGGTGGTGGAGTCACCATCCCTGGAGGTGTTCAAGAGGGGATTGGATGTGGCACTTGGTGCCATGGTTTAATCATGAGGTCTGTGGTGACAGGTTGGACTTGATGATCTTTGAGGTCTCTTCCAACCTTGGTGATTCTGTGATTCTGTGATATCGCTTCATCCATTTCCGCCTAAGCAAAGACAAAAGGGTTAATATTACATAGAATTTGAAAGACTCTATGCAACAAGACAGCTTGAAGTAAAATGTGTAAAAAAAAAAAAAGTGTAAAAAAAGTAAAAAAAGACTCACATTAAAAAGCTTTATCTCCTAATGTGTAAACCTTTCATCATCACATGTATGTATGTGAAAATCTATGGAGGAGCAGATCTTCTGGGAGACACTGATAATTCCAGTGATGTTCTCCTAAGTGCTGACATTTTGCAGTGCACTCTGGCTGTAATTATGGAGCTACATGTAGAGAATAATGGAAAATTACCTTATGGTGAAAGAGTGAACACAGATCATGTTGGCTGTAATACTGGCTTGGATGTGGGGTCCTTCTAAATCCTTCTAAATGTTGTTCTGCCAGCAGCCTACATGAAATACTACAGATGAAAGTGGAAAGATCATGCAGGAAGCAACTGTAAAATAATTCACTCTTCACTCCAGGTCTCAGCCTTTCCCCCCCCTTCCTTTTAAATTCTTGCTACCCAGGGTTTATATGAGTAAAGGATTACAAAAAGTATACCTCAGGCTTCTGGTGTGACGTGGTGTTAACAAGAGTCTCTTTCAACTTTTTGTGATGATACAAAGAAATTCTGTCATAATCTCCCACAGAAGATCTGCTTGTCAACAACCAGGCTGGCATTTGCCCATAAAGCCATTCAAACAATTCTAAAATAAAACATTTGCAAACATCATGTGCTGGTTGCAGGTGTAGATCTCTGAGAAAACCCTCAGCACCACCCTAATTACAATAAATACTGTTTACAGTAAATAATTAAATCAGTGCAGGTTGTTTTTCATGAAATGAGAATAAGAAAACAATAGCAAAGCAGGGCAGGAGTTGGAAGTGCCAATTTCTCTTTGTGTAATTTGCAAAGTGTGCTGGTTAACCCAGAGCAAAACCCACATGTGCTGCATTCTCTGTTGCAAAAGGGAAAAATGTGTGATTTGCAGAAGTGTGCTTTTACACAGATGAAAATATGGCACTAATTTGGCAAACCTAAGCATGGCAAATTTTGCAGCGAAGAAGAAAAGGTGGAGAAGGCCACTCTTGCAGTGCATAAGACTTTGAGAAGCCTCCTCTGTGATGCCTAATCATCCATAGTTAAGCCAGATATTGACCTTAATGTAGCTGTTAGCAGAAGGTGATCTAAAATGATGTTGCAAGGGACACGCAGGAGGACAGTATGGATGCTTTTGACACCTAATCAGCTCGTTATTCACAGACTTGAACTTCTGTCCTGGAAATACAATGGGACCAAACTCAGGAAGAGCAGCAGCGTTCCTTAGATGGGATTAGCTCATAGATGTGGTATGTTGAAATCTCACCTAGCCCAGAAGTAGTAGGTACTTTTCTATAGACATGTCTATTACTCAGTGGAAGGTAAAAGATATCCTCTGGAATTTGAAGTTTATATTCCATGAAAACTGTCTCATGAAACTGTGCATTAAATGGGTTCTTAGAAATGTGTAGCCCGATAAATAAACCTAGTAATTCTACCCATGCAATAAGGAAATGAATCAGTGGCAATGTGAAAATATAAAGGAATGTCAGGGAAGCTTCATCATGGGTGTGCTGAGAGTCTTCCCCACTCTGGGCAGGAAAGGGGCCTTGTCACTTTGTCAGGCTTGCTAGTAGACATCGTTGCCTGGAGAATTAGTAAAATGTATGCTTGATGAAATAAGAACTTAAAACCAGCACACACAGAGCCACTCAAAAATAATGAAATGAAGTTTTAAAAGGCTTTATCACATTCCAGGTTCAGTACCAGCAGATGAATTTACATACTGCAGAAAAGCAGCTGCAGAGGTGGAAATAAGAAAATGCTGTTAGGGATGCAAGTGCAGAGCTCAAAGGGTCCCAGGAGAGTGATAGCAATTCGGAGTTGCTGAATGCTTCAGGATAAGCCTTGAAGACTTGCTTCTCTCAGTCCCTTCCATGCAGAAAGAAAAGAGTTAATAAATATTGTTAGTGCCTGGGGAATTGTTCACAAGGGATCTTTTGGAAGAGTAATCTTCATATTTAGAAGTATTTTCTCATTACGGGTAATAGGATGATGAACTGAGAAATGATCTCAGCCACTTACGATTCTAAAAGCCCGTAGCCTGAATAATCCATGCTGATTTAGAGATAATAGCATCAAAGACATAACTCATTTAGCACAATGTCCCTTTTCTTACTCTGAAGACTTTTACTATCCTGCACCTACTTTATAGTCACTTATAAAATGTTGATAATGATATAAAAAGAATAATGCAATCAGAAAAAGGGACAAGTGTGCAGTGAAAACTACTCTGCGCAGGATTGTGCTACAGACGTACTAAACCTGCTCCTGAGGAAGTGTAATATGAATGCTAAGAGAAAGAAAAAGTAGATAGCACTCCCATCGTGGTGGGTTGACCCTGACTGGATGCCAGGTGCCCACCAAAGCTGCTCTATCACTGCTCTCCTCAGCTGGACAGGGGAGAGCAAATGTACCAAAAGACTTAGGGGTTTAGTAAGGGCAGGGAGGGATCACATACAAGTTACTGTGATGGGCAAAACAGCCTCAACTTGGGGAAATTAATTAATTACCAATCAAACCAGAGTAGGATAATGAAAAATAGTAACTAAATCTTAAAACACCTTCCCCTCACCCCTCCCTTTTCCCTGTGCTTGACTTTGCTCCCCATTTTCTCTACCTCCAACCCTGCACTGGCACAGGGGGACAGGGAATGGGGGTGTGGTCAGATCATCACAGGTTATCTCTGCTGTTCCTGCCTTCCTGGGGGAGGATTCCTCACATTCTTCCCTGATCCCAGCATGGGATCCCTTTCATGAGAGGCAGTTCTCAATGAACTTCCATATTCTTCATAAACTGCTCAAGTATGGGTCCTTCTATGGCTGTGTAGTCCTTCAAGAATAGATTGCTCCAGCATGGGCCCCCCATGGGGTCACAAATCATGCCAGGAACCTGCTCCAGTGTGGGCCTGTCATGGGGTCACAACCTCCTTTGGGTACCCATGTGCTCTGGTGTGGTGTCCTCCATGGACTGCAGGTGGATATCTGCTCCACCATTAACCTCCATGGGCTGCAAGTGTATAGCCTGACTCGCTGTGATCTTTACCATGGGCTGTAGGGGAATCTTGGATCCAGTGCCTGGAGCACCTTCTCAGCCTCATTCTTCACAGACTTTGGTGTCTGCAGAGTTGTTTCTCTCGCATGTCCACTTCTCTCTTCTGATTGCTGCTGCACAGTTTTTCTTCTCCCATCTTAAATATGCTATCCCAGAGGTGCTCCTACCATTGCTGATGGGCTCAGCCTTGGCCAGGGCAAGTCTGCTGGGGAGCTGGCTGGAGTCGGCTCTGTCAGACATGGGGGAAGCTTCCAGCAGCTTCTCACAGGAGCTACTCCTGTAGGCCCTCCCATTACCAAAACCTTGCCAAACAAACCCAACACACCTAATTCTGCATTCATTAAAGAGCCTGATGGAGAGGATGGATTGGTGTTCCAAATACTGCAGAAGCACTTAGAAGATGAGAGTTGTGCACTCCCTGCACCACTGAGAGTACTTGCTGCTTCACTGCTGTTTTTTGTGTTTTGTTTTGTTTGTTTGTTTTTGTTTTGTTTTGTTTTTCCAGTAAGAGAGCAATGCTAAGCCTTGATTTCACTGCTGCACCTGCTTGGACTCTACAATTCTGGAGGCAGAAGGCATCTTTTATCACATCTCCGTGAAGCGTCCAGAAGAACTGTGTCTCTTCTGTGGGCTCTGCATTCTCCTGTGACACATGTGCTAGCACAGAGGCAGCTGTCCCTAATTGCTCAGGATCACAGCCAACAATTTCCCCATTTTGCTTCCAAGTCCTCATGACTGTAACATCTTATTTTCGGTGAAAGTGTTTTCCCACGCATGGGACAACAAATGTCAGGCTGACCTGAGGAGCACTCTGTTCCTACATTACCCTTGGGTTCTCTTCTCTTTAAAAGGTGATGATTAGCTCTTTCAAATGTCAGTTAGATCACCATAAAAAATATTTCTCTATTTTCCACATCATAGAAATTGTGCTACCATGTGTTCTCTTGGTTTTAGGCATATTTTATATCCCCCGAGATGATCACTGCAGGGGTTACTCATAAACTGCATCATCCTGGGTGTCTTGGGTTTAGGCATATGGACAATGGAGTCAACCCTTGTGGCACTGCAGTAACAAAGGACAAATGTTTGACAAGTGTTTGACTTAAGACAGGAGGAATATTAAGAAAGGAGATTGTGATTTATGTCTCTGCATTTTTAGAGGTGATGGTATGGTGGAGCCAATACAATCCTGGTGACCCCTCAAAAGTGTCAGTCCTCATCCCTCCTCTCCTAATGCACACTTCTACTGGAAGCATCAAATTTTGACATCATCCTTGAAAAATGCTGGTCTCCCTTCTGACTGATGTTGTGATTTCCCCCCGCCCCGGCATATTTATTTCCTCTTTTGTCTTGTGAACACAGCCTTACCCTCACAGATCAGAGCTGAGGAGCAGGCTGGTGGTGTGATGCATGTGTGAGCAGCTGTCCACCTCTCCTTCACTGAACACCCTGAGGTGTTTTCATTCTTCCACTTCATTTTTCTTGTGCTGATGCCTTCTGCAGTTAGATTCCTGTTTGATTATGTAATAAACCCATGAATTATTAACAACATATGAAATATTGACAAACTGTTCTCTGAGATAGAACAGATTTCAAGTATTGATTATGAATCTAGAAAATTATAATTAGCTCCTACGTAAGAGATAAGTTATTATTGTTAGAGAATTAAGTTATTATTGTTTCTCTTCTAGTAAGGTGATGGGTGGAAGATATTTTTAGTGAACCCTATGGAATCTTATTAAAATTAAGGCAATAGGTTTATGAGCACTCAAGTAAATGGGAAAATAGAGCATGATGGAGAAGTGTTTGCATTTTCAAAGAGCTCAAATGGCAGCATCCCCTTCTTGTGGAAAGAAACCATTTCAGGTTTCCTCTGAGCAAACCCCTGGAAAAAGACATGATCAACTTCAGCAGAGTCAGAATCTCATGTCAGTTTGGTTTTACCAGAAATCAAACCAGTACCACTGTGCTGTGTGTACTTGTGCGCACGTTGAACCTAGAGGCTGACTTCCATCAAATTTAGCTGGAGAAGGACAGTCTTAGAGATAATTGGTTTCTACAGGTTTTATAGAAGCTTGCTAGCAAAACTATTGCAGTGGCTGTTTAGCTCCCATTAGGCATCAGAAAATTTATGCCAGGCCTCAATTTCAAGACAGCATGATACGGGTAACTAGTTTTTATGAATTCTGCTGATGCAAAGTGGTTTTTGCCTCCTTAAAACCAGATATTTGTGACACAAGGCTATGCCTCATGAAAACTTTTTTTTTTTTTTTTTTTAAAATTTCAGTGGGACTTACCACATGGGCAGAGTGTTCCCAGGCAGAACTGGGCAGCTGGGACTCATCCTGCCTGACTTAGTGAGTCTTCCAGTGCTCTGCTGAGGAACCCTTAGCTATAGTCTCCACAGAAAACAGGGAGAATGGTTTTATTCTGCACTATAACTGATCTGAGCAACATGGGTAGAGACAAATCACTGTCAACATATAAAATTAAGAATGGTGAATCCCACCCTCAGAGTACAGTGTTGCAGTGGAGCTGATGTACGATATGAGTCATGAGCTATGAAAAACAGTGGGCTCTGCCTGAGGAGTGTCTGACTCTCCATTGATCACCCCCTTGCTGCTACTCTCTCAGCCTTTTCCTCTGCTGTTTGTAGGGGAAAAAGCAAGCTCCAATGACATGCAGTAAGTCAAAACCAAGAACTGGATGAGAGCAAATACAACGGTTCCTGGGACATATTGTCTTCACTGAGCATCTCTTGGTGCTTTTAAAATACGCATTACTTGTTCCTGGGAAGCCTTCTCTCAGATTGTGCATGGTTGCTAGTGAGAGAAAATGAGTAGAAAGAGAATTCAAGATGACTCTTCCACCCTTGTACACCAGGGCAGGATTAACATTGCTGAAAACATTCCTCATTAGACTGTATGCTCCTGAGACTTTCAGAGGCAGAGGTTGTCCAACCTTCTTTAAATAATTAATTTAATAGGTTATCCTTATGATTACATTTCCTAATGTATAACTAAAAAGTTTTTACAGCCAGGAACCTACAGCAAGCAGAAATTAAGGATGAGTTAAATTCACAGAGTGAATTAGTGCTATGATTTATCTTATGAGGGTTGTATACAAAGGGTTGTATACAAAGTGTTGTAGAGCATACTGAGATACCCACTGCTTCACATTGGGCAGTGCTTTTGTACTGCTTCAGCTGCTATTCATCTTTGGAAGTTATGAACTACCTGGCATTTCTATATTCTATATATTCTTGCATAACACAGTTGGATTGTTCTCATCACCCAACAATGCCCTAAGGCAGAGCTGAAGTGACTTCCTCCAAGGCACAGCCTTTTCTCTGGGAAAAGAGAAAATAAATCTCAGGCAGCAGCAGGCAGGCAGTGTTGCATGGTGCTGGGTGCAGAGAATGTAACTGGGGCTTGATTTCACTGAATGGCTGATTTCCAGCGCCTCTCACCCCATCAGCCCTTCCAGCTCTCTCCAGCAGCTGCCTGACCTTCTGCCCTGATGGGCTGGAGCTCTGGACTATGCCCAAATAGACACTTTTAACAGTTCCTCATCTCAAAGCCTTTCCTTGTGGCATCTGCTGGGGGTAAATCGCTCTGTTAGACCTTGTGATCCATAAGGAGATGCACTGCCAAAGCGATGTCAGTGACAAAGCCCAGGGCACATCCCAACAAACCATTCAACCACAGTGTCCATGGAGATCCTGTAGTGAAATTTTAATCCAAAGAAAGACTCTATTAAAGAAAGTGTGAATAGAAGCACATAAGGAATACATTTGCAGGTCTCAAGAGCTGTCTTCAACACCTCAAAAAATACATGAGGTCTATAAGGGAATATGCTTATTAAGATTTCCACCAAGTTTGTAAGAACAGACTCTTAAATCCCATGTTTTAGGCTACCTGCTAATGGAAAACAAGCCTCGTACCCCAGACTTGTTAATGTAAGAGGAGTCCAAGGGAACAGCTGGGCCACACATGCGATGAACATCTCCTGTGTGGTGAAAGGAGGTTGAAAGTGCAGCTGTCTATCAGGAAAATGGATGCAACAGTGCTCCATCAGCTGTTAATAGGCATGTGTGGCTGCTTTCATTATATAACATTTGCTTGAAGGTACCTCTCTTTTGCTTTCATGCAGAGATATGATCATCCTGGTGGAAGGCACTGGTCCTGTGCAACCACCGCCTGCCTACAAAACACTTCAGATGAAAACGCCTCCCCACCCCTGTGAACAAAATAGGGCACCTAATTGAAAGCCATGCTATGAGTGCTTCTCCATCCCCCTTCCTCCCCAGCACTACATCTTCATTGCAACCTTTGTCAGCTCTACATCAGATGTGCTTTTCTTTCTTGCTTGCTCTGAATAAAACAATCCCTGCTTCCCTGCTGTGAGCATGAAAACCTCTTCACGGAGCATGAGCACTAAATGAGAGCCATGCTCACTCTGTGTGCTTTGGAAGGCAGGAATATTTTGAGGGAATAAATTAATCTCTCACATTTTCAGAGTGCATGGCACAGATTTGAACTTCAGCTCCCACAGTGGTTAAAGCAATGGAGAGGAGATGATGTCATTCCCATGGAGCCTTGGTATGATATGTGGCACAACTCTGTCATGGTCAGTGCCATGGGCAGGGCTGGCAGCCAGCCATTCTACAAGATCCATCCTCCAGCTATTGTCTGGGGAAAGCTTTCTTCCAGTCCCTCAACTGGAAATGTCCAATCTGTTGTGAAAAAGGATTACAAGGTGGGAAAAGTCTGTGCAGTGTGTTTTGAGAGTCCACACTGCCTCCTGCTCCTCCAAAATGTGTTGTGTGGGCAAAGAGTACAGCTGTGCTGGGCTGAAATTTGCCTCTTGGTGCTCTTGCCTTTGAGCCAGCAGTATTTATGGACTCAAAGAACCAAAGAGGCAGGGTCTGCCATGGGTCTGGGACAGCAGTGGCCAAGAGATAAAGACATGGATGCAAAAAGCAGCTGTGTCCTGGCTTTGCCAGACAGTAGGTGCCCTTGCAGAGGATGGGAGTGAGCTGGAAAGCCACAGAGCAAAGCTTGCCAGGCTGCCTCTTTTGCAGGCATTGTTTGCAGGTGTGCCAGCCTGGCTCCCACCCTCCTGGTCACAAGCAGAGCCAGCAGCCCTTGCTCACATTTCAGTGCCATCTGGGTCTGACCCATTGCAGTGCTCAGATTGAGCATGCAGCCCCAAGGAGAACCTCTGTTTAGAGTTTCTCCCTGTCTTTGTTTTCTCTAGCAAATTTTTTTTCTTACATGATATTCCCTGCTCCTTCTTTCACAGCAGAGAAATGTCAAACCTCTAGTCACATAATTAGATTGAGAAATTCCAACTTCCCACTCCCAAATATGCTGAGGGTAATGAATCAATTGAAAATCAATCCTCCCCTGTGAGCAGCAAAATTGTTGTTGGAGGAAGAAAGTCACTCAGAGCTGCTGGGTTTGTTGAGTCCCTCTTCCCTGGCCATTCACCTGTGGGGCTCAGCCTCTCACTGAGGTGGAACAGTTTATTCTGAAATGGAGGTGAGAGCACAAAGTGATGCTTCCAAGATGGTTGCCTTGAAAAAAGAGAGGGAAAACCTTCTTCTCCAAAGACAAAGAGGGAGTTTTTGATCTGATGCAGACTTCTCCCTAGGCTGACACAACTAGCTGCTCCTAATTGAGGCTGCCCTGGCAGAGTGCAGTCTCTCCTTAGCAAACAGGCAGAGACATGTGCAGCTTCAGAACAGCTGCTGTTTGAAAGCAACAAGTAACTGTGTGTCTTGCTGCATTTTTCCCAGTTTGGATACAAGTATAGCATCTTCTGTGCCTGTAGGCAGAGGACACACTTGAACAGAAACCTTGCATCCCACAATGCTGCACGACATGCTTTACATCATTGTGCAGCCCCCCCCCCCCCCCAAGCTCTTATGCTAATTGCAATTGTCTGTCTGGGTGTTGAAGATGAGATCAGCAAACATATACATCAGTAGTATTTTTAGAAGGCTACAGTGTACCAGTGGGAGGGTAAATGTACCCACTTTAGTTTCCAAATTAAAATCCCAGTGTGCCACTCATAGTTTGGATGAGAAAAAGAATCATCCCTATTGTGGAGGGGGTGGACTTTGCTCCATTGGTATAAACAAGGTTTGGGGCTTTGGGGCATTTCATTCAAACTACATTATGGGAATTAATTTCTCCCTATCTTCCCTGTCCTTCTTGAAGATACACTGATGCATTTTGCTATATGGGTATAAACAAGGTTTGGGGCTGCATTTCTTTCAAACACATTATGGGAATTAATTTCTCCCTATCTTCCCTGTCCTTCTTGAAGATACACTGATGCATTTGTCTTGATGCTGTAAAGCCAAAGCTCAGTTAATCATTGTGCCTAACACGTCATGAATTTTTGACGGGCTGATTTTTGTTAGATTACTCACCTTGCAGAGCTTCACCATGTCTAAATTCTTTAAAACTCCCTCCTGCAAAGCAGGATTCAGTTGCCACCTGCTTTTTTTACCACACTGCCTTTTTTCCTCTCTTCTTTTCAAACGCTTGACACAACTGGGCAGACTCGACTTCCCATTTTCTCCATGTGTGACATTGCTCAGTGGCAGCTGCTAAAAGAAAAGCCCCATCATAATCAGTGTGTTTTGCCTGTAGCATAAGGCATTTCAGAAACATTGAAAAGCTGAAAGGAAATAGAAGATAAGTTGGAAATCATGAGCTGAAATGTGCACTTCCATTTTAGAGATTAAATTAGAAAAATATATTATCGTGAATTTAAAGCAGCATCATCAGCCAGCTTGACAGCTCATCTGGGCTCAGGCTGGGCTGTTATTAAGGGAACTTGGGCTAGTGTCCAACCTAGGATCCTCATATCTCTGCTATTCAAATGCTGGATCAAGCTTTGGGGTGGTACTCCCTGGGGGGAACATAAAAGGTTTCTGCTGGAGCAACCTGCTGACTGCAGCACTTTGTAAACTTGGTGACAGGCTAGCATGACTGTGTTAAAGTGATGCTGGCCCATCAAGAGTGAGGAAGAAAGGAACATAATGGGAAAAATGTGAGTAGCTGGAATAACTGAGACCAAATAAAAGAGTCCCATGGAGGACATCAGGCAGGTGTAAATGAACAGTCATTTCCTGGTCACCAGGATCATGTCAGTCCCATTGCTTAGGTCATACTGCTGCACTTCTGTGGTTTTAGATAACAGACAATCCCCAAGTGACAGCATACAGGAAGAACACTGGAGAGTATCTTCAATATCTCAGCTAAGGTATCTTCAGAATTAAACCATGGATCAAACACAAGACCTTTCTGGGAGCACATGTGCCCCTGCAGAGGTTTTGGACCGCTCTGAACTTTCTGTGTTCTCTCCTGCTAGTGGTAAAAATGTGGAATGTGTTTGCTTTATGCTGTCACTGTAGGCTATTCCACTGCCTCCATGGGTTATCATTTCTGCAGTTTCCTCCTTTTGAGCATTTTCTCCATGTAGACAACAGAAGAGGTGAACAGACTGCTGTATGATACCATGCTCAACTCCTCCTTTTGATGAAAGTACTAGAAAACAAATGCAGAACATCTCCTTTATGAGCCACTTTAGGGAGGTGTCTTCATTTAATCATCTCTAAAATGTGGAAAAGGGTCTGGCTTTAACTGATAGGACACCTCACCATAGCTTTCAGGATGCTCAGTGTTCAGGTGGAGAGATTAAAAAGTTCACTTACACATTGATGAAGCAAAAGAAGGAAGACTGCATCTTCAGAGGCAGTTGAAGCACCAGTCTGAGAGGTTAGAAACACAATTAATTTCCTATGGCTTATCAGGTTGCTTCTGTGCACCAGCAGAAAGAGATGGGCCAACCCTACTCTTTGGCTACTATATGTGTAAGTTAAAATATGTAAGCTTAAACCTTTTTATTTCTCAGTCTTTCCCTCCAAGTAGAGAATTAACATGTGCAGAATACAAAAATAACTTCTAGAAATTGAGCCAGACCAAAGAAGTGTTAACCAGAGAAGAGGCTGCTTCACAGCTTTCTGGGAATAAGACAGATGCTATTCAAGATGGTTTAATGAAGAGAAAAATAAAAGAGAGGAGATGTCAGCAGGCTGTGCATATGGAGTAAAGCTAGTTGTCTCGAGGAAAGCTAAAAATAGGTAGCTTGTTGTGCCAAATTTTCCTGGCTTCTGTTATAAGTGATCTCAATATCTAGGTAGGAAACCACTGTGAAGATACTCAAACCAAAGGAGCAAAGCAGCACAAACAGGATCACTGAATGAAGGCTATGTTGGAGATCTGAACCTCTAACTACTGGTAGGGACCAGAGCCTGGTCAGAAAACAGCCAGGACTCAGACTTTCTTCCTTTACTAGTATGACTTTTGGCAGTGACTCCATGGTACAAAACCATGACAGAGATATTGTCCCAGCCCATGACAGAGATATTGTCCCAGCAAGATTGCAGTGCAAGTGATACCTGGGATAATAGCAAGCTGTACAATACTGAAACAGGTACCAATACTGAAGTGAGGTGTCTGCATGCAGGATTCAGGCTCAGTAATAATACAATAATAATACAATACACCAGGTTGGAAGAGACCTTCAAGATCATCGCGTCCAACCCATCAAACAATCCAACCCACCCAACAACTAGACCATACAGCCAAGCACCCCATCAAGTCTTCTCCTGAACACCTCCTGTGAAGGTGACTCCACCACCTCCACGGGTAGCTGATTCCAATGGGCAATCACTCTCTCCGTGTAGAACTTCTTCCTAACATCCAGCCTAAACCTGCCCTGGCGCAGCCTGAGACTGTGTCCTCTTGTTCTGGTGCTGTATGCCTGGGAGAAGAGGCCAACCTCTGCCTGGCTACAACCTCCCTTCAGGTAGTTGTAGAGAGCAATAAGGTCACCCCTCAGTCTCCTCTTCTCCAGGCTAAGCAACCCCAGCTCCCTCAGCCTTTCCTCATAGGGCTTGTGTTCCAAACCCTCACCAGCTTTGTTGCCCTTCTCTGGACACGTTCCAGCAAGTCAACATCCTTCCTAAACTGAGGGGCCCAGAACTGGACACAGTACTCAAGGTGCGGCCTAACCAGTGCAGTGTACAGGGGCACAATGACCTCCCTGCTCCTGCTGGCCACACTGTTCCTGATGCAAGCCAGGATGCCATTGGCCTTCTTGGCTGCCTGGGCACACTGCAGGCTCATGTTCAGCCTACAATCAACCAGTACCCCCAGGTCCCTCTCTGCCTGGCCACTCTCCAGCCACTCTGACCCCAGCCTGTAGCACTGCCTGGGGTTGTTGTGGCCAATGTGCAGAATCCGGCACTTGGATGTGTTAAATCTCATGCCATTGGACTCTGCCCATCTGTCCAGCCTGTCGAGGTCCCTCTGCAAAGCCTCTCTGCCCTCCAGCAAATCAACTGCTGCCCCCAGCTTGGTGTCATCTGCAAATTTACTGATGATGGACTCAATGCCCTCATCCAGATCATCAATAAAGATGTTGAAGAGCATGGGGCCCAGTACTGATCCCTGGGGCACACCACTAGTGACAGGCCGCCAGCTGGATGTGGCGCCATTCACCATTACTCTCTGGGCTTGGCCCTCCAGCCAGTTCCTAACCCAACGCAGTGTGCTCCTGTCCAAGCCACGGGCTGCCAGCTTGGCCAGGAGTTTGCTGTGGGGAACGGTGTCAAAGGCCTTGCTGAGGTCCAGGTAGACCACATCCACAGGCCTCCCCACATCCACCAGGCGGGTCACCTGATCATAGAAGGAGATCAGGTTGGTCAGGCAGGACCTGCCCCTCCTAAATCCATGCTGGCTATTCCTGAGCCCCTGGTCATCCTGTAAGTGCTGTGTGATCGCACTCGAGATGACCCGTTCCATAATCTTGCCTGGCACTGAGGTCAGGCTGACAGGCCTATAATTCCCTGGCTCTTCCAACCGGCCCTTCTTGTGGATGGGCACCACGTTAGCCAGCTTCCAGTCTTCTGGGACCTCTCCAGTGAGCCAGGACTGCTGAAAAATGATGGAAAGTGGCTTGGACAGCTCATCTGTCAGCAATCTCAGCACCCTAGGATGGATCCCATCCAGTCCCATGGCCTTGTGGGGGTCCAAGCGGCTCAGTAGATCTCTAACTTCCTCTTGGAGCAGTGGGAAACTATGCAGCTCTCTGGCTCCTTCTGCCAGCTCTGCAGGCCAGCTGTCTGGAAGACGTTCTGCCCTGCTAGTGAAGACTGAGGCAAAGAAGGTGTTAAGTACCTCTGCCTTTTCCTCATTCTTTGTTACAACGTTCCCCTCCGTGTCAACCAAGGAGTGGAGGTTGTCCTTGCCCTTCTTCTTGCTATTGATGTATTTATAGAAGGACTTTTTGTTGTCCTTCACAGCAGAGGCCAGTCTAAGTTCTAAATGGGCTTTTGCCTCCCTAATTTTCTTCCTGCACAACCTAGCAACATCCCTAAACATTCTGTAGGTTGCCTCCCCTTTCTTCCAAAGATGATACACCCTCTTTTTTTCCCTAAGTTCTATTAAAAGTTCATTGTCCATCCAGGCTGGCCGTCTGCCCCGGCGGCTCATCTTCCGGCACACTGGCACAGCCTGTTCTTGCACCTTCAATAGTTCTTCCTTGAAGTAGGTCCAGTTCTCCTGGACCCCTTTATTTTTAAGGACTGATTCCCAAGGAACCTTCTGAATTAGTTCCTTGAGTAGCCTGAAGTCTGCCCTCCGGAAGTCCAGAGTGGAGGTCTTCTTGCTGCCCCTCTTGGCTTGGCTGCATACTGAAAACTCTATTATGTCATGGTCACTGGTACCTAAACACCCTCCGACCACCACATCACCCACCAGCCCTTCCCTGTTGGTGAAGAGGAGGTCAAGCATAGCCTTACCCCTGGTAGGCTCACGCAGCACCTGGGATAAGAAGCTGTCCTCCATGCACTCTAAGAACCTCCTAGACTGCCTCCTCTCTGCTGTGTTGAGATCCCAACAGATATCAGGCAGGTTGAAGTCACCCATGAGAATGAGGTCAGGTGATCTTGAGACAGCCTTAAGCTGCCTATAGAATGCCTCATCGACATCCTCCTCCTGGTTGGGTGGTCTATAACAGACGCCAACCAGGATGTCTGCCCTGTTGGTCTTCCCTCTAATTCTCACCCACAAGCACTCAACCCTATCATCCCTGATCTCCATCTCAACAGCATCCAGTGCCTCCCTGACGTACAGGGCCACCCCTCCACCCCTTCTTCCTTGCCTGTCTCTCCTGAAGAGCCTGTAGCCATCAATTGCAGCGCTCCAGTCATGCGAGTCGTCCCACCACGTCTCTGTGATGGCAACTACATCATAACTTTCTTGCTGCAACAAGGCTTCCAGCTCCTCTTGTTTGTTACCCATGCTTCGTGCATTAGTGTACATGCACTGCAGCTGGGCTGCTGGTTTCACCTCTAGCTCTAGCTTATCACCTCCAGACTCCTGCCTAAGGGCACTGGTTTCCGACCCTCCCCCTTCGAAGCTAGTTTAAAGCCCTGTCAATGAGACTTGCTAATTCCCTTCCCAGAATCTTTTACCTTTCTGGGATACCTTTCTCAGATACCATCTCCTGGATAATATCTTGAGGTTCAGCTCCTACGGAAGCAGCAAGTAGGGATATGGGATTCATGTCATGTGAAGAAAAAGGTGCTTCTGCCTGAATAGCAGTATGCAGTGCTGTAAAATCACAGCCATAGCCAGAGAGAGAAATGCATTCCTGCTGACTTAACCTTTGACAGTTCATTCCATTTTTATTTTCACTGAGCCCACCAAAAACTGTGTCAAGGCTTTCTATGAGGGTTGCAAAAGATGTTGTGATGCCTTATTGGCACAAACAGCTGAATTTTGGCTTTTCACAACCAATAGGAAAAGTCACTGCAGGTCTTTCCTCATACAGAAAACACAGAGAGAGTCCAAAGAGCATTCAACCAATTGCAAGACCCAAAGAAATAAACCACTAGAAGACTCTGAGCTTGCTGGACTTTCATTCCATAGCCTTTGTTGGCTGGCTCCATCATTAATTTGGGATCATCAATTTACATGTGGAGAATATTACTGATTCTTGCCCATTTGCACTCTGTCTGAGTGCTTTTGGGTAGAGTTAGAATCAAGATGAAGATGGAGGTGGAGGTGGAGCTTAGATGAACTTTCCCCACGTTCATATGTGCTGATCTCTTCACATCTCTGCTGTATGATTGTATACATCTGCTGTATGATTGTATGCATCTGCCATTATTGCTTACATGAATGAGACATTTATTTCAGAATGGGATTTTGTTTGCCATCAAGTTCAGCTTGAACCACTCAGAGATCAGAAATGAAGCATTTTCTCCTGTCAACTGTCTCCTAACGAGAACTAAAACATCTTTGGAGGTACTGATCCAAGTTGGGGGTCTGTAATTCAAAGCAGAGAAGCTTGAAGCAAAAGATTGGCTGTGGGCTTGGTTTCACTGATTGTATTCCTCTAGAAGAAAGCTAGTCCCTGCAATCATCCCTGGTGGGCTGCTGAGCGAGGCAGCACAAGGAAAGCGAGCAGAGCTGGCAACAACTCAGTGCTGTATACACTGAGCATACTGCATGGTCCTTCTTGCAAGGAGCTTACATGGACTAATTACAGCTTTCATCTGATTGATTTTTTGTGTCCATTTTATACTTTTTCAGTAGTGCTTTTAATATTATAAAGCCCCCTGGCTCTTCCACTTACCCACTTCAGATGCGTCCTGGGCTCCATTCAAAATTATGATACAGTCCCCAGACCTTGAACGTAAGCCAGGCTCTCTCTTTTGCAAACTGGCAGGCTGCATGGGAAGCAATGAACATATTTTTCACAGCTATGCATCTTGCATCTGACTCAGGTTGTTTTTATTATGCAGTAAGTGTTTCGGTCTGAACATTAAAGAAAAGGAAAAAATGTTCAGGTCCTAAGGGGGGAATAAATCCACTAATCCAACATAGGCTTTATTTGCTTGTTGACTACCAATTGATGTTGAGAATGGCGGGACTCCCAGAGCTTCAAACAAGATTAGAGACTAGGAAATAGGACTCTGAGTCTTATTTAAGTCTTCATTCTAGCTGCACAGCTAGGTGTTTGGACATCTGGTGAAAACTCTTGGCCATACACAAGCTCTGAAAATGCTGTTAATCTTTAAAATCAATATTGCATTTAGGCAATTGCTCACCTACCTGTATGTTTGTGACTGCTAATTTATCCCTGTGCCATTTCGTGAGTCATTAACTATGCAGGGAAAGGTACCGCTTGCTTTCTATCACTCTTGGACAACTTATACCCTATATTTATTGATGGATAAAACTGTAGAATCACAGAATGATAGGGGTTGGAAGGGACCTCTGGAGATCATCTAGTCCAAGCTCTCTGCCAGAGCAGGTTCACCTAGAGCAGGCTGTAAAGGATGGCATCCATGTAGGTTTTTGAATGAGTCCAGAGATGGAGAATCTACCACCTTTCTGGATAGCCCATTCCAGTGCTACACTACCCTCAAAGTAAAGAAGTTCCTCCTCAATTTTAGATGGAACTTCCTATGTCCAAGTCTACCCCCATTACCTCTTGTTCTGCCACTGGGCACCACTGAAATAAGATTGGCACACACCTTCTAAGTATGTATAAGCATTGACAAGATTCTCCCTCAGTCGTTTCCTCTCCAAACTAAAAAGCCCCAAGTCCCTCAGCCTTTCTTCATAAGAGAGATATTCTAGTCCTCTAAGCATCTTTGCAGCCCTTAGCTATACCCTCTCAATCAGTTCCATGTCCTTCTTGAGACTTGTTGAACATTATTACTGCTCATAACAGTTGCAATGTTTGAACAAAGTTTTCTAAGTGATTTGCATAACTAGGACCCAAGTGCTGATTAAAAAGTATTTGGACACACCTGCCTAATTATGTAGAGTATGATGGGCATCGACAAGTTGCAATGTAGTCCCTATGACCTCTCAAAACCAGTTGTCCCATCTATAGTTGATACTCTGAATAGCGTACTGGCAAAATACGAAGCTGAATCTTGCCTTGTTTAGGAATCAAGACTGTCAGACAATGGGGTGGTTGCTGGAATTTATTGAAGCTGCTGTATTTGGTTTGCTTTTAACTCAGTTAAGTATCATGGCAAACCTTTAAGTTGGAATCTGGAGAGGCTGAGCATGACACCCTGCTAGGCCTATCAACAGATGAAAGAATTACTACCCCCACACCCCCTCCATCATTGTACTAATCATGCACTTAAAATTTGGTAACCTTGGAGACTGACAGATTTATTGGTACTGCAGGGTGCCCCTGGAAAAGCATGGGACTACCTGGCACAGGTGGTAGGGTTTGCCCAGTCAACAAGGAAATCAAGTTTGCATTTGGGAGAGCAGAGTCTGGAAAATATGAAGGTCTTTAGGCTGCAGATATACAGTTGTACTCACAGCATGAGATGTGACCTGAGCTCTCCTCTGTCTTGAGTTCAAACAAGAGCAGTATGCTGGGTGTGGAGGACTAGGCATGGAAGTTGCAGGGGCATCATACACAGTCCGTGACCTTTCTGGAGGAGGTGAATCCTGTCCTTACCCTCCTCATGCTCTCACACTGAGCCCTCCAAGCATGGGCCACTGTGGCAGCCCTTCTCATTCACACTGTTGCACTTAGTTCTTTGATGGAGGTCCTAAATGCATCAGGTTCAATTAAAAGTCTGATAAAGCCAGAGGGGGGGGAAAAAACCCACAAAACTAAATTCAGTTTGCTTGCCTCCAGTATGCATATACTGCCAAAAAGAACTGGAAGGAAATTAAAGATGTGCATGCATTTTCTCTTTACCTAGTTTGCTAATATTTTCTTCATTACTCATTAATCTCGGAGCTCAGTTCCTGTAGGAGAAAACTTGTATTATTTCTCCCCGCCAAATGATGCTGTTTTGTGCAGGTGCCCACAGACTGCAGGATGACACTGACTGAGGTTGACTCCTGCACGCTCAAGTAAGCTCTCAGGATTGCAGACCACTTACATTCCACAGTTTCCCTCTCACATAGTGAGCGTTATCTGGCCTCCTCAGAAGGACAATTCTCTTTACGAGCAAAGCCCTTTAACAAGAGGCACACCTCAGAGTTCTCTAGCTGTCCTCCCTGCTGATACTGTTTTAGGAAAATACCCAACCCCCAGACTTTCCAAAATAGTCTGTGGGCTGAAAGTAAACCACAACAAAACATCAAAGCAACAACAAGTACAGGTGAACTTTAATATACAACGCAGATGTGAAATGAAAGTCCATCACACTTATTATAGATGAATGGGATGGGAAGTACATTTTGTCTAATCCCAAGGCATTTAAAAATAACTATTCAGCATCTTCTCACCTGAAATGAATCATCTTATTGATTTTGAGCTGACTTTTGCAGATTGACTCCATCTGCCTATTTGGCTTTCATGCTTTTGAGTCCTCAACTGCCCAGAAAATGGTGCCAGTGCCGTTCTCAAAGATGTTTTTAGTGTAACTGGTTGAAGGTGAATTAGAACACCAGCCTGGAATGAGAAGAGTCAAATAATAATGCCAGCCAGCTGAGAAGAATGAGCACACAGCTACAGCTACTTTTACACTGCTGCTGTGGCATGGAACATCAGGGTCCTTTTAAGGATTAACCAACCACACAACCAGGAGAAGATATTTCCAGTTGGAACAGGATTTCATTGTTTTTCACTGTGCAACATGGTCAAACATGAAAGAAATGTCAGGTCACTTATTACGACAATATATCTGCCAGCTAAATTGTTCCTCCTCAAGCCTTCTGACAACACTCAGGACTTCCTAAGGGATCTTTCAGACTGCCCCCAGATCTTCATTTATCAAGTATATAATTCTTTGCAATGAAGAACAAGCCACATCAAGGCAAAACACCAGGGCAGGAAAAGAAAACAGAAGTAAAACTCTGCAGATATGGGAGTAGAATGAGAGCATATCTCACTCAGGAGCGGAATTACATTTCAGGGTTGGTTCACTGAATTGTGAACTTGAGTTGCAAGGGTTCCTTGTCTGTGCACTTAGCAAGTCTATTTCAGTGTTCATGGGGGAAGGAAAGCTGGCTGCGTGATTTCCCTCTGTGAGCTTATGTTTAACATAATTTTCAGTCCTGACAAATTTATGCAGAGTGAGAACATTTCAAACATAGCAAACTTGAACACAATCCAAATTCCTCACTGTTTGACAAACATCATGGACAGAGTTCAAATATATCTTGAAGAAACAGAAGTTTGAGCATCACAGACACCTGAGCTTGTAGAGCAGATCCCTGGTGCATACCTGCACTGGTGTGGGAAACTTCTGTGACTTCTTGGAGTGTCCAAGTGTTGTGAAAATATGGTTAAGGAGCAGGATGCAGAAGCTCGCAGTGCTTCTGGCAACCCTCTTTGCTGAGGCACTTCCTGGGGTACCTGCATGCCTGAGGGAAAACAAAAGACCAAAATTCACTTTCAGTCTGAAAGGTGCAAATTGACCCCAAATGCTTGCTGATTTGGAAATATCCAGGGCAGAATGTAACTCTCATAAAGGTAGATTAGCTCAAGGTCTCTGCAAAACTTAGTGTATCTGGGATTAGAATTGATATTCCAGCCTTATCAGCCAGTTGTGCATTAGATATGTGAGGGATTCAGTTTTGTGACTCCAATCCGCTGCAAATGCTTGGACATGAAGACCCAAGAAATGGTTCAGGTTTGTGAAAACGCATTGACATCTCCCTTGACTCTTTTGTAAGTATTGGTTGGGTTGTTTTTCCTTTTTTCCTTTTCTTTTCTTTTTCTAATTAGGCAGAAAAACATCTAAATGTATTCACAATTTTCCCTCCACTCAGTAAACAATTTCTGAATTTTCAGAGAGGGTATTAAAAACCACAGGGATGAGGGTTGGAAAAAGGACACTTCTCAGCATAGCTGATGGTAGAGATTTCAAAGCAGGACTCAACATCCAGATGCTATGGTGTGTGGTGTTTTTAATTATTTCTTCTGTTCTTATTCCAGAAGCCATTATTGCAGTGGGAATTCACATCACCTCATCCATCACAAGGATGCCTTCCTTGTGGTGCCATGTTATTGCACCCATCTGCTTCTGTGGTGCTTGCTCATGACCCACATGCAGGGGGCAGATGGAGCCCCTTGCTTCAAGTGCTGACCTGTGTCAGCTCTCACCCACCCTCCTGCTCAACGGCCTGACGAATAGAGTGAAAAGGGATGGGTGCAGCAACCTGTTAGGTCAGGTCTCTTGGGGTGACCATGTGGGTAAATCAATTTTGGCTGACCAGGCCATTCCCTCTCCTCTGTAAGCTCTCGGCAAATACCTTCACAATAGTGGATGAGGCAGAAATGATGCTAGTGCCTGGCGAAATGAAGCAGGTGACTCTGAGAGCTTCAGCGGTGAAATCTCAAGCACAGATTCGCCAGCTTCAGCTCTCCAGATACATCCTTTCATCTCTGCTGGAGAGGATCCAGGGCTGCCCAGCAGCTCCTGTAGCTCAGCAAAATGAGCCGACCAGCATGCCAGTAATTCTGTCATAACAAGAATGACACATTAATCTCACAGCTGGGCATAACTAGTGAAGGCCAAAACTCTGCACAGACCGAAATCAAAGGAGGGTTGCATCGTTTATAGGTCGCACCGTTCAAGGGAACCCAGGCAGGGTACCAGTCCCCCAAAGAGGGCTGGGGTTTTGAACACAACATGGTTCATGTGATGTAGAGATAAAAAATGGAGCATTTCTTTAGTCTAAATTGGAGCTTTGGTATTCAAAAATTAATCACAGCAGGTTAGAGGGCCCAACACATTTTCTGAAAGAGAGAGAAGTGTGGTAATCTTAAAAAAAAAAAAGGTGAGGAAATAGCGTGTGGTAACAGTAGCACTGCCAGCATTACATCTAATGTGGGACAACAGGGGCTCTGCTAAGCAGGCATCACTTCACCTTCAGTATTAAGCTAATTCCCCAGTACCATCAGCAGACAGCTTTGCTGTCAATCACTCTGGGTGCATGACAGCTTATGGCTTAACTGCTCCTATCTTGTATCATTTAACTAGATAGTATCTGTTTTGACATTCATGACTGAGATACTTGGCTTGTAATTGGGAATGAGTACATCAGAGCAGAACAGAATGATTTCCTTTCCCAAGGATGGATGTTATGGTGAGGTGGCACTCTGGTGCTTAACTCACTGCATGATAGAAGGGTTCCTATTAATGTTGACAGAAGTCATTGTAAACTCCTTGGAAGAAAGGGACATGCCCTGGAGGTACTCAAGCACTGACTGGGTGTTCATGGCCTCATCCTTACTCATGTATTGGGCTCTGTATCAGCAGGATCCAAAACTTTGAATGGTCCTTGCACAAAGTTGAGGAGCACTTGGGTGCTGTGGGGCAGGCAGAGTGCCTGCTGTGGAGATAAATCCCAAAGCACCAGCACACTGTGGACCTGAGCTGCACTCTCTGCTCAAGCAGTGTATTATTTGGGTTTGGTTTGTAACAGGAGAATTTGTAGATCATGAAAGTGTATTATCTCCTGCCTTGGCTGTTATTTGACCTCCTCCATTTCTTTAATGGGGTTAATGTGCAGACACCATGATGAAATCTGCTTTCATACGAAGGGGAAAAGTGTCTGGTGTCTGAATAAGGTGAACCAACACTGCACTATTTCTCACCAAGCAGAGCTGTGGATTTTTCCCCCTGATTCAAATAAGCCAACAGAAAAAAACCCTGATGCTGAGCATTTTATTATCACTTAGATCAGTGGATGGATGGAGAAAGAAAAGATTTTACACTTGCATGTCAGAACAACACTATTATTATTCCTGAATATGTATGATGTAAGAAAACTGATAAAGCTATTGACAGCACAAACTAGAAGGAATTGGAAGACCAGATGAGGAGATTGAGTTCCTTGAGCTGTTTGATGTAACCATTGCTGTCAGGTGAGCATCCTAATTAATGCAGGTATCTCATTTGAATTGCATGGATCAGGCCATTTTGTCTTTTCAATAATCCATGGAGCTGTACCTGGCATTAATCTTATTAATGGAACCATTACACTGCTTACAAATCAGTTTCCAGTATGAGATTATCTACTGGATGTGCCTGTGTGCAGAGGGATTTCTTTCCTCTGAACTGTAAGAATGGGAATCCCCCCAAAGTTGTCCAGATTTGAAGATTCACACTGTCAAAGTTGACCCCTGATGTATGCTTTGAGTGTAGATTTTGAATGCCCAGACACAGGAACTGCAGTTTTTTCATTTCTGCTCTTCAAAACAGTGCTGCTGTTTGTATCACACAGTGTGTTGTACCAGGAGCAATTCTGTTGATTACAGTGTGATTATTTTGGACTAAATGGAATACTGCTGCTTGGTAGAAATGTTTAGTAACCTGGTGTCTCTGAGAAGGGGAAAACAGCCTGTGGGACCATTCATTGAAGCCAAAAAAGAGTTTTGGGGCTTACTCCAAAAAAATGGAATCCAAATGAGAGGGAAAAGTTAGGTTTCCAGCCCCAGTTTAGTCACCTTCATAAATGGGCTCCTCTGTAGTTATCCATGAAGTACTCCTTCAGTATAAGTGACTCTATGAAGGTGCCAGGAAGCAGAAGGAGAAACAACTCTAGAGGCTTACTATCACAGCCAAGAAGAAATGGACACATGAAAATGAAGAGTATGGAGGAAATCTCTGTAAATTACTAATGGCACCTCCTTAGAACATTTGGATGTATTGGCCCAGTTAATCTTCCTTTAAAAACCAGACAAAAAAAGAAAAAGTGTAAATTGAATTCTACTCTTCAGTTCTTACTGGGAAAAAACCAAAACCAACAAAGGAGCAGCTGCCATGGACATTTCTTCATTTTTGTGGCTATGTGTTTGGATATGCCATAGAGCTCTTCAGACTATATTAAAAAAATTCCATATGAATGCCATAGGGGAAAATGATTGCTCTGAAGGTGATTATACTTCAGATGCTGTTTTTTTCCTGTAGATATATTCATACTTTGCACACTTGGTGGCACCCGTAGGAATGATGCAGCCCAGACAACCCCAAGGTTCTTACCTTCATCTCTCCATCTCCTGAAAATAAAGACTTCAGTGGCTCTCCTCCATGTAACTGAGTGTGTGTGTGTATAAAGTTTAAGAAGCCCTTTTTCTTCTAGCTTCTTTACTCAGGAGCCTGCAAGATGGATAACAAAGCAGGTATTAGGATATGAATTCACTCAGAGGCATTCCTTGCTGCTTAGCCTCAGTGACAGCAATGGTCTTGGCTGGGATGTGCAAGGGCACACAGCTACAGTGCTGCCACAAGATGAGTATTCACCCCTAAACAAAATAATAATCCATCCTTCTCTCTCTGGGGATAATCTGCTCTTTGAATGGGAGGCTTCTCTCAGCCAGGGAGAGACAAATAAAGTTGTATAACCCAACAGCTGAAAGAAAATCTCTCAAAAAATGCCATTTCCAGAGTGCTAGACCTTAATATAGGCAGTTGTGTCTTTTTTTTCTGCTTCACACCGACAGAGCATGAAAGTTAAATACCTAATCATTTAGATTTCTATTAGAAACACAAGCCAAAATTGAAGTGACAATAGGATAATAGCACCATGTTTCAGTCACCATTGACACCGATATCTGAAGTTTGGAGCTGTCAGGAAGTCTAATAAAATGAAATTGAAGTGACAAAAAGAAACAATTCCTTGTTTAAAGCTTTAATTTCTGCACACCTCTTTGGCTGTAGCTGTTGTGTGTGAGCTTGTGAGCAGAGGTGGGAAATATACCCACTGTGCTTGAGGCACATGCCTCTACTTGACCAAAAGACTGAGCCTGGCTGCAGAACAGTCTGCAGAGCAAACCCATAAGTCTCCATGCCAGGAAGCTGAGGTGGACACAACCTGAGTAAGTGAAGGCACTTAATTTCAGCCTGAAATTGCCGTGTGTTTAAGACGTGTATTGATTTCTGTGCTGTGCTAGTACTTTATGAGTGATTTCTTATGTAAGTGTCAGGTAAGAGACATGAATGGAGACCTAATTAAAGTGTATACAAAGTACACGCAATAAATCTCTTTGGCAGTGTCAGCCTGCTTTAGAGCAGCCCAGGAGAGCAAACAAGATGGCATAAATGAAAGATAAAGAAATAGTAATAGCCTGCAACACTCCCAGAACACAGCTTAGCTTGTGAGATACCAACGTGAAGCAGCTGGGGATACCAAGGGAGAAAAAGTGCTGTCCCTGGGACTCATTCCACAGCCCTAAAACACAAAACAATGGGAATTTTGCTCCTAACTGACAGATATGTGTGGTAGCCATTATTCCATCACTGTTTTAAATTAACGCTGTCTCTCTGCCTGCAATCCATCCCAGTAAATTTTTATACCCACAAGAGCATTGCAGAGACAAAGGGAGTGCAGAAAAGACTAGGGAAGTGAAAAAAAAAAAAGAAAAAGAAACTATTATTTTAGTATCAGAGATCTGTCAGCATTAGGACAATGAGCTATTGTTTGTTTGATGACAGACCCCAGCAAAGTCGGTGCTACTGCCCTTTGAGGAGGAGTGAACCACCTCACCATGAGCTAGGTAAGACACCAGCATCCTCACAAGCAGCAGGGTGGACTGAAAGGCTCATGACTACAAGGAATTGACAGCTTTATGGCAACATTTTCAGAAGCAAAATGATTTTGGATGTGTCTATCAGGATGGATGAAAACAGATGCAAGTTTTCTCTGCCTTCATTCCCAGCTAGTTGGAAATTCTGGTGTGGACTTTCTACACAGCTGCTTTCTGCTTTTGGGAAATACCACAGCCGAGGTAATAAATACTAGTGGAAATAAATACCATGGTATATTGGCTTGGGCATAGCACTGCACTAACTTATCTCTACAGTTTTTTGGACTAGATCCTGCTTGTGTTTCAGCAGAAAGGAGCCAAGGTCCATGTCAAGATATTAAACACCTGACTCCCTCAAATGACCATCCGGAGCTGAATTACAGCAGGTTTTGGCTTACTGTTTTCCTCAGCTTCTCCTGAGCTCGGGAGTTTTTCAGAATTGTGCCACTTCTCTGTTATTCTGGTCCAGAATCTGCATCATATTCTCTCTAAATTTCTGCAGTATTCCTTGGAAAAGGAGAAAGCTACTCCCATCCTTTATCTTGGCTATGTGGCCTGGAACCTATTTAAATTTTCCTCATCCATTCTTTTCATTAAGTCTGCACCGGGGTGAAAGTCTTCCCTTTTAACCTCTGTGTTTCCTTACATCATGCCCATGCCCCTCCTGGATAATGTGAAGGAGCAGTGCATGAGAAGAAAATCTGCTCATTTATAAAGCCAGTTATTAATAAGAAGCAAGATGGCTTTACCACAGGGATGCCAGCATTACTTGGCCGACAATGTCCCTTGCGCTCCTGGAGAGATTTTAATGGATTGAACAGGTTGATGTTGTCATTTTCAATTTTCTGAACCATCTGACAGTGTTCCCAACAATTAGCACGTACAAAATACGGAAATATGTTGCCTTTTATATTAAAAAAAGAATAGGAAGCTGCTTGGTCTCTGGAGCTGTACAACAACTCGTTATTCTGAACTGTTTGCTTTGACTTTAAATAGATTCCAGTACAGCAGAGTCACCCTAACCTTGGGATAAATTTAGCAGTTGCCTGAGTCAGTAGAGGGGTTTGGGATCATTAAAAGCTGATCAGGAAGTAGCACATGCCTCCTGCGGTCAGGGCTGTGGGATGTGGTGGTTGCAGATACGCAGCCCAGTGGTGGGCAGCACTGGCAGACATGAGGGGACAAGGGAACACTGGGGGATCACTGCGGAGACCCCCATGCACAGTGCCCATTGCTCTGCTTCTGCTCTCTGACTCCCACCCCACTCTTACACAGGAAAGCACAGGAGGGAGCAGTGACTCACCCAAGGTCGTGCAGAAGGACGGACCCAAGATCAGTGACCTTGTCTTGTCCCTGGCTCCTGCAGTGTAGCTGAGACAGAGGAGGAAAACCAGGACAAATTAACCCTCATGAATCAGGGTGAAGTGGCTTTCTGGGATGAAAAGGTTGCTTTTGTCTCTGGATTGGACGTGAGATCATGAAATGCAGCTGTCAGCTAAGGAGAGACTGAAAGGAACATCTAATGTCAAAAACCTGAAGGCAGCAGACATATTTTAATGCAATGGCAGCTGCAATCATTTCAGACCCTCCACATTTTATATTAAAAAGAAATACATCTTCTGGCTCCTGACAGTGGGGATGTTGCTTGTGACATCAAGTGACCTTCTCTGAGTGTGGGATAGGTTGAGAAGGCATCCAAGTCCTCCAACAAGCTGAGGGGTTGCATTGAATTTCTAGTGCAAAGGGGTAGGAGCTTCCACTCCTGAGAGGCAGCGCTGGGTTTTTCCATCACAGCACCTTGCATAGCTGCGTATTGGGACGTGCCTGTGATTTTGGGCACATTCTCCTTCCACCCTGCTTTTTTTTTTTTTTTCTTTGCCACACCAGTTAAGGAAGAGAAGGGATTTGAGGAGGTACAAGAGACACATTCAGACTGCTTTGTGGCTTTGTGGGAGCTGCAGATAACTGCAGACAAAATTCTTCCTTGAAATAAAGCAGACAGGCTGGGCTCAGTGACATGTCCCTACCTAGGATGAGGGCAGGAGTAAGACCTTCTCTTGCAAACCCCTGTCAGCAGAGAACTGACCCTATTTTTCACTGTATAGCAATAGATGATGAATAATGGCTCAGGTTTTGCTACCTGTGGTAAGGCAGGTCCTTTAACCCAGGAGGTCGAAGCTGTGCTTGGCAGGCTGCATCCATCTCAGTGTTGAGAGCAGTACTCAGAAGCCACCAGCCAAATATCTCTTCACCTGGCTATGCAAAGCTGGTATGGCTTGCAACCAGAAGAGGACAGAAAGGGCAAAGAGGAGCCTCAAAACTGCTACCTGACCTTCATGGGCAGATTCAGTGATGTTCTTGTGGCTGCAGCCTTGCAGATGTCAGCTCCTCCCCCTCCCCTCCAAATACATATTTCTATATTTTAAACCTTTAGGAACTTCTCCAGGACTTTGGTGCAACCATCCATTGCCCACAGAAGACAAGCAGAAGGGTTGTGTTGTGGCAGCCTTGTGTTTGAGCCTTGGAGCATCAGTCTCATAGGAAATGAAAATCTCCTCAAGCATCCAGACCTTGAGCCAGAAGTGTAGGAAGCTTTCTGTTTCTTTGCAGGCTTTTGTGCTGCTTTTCCTAGAGACATTTTTGAGAAAGACTGTCAGAATATCTTCAACATGATACTAAAGAAACACACTGGGAACTGTGAAAGCTCAGATTTGAATATAAATATGAACTGACAAGCTGCTTTGTGTGGTATCATTAAACTTCACAGTTAGACTTTTTTTTTTATATAAACCAAATTATCATATAAAAATATGCCTGCAATGTTAAAGTTGAGATGAAAACTGCTTATTTTTGCGTTTAGTGTAATAACCAGTTGAAGGAAAAGTTTCTGTGATCTAATCTTTAACAGGGTTTTGATTTATTTTTACATGTATTGCAGCTTAATAATTAATAATACTCGTGATGCTGCAAACACATGAGGGTTATAAAACTGAGGAAAAGCAGGGTGATTTTCAGATCAGTTTATATTCTGAGGTTTACATCAAAAGTTGAAGGCACACTCTAACGTAGGTGTCAGTCAGGAGGCAGCTGAGCTTGCGTTAAGGCATCGATTGCAAGAAGGAAGAGCTTGCGCTCAGGTCGCCTGCTGTTGATACACAAATATCCCAGGGTTTAAATCCTAAAAGGGACTTGGTGAGTTTTTGCGGTCGGGTCGATGTCAGCGGGACCTCGGTGACCGCTGGATGTCACTGTTAAGTCACACACAGTGCCCCGGTGCCGGGGCTTTCTGCTTCCCGAGCTGCGGGGGCTCAGCCCGAGCGGGGCCAGCAGCAAGGGCTGAGCCTGGCTCGAGGACAGGAAAACTGCTCCTTAAAAAAAAAAAAATAAAATTACTGTGTTTCCTCATTATTTTTAAGAGTTATGCGAAGTTGAAAGTGCTGAGGCAGAGCTGCTCGAAGGCAGGATGTCATACAGGACAGCAGAGAAACACAGTGAAATTTGGGGTTATCCTTTCTTACAAACAAATCTCTGTACCCAGCTCACCATGGCAGAGCAATGCCTAGGGCGTGGGTTTGTTTGGCTAGACAAAGTGTGAGGATTTGTTGGCGACTTGATTTTGCTGCTATAAAAAAACACAGCAGTGAAAAAGAAAAGAGCCTTAATTCATTGGTGCACACACAAAAAAGGGGCTTAATCAGAGCAATGAATCCTGCTGTGACCTGGGTGTTGTTCTCAGGACTTTTCTTTCCCAGTGCATAGATATGTGTATAAGTTCCTTCCATGTCTTAAACACACTCAATATTAAGTAGATGCTTAGGTAGTGTTCTTCTTAAGGAGCAGTTAAATGTCTTTCTTCAAGTGTCTCCTCTTCATTCAGAGCTTTGACAATGTCTGCTTTCAGTACAAACTTGGGACAGCATGTGCCTTTCTATGTTTTTAATGCCAAAGCCATAGAAAATGGGCTCAGATTATCAAAGCCCCACAAAGGAGCAGACCTGTTTGCTGGGCATTTTTACTAGAAAGTGGCCTGGTTTTTCCTTAATATGCCATCACAGAAATTTCCTTTGAAAGAAGGCCTGTTCTTGAATTCACAAATGGCTGTGACAAACTGTGAATTTCAAACAGTTCCACATTTTGTTGCAGAAATGTCTCACCTTTTTTTCACATGAGCAAGTCACCCTAGATGTTTGCTTCAGCTCCATTATAAATCCCAGTCAGCACGGGGGTAGGGAGGGTGAGGAGTTCCTGTGTCTTTCCCACTGATGTCGTTGCAGAAGAGCTACGCTGATGGTAAGGTCTTTGCCTCAAGTTCTGCCCCCAGCCCATCACATCATGCTTTAAAATTCCCCTGCGTGGTGACACCTCAATGGCTGAGGACTGTTGTGTCATGACCTCATTCTGGCTCTCCATCAGTCAACCATTGATGCTTTGTAACCTTTTCCTCTTGCTAAATAGCCTTCGAGGATACTCAGAGGTAATTTAGAGCAGGAGGGGCTGGGATTAGAGCTGCTTAAAGGACAGGAGAGTCTCTTTTGAAGTCTTTGTGACAGCTCTGTCATTCTATACTAGTTAGCACAGGGGGTAATGACTTGCTTTGGACCATAGGTGCCATCTCAGAGCAAATATACAATAATTTAATCCTTTTGGGACCAGACTCATAAGCACTCAGTCTTTTATGATAGACAAGATCATGGTTTCTTTTTTTTCCCCCTTAGCACCAGTTTCCCAAGATCATGGATGAGTCATGAGATCCCAGGAACAGAGATGGTACCAAGCACTCATTCTGCCACACTAGCTTTGTAGAGGCTGCAAACTGCCCACCCCTCCCAAAGCACAAGGTGTTGATAAGAAAAACATTTTCCTGGGTCTCACTCACCCTTTTCTTTGAACTGTGACTCAAAATTTGCTTCCCTTATTCCCTTTTTTGTCATGGATCCCAAATCGGAATTCTCACTTTTGTCTATTTCCCTTGATTGGTGTCAGCCGTAATAAAATCTTGCTGTGCTTCTACCTAAGGAGAAGTTAGCAAGGTGTTTGAGACTAACCAAAGTGTTTCATTCTCCCCCACATTTAGCTGTCAGCTAAAGTAATGACAAAATAGATCTCCAGAATGGAGAACACACTCTCAAGCCCTGAAATTCCATTTGAGTGTATGTACACAAGGTATGAGGAGGCCTTAGATCACAGCTCATCTTGCTGTCATCTCGCCAACTTCTTTTATCACCAAGGCTCCTTCCCGCTGCCCTGGCTCTGCTCCTCATGTCATTCCAGCCTTCTCCTTCTCCCTCTGATCTCTGACATTGCCATGAATAGTTCAGTCCATCATGGTGAGGAAAAGAAGTAAAATCATCTTACGCTATCTGAGCCCCGAAAGCATCAGGGTTACCAGTGTACTGAGAAATGGCTCATGTTAAGTGCAGGGTACAAGTGTCCAATCCAGTACGTTTTCCAGATTTGTGTGAGAAACTGGGGGGACATCAACTGCAGTAACTGTTTCTGACTCCAGCTGAATTTCACTCCATTAAACCAAACTGAATGTGAGATGAACTGGGAAGTGAGCTGAGTTACTCACACTGACTGGGTTGCCTGGAAAACAGTCATGGAGCTCTGCCTAATCCCCGCCCGGAAAAGCAGAGCAGTTTGCTTGGAGACAACAGGCAGGGAGTAGACAGAGGTTCATGCTCTGTGGGGGTCAAAGGCTCTCCAGGAGAGCCAAGTGAAAGGAGTGGTTTCCTGGTGAAAAGCAGGTGTATGTGGTAAGCAAGGATGTCAAAGCTTCCCAACAGATGAAAAGGAGATGGAGAACAGAAATGACACTGTGTTTGTAAATGACTGGAAGCTGCATCATGATGAGAAATGAGAAGACATGGGTAAGTGTGGTCACTAGCAGGAGATATTCAAGGGGAAGGCCAGGTCCTCCCACATAGAGAAAAAAATGGAAAAACCAGAAACCCCCATCAATGGAAACCAAGCACAGAACAAAACACATTCATGGTGAAACAGAAGCAAATTGAATCAAGAAAGGACAGAAACACAAGTGTAGGAGAGGTCAGAGCAATCATCCTGTCCAGCTTGCCACCACTGCAGATGATCATGAGTTCAGTGTGTGATTCAGAGGAGTCCATGCAATGCATACCCTGTACCTGCAGCTGTGGGCTCCCCATCACCATGTGACAAGGCAGACTTGCAGTGAAAGATGGAAAGACACAACTGTAAAGTTCCACAGGCAGGGCAGGAAGCATCACTTGTCTGGATGCTAAACCCATGCAGCATCAGAAAGAAACTGCACTGTTTCCTTAAGGCATAGGCAAGAAAATAAACCAGGACAAAATCTTGTCACCCTGGTGTGGGCAGCAACTATTCTCTTGGCTCCAAATTTAGCCCCCAGCTTGCTCCTGAGTCCCCAAAGCCACACCAGCCTGGGAGCAGCTCACCCATCATCTGTACTGAATGCAAACACTAAGAAAGATAAAAACATTCTTCAAGGGAAAATCTCACAGACTGAAGCAATATATGACATAATTCAAGGCAAAGGGGCTACAGAGCTGACTCCAGGGTGCCAAGATGAAAGTTGCTGAGAGTGTTAGAAGCATTCATCATGGGAATAACAGTGAAAGACAACCTGATAGGAGTAATTTTTAAGAAGATCACAGATTAAGAGTGGAGAGGAAATCAGCCTGTGTAGATGGGGACTATTCAGTGGTCATGCTGCTGCTGCTGTAAAGGTTTGGGAAGATACCTGCTGCCAGGCAGGTTTGTACATATTACCCCTGGGGAGTGAGGAGAAAAGCTGTGGATCCTTGAAGCACTTGAATACTTTCAGCCATATAATGTTTGGATTAGAACCCACTTGATGGTGCAGAGTGCACACGTGCTGAGTTCAAAACCAGCAGAGATTTGCTGGTTCTTATTATAGAGTAAGAATGAAAGAAGTGATGTCCTTGTCACTCAATCAATTATACACAGGAAGAAGAAAAAAGGAGGTTCTGAATGGGGAACTCAAAGTTATTATTATCTGGACAAAGCCATTCCTCCCCAAATGATTATAATGGGGATAAGATGTGTACGTCTGCCAGGAGAAGGAAAACAGATCTTGAGTTTGCATTAGAAGGTGGCAGAGGGACAGGTGAGGGCAGTACATGGAAAACATGGCACCCCCTGGTTGGATGTTAAGGACCCATCCTGGCACGATGCTGTGCCACCTGTGAGGCTGCCGGCATTTGGTCCTGCTCGTTAGTGCACAGGGACCTGAGGAAGCTCCCAGCAGAGCTGCTGCACTGCGCTGATTAGGGGGCAGGAGAGATTGATTTATGATGAATGAATAAAGAGGTAAGATTAAAGTGTGGCTAAATGTCAAGGGAGGGGGAGGGTCTGTAAGTATTTGAGGGGTGTTAACAGAGAGAAGGGATAAATTAAGGCAGAACAAAGGGTTTAGCTAGGAAGAACAAGATGAAATTAAAAGGGAATACTCAGTTTTTATACACATGGGCTTACCTAAATAAGGGGGCAGCCCAGAACAGCTGCTCCTCACTTGCCTCCCAGGAGAGACCTTGTTCTGCACAAAGACTGCTTTGAGCACTCTGGATTTGATGGTAGCCATGTGAAATAAGAAGCATTTCTACAGAATTGTCAATGCCCTTCACACTTCAGTTTATTCCTCACTGGCCTCCCTGTGTAGACAAGTATTTATCAGTGTAACTTTCTTTTTATAGTAGTGAGATTTAAGCCTGTGAAATAATCCCCTCATTGAACGTGCAGGAAGAGCCACAATACGTGGCAGATGTGAAAACAAATCAGATGACAGAGAAAGGGATTTAAGCAAGAGATCCTAAGAAAGGTCAGCTCCTGGGGTGGCAGCCCCAGATTCACCACCCTGGAAGAGACCATCCCCCAAAGCAGTTTTGTGCCTGAGCATGTGTGCCCAGTGACTACACAACTGCCCACCAGGCCTGGGCAGGAGAAGTCAATGGCATTTTCCCTGACATTTTTCCCCCTTGTGAGGTCTTGCCATGAGAGGACAATATGCTTGTACAGGAGTCGCAGAGAACAATGTAGTTATGCAGACATGGAGCTTACTCCAACTCATCCATCTTAATAGGACTTATATAATTTTCCTTGATGGTTCTGATTTTCTATCCCATTAATAATCAAAAAGCTTCTCTGCTTATATATAATGCAATTCAACAGTAAGTCTCAAAGGAGGATCAAGATCACTTTGGCTTTCCATCAATTTGATACTGATGCCTCTCCAGTTAAATAACTCAAGTGCGAGAACAGCGAAAGGGACCAGAGATTCTTCCTGGTGCACACAGCTTTGAAGCTGAATGCCTCTGAAGACAAGAGGAATCTTCTGCCTGATGTCGGCTGATTTTTGCATCACCTCCCGAAGGGCATATCAGAGAGATTAAACTCTCTGTTTTCACCTGATGTAAATCAGTTTGCCTTTGGTGGAGTGAGGCTGATCGCAACTACCTGAGAACTAAACCTAGGAGATACCACATGAAGGGTCTGTGATCATCTTTCTGACGCACACGTTTCGAATTGGCGTCTGGAAAAGGGCTTGTTAGTCAGTGTTTGCCGAATGGAATACTTCATGACAGCACTAATTAAAATAAATGAAACTTGACTTTTCAAGATGACAGGTTTTTTTATAGCAAAGTACAGTAGTTTGGAAACATCTTTAATTTAATTGCAAAATACTTTCTGTGGTTATTTACTTAAAATTGCCTCCCATTGCAGAGCTGCACCAGTATTTCAGGATGCACAGTCTTGATTTCAACATTTTACATTACATTATCAAGTTAATCTACCCAAATCATTAACCCCCAGCAGGAAAGATTTTTAATTATGTAGATTCACCAAGTGTTCTTCAAGAACTATTTTATTTCTATGAGTTCAACCATAACGTACTGTGGGGAGGGGGAGGGCACCGTCCTACACTTGATTTTGTGAACTAGCATCTTGTAAGAAGCCTCTGACATGCAGCAAGTTTCAGCAAATATATCTTATCCACAACAGGAAACAGATAATGCCCTGGAGAATCCCTGCCCTCCTGGAAAGGAGTATTGATGGGCACTTCAGCAAGCAGGATGGTAATTTAGTTCAAACTGAGCCCTTTTCCCTCTAATATAAGCCAGTTTTATTCCAAAGTATCTCAGTTCTGATTTACATCTCAGAATGTGGTATCTGAATCAGGCTAAAGCTAACAAAAAAGTCGTCATGAGCTTATTGTCATGGTTAGTCCTGCTCTTATGCAGGTGAAAGCCTGCATCAAAATTGAAAACAACATTGCATTAGCTTTCAGTGATTAGCACTACTGAAAAAATGATGGCATGAGCCCTCACACCACGTCTTACCTCTCATGTAGGGCCCCCCATGGCTGGCACAGCAGGGTGGGGTGTCACCAGAGATGTAGCTGCTCTCTCTAGGCTTGGAGAGAGCGATGCTGGGAAAGGCTTCTCATTGGGGGACAGAAACATTGGCATCAGAAGTGCTGGAAAAAATCAGTGAGTCAGAACTCCATAAAATTTTTGTGATTTACTCATCTGAATCAGTATCAAAAGCTGAACAGCAATTGAGAGGAAACAATTGCACAAAAGTGTGGTGTTGTCTCTGTTAATGTCACTGGTGGGGTCAGGAGCAAGGATTCATACCATGAAATGTACTGCATGTACAGGATGATAAATGATGATACCAATCCTGCAGGAAGAGAAACTTTGAAGTGCCAGGGCTTGTTCCCCAAAAAAGATGAAACCAAATTCTTAAGACTTGTGCAGCCAAGCTCCCCCAGCACAAACTGATATGAAGCCCTTCCGAAAGCTGAGTGCTTTTCAGTTGAATCTGGTAGACATGCCCTCTGCCTGGAGGCTTAGGAATGAAGAGGTCAAAGCACAACTGGGAGGAGAGAAGCATTTTGTGAGCAACTGCATTTACAACTTTGAGAGTGCCAGACTGACTCTCTTTTTGGAAGACCATGAAGTGGAAGTCCATAAAATGTATTGACAGGTGTCTTGGTATTTTAGCACAGAATAACAGAATGGTGGGGGTTGGAAGGGACCTTTGAAGATCATCTAGTCCAACTAATGCAGGTTCACCCAGACCAGGTTGCACCGGAATGCATATCCAGGTGGGTCTTGAAAGTCTCCAGAGAAGAAGACTCCATAACCTCTCTGGGCAGCCTGTTCCAGTGCTCCAGCACCCTCAAAATAAAGACACTTTTTGTCAAGTTCAAATGAAACCTCCTGTGTTCTAGTTTGTACCTGTTGCCCCTTGTCCTATCACTGTGCACCACTGAAAAGAACCCTGCCCCATCCTCATGACCTCTACCCTTAGTTATTTATATGCATTGATAAGATACCTTTTGATCTTCTGTTTTCCAAGCTAAAGAGCCCCATGTTTCTCAGCCTCTCCTTGTAAGAGATATGCTCTAAGCGTATAAAAAGTTTGAGGAACTACAGCTCAGTTGCTACAGTTCATGCTCCTACACTGAAGTACTGGATGCAGCCACTAGTGAGAAGCACATAGTAGTTTTACAGGTTTGGAAGCTTCTTCTGTGGCTACTTTCACCGTGGAAAGTTCACTTCAAGCTTTATTTTCTTTATTCTTGTACCTGAAGCCCATGAAATCTCTAATCTGTCAGGCTGTGTGATGTTTCACCCAGTATTTCACACTGTGGTATCAAAGTTGGTAACAACATCTCTATCTACTGCAGCCATCATTATTTATTTGCCCTGTGCTGCACTCAGAAGTCCCAGGCGCAATCAGAGTTATCACAGAAGCTGTACCTAATTTAAACGTCAGTCTAATATCAGACAAGCCACTGCACTGCCAGTATAAATATGTGCTCTCTGATCATGGGAATGGACTTGCAACCAGCAGCCCTTCAGCACATTTCTTTCTTGCTTCACATCTTTCTTGCATTTCAAATTGGTCAAGATCTTACCCAAAGTGAATTTGACACGACAGAGAAGAAACATACTGACCCAGTCCTCTTCACTTTCATTGCCTGCCTGTTGCTATCCCCCAGAGCTGTGGATTTGGCTGTTTTCAGTAGGCATAGGACTATTGAACACAGGAATGAAAGGAAGGAGAGAAAAGAACACAGCTACCTCCTTGCAGGACCTGCTAAACACAGTGGTCAGGGCTGTGTTGTTTTGTTGGGCTGTGGCAGAGATGTGCTGAAGCATCTATGAGCTTTCCACCTGGAAGTTCTCCAGAGACAGTGAAGTCTAGTTGTGGCAATATGTCATCATATACCTGCATTTGGGAAGACAACATCTAATTTAGAGAGCACAAGAAAAGCAATGTATGTAGTGGTAAGAACACCAAAAAATGCAATGTTTGTAGTGGTAGAAGGCATCTTTCACTGAGAGTTTGGCCTGACCTTCAGAGGGCCTTCAGGGAGATTGGTGGATGTTTTCAGGAGCTTCTGGGTGTGTGAGCTTTACAACAGGTTCAGCAGAAATGCAGAGGGATCAAGACCTCAGGAAACAAGCAGTTAGTTGAATGTACTTTGGGTATTTGTTGATGTAAATGAAGTAAAGAGTGTGGATTTAATGGGAGAAGAAAAGAAAAAAAAGAAAAAAAAATTGAACCCATTATCCTCTTGAACTAGCATAAGTCAGTAATAGCCTGGAAATCAGCAGCCCAAATCTGCAGCTATTACAAATTTTCCTGGGGTTTAAATGAAGTCAAAAGGCCTCTGCCAGTTTACAGGAGCTGAGGATACAGCCTGATGGACTAACACAAGTGTGAATTTACAGTAAGCCAAAAGAGAATTAGACCCATTATTTTTAAGAAAGCATTGATTAAGGATGTTCAGTGTAGGTTTAGAAGAAAGAGCACTGTCATGCCTCAATGCTTTCATCATTCATGACTACCAGGGAGATGTTGTCCTGCATTGGAGTTTTGCTAAAGGACCACTCAAGGATGTAAGGCTTTGAGGAGCAGGGTGGGTGGGAAGATCACTCTTGTCAGTGCTCATTGCAGTCATTTATAGGAGCCCTAGCACAGCCAGCTGGTGTTCTGTGGAAACTGGAAGAACAAGTGCACTTAGTTTAGGGGTGCAGGCATACTGAGCTAAGTTCACTTGCAGAATGAAAAGGCAGGGTCTTGGCTCGAGAGGAGACATGCTGATCACTTCCAGAGGTTCAAGAGTGAGGGAGGAGTTCAGAAGGCATAGAATCATAGAATCATTTTGTTTGGAAAAGATTATCAAGTCCAACCATTAACCCAAACCTGCCAAGTCCACCACTAAACTATGCCCCTCAGCACCACATCTGCAACTCTTTTTAACACCTTCAAAATGGTTACTCTACCACTTCCCTGGACAGCCTGTTCTAGGGCCTGACAACCCTTTCAGTGAGGAAATTTTTCCTAATATTGAATCTAAACCTCCCCTGGTGCAACCTGAAGATATCTCTTCTTGTCCTATCATTCTTTACTTGGAAGAACAGACTGACCCCCACCTTGCTACAACCTTTCAGCTGGCTGTGCATAGTGATAAGTTACAGTATCACAGTATCACCAAGGTTGGAAGAGACCTCAAAGATCATCAAGTCCAACCTGTCACCACAGACCTCATGACTAGACCATGGCACCAAGTGCCACGTCCAATCCCCTCTTCAACACCTCCAGGGTCGGTGACTCCACCATCTCCCTGCGCAGCCCATTCCAATGACAAATGACTCTCTCAGTGAAGAACTTTATCCTCACCTCAAGCCTAAACTTCCCCTGGTGCAGCTTGAGACTGTGTCCCCTTGTTCTGGTGCTGCTTGCTAGAGAGAAGAGACCAATCCTTTCCTGGCTACAACCTCCCTTCAGGTAGTTGTAGAGAGCAATGAGGTCACCCCTGAGCCTCCTCTTCTCCAGGCTAAACTATCCCAGCTCCCTCAGCCTCTCCTCATAGGGCTTGTGCTCAAGGCCTCTCCCCAGCCTTGTTGCCCTTCTCTGGACACGTTCAAGTTATTTCTTAATGTTCAAACATAATTAGTATGGCTGCCTTCAAGGCTTGGCTCTTACATGTGTCAAATATGGAGCAAGAGTGTATTGGATAAAATACAAAGACTAAGTTCCCAGTGGAGGTGCATCATCAGATGTTTAACAGTAAACCCTGATGTTGGTCTTACACACTGGGGTTGGCTGTAAAAAACTGCATTAAAAACTATGGAAGAGTGCAGCCTGCTGGGGCTTGGATACGGACCTGACAGCAGCCACCACTACTGCATACGTGCAGGAGCTCTTACAGAAGAGTCACTGGGCTGGGCTGGCTCGAATGAATTCAGTAAAGGTTCACTGTTAGCCCTTCTGTCACTATCAGAGAGGGGGTACCAAACACGTGCCACCAACTCTTGACTTCAAAAGTCTTGGAGTGATTTACCTGGCCATATTCTGCATCAGAGGGCTTCACTGATCTGTTCCACACCATCCAAGGTACCCTTGTGTTATCAGAGATGTTGAAGCAGTTGAAGTTGATTCTGGTTTTTGTTTCTTTGATTTTTTTATTTGAATGAAAGTTCTCACATAAAATATTGGACAAATGAGATCAGTGCAGAATTTGACCACTGACATTATCAAGTGCTCTATTTGAATTTCTTTATATTTTTAGCAGTATGATGCAAACAGATCAGTCTTTTGGATATGGCATTTTATGTTACTTACTACAGCTCCTCTTATTCTTATTTCTATCAAACCATCTTTAATATTGAAATGTTCTCCTACGATGGAAAAGTTTATTAGAGGCCAATGCCTTATTGCACCCTTGCATCTGCCTCCCCTTCTGCTGATGCAGCTCCTCCAGGTCCTTCGTGCTTTGTCTGCCTTCATTATTCGTAGATACAGAAAACACAGTCAGAATACCACTGGTCCTGTCTTGGGGAAATCTGCCAGAGATTTCAGCTAACACCACAGAGCTCCTGAAAAGTCAAGTGTCTTCAGAAGGAGCAGACATCTTTTCTGCCATCCCTACTGCCACACACCCATTTTTATTCCCCCTCCTTTCAGATTAACTGTATCTGTCCCTCTGCACCACTTGTTTTCTAGAGAAAGCCAGGATGTAAAAGGTGGTTATACTTTGCATCTCTTTCAAATAAAAAGGGGAAAATAAAAAGGCTTAATATAGCCTGAGAAACAAAGACAACAGCACGGGCAAGTAAGAAAACGCAGGTGTAATTTCTGGGCACAGTGAGAAATCTTTTAAAAGCTCTTAAATGCGGAGTGTGTACATGTTTACCACTACTGCAGCTGACATACAGCCACAGGAGCCCTGCATGACAGGGATAAAATGAGAACTTGTGCAGGGCTATTGAACACCAGGAATTATCACAGTAAGGCAGAACAAAATTATTTAGCACTAGGAGGTTCTCTAATTTTGGTACAGTGGGAAAATAAAGCATTGCCTTTGCCTGGGACTAATATTTTTTCACCAGTGGCCAAAACAATCTGCTGGCTTTCTCAGATGTGACCTGGGATGTGAAGGATAGCATTTGTCATGTGCACTGTTCAAGAGAGATGCAGAGATATCCACTCAAAACTTACTAAAGGATCATCCCTCCCCCTCCCCCTTTTTTTTCCCCATCTATTTTGGTTGCTTTGTCTACCTAACTTCTCTTAATCGTCCCAGGGCTTACGCTTTGACTTATATTTAAAAATGTAAATATATTTTTCAAGGCTAGCTTTGAGCCTCAGGGAGTCTCCAGTATTATAAACAACTGAGATGGTGAAACACTTGAAACATTTGCTGTAAATGCAGATGAAAACCCTCCTGAGATGTGAGAGCTTTTGCCACGATAGCAAGGCCATCATGACTTGCATCTGGGTTTCACTGCACTTGCTTATATAAGGGGGTCTTGAAATGGCTTTGCAACCAAGCACAGATTTCCTGAAGGACAAAGTCCCAGTAACTTACCCGAGCTGTCCACCTGGCTAAAAGTTACAGATTCACCACATGCAATTTATATGTTGCTCAGGGAGGTGGAGGAGTCCCCATCCCTGGAGATACTCAATGCCAGATTTGATGGGGCTCTGAGCAACCTGATCCAGTTGGGGATGTCCCTCCTTACCTCAGGGTGGTTGGACTAGATGACCTCTAGAGCTCCTTTCCAACCCATTGCATGGTATGACTGTATGATTTTACAGTGGGTTAGGACTTTTGCCTGATACCTCGTAGGGCTTCACTGTGCTACTACTGAGGTGGCTGCCAGCAGTGCTATTGATTTGAAAGGCTGTAGCAAGATGCCTCACAAGATGATCCCATTTTTATGGCTGAAATTACACTATCTACAGCGATTAAGTACCTTTTTCTCCTCATTAAATTTTGATCATTTTCTCTGATAAAATATGGCCCTGGAAGATTGCTGTTCCAGCTTTTGCTTTGCTCCTGAGGCTATGGTTTTAAAGGTGCAATCCTGAAAATTACTCCCTGAGAAAGGATTTTTATGCAAATAGTCCTGTTAACTTTACACAAGAAAGAGTTTGCTGGATCACGCCATTATCCCTAGGCTTACAATGGAAACACAACTGACCTTTAGCTGTAACGAGCACCAGGGAAAAAAAGGAAGTGTGACAAAATTGCCTGGGTCTTTGCAAACTGATACAAGCTGTGTGGTGTGCTGGTAGGGGACAGACCTCTGAACAGGCTGAAGGAGTTAAGTCACTTCATGGTGTTAGATAACAGCTAATTGACAGCAGATATAATGCACGTTGATAACCAAATGTAATTTGACAGCTAAGAATGAAAGAGCCCAAATATCTGCTAAACCAAGCTGTATGGGAGTCATTATAGGAAAGTACCCAAAGCTTTCGCAGCTGTAGGGAAAAAAAAAGTAGAAAACGCAATGCTGCAATGTAATACAAAAGCAAGAGGACTCAAAAGAGATGGTGCAGTGGGTATGTGAGACACCGTCAGGACCGCACCTAAAGCATGGTATGCTGAGTGCTGCCATTGCTGCACGATGGAAATGAACGAGAAATGCAGCAGAGCACAAGTGCTGTGACACTGTGCCTAGGAGATTGTAGGGTAGGATGAGGTGCCTGGCTGAATTTGTGTGTGGAAACAGGGCAGAAAGCTCTCTGTAATTATATCAGATTAAATTCAGCTATCTGTAGGTGAAAGGTAGGGACCAAATGCCCTCTGGCAGGTGAGCAGGTTACCAGCACCAAAGAAAAAAGTGCAATCTACATGTGGATTGTCAGACCAATGGGTCTCAGCCCAGGTCTTGGCCAAGGAGGCTGTGAAATTGGCTCAGTATAACTCAACCCGCAGCGCTGACCAAATGGCATCCAGGCTAAGCAACCCCAGTTCCCTCAGCTGCTCCTCACAAGACCTGTTCTCCAGCTTCATTGCCCTCCTCTGGACACACTCCAGCACCTTGGTGTCCTTCTTGTAGTGAGGGGCCCAAAGCTGAACATAGTCAAGGTGTGGTGTCACCAGTGCTCAGTACAGGGGGACAATCACTTCTCTGGTCCTGCTTTAAGAATGCAAACACCTGCCATCACTCTGCAGCTAACAGTAAAACAGGTCAGCAGCATCACTGCCTCTCCACACTTCCCTTGGCTTCATTTCCACTCCATTTCTCCTCCCTGCTTGTGCCTGCCCGTGACTCTGCCCCATCATTCACTGAGTGCTTCTTCTTCATTTTTCTTGTACTGCTCTCACTGCCTTTCCTTCTTCTCCTCTTTGTCTTTTGCTGCTCCATTATACAAGTGTTTTTTTCTTCATTTCCTTGGCTTTACCTTTTTCCCTGTCTTCTTTCTTTCCTTGCACTCTCTGATGGTATTTTTGATGCCTTCCCCTTGCCTCTCTTTTTATTGCCCAGCTGCATTGTCTATTGTATTACTTGCCATTATCTCCAAATATATTTTGATATATTTCCCCCTTTTTCCAGTCCAGCATTTTGTTCTCTTTAAGGCACCAGAAAGCACTAAAGGTTAGAGAGGGGAAACTGAAAAGCATTCCAGTAGTTTTCCATCAGCCTGTGTATAAAGCACTTCTTTTTCCACTTGATGAGAAAGCAGTAATCAGCTTCCCCCTGCATCAAGCTCTTTTACACAAAGGGGTTGCTGCAAGAAGAAACCAAATAGATTTCTAACTGGCCTCCCCCTTATCTCTGCCTTGGAGCCCAGTGAACCCACAGCCTTGTCCTTTGCTTCAGCTGCTGCTGCCACGTGAAGCAGACACAAGGGTAAGTGGGGTGAGCAGCCTCACGGCTCGCAAGTTCAGGTGCCTGGCTGAGCTTGGCAGGGCTTGTGGATTGGGCACTGTGATTTATTTCCCACCTGGATGGCTTAGAGCCTTGGTGTGATATCAGGGAAAGGAGATCTCTAACTTTGCAACACCTGAAGTGATGGAAAAATGGAAAGTATAGGAGGAAACACTTCAGAACTAAAATTGATCTTCAATCATCAAGCTAAATGTTCCCCAGTCCCTTAGGTGCTCACTCTCCTATGTGTAACCAAAGAGGTCCATATGTGGCAAGGTGTGCAGAGAATGGGTCACTTCAAGGTGCTGTTGATTGAAATACAGTTTTCAGTCTGTTAAACACTGTGTGCTCCCCTCCTCAGCACTGCATCTACCAGAAGAAATCAGAGCACCATCTGGAAACCACTCACTGCTCCTAACACATGTGCTATCAGCTACTTTAGACCCAGCTGGGCCAAATTTCCCCCAGAAGAGTTCTTCCCTACACCACAGCTCCTGATTTGGGGAAGCTGGGTCTGTCAGAACCCACCAGATTTGCCTCAAATCAGCCCCCTCACTGTTGAGGGGCCAGAAACAGAGACTGCCCTGTTACAGATCTTCCTAGATCCTATAATAAAGGGGTCAGATCCTCAGAGCTGGCCAGTTGCATGTCTACCTTGACCACCAGCCATCCCCCATAATGAATAGGTGCATGGGCTGCAGTAGCCCCCTGCAAACCAGGCACTGCATCAGTGCTATAGGCATTTCTGCAAGTTTAGGAGGAGATGAAACAAAACATAATCCTGAAATTATGCTTAATAAGGCAAAGGGAAAATGAGAACATACAGCCAGGAGGTGAAAGCCCCATTATGAAAAATTTGGTCTCCTGTTTTTCTTTAAAATATAATTTCAGTCAGATGGATCTTATTTACACAGTTGCATTTGTCATTCTGTCTCATTTCTGCAACCACACAATACTTTTATCTCTGATGAGGAAATATACTAACGGCCTTTGTCTCACTCTCTACCTTTGCTACGGTTCTTTGCTTTCCTCCTCAGCACCACAAGAAAAAGAAAAAAAAAAAGAAAAGAAATAAATATGAGTCCCTCATCTAAGGCACAGTACTAGAGGTTTAATGTTGACAGTGTGCTTTGTCACTTTGGCTCTGGAAAAGGCTTACAAAAGCTTTATTAACAGGCTCATTAGCACGGCCTGATTTACTTCTGCAGACTTTACTCTTTTACTAGTTTCCAGGAGCATCAGCATCAGTTGCAGGGCTAATGAATTCACTCAGATTTGCATGCTAATGAAGCTCCCATGACTCTCTGTGCTCTCTGCTTCAAATCGATCTTTGCTGTTGGTTGAGGAATATTAATAGAAATACAAGTAAGGGGGAGCACCAGGCATTTCAGCTGGACCCGCTGTAATCCAAGGCTGCTGTGCAATTCATATTTTGTACATTGCAAAGTTTCAGATCTGGTTTCTTTCATGCCTTATTGACTCTAACTGTACAGGAGACATCACCTTTAGGAAATACCTGGTATAGTGGTTGGCCAGAGACTCAAGGGACTACTTACTTGAAATCGTACTTGAGCTCTCAATAAATAGGTCAGGCAACTAAAAGGGCTTCCATGTACCAGTGCAGTTCCAGGCATTTCCCCCAAATATATTAATTTAATTTCTCTTTTTGACAAAAGTAGAAAATATTTTGATTTCTGTTGCCTACGCTGCCTGGCTTGCTGTGCATCACACAGAAATGGGGTGAGGAACCTCCTCCTAACTACACCTTAAGTTCTGTTGGGGTGAGAGACCCAGCCAAGGGGCCTGTCTGGCTCTGGACATGGGCTGCAGCCATTTGGGGAGCAGAGACATGACCACAGGCTTCCTTACTTGAAGCAATGAGGGGGCAATACCAACCTTACCCCTCAGCTTCTGGAAACCATTGGGAACCATCTTCTCTGAGCTATCAATTCATTGAACTGTAGCTATCAATCTAGAAATCAATATATTTATGCTGTATTAGAGCACAGTGATAGTCATTTCATAATCTGAAAAGTCCATTTGTGCCTGAACACCTTTTTAACAGGAACTGCTTGGTTTTGGATGGTTGTAGGAAAAGCAAAAGGAATTTGGAAGTGCAAGGAAGGATTCAGAACCTCAAATCCTGCACTCTGGTAGGTCTGTAGGGTGCCTGCCCGCAGGATCAAACTGACAGACCAAAGCAAAACAAATATTTAAGCGATGAGCTTCTGTTACTTGGAGATGTTATTCTTTCAACCCATTATAATTTTATCATTGATGAATGTTGGTAGATAACAAACCCTTGAGAGAAATCCCATTATGCAATTGTGTTTTTACAAGAATATTTTTGACTTCTTAAGTTAAGTGCACTTAACACATCCAAATTAAGGGAAAAGAGGATTCCTCACTAAGCAGCCTCCCGTGCCTGCTCTTATTTTGATACAATAGCAGAGCATGCATTGAGATTAAAATGTTCTTTTGGATGCTCAATTGCAAGAAATCATTCAGCAAAAAACAGGACACAATTTTCATGGTATCTCCTGTGAGTGAGGATAATCAAACATCTCCATTTTGCTTGCTGCAAAAATCACACAATTCCTACATACTTTTCCCCTTTTTTTCCCTTTCTCCCCCCCTTTTTTTTTTACAGAAGTAAAGAAAATTAAATAAATGAAAAGCAAGCTGTGGACTAATTATCCTTTTCTAAATGACTTCATATTGTAAAATAGCCTATTGAATGCATAATGAACATCATTACCACCAACTGCTTGCAAGTGGAGGAAAGCAGAGCGGTCATCCCATCATTATCAGCACTTGTTTCATGAGTGATGCAGAGTGCCAAGGTGAAGCGGATGCTCTGTGTCCTGGCTGCTGAAAAAGCAAGCCAAGCTGACAGCCTCAAACTTCTATTTGCATCTCACCTTGCCTCCAATCCCAATCCTCTGATATGCTTTGAGGGCCTCAGATGCTGGTTGTAGAGTGACCATGCTTTTGGGGGATTGGAAGCTCTTCAACCAGCTGGAAAGAAAAGGCTGGGCTCTGTCTTCTGATGTGGGAGGTTTGAAGGGAAAATGTGCATTAGGGTACTCATCAGGGTGGAAATGAAGATTCCCACCCATGACCCGGTGAGCATGTTCTGATATTTATAGCAACATTCCCTGCCAAGTAGAAAGATTTCCTGGCAGTGACTGGAGGAATCCAGCCTAAAGTTCTGTTCTTCTCCCACGCCCCAAACTGGGTGGCTCCTACAGGCTGTGAGTGACCATTCCCACCTTCAGCAGGACCCCCACCTCTGCCCAGCATGCATGGGCTGCTACCTTTGACACCCCTAAAGACCTGGAGGGTGCTGCTAACAAAATTGCTATTTCCCTTCCCCCTACCCCATCTTTGCAGCCAAACAGAAACAAACGCTGAGCATGAAGTGCGTGGATTACACTTTCACGGAGATTAAAATACTCCTCCTAAATTAGGAATGTTCCTAAATGGTATTCACTGGATTGTTTCCCTGCTTTCAAGTGTGTGTGAGTCCTGGTTACATTGTTCTCTCAGGTGCCCTGCAGCAGAGGTACACAGCCAGCAGAAACTGCCCCTCCCAGACTTCCTTCCAGTCGCACCCCGGATTTAGTGAATCTGTTTTCTGCTCTGAGGCTAAGAGGTCATTTGTAACAGTTTGGCCTGGATCACCCTGAATGAAAACATCCAATCAAACCCTAATTGTGACAAATTATATTAGTCTGTATTCGTGCAACTTCCATTGCAGCAACTTAATTCAGGCTGTGCTTAGCTTGTAGAAATCAGGCAAGGCTCAGGAGGTTGCTTCCACACACAGGGAGGTGCACATAGGAAAGCTGAACTTCATTGACGGCTCCACCCTGCTCCACCTTCCTGGCTCATCCACGAGCCCCAAGTGCTGCTGCACTGTCATCTGGACACTGCCCTCATCCATGAGCCCCAAGTGCTGCTGCACTGTCATCTGGTCACTGCCCTCATCCACGAGCCCCAAGTGCTGCTGTACTCTCATCTGGACACCGTCCTCATCCATGAGCCCCAAGTGCTGCTGTACTCTCATCTGGACACTGCCTGTGCTTTTTTGTTAATTAAGTGGGTTAGTCTTTCTCTGTGATCAGTGTTGGCTGAATATCCTGAGAAGAAAGAACATCTGGCTTATGATAAAGGGAACTGTTAAAATGATGGCATCATGTATTCCTGCCCTACTACTCCCCATCCCTGTGAGGAGGGTTCAGTGGACCTGCAAATGCTTCCCTCTATCCCAAGATGTGACAGTAAAGCTAAAAAAAAAAAAAAAAAAAAAAAAAAGGAATGAAATTCTAAAATTAATTTTCCTACATGATATATTGTAAAGGGCACTGTCAATTGGCTTTATAATTACATTTCTAAATCACTGGAAGATTACTCTGAAGGGTGAACTTTACAAAACCTGAATATTTTCATTTTTTTTTAAATAAATTGAAAACCTTTTTTTTGGGATTTAAATACAATCCTTTGGTGCTGTAACCCTATATAATAGCAACAGCAAAGACATGGCTAAAATGTGCTACCCTTTTTTCTACTCATGGGCACCTCTGGTTTCCCACTGAGGCCATTAAACCTCTGGGGATTCAGCAGCCCTTTCTCTAGGGTTGAGCACCGTGGTTAATCACAAGAGCTCAAGTCTCCCCAAAATTATGACACCACCCTCATTCCTCAGGATCAGGAGAAACAGCTTGAATTGTTAATATTTAAGGCAAGAGATTTATTTTGCTATCCAGCTTTTAAGCCTCCCAGATATCCCCAATTCATGCCCTCAGGCTTTTCTCTGCAATGAGGAAAGCTTGAAGTATCTTAACCGAGAGCTGAGTTTCTCACTTTATCAAATGTCTCCAAGTCTGAGAGAGAAACTGGGTGTTGCGAGATACAGCAGAGATATCTCCATCCCTGCCTGTGGGGAAAGATTTGTACTGGAAACATTGAAATGAGCTAAAGGGATGAGATCCTGAAGAGGTGGGCACCCTTCCTAGTGTCTTCAGACTAAATTCCATGTTGTTTCTCATGTCACAGACTCACAGACGAGGAACAATGGATACAAACTTGAATGTAGAAGGTTTCACCTCAACATCAGGAGAAGCTTCTTTACAGTGTGGGTGATGGAGCACTGGAATAGGATGCCCAAGGGGGTTGTGGAGTCTCCTTCTCTGGAGAAGTTAAAGAACCCACCTGGATGCATTCCTGTGCAGACTGCCCTAGGTGATCCTGCTTTGGCAGTGGGGTTGGATTCAGTGATCCCCAGAGGTCCTTGTCAACCTCTAACATTCTGTGATTCTGTGATTTTGGCTGTGGTGTGAGTGAAGGAATAAAGTTCAAAGGACAATTAATAAGCTAGTTCTATCTTGAAGAGAACAAAATTGCAGTCTGATATCAAACTGCCATCTGAATAAATAACCTTGAGAAAGCCAGTTCCTTACAGGCAAGGCAGAGGTGTGAACATGCTCTTGCCATGTCAGACCAAAAAGCCAATATTTATCTATAAAATGGATATCTGGTTTCTGATGCCAGTATTCAATTACTAATTACAATATTGCAATTAAAAATTATAATATTGCAATTCACCAATAGTGATTAAAAAAACAACCAACCAAAACTCAGGATAATCCTTCGGGTAATCAGTAGCCCATGCTAGTAATGAGCTGTGGCTTTGTTGGACTCCTACCAGAGGTACCACAGAGCTCTGAGTGTTGGAGGTGGGGTGATGGTGTGGTGACTGACAGGATATTGAGTCTAAAGGAGCCTGCAGTAATAACCTGGAGAATTTTGGGAGATTAAAAAAAGCAACTCCTCACCTACAACAGTGCACCTCACATAAACTGTGCAAATGTAGTTGTGCATAGAGCACACTGAAACGAACTCGCAGGCTACCTTGAAAATTTAGCTTTGATGCTCTTTGTCTGCTCAGAGCCATGAAATGATTTTGCTGCTAATATGAGCACATTGGTGATTTTAACAGCATTTGGTCTGCTGAAACAAGATACAGCCTAGAATAATAAGCAGCAGTTTGAAGATTTATCTGAATATGTTTGGCAGTTCCCCCGCCCTTTGCCTTGCAATATGGACATACCACAATTGAGACTCTACCCTGTAAATTACCACCCTCCATGGGGTTCTCATGTTAAATTATTTCAAATAAGCAAGGCCAAATGCTCTCAACTTAGCCAGAGATAATCAACTAATATGAAGCAATTTCCAACAATGATATTTTTCTCCTTCGGGCTCTTGAAAAAGCCCCCACAACACAGAGAAAATTGAGGTGGAAAGAAATAAGAAATGTCATCTACTGCTTGCCAGCTCTGGACCAGCCATCATGTTATTGAAGTTAGCAGTGCTGGATACTGAGACCAAGCCATCTTCAAGAGCAGCAAGATGGGGATTAAACCCCCCTGTGTTTGACATCACTATGGAGACTACGTGGAACAGATCTTTCTCATTACTCAGGCAATCCATCTCCTAGAACAAAGCTGCAGGAATTAGTTTCACTTTCAGGGCTTTTTAATTACACTCAAATACAAGTGCACCAGTCAGACAAAGAAGCTGCATTACCCCTGAAATTTCAGATCATGGCACTCTTTCCTTAAGGCATTCTGTTCACTGTTTGCATTGACTTTCAATTTACAGTAGCCATTTCTTGTAGCGTAACACAACAAATTTCACTGTGTATTCAGAAACTGTGCAACGGAGAGGAAATTTCATCATTTGCATAATCAAGTTCTGAGATGAAAGTTCTGAAATTAGACAGAAATCCCTGAAATAGAACAGGGTTTTCTTTTTCCTTCCTTGTGTTTTGTAAACTATGACCCATCAGTTTTTAAATAATTGTGCAATTCTGCCCTGCTATTACCAGTATGCCCCATTATCAGTCCAGCTAATAGGCCTGGAGAATGAAACCCCCACAAGAGATCTTCCAACTTAGTAAAATAAATACAGTTAATGATGATAATTAAGTCACTGGGGATAATTGAGAGATTATCCAATTACTATCTATAATTCCTTGGCTTGCAGATAAGATAAGTGTGCAGAGCTAATCCATTCTAATAATAATACTACTAATAATTAAAAAAGTAGGGGGAAAAAGCCAAGAAGTCCTCAACCCAGGAATTATTAGTTTTCTTCACAAAGAGGTATTTTGCCAATTTAATTGCCTAATTTGAGGTTTTTCTAGTCTGGAATAATTTTTTTTTAGGCAACTCTGGGCTCATGAGGAGGTGGAGATATTCTGGGTCAGGACCGAATCCCCTGCCACAGGTCCTGAGGAACCCCTGCCATATGCTGGACACAGATTAAGACAGGTGCATACACTACTAGCAAAGGTCTTAGGATAACTACAGGTGAGCTGCTTAAAACTAAGAGGAGATGAGTTCATTCAGTCTAGAGTTGTGATCTGAATTCCAATAATAAATTTAAGACAGAAATATTATGCTAGCAGCCTTTGCTGTACAAAAGACCCTCAAATCCCCTACTGACTGCAGTGACACTCTTTCATGCTTAATTTTGCAGACCTTCACTGCCCTGCATTCAGGTTGTCATTATGCTAAGGAGAGGTGGTTAACCTGTGACCAGATCAAGTGTTAAGAGGAGGCTTTGGTCCCAAATATTTCTCAGTCTGAGCCAGGCTTTGTCACAGTGGCTAGAGTTTTCTGATTTAGCAAGTGGATTGGGGCGTGAGCCAACACAGGAAGACAGAGAGATGCACTGGGTAAGTTTACATCTTCGGGGATAGGCCCCACTTTTGGGGAGGTAGCTACATTTTTGTTCTCACTTTTGTTATGAGTATTTGTAGGGCCCTATTTTGCAGAGTTGATTTAAGGAGATCTAAATATGGCCCCCAGCAAGTCAATTAAGGTTGTGTTTAATTTTAACATGTGCATAGTTCCTTTGGATCTCATCCATGGAAATCAATGGCAAGGCTGCTGATGGTTTGATTGGCTTCGGATCAGAGCCAGCAATTTTGATTGTAGAGATCGAATGCTTAAAATTAATTATATGACTAATACTTCAGTGGATTAGGGAATCAATTAATGAAAGTGGGGTGCTTGTTATAAGATTTACATTAACTTCCATGCAGATTTTTTGCCTGAGCACAAACTGCATATTCATTGCCCTTGAATTCATCTAGGTAACTTGGAGGAAAAATAAGAGGGTTGATATAACTGGAATCTCCTAATGAAGCTATTGCAAGGGATATATGATTCTGTGCAGGAAATTAAATCCTTGCATTGAAAGACCTCATGCCAAGACCTCATACCAAAAAGATAAATAACAGAGAGCTGTTCCAATCCTATTTACTCCAAAAGCTCTTCAGAGCAATCTGGGATTTACAGATCTAGAAGGCAATCACCCTCACAAGCAAATCAAAAGGATCAGAAATGATATAGAGAAGTTCAACCCCTTCTCCACACATTTTTTTTTCATCTTTGCATAGCTGCAGGGGAGCAAAGCATCCTTCAGCATTTCAATTCCTCCTTAACACAGGCATCTGCAACAGCATCCCTTCTCCCACCCCTGTTCAGTCCCACCAGCCCAGGAAGACTCCATTTCATGCTGAAATTCCCTATGCACTCAGAAGACATTAGGTGTGAGTGAGTGCAGACCCCTGTGCCGAGGTCCAGAAGCTGCTGTAGGGTAGGATAGGATGGCTCCTGGGGAAGCTCTCAGCCCACACAGCTAGTGCAGACTTTCATGAGTTGCACTTTATAGCAGTGTGTTTTTATTCTTTGGCCACAAAGGTCAGCCAGCTTAGCTTTGGAGAAATTCCACTCCAAATGCTCCCCAGATACCAGCCTGGAGCCACAGAAGGGGAGCTGCCTTTGGCCATCAGAGCCGGTTCATGTGTCCCCAGGCATGCAAATGGCTGTAACATCAGAGCAGCACAGTAAACCACACAATGTTTCTGTAAATATTGTTTCACACATGGGTGAGCAAAGCAGGCTTTCATCTGAGAGACAGTGCAGGGTGTAAATGACATTTTAATTGAGAAATTGCAGATGCCAGCTTTTGCCTTTTTTTTTTTTTTGGTGTGTGTGTGTTTTGCTTTGTTTTGTTTTGTTACTAAAAACGCCTGATTGTTGGTGAGGATAGCTCTGAGTGAAGCTCCCTGAAATGAACCTACTCTCAGTTTTGCAAACTTTCCCTCCTTCCTTCTGGCTCTGCTTGCTTGAGTTCTCCTCCTCATTCCTAATAAAGATGGCTCTAGGCCCATGAGCATTCCTGAATCTTGCTTGCTCACAGCTTGGCAGGCTTCCCCTGAAACATTTGTGGGCTGAGAGCGGGTGGTCTAGCTCTCCCTTTGCTCTCCTGCCCCTTCCCTCCTCGTGCTAGGCAGGTGCAAGTAAGCCTGACAGTCTGCTGAGACCCAGCCTTGTCACTTGGAGGTGGGAATCAGTAAAAAAGGCTGTGTATTGAGAGCCCTGGCATGAAGCTTTTTTTGCTGTGCCATCTGTGAACATGAGTTCCCACTCCCCAGAGCAGCTGGCAGTGTTGCATCCATCAAGGGACTCACGGGAGCACATCTAGGTTTGACCCCAGACCTCTGCCATCCACATGGGCCGTGGTCTAGTACAGATGTTCTTTCTCATCCACTCTAAAATACTATTCCTGGAATGCTGCAGCTGCAGCTGGGAGCAGAAGGAACCTTTTAAGACTGAGTGCATTTTTGCAGGTCTTTGCATTATTCTCATTTCTTACATGTCACTGTTGTACTACAAAACCTCACCATTCATTTAAGATTTGCCATCCTGTGGGATCCCTCTTTTTCCTGCTGATGGAAAAAGCCAATTGTTTGTAGCCCAAGAAGAAAGTGTCCTGATTTCTGGAGTCTCAGACATCCCCACTTGCTGGAAAGCTTGCCTTTACGAAGGGGAGCATAGCACACTCTCATTCCTCTGGGTAGTCAATGAGCCATCAAGCACAGGAGTTGGATGTGGCCAGACAGGAGGTGAGGGCAGGAAAGGAAGAGGAGGACCAAGCCAGCTGTACTAAATCACTGCTTCTGGTGGGCAGCTTTTGCTGGCAGGGCTCCAAGTGAGCCTAGGCTGGAGGCACAGAGCCTTCTCCACACTGGGAGATGCAATAGGAGCATGAAGCACTTCCAGCTGGGAACTCAAAACCACAATTGCAAATTGCACCCTTGGTGCTCAGGGGGTGAGTCAAGCCCATTAGCCAGCTAATCCTCACAACAGGCTTTTGTGAGGCTACTATTTTGTTCTGGGGAAATGTATGATCTACTGATTACACAGTATCCCAACATGCCAAATGTATGCTTGAAACCAGTAAACAATAAATATTTAATTAGCCGGTCATTTTGACAATAACAACAGGCAGCAATTGAACTGGCTTTTCATTTCCCGTTTATTTAGCTGTCAGTCTTGTATAGTTACAGTTAAAAGCCAGCTCAGGCCTTGACCACAACCTTCATCAAGATTGTGAAGAGAATATTTCGGTTTGATCTATGCGTTTGATCTATGCTTGATTTCTCCTGCCGTTGTGCAGACCGTGGGCATGACTCAGATAACCAGCAACAAAATGTGGGTTGAATTTGAAATTTTTTAGTCTAGCAGTGCCAACCAAGATTTCAGAGAGCAGTCACACTTGGCAATACATGTATGATTCAGCCTGAAACTGCTGATCCATTCCCATCAGGATTTTCTTCACCTCACCTGCCTGCGTATGCTCTACTTTTCCATGTTGAGCCTGTCTTCCATCCTCACAGTATCACAGTATATCACAGTATCACAGTATATCACAGTATCACTAAGGTTGGAAGAGACCCCAAAGATCATTGAGTCCAACCTGTCACCACAGACCTCATGACTAGACCATGGCACCAAGTGCCACGTCCAATCCCCTCTTCAACACCTCCAGGGTTGGTGACTCCACCACCTCCCTGGGCAGCCCATTCCAATGGTGAACGACTCTTTCTATCATGAACTTTCTTCTCACCTCGAGCCTAAACTTCCCCTGGCGCAGCTTGAGACTGTGTCCCCTTGTTCTGGTGCTGGTTGCTAGAGAGAAGAGACCAACCCCTTCCTGGCTACAACCACCTTTCAGGTAGTTGTAGAGAGCAATGAGGTCACCCCTGAGCCTCCTCTTCTCCAGGCTAAACAATCCCAACTCCCTCAGCCTCTCCTCATAGGGCTTGTGCTCAAGGCCTCTCACCAGCCTTGTTGCCACTTCTATGTGTATTGCTCTTTACTCCTCCGCTCCTGTTTGGCCACAATCCTTCTAATAAATCCCAAAGATGTGTGCCAATGGGGTGTCACATTTCTAAATGGAAAAGGAAGAAAGATATTTTCAAACACAGAACTGAATTTCCATGCCACCTGTTTGCAACCACAGACTCTATATCTCAATTCATCTCTCCATTCTTTGGCTTTGTGTGGATCACCAAACTTTGCCTCAAGTTGTGCCAGGACAGGGTTAGGTTGATTATGAGAAAATTTTCTTTACTGAAAGAATGGTGAGGCATTAAGACAGGCTGCAGAGGGAAGTGCTGGAGTCACCGTTCCTGGAGGTGTTCAAAAATTGTGTAGAAATGGCACTTTGGGACATGGTTTAGTGGCCATGGTGGTGTTGGGTTGACAACTGGAGAAGCTTAGGATTGGAAACCAAGCTGTCCTTACCTACTTCCTTTCATGTTAAACACCTAGCTCCAGAGCAGATGCTTAACGGTGTGGGAGAAAATGTAGGTGGGACCTTATCCCACTGTAGATGAAGCCTCTCCTGCCACTGGCAATGATGCATCTACTCTTACAAATTAAGCAGGGCTTCTCTTACACAGCTGTCAACCAGGAGGTATGATAAGGAAAAGACTGGGGAGTTGGGCTGGTTGAATTCAGAGCACTCAACTGTAAATGAGGAGGCTTGGTTGTAATCACAGTTCTCTTGCTGAATGGCTGCCTGACTGCAAACAAGTCATTTTGCATCTGTTCCACTTTCCATCCTTTTCTGTGTTGTCTATATGAATGTGAGATCTTGATAGCATATTAATGTCTTCCTCCTTTACCCAAATGGCATCTAACACTGTGCAGCCAGGACACTGAAACACACAAGCACTATTGTAGTGGATGACATCCACACTAGACATGATTTCACTTACAAATATTGTCCCTTTTCACATATTTCCTTTCACTACCACAAAGCCACATCCTGCCCAAAGTCTTCACATAATGGCCAACTTTTAACTCCACACTTCTATCAAGTCACGTTAGATTTCAGTAAATGTCAAAGCAGATTCCCATTTAATTTTGCTTTTGAAGAGAAATGGAAACAGAGCCCTCAGACCCTCATACAATAGAGGTAACACACTGCAGAATGAATGGAATTAATTGTAACAGTCAGCTTAGAATCAAGTATGCTGTGTTTAGACCTACTAATCAGAAAGCATTTACAGAGTCACGAGGAACTGATAAAACGTGTACACAGTTTTAAATACCCCATTGTAATGCATTGTAAACCTTAATTTAAAACAAGACAGCTTAAAAGCTTTATGGATTTGATTGATGATATTCCCTCTATATTGATGGCTGAACCCAGCATACTGTTATTTCTTCTTTGTCTTGCTAACAACAAAGTTCAGAATGATAATATATTTTATAAAAAGCTTTCCTATTACATTGCTGCAAAAGTGACATTAAAAAATGATAATGGGCCTGAGCCACAACTTCACGTAGGAACAGCTCTGGAGGCAACAAATTTACATACCGTGAGCACAGACGCTGCTGGCAGCACAGGAGTAATGTTCCAGCTCTCAAAAATATCAGCATGAGAACATCCCACAAAGAAAAGGATGAAGCAAGGGCCAATTTTGGAGGCTGAGCAACTCAAATCCTCCTGCTCCAGGAGCGCTGCTGGGGAGTTCAGTGGCCTGTGGTTAACAGCCTGTGGGGAACCTCCCAAAATCTTGCTAGAAATGCTGAATCTTCTCCCCTTTAAGAATTCCAAATCTACAGGGGGAAGAGGAAACCCAGCACTTTGCTTTAATAACAACATGTTAATACTTCACTCTCCTCCACTGACACAGCTTTGCACTGTGGATATAGCAGAGATAACACCAGGCAGAACAGAGCAGCAGCTTAGCAAAAGCAGCCTCATTGTCCATCCGTGACAAGGGAGCAGGGGCCTCATAAAGCACCTTGAGCACCTTTGTTCCATCTTCTCAGAGCTGTACTTGTATCATCAAACAAGTGTGATCTGGGTGAACTTAGGGCAGATGATGACAGTGCCTGCACAGAGAGGGAAAGCCACCCTTTGCTATTGTGGTGCATTAATTCCAGCCTAATTGAGGGCACCTAAAATCTTCTTCATCTGAAGAAACGCTATCTAAACCAGGAAATCTTTAGTTTTTAGCAGCAAACTCTGACCAGCTCTCACAAACATATGAAATACAAAGAAGAGCAGGGAACTTGTAGCTTTGAAAGGTAACAGCTTTCCCAGCTCCAAGGAATGAGCTCACTTCAACAGTGGGGATGACCAGGTCAGACAGTCATCAGACACCTCTGAGTGGGATCACAAATTGTTGTTGTTTTATTGCCACCTGATTCAGGGGTGCACAAATCCTCACACCTCTGTTGCACTATGTCAAACACAGTCTCATTTTACAGATCGTAGAATCATGGAATAGTTTCAGCTGGAAAAGACCTCTAAGACTGTCAAGCTCAACCAGTGACCTAACACCAGTGAAAAATTCCAAAGTTGTGCTGATGGGGCGCTAATCATATTCAATTAGAAATAATTATGTCAGGAAGGAAGAAATCCACCCTGAGAAATAATCAAGTTAAGCAAGGAGTCACAATGGAGCACTGACAACAAAAAGCATTTTTGCATTTAGACCCTGTGTGATTTATGCATCAGAGCTGAATGGTGAATTGCAAATTCGAAAATGACACAGGTTTACAGTTTGTATAAATTAATATTATGATTCCACAAGGCAATATACTTCAGAAGTTGACAATGACTCTTGAAATACTATTCAAGGGCTTAAATTAAACATCAAGAAAACAATCTATAGGCAAAAAGACTTGTTCTAAAGCTTTATGTGAAATACTGCCCAACAATAAAATATCGTCTGCAGCATCCTGGACAGCCAACAATTTCAAAGTCTGTCTTTGGTTTTACATCCTCAGGGAATCAAATTTATGCCTATAATGCTATCACAGGAAAATACAATATCTAGCAAAAAACCCACAGTACGTCAACAGCAGCTCAACTTGCTGGGTAGCCTCAAAGGCGCGACTTTCCAAACCCACCTCTTGAGTTTTTAAGTTAAGAAATTAATTGGTTATCTTTGAAGACCATGTAATTAATGTTTACATGTCTCTCCATTTAATATCTAAGCCAGCATTTCTGTTCAAATTTACCTTGCAAGCCCCACAATTAAAATTCTAGCACGTGTGAATGAAGTAGTTGGTGGTTTCACTGTCTGGCATGATTTTGAAAGTCAGAGTTTGTGAACTTCCACACCATAGCCCAGATTCTCTGCCCAAAATTAAGCCAAAACAATCAGCACTGTAAAATTATGCTGTTTTACATATGCTATTGGGGGTGTGTTTTGTGGAACTAATAACAAGATTGAAAGGAATCTACATTTATTGGTCGATGGTAGACTGAACATGAGCCTGCAGTGGGCCCAGGCAGCCAAGAGGGCCAATGGCATCCTGGCCTGCATCAGGAACAGTGTGGCCAGCAGGAGCAGGGAGGTCATTCTCCCCTGGACTCTGCACTGGTTAGGCCACACCTTGAGTCCTGTGTCCAGTTCTGGGCCTCTCAGTTTAGGAAGGATGTTGACTTGCTGCAATGTGTCCAGAGAAGGGCAACGACGTTGGTGAGGGGTTTGGAACACAAGCCCTATGAGGAGAGGCTGAGGGAGCTGGGGTTGCTTAGCCTAGAGAAGAGGAGGCTCAGGGGTGACCTTGTTGCTCTCTACAACTACCTGAAGGGAGGTTGTGGACAGGCAGAGGTTGGTCTCTACTCCCAGGCAGCCAGCACCAGAACAAGAAGACACAGTCTCAGGCTGCACCAGGGAGGTTTAGGCTGGAGGTTAGGAAGAAATTCTATACAGAGAGAGTGATTGCCCATTAGAATGGGCTACCCGTGGAGGTGGTGGAGTCACCATCATTGGAGGTGTTCAGGAGGATGGGGTGCTTGGTACCATGGTTTAGTTGTTTAGGTGGGTTGGATTGGTTGATAGGTTGGATGCGGTGATCTTGAAGGTCACTTCCAACCTGGTCTATTCTATTCTATTCTATTCTATTCTATTCTATTCTATTCTATTCTATTCTATTCTATTCTATTCTATTCTATTCTATTCTATTCTATTCTATTCTATTCTATTTCCTAGTTTATACACACAGAGATACAAAGAAATACAGGTTTTGCAGATAGAAGTTGGACAAGATGGCCTTTGAAGGTCCCTTCCAGTAAAAACCTTTCTATTATTATTTTTCAATAGATGTACACATGTTCCTACACGTGGGAACACCTGGAAGAGACTACCAACATCAAAAATGTGTTTGTATGCAACCATGTAGAAGGCTGATGTGGACAGACCTTTCTCTTCCCTGGGAAATTGAGAATTTGAGAAGCTAAAATCTTGCCTCTTTCATACAGGAGAGGAGTATTTCAGGAGGAGACTTGATGGGGTGCTTGGTGCTTGCCTGGGGAGGTGGTGGAGTCACCATCATTGGAGGTGTTCAGGAGGATGGGGTGCTTGGTACCATGGTTTAGTTGTTTAGGTGGGTTGGATTGGTTGATAGGTTGGATGCAATGATCTTGAAGGTCTCTTCCAACCTGATCTATTCTATTCTATTCTATTCTATTCTATTCTATTCTATTCTATTCTATTCTATTCTATTCTATTCTATTCTATTCTATTCTATTCTACTCTACTCTACTCTACTCTACTCTACTCTACTCTAGGAAGTGCAAGTAGGACTCAAAAGGGCAGAGTCTGGGCACATTTACTGGGTTGACTTTCAATGGAGAAATGCCAAGTTTCTGGCTCTTAATGTGGTTTTAGTATTGGACAAACATTGAATATTTCCAGCATATTTCAGGTTAAAAACTACTCCCCAAGTCTTACTGTAAGGTCTTCAAGATCTCAAGTGTGTATTGAACCAGCTAAGACCTACTTTAGGCACTAAACTAATCTTATGCCTGGACAACATATTTCAGAAGTGTGATTATTATCATTACTGTGCTAAAAATGTGCTAAACAGATCATGGAACAGAAGACATGTCTCCTGTCCCAACAAGCCTGCAATCAAAGGTGCCAATCTTGCCATTTTGTGCACACAAGCAGACCACAGTAGGAACACAGGAGTGCCATTGAAGGCAGCAATGGGCTGTGAAACCCATGAAAAATGTTAAATCCAAGTGTGAGGAGACGTGGTGGTTTTAGGCTATGCCTTTAAAATTTAGTTATACATTTTGAGCAGAAAAGTAGAAAAATATAAACGAATCACTATTGGGTGTAAAAAATATTATTCTAAACAAATTCATTGGGCAAATGCCTAGAATAAGAGAAGCTGTACCATAACAACCCTTCCCTTTTCTCTTCTTTTCTGATCTCTGACTGTTTTGCTTTGCTCAGGAGAGATCATCTGTGTGCTTTGGCTGGCCTTGGCTAAGTCTAACTTCTCTGCTCCTTTATCTTGTCCCTATTGCACAGGGGGTAAGGGGAAGGTGGGGGGTGTGTGGTGTGTGGGAGAAGCTAGTAGCTTACCCTGGTCCCTGGCCAGGGGAATCCTTGTGCTGTTTATTAGTTGTAAATATCTGTAAATATTGTAAATACTGTGTATTTTGTATATACTCATTGCATTCCATTGGAGAGTGTAGATTTTGCTTGTAAATACAGCTGAGTTGGTCTGGCAAAAGTTAATGCTGGGGGAAAACTTCAACCCAACACAGGAGAAAACCATAGAGATGGGAAAGACAAGGTAAGACCTTTGTATGGAAATAAGCTCCATCAGATACTACTCCAAGTCAGAAAAACTGGTCATCATACTGTCTTTTTGTATTGAAAAACTATGAATTGAGAGAGGAAAGATGAGTGAGGTAAGAATTTATGATCCAGGCTTTTTATTTTAACCGTGCATGCAGACTCCAGGAAAGTTGCACTTCTGCATTTTAACTCTCCCTCAAATGGACACCAAATACTTCAGTCCTAGTAGTTAATAATTATTTTCCATCTTAATAGAAATGCTATTACCACCTTTTGCTTAAATGTTGCTTACTGAGCTATGCAATCTGTGGAAGGTTTTCCTTTTTTTAGTTCTCCTCTTGTTCTGGTTTTTGCTCCAGTCTCCCAAGTGTCCCTTCAGTTGCTGTGTATCTCTTGTCCCAGGACACACTGTGTTTAGAGAACTGATCATTAGCAAGTGGTTTTTCTCTCTTTCCTGGTGAGAATAGAAAGTTGTTTTTCAGGTATTAGCTGACAGATCTGTAGGCACCTCTGGATAGCTCCATTTTGCTAGATTCAGTGAACCACTTGACAAAAGTTAATTAGAGCACTGCTGTCTGGGATGGCAAGGCCCACTGAGAGATGGTGGAAATATCTCACAGCAGTTCAGCCAGAAAGCTACCCACCATGATTTTATTATTAATAAACACACCATACAATAATTACACCTTTTACAAGCAGCATGGATTTGAATCCATGTTGCTAAGCCTCCTGCATCACTCTGAAAACAAGTGGCACTGTGCCCCACATGCTCAGCCCGGAGGTGTCGTATACACAAAGTGTCAGTAATAACACCAACAGTAAACAGAGAGGCGAGTCCACTGCAAAACTCCCTCATGCTGGGACAACCTAGTGTGTTCCTACATGCACAGCTTCATAACACATCAGCTGCTTAATTTGGTAAGCAAATAGCACTAGGGGAAGAAGCAGGACTGCTTCCCGTTCTCACACATTTTATGGATTTTCTGATATTTTCTCCTTTATTCCTCACCGTTCAAACTGGTTTGTGAGTCAATTTATTAGAAGAATGAGGAAATGAACTTCAGCCTAAAAATCTTACCAAAACCCATATATGAGCAACTCAGAATTTCCCAAATAAATAAAGCCCTTACTCTGGCATACATTGAGTGGTCATTTTCCCTGTGGAGTTGCTTTCGTAGCATCACAGAATCATAGAATTGCCTGGTTGGAAAACACCTTAAAGTCACTGACTCCAGCCATAACCTAACATCTCCCTGTACACAGCTGTTAGATCATGTCCCTAAGAACCTCATCCAGACATCCAGACTCAACCACTTCCCTGGGCAGCCTGTTCCAATATGCAATGACCCTTTTGGTGAAGAATTTTTTTTCTAATAACCAATCTAAACCTCCCATGGTGCAACTTGAGTCCATTTCCTCTCATCCTATTGTTTGTTACCTGATAGAAGAGGCTGGCTTCCACCTTGCTACAACCTCCTTTCAGGCAGTTGTAGAGAGCAATGAGGTCTCCCCTTAGCCTCCCCTTCTCCAGGCTCAACAATCCCAGCTCACACAGTTGCTCTTCACAGAACTTGTGTTCAAGACCTGTCACCAGCCTCACCAGCCTTGTCACCCATTTCAGGTAATGGGATATAGTTCAGCACCAGAATTGGTAGAGCTAGACAATGGTCGGGCTCAATGATCTTAAAGGTCCTTTCCCATCAAAATGTTTGCACAGGTAAATCTGTGCCCTTCACTGATCCCTTTCTTTCAGATGAAGACAGTTCAGCTCTGCAGACCAGCAGTCTGCATAGCCATAGAGCTCAACAGGAGCAGGTCTACAGTCCAGAGAAGAATATTTTGCAGAGGCAGCTAAAATTAGGATCTGGCCCTGGGAATGTGCTTACAGACATCTGCATATGATGCACAGCAGCAATGTTTCTGTGGATCAGCAGCATAATTGCAATAAATAATTCAAGCAACAGCAAATGATGCTAAAAGTGAAGCCTCCAGCTTTGTGAAACAGCTGATTACACTCTTGCCTGCAACAGAGATGCCTGCCAGGGTGGGTAGCAGGAGCTGGGAAGAGCAGCAGGTCCCCATGGATCTGACAGTGATCAAATGGGGCTGCAGATGGAAATCCAGCCCCTCTGACAGCCTGGCTTTAGCCTGCAAATATGTGACTATAGACTTTGTGTCCCAGATGGGCTCTCCAGCTCCCTTAACAGACCGAATTTTCCCCAAGCTGAGGAACATCTTGAAATTCTCAGTTGTTCCAGCACTACCTCTGCCTTCAGCACTTTCCTAGGGAGCCCCCTGATACCTGGTCACTAACACATCCCTAGTCACAACTCATAGCAGCACTCCAGGCCAGTGAAGATAGCTGTGAGATCAGAAGATGTAAGACATAACTCAGCCATATAGAACACTGTCAGTTTATTCTGCTTTTCTGGTTCCTCACAATCATTTCTGACTCTGCTCCACTGATCCTTCATGGCAAACACCAGCATGCAGTTGCCTGTTGCCAGCTCTTTTCTACCTTCTCACATTTTACACAACTGGGCATTTGCAATATTATGTGAAAATGCAGAACTATTGCATAAGCCAAGAGGGATGCTGCTACCCTGGTTGTCAACAGATTTCAAGTTTTGTCACTGTTGAATAGTGTGACCTTGGTGAATCAGCTCTGCTTTCCCTTTATGCTAGATCTGTCTCATTTATAGAAGATTTCAGGACATAAACAGCCCATGACCAGTAGCTGTAGTATGGAGCAGATCTCAGGAGAGGCTTTTAGGTCTGGTGGTGACAAAAATGACAGCAGAGGTAGTTACACTGGGGAGGGGATCAGAAAGAGTTAAGGTGTCTTCACAGCTTCATGGAGTGGCACAATTTGGGATTAAGAGATAAATTTATGTAATGAACTAAGCCCTGTGTTCAGTTCTTGTGCACTGCCTGGTTGGAAACAACCACCTTCCAGATTCCAGGGTGAAGCCAGAGAGGAATTTTCCCTTGTGTCCATTAATCTTTTCTCAGGTAATCAAGACCTTGGCCAGGAAAATATGCAATAACTCACAGATACAAGGTAGAAATACAGAGGGAGTGGAGAGGAAAATTTCTCTCCGTACAGGTGACACTCTGCTATACATCATAAACTCTGACACTTCAGCACAGGCAGCTTCTGGTCTAGCAGAGGAGCACAGCATCACTTCCGGATATAAAACAAGTCTGAACACTTGGCTGTGAGGAAGAGACACCTTCCTCTGAGAATGTAACTGGAGCAGTAACATCTCTCTTGCTTGCCTAGAATTCATGAAGTAAGAAAAAAATAATAAAGAGGATATAAACAGGTTGGATGGCACTACCTCCAACCATAGCAGGTAGAGATGGCACTATCAGAAAAAATGTCCAGCAAAGCTCCTCTGACCTCTCATCACCCAACACAGCCACCTTCCACCTGGTGGGGCTTAGAAAAAAGGGCCTTGGAGATCTCCCTTTTCTTTCTCCTTAACTGTGGCAGAGAAGAGCAAGTTTTGTAGCAAAGTGAGCTGCATCTAACCGCCCCAAACTCTGGCTGGTTTAGATGATTAACAGATTAACATACAGCCATTTTTCCCCCTGATGCATTGCAATCTTAGTTTCATAGAAGTCTGTAATTGTGGTTTGTTCCTTGGAGCACTTGAAATTCTGACTCACATTTGAATTGTGGTTTTGCAAAGACTCCTGATACATATAATGGGCAACTCCAAATCTATCTCCTTCTTCTCTTGCCTCACAACCTAGATGATTAAATATCTATACACAAAATGTAGCAGGTGAAGCACATTTGCAGTGAAGTGTAATTACATGCAGAATAATGAGCATATGCAAAAGATTTCTTCTTGATCCATTGCCTACCTTTTGTGGATCTCTGAGTCATGCAGGCCTCATTTTCTTCACATAATTTGTTTCATTTTTTAATTTAAAAAAATCTATCTTACTATTGCTGTTAGGCAACAGAACTGTGGAAAGAAAGTTATGTTTTGCTTTGCATCCCCTGCTACCACCAGTGACATCATGAGCTAATCTGCTCTTGGCAACGGCCTGCTTCAAAAAGTCAGAAGACTACTAGGTGTTCTCAGATCCCCAGTTGAATTTGTCATGATTCAGTCTTGGAAATATCTTATTTGCCTTGTAAAATGATACAATTCCACCCACGAGCCACTGAGAGACACTAGAAATGGGAGCTCATGGAGTTTGTAGAATTCCTTCTTCCTGCCTCGAAGAGAAAGGCAGCAGAGATAGCTCAAAAGAACAGGAATTTGAATTAAATTTAAATTTATTTAAATTTAAATTATTTTTTCCCTATCTAAAAAAATATAAAATGCTACAATATAAATCATCCAATCAATTTACTGTGGCTGGTCCTGTCCTTTGTCCTCAAACTCTTTGCTCATACCAACTGTTGTGATTTTCACCTCAGTTGCTACCAATGTTGTAACACTGGCTCCCCAAAAACATAGTGGGGAAGTAGTGGCAATTTCAGCAAAGGAATGGAAGAGAAGCAGCAGAGAAGAATATTACTGATCAATGGTAAAAAAGATTAAAGGTAGTAACATCCTTATGGCACTTTTACCGAGCATCGAGTGAAGAAGATCAAAGGGATTATCAAGCGCAAAGAGAGAGATTTTGGCTATTAAGCTGACAAAAAAAAGATCCTGTGGGAAATAGGAACAAAACTCTTAGCAAAAGATAAGAATTGGATTTTCTTGTTTCACAAAAGTGAAGATGTTGGAGGGGCAGGTGCAGTCTTCTAACAGTGCTTTAAGGGCAGGGAGCTTGTCCTTAAAGAGAAAACAGAAAAGGATGTAAATCATGGAGGAAATGTTACAGGGAATCATAGACTAGTTTGGGTTGGAAGGGCTCTCCAAAGGTCATCTAGTCCAACCCCTCTGCAGTAAGCAGGGGCATCCTCAACTAGATCAGGTTGCTCAGAGCCCTTCACCTTGAATATCTCCAGGGATGGGACCCCAACCATCTCCCTGGGCAACCTGTTCCAGTGTTCCACTCCCCTCATGGTAAAGAACTTGTTCCTAACATCCAGTCTAAATCTTCTCTTTTCTAATTTGAGGCCATTGCCCCTCATCCTATCACTACATGCCTTTGTAGACTAGACTAGACTAGACTAGAATAAACCAGGTTGGAAGAGACCTTCAAGATCTTCGAGTCCAACCTATTATCCAACCCGCCTCATCAACTAATCCGTGCAACCAAGCACCCTATCAAGTCTCCTCCTGAGCACCTCCAATGATGGTGACTCCACCACCTCCCTTGGGCAGCCCATTCCAATGGGCAATCACTCTCTCTGTGTAGAACTTCTTCCTAACCTCCAGCCTAAACCTCCCCTGGTGCAGCCTGAGACTGTGTCCTCTTGTTCTGGTGCTGGTTTGTGAAACAGTCTCTCTCCATCCTCAGGTACTGAAAGGCTACTATTAGATCTCCCTGGAGCCTTCTTTTGCCTGGCTGAACAAGCCCAGCTCCCTCAGCCTGTTTTCATAACAGAGGTGCTCCAACCCCCTGATCTTTTTCACGGCCCTCCTCTGGACCCACTCCATCAGGTCCATGCCCTTCATGTATTGAGGGCTCCAGACCTGGATGCAGCATTCCAGGTGAGAAGTTCTGCAGACACTGGAATGCGACAGCCTCCACAGGGTGCACAGCTCAGGTCTGACTAAGGAGGAGGAGAGCAACCAAGATGGAGACAACTTTTAATGATGACATTGTATTTTATGCATTTAGACCTGACCTGGGTAAGAGTGGGCAGAGCAGCATCTAGCAAAGCTTAAGTTGTTTTTGATGATGAAGATTTACCAGGTTTAAAGTCAAATGTATTTAAAATGTTTTTGTGAATAGCTTGAAGTTGGATGAAAAGGTGAAGTGAATCTTCTTATAGCCTTTTACAGCATTTATAATTAAGTCTTTTTTTTTTTCCCTACTGGGAAGCAGTCTTGCTGTAATCTTCTAATTAATAAATGAGTTGATAAATCAGAAGATCTTTTGTCCATGGAGAAAGTTACACATGCTGTTCAGAAGTATTAGACTCTAAAATTGGTAGTAGACAACCAACCATATTTCCCCCTCCTTTTTCATTTTTATCTCTTTTTTTGTAAAATAAAGAAATTATGCTTAATTTGAAGATGTTAAATGACTAAATTAGACAAAGAAATTACCCAGCAAGGGCTTTATGTAATGCCAGTTAAAATCTGTGTGAAAACTCTTATTTGCACCAAAGGGCTTTGGTACCAAGGTCCTAAGCAGCCGAGATGATGCAGTGTCGATGGAGACCCTATCTCTGATGGCTGGTGCACTGGCAGTCTGTGGGAGGGCATTCCTGCACTACACACTCCAGAAATGCAAGAAAAAAGTCTTTAGGTGAAAATCCAAGCCTTGCAGTAGGCTTTTCCTACATGCATGTGGCTGTCCTTTTTATGTGTGGGCCTCAATGTGTTGATGAGGACCACCCCACATCATGTCTCTGGCCATCACTTTGATTGCACAATGCTTTTCTAGGGGAAGAGTCCAACAGAGAGCAGTAGGGAAAAGCGCAGAAGATACAGACGTTGCCCTTTGTTGCAGGCATCCTGCGCCAACTGGGCCTGTCTCTGCCTTCTTTTTCAACTTGGCTTTTTCATCTTTTGCCCAGCTAAACTGAAAGCTCTCTCAAACAGAGGCCATCTCTTCCTCTGTGCTTGCAGCACTCAGATGACTGCAACATGAAATAAAAGAGCAATAAAACTATCCGTGGAGCAGCAGCTGCTGACAGGGACCTGGACTTTATCATTCATTAGCCAGACTTTCCTCTTGTCACCATCTCAAGTACATTCCCTGCTTGTCCATGGACAACATTAAACTAAACAGTTGCCATTCCATATTTCTGGTACTTGACACATAAATAAACACATTTCACTGCTCTCTTGGGAGGGAATCGAGGATCCTTATCTTCATTTTCTGGTGGGGATGAGAAAGAAAAGACAGGCAGGGCAAGACTTTTCTGCTGAAAACATGCATCCCTTATTTATCTAGGCAATGGCTGTGGTTTGACAGCTGGGTGTGCATGAGTGCATATAAAGCGGTCCAGCATTTAACATCTAGCACGGACACAAATCTGCTCATGGCGGAAGACATGGGGAGCCACAGCATGATGCAAATGCTGGCGATTTGAACCAGCTCATAAGAATAACTGTGGTAAGAATGTGAGAGCAACATGTAAGAATAGCTTCTTGGAGATGTGCTACAGAAGCTCACATCTGGAGCTTCATCTGGTGATGGCCACTGTAACAGCAGGTTTGATGGACCCCTGAGCTGTCCCCACATGGTGTTGCCTTAAGTTTCATCACCCACAAAAAGAGAAATCTTCATTAAGAGCTGTGCAGACTGAGCACTCATAGCACAGCTGTGTTTGAGAGCTGCAGCCAGCTGTGACTCATGGGGGAAGGTGCTTGCAATGTCTGTGGAGATGGCCGGGCACACAAAGCAGAGGAAAAAAAGCACCATTTTTGTTGTGTAAAAAGTCTTGAAAATTATAGTACTGCATTTAAGATAGCCCCTAAATGTCAAGGGAGCATTGATCATCTCTTTGTTTACACTAGTAAAAGACATAACCTCCTATATACATGTTGAGCAAAGCAAAATGGGGGATATGTGCAGCTGTTTTTGTCTGAAATCTTAATTATTCCAGAAATCTTTCCAACACAGCTCATCAGTTGGATATAAATACTATCCTAGCTGCAAGCACAGGTGTGAAAAGAGAAGAATTCCCTTTATCAAAGTAATCTGCTGCTCTGAGGAAGACCATTTCCTGCACCAACAAATTTTTAACTGTTCCTTGTGACTGATACTGGCAATATTTTAGGAAAGGGAATGAGTTCCTAATGCAGAATGTAAGGTATTCATTAAAGGCCAGGTAGAAGAACATTAATTTACCCTGTAAAATATATTGGGAGACAAATAAGGCAATGAAATCATTAATATGCATGCAATGCCTCCGCTGGATCAAGTCAGACAAGCTCAGCTGTGCCTCCTAAAGCTTGCACTGCAAAACACTGCTTGATAGTCTTAATATTTTAATAACAATAGTAATAGTAATAACATTTACTGATGGGCAGAGGCAGTATGTGATTTATTGTAAGCAGAATTCTTGACTTTTCTGTCATGCTTGCACACATGTTCACAGCGCCTCTAGGAATGAAATTCTTGACTCCCTTGCCTACTGTGGCCAGCAACAAAATAGGTAAACCAGCTGCAACCTGCCTGAACTAGGCTGAAAATAGCTCAGGGAGTCTTAACAAATTGCAAATATCCTGCACAGACCAGAAAACATTAGAATAGGGATGAATTGAAAAAAGAGGACAAACTCTTTGTTTGGTATATAAAAGAAGTAAGAAAGAGTTATTTGCCATTGGAATGGGCTGCCCAGGAGGTGGTGGAGTCACTATCACTGGAGGTGTTTAGGAAGAGACTTGATGGAGTGCTTGGTGCCATGGTTTAGTTGATTAGATAGTGTTGGATGATAGGTTGGACTTGATGTCAAAGGTCTCTTCCAACCTGGTTAATTTAATTTCTATTCTATTCTATTCTATTCTATTCTATTCTATTCTATTCTATTCTATTCTATTCTATTCTATTCCATTCCATTCCATGCTATGCTATGCTATGCTATGCTATGCTATGCTATGCTATTCTATGCTATGCTATGCTATGCTATTCTATGCTATGCTATGCTATTCTATGCTATTCTATGCTATTCTAAATTAACTCCATTCTTGTCCAAATGAAAATGAGTACACTTGTTATCATTTGTGTTTTGCTGCAATCTTCCCTTCTATGTTTCATCCCTCTCAGTGAGATTCCTGCTTGGAGACCTCTCTCTTGGCCACACTGTCACCCATGGCCAATGATAAACCACTGCTCAGATGCTGAGATATGATATATTTTGAGGTCTCCAAACATGGTGTGAGATCTTCCTTCACGTGTTGGCCCAGTGCAGCATTTGTGCAAAAGATAAAATAATGCTTTGATGCTCTTTGATCTGGGTACTGTCATGTGGGAAGCTGTGTCCTATGCCAGAAAAGCTGCTGTGAAAAGGGCTGGGTAATAATTACCTGAAGATTCTTTAAAGTGAAGTTGCCTGCTGAGATTAAGCCAGGAAATGCAACAATGTTTGCATATATTTATTCTGAAAAGAATAATCAGAAGATGCAAGGAGTTTAAGAAGTGTGATCCTAGTCCAGCTGGCCCAGCACTCAGAATATGAGCTTGCAGAAAAGCTACTTCAAAGGTAAAAATCTGGGGAACAGAAGGAAGAGGCAGTGTGAACCATACAATATAGGGGCATTGGGCTTTAAAAGTTAATTAGCAAAGGGCATTTCTTCACAATATTTCCAATATAGCAACTCACAACAACACAGGGCAGCCTGTTGCAAGACAGAGGATGGAATCATCTCTGTGGCTGGCTGCTTTCAAGCCTCTCCTCATGCCAGCAGCCACTCTTACACATCATTAAGAGCCAGGCTCCCTGTGGGGGGAGCACCATCAGTTTCATCGACATGGATAGCAGCCCTCCTGCTTTGCATCACTGAAGTCTTGAATATTCCCACATAACCTCTATCTGAAACGCTGCAGCTTTTTAAGGCAGCCCTGGGATTTTCATGACCAAAATAATACATCCAGAGAGGGTCAAATCAAGGAGATTCCTGTTGTTCAGGGCAGCCTGGAAGCCAGGTGGAAGCACAACCTGGTCTATTCAGTACTGGTTCATCAAGGTTTTGTCATAAACTGTGGCAGGGTGCTCAGAGGAAGCCCTGCAGAAAAGAGTTTGAAATGAAAAGGGATTTCTGGGGATATAAACCCACAGAAATGTCAGGACACTGCTGCTTCCCCTAAAGGTCAGAACAAGCATGCTGAAACCATGCCTAAAAATGATACCTCTGACAGTGCTTTTCCAGCCATCACTGGTTACATAGGAATGCTCATCTATTCCAGCTTGGAAACTGGCAGGGAAGAATGGGAAAATAGTCTTACAGAGGGCTGGGGACTGGAGAGACCTTTTTGGATACAGCTGCAATAAAAGAGTGTTCTGATGCCTTCCAAAGGCACGGCCCAATTTATTACAACAGCATTAATCTGTCATTAGGGCTTGCCATAATCAGAGTGAAAGCTTTTGATTTTTAAAAGCAGAGTTGAAGAAAGCTGTAAATGGGAAAAATATATTCAGTCCTTCGAAGTCTGACCTAAAAATCCTTGCATTGTAAAATACGCACTAAAATATTTATGTCAGGTTGCTATGGTCATATGTGTGTGCACATTTATGATATAGAGCAAACTCAATCTTGCTCCTACTGGCCTTATGCACCATAAAACTCAAAGAGCTCATCCCAGTGGAAGGGGTAAAGGCTGACCATGGTCAGCAGAGATGGATGTATTAGCTGTGTGGATGAGCCAAATTGGACAAAGCAGCTACCAGATCATTGCCCCCTGTCTCAGCAAGGTTTTTCTAGCATGGAGAAGAGAGCTCAGGGCATGTCTTCTGCTCTCCAGCACACTCAGGGGATGCTGTGAGGATCTGAGCTGAAAAGGTGTTGCACACCAGCACCTTTCAGGATGGGGTTGCTCTGTGTATTCTCTTTCTTGACAACAGCCCATGTGTCTGGGAGTCCATGCTAACCTTATGAACCTGGTGATATAAGCTTATCTTCAAGACAGGCGTACAGGTTACTGATTCAGTGTTAACTCCCACAGGTCCTGATGAAAAGTCTCTATCAGCAGTCCCTTATTTTCCTGAGTGCAAAGGGCCCTGTGCACAACATACCAAACCAGAACAGGGGCAGCGTGAAAAGGATGGATCTGTTGGGTTACACTTAAACAGAGGCAAGACAATTTCTTTGCTTCATACCCAAAGAAAATACCAACCACTCCCTGCCCCAGAGAGAGGATTCAAATCTCCAGAAAAACAAGTGCTTGCATTCACATGGAAACAAAGGGTCGGATCCAGACCTCATCTATGCAAAAATAATCCAGAGTAAAGCTCCAATGTTAATGAGTTGTTCCACATTTCAAGTGGTGTAATGGAGCTGATCCTCTCTACAAGTGTGCCTCTTGGTTTCTAAGGAGCTGGCTCTTATTTATGCAGTCTATTTACACCTTCTCTTGGCTCTTTATGCAGAAGAAATATTTTACAGTGTAAGCTCCATCTCATTGCCCCCCTCTTCCTCATACATATCCACACATGCATGCACTATGAGCAGAGAAGGTAGGACAAAGATGTTCAGAAGAACCATGCATAGGCATGTTTTTGAAAAAAAAAAAGAAGATGTTTGTAGTTGTCAGCATGAAATTGTCATAGAACACAAATTATTATTGTCCGTGCATCTCTCCCTCCTAAGAGGATTGTGCTAATTAAACAGGAAGAGATTATCAAACTTTGTCTACAGCTGATAAAATCCAACTACAAATTGAAATGCCTGTTGAAGCTAATCCATCAGAAACTGAAAAATTAAGCTAGTGTATTTCTAATGTTTTCTGCATCCTTTGTCCTTCAGAAAGTGCCCAGATACTAGAATTTGGTTTGGTTTAATATTTTGCACTTTCCTGCAGATTTAAAATGCTACATTCCATGCAGTTTCTAAAAGCTCCTCTTCTTTGCACATTTAAGATTATGTTAGTAATTTGCATTCCCTTTTACAAATGGAATCGTAAAAGAGAGGGGGAATGTAAACAGGCTGGATTAAAATAAACACTTGCCTCCTTCCAGTGCCAATAAGTTTTGAAAAGTTTCCTTTTGTTGTTACATGCCTCGTGATGATTCACAGCAGCAGAAATGCCAAAATGCCACCAAAGACAGGCTTTTCCATTTTTACTATTGGAACAAGCAAGAACAAGAAGTTCTAAAATTCAGAGGGAGACACTCCTTGCGTCCCAGCCCTGCTTGCACATAAGCCCCTGAGTCATTTTTGCCATGATTAACCAAATCAGAATGATGAGGAGTTGGTCCAAAGGGGCACACCCAAACCCAAGCACTGCTGAAATAAGAATTTAAAGCCTGGAGGTGCCAAACCAAAGCACACAGTCTTCAGATATCTATCTGACTATTCATAGCTAAAGGGCACTTTCCTCCTGGCACAAGTCCACTACAGTCCAAAATGGTGCTGGGGCTGAGTGTGACAATAGCTAAAGGGTGAAGAAACAGATCTGAGTAGAAAAGATAACTGAGAGGCCAGGTAATCTGGGAGAAAAATCACTGCTATCAGCCCCAGGACCCAAGGTCTATTTCTCGGTCTGCTGCCTGCTTGCTGAGTAATCCTGGGACAAGTCACGTCACCTTTTCCCTTCTAATTCTTTTCTTGTTCTCCTCACTTAACATTTCAGACCCCTTTTGAGCAAGGTCTTTCACTACAGTTTGGCGATACTGAATACTAATCTTGGTAGTAACCTTCAGGATCTAAGTTGCTTCAAATAATAATAGTACAGTGCAGAAAAGATGTGGTGTCTTTAACATAGCAGTTAAACATAACCTTTAAAAGTAACTGTTTAAATGGCTTGGTCGTTGCTAAGGTATTTATTGTGTTTTTTTCCTGGCTTTGATGGACATCACAATTCTGATGGAACCAAAATTATGAAAGCACAGGCTGCTCCTCTTAAGCAGAGGACATACAAAACAAACTCCTTGCAAAATCCAAGTTTGAGAGCAAAAGGAGGACATGGGGGAAATATTTTTGCCCACAAGTCACCTTCTTTATTTGCCAGATGACATTTGAACATTGCTTTTGTTTTCTCTCCTTTCATCTCCTTGACTGAACACATATGGTGTGGTCACATCCTCTCCAGCAGTTGAGCAACCAGAAGGAGAGGGGCTTTCATTCTGCAGCTTGACTCCTGGAGTGCCCCCATGTGGTGGGTTGGCTTCCCCTCAACATTAACTTTTAGCCAGACCAACTCAGCTAGAGGAAATGAAGCTGTATTTACAAGCAAAAACTACACTCTACAAATGGAATGCACCTCTACCTCCAAGACCTCAGGCACTTCTGCAGTTTCCCAAAGCATCATCAAATCCAGGCATCTAATAGACCTGTCTGTACTCTATGGCTGGGTGTAAGCTACTCTTCCACTGAAATCTTTATACACCACCACTGTCCATCTTATGGGTATTTATATCTATCTATCTATCTATCTATCTATCTATCTATCTATCTATCTATCTATCTGTATCTTACAAGGTATTTGTGTGTCTGTGTGTGTATACACACACATATATATGGGTATTCATACATATATAAATCTAATGGGGAATTATCCAGTTAGCTGTCCAAAGGGAACCAAGCTCTCCATGCTGGTTGGATGTTCACCTAGACCCCACGGTGACCCAGCATGGACAAGATAAAGGTTGGCACTAGCTGTTAGATGTCTTCTCTCAAACACTCACATCTTCAGGTCAGTTGATTTGTTAAGACCTCCACCTTCTTGTGTTGTGTCCTTCCAGGCAGAAATTAAGATCCTGCTCTTTGTGGAAAAGAATTGTTGCGGGTCTCTGTTTTCTCTCCAGTTTAAAGTGGACTTAATTCCTCATAGATCTAGGAATCTGTATAATAAATTCCATGTCTCCCTGAAGTAGCTTTGACCTTGCACTATGATTTGTGCTGGAGTAAGGTCCATTTACACTACAAAACACAAGGGTAGTATTTATTTAACTGATTATGCTGCATTCTTGTCTTATGAATCACCCTCCACAGATGGTACTTATGCCATGTCCTAGTTTCTCGTTTGACAAATGACTGCTCTAAGACTCTTACATTGGATCTCACATGAATGTAGCTGCATTGAATGCAGCAGATTTTGTTTTTATTTATACTGGTGTCAACAAAGTTGGACACGGGGCCTGTAAAAGTAAAAAAGTGCCCCAAATACCTGTAGAATTCAATATGGCACATTCATTATTTATAAAATGATTGTTTCTGTTGCAGAACATTATTGATATTGTTATTTTGTGAGCTTTCCGCGTGTATAACTGGTACATACAACTGTACGTAGTCGATACTGCTTGAGATTAATAAGCCTGGTAGAAGGCTTTTCAATCAATATATTCTCTCCTAAGAATATGCAATAGTGTGTATAGGGGCATTGATTCTGCTTTCACAGAGGTGTAAATAAAAAAACAACCCTTAGAAGTGAAAGGAATTGTAGAAGCAGGAAACAGGAAGGCCATATGCGATGTAAAGATTAACATGCATTTTAAACACAACTTTGTGGCACTTTGGAGACCATTTTGGGATTACAGTAATTTTATATTCAGTAAAAAGCAGCTTTGAAATATACAGTCACAAATTACTTCTAGTGAAGGGAAAAAAAGAAAAAAAAAAAGGAATTATTTCCCCCTCCCCCATGAAAGGGTTTGTCAGCTTGCTCCTGCAAATCCTTACTCTCTTAAATTGAGTCTGTTTACATGAAGAGTACCCACCAGAAGGAAAATTCAGTGAGAACGAGCTGTCCAAAGGCAATGTGCATGAAAACCAGCCAATGAAGTCCAAGGAATAATTTTTTGTTGCAAAAGCCCTTCTATTCTTTAAGGGAAAAGAGGAGGTGCAGCTGCCTCATGACCCAGGGAGACATGAAAAGGGCTTTGGGCCTGCTGCAGGTTACCCCTGCAGGTTCCATACGATGAAATGAAATTGCAATGGCTGGGAAAACCTGACACTCGCTTTTTTTCCTTGGTGATTTCCATCACTTGTCCTCCTCTGATTACAGTTTGTGGCTGCAGGATGGGTTCTTTGACTAAAGCAAGATCTCCAAACCCCAAACAGACAAATCCCTCTGTCCCAGCATGGCCAGGAAGGAGAGGAAAGCCTAGGGACCTCTCACGGGGCACATCTTAAAGTTCATGCATGCACATCACTACCACTCACCTCTTTTTGCTAGTTGATCCAAGAAGCATATTTTTATCCCATGGAATAAGTGAGGATTTAAAGTTCATCTCTGTTACATCAAATTTAAGGATGTCATGGATCCCTGCAGCCACACTGCTATTGGGAAGCTTTTGCAAGGCAATAGGTATGGGTTCAGATGGGTTTGGTAGTAGTTAAACACAACAGAAAGTATTGCAGAAAATGGGCTGAGCAATAGAGTTGATTATACATGTCTTTGGATGGAGAATTAGCTGTGCTAGGGGAGATGCCATCTCTGGAGGAGCTGTTGGGTACACATCCTGGACACTGAAAAGAATCAACAACCTGGTAGCATTTCATACTAGATATTTTTGGTGTCCTGACCAAACTACAATTTGAATAGCTACATCTTGTCCACCTCTGCTATTGTCATACTTTCAATCAGATGTAATATTCTTCATATCCTGTCCAAAACAACTGTGTGCTGTAAAAATAGCAATTTCATTTTTTCACAGAAGTGACTTTTTTAGCTGTGGCTTAGGGCTCCTTGCTGATGTAAAAAAAAAAAAAAAAATAATAAATAGGATTTCTGGAGAGAAATATTCTGTGCAGGTTGTATTCTCTTTTGAAATCAACTGTAATACCTGATTTTCATGAATTAACCCCAGACCTTATTAGTTACATTCTACCAAGTGCCTGGAAGTATGGAATCACTCAGGACCTTTCCTGCTTGGTACTATGTGAATCCACAATGACAGTCCCAGCTGGGAAGAGGTTACAGTCTGAACACCTAAGACAGTGAAGGTAAAGCATAAGCCCAACAAAAGCAAAGAGACTTGGCCAAGGTCATCCACATCTCTGCAGCATCCTGGAGACCTTGCCTGCTCTTCAGATTCCTGCAGCTTTCTGTCTCTTTTTAGGGTCTCTATTCCATTACCTTTCCCCTTGATCAGTTTATATCCTTATAAACTGAAGTTGGTTTTGCCTTTTAATGATTTTTAATTCTCTCTTGTCTTTCTTAAACAAAAGCATGAAGTCACTGAAGTATATTTTTTACCTATTTGATGCATTTTTAAAATGCACACTGCGTGAACTGATGCACAGAGTGGCTACTTTAATAGCATTGCTGTTTCAAGCTGGATTGCTCTGAGTCTTCTCCTGGTGCCTGTCTGGAATAAGCCCCTTTGCTAGGGGTTAAGGCTGCAGCTCATTTAGCAACAAACCAAAAAGCATTGGAAATCCCTCCAGAGGCAGGTGCCACCTGGAATTTGTATTGCTCCTTGCTGTGAGCCTGCCTGGTGGGATAGACTTGGCAGGGATGCTGAGTCTCTGCTCAAAACACCTTCGGGACAAGGAACCAAACATCACAAACCAAAGGTAGAATGCCCCAGGGTTCCGAAAGATGATTTGATATACAGCTCTGCCTTCTCTGCCTTTCGCTTTCCTCTCTTTTCCCCCTGTACCTGAAGGGGTGGAGTTAAAGCTGATGAGCTTCCCATCATCAGCATGAACAGAGATGGAATTGTGAAGGTGGGGTGGATGGTGAGCACACCAGGACAGTGCATTACAGCTGGCAGATAAGACACAGACAAAAGGAAAATCCTTATGAGCAAGATCCTGGAATTCTGACAAAGCTTCAGCACAGCTCAGGAGAGTTTAGCCTGGCTCACAACTAAGCAAGAAAATCAAGATCTGACACATTAAGAATGTTAATCAGTTAAGAAGCAGCTAATGGCTCCATTAAAGCCTTTTGCTGTGATGCCCCAGACACCAGTGTTCAGGTTGGGATTGGATTTGGCAATAAAACGGAAGTGTCACTATTAAATCTGACAATAGGGTTTAAAATGTTGTTGTTATTTAAATTCAGTGGAAATAGTCACATGGTTGAATTGAAATATATGCTAACATTTTGCTGAATCAGGACCTGTAAAAACAAAGGAGGCAAACCTGATGGACAGGAGGATGAACAATTCAACACTGAAATGTTTAGCATAGCATAGCATAGAATAGAATAACCAGGTTTAACCTAGGTTAATTATCTAGGTTAATAACCAGTTTAATCTAGGTCTAGATAGGAACACTACTGGGTTGAAGGTGAAGTATTACAGGCTCGAGGACCTGTCCCAGAAGCTGTCCCAAGGCCATTTTTTGATAGAGATGAATTTCAAAGCCCTACAGAGGGTCCCTAGGCAAGAGGAGAGGCAAAACTGAGGCTCTAAAACCTGCTGGCTGCTGCACAGCAGTGGAGCAGCCCTAACTCTGCTATAACCGTGCTGCAATGACTGGTGTTGAAAATAAATTGTCATCTCCTTTCTCCAGCCGCTATTACCATGTCTGTGCCTGAAAAGTAAATGGCTGTTTCATTTCATCTGCTGCTCGTGGAAGTGAAGTGCTCTTGTACATGCCATACTCCCAGTCTGAGGAGTAATGTTAAAATACAACTTACATGTTTAAGCCGGGTCTATATTTGAATTTTTGCTAGCCCAGCTCCGACACATAAAAGCGTGAAGGAAAAGAGAAAAAAGTTAAAAAAAGTCATAAAAGACTCACACCCTCTGACTGACATAGCTGCAATGTACAAAATTCCTCAGATCTCTTTTGCCAAAATCACTTGGAAATCTGGTTTAATTTATCAGTGCTTTTTTTTAACAACCTATTTCTTGCTAGAGAAGCCTGCCTGATTGGCACTGGCTCCTCAATGTGGTTGTGAAGACATGCTTAAATTCTGAAGCAGTCAGCAGCTCTTAGAGCTTCTGGGCCCAATATCTGCTAAATGCCAGGATTGGTTTCACCTGCATTCAGCCTGTAAAGGCCAACATCCTACAACAGTGGCTGAAACCTAAGTGAGATAAGGACACAGCATTTTAGCACAGCTAACACCCACATTGTCTTGCTGGAGGGATGAAAGTGGAAGCAAAGCTTCTATTAGATCAGCTGCTAGAAAGACCAGTCAGTGTGAAGAAATTAATCCTGTATGGACACACACTCTGATGTCTCCTGTTTTTCTCTGAAGTGACTTAGTTTGCTGACTGTTGTGCCAATGGACGTTACAGAAACCCACAAACCGTACTCAGAGCTTTGCTGCCTCCTTCTTGCTATTGCTTTCCCCCAAATCCCATCTTGCCTCTCCTAGCTTCACCCCAGGTGTGGGATGCAAAATCATAGAATGACAGAGTTGTTTTGGTTAGAAAAGACCTCTAAGGTCATCGAATCCAACTGTTGGCCTATGACCACCACAGCCATTAGGCCATGTCCCAAAGTGCAATGTCCACACATTTTTGAACCCCTCCAGGGATGGTGACTCCACCACTCCCCTGGACAACCCATTAGAGTGCTTGACCACCTTTTTAGCAAATATTTTTTCCCCCAATATCTGATCTAAACCTCTCCTGGCATAATTTGAGGCTATTTCTTCTCATTCTATAGCATTTATAAATGGGCTTCTGAAGACGACTTGCACTAAGTACACATGACAGTGCTGGGGCCTGGGCTTCCCCTACACTGCTGCTGTGACTTGCTGAGCTGTCCATCCCATAGGAAAAATTCTAGTTGCTCCATCTGGGCTGGGTCGAGAGAAGCATTGTGTCACAGTCCCTGGAACAGCCCTTTGCTAGTGCCTGGCACAAATGTTTGGCTACTTCTGGCAAGCATTCAGACAAGAGACAGTGCAAAAGTTAAAATTAGCATGATCATCAGACAGGATAAGACCCCATGTGTTTTCTTCAGAAAGTCCAGAGTTTCTTAACAAACCTTCATGATTTGTAAGCAGAACATTTCATTGCTGCCTGCCTGCCTGCAGCAGCAGAGGCTTTGGCTGAGCACAGAGGTTCAGCAAGGCCACATTCCTCTGCCCTCACCATGAAAAGGGCTTTCCAAAGCACACAGTCAATCCTCTAGTGCATTACTGTGCTGCTCAAGTTTGCACTTTCTGGGTAAAACTTCTAAAAATAACCTGCTCTTTAATATTAGGCTCCAAATATGGGTGTTGCTTTTGGCAATTTGTTTGCTGTGTTACAGCTGGGAGAATACTACCAAGAAAAAGTTTCCCATGGTCTGCCCTTCTGAGTCTCTTTACACATAACACAACAATAACACTATAACACTCTAAAACAAGTGACAAGAAAATATTTAAGGTCTGCAGGAATTTTCTTAACTATTGTACTTAGACACTACATTTCATGTGGTACCACATGTGAGACAGGCTCTACTTTGAGAGGATGGTAACAGCCACAATAGTTACCGGGGGAAGATTACAATAAAAAGTACTTGCTGTATGCTATAGACAGAAACTAAGTGATAAAGCTAGAAGCAGGGTTTGCCTTGAGCTCTTGTTTCAGGCTGGACTATATCATGTGGACTTCAATGACAGAGACGCAGAAGCAGTGATTCTAAGTGGTGCAACACAGGGAAAATTAGAAGAAACTGCCTTTGTTTTGGAAGACTGAACCTCTCCAAGGCCATATAATTTGAATCTTGGATACAAACAATCATATCCATAGAATCATGGAATTGTTTTGGTTGGGAAAAACCTTTACAATCATTGAGTCCAACCATTATCTAACTCTGCCAAGCCTGGTGCTAAACCATGTTCCTCAGCACCTCTAGCAGAAGTCATCAATGATGGATGAATCTCTGTAGGTGGGGGTGAATGGGCTACGGTTATCCTCCCTTTTGAGAAGGGAAGTCTCGCAGTTGTTCATTAATTGCTGCTATGATCAAATGAAATAGCATGGACCATGTATCTGGTCTACCCCCATAGTTTAACCATCCCCAGTATCCACCTACTTCTACCCATTGCAGAGACTCCTTCATTTACCCTGCAGTACCTCACCTGGACTGCACAAGTGACGGTGACACATTCAGTGGGAAGGTTGGAGGGGCCAAAAATTGATACCACCCTTCCACCTCACACAGAAGAAGAAACAAAAAGAAGCCTGTTCCATATAAATTTAACTGAAGATCGATTGTCTAGAGGGGAAAATTGCTCTTCCTTTCTCTCAACCAATTATCTTAATAGATAAATTCCTGGCACAGGTTCATAAAAATAGATAAACCAATTTTTTTTTTGGTGAGTAGATAAAATGACAGTCAATGTGAGGAAACAACAAAAAGAGCCATGCAAGAGCAACAGAAACATTATCAGGGAGAAAATGATCAAACAAAGCTCCCAAGGGATCTTAAATGCCATGCTCTGTTTTGAATGCAAGTGTTTCACCAATAAAGTGCTCACACACTCCTTTTTCACAGCATGAACAAGCCAAAGGTCTAGTTAAATCTCTATCTAATAGGATTTTTAAAGACAAAGACTTACCCTTGTTAAATACCCACATGACTAAAAAACACATGTATGCACCCACTGAATACTCTCTAACCTTCCTAGAGCTTTCCATTGTTTTTTAGGATAATGAAACACTAATTGAAGATCCAAGTTATAACTAGACTCTGATGAATTTCGGTCCTCTTGCCATCAAAAATGGGACTTTGAGTCAGACAAATCTGTCTCTGCAAATAGTTTCTAGCTTTTTATATGCAAAGAGAGTTGAGCTTATTTGAAGTGCCATCTTTCAGAATGCATTTTATTTAAAGATGCTTTTAAGATCTTGAGAAATTCTCCTTGTGGATAGGGTTTGAATTAATTTGTGGGGTTTTTTTTTTGGTGGTTGTTGGGTTTATGTTTGTTTTTTTTTTGAGCAGAAATGGATTTCTTTTAACCTTTCTGTTAAAAAAAAACCCAAACAAATGTTGTAATTTTTGCTTGGCCTATTTAGGAATATACAGTAGTCAGAAAAAGCAGTAAAAAATGTTGGGTTTTTTATTTATTTTAATGATGTGTAATCTTTAAGATCTCTTCTGAACAAGACACTAGATATTCCTCCCTGCCAAATTTTCTCTCTACCCATTCCTTCCAGTGTGTAAACAAAGAAACCAGCTTCTCCTACTGCTCTGATGAACTATTCCTCTGTCCTACCTGATGTGTGATCACATACAGGATGGCACCAGTAAGGACATTCATTACAAGTGTCAGATTTGTTATTATTGGTGGTGTTTGCTGGTGGACTGTGATGCACAGCATACAATTATCTTCAAGAGGAAGAGCATAGAGGGAAACTTGAACTCTATAACATTCAGGTTTCAGTGTAGTCAACAATAAAATTAAATTTTCCACTTTGGCAAAGCATCCTAGTTTTGCTTCATTTCCTGGAAATGTTCTGAGTGGTGATGTCACAAGCCTCAGAAGTGTCAGACACCTCACCAAGGGATATATTTTGGGATATCACCCACAAAGTAGGAAGGACCATGTCTGGGGGAAGAGGGTAGAAAGATGGTATAAACTCTAGCTAGCTAGGATTTATTTTCTGTTCTAAACACTTCCAAAGCCAAGGCACCATGTTGAAAATTTGTGCAGGACTGGTTTTCCACATCCTGCCCAATGCAGGACAGGACAAAGTCACAACCTTCTTTGGTGTATCTCCTGGTACCCTGGCTTTGGCCAGCCACCAATACCCTCAGCATTGTTCCTTGTTGCTTCCTTCTGCTCATTCTTATGTCAGGCCATTCATGTCAGCAATATTCCCCTCCATCCCCAAATCAAGGCAACTCTAACTTGTATTAGCTCCAGGTCTGCCAGGCTGTGGGAGTGAGCAAGGAGGCTTACAAAGACTTTCTTGGTGAGAAAGACATCTCCTCTGATACCTGGTGCTCCCTTGAAGACAGAACTTCAGAGATGAAGGCAGAGGAAGCTTTTGCTACAACGATTGAGAGATTCCTTTTATTTGTGTTCTGCTATCAAAAATGAAATAGCTATTGGTCTGTCCTGGTGTGCATCACCACGAGCAGTGGGGTAACCTCTGGCATCTGCAGTGTTGTCATCATAAAACACTGTGAGGGTAATGGATGCTTTGCAGTAACGAACTTTTGTGGCAGCTGTACAGAAAGAGAAATATTATAATGACCAAGGAACTGTCAATCCTACTGAAGTTACAATACATGTGCAAATTGGAGAGTGTCTATTTAAATTCATGCATTTGGGAAGGCCTGGACCTACAGTACTCACATAGCCTGTTTATCCAGAACATATCTAGTGTGGGCACTGAGAATGCTCTGCTTTGAGTATTCAAACATTGCATTCAACAAGAATGGCTTCATTTTTTCTTTTTTTTTTTTTTCAAAGCCAGAAGCATTTTGTATGATCATTGCTGGAGATTCAGAGGCATTATCCCAAAGCTGAGAATACAGAGAAGGTCGGAAGTAGTTGTTAGCCTCCATCACTGACAGCTGGCAGGTTCTGCTGTGCCTGCAAGATGAGGAGGGGTGCCTCCTGTGGGGACTGGGTCAGGTTATCCTTGCCTAGAGTCTTCTGTGGAACCACAACTCATCCTCACCTTCAGCCAAAAGCTGGATGGTGGAAAGATGGCAGAAAAAAGTGCTAAATGCTAGTTCATGATATCACTGACTTCAGGGTAACACTCCATGTCTCACCAGCTGCTCAGTGACTGTAACCAGTGCACAAAACGAGGCTCTGGCCAGCCTGATCTAGTGTAGGGTGTCCCTGCCCATGGCAGGGGGGTGGAACTAGATGATCCTTGTGGTCCCTTCCAACCCTGACTGATTCTATGATTCTATGATCCTAAGTGTATGTCTACTTCTTTGCTTATGTTAAGGGCATAACTAATCCAGCACAGAGTTATTCCAAATTCCTTCCAATTTCCAACCCATTAAACACTTGCTCTGTTTTTAAGTGTTATTCAAAAGACACACCTTTCATGTTAGATAATGGTTGAACTGGATGATGTTAAATGTCTTTTCAAACTCAAATGATTCTGTGATTCTCTGACACTGATGACAAACTGCTATGTGTGTTTGAAAGCTAGACTGGGTGCTTGAAGCCATTTTTTTTCCCCATGGTAAAATACTGGGTCAGTTGAGAATTCATGAGTGTGCAAACATAGTAACTGTTCAAAAATAAAACAAAACCCCAATCCTAGCTGAAACACCTCCCCACCCACTGACTTTTAAATGCATCTTTGCAATGATACTTATTACAAATAAAACAACGTTTCTAATTATGTCTGCCTGGATGCCTTTTTTTCTCTTTTAAGCTGAAAGATAACAAAGCCAGTCAAAGCCTAAACAAACAGAACAACTTTTGTTTTCAGATGAGTGAAAAACTGAATGTTCTCCAAAATGATTTTTGATCAGTCTCTTTGGTGGGCAAATGTGCATTCTTTGCTTGTGTGGCATGCTCCACCCTCCTCCCCCTCCCAGTTTTAAGCTCCTTCCTATCTTCCAATGAACCTGCAAATCAAATTAAAAAAAAAAAAAAAAAAAAAAATCAATTATCCAATTTCTTGCACTTCTCTAACAAGGGCCAGTCTTACCTGATGAAATACTTACAAAGCATAACTGTAAATTTTATCATGTACCACACACACTCGGTCGATCGAGTAACAGCTACAAGCTCTTAAAAATCAATCCATGTTTATCACATAACCAAACCATTCTGAACAAAAAAACATGTTAGGATCTGGGGTCTGGCTGTGTCTGTGTCACTGTCTGTACACTAAGGAAGATTCTGACCGCAAACGAAGCTGATTATCGATATAATTATGCTGCAATCACGCTAGAGAAGAGGATCCAGTAAATCAAACCCAACTGTCCGCCCACTTGCAGTGGAGAGACTAAAACCTGTCAGAAGAGGGAAGGAGGAACAGGTGGCCTCATTTACAAAAAGAGACTGCTCCTCATGCCGGCGAGTGCCGAGCATCAACACTCACATGCCACACATTTATTAAATACAGAACACCCCTGCTCTGTCTGCAGCCCATTGAATTTGCTTCTGGATCATGCACTGATACCAAACCTGACACTCAGCTCTCTGAACACACCAGGAAAATAACCTGGGACTTACTAAGTGCTGCCATGAGTTTTCACCTTTTATTTTTTTTTAATTGCTGCTGACAGCAGTGGGCAGCCTTCTGTGGCAGCTCTGCCCAGACTGTGTCCCTTCAACTGCAGCAGTTTCATCAGCAGCTTGGAGGAGACTCCTGCTATGTTGACATGAGACCTCCTTTCACAGAGTAATTTTGATTGGAAAAGAGCTTTCAGATAATCAAGTCCAACCATTAACCCTGCACTACAAAGTCACCACTAAGCCATGTCCCTCAGCACCACATCTATATATCTTTTATATGCCTCCAAGCATGGAGATTCCACCATTGCCCTGGGTAGCCTGTTCCAGCACTTGACAATCCTTTTGGTGAAGAAACTTTTCCTCATATCCAATCTGAACCTCCCCTGGTGCACTATGAGGCTATTTCCTCTTGTCTAACAATGGTTACTTGGGACAAGAGACCTACATTTCACTCCAATCTCATTTCAGGTTGAAACTGAGAAGGTCTCCTCTCAGCCTTTTCTTCTCCTAACAACCATAGTTTCTTCAGTCACTACTCACAAGACTTGTGCCCTAGATCCATTGCCAGCTTTGTTGCCCTCCATACCCCCACATATCAATGTTGTTCTTGTACTGAGGTGCCCATAACTGAACCAAATATTGGAAGAACAGGGGAATGATAAATTCCCTACTCCTGTCCTGTTGCTGATACAGGCCAGGATGCTAGTGGTCTTCTTGGCCACCTGGCCACATGCTGGCTCATCATTACAGGCTATCAACCAATACCCCTGTGTCCTTTTACACTGAGCAACTTTATGGACACTCTTCCTCAAGTCTGTAGCATTGCATGGGGTCATTGTGACCCAAATGTAGGACCTGGTACTTGGCCTTACAGAATCTCTCTTCCCACTATGGGTAATAGCTCCCATTTTTCAGAAACTACTGTCTAGCCAGGGCTCTCACATACTGGTTCTCAAGAAATCCATGGTATCCCAGGGGTATTTCCTGCTTTTCTGGATGTTAGAAATTTTGAAAACCAACAGCAGAATTTTCCTTCATCTCCTGTGATCTTCTGACATGGTGGGCATCAGCAGCCAGGGCACGAATGAGAAATATCAGACTTCTTTGAGCAGGGTGTTAAGAAGAAAAGTTAGGGCATGTGCTTTTGTACAGTGCTGTGGCTATGGAAGGGCACTATGGGGTCTAACCATGTTTCAATATTTACTCATGGCCAAAGTACAATCAACATCCAAACATTAAAAGACCAGCCAGTGTGACAAAATATATTGCACTAAAATCCCCCAAATCTCATGAAAGTTGCTATGAATTCAGCCTGTACACTGGAAGGAAATAGGGCAAATGCCAATCAACGTGTTTTGGCAGCCAGTGGCAACAGGTGCAGGATAACACTGACACGAATCAGATGCAAACACACAAAAGAGTTCTCTAAGACATGGATATAATAATGAAGAGACTATGAAGCTTCAAACTCGAGGTTAATTCCTATTTTCAGGAGTGGATAGGAAAAGCACAAAATCTACCAAAACTACAAATAAAAAGAAAATGCCTCTGTAAGCAAATGTCTTTGGGAAGTACTGGATATTAAATGAAGTGCAGGTATGACAAATGTTGTGGGCTCTCAAGATTCAAGTACATTCTCTTTCCAGAGCTACCAAAAGGAACAGATGAAAATAGCTGAGATGTGTTAGAAGTGAGGTTGTGGCACCTGCCTGCTGACAGGAGCTTCTAAAATGCTCAGTATCAGAGATGTCTCTATCACATAATATCTAAGGGGAGAAAACTTCCAGGAAAGTACAGAAGATACAAGACTGTCTTGAGTAGAAAGGAATTACAATTATGAGCCTGAGTACTAAATAAGTCAGAATGGTGATCTATGGAATATTAAGTCCTTATTTTTCTGGTTACAGATGACCTTGCCTTACGATCCCTTTCACAAGCATACACCAGCGTGTTCAAGTCTTGTTACCGAGGTTGTAACCCCAGAGATCTACAGAAACATGATAAATCTGATCTGTATGTATATCCCTAATACCCAGGGCTAAAAGAATATTTTTCTTCTGTAGGTGGAAAACTCCAGGAGGAAAAAGCTCTTTAAGAAGGTATAAAGACCCATCTGAGGAGAAAAGGGTTTTGCCTGGACAGTGATTAGTTTTTTGTTTTGTGTGATTTCAATGGACAGACTGATTAGGAGAGAGACAATTTGCAAAGTACTCTTGGTTAGTAGCAGTGTACACTTTACAATTTAATCTGTAAACTGCTTCTCATCATATCCCATAATGGTTTTCTGCACCCAGAAGCATAGCTAGGCAATTGCCCACGTAAATCCCACATGAGATAGGTGACCCCTTTATGACCCAACACATACAGTAGATGAGAGACATCCTGCTCTTCTCATAAACCCAATCATTCTCTCCTAATAGACTACAATTTGCAGCTATCATAAAAACACCCTAACCATATTTAGCAGGCAGGGCTATAGTCCTTGGCTGGACGGCTAACAGAAGTCAGTAATCCACTGCAAACTACCACCAAATGGCACTGAAAAATAAGAAGCCCTAATACAAGAGGAAAGGACCTCCTGGAAGTTGCAGAGTTATATGCCGCTGGACTGTCTGGCACTGGGGAATGTTGATAAACTTTGTAGCCAATACATCTTGGAGTACCAGCGGGAACATTTTACTTCCACAATAGCCACTGAAGTCTTTAATGTAGAATATTGTATTTTCAGCCAACTCAATGTCTTGCCACCTTCCTCTCCAAGGCAAGCCATACTGATGACATCTTCTTTATCATCAATAAAAATGATGTACAGCAGACTGTGGAGTTATTCAACAAACAATTTCTAAAGATCACCTTTACTACAGTGCATAAAACAGATCTAGGACTCCCTTTCCAGGATGTCAGAATTTTATGAAGCATCAACTCTACACTTGCAGCTAGCTGGTAGGAAAAGAATGATACTTCAGGTAGATACACAGCATTTTGCTTGCCTCAGCACATTCCTATGACCATGTAAAAAGGTTGCCTATGATGAGGTTCATTATTAAAAGCAATATGGAGGTGACGCAAAAGATGGAAAACTGTTTGCAAAATGCAGCTCAAAAGAGATGAGAAAATGTTGCTGTCTAGCTGCTGATCTTGCCTGACCATAAGCACAGATAAACTCTACTACTGATGCACTTTTCCCTAATTAACATTGTTAAAACTGAAAGGAAGGCCCTAGGAATTGATTATGCAAATCCCTCAGAGAGGTGGAAGTTTCACAAAATGATTATTTCTGCCATCAGTCAAAACACTTCAGAAGGTGGCTTGCCATGCTTCTAGCTTGGGAAAGCTTGGAGCTAAGCATATGCTTAGAGAGGTAAGCACAGATTGATAAAAGCCTTCCTGAATCAAGATGTGAATCTCTTCTCAAGGATGCAATATTTACTTCTAATTGCAGAGATTAGTCACAAAGAATGAAAAGACAAACCAGAAATATATTTGTTACTCAATGTGCTGAAGGACTGTTTTTCACCTGGGTATTTCACACTGCCTTCACTTTTTCCTATTCAACACCTCCTCTCCTCTAGCTATGTTTTCAAATCCAGAAACATCACCATTATTCAGGCATAGACCCTCTAGCAAAGATGAAATGAAAGTAAAATTACCAGCATAGCACTGACCAAGCACGTTAAATTCTACTCCATCTGGAACGACCAACCACCTTCAAGTGATTTCTGTATCCAGAGATTTGCATCTTACTTGGAAACAGTAAATATAAGGAAGTTAGCACTAAAAATTCAACACTGCATTAAAAAATGGGCTACCATAACAGTTATCTTCAGCATTTCAGAGTGCAGGTAGTGGAATATACTGCATGGAAGAAAAGGTAAATGGATTTGCATTTAAGTTTCATCACTTTCAAGGTCCCCAGTATCCAAGGCTCCCTTTAAAAGAGCCCTAGTGGACAATAAACTCGTTTAGGAAATATACAGCAAAGTAGCAGTGCCTGATAAACAGACATAAAATTAGACTGCTTTAATGTTTCAGCTGTTCACTTCCTTTGATACAGACAGCTGGGTGCAAGACATTTGAAAAGACAGAAGAACAAGTAACTTCTAATGCCTAAATATATATATTTTTCTATACCATATGCATTTTAAACATACATAGATGCACACACACACGTACGCTACAATGATAAATTTACAGGGCAAACAGAAGTGAGCACTCACCAATACAGATACTGAGCTACCATTAAGCATTTAAAATAATTACAGCTTTTAAACCATGGAAACAAGAGCACTTTCCCCCCCCATATATTTTCCTCTAGAGTGAAAATTTCTCAGCCATTTCCTCTCAAGCAGAAGCACAATTCCCCAGTGCTGCTATTTTGTAAAAGAAAAAGCTGTCTGCTGAGGATTTGTGGCAAGTATCCTCAAATGAATCCCCCAGAAATGGCCCAGGAAAGCGTTTTCTACTAATACCTCAGTACACAATTAGAGGTTTTGTTTGTTTGTTTAATTAATAAATACTTGCTTTTCCACATACTGTTTTCATGTGAAGCTCTGGCAAGGCATTCTCCATTCTATAAAGACCATATTGACTGGCAGGAGAGTGCAATTGGCAGCTGCCCTCATCTCTCTGCATGTACCATTTCTCATGCAGACATGTGCTTCCAGGTCTAAGTCCCTATAAAACTTCACTCACTTCAAAGGGAAACAATTGGATGTACAGCTTTTCACAATGGATTTCTTAGTAAGATTCTTACACAGGAATCAAAGGGTATTGCTTCTCCAGGAAAGCCAGTTTCCCATTGTAAGTATTTGATTCAGCAGACTAAACTGACTTGTCTTTATGCAGTAGTGCTCAAACAGCGAATCACTAAAGGATAAAAAAACTAACAAAAAATAAATGGAAAAAGAAACAATTGACTTATTCATGTTAAAAACCTTACAGGAGTCACCATAAGAAGGCAAGAACCCAGCATGCTTTATGCAATAGGTCTTTGGCCTTACTTTCCTCCTCCTCTCTAGAGCCCTGGTACATTGCTCAAGAGCCCTGGTAGGTCCATGCAGCCTGGACCACCCCAGCTTGCATCACGAACAGAACTGGGTGCTGAAGAGTATTTGGATGGTCCCCAGGAGCTCATCTCCTCTGCGCCTGTCTGCAGAAGTGGGAAAAGTGTTTTTGTCACCCAGCTCTGAATGTGCTCCACTTTCCTTCTCAATTTTATGTATTTATTTTCATAAGTGTTTGCACCATTGCTTGCTTTGTATTGTCTGCCAAGTAGAAACATCAATAGTGTTATCGGGTACCATGTGTCAATCCTTAACCTTTCTGTAAGTACAAGCACATCCCAGATCAACCACAACAGGTAGCCTTTTCTAGGGGAAAAAGCCCTAACATATTTTCCTTGAAGGCACAGACAAATGCTTTCATGGTTCATTTGGCACCTGGACATACACAATAGGAAGACCCCCCGCTCTCTCCTGGGTATGTATTTTTTCCCCCCTGATCTGAAACACTGGTTATATTTTTATCAGACACATACCATGAAGGTACAAGTCCTTGAGGTCTTTCTGCATTTACAGTGGGTATTCAGATTTCATATTTGTATTTGCGCAATGAAAATAAAAATGAACAGAAAATGCGTATTTGCACCTTTACTACATATACGCAGAAGGACGGGAAGGCTCTAACCAACATGTGCTGCTGTCCTACTGCAGGAGAAGTTATTTCCTGGAGCTTTGATTACTGAGCACTGTTCTGACACCTCCCATTTCATGGAGCTTCTGTGAGGCTAGAAAGGACCTCAGAGTCTTTGCACAACATTGATTATTGAATTAACTGATCCTGATCATAACATCCCATACTGGGTGTCTGCGTTCTAAGACATTATGTGCCTCAATAGCCCTCAATGGTGGGGCAAGGATAAGGCACGAACTGAATACACAGAAACACACAAAATATCTGAAACAAATGGTGTTGGTGATGATCACAAGTATGAAAAGCACATTATGAAAAAAAAATAGAAACAACCAAGCTAAAAGCCCAAACACTCCACATAGCTTCTTAACCTTCTTGCATTAATTTCTATTTGAAAAAAATGTTCACTTTGCATCATTTAATACCTTAAGTCTTTGTGCTAACACAAAACATGGCTCAGAAGAATGAAACACTGAGGCTACTGCATTGCCTTAGAGGAGATCAATGCCTTTATTTGCTTCAGTGGTGATCTAAGAGACCAGGCAGCTCCATGGGAGAGTGGTAGAGGGCTGCCCATGCATGGCCAACAGTACCATGAAGAGGAGAGTTTAGGACATTTCAGGTAGACATGGGAATGAGCCAAGACACCAAATGCTCTTTCACACATTTTGAAAAGGCACAAGGTAGCACTGCTGCTTCCTACAAGGAGCCTGTGACAGTCTGTACGGATGCTGTTGTAATTATCACTGCTCTTGTAATCATGTTATGCAAATAGGCTGAGAGGGAAGGAAGGAGAGGGGGCAGAGAAAAATTGAAGAGTAAAGGCTGATACTTATGGATGTTACAGCTTCACTCCCTGACTTAAATTCTTGGAATTCTCAATTGTTTCTTATCAAAAGGCTTAAAAGGGAAAATTCTTCTTTTAATAAAAATAAATGAAGAAAAATGGATCTCTCATTTCCAAGGGATACAATGGAGATCACCTTGTAGTCTGGCAGCAGAATTGATATGATTTGCATTACCAAGGATGACTAAATGGAGTGTTAAATTATCTAAAAAAAAAAAAAAGTTGTACATTGATATTCATGACATCAACAAGGTTAGAAAGGAAAGGAAAGGAAAAAAAAAAGATAGGGAGTCTTTACATGTATTCTTGTACTATACAAGCATTAATTTTATATTCCATGGGCACTACACGGCTCCAAAAAATCATCCTCTGCTTTTACATGACACCTCTAGGAAATGATTTGCAATTATATACACTAGTGCTGGAATGTGATGTGGCAGCAGTCAGCAGGCAGTGTTGGGTGGAAAAACATTAAATGGTTTTGATGATTATTTTCTCTGGGTGCATTCTGAACACACACGCACACGCACATATGCACATGCAGACACACACACACACACGTGTGCGCGCACGCATGTGCACACACATGCGCACACACATGTGAATACACACAAGTTCACACACGCGCACACAGACGTGCACACATGCACACACATGCACACATGTGCACACACACACATGTGCATGTACACACATGCACACACGCGCACACACACACGTGCACACACACACACATGCGCACACATACACACCTGATTAGCAAGTTGTAAATATGGTTTTGGAATAAATCCATTTTAAAGATACCTCTTGGGGAAGGGGTAGGGAAGGTGTCTCGGTCCGGAGAGGGAAAGCGACTCAGTTCTTTTGAATACTCCCATGTTGTGAAATTAGAGGCACAAACGCGGCCAAAATATCAACTGCTAGACTATTTATTACATAAATAAAGTGGATGGATCAGAAGGGGAAAGGGAGAAAATAGAGAGGGTGAGAGAGAAGAGAGAGACAGAAGAGGAAAGGAATTATTTTACCACACCCCTCACCCCCCCAAGATAGTTTGAGTCTGTGGAGGAAAGGTGCTGCAGGAGGTGTTGGGTAAGCAACCCCAGCTCCCTCAGCCTCTCCTTGTAGGTACCTGGCATCCGGCACTTGGATTTGTTGAATGCCATCATATTGGACTCTGCCCATCTGTCCAGGCAGTTGAGGTCCCTCTGCAGAGCCTTTATGCCCTCTAACTGATCAACATTTGGATGCATAATTATGAGTAAAATACTTTGCAGACAAGATCATAGACTAAGCCAAACAAATGCAGTAGAGATTTTTTCCATTGGTAGCAACTCAGTGACCTTTTTTGCATTGCAAATTTCATTATATTTGGGTTGGGTTGAGGATATGAAATATGTAACATCAAATAAGGATATAAAATAAACCAAAAATAGACATCTGAGGAACAAGACATCTGGAATTCTCCTTGACTTGGATTTCACAATTTTCAATGCTTCAATATCATACCACCTTAGTTTGTTCTTGAGGAAATCTAGGAATTTGCCCTTTCATGTCCTCAGATAACCTCTACATGATGGGTTTGATGGAAGAAACATCTGATGTAGTTTTACACCATTCATCTCATGTCAGGAAGAGCATAGTTTTCTGTAGAGCCCTTTCATACTGGTGAGTATTAATGACAATGAGCCCTGGAGTTTTCAGCACATGGTGTGGTTTGCAACGAAATGTAAAATGCCATATTTAACAACGTGCCCATTAGTGGACCCCAGATGAAAGCTAAATGATACACATACATTCAGAGTCTCCTAAACAATGTTTCCAGCTGCACTGACAAATTGTACCTAGTTATTTCCCATGAAGGATATTATGTCTTTAGAGGAATTCTGTCAGAAACAGATCAATCTGTTATTCCCCACCCACAAATAGTAACATGGAGCTACCAACCAAGTGCTCTTTGCAGACTCGATGGTGCTTTCACACAGTCCTGTCCACAAAAGTCACCACTTTGTAAAAGAAATTGTCTTTACTGTCTTCTTAAACCCCTATCATGGCAGAATAACAACAGAGATTTAGAAATGTAAACACTCAGAGAGACAAAATAAAAAATTACATCATTGCTTTACATCTGCATTGAGAAATGTTTGCTGTCAGTCAATCAGAATACATTCAAACTCCTGTTCACAAATATATATCAACTTAATTTCCATGGAATAACTGAGACCAGAAAAGATGGAGTTCACTCAGACACTGCTGTATTATAATCTCGTGTTCACCATGGTTTAAAACCTATCACTTCTTTTTGAAGAACAGTCCTCAGCTGACTTTGTATGTCAACTTTTATTTCACTTAGTGTTTTTACACTCTAGGTGTTCCCCCCCTTAGACCTTCCTGATCCACTTTTAGAACCGCAGCTTTTGGTGCTGCACACACATGCAGGGATGCTCAGGGAATTATCTGGCCAAGCATCTGTGCAGCCAACATGCAGTCAATTATTTCAATATTGTCTTTAAAATTAATCACTCTAATCATTCTGGCTGCCTACTTCTGAGGCCAAATTAACTTGTCAGCCAGCAGCTTTCGTATTTTAAGGGTCAATTAAAAAAAAAGTCTCAGCAATGGCCCAAATCTACTCCCATTGAAATCAATGGCAGAACTCCCAGGGTCCTCGTTGGAAGTGGGTTTTGGCAAATAAAGAGCATTTATGACAATTCCAGCCTTAGGGACAAAATGTCCTCAATATTGTAATGGCGCTCTCCTCTGTTGCATTAAAGAGAGATCTACCTGTGACACACACTGGGGTGCTTTTTCTGTGCTCTTGCTCTGCATGACATCATTGTTCTCATTTGGTTTTCTACAACCGCCCAAGTCATTGCTGCTTCCTAAATCCCCTTCCCTTCCCCATTTGATTAACTGCCTCTTAGGCAATTTCTTTTACAGTTGTTTTAACTATGTATTATTAAAGCCTGGACTTTGTTGGCCAGGCTTCTTCTCCTTCCTCACCTTTTATTTTCCCTTCCTCCATTTATTCTTTTATTTTTCCCAAAGTGATACAGCTCTTCACAGTTCAGAAGAACCTTGCATTAATCTGCTCTTTACCCCATCTTTCAGTTCACTGAATAAAACAAGGCTTGACACTAATCTCCAAAGTACCCATAATGACTATTTCTCTCCAAATTGATACACTACTGCCCTTCAGCCAGCACAGACTCCACGTTATCACACTGGCAGCCAGCTTCCTTTGCACTTCTTTTCCAAGTACAATTTTGTGCGGCTTTGGAGTCAGCCTATTATACAATGTAGATGAGTTATAGGTACTGACTTTCCTCTAACAACCAGTTTTGTAATTTTAATAAAGAGGCAATTAAGCTAACAGTGGTTTGGCAAACCTCCTCTCAGAGGGATCCAAATTTCAGCCTTGGGTGCACAAGGCTGAAGCACAAATCCACACACAGAAAGCGAAGTGTTCATTTCAGCCACCTATTACCTATTATATATTTCCTAGCAGCAGTTAGGATCCCCAAATTGGGATATGTGCTTGGACCAAGAAAGGAGATCCTGCTCAATGGTAATTTTAATAAATGACTTTAAAGTCTAAATTAAGTAGAAGGAATATACAAACTAAAGGTAAGATCGGGGCTTATCTGTAATGGAAAAGGAACTTGGAGTACTTACAAGAAGATATTACTTAATATGGAAACTCTGATTAAGAAGCAGTCCTTGTTTACATGAGACAGTAGATTCAGATTATAGATGGATGTGAAGTCAAAGCAGAAACTTTGTTCCTGAGGAAATCCTCAGTTGTGGATGCTCCAAGTTTATACTATTTTCTGAATTAGCTTTTTTCTTGGTTTACTCAGGAAACAGATCAATTTAAAGGAAACAGATCCATTTAAAGGAAACAGATCAATTTAAAGGAAAAGGTGCTCAGTACAGAACTGTCCACAGGAAGTTACTGCAGAAGATTGGAAAGTCAGCAGGTAGCTCTGCAGGTATCAGAAGGATACCTCTGTATCATGAGTTAATTTTTTGTTGCCTACCAGGGAACCAAACCAAAAGGCAGAAAAAAATTTAGAAATCCAGGCCTTGAATCCAAGACTTTTAGAAGTTTCCCTAAATACAGGAGTCTAGGTCTTCTACCCTTTATAGAGGTTTCAAGGATCTTACAAATTTTATCATATCAGTATTTCACGTGTTACTTCCTCAGGAAATGAAGGTTCAGGATTACAGGTTGCTGAAATCTACTTGTTCTAAACATTATTGCCTCATTTATTGTTGTATTTCCCAATTCTTCATGGAACTAGAACAGTAGCCAGGTGTGGGGCTAGTCAGACTTCAGAAAGTTGTTGGGTTGGTTGCCACCCCCAGCTGCACATGCTGCTCTGCTTGTCTGACATCAGCAGTGTCCAGCAGCATCCTCACTACCTCACATCACTTTTGATGTGACCATCCGAAGTGGCAAAAGCTGCCCAAGGCAACTCACTGCCCTGTGCCATGGTTGTCTGTGTTACAGAGGGTAGATGCAACAGCTGACTCTTCCCTGACTTTAGCTCTGGACTGTGGAGTTGCACCTCATGGTTCTCCAGCAGCTCTTTGCTGTCATTAGAGCTCTGGAAGATCTAGGTGTGGATCTGGTTCTCACCCAGTTAGCACTTCCAGGATAACTTCTTGGTTTTCCTGATAAGAAAGTGCCATCCATAACCTATAGGCATTTGCACTCATTTCCTGACAGACGCAGACAGAGGCAGGAAAGCTCCCTCCTATCCTCCAGAGCACAGTGTCCCCTGGCTTCCAATTTCTCCATTGTGGCCCCATTAATGTCTCACACCCACACTGCTGTAAATACTAGAAAACCTATGGGGTTGTGCTGCAATATGCAGCTGACAACATTTAAATTTTGCCTTCACCAAAATGCTGGAACCACCAGGAAGCAGAGAGTAGAAATAACACATGAATTAAAAATAAACAGAAAAAAATTCTGATTAAAAAAAAAAAAATTCATTATATTTAATGCAGATGCAGTAATCATCAATATGATTTCTTTTTCTTTATGGAAAGAGACCACCCCCTACCACCCCACAGAGGCAAAAGACAGGCAATTTATTCTTTAACATATTTCTGCTGAACTGACCATGACCTCACTAGGTGTATATTTCTCTCCACTTGACATTATCACAGAGTGAAAGAGTAGTTTTACCTTGCATGCAAGACTTACAAAGAGTAAGTCATTGATCTTGGTTTTCATTTCTGACACAAAGGAATGCACAGGCATTTTTTCTTCCACAAATACTGATTTGGGTAAAAGCCAGCTTTACTTCCCTGGTAATATACACCACCAGTTTGTGTGTGACTGACAAGTGATGCTCTTGCCTACAAAATAGGACGGCAGTGGCATTTGTCATGGCATGCCTTTGACATTTTCCACAGCAAGGGGCAGATAATATCAAACTCTTGCTCATCCATTCAACTTCCTGGGGAGAAACAGACTTCAAGAAATAAACCCAAGGAAAAATAGACTGCTAGACACTTGTCCAAAATGCTGCAAGAAAAGAAAAAAGTGTTTATAAATGTACCAAACTGCAGGAACTGAGTTTATCATTGATTTGCCCTTGTCAGTTCTTGTCTGTGCAATTACACACTACCCTCTGCTAGGGCAAGGCTTGGCCCCAGGGTCCTAGTGGAGGAGCAGAGATTTGTTTATTTCTCCAACAGACACCCCCAACAAAATCTCTACACTGAGTATGAGAGAAAGTATATGCAGAGATACAGTATATATAGTATTTGAAAGTTTTAACCTGTCACCTATTGGCAGTGAAAAGATACATCCGTAAAAACAAGGCTGAGCATCCCGTGGGGTCAATCTATTACTAACTCCCCACATTCCAAACCTCCTGGGCAGCTGGAAGAGTCAGAGGTTTCCCTGTGACTGTATTAAGCATCCATAAATCCATGGGGCAGCCAGACTGCAAACTGTGCTAGAGACCCTTTGCTGTGGGAAGCATCTTGAAATAGTGCTGTGGGAAGCATCCTGAAATAGTGCTGAATTTCTAAAAATACATCAATTCCCCACAAGACTGACCTTTCAGCCAGTGTAATGCTCCATGCTCAGAGTGTTTAGGTGGACAAGCAACATTTAAACATTTGCAGTGTTGGCCCACTCAGCTAAGCAGGCCCCAGATCACGAACTCATCTCAGAGCTGCACCTAACTGTTGCTAACAGTTGGCCAAAGGCTGGGAATGCCAGCAGCAGTGCTGGATATGCCTTGGGCTGGGTCCACCAGCACAGCAGAATCTCTCCCATTCACTCTTGATCATTCAAACAGGTTATCTTTCCTTTGCTAAATTTCCTTTGCTAAAGCAATTATATGGTACCAATGAGCAGCAGAGAAGTCTGTTGTAGCTAAAGCATCATTATTTTTATTAAATATTTTACGGTTTATCTTCCAATAATATACCTTTTATTCAGGGTTGTTTCAGTGGATTTGTATGCTTGCTTGACAATTCACAACAGTTGCAACCTGAAGCCATAATTCAGCCATATAAACTCATGATAAATGATAAATTCAGACTCCCTTACTCTTTGCCCTAACCCTCAGTGAGTTCAAAATGTATTTTTTAGTACTCTCATTACAATCACCTCCTTCTTTCATTTAATGCATTTAGTCTCTAGGCTGCAGAACCATAAAAGTTTATACCCATGCTAACCTTCATATGATGTTCAGTGAAGCCTGTGGTGTGCAAAGCTAAATGTGTGCAACTTTAAGTTTGCAAGCTCTTTGCAACAGAAATTAGTTTTCTGTGCATTTGGACACTGTGTTGTATAGGTGGCTGCAGATGCCTATAAGCATGCAAAATCTTTAAACTCTAAAAATGTGATTATCAAATAGCAGTAATCCCACATAATCTGCATGTGTGATGTATGTTCAAATATAGAATATGCATGCATAATTTAGTTGCAGTTTCTAAAGTAGAGAATCCAAGACAAAAGATTCCAAGACAGGAATCTAAGACAAAAGATAGCTGTCAAGAAAAGGGTGCAGAAAATGACCTGGAGCTAAACCTCAATGACCTCCCATCTATCAATAGAAATATTCCAAGGTCCAGTGCCAGAATTTCTGTAGAGCAAACACAACCAAATGCTGCAATAACAGGAAAATAATAATGTGCTAATCTATGGCAAATCAAATTAAGCCTTCACCACTTGAATGTTTTAGAATAAATGTGTGTTTTGCAGGTAGTTACTTAGCATTACAAATTTAAGTTGGAGTATGTTGCGTATAAGCACATCCATATTTCATGAACCTCTATGTAGCTCCATGATATTATCATATAAGTGGTACAGAGATTCCTTTCCTGGATATAATGGCAAAGTGTTTTCATTTTAATGACCCTTAATACTGTGCAGACTGCAGAAATTCAGAACATCACCAGGACATTTGTATCTTGGAAATTTCCTCACTGTATTTTTTTTTTTTTCTCAAGGGATATTCTGTGTGGTTTTGCCTTGATTTTTCATGAGGCCACATCCCCCAGCTAAGCTCTAACTCAGGCCAGGTCTGTAGCATCTTTGTACCTCCAAAGGATAACATTGCAGGTAGGTTGGATGTCATGGGGCAGAGGACTGGGTTTTGGCTAGTTTATAGGTGGTGGGCCTTCAGATAGCCAGAACTGTGTGATTTCCCTCTATCTGGCTTTCAGATGTCTGAGTTTTCTGAGAGAGAGTAAGAAGAAATGTGATTGAATGTGAATGATGTTTTCATATGGTAATATATTACTTGGCTTGGACTGAGTGTACAGTGACATGATGTGAATTTGAGACATAAAAGAAAACAGAAGTCCTTGCACTGACGGATTTATAACCTAAAAGAATAAGCCCCGGATTCTCTCCAAGGGAAAACAAACCAAAACAAACCAAAACAAACCTCTTGGGAATAAATACCAAGATATATTTGCAAGAAAGATTTTCAGGATGTTGCATCCAGTAACACTAACATCTAGGAAACTCTCAAGCTCCCACCACATCATCTGGGTGCAAGGTGATGCCACTCCTGGTGCTCATTTTGGGAGAACCCTGGACTTTCTTCCCTATACAGTCCCAGTAGAGGGGGTCAGGGATGGGGGCCCTGAAACACACCACACACGATTCACACTCATTACTCATCATGGATGCTTAAAATTCTCATTAAATGGAAAACCAAAAAGAAAACTCAACAAAACCTAACCAAACCTCCCACTCTCCTTTGTTTCCATGTCTTCTAAATCAGCACAGGATTTGGCCTTTGTACTGCAGTCTCTTGGGTGCAAACGTCTGCAGTCATGTTCCTGCATAATGGGCTTCATGTTGGGCACTTGAGCCTTTGCCATGCTGCTATTTGCTGGGTCAAACTTCCTACAGCAGGGTGGCTGCTGCAGGTTTCACATATCTTCTGGGCATTGCCTTGTCTTCATGTCCCATTTCCACAAATGGGATCCATCAGAGTATATGTCCATTAAAATGGTAGAACCAAGGAAAAATTTGGCCACAATATCTCTAGAACTGAATATGACCTACAGAGCAAAGGGATCCAGCTCAGTGGGATATGCATTATTAGCTAGTGGGGTATTACATCCCATGTATTTGCCTTTACCATCTTTTAAAACAACATGATTATGTCAAATGCATAGTTAGGGTGGGATTTACAGGAATGTTCAAGCCTAATGTTTCCCTGTGAGCAAAATCCCTACCTGCAAGGTTTCAGTGGAAACAGCAATACAGAAAAATGAGGATTGCTGAGGAAGACAGGCTGTTGAAAGGATGCCCTCTTTATCACCAGCATGTTGAGCATGGGCTGTCAGTGTTTTATATGTGACTACATTGGTTTAAACAAACAAGAGTCTGGTGTAGAGCAAAAAGCTTACAGAAAGAATGATTTAAGATGAACTATCCTTCAGCAACCACTTAAAGGCTTTTCAGAGACAAGCCCTGGGTAATTGGATCACAGACTCCACCTCGAGCCCTCACTGAGCTGCAGAACTAGCTCTGGCCAAGCTCACAACCAGAGGAAAAAAGGTAAAAAAATAGCAGCAAGGCTTAACAATAGACAGGTGGTGTCCTGGTATTAAATGAGTTGGATCTGAACACAAGTGACCACTCCAAGGCAGAGGGAAGGTTTTAGGTGAGATGGATGTGTGTAGACTGTGAGTTGTTTTAAAAGCACTTTCTAAGCTTTGTTCCTACTGTGAAATACAGAGGGTGGCTCTGTGTTTAAGTGCAGCTCAGCAGTACAGCATTGGGCTGCAGCTCTTGTTCGTCCCCACTGATTTGTTTCACATCACAGAGCAGCGCCCAAGGATGTGTGTGTTAGGATGGAATGACTCGGGAAGATGTGTTCCAGAGGCAAGCAGTGTACTCCCAGGTCTAACAGACATGCGGTCAACAGGGCCAGTTTAGAGCTATCCAGAAGTAATATCCCTTGAAATTAGCGCTATGTGGATGGTGGGTTCTCATCAGCAACTTCTTTACTCTGTAAGTCTTCTCCGTTTGGGCTGTTTCCTGATGTAACTGAGCCAAGCTGAGGATATGAGTCCAGCTGGTAGCTCCAAATGGACTTCTGAAGGGAAGTAGCTCACTTGCCTGCCTCAGATACAACATAAAACTGGCAGATGGAGAGTAATATAGCCTATTCTCTAGTCTTAACTAGAGGTGAACAGTCAGAGAAAGGGTGCAAGTGTCACCACTTTGGTACACTTAGGTATAGTTTAACCAACAACAGGATTATCCCTGCTTACCTTCTTTGGAAGAAGCTCATTCCCACATACCCCAGCTCTATTCAGCACAAATGCAACAGTGATTGAAACCATGAGATGGCTTCAACCACAGCTTTCTAGAAGGGCTACTGAGTGGCTGCAAAGCTCTTTGAAATGCACAATCTTTTCAGCAGCCTAAGGTTATATATCTCCACGATGACAGTTACTTGCATTTCACAGTAAGAGTATTCTTCTGATACAAACAAGCATATTTTTTGGTCTACAGTGAAATTGCTAGGTGGAAAGCAACCAGCTCAGGTAAATGAATGCTGCCAGGTCTGCCTGCCCTGTAGTACAGAAGCCAAATAAGGTTGCCTAGTGCAAAGGAGGAACTCTAAACATGAAAATAATTAAATATGCTCATAAGAGGTATAAGAATTATAAGAAGGAAGTACACGACTAAAAATTAGTCTTGTGGATTTTCTATTAAGCCTGCATCAATCTCTCATTCAGATTTAATTAATAATAATGCTGCATTAGCTGATCTGATTATCCAGGGATGTGTCACTAAAATGGAAGTAAAAGTTGTGTTTCATATATTGCAGGACATTTATTCATGAATAAAGCTACTTTCATTAAGCATCCATCCTTTATTAAAAAAAAACCAACCAAACAACCCCCAGAGTCAAGTAGCATTGCAGTTGTTAACACCATTAAGTAGATGCAAAACTCTACTCTGATCCAAGATGACTCTCAGCAATGCCAATAATGCCCCTGTTTAAAAAAATAAATTTAAAAGAAATAAATAAAAGGAGAGATTTTTCAATGGCCAAATCAGCAAATCTCCTATTCATTTTCTTCCTCTCTGTATTCCCTAATAGTTGAGGCATGCAGCCCACAGCATTAAACTAGGAACTGCTGAGCTGCTGAAACAGCATGAGTGGACCCCATGCCTTCTTGGCCCAAGGGCAGGAAGCCTTTGCTCACCTCTGGGGACACCTTTCACAGGGTGTTACAGCCACCTGAGCCCAAAGCACCAGCGAACACGGGGCCCAATCAGTTGCAAAACTTCCCCAGCCCCACCAGGCATCATAAAGAGGAGCAAATATCAAATCATAAACCCCCTCATCACCCACACACATACTACCAAGTTCAACCACAGCACTAGGAAGGTAATATTTGAAGTTTACAGAAAGCAAACTCAAGTAAGCTCTAAGTAAATCAGAAGTGACTGAAAACTCCTTTGGTCCAAATATGTGTTCAAAAAGGTCACAGTTGGTGTAATTATCCTTGCTAGACTTAGCATGTGTTCAGCTGTACACCTAAGACTGCCAAGAACTGAAGTACTCTCAGAATGTCTAAGTAACTGCACATTACTAAAAAACAATAAATAAAACACCCCGAAACCACCACCCCCCAAAAAAAAAACCCAAAAAAGAGAAAAAAGAGGGTAATTGAAAAAACCACAAAACAATAATTTAATAGTGCTTCAGGTTAGTGTTGAGGAAATAGTTTCTTTGGAAAAGTAGTTTTTCAAAATCAAACTCTGTCTTTCTCCCACAGACATCTCTGCAGAGACAACCCCATTCAGAAACACAACAAAAAAAAGAATTCACATTGAAAGGGATCATGTGTGAACAACAACATGATGGAAAAGGAATAAGAGAAAGCCTCCAAAATGTTAATTATATCTCAAAGGGAGGATAAAATCAATAAATACAATTTCTGAAAAAAAAAACCCAGTACCCAGCAGCAAAGATAGCTGATATAAAATAAATGAGCAAAAAATACAGTGTTATAAGAATGGTAGCTTCTGAGCAGTTTTGCTACTGTTATGGGAACAGGTTCCTTTTATTTATTTTCATCACCACAGCAGTCTTTACCTCTATCTTTGGAAATAATACACATTAGGATAGTCTCCTCCAGTTACACCCTATGCTGAGGACAGGCAGCCCCAGCAGAGTGCAGTGGCAAGAGAGTACACAACTCTAAAGGCAAAAATCATGAAGATTTTAATGGCGACCTCCAGTCCTCCTAAACCAGGCAGTAATGAACTCAGAATCTATAGGGGTAGAGATTAGTTTGGACAGAGTAAAAGGCAAGGGGAGAGGTTAGTCTGAAATGTCAGAAATATTAGCTGCAGAGAGATATAGTAAGTGAATCAATGAGAACAGAGCTACTGGGTAAAAGGATTAAATGGCTAATAAAAGGGATACACTACTGACCTCCAACATAGGAAGGAGTTGATAATGAGATAAGTAAAGCTTATGAAGATAATAAGATGTAATTATGGTCGAGTTCAAACTACTAAGTGTATATTAGGAAACCCCTGAGATATATGTAGATATAAAATTCTGGATAGCCAGTAGTAAATGATCACCTTTTAGTCCAAAGTCTAAGAGGTTCAAATGATACAGAAAAACCCCTATTGCTGGATTTGAGTTTAACCTATAACCCAAGAGTGTAACTGCATAAAACATTTTACTTTTCCTTTTTAGGGAACACACAGGAAGGCACAGGGATTATGCAGTGACTTCTTTGTAATTTTTGTCACTACTGGGCCACATTGCAGCCAGGAAGATAAATCACAGAGAAGTAGCAGAAGCTAGTCTTTGCCTGTAGAATGTGTAATCTAGAGAGCCAAGCATGTGTAGAGTAAAGAAAGAGGAACATGACAGGGTGAGTTTTCTTGTCCAGTTCTTGTTCCAGGTCCTGCGAGCTAACTCATAGCTGATATGGTAGGGCAACAGCATATGGGACTGAGTCATCCCTTAGCTTCCTGTTAGCAACTTCTTACCATTCCCACAGCTTTATATATGGATATATAAATACAAAGAAGAAAATACCATCCACTGCTGGAGATGCCCAATCACAGAGATTAGTCAATTATGTGTGACAAATCCCATGTTCATTGGAAAAGTATGCTTCAAGGGTCACATTTTTAGAGGGACTTCACAGTATCACAGTATCACCAAGGTTGGAAGAGACCTCAAAGATCATCAGGTCCAACCTGTAACCACAGACCTCATGACTTAGACCAGGGCACCAAGCGCCATGTCCAGTCCCCTCTTGAACACCTCCAGGGACGGTGACTCCACCACCTCCCTGGGCAGCCCATTCCAATGACAAACGACTCCCTTGGTGAAGAACTTTCTCCTCACCTCAAGCCTAAACTTCCCCTGGCGCAGCTTGAGACTGTGTCCCCTTGTTCTGGTGCTGGTTGCTAGAGAGAAGAGACCAACCATCTCAGGCTCCTGCAATGAACTGACAATGTGAATAGTAGGGTTTGATTCCTTATCACCTAATTTGTGGCTACAAGCAACAGCCTCACCCAGAGAAACTCTGAGAACTTACACTTCCCATCGACTTCATTTATACTTGCTATTTGTGCTTACAAATCAGGGAGACGCTTGATCTTTGAGTTCTGTAATTTCCTCCTGCAATTGGTTGTGCTCACAAAATTGCACCTGCGGTTGATTGCTGGAGCAGATTTAAGGGCTGGTTCCGAAGAGGCAGGCTGTGATTTCAGAAAAGCTAACTTTCAAGGGATGTTGGAAGAAAGGGAATAAACAGCTCACATATAAATGGGAGTCATGTTTGAGCAAAAACGACAGGTGCACGATTGAATAAAATGAAAGTGACAGACAACACAAGGTCTTAAGAGATACAGTATACACTTCCACCTGAAAATACAAACATTGCCCAGAGAAACACTTTCCTGAATAGCTGTCAATCAGAAAATGACAGTTAAGAAAAGAAGAAAAGTAAAAGAAGTACAGATCTCAAATATTAACAGCTAAATTCAATTAGCCCTATCTAGAGCATAAACCACTGTGTATAATCTCTTGCATGTGCTACTGTGCATGCAAGTGAGGCACTTGCACAGACAAATGACTACTTAATTGCACAAGCTGTGATTGTGTCATTTGTGTGCAGTTTCCAACTTTCCATGACAGAATTAGGTATATCACCAAGTGCATGATTCTGCATTTAGGATGCTAAAAAATAATCCATCCTTCCTTTGTTTGCTGTGGCTACAGCACTTGGACATGTGTAACGAGATTAAACAGGATTTTGTCCGAAGGACTCCTCAGGTCACAAAATAATACAACGGAAAAAATAAATAGGAGAAAGCTGGTAGTAAAATGGCTTAACAAATGTAATGTCATTTATTAATAGACTACAAGTGTGTGCTGTGAAAGGGACAGGTGGGAGCTTACTGGGAATACAGGGAAGTGAATTATTTAAGTGAAATGTATTTTAAGACTGTGAAAACCACAGCTGAAAAAAAGCTGTTAGGCCACTTTGTCCATACTCTGCCTCTAACCCAACAAAATCCCTTAGTGCTGAGCCAGATTATTAATTTTTAATGCTCTCTTCACTGTTCTCAGATGTTCCAAATGATGGAGCTTTTCCTACTTTGGGAAAGAATCCTTGTCTCCAGAGAAAAAAACCCCATATATTAAGTGCTCACAGAAGGAACCTGAACCAAATCTCTTCTCCTGCCATCATCCTGTGGCTGCTCTTCTATCCTTTATGAAATGTCACAGTGCAGAGATGCCTTCAAAGGGGCATGGTGAGGAACTACAACAAGCTGTAAAAAAATGTTCTTTATACCCAAGAAAAATCCTTCAGCTTATCTTCCATGTAGTTTATTTTTTCCAGGTAGTGGCATGACGACAAGTGAAAGCTCAAAGGGGAAAAAAATGCAAACTTCAGGGAAGGTGAACTTCAGCTTAGCATGAAACATGAAGATAGAAGTGACACACAGGGGACCAGTATTCATTCTCTCAGACCTCCATAATAGAAGTGCTTTGTTTCCAATTCAAAAGCATCCTTGTGTGCCAGATCTGCAGACTTCACTTTGGAAGCTCATGTTGCCTTCTTCTCCCATTTGCTCTCTTAGTCACCAACAGTAAAATAATTTTAAATCAAATTTGGCTCAAAAATCACTGATTCACCATTTTTAGTGGATTCATTTGAGCTCATGTGTACAAGAAAGAGAACATGGATGGTAAAGCTCAGGTCCAACTCTTACCCTGTGCTCATACTTGCTTTCCATCACTGACTGAGCAATAAGAGGGGAAAATGTATTTTGTTGCTGACCTGGATGGACACAGTCCACAGCACAAAGAGAGGCTGACCTTTTGCCAAGAAGAGTTTGGCTTCTCAGAGGAAGAAATAAGAATATCAATGAGCAATGATTTTCATCATGCAGTGGCCCTTTGGGTCAGTAAAGAAGAATGTGCTGAACTTCTAAAGGTTATGCCATATGGGAAGTCAGAGAAGTTGATCCAGTGGTCAAGGGAAATTCATTGCCTCAGTGTTCAGATGTGTGGGACAAAGGTTGCAAGCTGAGTCCCAAAGACATTTCCCTAGGAAAAAGAGTATTCTTGATGGGAGGTGGAAAACAAATCAATCCAAGAAAAGAGACTAAAGTCTCAAAATTATCCCAGAACATTTGGGCTTGTGATTTCAAGAAATTAATAGTTAAAAGTAGTTGGAAAAACTCAGATGAAAACTGTGTTTTCATTTTTAAAATCAGCTCTAGTGCTGAGGTAACTCATCAAATAACACCAGCAAAAGGAGCACAGGCAAGGCTTTTCTGGGCCTTCATGCCATTTACACAGCTTAGCCTGCTTATTTCAAGAGGGAAGCGAGCCAGCAAGCAAAGCTCTTGACCCTGTAAGCACCTAGTCCCGAAGCTGAGAGCAAGTTAGCCTCTTAAGCACCTGGTTACAAGCAGCTGGGTTGAAAGTCTGAACTTTGGCTAAGAAGTTCACTGTTCTACTGTATCAATTAAAAAAAAAAAAAAAACCAAAAAAAAACCCCAAACAACAAAACAGGGATGTAGATTATTTGCCAGATGTAAAAATGCTGTTCTTTGCATCTCTTTATGGGCAGGAAAGGAGAAACAAGGTTCTTAGTCTTTATTTGTCTCCGTATTTTGCCTTGCACTTTTGAACATTGCACAGTAAACCCCCAGGGCTGAATTTCCTTTGCTCTGCATGATGGATTATCAGACATACAATTCCCATTATTGTTAATGGCAGTTGTGTGTCAAATTACTACACGTGGCATTTAGATGCCATCCTCTGAGCTACCTACTTTGCAATTGCACTACAAGCACACAGAAAAATATACCAGGATAGTGTTACTTTTGAAGGTTGTTTGCTGTGAAAGTTTGTGAAATAAAAAAATTGGCTGAAAGTTATCACTACCTTAATACCAAGAAACTACACTCAATTCTCACTTTTTACTGCAAAGCCACCAGTAGTTTATACTGTGAAGAAGTCCAGAAAATGCCAGGAAGCAAAATTTAAAGTTGATCTGTAGGCCGCCATCAATGATAATTCTGAGGGACTCTGCTAGAGGTTAACAGCAGTGTACAAGACATAAAATGCTATTGAGAAAGATTTTGGATATCTTTTTTTCATTTTTTTTTCATTCCAATAATACCTTCCAAAGAAACAGCTTGGTCTTGAAACTGCTGAGTAAATGAAACAGCATGAGTCACACAAAGGGCAATCACTGCACGAGGCATACGTGCTACTGCTGCCTTTGACGTGGTGGTAGTAAAGCCACTTGCTTGTGTATCATGAAGAGCAAAACTCCTCTCCAGCATCACACATCAGTGGTGCACCCTGCAGCAGGACATCCCAGGACCAGTCCCAGTGCCTCAGTGACCATGCAGCAGGTGTAAGGCACGGGCAGCAGATGAGGTTTGGTATTAGTGGTCTGTTTATGTGCTCTGGAGAGGAGCATGAGAAAATTGTTCTGAGACCCTCAAGGTCTCTTTTCCTCCTTTCTTCCTCTATGCTCTACCATAGAATATATAGTCTGCAATTTCAGTCAACTTACTGGTGTACAAAGGGAAATTAAACAAATTCACATCTGCTTATAGCTACACTCTGCGTTTTGTTTAAAGCATAAGTAGGCATCTGTAAGGGGAATAGACAGGTTACTGCTCTGAGCTATGAAATATTCATAAACACAAAGGTGCAATGCCTCACCTTTGCTCCTTCAAATAGACAACTCTTTGACTGCCTCCCCAGGGCCAAGTTCGACTGTCAGAGAGGACAGTAAGTAGCTTACTGTGTTGTTAATATACAATTATGTCACCTCTCTTAGCTCTCTTCCATTAAAGAGACTAAAGCCTTGACATCTGAAAATCCCCAACTTGAAATGGAGCTGGGGGATTTTTTCCCCATTTGTAAAGCAGCTCAGTTGTAAGATGAGCTGAATGGAGGCTCACAGCAAAAAGGTTCTGCAGCTCTTTTGCAGGAATTCTATTTAAAAGAGTTCAGAACAGGAATTCTTCAGCACATCGTTTATCATTGTGTGGAGGCAGGGAAGAGACCCTGCTGCCACTGATCTCCTGCTCTCCTTAGGATCTACAGAAAGACAGTGATTTAGGCAATATTTGTTGAGCTTCACTGGCAAATGTATCTGCATAAGCCTGGAAATCTACCCTGCTGCAGCCTCAAAACCTCATGGCCTCTCCCTCCTTGAAATGGAAAAAGAGCATTTTCTTCCACAACACAGTAATAAAACCTTGGCAGAATATGTTTGTCTGCCTGTCCCAAGTCAACTCCATTTACTACCAGGACAAATTCCTGTTTGCAGGGGTTACACCAGATGCAAATCCCCTCCCACTTGGACGCACAATTATAAATTACAGCTAGTAAAAATCCAGGCCAAACCCCAGTCAGCACTGAGATCTGTACGGTGTCAAGCACACAGGTTTTGAAAGATCTCTCTGCAGCAACAAACAGTGAGATACAGAGCCTCTGGAGGCTGTAGATCATTCTGGCTTCTCAAGAGGATGGTTGAATAGATGTTCACTGTCCAAAAGTCCTTGGGAGTTTACAGCGCTATGTGAAAATCTAAATCTTTTCATTTGAAGAGATCCTTCATGATGGATAGAGTAAATCAGTCGAAAGCAACTTTTTGTCAGCTAGAATTCATGATATCGATAAATTTAATCAATGCCTTTTAAAGTGCCCCTGAATTAACATTTTCATAGTTGCCTCCCTTATGGAACCCGGGAGAAATAAAGGTGATTATTTTCTTGCTTTTCATTGTCCCAGGTGGACTTTTAAAATCATTATTATTAAGACCCAGGGTAGATGATATTTGATTTATCTAGCTGACATGTTAATGACCACTAGCCTGAGTCCAATTTTCTTTCTTTTTTATTTTTTTTTCCCCTGAAATAGATGTTCTGAAACCTGTCAACTCTTGCTTTAGGAACAGACCCAAAAAATCCTTCTAAAAGCTTTTTCAGATTTAAGGAACTGTGGGGTTGAGGAAGAAAAGAGAAGAGAAACTTCTGTTTCAAAATGCTGGCCTAAAAATGGCTCTCACATGAAACAAGTCTCTGGCTCTTGGGTGCTCCACACAGATTTTTTGGGGGTCATATTCTAAATAAGAATATCCAACATCAAACATTAACAAAGCAGTACGCAAATTATTGGCCACTGTTAATCTCCTCTCTTTCAGATGAGTCACTTTTGACTTTTATTAGGAGGTGGGAAAGTCTCTTTCATCTAATTCCCAGCATCTTCATTCATGCATGACAACTTGTCTCCATTCTCCGCCTCTGCAGTATGTGTGAAACAAGATGTCTCGAAGTCTAATTCTAGAATTCAAGTACAGAGCTGAAAAAACTGCTGAAGTTTCTCGTATACTTTTGTAGCAGGAACTAGAATTATTAACAGTCATAAAACACAGGGCCCTTTGCCCACTGCTGCTCTGCAGGTGGAGATAGTGAACTTTACAAAAAAATGGCTTCCAACTATTCTGTTTGAAGTGCTAGAGAAGAATAAGGGGTCCAATCTTTCAAGGACATGCATGACTTAAGGCTTGTGCCTGCCAGCAGACTTCAGTAGGACAAGTTAGGATGATACATTTAATTGTATGTCTGGGATGTTGCAGAATCAAGAGCTAGACTCCAGTGGCTGATAGATGACCTAAATTGCTAGAGTTCATGGAACTGGCTAAATAGCTCTTCCCAAATGCAGCCTGACTTCTGCCTTGTAAAATCATAATGGCAATGTCAGTTAGCATTCATGTGTCTGCAGAAGAGAATTGGAAAGGAAAAGGAACACAGGACTGAGAAGAAAAGGAAATTCACTTTGCAAAGAGCTGAGGACCCACTTCCCTTCCAGGACTGGCTGCCTTGACATTGCTGACTGCTCAGGTGAAACTGTGATGTCTGCCTGGGCCAGTCCTTGCAGTTTCCAGGAAGAAAGGGCAGTGCTTAAGGACAGACCAGTTAAGGCTGTAGATCAGTTCAATTAAGTGTTCACTAAAGCTGGCTGAGGATTTTTTTCTGGACCATCTTCCTGCTCAGAAACATTAGTATGCTGGAAAAGAAACCACCTTTCACAGCAAATTCACCAAAATATTTGTTGGGGAAAGTTTCTAACCTCCCATGTGAAGTACCTAGAAAGAAAGCGGTAAACAGCTAATTGGACTGCTCCCCTGAGAAGTGGGAAGTACGCTTTCCTATAATACTAGAAACACAAAGCTGTTTTGCCACATCCCAGAGGCATTTCCCTGTCAGTGCCCTGGAGCACAGCTTCTCCAGGCTCTGTGTCAGGACTGCTCCATGTGGAGAGGCAGCTGGATGAGCACACGGTACCTCAGCCCAAGCCTGGCTTCCACTCTGCTCTCCCACATCCTGGATGAGTGCCTATCATCACAGAAATGCTCCTTCTACAGTTACTTTCATTCAGTTCTTGTTTTGGGTAAAATTCCAGGAAGATGCTACAATAGTTCCACTGAATAATTAATCTATAAACCATTGATGGACCAGAGAAATTATTTCTCACCATGTCCACCATACCTACAGCTGTTACCTGAACATCTGTCCTTGAACTTAATTATATTTATCAGCTTCTGCAGAGGCAGCTTTTCCTCTTCAGAGGTCTGCCCTTTATTCAAGTTATGATCTTCTCAAAGGAGCTTCTTCTTACTGCCTGTGCTGCTTGTAAAGAGTGTCACCGGTCCCTGAATGCACTATAGACTCACCAGTCATTGTTGAATCTACTGTGCAATCCAGCCTGCACAAATCCTCAAGACATTTGTCTTGAAAGTGTTTATTTCAAACCCTTCTATTCTTGTAGAGAAAACAACATGGTACAAAGTGTCCCATCCTCATTTTTGCTTTCAAATACTTCTATTTGGAGGAAGAGGGACATGGAGGAAAGAGAGGCCTGAGAGTCTGCCAGATGTGTCTACCATCTGGCCCTCTGCTAGTGGCAATGGTGATCTTATAGCACTAGATCCAAGTGTATGTTTTCTAGTGTGTGTATAACCTTTCAGATGTGCTTGAAACACTTCAAACCTGTTGCAAGTCTGACTTTTGAGCAAGAAAATGGAATACATGTAACTGGAAAAAATCAGTATTTTAAGAAGTTTAATATTTTTTTCCCCAGGCAACTAGCACCAGAACAAGAGGACACAGTCTCGAGCTGCACCAAGGGAAGTTTAAACCAGAGGTGAGGCGAAAGTACTTCACAGAAAGAGTTATTTGCCATTGGAATGTGCTGCCCAGGGAGGTGGTGGAGTCACCATCCCTGGAGGTGTTTAAAAAAGGATTGGATGTGGCACTTGAAGCCATAGGTTAGTTGGTCATGAGGTATTGGGTGATAAGTTGGACCTGATGATCTCTGAGGTCTTTTCCAACCTTGTTGATTCTATGATTCTATGATGATTCTAGGTTAAAAGGCTAGCTTAGCTGTGCAGCTGAAAAATAACCAAGTCAAAATTCTTTGTTTTGTTGTCAATTTCCGTGAAGTCACACACTGGAAATTAATTTGGCCTCACTTACTCACACATGCACGTGTGGCCTTAGGAAATGTTCTTAACTTCTGGAAAACCCCCAGTCTTTCTCCTGAGGGAAGCTTCTGTTAAACGATGTATCTTTTTTTTTTTTTTTTTCACCCCAGTTATACTTTCTAAGAATAGGATTAATTAGTTTTAGACATCCCACTATCAAAAAGGTTAAGTTCTTCTTCATTAGGAACGACCTCATCTTGTCTGCAATCTCACACTGCTATCATCTGTAACGACACACCAGAGAGGCATCAGTTGTACCATGACTGAAAGGGCTGTCGGATGGCTTGTTTATAACCAAAGCTTTAATTCATTAAATAATGGAGAAAACAACTTTCTAATGCAAGTTGTGTTACTGCTTTGCAGACTTAGTGCTTGTCTCATTGCTGCTGTCACATTTGGGGCTAATTTAATGAATAATTAAATAATTTAGCTTTTAACTAAATTAATCATTTAGTTAATTCATTAATAATAATCCATTGCACTTCTGTGGTGCCTTCCAGGCTAAGATATCAAAGTATTTCATGAACATTATGGGGAAGTTCACCCTTATTCCTCCTGCATATAGCCTGAGTAAATGGGTTTTATATGATAAACTATATTAGTCAGCTTCAAAGGGAGAAGCAATCCAGCCCTGATTACATGGGTGTGGGCAAGGAATGGCTCAACCAACACATCTGCCATTTTCAGCACATGCTGATTTTCCTCTCCAAACCCCTTTTTCCTTACTAAAAAAGAAGACAGACACGATGGGAGGCAGGATGGTACACTGGGAAATGTGATGCAGCTTTGCTTTCTTACTCTGCTGAAGACTTTTTTCTGTTCCGCAGTCCCCAAATGTCCTCTCTGTCTGCCAACACAACAAAAGGGGTGCAAATAGCTCCTTACTTCAAGAAAAACACGCTTAAGGTTGTGAGGTCTTTGTGTCTATGCTAAAGTAACCAAGCTGCACATTTGCAAATACCAGCTCAGATTGATTAAGCATCTTACCCATGATCGCAGGGTTCTGTGTTTCATCTCCTTGCACCAGGGAGAAATGAGGTAAAGGTCTGCTAAACCCAGACATCAGGCTCCTGGCAGGAGTTGGCACAAACCCAGCACTTCTAGTCCTTTGTGTGCCCAGCTGATGCATGATCAATTCACATCTGAGCCAGGTATTGACACTTTCCTATTTCAAGCCAAATTCTACCCAGAGACTGTTAAATTTTCAAGCCATTACTAATAATTTCCTCATCAATACTCCATTGTTGCTCTTATTTTTCTCTCCTTGGTGCCTGAATAGCCTGTGAAGGTGGTTTCCATACATTTAATACCATCTTTCCATTTATAATAATTTTACTGTCTCAGTTTGATTCAACAAGGTGCTATTTTTAAGACAAAATGGAAATAATCTTTTCTTACACATTGAAAGAGCCTGATTATGTAGAACATTGTGGCCTGTTGAGCAGGAGCACAATCATGAATCAGTCTGCTCTCATTTTTATTTATTTTTTGAGTCTTAAACAATATCAAAATTCTTAATGACACTACATAGTGAGTGTCTATCTAAAGGAAAAATATAATTCAGTATTCAGGAAGAGTAAACTGACATGAAGCCAAATGGATTTAACTATGTAATTCTGAAGGAGAGAGAAACAGAACAGTTTAAAAGAGCAGTGCTTAATGAGAGAAGTGTGGAGGCTGATGAGATATGAAAAGGGGGAGGCACCACCATGTCCCAGAAAGCCTTGTGAGAGATGCACAGAATATGAAGCTTCTTCTCACCACCTTCCCAAGCAATGTGATGGTCATGTACACAATTCAAGATCACTAAGGGGATGGTTCTACAGAGCAAACACAAGGAAACCCTCCTTGAGAGGAGAGTGGAATGGTAGAGCATCTCTGAGAAGTGGGCAGTGGTTGTGGTTTTCAACATCCTTATTGCCTGTGATGATAAGAGAAGCTGAAACATTTCTGACACTGTGAAAGTTAACTTTGAGAGCATTCAGAACACCCTGAGGATTTCAGTCATTGAAACTTTCTTATGCATACTAAAAATAGTCATCTGGGGATGCTTGAGGGTGGATGGAAGTGTTGTATAATGAACTGGAGAATCATGGAAAATACTCCCAAGTGTCCAGAGAATCAGCCCAATAAAGGAGGAAAAAGCTCAGAGGTAGATTATGCTGATCCAGTGAGAACCATTACATCCCGCTTCAGGACTGGTAAAACTGCAAGTCCAAAACACGTGCTGGCAGCAGAAACCTTTTGGCTCACATCACATGATCCTCATGTTCAACTCTAGACCCACATGAGGAGCCACCTCTTGACTGCTTTTTCAAGGAAATCTCATAGGGAAGGACTGTAATGGAATAAACCTTATAGGATATTACAAAGAGTTGAAATTATACCGATCCTGCTTGCAAAGGAAGTACAGAAGGTGTTGGATCATCTACAACTACTAGCTAAGGAAATATCGACAAACAACATTGGCTTGTCTCTTTAAAGCCAAATATCTCCTTAATGCAAGGCTGCTGCTACCCTGAAGTTAAAGCATTTACTTATATTCTTTGCTGGACAGGAATGTAGGTATCCTCAGCCTTAAAGCTGAGCATATTGTCAAAAAGCTTTTGCTGAACAGATGTGGGGCTTACAGAAAACCTCATCCTTAGTGAGCATCCAGCTTTCTTGCACAGGAGCCACAACATATCAATCCAGGCATTTCCTTAAGCTAAAGCTGTCAATCACAAACTCTATTTAAATAGATTTTACAAATGGGTGATGATGGTGATTCAGGAGCACTCACTGCAGGCTCAGTCCATGTAAACACTGAGCAAACTCTTTGCTGGTATAAACTTCCATAGGCCAAGGATGTCACTGGTCCTATGACAGCTTGTAGCAGGCGAGGATCTATTCCTAGAAATTCCCTTAGTGTTGTCAACATACAGTTTAGTTTTGCTGGCTGGTGCAATTATAGATGATATTTACTAATTTGACAGCTGATGCTGTTCACCTAGCTGCAGTCCATGGATTTCTTTTTCCCTGATAATAATTGCAGGAGAATCAGAGACAGTGAAAAGACACTGAAAGAAGCTTTCTGAAGAAATGCTATCGTGTTGTCTTGCCAAAGAAAATTACTTTGTCTTTAATTAGGCCATGGAAAAGAAAAGGCTTCTATGGAGTATTGGTATGCTTTTATCACTTCACTCTGAGTAACAAATAATTAACAAAGTGAACCTCGTGGAAGTCTGCCTGGTCCTGTGAAACATCTCTTGTTAGTTGTATCCAATAACTGCTATGAGAGCCTGTCAAATTTTGCTAATGTGCACATAATGGATTTTTAGTAGAGCCATTTGCTGCTTCAAAGATCATGTGTGTTGTCTATTTAACCTTGAAAAGCCCACGGGCTAAAAGTATTTAGGAATATGAGGTGGCTTTCTGCCTAATTTGTTCTGTAAGTTTTGAGTGGAGTATGTGTCATTTCAAAATGCAGCTTAATATGGCAGCTCGTGTGACAGTCCAGCACAGGAGTTTTCTAACCATTGTTTACTTATCAGCCATCTTATTTCTTGGCCATTTGGTTCAGAAATTCAAAAGAAAGTAAATGGAATTCTTTATTCTGAAATACCTCAAGGTTTCAATTGTTGCAATAAGTTTCGAAGCTTCGAGTACATTTAGCTTCTCAATGAATTTTTGCATCAGCATTATTTGGAAGAAAATAATAAATCCTTAGTCATGGAATCCAAATCAAAATATGAAGTGAAGGCTGCATTTGCACTAGTTACACTTTAATACACATCACTTATTAAATTATTAATCAACTAATGCTTGTTTAGCTCTTTGAAGATTAAAAGCACTCAGAGTGTTAAAAAGCTATTCTTCTCACAATCATGTATTCCAATTTCCAATGTTTTTGCACACAAAATTTGCTCAGATCTAGAGGATGCTTAAAATTAGCTTGTTTATACATTTTGAGAATGCGGTTAATTTACGTAGGTTAATGATTCCTGTGGCATATTGAGGATGCTGCACTGCAAATAAATAAGAGTTTGCAAGCTGACTCACATCAAGTAAATTGAGAGTTCAGGACTCTGCCAATTCTCAGTGAAAGAAAAAATCTCAGATGAAAACCTGCTCCTGGGTAAAAATTACAACAAACATCCTCGGCTGCACAAGCAACAAGTTGCTATCCCTTTTCAGGCTGGACATCTGTGTGTTTCTTGAAGGAGCCAATGTTGCCAAAGCAGAGCTCTGCAACATGGAATCCCTCTCCCAGTGAGGGGGTGCAATGAGACCTTCCAACCTCCACATCTCCTGTCCTACATAGACAAGATCATTTCCACCTGATACTTGTGTCCCAGATGTGGTCCAGAGAACACTTCCACCCTCCTCCACCTCAGAGCATTACTAAGATAAGATGATATGAAGAAGGAAGACACACGGGATCCTATTTGCCAATTTATGTGGAAGGTTAGGGGGAATGAATTACAATTAAAGAAAGATTCCCACTTGCTCTTAACATCTGAAGAAGAAATTAAACTCCTTGAAAAATTGGTGAAAAGATACGTGCAAGGACAACAAATTGCCCCGATTCCCTTTGATGGAGAAGAATCAATGCTTAAGCAGATTTGCCAGGATCAACACAGGCATTTCCATTTGTTCATGGACAAAGGTGAGAGAACATGCTCAAGTTTAAATAAACATCCTTAAATTAGAGCTCCATAAAAATGTGACCTTTTTGTGGGTCAGGAAAGACAAGAGACCACTCAGCTGCTGTTTGCCCAGCTAGCTCACAGCCTGCTGTACTGAGAACTTTCCTTGGAGATATGGTTTGGAACTTCTTAGACAGGCTGGAGAGCTGGGCATGGAGAAATTTAATGAAGTTCAACAAGTGTAGACTCTTGCACCTGGGAAAGAAAGTATCAGTATAGGCTGGGGACTGACCTGTTGAAAGGCAGTGAAAGGGAAAAGGACCTGGGGTCCTAGTGAATGGAATGTTGGCCATGAGCCAGCATTGTGCTCTTGTGGCCAAGAAGGCCAATGCCATTCTGGGGTGGATTAGAAAGGGTGTGGTTAACAGGTCAAGAGACATTCTCCTACCCCTCTATTCTGCCCTGGTGAGGCCACATCTGGAATATTGTGTCCAGTTCTGGGTCCCTCAGTTCAAGAAGGACCTCAGGGAACTACTTGAAAGAGTCCAGCACAGAGCCACAAAAATGATTAAGGGAGTGGAACATCTTCCTTACAAGGAGACTGAGGGAACTGGGGCTCTTCAGCTTGGACAGGAGGAGACTGAGAGGTGAGCTTATTAATGTTTATAAATATGTAAAGAGTGAGTGCCAAAAGGATGGAGTCGGGCTCTTCTTGGTGATACCCAATGACAGGACAAGAGGCAATTTGTGGAAGTTGAGGCATAGGAAGTTCCATGGAAACATGAGGAAAATTTTTTTCACGGTGAGGGTGACAGAACACTGGAACAGGCTGCCCAGGGGGGTTGTGGAGTCTCCCTCTCTGGAGATGTTCAAGACCTGCCTGGTTGTATTCCAGTGTGATCTGGTATAGGTGATCCTGCTCTGGCACAGGGGTTGGACTAGATGGTCTCTTGAGGTCCCTTCCAGCCCCTAACATTCTGTGATTCTGTGATTCTCCAAGGCTGAGGAAGATACAAAAACAGGGATTTGATTTCTTTCCTTGTACTCAGATATTTAGATTACTACTAGCCGAGATAAAATCAGATTCACTGCAGACTGGTTGATCTTCACATGTACCATGTTTCTCCTCAAGAATGTCTCCAGTAAATAACTACCTTATCTATCCTTACATTTCCATACTTCCATTTTTCTTTAAGCTTTAGCCATGCATAACATGTTGACAAACTTAATCAGAAGTACAATTCATATCCAGCGTGCATGCTACACAACTTAAAATTTAATCTCATTCCTCCTTCACTTTTGGCAGCAACTGAAGCCTCTGATTTTCTCACTTTTTTCCCTACCTTGCTACCTGAAAGATAAACTTTTGCTAACATAAGTGGACATGCATCTGTGTCTCTGTGCCTTTAAAAGGGCATCAGGGAAAACGTTACATGGTTGTAGAAAAGTGTAAACCAGTTAAAAAAAAGAAAAATAGAGGAAGACAAATAATCCTTTTAAAGCCACGTTTGGAAAACCCTGTGAATACAGCTAACACCTGAAATACTATGCTGCTTGACTTGCCTAGCTAGGCACTTCCCAGGGACAAATTTATCTCAACAGCAGAGCATAAATACAGTGAACACTCATTTTATCAGTGCAACTTTAACTGAAATATGTCCCTACAGCCACTTAAGGGTTAATCCTTTGCATCTCATGGAAGGTAATGGATTTTGATTAAAGAGAGCACATTAGTGTCTTGCCAGCCTCATCCCAGCACTATATTTAATTTTAAGCCACCCCCATCAAAGAAGAACACAAGCCATTAATGCCACCAGCCTCTAATTCTAAAAATGTAACACGACTGACCTCAGTGAAATGGAAATTACAATCAATGGTTTAGCTGTAATAATTATTTGCAGAAGGTTTTAGTGACAAGTACACTTACTGCATGGAGTCTTAATGAAAATGACCCCAGCTTTTGGGAGAACTGAGCGTGCTTTTTGCAGGTGTGGTTGAAGTTGACAGACCCTCCTCAGCAGCCGGAAGCTGGACTGCATTCCTGGGCTGAGCAGGCGGGCAGCCCACCCAGCTTTCCATGGCAGCAAAGCAGGCTGTGGAACCACAACTGTTTTCTGATAAACTTTTTCTACTGCCTTGAAAAGCTCTGTATTAATCTTTATTGATTAGCTGGTTGGTGAGAATTCACCTTGAGCTTCTCTATCCAATAACTGTCTGCATCACAGAGAAGAAATTTAGGCTTTTGCTGTATGATAGCCAGGTCCCAGCACAATTCACAGGGACATCCTGCACAACTGATGGTCACTCGGAACTACAGGAGATCAACCAAAGAAGAATGAGATAAATGTTTTGGGATGATCTTGCTGGAACATGTCTGGTCTTGAACAGAAGGACAAACAAGTTCTTCATACCAGGGTACTCCTGGGGGAAATCCTCCCTATAAGAAGCTCAGTTACATGTGTTATCAACTGGTGCTGCACTGGCCTGAAAAGCCAAAGTGGACTGTCTTCACGCGGATAGAATTTTCATCTGCAGCTCATCTGCCCTTTTCATTGAAGTTCTTCCCAAGTTCAGAGAAATTATTGAAGATTGTCAATTGATAATACCTTGGGGAGGAAAAAAACCCCAAACAACCAAATAATCCCAAAAGCCAACCCCAGAAGACAATAAAGCAGATGTGGAAAAAAAAACCACAAAAACAACCAACCAAACCAAACCACACCACAAACTCAACCCCTTAAAAATAAAGAAAAGGACAGAAAATACAGCAGATTTGAAATATGTGGTTGGCAAGCAAAAGGCCACCCTTGTTTTAGATTTTAATTACGAAAATTTTTCTCTTCTGACAAGTGAAATGAATTTAGTCACTCATGCATGGTGTGAAAGTTGAATTGTCTTAAAATTAAATCAAAATAAAAAATGAAAACTGCAAACGGGGCTTTCACTGCTACCAACAAGGGAGTCATCTTTCAGAGGTGACATTTCACAGCAGTCCCTGAGAAATGCAATTGTTCATAGCATTAAGTAAATTATGGTCCCTGAACAGTAGGGAAATAATTGAAAATGTTTGCTGTTTTTAAGTAAATGCTATAAATCCCTCAAGGCTGTTTGAGTCTTGAAGTAGAAGTGAATAAAATGTTTCAAACAGGAGAGCATATGGGTAAAATGCCTGATGGTTTGTCTGACACTATAAAACTTCACCCTAAATATCAGCTGGATGTAGTTTTCCCTTTTCTGTGAATGGGCTCACATGTAGAAAGTTTTCCTTTTCTCCCTTTTCTCCAGCCGACGCTGGCACACGAAATGGCAATACTTAACTAGATCTGCCTTTTGTGGAACAAAAAATGTCAGCGCCTAAGCCCAAATGCAATGCAAATAAAGGCCATGCACCATGTAATGCTGCTTGTCTCGAAGAGGCAGATTCTCTGATTGCTGCCCAGTGGCCTCCAGTGCTCCTCTCTGTCACTCAGGGGCAAGGGCTCTGTTAGGTTTCCTGATGCTTTGTTTACAAAGAGCTCGCTTACACCTTTGGTAATAGGATTCTGCTGTAATCCCAAGGCAGCTCTTCCTGTTTGTACATAACCTGCCACATTTCATGGCTAATCAGTGTATTCCAATATTCCTTTTGAAGGGCCTTTTCTCCCTCATTATACTGTATCTGCCATTTCTAAGTCTCTGATTATTGTGAATAAAAAAAAAAGCTTTTGCATTTTTGTTGAAAATACATGAGATTGTTGCTTAGGGTACACTTGTCATTTTGTCTTATCACAACACTGTAAGACTCCAGCCCCAACACAGATATATTTAATACATCCAGACTGTGACACATGCTTTCAGAAAGAAGTCTCTAACACATCCACCCAGCACTTTTCCTGACACACCCTGTGTTAACCAAGCTGACTTGTATGCATCTAGTGCACTCCACAACAGTGTATTTAGTGAACCATTCTTAGAAACCTGGGCTATTCCCTGGTGATAAACACAGGTGTGCTCCAGCAAACATGCTTGCCCACTCTGTATGTGCATTGCACTCCTGGACTTTTTCCAAGTAGCAGCAGCAGAAGAATTAGCTCACTTGGCTCAACACCAGCCATGACCCCACCTGCATGGAGCAGCTGCAATATGTGGTGTTAGCTCCTGACAAGTGGATTACTCACAGCAAGAAGACAATTCTATTACTCAGAGGAAGGAACAGAATATGTCACTGAAAGGTTTAAGGATCATGGAACAAACATATAAACATTGTTTAGGCACCTATTTATGCATATATGAGCCTAGAGGGATTCACAAAAGCACCTGCAGAAGTTAGTCACCTAATTTGTACCAGTCGTAAAGGTATTCAGAGCCTAATTACTTAAGTGGTTTTGAAACTCCCAATAGACGTCAAAAGACCTTTGTAAATCTGCTCTCCTGTGCAACCAGATTTTTACGGACACAGTCTATAAACACCAACCAGCAGATGCCTATCCATGCAGTCACAGAGTTTTGATAAATTTTAAGGACTTATTTGCATAGTTAGAGGTTCGTGTGGTCCTTGCCACATGTGAATTCAGATGAGTCCAGTCACAAATTTGTTACTGATCTGCATGTAGAACTTGGCTGTGTGTCGCATTGCTGCATGCACAGCTAGAGTTTAAAAAGAACTTTGGCAGAATAGAAATATTAGTCCATCTTTCAACTACAAATGTGGAAGCTTCCACTGAGATAGTGTGACTGCTCCTGTGTACTTACACTAGAGTTTTGATTTAAAAGCAGGCTTTCCTCCTCACTGGTTACAGCTTTTTATACCTTACATGAACTAACTTCCTTCACAAACAACATATATCTTGTACGTGGCTCACTAAAGAAAAGAAAAGAATCTCTCCTTTCTCTTTACAAAGATTTGTGTGGATAGCCTGACTCCATTAATTTCAACTGGATTGACTCTACACCATCTGTTTTCTGTGCAGCTGCTTTATTGTGGGGAGAGAGGAACACAAAAAAGCACCCTTCTAAGCTCTATCAATGGCATCCAGAAATAAGACTACAATTGGTGGAAACCCTTCTGAAACCTGCTGCAATCATAACAGAGGGATTAGGGTGATCTAAAAGAAGAGATGCAGATTGTTTTTTTTTATTTCTCCAAAGGCATTTAAATGCTACCTGCTAAACCCTATCCACACCCTACGCCCTTAGAAATAAAATGAAATAAGCCTACAAAGTGAGAAGCAGTGTTTCTCACTGCTTGAGGCACATACTAGGGTGGGTAATAATCCATCCAACAGTGATTACAGGGCATGTAACAGGAAGGTGATATACTAACACATGCCCACTGCAAAACATCATTATATGGGCAGTACATTCATTTTAGAAGAATGCAGTCTTGGTTTTGAGTAATCTGAATCTCTGCTTTTGTATCAATGATCTTACTGGCGTGGCTGCACAGGAGCAAACCAGACATAGTTCAGTGCAACCATCTACAGAAGGGAATAGAAAATCCAAATTTCAAGAGAGTGAATAATTTCCACACAGAAGGTGGGAAAACAAGCCCTCAAAGCAAGTGACTGTGGAGCTGCAGTGCAAAGGATATGTTCAACTCATTACATGTAATACATCCCTACCAATTGACATGCTGATATGGGTTGAGGCAGACCCCCTCCCCACCATGGGCAGAAATAATGACTCAGACAAATGGATTGCAAAAGTGATGGAAAGTTTAAATGGAAAGCGGTGAGTGTGTACAGAGAGCCAGAAGCACAGTGACAAAGAAAGATCCCAAAGCAGACCCAAAAAAACGTCCCATCCCCACCTGAGGGTACACCCAAGACCCCCAGGGCTCCTTCTCCCCCTTTCCCACTCCTAGGCTAGTCTCGGCTGGCCAGATCTGAGACTGCCCATCCCCAGTGGCCTTAGGCCTAGCCAGGCCCAAGGCCAGGAGACATCTCCCTCAGTTACTGGGTGATGGTGAGGGGAAGAAAAGAGGAAGTGCCAGACCCCACACTGGATCTTATAGTGGTGCAGAGAACTATGGTAGGAAATACCTAGTTTCCTGTGTCCACCCACTGGGCTGGACTTCTGGACACAGGAAGCACCCCACGTAGCAGAGGGCACCCAGCCCAAAGTGCTACACATGCACTTCATTCTGGTTTATATTCATGCCATTGTGTTAAATCTGTGCTACATTACTTCTCTTAAGCATACTTAGAACTAATAACAGTGCCTATTTCAGGACCATCCTTGTTTCATGTTCTAAACCCACTGCATCTTCATCTCAATAGTGCCAGTAGCTTCTGTCACATTTGTAAATGCATTTGTGGTCCCAGAAACAATTTATTTATGCTTGAACTTTTTGCGATAAGAGCACTGCCTTTGCAGGATTAACCGCTGCTGCCCATGTATTTATGACTCGGGCAACTTGTTTTTCCTGCCTTTAATAAATAATGAAGCCCGGATGGCTTTGCAATTGGGTTCTCGCCCTCCTGGAGCCGTGGCATGAGCCGGAACAGAGCACTGATGCCATTTGGAGGCAGAAGCTCATTTCTCCAGCAAAGCAATTCTCAGCAGAATGTAACAACCACCCCACACAGACTGCTGCTATAAATACAGTGACAGCCTGGTAAGGAGTGGTATGGGAAATGTGGGCTGTGGTTCAGCATCTCCCACCATACCGAGTGCCTCTTTAGAGGCTGCTGCCTCCTCTGAGATGTTGAGCACCCTCTGTTCCTGCCTACATCAAATTATGCCTAAAAAGCAAACTGAGGCCAGTAAGTGAAGCAAAACTCCACATATAAATAGTACCTTAATTAGCCAGACAGCAAAAAATTAACTAGGGACACAGTCTTTCCACACAAGACTTTCAGATTTGCTGCATGCAGTGAAGTTGAGGATGGATTTTGCTGTTATTAGGGAGCAATGAGCACAATCTTTATCAAACACGTGTTCCGAGGGGAGCAATTCTTTTCTTCTGACCAGGATGGTCATTGTGACTTAGACCAGCAGATCAATAGAGAGTTGGGAAACATCCTCCAAGAACCTACGTGCTCACAAAGACGTTTTCCAAAGGTTTTTCAGTTTCACACACATTTTCTGTGCTTACTCTCTACATCACTTTGTGGTCAATAAGCTTACACTGGTGATGTCCTAACAATCATCCTGCTCCCCCAAAACAGTTGTCTGTATGGCACTGCTGGAGCTCTTTAAACAATTTTGTTTGAATTTCAGCTGCACAGACTGTTGATAAAAAAACTGACATTCTTTTCTGAAACTTTGTCCCTGAGGTGCATGAAGTCCTGTGTGACCCTGTCAGGCTCATTCAGCACAAAGCTTCCCTTTTCTCTGCAGGCTTCAGCAGCAAACGATTAGCAGAAGAGAATACCCTCTGCCAAGACAGCCCTGCTGCCTCCCTATTTCTGACTTTCACAGTTTTCAGTGCATTTATCTCAGATTTCATCAGGAATGGTGAAGTCCTTTTGGATGAATGGAGGTACACAGAGAATTAAAGCAGATTGTAGCAGAGCAAAATTCAGTCTCCTGAGCCTCTTGCTCACACCATACCCAGCAAAACCCCACTGCAGCTAAGGGGCATGTCACTGAACACAGCCCACCTGGCCATTAACTCAATCTGAACAGGCTTAAGATGCTGCCTTGGGAGAAGCAAATTTTCACTTCCCCATGTTCATTTTATGCTCAATCTTAAGCTTCCTGTATTGAAAACTAAACATTTTGAGGGAATGGGACTTCAGCTCTAAGTGTTTTAAAATGCTTGTATCATAGATATTTACGTGCTGTGCATGGCAGAGTAATAGTATATTTACCTCAAACCTTAAAAACTCAAAATGTTTCAGATGCTTAAATATATGCCTTAAAGCAAACACTGTAAACACCTTGTAAAAACAAAATTCCCAAGTGTTGGCAAATAAACAAGCTGCAGGGACATGCAAACACAAAGAAAAATTATTGCAAGATAACAGCAAATGAATAAAATGCAGGTTAAATTTTGAAGCAGAAATTCAGGGGCCTCTTTTAATGGGTCAAGTCTTCCTAGGCTGCTTACCACAGCAGACCACACACCATTCTTAATTACACCAGTATAAATCCAGTAAAACTCTATTGAAATCCTGAGCTCACAAAAGCATGTCTGAGAGACAGCATAACTGCTCTTCCCATCTATCTCCTCCCTTTTTTCAGGTTATGTATAGCATAGCTATTGGTGGTTCAGGCTCAGGCTTTCCAAACCTTTTGGAATGTGCAACTCCAGAAGGAATACAAACTTAAAGCAGCAGCAAAAAGAATGCAAAGACTGTGTATTTATGGCAGAAAATGGACAAAGCATCAAGGAAGGAGAAAAGCTGGGCCCTTGAACGGCCTCCCACCCCAGCACCCCTCTGTTGCCATTGCTATCTCTGACCTGCTTTGCAAATTTTGCTCCCATAGAACGATGTGACTAATTGGAAAGATGGAGGCTGCATGTCCTGCCTTGGTCAAAGAAAGGAAGCTGAATCTCTGTGAGAGATACAATATGTTCTGGGGCAGGGCAAACTGTGGATAAGGGAGGTGGTCAGAGCCAATGAGGGGCTGAGACACAGATGGGGACACCACAGAGAGTGATCCCAGAGGCTGAAGCAATCACCCATGTGCCACCTTTTTCCTAAGTGTAAGAGCTTATCCATCCCCAAAGGCACCAAAACTGGCTGCAGTGAAAGAAACCTGGAGAATCAGCCCCACTTTGGAGGATGCAGTAGGTAGAGAGGAGTTTGGGTTTACAAACCTCTCATTTCATGCTGGATCCTTCTGAATGTTTAGCTCCAACAGCTGAAGATCTTTTGGTGATGACTCCATGCTCACAAGCATGCCTTTAAACTTGTGACCAGATTAGGGAGCCTCTCACAATTTAGAAATGTGAATTATTGGCATTGTGTTCTAACCAAAATAGGGGGTGTGTGTGTATACAGAATCACAGAATTGCTTTGGTTGGAAAATACCTCTGAGATCAACTGTCAACCTAAGATCATTGTGGCCAATAAACCATATCTTGGAATGCCATGTCTGCATGTCTTTTGAACACCCCCAGAGATGTTGACTCCACCACCGCCTTGGCAGCATGCTCCAATGCCTGACTGCTCTTTTGGAAAATAAGTTTTTCCTAATATCCAATCTAAACTTCCCCTGGCACAATATGAGGCCAATTCCTCTCATTCTATCACTCAGTACTAAGGAGAAGACACCAACCCCCACCTCAACAGAACTTTCTTTTGGGCAGTTGTATAGAGTAGTAAGGTCTCCCCTCAACCTCCTTTTCCAGGCTAAAGAACCCCAGTTTCCTCAGCTGCTCCTTACAAGACTTGCTCTCCAGATCCTTCACCAGCTTTTCTGTGCTTCTCTGGACACACTCCAGTACCTCAATGTTTTTCTTGTAGTGAGAGGCCCAGAACTGAACCCAGTATTCAAGTTGCAGGCTCACCAGTGCCACATATATTTATATATGTAAATACATGTATATATATATATATGTAAACATACACATAAACGTATTGTATGCCTATGTAGGCCAATAACTTCTATCTTTGCCCTAAAGCCTTGATCCAATGTAGCAGCCAAACAGAGGGAGAAAATTGCCTTGCACTGTGCTGTGTATATTACACATCCTGACAGTGTGCAAACCACCACTGTAAATTACAGAAAAATACTCATTGCAACATGGATAGGAACAACACCACAGAAACATTTCCCTAAGGTTACAAGGCTCCTCTGTGTTATGCAATATGGCAACATTTATGTCTAATTTCCTAACTCCTGGGAGCTCCTGCAGGAGAGAGGTTTCCATTTGGAATCGTCAGAGTTTGTTTTACACCAAACAGACTTGATCCAAAATGTTTGCTTAATATGTACAGCTTTGGTGATCCTACTGTGCATATATTAAAAGCTAGATTTAGTATTGCAGTGGCAATAAAAGCAATGAAGAGACTTTACAAGTAAGAAGAAACACATAAAGACTGGGTGCATCTGGACTTTGAATAATGTATGAAATCCAAATTTTAGGGCTGGATTGTAGGATAAATGCAGTCCCAAAAAGCAACTGGAATTGCATGATCACTCTGATGCATTGATCTTCAAGGGTTTTAGTGCAAATACTCTGGTGCAAGATACTGCCTTTCTCCATTAAACCTTCTCTGAAAGAGTCAATATTTAGATGAATTTCAAGCTACAGTGAGAATATCACAGTCTAGTCATGAAGCTCTAAATCATTCTGCACAGTTTTCAGGGAGTGAAGCATAAGCAAAACTGAGAAGCCACTTTTTCATCATACAATTAAGGACCAATCTATGATGCTTTGCTCCCCCCCCGGCTGCTAGATTCCTGTTCCTGCCTCAGATGTGACCCCTTATATTAGCTAATTTCATGTGAAATGCAGGAATATTCTCAGACCGGGACATGTCACCCTCTTACCCATCTTTTATCTTGAATGCTGGTGGGAAACTGCTGGTTTCCAGGGGTGCTCCAGCTCAAAGCTATTGCACAGAAAGTAGCAATGATACCTTTCATCCCCTGATTCCTTTTCTAGAGGCAGCAAGGTCCCTTCTTTTGTGATTTGGCTGTGTGTAGCTCTGGCAGTCCTTGAACAGAAGAAGGTAGAGCTGCAGCTTGGAGCTGGGGCTCCAAAAATGACAGTAGCTTTCCCCTGCTCACCAGCTATGCTGTTGTGACTGCTGTGTTGGGGTTTAAAACCAAATCCTCTCACACAGTTGATGGATAGATACACCTCTACCTCAGTGGTGAAAGGCCAGAAGAAACTACTGATATAGCAAGAGGCAAGGGGTTAAAACTCAGGTTTTGGTCATCTCTGAAGCTCCTGCTATACTTTATGTGAAGGGCATGATCCATGCTGTGAGCTCATGCTTTCCACAGGGCTTGGGCAAACCTTTCAAAACCTGATCCTTTCTATGCTGCTGAAGCCTCTGTGTCAGCCTTTTGGATCTGTGATTCTACAGTTTGCTTACCACCTTGCCTGAAGGTGAGGCAGCACTTTTCTGGCACAGGTTCTAAGAGGCTGCCTAACTTACATATGCTGATACATGCTATGAATTACATGGTGACTAGGATTAGTCATCCATTCACATTCATTTCTTGAGCTTTCATAAGTGATACACTAAATGTTTAGATCCACATCTAACAATGAAAAATAGTAATTAATGGAAACAATTCACAGAACTCCTGTTTGCTGTGATAAAAGAGTGGAGTTTATAAAATTACTTTAGATTCAAGTATTTAATATGGAGAAACTTCACAACCAGTAAATGCCAGAAGAGATTGCTTCATCCTCTGATATATGCTGCTCACTGAATACAAAGAAGTAAGTGATTGCCTCAGTAACGGGCAATCAAGCCATGGTCAGGCACTAAAACCAAACCAGCAATGGATTTGAGAAAGTTGGTCACAAATATAACAATAGAGCCCCATGGATCACCAGGGATGTAAATGGCAGTGATATACTGGAAGGTTTTAACTCTTTATAAGAGAGTCAAGTGTGGTAAAGCAGGGTGTGTAAGGGATGATGCTGCTTCACTCACTTTTTCCAGATCAGCTGGATGAAAACAGTTATCACTCATCTTGCCCTCCCTTGTTACCAGTGTGCTACCAGCTGGCATCTGCACACACACATCTGAGGTGTCATCTGATGCCTTTCTGGTAGATAGACTGGTTAATGTGTGTGCTCCATGAACCTGATACCAAGCTCCTCCTAGACATCAGGAGAAGCATCTGTGGAAAAGTTTGTTTGCAATTCCAGCTCCTGAGCAAAGGGTTGTCAGCCTGCTCCAGTTGGTGACAGGAGGTGACTGGTGAGAGATGAAGGGTAGTGGGAAGGCAGCTCCTGACCAGTGCACTACTATCTGGTGGGATAAAGAAAGGTGGGGCATTAGTGGGGTGTGCAGACAAAGCCCTCAGCAGGGTCAAATTTCTGAAGGCTTCTTGGATGCTGTATGTGCTAACATGGTGCTCTCACAGTACTTCTAACCATCTACATGGTGCTCTGAGTGGGACAGCACAGCCTGGCAGGCACTGAGAAGTGCACCAAAGCACTGCTCACTGTGAAGCCAACATCTGGGCTCTTGGGGAGGTAAGAGGTGGAGGGGTACAGAAGTGTTGATATTGCTTTATGAATTATTGTCTGTGTTAGCTGACACATTTCAAGCTTCAAAAGAGGCATAAGCACTACTCATGGGTTTAAACTGTAAATCCTTAGGAAAAAAATGATCCTTGAAAATCAAAGAAAAACAACATTAAAAACAAAACTTCTCTCACTTCATTTATATTTTATAATAGTTTAACTTGTCAGTAGGATGTAATTTGTGACCCCTGAGCAGAAGATGCTCAGAACTGCCACAAAACTGCCAAAAGACATCAACTTTTGTTTTATTTTGTCCTTTGTCCTTGTTGCTCTATATCTTTAGAATGAGCCATTGATAAACTATATTTAACATAAAGTATTAAAAGTAAAGTTCTCCCAAGGCTGAAACCCACTGTGTGGACTTTCAGATATTCATGATCATGTTATAAATCAACTGTGAATTTAAACTCTGTCAAAACTTAGGATAAAATGGCTTTTCTGGTTGTGGCTATTGTTATAGATTGTAAAATATACTCTGACTAGTTTCAGAATTGATTTTCCTGCATTGCAAAGAAGTGTGTTCCCATTTGAGAATGATGTCCATTAACAGAGGTAATTTTACATACCAGCTCACAGAAACAGCTGCACAGTGCTGAGTTTTCTGTTGTTCACAGTTTAATAAATGTCTAGTTTTAAGGTTCATTAGGTCACTGTAGATGATCTCCTCTGTACTATATGTCTCAGAGTCACTGTACAGAACAGCTTCTTTGTAGCTGTGAAGCTGTGAATGCTCTCTAAAGTTTATGTTCATTACACTTCCAAAAACAAAACAGAAAGTAAAAAGTGTAATTGGCTAGGAGATCAAAAGAAAATGTCAGAGGAACATCACAGATTGCCTGTTGCCAGACCCCAGTACTGTGGACACATTGTGTATGTGACAAGTTGCCGCGTGTCTGCACATACACATTTAATTGATGTTTTTCCTTCTAGGAACTGGTTGTTTATACTTAGACTAAAAATAACTTGGGCCAAATTTCCACTAAAAAATGCCAAAAATCCAAGGAGAACTTTGAAGAAAAGTGTGGTATGGAAGTACTGCTTATTTTAATAACTGCTGCTATCTTCTCTATACATCAAAGGTTGCATTTTGCAAGATGGATGCTTAACTTCTACCTGAAAAATATGCATATGCAAATAAGTAAAAATAGATTTAATTACCCAGCTGCAAATATTCTCTTTTCACCAGCCAAAATGCTGAGCAAAATGCAGGTGGCCAGACTTGGCTCAGGAACTGCATATGAAAGCTGCAGTCCAACATATCACTGTCTACCTGGGTTCTGTACTCCCTTTGCTACTTCTCAACATGCTGTGATGTGCTTCAGAAGGCAGGACATCCAGGACATCAAAATTAAACCCCAGGGAAGGAAAGCAGCTTTTTGATATGTTTGCTGTCTGTGAGGCTGAGTTCACATTGGTGAGTACTCATCAGTGAGTATTTCCACTGGGTATCAGTAAAGATCTCCTCAAAGCTGCCCATAGCTTGGACATGATAAACTGAATTACAGCTGTAATTTGTTAGTATTTGGGATAATTTTACTCAGATTTCTTGCATGTGAATAGTTAGAACTTAGATATGGATATCAAAGAACACATAGGCTTACATATGGATGTGAACTTACATATAGATATCAAAGACCATGCAGAGACATGTGCTTGTGCAGATGTAAAGGAAAATTAGGCTCCCATCTTTGACAACTGCTCCTCTGTATAATAAATTTTTTCATGATCACAGGAGCATGCAGCTTACTCAAGTTAGGTATGGAGGACTGAGATGTCTGAGTCCTGGATTTGTAATAAAGTTTTTCCCTACTAGTTGATGTTTTGAGCTCAAAAAATCCATCAAATTTAGCTCAGTTGATCACATTATGGAATACATGTTCTGAAAACAGTGAGGAACAGCATTCCTTATCATCACATCATTTCTCATAGTCCTGTTTCATGCTGCAGCAATGCACTAATCAGAATAAAATGAAACAGGCTTCTTCTTCTATTTTTTTATTTAATGTCCATTTGCCAAAATGAAAAAGGTTTCATATAAATGTGTGGGTCGTTGGTTCCTTTCTGTCACATTTTGGTTGGCTGCTGAGGTGGTGGTGTGCCCAGTTCGACAGTGTGGGAACAGCTTCCTATCTGCAGAGAGGCCTGTCCAAGCCTCCTGGCTTACCTGACAGCCAGAAGAACTCATCTTCAGAAATATACCTATAGCACAGGACTGAAGGAGCCTGAAATATTAATTCCCCAAATCCTGGGTATCTTGATTCAGTCCAGGGTTGTCAGACTTCAGGATCCATGCCGTCCTGCCGGCCCAATTTCTTCCTACAACCAGGGAGCTGGCTGCTGCCCATTACACTGGATCATCAAACTAGCATATTTTGCTTTATATAAACCAATTTTTCCAGTATTTTTCTTCTGAAGGTAATTCTCATGTGCTCTTTATTTTGTTCTGGTTTTGAACAAAACTTTTATGGAATACCAAAATTCCAGAGGAAGTGATTGTCCAAGCTTAGTCCACCTCTACCTTTGATTTTTGAAAGAACTTATTCATGTCTCTTCATATTTAGCCTGGTCAGTCTTTTGTTTTGTTGCCTTTGATTTTGTTGTCTTCTTGTTGTCTAACTTTATCCCACTGCATCTTGTTTCTGATTATCATTTAAATTAAGCTCAAAACTCCATCCCAAACATAAAGAGTTTTCTTGCTCTCTACACTGCTTTCATTTCCTTCCACCTCCTTCCCGTCCCTCCACCTCCAGCTTTTCTTTTGTCTCTTTAGCTGCAAAATAGAGTCTCTGAAGTCATTCTGCAGCTGAAATTCAATTCTTTTGGATATGTCTCCTCTTCTGATCAGGGGACTCTTGGATCCCCTACTTTCCTCTTGTTCCTAATGTCAAAGCTCCAAATTTTTTTGGTAAGCATTTATTTCTTACGGTGTGAAAGAAAAGAAAGTCAGGCAAAGGAACATACTCTCGACTAGGTCATTCTGTTAGCAGAAACTGATGGCAAGAATAAAAATAAATCACATAGCTCTGACACTTACTCATTTTAAAAGGACTGATGGGAGACAAGCATAAAAAACAAAAGCCCAAAAGTAGATTTGAACAAGAGGGCGAGCAGCATAGATCTAAAAACCTAATAAAGCTTCAGTCAAAACAATTTCAGAGAGGAGAGAGTACCAGCAGAAGGGGCCATATGCTTGGCTCAGCCTGATTAGCAGAAATAAATAGAGGTGCAGCCATCCTATGAAAGGAAAACTTCCTGAGTCAGCATATGAAAGACTATGAAAAGAGAAGTGCAAGACTAACAGTAACCTTGTGCATGTTTAATTTGGGCATTCTTGTTTCAAAAAAAGGAAACAACAATAGACAGAATCCAGGGAAATGCCAAAGAAAGGGAAATAATTAGAATAGGTGGAGCTTCTGTAATAAGAGGCATTTAGGATTTATCCATTTTTGTAACAGGAAAAGAAAAATAAGTGGCTATCATACTGAGTAAGAGATACTATAGTGTAGGCTAGTCAAATGATCCTATTCACTGCTTCCCATAGCAAGCTGATACTGAAAATAATGAAAATAATGGGATCCTTTGTATACTGTGTAATTAATGTATGGAACATATTCTAATTGTGTTGAAGAGGGAATGCATGTTGGTGTGAACCAGCACTATTACTGCAAGTTGTAGGCACAAATAAATTTGAGTCTTAACAAAATGAACATTCTTGTAAGGTTTTAGGTTCCCCCCTTTTTTCTTGTTTGCAAACAAGACCTGATGACTCTTAAGATGTTAGTGAATTGCAAGGTAAAACAACAAATTAGTCCAGAGGGAAAGTTACTAAAATACAGCCCACTCCCCTGAATGCTCAATACACTGTCAAACTCAGAGTTCAAAATAGGCACATCTCCAAGAACTGAAACGGTGTTCGTTGACACTGGAAGAAAGATTTCCATTGACTTAATGGATATTGGATCAGGCCTTCAGGAGGAAACATAATGATCACATTTAATGCCAAGCACTAACCATCAAGCAAGTACTGAGTGTGGGAGAGCACTCCATTCAGGTAAGCCTGCCAAGTTCAATGTGCCCCGGTGTGGCCATTTCTCTGGATCCTGAAGTGCTTGCAAGAGCTGTACTTTTTCACTACATTTGAGTCCATCAGAAGCCATCAGACCCTAGGACAAACTGATATTATTTCACTGTAAAAAGAAATAAAAGATCCAAGAAGTGGTTTTGCAGCGGGCTTTTTCCTGCACACAAGCAATGGCTTGAAAACATCCAGTGATGGCTCTGTATACACAGCTGTATACTCAAGAGTATCTTTAATTTCTGACTTAAATTCTGGTAAGACAGAGTTGATTGATGTGGCCAACAATTTATACTGAATGTAAAACTGATAGAAGCAGAAGGGCAGATTATTCTTAACAAATTGCATCGGGGTGGAGCAGGGAATGGTAAGTTCAACACCAGCTCTGTTTCAAGCCCTATAGAGTTGACTTGCATGATTTGTATGTGCCTCCAGAAATTATTAATCTTATAGATGAACAATTATAAATCACACATCTAAAGTATCATGCTGAGATTTTTCTCTCCTGGATTTTTGATGTGGTTTAGTTAAAAATTACTGACGTGGTTTAGTTAAAAATTACTGTGGGGGACTGTGTCCCCAGGACTGAATGCCTGAAGATTAGAAACTGCAAGGAGAGATGAAATGGGAGCCACCTGTTGATGGCTTAACAAGTAACTCCGATGGATGAGATAAGGGTCAGCTGCACTACCCTAATAAGTATCACCAGCCAGTAAGAAGAGGTGGTCAATTAGCCAATCCTCGGCAGCCACACCAAGAGGAGAGCAACGAGTGTGAGCTGCGAGGAAGGCAGTTGTCAGTCTGCTGGGCTTGCTGCTGCGGGCAGGAGCCCTTGACCTGGGTGCTCCCTACCCTCCTGCTTGAATTCCACCCCTGTCGCCGTGGGTGCCACCTGGCGCCCTACTGCGACAAATGGTGACCCCGGTGTGATGTGAGGAACAGAGAATTCAAGCAGAAGTTATCTTTGTTGTGCCTAGAGCTGCAAAACAGAGTAGAACCTGAAGAAAAAAGGAAAAGCTGAGCTTTGGACAAAGCACCAGACTGAAAGACAAAGCATCAAGCACAAATTGGTGAGCTGGAGGCTGAACACTTATTGACTGTTTTTCCAAAATAATTTGAAGATTGAGATAGCTGTCGTGTGTATGTGAAAGCTTAAAGCCTTGGTGGTTGAAATAGAGGAAGCTCATAAGGATGGTTTAAACATGTATGTTTCTGCATCAACCTCTGAAGTAGAAAGTGCGCAAACAGCCCTTCTGGAGCAAGAATGAAAGCAGTAGCTTCAACCCCAGGATCTTCCTGGGATTGAGATACTGAAGTGCCAGTCAGAGGTACTGTTTAAATAGTGGATTGCATAACTGATGGGTGAATTTGAAACTGAGGAATAGGCATCATTACACAAAGTAGATATTGATTTAGAAGAAGGAGAAGGCACAGGCTGCTCATGAAAAGGACCAGGAGATGTTAACAGCCCAGTGAAACTTTAAGCCCAAGAGCCAGATGATGTGAAGTGGATGGCATGAGCACTTTGTGCAGAGATGGCCTTTACGTATCACCCCTATGCTGATGGCTCTAGAGGGTCTGGGCAATGAGCCACTGGGACTAGATTCCAGTGTAGCTAAAGGCAGTGGGGATACTGCATTTCGGTCCAGAACCGGAGTTTGGACACCTGTCCGGCTGAGGCAGGTGTGCCACTGGGACGGATTCCAGTGTAGCTAAGAGGTCCAGAACCAGCGCTTTGATATTTGTCCGGGTGAGGCAAGTGAGTCACTGGGAATATGATGGTCCAAGAATTAATAAAGGACAAAGACTTAGTTAGCCTGTCAGTTAGTATCAGAACAGAGAGGTTGAACAGTTAACAAATCACCTAAAAGAAAGAACAGACAAACAGTGAGCTTCCCAAGGAGCAACTTCAGAGAGATACACAAGAAGCAAAATGAAGAAATTAAGAAACTGGAGTGCATGGTGTGCAGAAAACTTGCGAAAGGGTGGAGGAAAGAAGACAGCTCAGCAATCATAGTAAAGGAAGAATTACCTCTTGAAGGCACAACTGATAAAGAAATCAACAAAGATAAGGGAACTTGAAGCCCAGGTGGAATGTCTGAAAACTGATCAGGAATGTAAAGAGAGAAAAAAAAAAAAAGATAAAGAATATGTCTGAAAAGTGATCAATAACATGTGAAGAAAGAGGAAAAAAAAAAGATGAAGAAATAAGTTTTAACAGGAGCTGGCAAATATTAAAAGAAGAAAAACAAAAAGGGGGAATTGTGGGGGACTGTGTCCCCAGGACTGAATGCCTGAAGATTAGAAACTGCAAGGAGAGATGAAATGGGAGCCACCTGTTGATGGCTTAATAAGTAACTCAGATGAATGAGATAAGGGTCAGCTGCGCTACCCTAATAAGTATCACCAGCCAGTAAGAAGAGGCGGTCAATTAGCCAATCCTCGGCAGCCACACCAAGAGGAGAGCAATGAGTGTGAGCTGCGAGGAAGGCAGTCGTCAGTCTGCTGGGCTTGCTGCTGTGGGCCCTTGACCTGGGCGCTCCCTACCCTCCTGCTTGAATTCCACCCCTGTCGCCGTGGGTGCCACCCGGCGCCCTACTGCGACAAATTACTGATGTGGTTCAGTTAAAAATTACTTCATGGTAGCATGTAAGTTTTTACATGTATATGTGTATATTTGCATATGAGATCTAAACAAAAGATGAAGTAATAAAAAATAAAAATCACCCACAAAGAAATCAACAGAGACCATAGCCAAGACTACAACTGGATAAAAAGTCCAGTTCTGGGCCCCTCAGTTTAGAAAGGACATCGAGACACTTGAACGTGTCCAGAGAAGGGCAACAAGGCTGGGGAGAGGCATTGAGCACAGCCCTATGAGGAGAGGCTGAGGGAGCTGGGATTGTTTAGCCTGGAGAAGAGGAGGCTCAGGGGTGACCTCATTGCTCTCTGCAACTACCTGAAAGGTGGTTGTAGCCAGGAAGAGGTTGGTCTCTTCTCTCTAGCAACCAGCATCAGAACAAGAGGACACAGTCTCAAGCTGAGCCAGGGGACATTTAGGCTCGAGGTGAGGAGAAAGCTCTTCACAGAGAGAGTAATTAGTCACTGGAATGGGCTGCCCAGGGAGATGGTGGAGTCACCATCCCTGGAGGTGTTCAAGAGGGGATTGGACGTGGCACTTGGTGCCATGGTCTAGTCATCAGGTCTGTGGTGACAGGTTGGACTCGATGATCTGCGAGGTCTCTTCCAACCTTGGCGATACTGTGATACTGTGAAAACTGCAAAAGACACATGTGCAGCTAAAGCACCACCCAAAGATATAATTCTCTGTTTTTTATAAAGTCAGCTTCAGCTAGCCCTTAAAGTTTCAATACAGCACAATTCACATTTCAGGCTTTTGCTGAGATGTGAAATTATACTTTCAAAATATTGAAGACTCATTTCCCACTAAGTGCCAAACTACGTTTAAGGAAAAAAAAAAGGATGTAAATTCATAGTGAGAATTTAAGAAATGTATTCTGTAAGAGAACAGCAGAGTGCCCCATTTCTTTTACAGTGACATATTAACCTCCTCCTGTCAGTGTGTTGAAAGGAAAAAAAAAAATCCCTTCACTCATGAAGACCAAAAATCTTTATTTTCACCTAGTAATGTTTGCTTGCATTTTTCAGACCTCTTTAAAGTAAAAAGCATAATGCACCCATTGGAGGGATGTTAGATAATTTCCATCCCAGACTTCTGAGGAACTGCAAAACAAACTGCAGGTCCAGCAATAAACTACTCCAACCAGTATGAGACCTGGGTGACTGGAGAACAGCAAATAAAATATCACAGAGACAGCTGTAGGTGGTTTTATTTAAGCCAGGATAGCAAAGTGCTGGTTGTTCAGTCAAGTCTGACATGTAGAGTGATTTGGGATGCCACCAGAGAGACAGAATTGTTATGCTTATAAAAGACATATATTTGGCACAACATACCAAAATACATAAATGAATAAAGAGTTCCCTATTAATGATACAGCCTTTTTGTGAGGTTCAGGGCTGGCCATGGTGGAAAACCACATTTTGGTAAGTGGAAGAGAGAAAATGCAACCAAGATACACTAAAAAGAGCTCATGACAAACTATCTTGATACTTTGTTTAAAAACAAAGTCTCATAAGCAACAGATAAAGAGAGGAAATGCAGCTGAACTTACTTACCTCAGTGATCTTATTTGTCTTTAAAGCATCTGGTCTAAGGGGTTCTGGATGCTGGAGAAAGTGAGTATCATTGAAGTGGCCCTGAAATGTCTGACTAAAAGCAGTCATGAGAGAAGGTGGAAAACTAAAACTCGTGCCTACTGTGGGTCCCACTGATTTGTTCCATTAATGATATAGATAAAAGGAGAAATGTGTGGATTCCGTTCCCTGAAGATGCATGTTGGGAAGTGCTGTCAACACAGAATGTAGGGAGAGAGCTGGAGGACACTGAGGCTGAAGGAGATAGAAAGAACTTCAACCTCTGCAAGGGCACATACGTGCAAATTAATAAAATCTTCAGCAAATAGCTAGAGGCTGCTTTCATCCAGAGGCTTTCCTAGTGCAAGATGAGAGCTTGGTAACAAAAGCACATTAACAGTACCTACAGCTGCCATGTCTACCTCCTCTCTCTTGTTTTCTCCCTCTTTCCCCATAGCCTCTCTTTTCTCATGTGGCCTGAAACAGATTTTTTTTTTCATGCTGTAAGCACCATTTCTTCTTGCCATAGAACTGCTGCACCCCCCTTACATGGCAGAGGTGAATGAAGCATAAAGCTACATGTCCTTACAGGCAGCTAAGACTCCTCACTTTGCAGGTCACTGAAGAAGGTATCATGATGCTCATTTATACTTGCCACCCCTCACCTTGTTGCTCTTCTCCATCTGTGGCCCCGGTACTACTTCAAAAGGAGAAAAGGAAAATGACCCCTGGTTAATGTGTACCCCTTTGGAAAGACATGGTTTTGCCACTTCAAACATGAGGAGGAACTCAGACACAGCTTTCCAGTTTCCCAGGCATGTGTTTTAGTTATTAAGCCACTTTAACAGGTAACTGTGGTTACTGTCTCCATTTCCCACTCCATCTGGCTTCTGACCTTGGCATCAATGGCAAGCAGAAGGCTTTTACTCAAAGTGAAAAATTAATTCTGGAAAGAGGTTATGGACTCTGAGTCACATTTTCAAATCATCTCCTATCTCATGGATGTGGGTCAATGCTAAACCCAGGATATATGGAGGATTTCAAATACACTCCTCTCTTTAGTATTTCCTAAGGCAGGCTTAAGTGTTCCCTGCTTTACTCTCTGCCTGCTTTGAATCTCATTCTGAGGCACTTAATCCTCTCCATTCACCCCAGCGGGAATTCAGGCATCTCACTCAGCTCTGAGAACTCTGCTCCTGGAACAAGGCCTGCAACCGCCAGGCATCACTATGCTCCAAAGTGTCTGCTTCTATTTATGAGGCCAAGTTTTGGGTTTGAGCAGCAGTAATCATCTGAGAGGGCATGTACCAACTGCTTGCATGACAGAGCTCAACCATTGCCTCGGAACTTTGCATTCATCTCTTGATGCAAAACTGTGGGATACATACTTTTCTCCTTCAGAAGCTACTCATCAAACCTTTTAGCCCAAGAGGTTCCTAAATGGACCAACATCCTTAGAGGCAGAGGAGGAACAAGAAGAGTAATCTGTGCTAGATACAGGTTTTGCAGTCCTGGAATGATGCAGCTTTCTTCCCCTGAGGAGAATTTTAAGTCTAAATACTCTGTAAACAAAGGTACTCTTGTAAGAAAGTTACAAAAGTGGGTAGTGATTCTGCAGATGTCCAAAAGAGAATTATCCTGAAGTAGGAAAAGGAAGTTATTTGGATCCTAGCATGGTTTCTGAATTCAGGCAGTCATACCACAGCAACATGAAATGCAGTCAGACAAAACAGCAACTTTAGCAATGCTTAAACCAGTTCCTTCCGTACAAGAAGGCAAGATTAAGAGCATAAAATATATCATCTGCCTTGGAGAGGAGTGTCAGATGAGCCTACAGCTGCACTCTATGCAGGTGAAATACTGTTCAACATGTGTGTATCACTGTAGCCTGAAGTCCATGTTTTCCATATAACAAGGCTTCCAAGTGCCCTTGCCTGCTCCCCCATCTTCCCCAGATCTCAGGACAAGCAGGAAATTCTGAAAGGCAGTCATGTCAAGCAGATGGGAAATATTGCCAAAGTGTGGATAGTCATTAGATGGTGTTGGATGATGGGTTGTACACAATGATCTTGAAAGTCTCTTCCAACCTGGTCTGGTCTATTCTGTTCTGTTCTGTTCTATTCTATTCTATTCTATTCTATTCTATTCTATTCTATTCTATTCTATTCTATTCTATTCTATTCTATTCTACTCATAGAATGGAATACCTTGGTGTCATCAGCAAACTTGCTGCACAGTGGCATCGAGTGCACCCCCAGCAAGTTTGCTGATGACACCAAGCTGTGTGGTGCAGCAGACACACTGGAGGGAAGGGATGCCATCCAGAGGGACCTTGACAGGCTGGAGAGGTGGGCACAAGCCAATCTCATGAGGTTCAACAAGACCAAGGGCAGGGTCCTGCATCTGGGTCGAGGCAATCCCAGGCACAAATCCAGGCTGGGCAGTGACTGGCTGGAGAGCAGCCCTGAGGAGAGAGACTTGAGGGTGCTGGTGGACGTGAAGCTCAACATGAGCTCTCAATGTGCACTTGCAGCCCGGAAAGCCAATCAGATCCTGGGCTGCATCAAGAGAAGTGTGGCCAGCAGGTCAAGGGAGGTGATTCTCCCCTCTACTCAGCTCTGGTGAGACCCCACCTGGAGTACTGCCTCCAGTTCTGGAGCCCCTATTACAAGAGGGATCTGGAGGTGCTGGAAGGTGTCCAGAGAAGGGCCACGAGGATGATCAGAGGGCTGGAGCACCTCTCCTGTGAGGACAGACTGAAGGAGTTGGGGCTGTTCAGTCTGGAGAAGAGAAGGCTCAGAGGTGACCTCATTGTGGCCTTCCAATATCTGAAGGGGGCCTACAAGAAGGCTGGGGAGGGACTTCTCAGGCTATCAGGTAGTGATAGGACTAGGGGGAATGGAATGAAGCTGGAGGTGGGGAGATTCAGGCTGGACATGAGGAGGAAGTTCTTCACCATGAGAGTGGTGAAGCCCTGGAATGGGTTGTCCAGGAACCCATTGGTTGAGGCCCCATCCCTGGAGGTGTTTAAGCCCAGGCTGGATGAGGCTCTGTCCAGCCTGATCTAGTGTGGGGTGTCCCTGCCCATGGCAGGTGGGTTGGAACTAGATGATCCTTGTGGTCCCTTCCAACCCTGACTGATACTATGATAATATAGATAATAATCAGTAACACTGCCCCTCTTTTAAAGGCAGCATAAAGTGACCAGGAAAAAAAAAAAAAAAAAAAAAAAAGAAGCTATTGCCTTTGCCCTTTCTCTGCTTCTGTTATTCCCACATTTGTTGGATCTCACAGGCATCAGCCATCCTCCCCTACCCAGGGAACAATGCACAAACTGAGCCGCTTCAGATTCAGGAGTGCTTATCACGTTCAGAAGACACACAAAACCTCATGGAGCCCTGATATGTTTTAGCTGTTCATCACGACAAAGATTTCAAACAGACTAAGTTAGACCTGTACAAAGTGAAATCTAGGTGACTGGTGGTTCTTGGGTTTTCCACATTTTTACTCCTGGTAAGGAAGTCTTCGTCTTCACGCCCCATTTATTGGGCTTTTCAAAAGAGATTTTTTAATTACTATTTTCTCTTCTGGTATCTTCCACCTGTCATGAAAGTTCAACTGCTTAAACTTTACCTGAGCTACACAACCAGTACTTGGATTCATGGGGTGCTAGTGCTCTGTCAAGTGAGAAGTGGCAGCATTGCCCTTCCTTGGCACTCCCTTTCTGCTGCACTGGCTTTGGGTCACAGCTGAACACCAGTGGTTTTCTGGCATCACACTTGATTGTATCTGTCATCTCATGACCTCTAAGGATCATCCCTTTTTCATGGCTTCTGAATGCTTTTATAATTAATTCTCTACCTTGCATTTAATCTCCTTGTCCCATAGTGAAATGGGCTAAGTAGAAGTGCCAAGAACCCAGCTGGGTGAATAGAGCAGGACCATGATGCAACGAAGAAAATCTTGGGAGCTATCGATCCAGTAGATTTCCCAACATATTTCACCAAGCAGTCCAGAATACAAGGCCTGACTCTCTCGGCCACTGAAATTCAGCACGGAAGTTTTTAAAGGGTTTATTTAAATGAACTTTCCTTGGCATTTTCTTTGCAAGTGATAAAAAGCCTTCTTCTTGCTTCACTGGTCATAATGCATATTTTCTCTTGGACCTACAAACTCATTCTCTCTTGTTTGGATGCCAAACAAATTTATCTCCAGCTTTCATCTACTTCAAAAGGGGTTTTTATTTTGCTGCTGTTATGTCTGCAGTGCATACCCAAATTGTAAAGGCTTAGTGAGTGTTAACAATGTTTATCTCTAATTTTTGCAATTGTTTTCAGATGCATTGTAATGTGTTTTTCTCATGTTCAGATATATTTCATTAAGAGAATGTTATGGCTTTTAGAATCCTTGAGTGCTAGTTTTAAGATAGATGTATGCGAATATCTGTCACATTTAATTATCTCCTCCATCAAATTCAGTAAGTGGTCTATTAAGAGCAAAATGACTGGTTCATATACTCATTAGAAAAAGGGAGATTTCATGGTACAACAAAGAGGAAACGAATTTTTTATTCCTGATTGTACAAGAAAGGAGGAAGAAATCACGATGCCTAAAGAGGATTGTTTAATCTCTTGTATGAACTAAGCCAATCTAGAATATTTGCTTTGTGCTGTTGGTATGAGTTGTAGATGCTTTGATCACTGGTTCAAATCCAGCTCTGTACATGGAGAGTGAAAGCTATTATAATGAAATAGCTAATTGATGGCCTATCGTGCTGGTTCGGGCTGGAATAATTTTTCTTATAGCAGCTCATATGGGACTACATTTTGGATTTGTGCTGGAAACACAGGGGTGTGTTAGCTGTTGCTGAGCAACACTTATGCAGAGTCAAGGCCCTCTCCACTTTTCACACCACCCTGCCAGTGGGTATGCTGGGGGTGCATAGGAAGTTGGAAAGAGACACAGCTGGGACAGTTGACCCCTACTGACCAAAGGGATGCTCTATCCGTAGGACATCATACTCAGCATATAAAAGTGGAGGATGAAGAAGGAAGTGGGGAATGCTTTTGAGTGATGTTGTTTGTCTTCCTAAGTCACCGTTAAGTGTGATGGAGCCCTATTGTCCTGGAGATGGCTGGTGCCTGCTGAGGGGAAGTGGTAAATGGATTCCTTGCACTGCTTTGCTAACATGCACGGTTTTTGCTTTAGTTATTAAACTGTCTTTATCTCAAACCACAGGTTCTTACACTTTTAGTCTTCTGATTCTCTCCCCCATTGTGAGAGACTAAAGCTTATCTCTCCTGGTGACTCAACAAAGATAAAATCACTTGCTGTTTGTCCAGACAATAGCTGATGTGCGTTGGGCAGAGCCACTGGAAGGACTCTTGGAAGGTGCAAAGATAACATTGCTCATGGGACTGCAGCTGGCCTACAACAATGGCCCAAGGGCCCAGCATTCACACCTTCAGGACAAGATCATTTCCAGCCATCAGATACCCCAGGAAAGGACAATGGTTCCTGATGTGAAAAGAGTGTGTGGGTAGCTAGATGGAGCAGGAGGAGGCGGAGGCCTTCCCCCCCTCCATCCAGTGGCTGCCCAAACTCACCTGAGTACACAGAAAGATTTCCTGGGGAAAGATACCTGGACCTAAAGATGATTTCCCAGAACAATATCCTGGGGAACAACACCTGGACACTTGCCTAAGGGCTAAAAAACTGTATAAAAGACTGGAGCAACTACTGGCTTGAGGAGGAGAAAATTGGAGAAGCAAGATGCAGAAGAAAGCAGACGGCACCACACGTGGGAAACATCACGGAGCAACCCCACGGACCAACACAATGGATCTTGGACTCTCCGTGCCCTAAGTTCCGCCTGCTGCAACTCATGGAGCTGAAGAAGCTGTTCAGAGGACCTCATCCCTTCTACAGCCAAAGCCTCAGCACCCTTCCTCTGCAGACCCAACATCTCCTGCAGCACCGTTTCTCTACAGACCCAACATCTCCTGCAGCACCTTTCCTCCACAGACTCAAACTGTCTTGGGGGGTGAGGGGTGTGGTAATATAATTCTTTCCCTCTTCTCCCTTTCTTCTCTCTCTCCCTATTCTCTCTCTCTCCCCTTCTGATCCCTCCACTTTACTTATGTCTATCCACTGTAGTTATGTAATAAATAGTCTGGCTGTTGATATTTTGGCCTCGTTTGTGCCTCTCATTTCACAGCACGGGAATATTCATTAAAAACCTCAATCTCTTTCCCTCTCCGGATCGAGACACCCATCCACCTGGAAAGCAGCTGCTGGTTGGAGTAAAATTATGCCTCTGGCATAAACAAGTATTCTTTACTTTTGTTTCCCATGGGTAGGCCCCAAAAAATCCACTTGAGCTCAATCCACACTACACAACCCAGACATGATCTTACCCTGTGTTTACTTACTGGAGTGGCAGAACTCTGTGACAAGGCACCAAAGTAGTTTTTCCTTTGCACTATAGTGAAAGAGAGAATTATACTCCCTGTCTGGACTTGACCTTGAGCAGCTAAGAGAACTAGCTGGCTTTTTCTCCACTACGAAGTTATTCTGTGATGGATATCAGAAACATAGCTCACTCTTGCCGCAGAGGCACAGCATCACTGGTCATATTGCTTGATATCTCTTCAGTTCACAGATGCTGAACTTCCTGTGGGCTGAGCCTGTCCCTGGAGCCCAAGGCATTGGCTGTGTGGCACTGCCTCTTCTTCTCCTCTGCCTCTCTTTGCAGTGCTATGCCTCTGGTTGCCACATTGCCTACCACCTCTGTAATTGAAGGTCTGTACCATATTACAGCTCAGTGGCTGAGTCTATTTTCCCGCTTGCACTTTCTCTGCCTTATCTCAGAATCTGTCCATGCAATATGAAAAGAGAAGAGATAATGTCCTGAATCATTTTGTACAAGCCATAACTGTAGTTATTAGTATTTGCCACTCCAGGTAATCTTCATCTTCAACTCACAGCTTCTCATGACTGACCTCAAAGTATATCAGTTTACTATTTTTATAATCTGATATTTTTGTAGGATACTAAGTTTTATTTTTTCCTACACTATACTTCCTCTTCTGCTTTCCTTCCCTCTGGTATCCTTCTGAGACTATCCAAACTCCTCTCTTGCCCCTGACTTGTTGAAGGACAGATTGGGAACCAGAGGTCTGTGGAGATAGCTTGAGAAGAGAAGCACTGGGAGATGCACAGTTCTAGGATTTGTGGGCGGAAAATTATCCATCTTTAGCTTTAGTTATTGCAGTGATGCTCCTCCCTTATACTGTTTTTTTAACTTTAAAACACCTGAAAGCTTAGATGTAAAAATTACAGCTTATCTGATACCCCATATGCCAAAATATTTCTTTCTTGTGGAAATGCTTTTGTGCACTACATGGAACCTTATGTCCTGAACTGCCACAGATAAACAAGGCCATTTGCCCCTATGTCCTCCTTTCATACTTCAGTTATACCCCCACCTGTCCTTCTATTCAGTCCCTCGACATCATACTGCAGGTATTTTTGCAAGTAAATAAACTCATTTTACAATTTAGGCATCTAGGTAAAGTGGATCAAGCAGCAATTTTTACTGAAACCAGTGAATACTATTTTTCATCATCATCAACAGTAAAATGTGTTTCAAGTACTAGATTTGCTGCTGTGCTTCAGAGTGTTGGATTTATAACCTTAGAAAATCAGGATCTGAGGATATACATATATTACCTACAATGAGCATACCTATCTGTAGTAATAGGGAGATTTTTCTACAGATAGCTCTTAGTGTGAGACTAATAAAGGTTTTCTATAACAAAGCTGCACAAGGCTTTAGGGGCAGATTTCACTACAAGTCCTAATTTGTATTTCACATTTAAATAAATGGCCAGATTTTCAGAAGTGCTAACGGAAAAGTTGTCTCTTTGGGGCTCATGGGCAGGTTCAGAAGTGAGACTATATAAGAGATGCTCATTTCCTCAGATAGAGAGTCTGCTTGTGGAAGTATCCCACAGGAATTGCAACAGGTGAGATTATCCCAGCTTCTTCCAATTTCCATTTGCTCCTCTTGTGCATACAGAATACTCAATGCTTGGTTGGGTGTCCCTTTCTTAAAGGCACAGCCTAAAATGATCACATTGGTGGACAAAGAAAACAAGGTGGAGAGGTTTTAAGAACTCTGTTTCACTGTTTCCCCTAAAATTTTTAAAATAAATAAATAAAATAAATACCACCCCCCCCCCCAACTCTCTGACATGTTTATTTTCTTCTAGATACAATTCTAACTGTTTTAAAGAATCTAGATGCAATGGTTTGTATGGAAAATCTAGCTGCTGCTTATCCTGATAAAACAATACCTACGTTCTTGCAGGTGTCCCACAATCTGCCTGGAAAATCTGTAAAATGAGCATCACATGCTATTTTTAGCTAATAAGACAGGGACAAAGTGATGCATACTTCCTTTTCTATGTTGCTTGATCATTTGATGGTTTTGCAAGCCATACACCATGTGTTGCTAATTGACATATAAAGGACATGTGCTCTGCTTTCCTCATTAATTTGTAGAAACTAAATATTTTGTCTCCCACTTAAACTTGATAAGATAAGGCCTGGAAAAAAAATTAAATCTATAATTAGGTTCATACTGTTTGTGAAGTGCAGTAAGGATGTCCTGGCCCTGTCAGCCTGGGAGGAGGAGGAAAAGGAAGTATAGAATGAAACTACGTGAATGAAATCTACAGGCAAAAGAGATACTGGCATGAGCAATTACATTTTGCAGTGTCCCCCAGCTAACAATGTGGTGGAAAAGAGAAAACCAACTAAATTTTAATATACCTTCCTGTAATGAATATGCCGCTGAAAAATCATCAGCCAAGCTCACAGGAATGCAAAGAATGGAGTTCCGAGGAGTGCTGGGACACAAAACCTGTGACGATTCCTGCTTTTTGACACTGCTTTTGTGCTAGAAGGACCTCACACATCCTCACCCCAAACAGCCAGCAGTTGTTTCTTGTATGCATTGATTCTTGTAACTGTCATGGATGGTGCTGACCACTCCTGAAGTTCCACTGAGCAAAACTTCTAAAACGGGAACAGCCCCAACTTCTGAGCCCACGCAGAAGATTAATTGGAATAAGGCTGAACAGGCATGATCCTTTCCCCACTTTGGCTCATTTCACATAATCTTTGCTGTAGAGAGGAGTTTGGCATGCACAGCAATGCAATAGAGCCTCAGGAAGCTGCTCCTTTTCTTTCCTTAAATCAAGATGATTTAATGGCTGGTTTAAAAGACCACAACTCTGGACTGCCAAACTGTTGCCCAAGCTCCACTTTTGCCCTCAGCACTGTGACTTTATGCCACACATCTCTGAAAAGCCTGACTTCATCCTCCATAAGAAATTCAATATTACTATTATGCTACAAGGCCTCATTAACATGAGTAAAATCCTCTTGTGAAAGGCACCATAGAGCGACAGAATTTTATCTTTTCCTTTTCTTGCAGTGATTACTTTCCCATTCCTGTCATTCAGTGGAATGAGCTTCATATTTATTTAGAACCTGAAAATTCAGATTTACTATGCAGGAAGCTCAGTGGAGTCGGCAGCCTGCTTTTCTTCTAGGTGCTCAAATGAATGCATGAAGTCACTCCACCACCTTCTCTGGTACAAATTCTGGATAGTGTCCAATGTCCTTGTAAATTAGCATCATCTTTTTATGTCTTAAGTGTAGGAAGTAATCAGTGGTTAAAATTTTAAAAAAAAGGAGAAAAATTGACTGCCTAGCTCACTGCCTATATATCCAGAAAAGGAACTGAACACAGCAAAGCAAGAGCTGAAGTTGATCAATCTTACACGCTGTGACACTCACAGATGTAGCCTTCCAGAGATGAATTTTCTGTCACAAGTCCAAACCATTAAAGCAGGAAGAATAGCAGTACTTGGTACTGACGATTATCAGAAGCAGGAGCTTCTGACCGTTATCTAAATATCTCACCAGAAATGATTATTTTCTGTCTCTAGGCTTGCCTTCCAGGTAGAAATGGAACATTGCCTCTAAACTTTATTAAGGAACAGATGGGTCTGCACTCCAGATCAGCTTTCCTTCCAATAGCAACAATACTCCTTGTCATTAAAACACTGAACATTTGCCTGACACTCATGAATTACTAACCAGTTCTCTGCTTAGGCTTAGGAAAGGGCTTTGTCAGTAGATCTCCAAGAAATAAAAAACCCAGAAAATGGCCCTGAAAAGCCACCTGGCCAATTATTTCTTTCTTTATTTAAAATGGTAAATACTTAGAGAGCTTACATATTTCTCTAAAGGAAAGCCAAATGAGTTCATGTTTGTGGCAGCTTAAGGGCACTAACTTAGTCAGCAGCAATAACATACGAACAAGAGCAACATCAACTGTTGTAGCTGGCACTTCTGCAGAAGTTTCAGCTGTGACTCAGTAGCATGACTGGCACATCTCTCATAGAGGCTTGCTGTGGCAGGGAAGGCAAAGGCTGATTTTGATTTGCATTGCCTAAGGCTGGTTACATGTGGCATGCTGAAGGAAGAAAGTGTGTAGCCAGGTATCCTAAACCACAGTTGCTGTGCTGATACAGCATAACTGAAAGCTGTGCTGATATCACCATAAGCTGTGTTGCATTATCATTAACCAGCGCTAAAATCCGAGAAAAGATGCAGGTTCTCTGAATTGTCCTGGTCATTGATTATTCAAACATCCCTTTTGGTTTCAAAAAAAAACTGAAGCCTTTGCAATGAAATGTGGCAGATGCACCCTCTGAGATAGATGGCTTTGTACCTGCTTCAGAGAGGACTATGCAGAAGCACACTTAACTCCTGCTCCAAAGATTGTGGAGATTAATGGAGAATCTCCAAATGGAATAAGCAGGTTTCACTTACAGGGGAACACCTTTTCCTCATTTTATGATTTTTCCACTAGCCCATTTTAAATCTGTAAATTGCTGAATCAGTTTTTTATCAATTCATCTGACTGCAGCTCCTCTGTCATTAGATGAATAGGTTAGTTCTCAAACACTTTTTTCTGATGATGAAGAAAGTAAAATTTGGTCTGTTGCAACAATGTGTTGCATCTTTGGACGTTGTCCCTACCTGTATTTTAACCCTGTTGTTTTGTTTCATGACAGCTTTTTCTGACTTTCTTTCCCATTCTCTGTAGAAGCACCAGTTTATTTTCTCCAGAGTAGTGCACAGTAGGATATGCAAAATTAGTGACTTCTGGATAGGAAAGAAACCTACATCTCACTACTAGCAGCACACCCCATTTTTGTTCAGAAGGGAACTCTAACAGATATGTCATTAAGTGTGCAGGTTTTGGTTTCTCAAGATGTTTGTACATTTAAAAATTGTGTATGTACAAAAAACCCAACCCAACCCAATCCCAAACAAAAAAAAAAACAAAGAAAAAACCAAACAAACCCAAACCCCATGTTTACCTTCCTCAACTTCATAAATACCAACTTCATAAATACCACTGAAGTCAAAAGGTTACATTATCACTCATGCATTGAAATTTGATTTTGACATGAATGAGACTATTGATTTAAAGTTCAAATTGAAAGTGAAGTCTTGAAACTACTCAAAAGCCTGGCCAGGTTTCAGCCTAAGCCATGATATTTTAAGGGCCTCATTCATTCCATGGACATTTTGTGCTGTTCTTCTCATAAAAACATCAGGTCTCTCTCCTTCTGTCTATCTTTAAAAAAATAAAATGAAAAAAAAATCTAATCCCTGCAGCTAAGTCATTCTTTGGCACTGGGAACACAGGAAGTAATTTCTCACTGCTGGCTGGGAAACCATAAAGCTTGACTAGGTCAAGCCCTTAATCTCTCTTCAGCATCACTGATCACATTACCACCATTACAGCAGTACTATATATAGGAAGAGGACAGGAAAGATGGTGCTAACATAGTCTTTCTCTCCTGAAAAGTGGCCTTAGACAACTTTGCTTTCAGCTCTAAGAGGAGAAGGCAAGAATCCACCTTTTTGTCCTTACGCAGTTAAGAAATACCTGGTAAGGAGAGCTTGGGAAAAAAACCTAAATTTTGAAGTATTAAAGCCAAATGTTGCTCACTAAAGTAGATTGTCAGCATGGACAAATAATGGTGAAAATTTATCAAAACAGCCCCTAACAAACCAAACCAAAACTCCAAACAAAACCCAAAACCCAAACAATAAAAAAAACACTCCAGAAAACAACCCAACCCAAAATCCTACCATATTTTGACTTGTAGGGTCCATTTCAGATCCAGCAATTTCTGTAGTTCCTTCCCCAATAACTCAGATCCCAGCATCTGAGTCTGACAGTCAGTGCTTTACACACCACAGATTTAAAATATCAAAGTGACAGTTTCTCACATGTTGTTGTCCATCAGTAGGAGCCATGATTGGTGTTTGGAGAAGATGTGATTGCCAACCTGTGGCTGGCGTGATTGCTCTTTGCAATCTGCTGTTCCTGAAGGCTTTTTCTGGGGAGTGTGGAGGAGGTGAATATCTGGGCTGGAGTGCACTTCCTGTATTAATGCTTGTGTCCTGGTTTCTCACTGTAATGCTTATGCAATTACACTCTGTGTGCATTTTGACCTATTGGTCACTTTTAAATATGTTTATATCCATTCCATTCCCATTGGGTAATCTAATACATTTTAAAGTCCTGTAAGCTTTCTATAGGTAAACAAGGAGAATAGAAAAACTCTATTAATATTCCCACTGAGATAGGAGTTACTGTGTGTGACCAGTGTCCAACAATATTTTTCCTGGGATGTTTAGTGTTTTGGAGAAACAGAAGGAAAAACTCCTTTTGTACTTGATGAGAAAAGTGTTATTAAAAGAGAATTCATACAGCAGGTCTGATTTAAGACCAGTGAAGCTTCCTTTGTTCCACTGTGCACAGAGCTGTTTGTTTCCAGACATTGTCTTCTATACAGAGTATGTATGCAAACTTTGTTCCACCTTGCAGCATATATCTACAGTGAAAAGCATGGCTGTAATTGCTGGAAGAACACAGGAGTTATTGGCTCTTTAGTCTGCCTAGTCCAGAGGAAAATAATCCTGGGGAAAATTCTTCTGAACCTTATTAGTGGCAGTTGACTTATTACCTATATCACAGTAATTTTCACTTGATATTAATAAAATCAGTTGTTTTTTTCTGTAGTATAACTACCCACTTTCACATTATTTGCATATCTAATCTGGTTATGGATTGAATTTAGGTTTTGTCCTCAATGATATTTCATTTTGGTTAGTGCTGCTGTGGATCATGCTCTGTTTTCTTTTATTTATTTATTTACTGGCTTTTAATTTGTTGCCTTTCAGATCAATTGATTGTGACTTCATTATGTGAGAGAGTAAACATTAGCCACAGATGTGTTTTAGCCTGTCCCACTGAATTTACTTGACTCCCTCTGTCTCTTCCACAGGCCTCCAGATTAAATAGTCTATTCTTTTTCTGTCTTCCTTTAAATGGAAGTCTCCCCAGGCTGCTAATCACTTTTATTGCCTGTATCTGCACATTGTGTCTTCTCTGAGATAGGATGGTGGAGTTCATAAAATTTTTCAGAGGAGAGCAGGAAAAGATGTTGTTGAACTGACGTTAATGAAGAATATCATAGGCCGGTGGTTCCAGCTCAAACTACAATGTCACAGCTGAAACAATGTCAGGACCCATTTCACAACCTATTACAAAAGGGAAAACACACAACAACAGAAGCTCATAACCCTTTGGATGTTGCCCTGAGACCCATTCAGACAGACAGGGTGTGCAGGATATTGGATGTTCTCATCTCACTGAGCAGAAATCTTTTGGTGTATTGCAGGGAGGGTTGGGGGTTGTTTTTCCTTTTTTTTTTTTTGAAGTTTGAGCCCCTTTCTGCTGCTGTGAAAACAATTTGAAGAGAAAGTCCAAAGTCTTGGGTGAATTCTGAGTAAATAGATTGGAAAAAGCAGAAGAAAAATATAATACCACATCCAAGGAGTGGATTTGAGCCCATGCCTGGAAAAGAATGTCAATATGCACACATGGAAAGGAACACATGCTATGTTTTATAGCAATTTAGAATAAACATTTATCAGTCTCTTTTTTTTTTTTTTTTTGCCACTGAAAAGTAATAGATATGTGGATAACAAAGTCCTTCCTCTTTCAAGAAAGTGGAAAAGATTCTCGGTTCTCAATTGCATTGAACTTCTGACAGGTTTTGTTTGTTTGGTGGCAGATCTCTTGTCCGAGAAGCTAACCGGCAGGGCTGTAGTGCTATCAGCTGCTTTTCTGTGCACATTCAGCTATTGATTAATGTCCATCTTGATTTATTTCCAGAGGACATAGGAAATGTCCTATAACACACAGCTGCAAAGTAACGGTTACTTCATTTCAGACATATGATCAAAACTGTTTGGAAGCTTCAAAGCACTTTCTTTTACATTTCCACACTTTTTTTCCCCCTCATGTTGTCCTTGGGGATAAAAAAAAAAAAAAAAGGACAGCAAAGGCATGCAAATACAATCAGAGTAGCCTCAGATGATGAATATTAAAACTTTGATAGATTGCAGCTTTTTTTCTGCTTCGTGTTGATGTGTATTTGTTGACAGGGTACGTGTGGGCAATGTGTAGGTGGCTTTTTAAATGTTTTGCACATCATCAAAAAGTTCATCTGTTTGAAGACAACAATGATTATTGTGCTTGCCCATATGATATTTACTCTCATGTCTAACGTGGTACACTAATTAAACTGCTGTAAGAGTAAATAGGTCGACACTGTAAAAGTTAATGGCCCACGACTTTAAAACTCCAGACATTTTTAGGGTCATATTTATAGTATTCATTTTGAATGTCAGGCTGCTTGAACTCTGCTGAGTGCACTATTCAGGAATATGTTAAAGCAGCATCTTAACCCTGAATTTTGTACTAGAGTATTTCCTTGTCTTCTACAGAGAAAATTCACCACTTAGGGTAAGTTAGGACAGAGTTAATTCTGGAGTTGTTCCCTCTGACTCGGTTGCTCTGAGTTGAAATCAGTATCTGTACAACGTTAATGTTGTAATTAAATTTCATTAGATTTTTAAAGCTCAACCTTTTCATGGTGGGTTAAAGAACACTCCTATATTGTTTTACTAATCATCACAGTAAATTGCTTGAGAAACTAAGGCTTGAAAACAAAGATCCTCACAAAGGATATTGAGACCTAAAAGGTACTCTGGTAGAATTCAAGTATGTGGGTTCATGACTGCAGCTCCCCGTTCTCCTGCCTCTCACCTTACCTGCACTAGGGCAGATGCACAGGAGGAGAGTACAGGAGCTGTATCTCTCCTTGACTTACCCCATGGATATGACCTACAGTTACTCTGATTTTGCAATCCTTCCCCTCAAAAAGAGCCTTAGGTGGTTCAGTCTATGGCATGGTCTCATGATGACTTGAAATGCAGTTCACCCCCAGGTCCCTCACCCCCGCAACCCCCTTGCCCTATTTCTAGGATGATAGGAAATATCATTGCATTAGGACAGAACTACACAAAGGCTAACCTGCTCTTATTACTAGCAGCCTCTGACTTAATACAAGGCTGTGTGGATTCCTGAGGGTCCCCAAAAGCCAGGTTTTGTGTTACCCTTGCAATGCTCATATCCTTTTGTCTCTCTTGTGCTTACTTAACTGCTGCTTAGACCCTCTGAAGAAGCTTTCTGTTGACATTGATTGTCTCTCTGGCTATTAGCCTGGCTATTAACCTGCCTCTAACCTTTGTGTTTATTGGAGAAATTATTGAGACAAAGGTAGCAAGGCAATTTGAGCATCACCTGGCAGATTCTAATTTCTGTCAACTCTTCTGGGCAGAGCTGCCATAGCTCAGATGGTGAACAGAGGTGAGGAGCCCGTGCTGATTCAGTTATTATGACTATCTGTACTGCTCTCTAAGGACTGAGGTAGCTTGCAGATCAGAGAGAAAGATGAGCTCATAACCAACCAAGTCCAAAAGCTTCTGATGTCAGGAGAAATCTTTTTGTTGAATTCAGTAAGTTGTGGATCAGGGCCATTAAGAGAGTTTCAACAAGCGAGCATAGAGAGACATTAGAGATTTTTCACACACACACATAATAAAATGAGATAGAAGGAGGGAACTGAACACAGAATCATTTCACCAGTACAGTGCATGCTGTATTTCTACATATGCATGCTGTATTTCTACCTAAAGAAGACGGGTATAAGTTCTGAATATATTCTGTTGGCCTCATAAACTAAATCCCACATCTGTTTCCCTTGTACTCTCTAATACTCTACTGTACTTTGCAGACAAATTCTCAGAAAGAAAATATTGTAATTGCAATTAATCAATCGCACTGTGTTGTAATTAAATGACTATATCAAAGAGGAAGAAATTAAAACCAAATCCCTTAAAACAACTATTCAGTGATATAATTACAGCACACCCTACGAGCAAATTAGCTTCTGCCTATGTGAGATCTGACAAACTAATAAACACCTTGCTGTGTAAATTGAGACCAGGTATATTTTCAGACTCTTAATCACTGAGGCTTACAAAAGAGTGAAATGGCAACTATTGTTTTTTTAACTCCTTTTTGAGTGACACACACACTCAGTGTTAGTCTTACTTCTTCATTTATCTGTACTTAGTATTTTCCCTACATGTCTTCCTGATACTATGCATTCTTTTTGTCATCAGCATATTTGCCCCCAGAAGGATATTTGCCCTCCCCTTATAAGTGCTGTTTTGAAAAGAAACGCATCCGAACTTCTGTGAATGCATCTGAATTCTGCTTAATGATTGGCAGTACACACAAAGCAAAGAATGTTCAACAAGTAACCTTACTCCTTTTTTATTTTCTTTCCTAATTTCAAATATCTTAATATATGTGATAAAAGTCAATAGATTTTTGGAAAGTAGGTATATTAGGTAACAAATGCAAGAAGAGAAAAATCAGGGTTCAACAGATCATTTCAATTTACTGTCACAAGAGACATAAAGCTAACAAATGAGAAGGTGCCACATTCATGTTGAAAAGTGCAGCAAATATGACAGTGCATCATAAGAAGTGCTCTGATATAATATACTTAAAGCCTGTTCAAATTAATATACTAGTCATTGAAAATGTGTAGGAGCTGTTAAGTTTATTTTAAGGAAATATATTGGCTGTAAGGTAGGAACAGTCACTGTGACAGACATTAAAACACTTGAGTGAATTAAGGAATATTATATTGAATGTATACCAAATGAAGGCATGATATGTCTGGAACAGTTTTACAGCTTGAGAAATGCTTAATGAGGCATTTGAACTGCATGGAAGAACTGCTCTCATAGCCTTTGGAGCATGAGACTACAAAGAAGATATTGATCCATAGATGTTATCCGATTGTATTCCAGATTAAAAGATGACAAAATCTTCAGGAGGTAATGGAGAAGATTAACCTGTTGAGGAGATAGCTGATAATGAGATTATCTCAAAGTGAGACTTTCCACAAAGGAGAGAGATTATTAAGAGGGAGAACCGAGTGTTTAAATGGATTTTTAGTGTGAGCTGTTTTTTTGTGTATGTGCGTGAGCACCATGGGTGCATGTGTTTGGGTTTCAGTTTGACAGGGCTGAAACACACGCAGTGAAAACACTGATCTGTGTCAGGATGTACAAAGATGAACCTCTGAGAGAGCTTCTCTTTTTAAGGTTCATTACAAAGCCCACTATTCACTCTCCCCATGGCCCCAAGCTCCACCATCATTGTATTAAGCAAAACATATTTTACAACCACAGAGAGCATTTCTGAGAAATAATCAGCTCTGTGCTTTTGTGACTAGCTGCAGGGGCTATAGCTCAGTAGACTAAAATCACCCCTCATACTTGACTGCTCTTCCAGATTTATAGGAATTAAATTGCACTTTTAATGCTTTCTTTATGTATATTTATACAGCTATATCTATAGACATACCCATTTTTACATAGGAGTGATTAATAATCTTGTCCACTTGTCTACTCATGTATCAGAATATTTATATCATTTGTGATTTGTATTTACAAGATCAGAATCTTGCAAACTTCTGTGCAGATGTTTCCCTTGTTTTAGAGATTTTCACAGTATTGTCAAGATACAACAGAGTAGCTCCTGTCCTGCCTCCCCTGTTGTTCCAAGTATGAACGATTATACCTAGCTAGTTGCATTTTACTCCTTACCATTAAAAAATTTTCAGTCACTAAATTCAGGCCACATGTTGCTTTCTGTGCTATAGTCTAGTATCATATCAGCTTATTAATAAAGGAAATGAACTAATTAGGTAAGTGCATTTTCCTAGTGTGTCAGGACATTTTGTCATCTTGACTCAGTGCTTTCTAGGGATGAACTTGTAATATAGATTGCTCAGCTTTCTTGATGTCTGTGTGCTGCAGTAGCTGTTCAAATGTTTATTGTTATTGTTTATTGTTTATTGTTATTATCTGGAGCCCATATTACAGGAGAGATGTGGACGTGCTGGAGCGTGTCCAGAGAAGGGCCACGAGGATGATCAGAGGGCTGGAGCACCTCTCCTATGAGGACAGACTGAAGGAGTTGGGGCTGTTCAGTCTGGAGAAGAGAAGGCTCCGAGGTGACCTCATTGTGTCTTTCCAGTATCTGAAGGGGGCCTACAGGAAGGCTGGGGAGGGACTTCTCAGGATCTCAGGTAGTGATAGGACTAGGGGGAATGGAATGAAGCTGGAGCTGGGGAGATTCAGGCTGGATGTGAGGAAGAAGTTCTTTACCATGAGAGTGGTGAAGCCCTGGAATGGGTTGTCCAGGGAGGTGGTTGAGGCCCAGTCCCTGGAGGTGTTTAAGACCAGGCTGGACGAGGCTCTGGCCAGCGTGATCTAGTGTAGGGTGTCCCTGCCCATGGCAGGGGGTTGGAACTAGATGATCCTTGTGGTCCCTTCCAACCCTGACTGATTCTATGATTCTATGATTCTATGATTCTATGATTCTATGAAACAGCGTGAAGGTGATGGAGACAGTGTGTTTTAACAACCAGGGCATGTCAAGGAAGTTACAACAAGGATTAAATGGACCTCTTTGCTGATTTGCTGTACTGTAACGAAGCAATGTACTACTAATTTAACTTCAAAGTTGGAATGATTATCATTCTGTATCTGCCCTCTTGTTCCTGACCATCATTTATACTCTCAAGGCTTAAGTCTACAATTCACATATTGAATGATCTGGTGTTGTCTGGGGATCCTGAGTGCTCGTAGATGACAATGCTTCCAAAGATGTGACTGCAAAACTGAAGCTGGAGCAAATCCAGGAGAGTTTATTAATTGATTCTCACTTTTCAAAAAATCATCACCTCTCTTTGTTCCAGTTTCTCCCTTTTGAGACTCTGGATTTCTGCTTGAAGAAGCTCAGTAAGCCAGACCTGATAGTAACAAAAATAAAGATGCTCCAGCTTAATGATGTGAATGCAAAAGAGGCCTTCCAATCTCAAGAGTTACCTGGTATGAGCCTATGAGGTATCAGGCTGTTCTGCTTTAGATTGCTTAGATGGAAAGAGGTCAACTTTCTTTGGCATCTTGACAAATGTGCAGCAAGAGAAATGAAAAAATTCCTCTCAAATTATCTTTAAATTCTCCATTTCAAAGTCTGTTTAGCTTTGGAGCATGGTTTGGGTCTTGCTTTCTTTTATTTAACCCATCACATCACTGTCAATCCTCACTTTTTCTCTCCTTCTGAAAACAAAGGAAAGCAAACCTTTCCCAGAATATTTAGTAAAATTGTTATGGATTTTTTCCCCCTTTCTCTGGTAACAAGGTGCAGTGATTTGTTTTTACTATTTGCTATCTCCAAGTGGAATTAAGGGCTGCCCCACAGAACAGCCATGGGGATGTGCAGCTGAGCTCAGTGCACATGGCAGCTCTCTCCCTGCACTCCTGTGAGGGATGTGTGTGACATTGCTGAGCATGTTAGTGAATTAGCAGACAGAGGTGAGGTAGATGATATAAATTATGCAAATTTAAAAGCCATACTATGCAAAAGGTTAATCTATGAAGTCAGTGTACTCTCTAAGTGGGGAAATCCATTCATGTGGCTCCAGAAAAGGCTGCTGAGTGACAAGAAATAAGTCACAGGCAATGTTTCAAAAGGGTAAGTGAGGCAATAGGATTGGTCCCATCACGGATGATTTAGGGACTACATTTTATATTATACAAGTAAACTTGGCAGCAAGTATATTTTGGAAGGAGAATAAAATTTATTGGAATCAAGGAAGAGGGGCAACAAATGTGGTGGAATCAAGCCAACAATTCAAAAATAATGTGATTAAATTAATTAGGCTTATGTGCAAGTAAAGTGTGATATATTTTCCAGTAGGAAGTTTAAGGTAATGCAGCAGGGAACAGAAAATAATTTTAGAGTTATACTCTTAGGAGACATTGATTATGGGGGGAGGGGGGCTTAAAGATGATTATAGATGATATAATAAAATATTGTGGTATTTATAGATGTAGAGAAAGTCCAGAAGTAATTTCAAGAGCATATTGTCTGAAACATGTGAAATGTGACATGTAAAGGGTGCAAAGTGAAGTGAGTTGATACTCATTTATTAGTATTGATTTGCATTAAAGTAGCAACTTTATAGACCAGCCAAGTTCAGGATCCCATTCTGCTATCAACACACAGTAAGGAACATTTAATAATCTAAATAGGCAGGAGAAACAAAAAAAAACAACCAACCAACCTCCCCACCCCCAAAACAAAACAAAACAAAACAAAACAAAACAAAACAAAACAAAACAATATAATCCCAAATGACAGAGAGAAAACTGAGGCACAGAGATGGTAAAGCTCAAGCTGTTTGCAAAATGTGACCTTTTAATTAAAAATACAGCTGAAAATTAAAAATATTCAAATTTTGTCACAATTCTCATGGGAAATTTTGATTTGCCATGAAAAACCCCAGTGTTTTGGGTCGCAACAAAAAAACCCAGTGTAAATATTCTTGCATGTCTTTTCCCTGACTGCCCTCCCAAGAAATGCCTTTTCAAAGGAAGTACAAGCATGAATTCGTTAATATGCACATCAGTTCTCTGCAAACTAAGCTTCCAATTTAAAGGAACACGAATTTGAAACAAAATTTTCAACCAGCTTATATTATGTGGTGTCTACCCAACAGAACATGCATGGGGTGCTTGGACACAACTATCTTCCACGCTACTATAACCTTAGAGACAGGGAAGAAGCTGCTTATGAATATAGGACTTCTCTGCTACAGGAGGTAGAGAGTTGTGGGTTTTCTTTGCTTTAGTTACTACTTTGTAAAGCTCTGTGCATGTTCATACTGGCTTACTTCATGTTTAGTAGATGAAGAAGTCATACACTACTCAGTGTATCCCTAAAAAAACATGCATGTAAGAAGTGAGGAGCTGTCAATTCAGACGTTACATTGCTGTGTGCTTGTCTCTTGGGGTAGACAAGCTCACAGAACATTACAGTTATTTCAGCGTTATGGGGAAATAAGACAGACACCATTAATATTTTATGAGCAGTTTCGGTCCTTGAAATATAAGACACTCAGCAGAGATTGAAGTGGTAGAGTTGTAGCAACAACAAAATATAAGAGTTCAAATGTTCATGGAATGAGTCAAAAGAAAAGATTAGCTAGTCATAAGGGATTACTGCAGAAAAGAGGTAGATAAACTCTTGACAAAGGTGTCAGATTCATGCCAACAAGTTATCTACACTACTAAATTATTCAAGAGAAAGAGGACAGGGATTGAAGCTAAAGGAAATACTTGTGCAAAAGTAGTTTCAGAACAGTCTCATGAAACTAGCTACCCAAAGTCATCAGCAGAACTGAGAATTAGAAAATGATGCTACACAGAGGAAAAAGAGACACATTTTTTACTTAATAGCTTTTGATGAGTGAAAAAACTAAGCCATCTAGGATTTTCCTGAAGAATCAACTCAAAAATATTCCTGCTTACACGAACAAATAACCCACCTCATGGCATTGGGTATTTCAGCCAAAGTCCATCCATTATTTCTGCTCTGTTGTGTCTCAGGTATTAATTATTTCACTGCATCACAGTGCAATGAGTTTCTCCTCCTTGTCATTTTTTTGTCAATGAGAAAATACAGCAGGAAATATTTTGCTTCTTTTTTTTTTTTTCAATTACAGTACTCTATTCTGGAAAAAAATCCACAGAAAGGATATTATCTTTATGAGGGGGTTATATCAGGAAGCAAAATCAGTTGAGCTGTTGTCTGAATTATTCCTTTGCCTGGAAAGACATTTTAGTAACATTTATCAGTGTCCATCAAATGCTAATAATACTTTAGGGGAGACAACTTTAAATTGCAGCCACCCTTCAATAAACTTTTGACTTTCAGTGAATGGCTTATAAGCTTGAGAAATTCAGTGTGTGATATGTTTCTATCTCTGACCGCAGAAACCGTCATTTTTAAGGGTTTAGGACATGACAAGAAACCTATACCACAAATAAAATGATCTCTGCTTCCTCACTTTCCACCCTGCAACATGCAAAATTCTGTTATATAAAAACCATCTCACAAAAATGACTTCCTATTAGAGGGCTGCAAAACTAAAATGAGCTGGAACATATATTAATTGAAGGTCCTATTTGTAATTGTGACAGACTGAATTCCTAACTAGTCCTCTCCCCATGTACACAGCAATTTCCTTCATTTCCAGTCTAGTTACTAGCTTCAGGAAGTGGGGCAGAAAAAAAAGCCATCTGAAAACCAGGTGTGAATTGATGAGAAGAATTATATTGAAGCATTAAGAACTGCTCTGGAGTTAAGCGATTATAGAAATATAAGGGGTGACATTAGCACTCCCTGCAAGATGCAGTAGCTGTTAACACCTTCCATCAATCATGGGAACAAGGCATTGCCACGCCTGTGCACATTCCAGTGCACTGCACAGCCCGCGCAGCAGAGCAGATACATGGCTGTGCAGGAGCTTATTAGAGTTCTCTATATGAGCATCTTACCAGGCACAGCTCTCTGTCCTGATGTTCAAAGCAGCAATACCTGTGAGGTTGCTCCTCCTTTCAGTCATAAGCAAAATTAGGATTTTGGAGGATGATGCTATGCTACTTAAAAATGACAGAAAATACAATGTTAGGTTTATAAGTGGAGGGAACAAAACTCTTCTGGGAACAGTATCCAATGTCCATTTAAATATTTAAGTATGTAAAGTTGCAAGCTGATTCGGGAGGGGATTTCCAAAACACTTTTAACAGATAAGAGAAAAATGGCAGCAGAAATAACCACTGTAGCACTGCCAGGCCTGTCTTGTACTCTGTATGAGGAGCAATAATTCGCCATCTGTAAATCTCTGTTCCAACATCCCAATGCTCTGGGTGCTAACTTCATGAATGTGTCTTGGGGGAGGTAAGCAATATGAGGGGCTGCTGGCTGGTGCTTTGTATTTACAAGCACTTGCTGTGCTTCCTTCTAAAATCTTACCATTTGTTAAAGAGAAGTAAATGCTTATTTTCTCATTGAATGTATTCCCTACAGTAAGATGTTGGAAATGCTGCAAATCTTCTATGTGTCAGATCTCGCTCTCAGCTTAACAAATAAATAATACATATTTACACCTACATACTTATTCCCCTGTGTATTTATCAAAGGAACATGAGGGATAGGAGCACACATGGGACCAGAAAAAAGTGGTAACCAGAATGTATTCCTCTGCTTCTGCCAATTGTTTTGATGCAATACATCATCCTGAAATGGCTCTCTGTATTCAAAATGATGTTTCATGGGTCCCAGGCAACAAGTCAAGAGCTCACCAGAGGATGACATTACAGAACAACAATAAAGTTCTGACTCCTTGAAGAAATCTTCTACGTCTGTACAAACATTTTCTATCTGTCTTTCTCTGCAAAAGAAGGAACTGGCACTGCCCGAAAGATTTTTATGGCTCACATCCTCAGAGGATGCAACGATGTGCAAAGCTTCTTTCACCTACATACACATCTACCAGCAGTACAGAGCCACAGTCAGTCTCTGAAATTTCTATTTCAGATGCAAACAACATGGAAGAAGCTCTGCTGCCCAAGAAATGGGAAAATCAGCAGGAAAGGCCAATCACAAGTGGAGCATTATAAGTTCCATAGTGTGCTACAGCAAATTTGTGAAACAGCTTGTTTATTTTCATCATCATGTCGTTAACTTGGCTACAGCTGACAAGCACAACAAGGGTTATTAGTTCTTTATTTTGATTTGGAAAGATGTATGGCATTTAGTCAATGGTTTCCTATCACATTCTCTGAACATTTCCAATTTATATCCTCACATAAATATATATATATATATATATACATGTAGTAGGAGAGCAGATTGTTTACATAAATAAACAGGAGTGGAGCATGTTCTGTTATAGCAAAAGTCTCAACTCCTGCAAGCTGCAGGTCATTGCAATACTAGGTTCATATATAATAAATCAAAAGGACAATAATTTATTCTTAAGCACGCGAGACAGCTCAAAATGGTTTCTTTATAGTTTTGAGACATACTGAAATGAAAAATCTGCAGCAAGACTGTCCCTTCCTATGCAGCCTTCAGCAAGACTGAATATAGAGAGAAGCACCTGAAGAGACTGTTTCTAGCCAATGTGAAATCACACAGTGCTGTCAGTGAAGAATTCAGAGCACAGAACCAAACTCACATCCAGGCTGACTTGAATTGACAAATGGAAATCTTTTGGGAACCATGTGCAGCAGGAAATGCATCAAGGGTATCATTCAGACCCATAAGACGTACAATGACCCTGTAATTACTGGCTTCACTCTTCAGTGACTTCTTATCAGCTCCAGGACTGCTACTTAAATTCCCAAGCCTTCTCCTTTGGCTTTTCTCTGCAGAAATTTTTATTGTGTTCAACTATCCCAGATTTTTTCAGAAGATAAACACAGATGCAGTACTAGCAACATGGAATTTTTTCTTCTGTGTTTCTCCTGTAACTCTTCCAAATTATATCCAACCATATAACTGCAAACAAACTCCTTGGTTTTTTCATGCTTCCCCTGTGCTCTACAGGAAACCTTTCAGTCTTTCCTGTTTCAGCAGATAGATTGCTACCCAGGCATCAGCATATTGCCTAGACGTTGGCTCTGATCACAAGGCTTCATGCAACCTCCATTCATAGCAGAAAGTGCACACACATATTTCATGTATTTACAAAAGATCACATAGTATTTAACTAAAAATAGACATGAGGAATTCCTTCTGAACCATCTCTTTTGCTGTTACCACCTCATGCAGTATGAAGATTGCACATCTCTGGAGGTGATTGCCTCTTTAACTTAAAATAACTTCCTACTGAATCCTGCACCTTCTCATAGAATATGCATACTCTTACGCTTCTCTCTTTTTGTAGTGGATCCTGTCTTTGGGAATTGGGGGCAACACTATGATTATTGAAAGTCACCAGATGGTGCTATTGTACATTGTCTGTCTGGTTCTGTTCATCTGGATACCTAGGGAATCTTCTCATGAAATACAAGGCATCAGCTGCGGTGCTGTTCCTACCAAAATCATTACTAAAGCTTGTATCTTGCCTGAACTTCCCTGATGAAGAACTATGTTTGTAGACATGAAAACCATGGGCCCTTTGGGGTTCTGAATAGAAACAAATAAAGTATTTTGTGAAACCAGGTCATCTTCGTTACTCACATGAGTAATGGTCAACGCTACAAATTCATGTCAGAATTACAAATTGCCTAAAGCAAATTCAAAAAGTGAGAATGAACTTCTGTAGAAGACTTAACTGTAGACAAATAACCCCTGCTGAAGTTCTTTGCTGGGGAATAAAACCATTTTTGCCTGCTAGTCCAGGATGGAGATAAAGATGCAATGTTTAGATGCTTTATAATACTTGGATAGTTCTGTCAAGTGAAGCAGCTGCGTACATATTGTAAGAGGCCTGAAAAATGTATCAGCCTAAATGTGTTTTCATGCTGCTCATTTCATAGCAAAGAGTAAGGAAAGAAACAACCTGTCGTCTCTGACAGCATCTTACTTGCTGGCTAAGGTTAATGTATTTCTTGGTGTGGAAGAAATGGTTTGGGAAAAATTCCCTACAACGTGGAAGAGCTGGAGCTAAGCTTGACTGAACTTACTGCTGCTAAAGCCTGGTGAAGCCACATGAACTCAGGCAAAATTTGTGTTCAGGACTGGGTATTTGAAGCAGCGATGTCTCACTAGGCTTTTGTGTAACCACAGAACCGTAAAATAAGAGGTATGCCAAGAAACAAAATCTGGAATAAATATGTGACAGCATTGATTTCTTTAATCAATGCCCTCAGGATGTATTAGCACTCTGCCTCCTTACTCCTCTGTGGTTAATCAATAGAAACACAGTTTCCAGTTAGGGCAAGTGTCACCAGCAGGCGCAGTTAGACCTCTAGGGCTTTTTCCCCAGTGTACAAGTGAGTTGTGTCTATTCTTGTTATGAGGTTTATGCTCTGCAAGTGTTTTGCATAAAAGCAGCAGCAGGCAGGCAGATGCCAGCTCGCTTTCTGCTTTGGGTTTGGATTATGCTGGGAGGGATGGCTGAAGGAGGCAGTGGTTCTGGACACTGTCTCATCAGCTCACACAGAGCGGCAGCTTGCTCCACAAATACTCCATTGGAAAACTGATTCCCCAGACCCCAGTATTTCAAATCTCTCCAATACATCAACAGTATTAGATCAGCATCATTGCTCAAGTAGTGATACTGTGCAGAAGAGTTCACAATGATGCAGAATTTGTAGGGGAAAATTATAATGGATTTTTTTTTTATTTTATTTTTTTTTAACCAGCTAGAAAAAGAAGTGCTAAGGTACCGAGGTTCAGTCCTACTTTCACTTCTGCCTTGGCCAGTACATACTTCCACTTCATCCCAAAAAGCTTGGATCAACTCCTGTATTAGTTGGCTGCATGCCTGCACAAAGACAGCACCTATCTCAAGTTGATGTAAAGTTACTGATCACGAAATGTCCCTCTATTCACTCCTGTTTGCTAAACAGAAAATATTGCTAGGAGTTTCTTTCTCTGTATTAGTGACCCAATAACCTGTCACGGTAGAACAGGGCTCCTAATTTATGTGCTGACATCTTTTGAATAAAATATAAAGCCAAAATGTTGTCTGCAGCTATTCTTTGTGGCTGTTTTTAAATCTTGAAACAGCATTCTGTCTACACTGCAATTCTGTTTCATTATTTTCTTCCTTCTTAACTTGATCTGTGATTAAACCTCTCTTCTCAGCTTTATAGGCTTAAAAGGTGTTTCTCGGGAAGTTCTTCAACGACTATTGTTTTCTGCTTTAAGGTTGACGGCACCCTGGCAACATTTTAACAACAGGCTTTGAAATGGTGTTACACAGATATATAATAACATTTCCCAAAGAGCACATGATCTGATTGCTTACTTCAGGGACCTGCTTTTATCACTTTTTAGTCAACTTATTTACTTAGCAAACTCCATTTCATCTTGAAATAAGTAGATATCCTGAAGATTTTTTTCCTGCTGGGTTGACTAGTTCCTTTTACATCTGTTTGGACTTGGATCTAATAATTTATTTTTTCTCATTGGAGCTTGATTGTATATGATTATCTATTGAGATACTTGTCATGTTTAATGTCATTTGATTGCTATTACTTTGTATCTCTGGCTTTCAAGGGTCAACAGACTGAAAGGGTTAATTACCATAATTGCTTCCATTGAACATTTTTCCTATTTCAGGTGCACTTCCTCCCCACTGTCTCACAAATTACTCTGTGCCCCTTCATTTCAGTGTATCTCACTTAACTACTTAAATTCTGGTCTCGAAGCCAGGAAAATGGGAACTGCTGATTCTAAGAGCTGAGTCAGCATTCCCACAATCTCTCTTCCAAAAATAAAGCAGTATTTCAGATTGTACATTCTGGCCTGTATTTTATTTTAATCCCTCTTTACTTAAAAGGAAGAAATACAAATAGGATATAAAAAGATGCAAAAAGCTTGAGGAAAGACTTCCTTCTTTGTCATGGCACAAAATCTTAGCATCTCTCATGAGCAGGCTGGGTTTCACCCATGGAATCAATAGCTTAAGCTATGTTTTATAGAGAAATGTCCCTGTTGCAGCACCCTGCATGTGCTGGGTTCCCAGGAAGAGTGAGACAGGTTTGACAAACAACTCACTCTCTTTTCTCCAAGACAGTTTTGAACCTCAGTTAGAGACCCAGGGACTGTCCCCATGCTGTACTACCCACAACACCATTCCAGAAGTCTACTCAAGACTTTCACTTGATCTTTCTAATAAGAGTGCTTGTTCCCCTGATGCTATTGAATGTTTTTGAGACCTGTTGAAATGAGGAAAACTGACACCTCTTAACATCTTCATACCTTTTCTGCATCCCCAGCCTAAAGAAGGTAATTTCCTCAGGGCTGAAGCTGTACAATCTTGCTGCATAGAATGCAACACATGGGCATTAGGAGTTCATGTTGGCCACTTCTTGGAACCAGGCATAAATCACTCATAAAAATCTTTCAGTAAATGGTTTTGATTTCACCAGATTTAAACTGCTGTCAGAAAAAAAAAGTTCCTTTTATTCTCTAAATGATGAAAAAAATAGCTTCTTAGGAAATACCTCTATTTCTATAGACTACTTATACTACTGAAGAGTAGTCCTCATTTCTCATGCTTTTTTTCCTTACTGATATCTGTTCAGTGCCTAACATGAGAAAAGCTGTACTGGCTCCATCCATCTCACATGCATGATTTGGACTAATATTGTCCTGACAGGAACATGGATTTCCACTGGCAAGGCACAGTGTGTCCCCTGCAGCTGGACAGACCCTTTCATTTGGCCACTGTGCAGCAAGCTGCTGTGGTAGCTGCAATGATGGGAGGAGAAAAAGGATCCTTTCCTCTGAATGGGGAAAAAAAAAAAAAAAAAAGGTAAAGAGCACAATTGTGACCACCAGCAGAGTAGGAAAGGTAAGCTTACCCACCTCCTGCCCTTCCCAGGGGAGGGAGTGCTACCTGCAAGAGCTGCTCCTGCTTTCTTGTCTGAGTTGACAAGCTCTGCAACATCATCGCTGCTACAGAGGTACCATTACATTAACAACCCCACCAGGCTCACTTCCTTCTGCTCTGCTCCCTTAGCTTCTTAGGCATCCTTTCAAAGTTTTGCAGGAATGCATTTACACTTGTGTCTCAAAGGAGACCAACAGCAACAGTGCCCATAAACAGATGCCTAAGAAAGAACAGGAACAATCGACTCTCATATGATTTTTTCCCCTGAGTGCTCTTCCAGCTTCCAACTATTTGCAGCTCAGGGGATTTCCTGATCTGATGTTGTTAACCGCAGCATAAGGAAAAAGATATTGTGAAGCTGACTGTGGCTTCTTTGATCTACTGGCTTGTCTGTGCTGGGTTCAGTTTAAAGCAGAACATGCCCAAAGCTTCTCTAATATATGCCAGTTGATTGCAGCTCCCAGGAGTCTGACGACCTGCTGATACTGGCTGTACAGCATGCACAAGAATATGCAGCACCAGTTTTTATCAAGCATGGCCAGCACATTTTTTTTCTTTTAGATTTACCAAAGTCTTATTTTGATCTAAAACATAGGGAAAAATAAGGAATTAAATACCCGGATGTAGGTCATTCTCACAGCATTCTGCTCCTCCAAAGTTAAGTGCTTTCTTCCTGCATCAGTGAAAGCGAATTTCCAATCCATGGTCTATCACATGAACGGTGGACAAAGAACCTTAGTACAAGATCCATGTGACGCCTCAGAGTCCCAGAATGACCTACTGCAATTTGGTTTTTGCCGCCTCTGAGAGGCCCCATCAGCAAAAATCAGGCAATTTAACAGTCACAACCTGACCAAGGCAAGGTAGTATGGGAATATTTTGTTCAGGTGCTAAAGGATCCAATTCCATTAGTTCAAAAGAAATTGTTTGTTTCACATCAAGGCTGAGTCTAGTAAAACACTGTAGACTGCCTTTTTCTTGGAGTACCATGCCAGTTAAAAACTAAGCCCAAGAGGGATATTACAACTGAGCAGAGGCAATGTAACCTTCTAGAATTCCAAGAGAGAAAGCAAAAGGACAGGGTTTTTCCTCATATTTACAAAGGCTTGATGAATTTTACATAAGAAAGATACAAAATTGAAGACAAACAACGAAATACAAAGAGATCTCAAGATACATGATGAACCAAGAATTCATGCATAATATACGATATTTCAAAGGCATGTAAAGAAGCAATGTAAGAATCAGATGTTCTTGGTGTACAGAGTGTAGTTCAAGAAGTATTCCTCCTTAAGGAGACAGAAGTGGAAAATACAACAGACACAAAGCACATTCTGGATACAGGAGGACAGAAAGGATCCCATGGTTTAGGAAGATCTCTGTATGGATATACAGTCTCGAAGATCCTTTCAATATGTTTACCAATGATTGTCTCTAGAAATATTTACATGCATTGTTACAATGGAATACTCAGCTAATTTAAAGGTAATCAATGACTTATTAAAATTGAACCTATCTGTTTTTAGTTGCTCTTTGAAATGCCACTATCTTAGGCCTAAAGTAATTTCACAGTAGTATAGTGCTACTTTTTTATCCAACTTGAACATCAAGACCTATTTAGGTCAATGAAAGTACCAGATGATTTTCAGACTTAAAAAACCTCAAACAAACAGCTTTCTGGTTATTTAAAGAACATTCAACAGACAAACATTATTCCCCTCCCTCCCTGCATCAGGATTTTTTTCTTGTCATGTCTAGATCTGCAGAGATGGATTTCTTCTAAAGCTACATGACATCAGATAGCTTTGTGGTTTGATAGGTATAGAAAATTCCATGAGAAAAGGAAATCCAGAAAAATTTCCTAGTGTAATTCCTACTTTTCAAAGAAACTTATAATTGAAGAGTATATCATTATTTCAAATTGACAAATCTACCAATGATAAGGAAATGTATACTAAAATCAATTTTTGAAACCAAACATGTAAGACTAATCACTTTATTTCCTTGCTTAACAGGTGCTGATACCAGGGGGAAATACTAAATAGCTTATGACACCCTTGAGAAGCATGTAAGATATTTATCTGGCCAAAAGCCATGACAGTTGCATAGAGAAAAGGTAGTGAATATAAACAGGGAAAAAAGAATTTAAGGATGGAGGGTGAAATCTTGATGCTGCTTAAATCTAAGGCATTTTGAGTTCAGTGGGACAAGGATATATCCACTGGCTCACCCTAGGCTTGGCCCCATTACAGAGCTCAGGCTGCCCAGCCCGTCCTTCCAGGTCAGGTCATAAATGTGCTTTTTCATTTTATAAGGGAGGTTTTGCTTAGGTTTCTATTTCTACACCCATGTCTTTCTGCTGAAGCAGCTGCTGGGACACAACCCCCTAGTATCTGACCCCATTTTTAACCCAAGACAGCTTGGTTACTGCTATGCTAAGGGCAGATACAGTTGTGATTCTGATGGAGGGGCTTTTCAACCATGTCTTTACGATAATGATAAGTGAATTACAGAGCTGCAGTGGCCCGGGCAAACACAGTAGCTGAAAATAACATGAAACAGAGCAGTGCACCACTCTGTTAACACATACCGAGCAAGTGGCTGTGCCCAGTCAGGAGGTTTAACAGCTCTGGGCCTGTTAGATGAAGTCCTGTGCACAGACAGTCAAAGACAGACATATTCTCTTTCTCTCCCTCTCAACTATTTTATTCCCCCTAAAATATACTTATGCATCTACTGTTCCTCTGGAAAAAGAAGAAAGATTAAGCTGGCTTCTGGCTGGGTAAGAATGGTGAAATGTGCTACCCATAAGAAAGCTGTGTATTCATGGCAGAATATTTTAAATGACCCTTATATCATAAGAAGGGATTAAAAAAAAAATCCATAACTGTGGGCATTAAGTGCATATCTCTTACATATGAATTTCCTAGCTGATATTTGGTTGGGCTTTAGAAACTGTGACACAATAAAGCTATTAAAATTCTGTGGTTAATTTATTCCTCCAATATTAACTTTCCCATAACTCATGATGAATATCTTGAGTTTGGATATGTCTTAGAAGAACTTCTGACAGTGACAACTTGCCTTTTCTCCCATTTTCAGTGCAAATGTCGTGTTTTTAATGTATAAAAGAGTAACTTTTCTAATAAACTTGCATGGTGATTTTTCCAGTAATTACTTTGAGTGGGTATAGTTACTACCAAGATAGAAAATGATAAGCTTTTTTGTGGGTTTATTTGGTTAATTACTCTGATTTGTATTTCTGGACAGAACTCAGTGTAACAGAGCCTCGGAAAATACAGATCCCATTGCCAAAATAAATTTTCTCACTCCTAGATCCATTCATTTCCTAGACAATAGGTGAGGTCAGAAGGGAAACAAGGAGTCATTCCCTTAATACAGGCAAACCACTAATGAGCCACCATGCATCATATTCTGCTCCAATGGAGCTGTAATTGCTTCCAGAACACCTGTATTTAGGCCAGATACATTCAGAGGAATAGAGGAAGGGCAAAGGAGTACTGGTGTTAAAATGAGCAGGGAGAGGCACATGTGGGGAATGGAAACAGCTCAGCCAATGAAGACTGTTTAAATGGAACTGTGTTTCAGCTTGGTTTCACAGAATAACAGAGGAAGCTCCCAGGTCCCCCAGGAAGGCCAACAGATTCTTTCAATAGATGGAAAGGCCAGTGCCTAAGACACTTAGCAAGCAGTCCAATTTTCACCTCTGTGTTTGACCACCTTTATGATCTTAATCAGGTCTCTTTATGTCCTATGCCTTATTTTTAACTCTTTTGAAACACTGCAGGAATACTTTGCAATATCCTTGTGCTTTGGGAAGGATAAATATGCTAATGAATGTGAAATAATTTTGTATTACTGAAAAGCAGGCAAGTAGAGTGCCAGTATTCAACTACTTGCCCATAGGTATGACTGTAGGATTGCAAACAATCAAATTACTGCAGACTACTGCTTAACCAAACCATCTAGAAACTTTATAGTTTGGGCAAGCTCAATTGCTATGATTCATCTGAAAGGCACAGGTCTGTAACAGATATGGGAAAATGCCTACCACCACTCTAGGAAACAGAATTAGATGGTTGAGGTCAGATGAGGAGCAGGAGCTTGTTCCATGCAGTCACCCACTGGGAAAAGGGGATAAAAGTAAACTGGTTTCCATGAAGTACTCCACCCCTCACATACCTAAGGCATTTCTCGCCATTTCCCCAGTTTAGTTCAGATGAATGACGAGTTAAGGAGCAGCTTGTTTCTGGTCCATGTAAGGATTAGAACATTAGATGTACATCACTGCAAATTGTCACTCTAGAATGCTTTATATTAGCTCAGTTTTAGAAGTAGAACATAAGGGTTTTTTTTTTAATGCTTTAAGGTCTCAGGGATGCAAACTGAGAAGTAATAGTGTCTTTCACTTTAAGATAAATGGTTCCTGTGGTCCTGATAAATAAGGATTATTATTTGGAGATGAAAGGGTGTGAGAGTCTTAAGACTAAAATGTAGGATTTCTGTTTGACTCACCAAGTGTAGTCCTCTTCTGACAACAAAACACACGCTCTTTCTTTTCACTGAACTATCAGTTTGTTCTGGCTGCCTGTGACTTGCCTGTTAGTAAGAAAGAGAACAAACCCTATTTACTATCCTAAAGCTTGGGCTAGGATGTAGGGAAACAGTAGACAAAGCATTCAGTAGTCTCACAGGTTTTAGAGAAAGCTGCACTAATGCCAAACTGTCTGTTGCCAGTAAGTCGCTAGAGCAAGAAATGCTGGTAGGAGTTTGAGGTATTATGGCAGCAGAGCTGGGTACATAATGAAAAGCTGTGGGCTTTCTTTCTTAAAGAAACTTCAGCTGCATTAATACAGAGAATCCCTACCCAAACCTATTTTGGCAGAATCGCCAAGCAGAAAAACACATTCCTTAACTCTTCACTAAATCAACTCTATTGTGGTCTTCCAAATCTCCATCCTTCAGAATAAAACAGTATTGCAGCCCATTGCTTCATTCTTCCTGCTGGAGAACCTCAGGCAAGGAGAGAGGATTTTGCTCCTGCTATGGATTCAGGCTCTATCCAGGAATATTTTCTACAATTTCTTATCTAAAGGGAATGGTGATGGCCCTGCAGGTATAGAAGGAAGGGGATGTGCCATGTCTGATTAACACAGCAGGTCAGGCTCACTTTTTTGTGTTCTCTGGGCATTCTTGGAGTGAACTCAGTAAGATTTCAGAAAGCCCTAACCAACATGTGTTTTCCTAATAATAAGAGCAATTTCAAATATGCTGCAGCTTAGCTTACTCTTTGGGTCAGTTTATTTGACTGAGTTTTTAATTCCTCTTCCACTACCTACTTGGAACTTCTGCCCTAAAAGAAATTCAACTGTACCTGCCCTTTAGGGGCAGATGCTGATCTGAATTGAGTTGATACTGATGAGACTGGAATAGTCTTTAATTTTCTTACTCTCCCACATTGGAGGTGTGCCCTTTTTCTCCCTTCTGTCCTAGAGACACACTGTTCAAGCTTGCACCCTCCCAGTTGCTGCCCAGTGCTAAAGCCTTTTACTGAGCTTGAAGGAGTCAGAAACTGCAGTGTGGTGTAGCAGCCAGGAGTATATAGATTGCCAGCAATGGCAAGGGAAAATGGTCCCTCTTTAGCATCCAGGTTTCTTATGTGACTCACTTTAATTGTTGGATGAGGTTTACATTTAATGTGAAATTAAACTTCCCTTGTTCTGACAGATTCATAGCAGCTAATCCTCAGTTTTTATAAAATAGTCAGGGCAAATCTTTTGAAGGTCAAAAGGCATTTCTGGCAGCATACAGTCACTCCCTCCTCTGCTAATGGGTCTATGTCTGACAACAGCTTATGTGTTGCAGGCAATTAATATTTTTCATGTTAGCCACAGCTCAGTATTGGCCTCTGTTGCTCAAATATGTCATGAAGAGAGAGTGAGCTGAGATGTCAGGTTACTCGGATGTGAAAATGGTGGTACCTTGTACCTAAAGTCTGCAAAGATTGTTACACCCATCAGTTAATGTAGGCTTGGATCTAGAAAAGGTCTCAACAGGCACTTTCTTTACTCTCAAACCAAGACCCCTCTCAATCATTGCCTAAACTTACTCTCCATTTTACATAAGCAGGCAGCAGATAAGAGTAGCACAGCTTGCCCTAGAAGTGAAGGCCTTATCCCGGAGCATCTCCTCTGACCATGCCCGAATCCTGAGGCTACACTTTCTATCACTGTCACCCCACAATGTTGTGTTTCATTTGTGCAGCAAAATTGCTTCAAGGGGAGGATTAGAGAGCAACCATGCTCCATCACCTGGAGCCTTGCCCCCAGCCTGCTCCTCAGAGACATATTACAGGGTTTGAACCTCCTCCTGTCACCTAAGGCTGAGAAGGACAGAGAAGCCAACTTTTAATTTCTAATTAATAACCTCCTAGCTTTTCATTAATAATCTAATTAGCAGAGCAGATTCTGCTCCTGATGCCAGAAGATACCAGCCCCACAGGGAGCCCACCTGTGAGGGGCCAAGCGTTTGTCCTAGGACTCTGGGCCTGATCTGCAGCAGCTTCCCGCCTCCCACTGCTGCAGGCCCCAGTTAAACCCCGCTCAGAATCCAGGGCTGCTGAGGGCTGGGTTTTACCTCAGCGTGCAGGGCTGCTGTGTGCTGGGTTTTACCTCAGCATCCAGGGCTGCTATAGCACTCTTGCTTTTAGCTCTCCTGAGCCACGACAAAAGGACTTTTTCCCAAAGGTGGCCAGACCTGCATGGATGAGCACTGGGAAGGAATGCAACTGTCTTCATAGTGGTGAGCCAGGCTATGTCTTGTGCAGAAATTAATTGCTCATGTTGTCTCAAATATCATGTTACTGCAAACATTACCTTGGAGTGATTCATCTAACCCATGACTTTTTTTTTTTTTTTTTTTTTAATGAATTCCTTTCCTGTAAAACAGGATGCAGATATGCTTTTGTTTCGTTCAGCCACCACCTACTTCTGGTTGGTCTGGTAACTTACTCAGTTTTTTGGACCCTGTTTATGGGGTTTAAAAGACTGTCCAAATCCCAGTGCTCCCATGCAAAGGTTATGCATGCTGTGGTACAGCTGGTGCCATTGTCTGCAGGCTATGTCCTATAGAAACCCCACAGCCTTGTTTTTAAGCTTCCCAAGTGCTTCTCTTGAGGCCAGGGCTTACATTTGATGGAAAGCTGGGACCCTGAAGGAGCAATGGGAGGTGGTTGCTTGCTTGTTTTTAGTCATAAAGAGCTGGCTTTCAAAAAAAAAAAAAAAAAAAAAAAAGTTGAAAAAGAGAACAACCTACCTGGTTTTGTTTTGTTTTGGTTTGTTTGTTTGTTTTTAATGTATAAATGGTGAACTTTTTGCAGTTGTATAGAGTATGCTAATGCTACTGGTAGTTCCTGCTGGGCTTGAATTCAGATCCATCTTGAGTATTAATTTATACTGGTGCTGGAGCAAAGTTGTTGCATATGAGGGTTCAGATTTGGGAAGAAAAAACCGTTTTCCCTCAGTTTTGGTCACAGTGTAAATAAAAGAAGATGTGAGAAGTAGACTAGCAGTGGTTGGGGAAGCTATCAAAAAACTCTTCACAGCAGGAAGCTCCTGCTGATGCTGAGGAACTCAAAGTGGTTGACAGTTCCTTTGAATGCATAGCCTACCTGTCTTCCTCAACCCATGTTACTGCTCATTTCCACCTGTGCAGCAGCCACCTGTGGGGGGACACAGCAGAAGGTAGTGGCATCTAGCTCTCTTAGATGAGACAGCAAGGGAAAAACATCAGTCATGAGAGCTAATGAGAGTTTTGACCCTACTGAAAATGGGGGAAGTGTGCTGCTAAGTACACTGGTGACTGCAAGAAGACAAACCAATAAAGCCCTGGACTACTGTGATAATGGGGAGTGGCAAAAGAGGTGGAGCTGGAAATGCAGATAGTAGAAATAATTTTTAATCTTTGGTCTGTCTGTCTGGTGTTGCTTGCTGGGTTGCAACATAACCAATCCAGAGAAAGCAGGTTCTTGAAACATCAGATTCCCTCTTCCAAACAGGAAAAGTTTCTGTAATTGAAGGGCATGCACCTTTGAAACTTGGTTCTAAATTCAAGACCATTGAATTAAAAGCCACTTCTGCCATTACCTGAGCAGTTAATAAAATCTATTGCCTTATGATAGATTTTTTTTTCTGCAGGCTAGAATTGATCTGTCTTCATTGTGATTTGTGAGATTGAGGAGAAAACACAAAATATAATCTGTATTTCTGCTGCACTGAAAGATTTCACTGTGGTCTTCTAAGGCTTGGAAGTAACTAAAACTGCAGTGGTCATTTTTTTGATTTATTGAAAATAAAGCATACCTTATTAACATTTTAATAAAGAGAATCTCTTTGCAGCAGTGCTCAGAGTTGCTCTTATTTCTCTCTGTGCAATTCCATTCTCTAAAAGGGAAAATACTACTGAGATCTGTAAGGCATGATTTGTTAGAATGAAACTAAACATACAAATGCACCAAAGCAAAATGCTTTCTAAAGGTGCTGTGTTTGTGAGAGGTACTTGCCCAATATGTGTGATGCAAAATGAGGATGCTTTGTGAAGAAATCATCCTTGTAAAGCCATTGGTTCTGGTCATCAGACTCTATCCAATGCTTTAGTGATGATGCTGCTGATCTATTTGGGAAGTTGGCTGGCTCTCAAGGCAGAGTCTCTTCTCAAAGGCTGTTTCACAGTGAAAATATGCTCAGTGCAGTCGAGTGCATGAATGAAAAAGCCTCTGGTACCTTCTAGTCTGGCAAAATGCAGCACAAAACTCAACTTGCTCTGTCCTTTCTGCTGTCCCAGGTAAGAAATGTGTGGATTTTTTTCCTTGCTTTCTTTCATCTTCCTTCTCTTATGCATTTGGATTTGAAAGTATTTGTAATTCAGGTCTGATTCCTGAGTAATTATACATTGCTTGAATTACTATTGAAAGATGCAAGATCTCTGCTACAAGCCAGTTGCTAGGAATGTAGAATCTCATAGTTGCTTGATTTACAATTACAGCAAATTTGCTGTGTGATATATAGCATTTTTTTGTTGTTTCCCTTCAGGAAAGGGTAGTGGGGGGAATCTTTCAAGTGTCTCGGTTGCAGCTGCAGCAGCAGTATTTTCTGACATATCAAATGCTGCAACTTTGATTTGCCTCTTCCCTCTGTGGCTTTTGCCGAGTAGTAGTCTTATAGGCTGTTATAGGCAGCTCACATTATTTATTGCTTTTTATTAAAAAAAAAAAAAAAAGACGAGGGGGGAATATGGAGGGAAAATAAAATCAGACCTTGCAAAAGGTTCCATTCCCCGTACTCACTTGATAGATGTGTAATACTCTGTTAGTTGACTTGCTATGTAGCCTTGCTCTTATTAAATGTAATAGATCCCCCTCTGCCAGAAAGCAGAGGAAAAAACACCCAGCTTTAAAAACACGGAGCTGCTAAAGCCCTGCTGCTGCTGTCTGTCAAAGCAGAGGGACTCGCTGGGATAGCTTCTAGTTGCTCTCTTTTCTTCTTGCTGCTGCTAAAGGGCTCACTTTTTGGAAGCTCCAGGGGGTGTTTGTGTGTTTGAAAATCCTTCGCTGTTGTCCAGCTTAAATATATCCTTCTTTTGTCTCAGAAGCTCTGTAAACTCTTGTGTTTAGTGACAGTGGCACTGGTATCCTCTGCACCAAGTAGAGATAAAAGTTAATTCCTTTTTTGACTTACAATTGAGTGCTTTTGTTAACCCTTAGGGGGTTGGTAGATTAATTTCGAGTGTCGAACTAGTGCTTGGGACGTTGAGTCTGTGCATTCGTGTTTGTAACTGCAGTCTCCAGTAGGAATTTAGTCTGCTTTTTAAAAATAGTATGATAAGGAGAAAAATGGTGAGGGATCACTGCTGGGAAGGCTTTACAGCTGAAAGGAGATACACCAAGACCATGTGAGTAGGAAGCAGTAGGGTGAACTGCATGCATATATGCTGTGGATCAAGGCTGGGATATTTAGCTCCTGGCTTAACCTCGTAAAGAATTAAAGCATGAGTGTGGGTGGCTGAAGTTATGGGACAGCAGGAGACTCAGTGACTGGGGACTTGTGAGCAAGAACATTGGCATTTGGGTGGGTTTAGGCTAACAATCCTGCTTCAGGGAGTGTAACAAATGAAAGCAGCAGCTTTGGGTCATAGGTGTGGTGCCTGAATGCTCTGGTGAAAGCTGGGTTTGAGGAGCCAGAGCAGCATGTGCTGGTGATAGACACACAGTTTCTTACAGGGCCTCCCTAGTGGGGCTGAGGTTTTCTGGACTGTGTAGGAGGACTGTCCAGTGGGCAGCTCTCCAGCTCTGCTGAGACTGACTGCTGCTCATGGCGAGGCCTGGATGGCTTTCTCGTGGTGAGCTGGGGATGCCCAAAGGGCTCCAGGGAGGAGAAGTAATCAAAGTGGGCTGAGATCCAGCCTGGGCAGGCAGCTGAGCTGGCAAAGCTGCCAGCGGGAGGCAATGCTCAGGGAGCAGAGGGAGACGGCACAGACAGTGTAAAAGTATCCTGTGGATATACTGAGTTGGTGCCCCCCCACCTTGGACTTCAGATCTGCTGTCTGGGCTGAAGTTTGCTTGCTTTTCCTAATCATCTTGAATCTGGATTTTCTGTAGCAGTCCCTTGTAGGACATTAGCAGTATGTATTTCATAGAGAAGGACAGACTTCTAAGGTATATTAAACCACATAGCAGGGTTGTTTATTTTTTGTAGCATCAGTATCTGCTTAAAACCCGATACAGCGCAGAACACCTGAAAACAACTGTGCACTTTGCTAATAACTTTCAGTAATACTTCAGTTTATTCTCTTGCTGTGCTAAGATCAGTTCTAGTGCACTGTAGGGCTAAGCATTGCTTTGAATTTAAGTACTTAAACTGCACCCTACCTACTTTATTAGTGCAAGTAGGTTTATCTGTCAATGCCTCTGCCTTGAGATATAACACATCTACAAGTTTACTTTCATCAATTCTTAGACATGATCTAGAATCAGAGAATGGATTAGACCAAAATAAGTAAGTGTACATGATGATTCTGATTCAGGTATAAGGTTGTTGGTTATTGTCAGGTTAAACAATGAGCTGAAGAAGAAAGCATGATAGGGAATGAAAAGGGAATTACTGAAATGCTGTTTGGCTTTTCTCTTTGACGCACCACATGAACAACTTTCATGTGACAGGAAAAGTAAACAGAAGAATGTGAGAAACAACATATTAAACAAATGCAGCCATCTGGCTGTGTAGTGGTTGTAACACATTTTGGGATTTTTTTTTCTGCAGATTCTTTTTTTTCCTTTTTCTCCCCCCCCCATCCCCCCCCCTTAGCAGTAGAGCTTCACGTAATACAATGCTAGTGGAACCAGCAAAGCTCAGTTTTGATGAAATGATTAATAAACAACACAAACTCAGAAAAGCTTGTCTTTTAATAGAAGATAAAGTCCAAAATTAGTAAGCTTGGTTTTGCATTTTCTTGGTTGCATCTAATCCACATACTTTTAAGTGTATTTAAAAAACCCAACAACATTTTAAGTTGTTAAAAGGATGAAGGTCTGGGGAATAACTTTTTCACCTCAACAAAGAAGCCTATTAAGTATGTTTGTGAAAGCTGTAGTAAACAGGGTGGGTGATAATTTTTCCTTTGCAAAGATGTGATCTACACTACTATCAACTCTTTGTCCTCTTTTCAGCAAGAGGAAAATTAAAATTAGCTGATACAGCTGAGGAATGTGTGTCAAGCAATTCTCTAACTCAGAATCACCTTTAAAACTACAAAACATATCTATAATATACAGCTTTATTGATCTGAAGCTGACAATAAAAACTAAGTGTACTGTGGTGCAGCTCACTGTACAGTGTACAGTAAGCAGTAAATACAGGCAGATTTTTAAGTCTTTCAGATCTGAGTGGGTTTTACATTTTCCCAGAGGACATTTTCTAAGGCCCATATGCAAAATATTTGTTTTAGGCAGAAGCTGTTTACAAGCTTGCTTTTGTATGTTACGTACTTCATGCAGATGAATCAACACAAAATTTGTAAATAAAGCATACAAGAGGAGAAAAATCCTTTTTTTTTTTTTTTTTTTTTTTTTTTTTTGGATAGCTTCAACAATAACTGTCATGTTCCACTGAGTTGCAACTAAGCCAGCTGAAAAAAAAATATATAGATTTTACAAGCTCATCATTATTGAACAGAGAAAATTTCTCCTAAAACTTTTCCCAAATGCATAGCCCACGCTGCTGCTTTCTTTTATTTTTTTCCAACTTCTCCAGAAGAGGGCTCCATGCACAGCTTGAAAGTCGGCACCCATGTATTCAAAGCAAAATAAATTGATCAGCTTCAGGAAAAAAGAAAAATCTGCCTCACACAGTCTGTTAACAGAACATTATACTCAAATTCTGACCCAGCATTTCCCTGCTGTATTGTGTTGCTGTAGGTCTTGTTTAAGACTGTTTATTATTTAGAGAGTTTTAGAAAGAAAATGCCAAACCTCTTGTGCTATAGTGGATTTCTAAAAATGCTTCAAAACTGTTAGAGAGGCTCACCAATTGTTTGTGCTGACCAGCATCTTGTGAGCAGGCTGATGCTTATTCCTGACAGTTTCAGGCCATCATTTTTGGTTATGTAGTCAAAAGGATTTTCCCCTTGCATACCTCATTCAAAACATGGTATCTCCCAAAACACAGAGCCACTCCAGCACTCATGCTATGCCTTTTCCCTCCAGTGCAATACTTTAGATAAAGTTGGCCTCTGGTGAATTAGTCTGACTTTAGGCAATAGGTTTAACCTTTTAACAATATTCTTACACAGGACCTGATGAGACTCCTTACTGCTAAGCAGGAGAGATTTGTTACAATGGGTGGGTGGAAAGTGGTCCAAAAAAAAAGTTCCTAGAGTTTTGGCATTAGTTAAACTCACTCTGTTGTGCACCCTTTGTGGTAAAGTTTTGAGTTTCTTTTTCTTCCTGTTAGTTGTCAGGTAACTAGGCTTTCCTCATTCTCTTAATACCTACAGGCAAGGTAGATAATAGAGCTGTGACTGTTACACTCTTCCTGCATCACTGCTGGAGTCACAGGTCTGGTACAACCTGGCAGCTGCAGATTAATACGCTGTGTGTCAGGATCCTGGCATGAGATTTCAGGCCAGCATAAGGGAGTGGGGTTTCATTAGGAACTTGAGACAGAAATGTAAAGTTAGGGAGTTTTTTAATTGTTTCATGGCTATAACGTCTTTATTCTGTCTTTGATAGGTACTAGCACCAAATTGACATTTTGTATACCACTACTATTCTAACTGGCAAAACTTCATCTGTGCAGGCAAAAACACAGACCTACCATGTCCACTGGGGAGGAGAGACAGAATGAGAGGGATTTATCATGCTTAGGAGACTAAGTGGGCTATAGTTCTTCTGAGCTCACTCTGAGTGATATTAGTGTGTTCTTGATTATGGCCATATGGTATCACTGTGCCCTGTCCTAATCACCAAGTGGATAGCCTGGATGAGAGACTGTTTTTCTGTTGCCTCATGTGTCCTGCAGCTGGAAGAGTATTAGTGTATACAGATCAGTAGGATATCAAATGACAAAGAGAAGTGAAGCAAAAATCTTGCTTCATTAACCATTGCCTCAATATTCCAAGGTCTTTGAAATTTGCCCACTTGTTTATTTGTGTTTATGTTTTTTTAGTGTTGTGATGTGGATTGTATTCTGTGTCATTCTTTTAAAGCCTTACTGTTTTTGTATGAAGGCAACTCATTCCACTATGAGCTTACCCAGTATTCTACTGTTCTGGCTGAAGGAAGAAGTTTTCTTGATTAGAGGAAAAAAAATGGAGGAATTTAACCTTTGGTTTGATAGAGCTGGTTAAAACAATTTTAAGCACAGACTAAAATAAATATGAGCTATTAACAGTGGGGTGAATCTTTTCAGCACAGAGTGGTTATCAGTGTCTCTAACCACTTGGAAAAGCTGATTAAAGTGTTTAAATAACTTCTGATATCTATGGCTATCCATGTATGGATGTTTAACTCAGTATTTTTATGAGAGTTGTTTTTAGGGAGCTGAACACCCACCCATCTTCAAGCTCTAGAAGTGTCCCTAAACTGAGCTCCAATACTCTACTCTCTGAAGTTAATAAGTTTTGACTGCTTAAGATTCTTCATACTGCTCAGACTAGACTGGGAGTTGTATTCCTCAAACTATAATTTTATTGAAAAACAGTACAAACCAACCAACAAAAATAGCAACAAAGCAAGCAAGCAAGCAAGCAAGCAAACAAACAGAAACCAAACCCAACCCAAACCAACCAACTAAACAAAAAAGCACCAAACCCTAATAACAGCTATCTATTTCAGTCTAAACTCTTTGGTTCTCTTGCTGTGAACAGCTAGTGCTTAATTTCTTACTGGTAATGACAATGTATATATTTCTAAAAGCTAATATTTAATTCCCATGGTCTTTCTCGGCCTGGCATGTAATGAAGAGTAAATAATTCTGTGTATATGAAGGCTATGTTAACAGGAGAACAGACAGGAAGTGGATTTCTAGAAGTTTGAAGAAGTCTTTAGTAAATGAGTAATCATGGCAGATGAATCTTGTGGTAGTTTTGCATAACAAGGACTCAAAATACTGAAACCCACTGGTTCTAGGCCCCTAAGCTGTCACAGCACTGTTAGCAGACTGTATGGAAAGAAATATACATGCAACTTCAATTTAATATAAGAGATGCTCACTTGCAAGTATATTTCTCATTTATTGCTACTTGTGTGCTGCAGACTACTAGTCATGGTTATCCCTTTTCCTCCCAAAGCAGGCTTAATTGTGAATGCTTCTTGTCTGCTCCAGGGCAAAGTTGGCAAGCTGGGCTGGAAACACAGCTGGGGGAGTGATGATTCTATACATTGGCTGTCTGCCACATGGACAGTAACACATCTGTGGCAGAGGTAAAAAGAATTAATAACTTCACATATTGCTTCAAATCAATCCATAAACTGTTAGCACGTTGAGTTTCCTTCAGTTGCTATGGTGGAAAAATCATGTTACAACATACTTATGCTAATAATTGGCTCATCTACTTTAGATACACTTTATCTGTTTCTTTTAATTTTCTTGGCACAACTTGGAATTGCAAGAAAAGATTCTTGTGCAAAAGTCTCTGAGTCAAATGTAGGGAATTTTGAACCCATAAGAGCAAACAGAAAGCCTGCAGCTGTCCATGGATTCACTGTATAAAGGCAGAAATATCAAGCTGCTGTAAATTCATCTGGGTTCACTAGGGAGCAATCCCAGTGTGTGTGAATTAGGGGTACAATCCATAGTTTGTACAGACAGCATACAAGGATGGAGGTAGGGGAGAATCATGTAAAGTTGTCCCTTCCCCACCCTGTTACAGTTCTCTTGATGTAAGATGGCCTTTGAAGTGCGTCTAGTATATTTTAACTTTGAGCTCACTTGGGAAAAGAAAAAACCCTGGGAACAGCCTTCTCAAGATCATGTATTTTCACATAGACAAACTTGTTGGCTTTGAGTTCCCCTACTGCCAAATAAGGTGTATTTATACATTTCTCTGGAGACAGCCCTCTGTTTTCCCCGAGGAACCATGCTTTATCAGACAACAAACCGCTATGTCAAAATGTGAGAGCTGAGCATAGCACTGCTCTATAGCTGACAAAGCAGGAAATCCAGAGCATCTGGTACTTTGCTCTCTAATCTAAGTGAAAGGAGATGGAATTAGCTATTGGAATTGGATGGGCATTTCCTTCCCTGTTAAACCCATTGTTTCAGAGCTCTGTCAGAGGAAGCTGAGCAGCACCAACTGCATTACACAGCAGGAATGGATATCTCAGCTGCAGGACTGAGCTGTTCAGTACAGTTAGATAACTGGCCAAGTTAAAAGGTGTTCAGTCTGACCTTCTGCCAAGATAAGATAACTACTCTTGCAAGTGCTGGGTAGTCATGGATATTATCTACCAACCTTATTCAGGTGAAGTGCAAAATGAAAAACCTGTAGTGAAGAGAAATAAGAATGAAATTAAAATAGACATAACAAAACAAAAAAAACCCAAGCCCAAAAAAAGCCCCAAACCACCACACCAAAACTAAACATACAAACAAACAAAAGCAACATGATAATAAGTTTGGGGTTCTGTGTATTTGTATTAACCTGCTACCTGAAGGTTGCACTGTTTGCCAGGTTAATGTTTTTATTCTTCTCCAAAATGCCTTATTTTTATAATTCATGATCTGATTGAACTAACAGGACTCTGAACTCTATAAGTCTTGATTTATGAATATCAAAAATCCTATCAATTTACTGATATACAGCTCTGACCTGAACGCTAAAGTAGCTCTGTTTTTGATCATCTTTCCTTATTACATGGCAATATCATTTCAGGAGATATTACTCGGTGAGACAAAAATGTAAAGATGGTAATCAAAGCTTAGCAGTTCAGAAATGGATGAGGCTCTGGTATTTATTTCTAGGTTTGGAATCCTTATATTCTTCCAATATTTTTAATTACAAGATCTCATTTTAAAATGAGAAGAAAACAGTCTCCAGTTTTAAATATCAGAGTTGTCCATGACTTGGATCTATGCAGTTTAGTGATCAACGCAGAAGGGTGGTTTGCTATGCAGTCGGAGTATTGATTATTGCAATCTGATAAGAGAGCGTCTGTTTAGATGATAATTTTGGATACAATATGTTACCTGGAAATAAGTTAAGGATGCTGGGAATAGTTCATGACACTTTTATGTTTTGTAGAAGTGACCTGAGGTCCTGCACATCTCCGCTTCGGTTTTCTGAGTTTGCAATAGCAAAACACTGTTGCTCACACTAATGTGGAAGCAGGTCTCCAGCAGATATGGATTGATTGCATTACCCTGCTTTGCATTATCTAGGTGAAGGATGATTAGTATCAATGCCATATGCATTTCCACTGTGTATGTACTGGGAGGCTTACATGGCTTCTATTACTGTTATAGCTGAACACCTGCAAACAGTAATGAATTTATCCTTGCTTCCCTAAAATAAATGCTGAGTTAAGACAGGGACATTATTCTGAAATGGGAGACAGCCTTCAAGATCTGCCTGTTTCAATGACTTTACTTCTATTATCTTAGCTGAGTAATGATGGAGGCGGCTGTCACTTGGCTGCTGGTGTTGATTCAGTAGTGACAGTTCATTGTGCTGGAGAAAGATTAATTCTGATTGGAGGGAGCCCAGAATAAATTCAGTCCTTGGGCCAATCAGAAGCTGGTGTGTGTAGGACTAGTTTAATAATGCTGCTCAGTTTTCAAGAGTATAGTTAGTTATGATATGCCAAGGAAACTGCCTTTTCTGTACTGTTAGCATTTTGTGTGTAGAGGGATCTAAAAAGTGAAAATATTTAGGTACTCATAACTGTTAGAGAGTTCTTTCAGGCATTAGGAAAATGGAGTGTGCTTCCTTACAACTGCTGTTTATGTGACAGTTGCTGGCAAAATGATGTTTTGGAGCACAGGAGGAGGATGAGGCTGTCAGTGCTATGTATACTAGGAGCATTTGAGACCAAAATAGTTAAAGGTAGAAGATGAAGAAGATAATACACAATGAGCTATGATTTCAGTGCGTGGGAAAGGAAGAGATGCTGGATATTTCCACTGAAATTTGAGACATGGTCTTGATGACAGAATATTTCCACCCCTGCTCAGTGTTCCCAACTTGCTTTCTTTTTCTCTGTTTGGAGGAGGTAGAGCTACTAAAAGCCAGGGCTTCTCTGGTAGAAGGTGACCTGCCTGGTCATGGCTGTTACACATCTATGTGCAACTTCTGGAAATATGGTTAGTATCCTAAAGTTCATTGTTATTGAGGTATACCTAAATGTTTGAATTCCTGATGATGGCATGTGGATGGACCGTTTGTTAAAAGGCCAAAACATGAGAATCTCTAGACTTGTATGGATTATTGAATCCTAACCTCTGACTTTGTAGAACAGATGCCTCTTCCTGTGTAGTTATGTCCCTCTGAAATGAAGATTCAATATTCAATATTGCCAAGAATTCCAGTTTCAAAGCTTTTGTTCTTTCCTGAAACAAAGGCACACAAGCACAGAACCTGTTTCTTCCTGTGTGTAGGAGCTAAACATTGATTATGGGTGGCTGAAGGAGTTTGACTAAAATAGAAATTGATTTGATTGTCTGCCATAACTCATGCTGAACCTGAACAAAATATGTTTTCCAACTATTTCTTGACTTCTGATTTCTGCATGCTCTGTACTTGTGGAGTCTAGCTGGGATATGAAGGAAGAAAAAGCAATCATGCACAGCATGAGTTGTTCTTCCTGCCTTACCACCAGGCTGACTGGAAGGATCACCATTCCTGTTATTTCCTTGTTCAAATTACCTTTTTTCCTCTGTTCCACTTCATCTGCTCAAAAAAATCAAATAGTCTGAGTTCTTTTGGTTTCTCTACTCAACATTTCTTCCAAAACTTCTAGTGTTGTGGGAAAGGATTAATACATTTTACTGCTGTGGTTTAGCTTCTCTTAAGTAGGCTTCAGCAGTTCCTTTTGGAAAGTTCATCCCTGTTCTTCATGCTTATAGATGTTTTTGTTTTGGTGGTAGATGAGAAGATGGTGGCAATTTCCCTCCAGCATGAGGAAAACCAGACATCTAAGGAGGCACTTTCCTTCAGCATTTTACATAGGTCCTGGTTACTTTCACTGGGTAATCTGCAGATTGCCTAGAGTTAGCGCAGTGCTAAATTGTAACCTGTAGCTAACGTGATAGGCTACTATACACATTATACTGTTAGTACTTGTGTATCTGGCCCATATCTTGTGCATTTCTGCTACGTTTGTATTATCCTACTTCTTTCTCCCTCAGTTCCCTAAGGCAGTCTAGTTCTATCTGCACATTGGAAAATAACTCAACTTTATCTGCCCCATTAATAGTTTTAAGTCAGTGATTGCTGGAAGCCAGAAGTGCTTGGATAGTTATTTACTAATAACCACGCTGACAAAGCTGCTGAATTTCTTGTCCCTTGCCTTGGATGACTGAAGAATACAAGAAAGAAGATCGAAGTTTAATACACAAAAATGGAAGGGAAAACAAAATCAATGGAAAAAAAAAGCAAGATGTTCTTCAGTGTCCAGTAACTTTTTGAGCTGCTAGGATCTGGAAAGTAGCGTTTTGTATTTGTGGTACAGTTAACAGGTGTACACAGGAATGGAGCACAGAATCTAGTCTGATACTGCTTGATCTTCATTTACATACAATCTTACCTCATATTTAGGCTGAAACCCATATCCAGAGCTCTTGCTCATATCTGCATCTGAAGTTGCTGGCATCAAGAAACAGCAGCACTTTGTCTTGTGCACATTTGTGTACATCAGCATGCTGGATTTTATGTTTTGGTGGGACTGTTTTATTATCATTTGCTGTGTCTTAATGGACAATGTTTATGTCTGTCTACTGCTTTGACATTGTTGTGTTTGTGATCATTAAATCCCTTCTACTGATGCTCTGGGAAACTTGCTACCACATATCAAATAAAACCTAGGTGATACCTTCTTCAGCCTTCACTGGTGGAGACCACACTTCAACTTATATTGAAACTCTTTGAACTGTCTGAAACAATTTTATGTATATCAGAAAGGTTGTTTCCCACATGTCCTCTGTAACACAAGCATGCATTTTAACTGCATGCTGGTGGAAATAAGTGAAACCCAGAGAACCTCGGTGAGGAAGAACAGTTCTGTTATGGCTTCATAAATATGAAGTCAGCCAGATACTAATACAAACTGGGCAATGTCTTGCTGAAATGAGTGTGTGTGGGGCAGCTGTAATGAGAGACAAGTGCTCCAATGTACGCAGTTTCCCTCCCCTTACCACTTTTGCTAATATATAATTTTACACACTTATCCCTTTCTCTTGTTTTGTGACATCTCTTAAAGGCCAGCTGAAGAGCAAAGATCAAAGGGGCTATGACCTGATTTTAGGCACATTTGTAAACGAACTGTTAGTTTTCTGCAGGTTCTTCTATGCTTAAAAGAGGAACAACCCTCCCGTGAGGGCTGAGCATACAATTCATGTACAATGGATCTACTTCTGACACTATTTCTGGGGTGTTTGCACTGCTCGTGATTCATCTGGCAGTGCCTGAGTTTAAGCACTGATAAAGAGAACACAGCAGAGTGCAAATACATTTGACCTTTCCAAACATTGAAAAGAAAACAAAAATAGAAAAATAGTTTCTTTGCAGTTTTTCCTTGCACATGTGTAATGACTCCAAACAAGGAAGCATTCTTAATTTTGCCTTTGAAGCCTGGGTAGCACCAAGGCTTCTAGGCTTGAGATCCACTGTTCCATGTCTGCTGTTTCCAGGAGAGTATGTGTGAGTTGGTCTGACACTGGTGTAGAGGTAGAGGTAGGTACAAGTCAGCTTTGATTTCTCCAGTTCAGTGATTGGCCTGTAGTTCAGATCTGCTGCATCCCCAAATCCTTACTGTTTAATAAGCTGTGCTTGTCTAACTGGTACACTGGTCTTGATTCATTCTCCTGATGGGCAGGAAGCTATTTCAAGTATAAGTATCACTGCAGCTGTCACTTTAAGTCGGTAGTACCAATACAGAAGTAACTCTCAGGTACCTGTGGAAAGTTTCTGCCAAAATCCTCAGCAAGCTACAGCCTTAGTTAGCTTGCATGCAGCCACCTCTTAATACTGCTGTAAGCAACTTTAAAAAGAAAGTACTTCCACTGGTACTCTATGGCATAAATCCCCTTGTTGAATTAAGCCGCAGTGGGGTGCTGCAGGGTTCAGCCTTGCCTAGAGTTCACCCCTCTTAGAAGGGCTGGGCTTTTTAAATAGCTGTGTGGATGAGTCAGGGGCATGCCAGTCCTGTTACACTCCCACTCCCCATGACAGGACTGCTCCTGGGGAAAATGTACATACAGCTCTGAATAGGCTTTCAAAGATGATGGGAACTGAAGATCCTCCCTCCTTTTCCTCAAAACTGTTGACTTGTGAGACCATTCCTTTGCTTTAAAGCAGAGGAAGTACACATAGTACATCCCTCCCTGCCTACAAACTAGAGATGTACACAGTGTGCAGAATTTTGTGCCAAGCATAGAGATAGGTTTTGAATGAAATGATCAGGGTTGAAGTTTCTCTTAAGCTGCATTAGGGAAGGCAGGAAAGGCTACGCAGCACCTGGGGTAGGGCAATGATCTGGTATTGCTACAACTATTTTTGGCATTTCTAAAACCACTTGGAAGTTGTTGCACCAGAATTTGGATTTTTTTTTCTGTTTGTTTGTTTGGTTTGGTCTGTTTTTTGGTTTTGTTTTCTTTTTTGTTTGCTCTGAAATGGCTTAACTGTAGGTGATAACCTCTCCTTGGTTTATTTTTACTACTCCAATGCCTGTTGCATGCTGGGCAAGTTCAGTGCAGCAGGGAGAAACATTTTTTTCTCTTCTCATCCCACTTTCTTATTTCCTAGTTCATTGTGTGGTTGCCTCCTGTGGCTGCGGTTACCTGAATTTCATTAATAGCAAATCTTGAGCAATCTGCTTAAAAAACAATCAGCATGTCTTAATTTGCACCTCTTCCATACCTTCGTGAAATGGTGAGCTATCTGATCAGCTAGCTAGCTACCTTAGCACTTGTAAACAAATCCCTGTTTCTGTTCAGTACTATTATGAAGGCTTCCTGCTAAACCAGGAGTGGTGAACTGAAAAGTGTGGAGTACATGTGGAGTCTAAAAAGGGGAAGGAAAAGTGTGAATGCAGTTTAATAGGTAATCTTTCAAGGAAGGGATTCCTTACTATTCTGTCTTATTTAGCAACTCTTTACTGTAAAATATGCAATTGTTCCCTGGAAAGCAACGTTAATACACCAATTTTGTAATTTCCCCCAGACAAGCTTTTAACTGTTCCCTTCAAAGTTATGCTCCTTTTTGCTTGGTCTCCTTTTGGCCCGTGACGCCTTATTTGTGTAACAGCCTAGCCTTGGCTGGACAAAAGGAGGGCAGAGAGCTTTCTTAAGCAGTAACTGTAGCTTTGAGTGTCCTTAGGTTGAGGAGGGCTTTGAGCTTTGGCCTTCCCCTCATCCAGCAATCTTTGCGGATGTCAATATTTTTTAAAGATATTTTTAACCTTGTCAGATACTGCTGCTTCATTAAGAATCTGATCTGTAAAGCAGTGCCTTTTCTCACCAACCACATGCATAAGGCTGACCTTTGGCTTAAGTACAAAGTTTGGTGTCAGTCTTGTCCCATTACCAAATATAGCATGAATCTTACTGACAAGTTTTCCTGGCAGCTGTGGCTGGAAGGGTGTAGGAAGTGAACATATCTAAATGACAGAAGTAATCTCTGATCTCTGTGCTTAGCACTGAAACACATGCACCAACAAGCCCAGGAGGAGAGGGTTGTTTCTTGTTCTGTCCCTTGCCCTGATTCCTTGCGGACAGCTTCCCTTGAGCCGTGACTTGCCTTGCCGTGCTTGGCTAGCATGCCTGGGGGACAGAATCCACTCCCAGCACCCAGGAACAGCTGCTGTCCCTGTCGGGGACAACTGCACTTGCAGCCCCTGGAGATTTGCTTCTCTCTTAACAGCTTCATCCTTCTCGAGCATCTTGATTTCAAGTGTCTGTTGAAGTGCTGCAAACAGATTTCCTTTGGTTCTGCAGCACTACATGCTGTGTTGCAATACATCTACTTTAAAGCTGTTAGTGAGTCATTAGTTTACAGTTCCAAAACCCAATTCCAAAGGGATCACTCATCTCCCTAGAGCAGTGAAGATATTTTCAAGCTGGCTACAGAATGCTGTGGCAGTGTTTTTAGGCTTGCCTGGTTCAAATCATGTGGCAGTGATACTGCCAAAGGCTGCCAGTTCAATGGAGGATTGCACACAGATTCCATGGGTGGGAACTTGCAATATTATTAGACATAACTAATAATAGTTTCTCTTGACTTTTGAAATGTCAGAATGGTCTTGTGAGTAACTGCACTTTGGAAAGCATTAACCTTTTGTTTGCCACCAAGAGTAGTCCCTGATGTTCAATGTTGCATAATGTTTGTAATATATAAAGTTCATTGGAAATCAGGAATCAATATATCTGACTGTGAATTGACTAGAGAGACATCTTAAGAGTTGCAGCATCAGTTTGGGGACCCATGACTGCATGTTGTGTGTGTGCAATGACTAGGAAGATGACTTTCTCCTATCCAGAGTTTCCTAAGTTCTAATGAACATACCTCTGCTGCCTCACTTTTCCCATCTTCAAAAGCAAAACCTAATAATGAACAGTCTCTGGTCTACTATTAAAAAAGAAAAAAAAAAAGTATGCCAACATAAAGAAAGAAATCTGTTTTCTTTGAGAAGGTCAGTGACTTACTGTCCTACTGTCCTGAAGTCAGGTCTCCAGGATTTCTCCAGGACCAGGTGCTCTAGAGTTGGTCGTTTTGGCTGGCAGCAAAAAGTGTGCTTTGCAGAGAACTTCAAAAGTTCTCAATTTCTCTATGAACCAAGTGAAAACCAAAGTAAAAAAAAAAAATAATATAATCTTCAAATGCTTTGTGGAACTAAGTTAATGTTCCTTCTTGCACTAGCCATTTATTTCTTTTTGCTGTCTAGTGCATCCAGCAAGGTACCAGCCATATATATCCAGCTGCAGGATTTACTGTAAGACTTTTACTGACTGCTGGAGGCCAATCAGTACAGGATTCTGATAAGTTTGCCCCAGAGTGTCAGAAACTGATAAATAAAACCACTACAAGTTCTTAGTCAAAAGATGCAAGCATTTTGAAGAGTGAGAAATTAATCCAAGAGGCTTTCTGCCCTTCTGAGTATATTATTAGCACAGCTTGCAGGCAGATGAGCTGAGTTTCAAGAGGTGCTGGACACTTGCCCCTTCTTGTGATATGACTAAAGTTGGACACGTCCTCTTGTGAATACAAAGCTGCATGGGAATTGCACAAAGCCAAGCCCTTAGTTGTAGGGTAATGAAAACACCGGGGAAAGACAGAAGACCTATATTCAGAGTGCCTTCTCTTAATTGCCTTTTACAGCTATTTACTATAGTTAAGAATACCTTGTGGGTGTATCTTTCAAGGCAGAATTGCATCACTGGGGCTATGAATAATACAACACACTGAAGGGAATTAATTTTCTCTATGTTGTTATGTCTATTTTTAATTTTTTTTTCTGGCTTCTGTGAAAAGTTAAAAGCGAGGAAGTAGCTTGTGCAAAGTCCAATAGGAAGTCTTTAACAGGTGACGCAGTCACAGCTCAGGAGCTGCAAATGGCCTGTCAGGACAAATTGTCTCTGGTACTGAAAACACAGAGCAACATGACTTGTTGGGGGGCAGTCTTGGAAAGAGTCTTGCACTCTTTCTACTTATGAGAAATCAAACTTTAATTGCAGTAACTATTATGTATATTAATGAAAAATCCATCCCTCTATTTCTGCAGTGTATCTAAATGCCAGCATCTAATTCTTGTATTAGAATCATAGAATCACAGAATCATAGAATCAATAAGGTTGGAAAAGACCTAAAAGATCATCAAGTCCAACCTGTCCCCCAACACCTCATGACTACTAAACCATGGCACCAAGTGCCACATCCAATCCCCTCTTGAACACCTCCAAGGATGTTGGCTTCACCACCTCGTTGGGCAGCACATTCCAATGGTTAACAACTCTCTCTGTGAAGCTACATAGCTGTGACAATGAAGATGTATTTTTAGTGTGCTTGGGGAATTGTGGTTAACAGAATGACTTCACCCATAGGGGAAGCTTGACTGTTGTCATTTTGTTCTTCAATAATCTGAAATAGATTGTTGACATCAGTGCTTTACTAGAAGTAAAATAAGATTAGGATCAATGGGCTTTTAAGAATATTCTTCCTTTTTTTCCCCATCTGAGTTTTTGTGGGGTGTTTTGTTTTGCTTTGCTTTGTTTCTCTTCCTTCAGGAGTTAACACAGTAACATTTTCTTTGTTTGGCAACTTAAGTCTTGTGTGTGATCATTTAAAACTAGATATGTGCTTACAAATCTGAGAATAAAAGCAGAAATATATTTCTTGCAATAAGTTCTTATTCCTCCTGTATTTGCTACACTATACCTCATCGTCTCTGCCCTTTAAATCATAATAATCAGACACTGAACATCAGTTTTTAAGAGGATCCATGTGAACTCTATCAGATTCACCACTGCTGGATAAACCCCATCTTGAAAAGAGTCACAGAAGTCATCAGGCTGTCCTTCGTTTCAAGTTCATCCCCCTTCATTGTCCTGATATGTGTTAATGTGCAAAGGTATTTGGGGAACTGTGAAATAAAACTGTAGGCACTCTTAGAGATGCAATGTCAAACAACACAGCAGCACATGTGACAATTGCTGTATCCATGTTTCTGTCATGCTTTAAATTTGTTATAAGATTTAGGTTCCTATTCTTTCCATATGCTGTCTGCAGTTAGCTGTGATCAAAGAAGAGTGGAGGTGGTCTACTAGGAATGTTTCTCTCCTTCTGCACAAAGGAACATATGTCTACAGTTTTCTCCTTCATCAGAATAATGTGTTCATCTACTTACTTCTGAGCTCAGTCAATGACTCTTAGTGAACTGTTGGTGTAGACACTGAATTCTCAGATGGCTTGGACTGCCGCAGAAGTCACTCTTTCCCATTGTTGGCAGTTTTACTCTGAGGTGGTCTCAGAGAGGAAATGGTAAGAAGTGTTGTCTGCCCAAACTTTCCCCCGTGACCAAGTTGGTGGTCTCCTTTCTATGTATAGTATCCTGTGCAGCCCAGAAATACAATATTTCACTTAGGACTCTAAAGATTATTGTATTTGCTAGAAGTCTTAAATACTTTGCAGCAGATTTATAGCATGATTCAAACAAAATTAAACCTAATAGCTAAGAATTAATTATTTGAATAATATTTACTCCTGTATGTGAAACACTTGCTAAGAAACTAATACTGGCCAATGTGAGTGATACCATTTAAATGTGAATTTGTGTTTATGGTAGCTCTATGTGTATCTTAGGTCACTGCTGGCACACTTATTTTATACTTTTTGCAATTCAGATGCTGCATGCCACCTAAAACATAGATCTTGAAAATGAATGCTTGGATTTCAAACTTTGTCATCATTTTGATATTGACTGTGACATTGCAAATCCAGGGTGCATACCTGTCAAGAATCAGTAACAGTTAAGCATTTTGTTTATTTCCTGCTTTTAATATTTATGGTATTAACAGAAGATAAAAATCTGATTTTCTTGCTCTTGCCCTTACAATTCAATTAAACTAGAATTTTGTAAACTATGATTTCAAAGAGTATAAACATCCCTAAGCTTTTAGGAAACATGCATATTTCTGAATGTCCTTGCTATTCTCATATCTCTAATTGTAGGCTGTAAACTCATTGAAAATATGATCTAAGCACTGACAGCATCCTCGGCGCTAATACAATGCATTAGAGAAGTCTTTTGTGTGATCTCTTCTCTCAAGGACAAACCACCTAATTAGCTGACCTGCCTGAAACACATCCTGCTGTGTTCCTCCACTAATACAGAACAAATTGCAGAATAAAAAGTTGATATTTTTTGGTTTGTTTGCTTGACTGTGAACAATCTCCAGAGAAGCATTTTATGGTATAGAAGGGGGATGAAGTGTGAAGACATTAAGTACCACAAACAGGAGAATGCATATGAATATACAGGTTATGTGGATGTACATATACATACACAAAGGTGAAGGCATATATGAATGTATGCAGTATAAAACACACTATGTAGGTGAGGCAAACACCAGTGTAAACTTTGCAGGTTTTGTCACGCTGCAATAGCTTTTTTCACTCCCAAGGATAACGCTTGGTTCGCAACTTGTTATTCTCTTAATTTACATTCATGCTCGAAGATTGAAACTCCTGAGATTTGAAAAAAAAATTAAAATAAAATAGGCTCAGTTTGTACTTCACTTCAGGTTCCTCTACACTGATTCTCAGACAGTCATGTAAAATCTGTTCAGAACACAGTCATGACTCTTGCTCTTGTACTTGAACCTGTGTTTATTTTTGAACACACTTAAACTTGCATAACTGGTATGAAAGCAGGTGCTCAAAGAAGCTAGTTTGAAGAGTGAGGATCGAGTGTCTCTGTATCTTCAAAGTAAAGCTGGTCCAGCTGCACAGTAGACATTGTGGGATTATGCTTGATAAATTCTTACAGTAAAAGAGGTAATAAAAAACCCTGACACTGTGGGAAAAATGTACATTAGAAGTACAAATGAAGGCTCACCAGGTTGGGTAGTCTTTCAAATGTCTGGATCTTATCCTGAAGAGCATCATTTAGGACCACGTGGATTCTTTCCTTCCTGTACCGGTCTAGCAGGCTGGATCTGATAATTTTTCTAGCCACAGTCGCTCCCTGGCTAAAAATGCAGCATCACAGAGGGATTTCTTATTTGGACAAGCATAGCACATGTGAGCTTTGGAATCCAAAAAGATTTGGCCTGTATGAATCATAGGACTTGTCACCTCAAGATTCTGGAAATAATTGTTTGCAAGAGAAAGCCTGACGAAAGGAGTGTAAAAGCAAAAGTGCCAAACTCTGTGCAGAGATGTGTCAGGTATAACTGCACGCAGAGCAACTTAGACGAGACTGTTTTTGTTTTGGTTTGGTTTTTGTTTTCCCCTGTGGTGGGATGTCATAGTAGAAAATTGTGTATAAAGGGGGAAATGGAATGCATTTTCTCTTTCCCACTTTTAAATACAGTGACATGTCTTAATTTAGATCTAATTTTCATTCCTGTAACATTACTTGTAACGACGTCCAAAGTCCTCAGAATTAACGTGACTGGAAAAATTCCAGCAGGACTTTCAATTTTTCTCATTAAAAACATTATTGATGTCTTAATTAGGTACCGTTATTAATGGCGATATTGCTCAATTTAGAACTGCACAGTTGAGATGTGGTTACCTACAGCACGATTAGTCAGAAGCTCTGTTACGCAAGGATGCACACTACCATTTTGAGCAGTTAAATATTTAGAGCCAGATGCTCCGCAGTGTAAATTGTGTGGCTATGCGACCTCAGTGGAGCTAGACTAGTGTACACAGACTGAGAGTTTGATATCTCAAGTTATAAACAATTATCTGAGACTGATTTCCCTCACTATTTCTCCTTTTCCTTTCCTTTCTGGTGCTTGCTCATTTTTCCCTTAATGATGTACTAATGACAAGTTTATGAAGTAATACACATATATTCTTGTCTCCACTATAAGCTGTTTAACTGCTGAAATTAAGCTGGAGCCACTCTGCACTTGATTTCATTGACTTAAGTGAACTTGCTCCTGATTTAGAACACAGTTTGAGGATGTTTCTGGACTACTTTTGACTCTAATGGGCTCCGTTGAAAGCTTTAAGTTGTGGTAATTTCCTTTACTTGTTGAGGACCTTCTGCTGCTACATGTGAGAGTAGAATTAGGTGGAGTATTTTATTTGCTTGCCTAGGCACAGATTTCTACGAATTTCTGAAGTACTCTGGGCCAGTTAATATGTGTATTTTTGTGTTAAGATATTGAAAGGAGCTATTTAGATTTACTGTATTTGTGCCCAGTTTCATTAGAGAATTGTGAATCTACAACAGTTTTCAGTTCTATAATTACTGGCTGTCACTCCTGTTTGATGCTACTTATGTTTACTGTAATTGTGGGTGGGAAAGGCTGTTAGCTACATTGACTATGGCATGCTGCTCTGTGGCTCTAATTGGGGAGTTTGTATAAAATAAAGCCTGTACTTTGGTTATCATCAGGATAGAAGACTTAGTTTAAACACATCCATTCCACTCCCACCTCAAAATCACACAGTAAATGTTCCAACTCTTTAAATTTGGAAATTGGGATGTCCAGATGAATTTCATGTTCTGTTACTTGATGATCCTATGGCTTAAATTTTGAGTTTTCAGTGTGCAAACTGTTGCCTTAGCTGAGCACAAGCTCATCTGCATGGCAGAAAGAGATGATCCTTGTGTGAACTGTGTGAAAACCAGGCTTGTGTCATCTTGCAGGTAGTTTAACCATGAAATGAACAGTTATCACACATTCAGGTTAAGATGGACAGATGTGCATGAGGCTGTTAAAGCAAAAGGCAGCTGGATATATAATTGGTATAGGGGTAGTACTGAAATCTCAGAATGGTACAGACATTTACATCTGTTCACTGATGTATATAATGACAAGTTATTTGGTGTAGTAGGGTGTGAAGCTTAAAAGGAACTTAATGGCTTTTCCTTTAATAAATCATTTGACTATAGTGGTGTCATCTTTTATTAGCTTGTAATTTTGTAAAAGTTAAAATTGAGCATAATGTTGCATATAATTCTAGAACATCTGGTAGCAATAGCTAGTAGCAGCTGTTTAGTACCTGAAATATAAACAAAACATGATTTTATCCATAGCTGTCATAATTAATTTTCCTGGAAATACTAGTTTTGAAGTGGATGCACTAGGAGATAGATCTGGTCAAAATAAAGAAGGGGTAGGAAAGATATTGCTCAAAAATTCACTAAATAAAACTGAAAATTGCACAAAATCTGACCTAGGAACAGTGATGTGTTTCTAAAGATTCTTTTTTTTTCTACTAAAATAAAGGAAGCAGCTTTCAAAGAAATCTTAAAATGAGTTATGGTCCTTCAATACACTGTGCTTTGGTACTGAAATGCATCCTATTAATATAATTTTAACAGATCACAAACTTTTCATACTATTTTTTTCAATCCTTACTCCTATAGGGGAAAAAAATTATCCAGTGCTTTGATTGTGTTAGTACACCATATAATTGAATCACTGTCTCTTGAGCACTAGAAGGAAAAACAAATAACCCCACAAACAAACCTATTTTTCCATCTGCAGTTCACTTGCTGCTTTTTCTGTCTTATTCTAACTTGGGATTCAAAGGAAATGTGCAGTATGCATTGTCACATGGACTAGTAAGCAGACAGAGAAAATATGCCTTTGGGCTGCTGCAGTTTCTGTTGTAACCTGTAATACCACCCAGATGCCCTTCTGAAGTTTCATGGGTTTAGCTTTCTCTTCCTGTCCCAGGGCATCACATATATTCACTCATGAGGGTGACAGTATGATGTAGCATCAGTTGCACCTGCTGAGGTTCTCCTTGACATGGGGATTTAAACTGTTTTTTGTTTTGACATGATTATTGTTTATCCAGTGCATTTCAGACACCCCTAGCAATAGGAATGTGGTGTATGGTAGAACTTATACTGTGTATATTGCACTTGTGCACAATCAAGTTGCTGTTCATGTGACATGTCTCTATAAACTGTTCCTGTTGAATTTTGGCATTGTAAAAAGCAAAGATGTTAGTCAAATAATCTGACTTTAGTGTTATTTGTATTCTGGAATCAATGGTAGGATTTATATAGAAGCAGATTAGGATCTCAGAATCATACAGAGCATCAAAAAAGTACATGTGGCAGTAGCATAATTTTCTTGTCTTTAGCTGCCCCTTTCCTGATTCTTTCAGGGTATGATTTCTAGTAAGGACAACAATATTCTAGCAATCCAGTTATCCAGTCATGTTTAAGCTGCTTGTACAGAATAATGTCACTTCAAGGATAGAATAACGTTGATATTTGACACATGAATGGATTTTCTCACTCTGTATTTATGATAAGGATCCCTGATGGGGGCAAACAGTTACTATGATACTGTCTGACTGTTTTTCCTTTTCTCTTCCTAGTAAGGACAGAAGAGGACTCTTTAAGAACATGAGCACAATGAAGTTTATTTCTCTCTGGGGAATTGGTTTTCTTTTGATGTTTGTTTATTTCCAACAGCTATTAAAAGCCACCCATCCAGCATCTTGATCTGTGCCTACCCTGAGTAGGAATTTATGTGTTGCTGAACAAGTAGGTCTGTAGCTATGTAGAAACAATTTTTGATTAATTCCAGGCACACCTAACCAGAAAAATTCCTTATTTTCTGTTACAATGAAGTGACAGTTTTTAATGGATGATTCAGGTGCTTTAACTAGAAGTTGATTTTAACAACATTATGCAGCATGGATGTTCAAGTGTAAATAATTTATAATCATAGCCTCATGCTGGAGGATGCTAAATATCAGTAATTTTGCATTATTCACTATGAATGACATTGTGGCTCCCAGTGGGCTGATCATAAAACTCCCTTGGCCTCAGTAATATCAGGATTTCACCATAAGTGTTACCTAAAAAATGAAATGATGACATTTCAATTCGCACTTGATCTACTTTGTCTTAATTTAACTAATTGCATAATTTTGCATGTAGCCTTATTCTAAAGGCTTGGAAGTACACAACCAGCTGTGACCTAAATCCTGCACTTTTAACTCATTGTTGAAATACACAAGTACTTGTATGAGCATACATAGGGTTACTTATATTCATTTCTAAGTGCTTACATGGGCTTGGCTTGGTGGTGTGTACAGTGTGTTGCCTCACATCTAAACCTTAGCTGTTGCTCTCTGGAGCATGATGCTCTTTCAAACAGCAAATGCAACAAATCATCACCAGGTTACAGCTACTGAAGCTTGAAAAGGACTGTTGTTGTCTGTAGTAACAAATTGGGTTCATCTCCCGGGAAAGAGGAAAGTGGAGATTTGAGTCATCTTTTGGATGGAGAATGAAATGGAGTGTGAGTGAATACTCTTGACATTCAAAAAGAAACTGAAGAGAATATAAAACCATTACCTTACCATCTTCCTCTGTCACTTGAAAAGATTGATTCCCAGAATCAGGAGAAGGAGGTCACAATGAAAGGACAAAATTGTCTTCAGTATCTCAGATAGAAGGAGCTGCATCCTACAGATCTTGAGGTGGAATTAGCTGTTTTCAAATATATTTAGGACTAATGCATCACTAGCCAACTATCTTGGTGTTGCTGACTATTAAACTGCCTTCCTCTGCATGTGGAATGCCTATTAGCAATGTCTTCTGTCCTGTGTTAATTCCTCAATGTGCCAGGGTCCTGTTAAGGTGTTGTTAACAAGAGCTGGTGTGGACCAACTGATCCGAAACATTTTCACATTGTACAGGCTTTTTTTTTACCCTTTTCTTTGTGCTGGATCTTTTGGACTGAGGTTGTGTCTAATGCTCTCTGTGGAGGGAATACAGACCACAGACAACTTTGGGCCTCCTGAGTTTTTGGGTTGTGAATAGAACTCTGATTTTTGTAGTTCCTTGTAGCCAATGAGCCCATAAAAGGCAACAGTTACTTCAGCTTAGGTTATTTAACTCAAAACCTTCCAGAGAAGCTCATTAAGATGGCAAAGTTTCATTTCGTGTAGTGCATTGCCAAGTATCATCATGCCAGGAACATATGGCTGCTTTTCTATCTCTTTACCAAAGCAAGTAAAACTCAGCCATTGTTTGGGAGAGCTTTGGTGCAGGTGTTATGACATTTCTCTGTTAGAAAGGAATGTTTGTGGAGACTTCAAAACTCAACTGGAGGAGTCCCTTAGTAATGTGATCTGAAGTCAAAGCTTTGGGCAGGAGTTTGGATTAGCTGACCCCCAGAGGCCTCTTCAGTCATTGAGTATCCTGTGACTCCATGGTGAGTATTTCTGATACTCAAAATGATGTCTCTCCACATGATCCTATTTATATTAGAAACTTAAATTGACTTGTGGTCTTATTGTACCTTTTAAAAATGGAAAGAACAAAACCTATGTCTTCCAAAGGAAATGACTTCCTGCTATGACCACAAGCTGAAATCTGAAAAACAGGAGGAAAGATTTCTAATACTGTCAGTAATTCTCCTCATGTCTTTCATTCCCTGTAACTCATTATGGCTTTTTGATGGCAGTGTGCATCAGCTTGGAGCAGATAAGCTTTGAATTTGACTTTCTGTTCCTAGCAAGCTAATACAGACCTTCTGTTTTGTTGCTTCTATGCTCCAGTAGGTGGGTTAGTATTGTGGTGGACAACCTACTGTACTGGTATTTCATAGAATTGTTGGAATAAACACTTGCCCTGGTGTAAATTGAGAACATTTTCCTGTTCTGCCACTTAGTATTATGGAGGAAAAATGACCCTCACCTCACTACAACCTTCTTTACAGTAGTTGTAGAGAAAAGTCAGGTCTCTCCTCATTCTCCTTTTCTCCAGACTAAAGAACGCCAGTTACTTCAGCTGCTCCTCATAAGACTTGTTCCCCAGATCCTTCACCAGGATTCTGATGATCTTGAAGTTGGCTGTAGCAAGTGGGACTCGAGTTGTGCCTGTCTGTGTTCTGAAGAGGTTCCATGTCTTCGTTAAATGAAGGTTTAAATATCTCTAAGTCAGATACAGAGATCTCTAGAATTCTACCATTTGGTTTGTTTGGGTTTTCTGGTTGGTGGATTTTTTTGTTATTGTTGTTGTTGGGGGTTGTTTTTTGTTTGTTTGTTTGTTTTCATTGTAGCACAATCTAGAGATTTGGTACCAGAGATCTGGTGTATTGTTTATCTTTATTAAAACAGTTCTTATCTTTTTTTTGTGGAGAAAAGGCAAGACGTTATTGGGGAGAGCACAATGTAAGTACTGCTATGACTGTAATGCAGCCTTTTCAGCTTCTTAGCAGCCTTTAATATGCCTGCTGCAAGCAAAAGTGAGTTTTGAAGAGGTCTTGATTGAATAACATAGTGACTTTGTATCTTTTATTTTCAGATATTTTTAGGAAGGGCAGCATCAATCTTCACTGAATATGGGCACATTTATGGCCCTTTACAGTCTCTGCTCCTATTTACTGAAATGTCAGCTATCTTTTCTACCGTGATGCAAAGAATGATGCAAATACTTTCTCCCATGCTGCTATTCTGACCTTGAAGGAACTATCTGCAAACATTTGCAAGACCACTTTATTGTCCTTATTCATCTGTTCTTTAAAATTATCCTGTGTGGTAATGAATCAGTTACTGGCCTGTGCTATTGCTGGCAAGTAATGTTTACCAGTGCTATCTTACACCCCTTTATGAACCATTTGTTTTCTTCTAGGCTGAATTTCTGGGGCCTGTGATTCTTGCTTCTGAATTTGTATGTGGACAGGTCCTGACCCAAGAAACCCTATCACTATGTATAAACAACAAATATTAATGCAAGTCCCAGAGATCTTGCTGAGGCTGAAGCTAAAGCTGAGCAAGTTTGATATGAAGCACTCATTGGCTCTACACCTCAATCTCTTGAACATACTTGCAACAACTGTATTAATGCAGAGGCAGGTTTACTGATGGTGTTTTCTGTTTTGCTTCCTCCTGGCACTTGCCAATTAGTGAATAAAAGGCAGCTTTGAGAGCAAGGTAGGAGAGGGAGATGTATTCATACCATCCAGATTTAAGAGCCTAAGCTAGACACCTAGGCCTTGTGATGGTAATTGAGCCTTTAGAAGGCAAATGAAAGCATCTAAATTAGGAGCCTGCTTCTTTTTTCTCAGTGTCAAAAATCTGTGTGCCTAATTTTGATAAACTCTGTAGCATGAATAATCTAAGTTGCAGTCTCATTTATTTTTCTGGGCCCTATGAGCATGAAAAGGGGAGATGGAGCTGTGGTGACAGACCTTTGAACTCCTTCACTAGGGTCTTTAGGGCAAGACCCAAGAGACTGGTTATGCTGAATGAGAATGCTGCTGGAAGCTCTCTATACTCTGCTTTTTGTGAGAACTAGGAAAATACCTAACTTCGGTAATACAGATAATGAGTATATAAAAAAAAAAAAAGTCTAGCTAATTAGTTTAGTGTTTTGCAGATATCTGAACTGTCTGAGAAGAGATCAGGAAAGTATGCTTACACTTTCTTCTCGCTGTGGTAATCATTAAAAAAAATGTCCTATGTACTTCCATGATTTCACTGTTTAGACTTCCCCAGTGTTTTCTTGTTGGACCTTGTACCATCCCTTACAGCTCAGCTAAACCAGCTTTTGATATAACATCTGAAATCTAGTGTAAAAATATGAGGTGTGGGGGGGTTTTGTCATTTGCATGTTATGCTGGGGTACATAGTTGCATGGCTCTTTATTTTGTAGTGTGACATGGAATGCACCTCTGTCTGCTACACTTGATGTCAGATTGCTTTACTGCTGTCAGCCTCCATTAGCTTGCAACTTAAATGAATATAGTCCAAGTGGGAACATCATAAATATCTCTTTCCAGTGGGAAAATGCCTTAGAATTCCATAGCTGTCTGATACAAGCTGCAGTTATTTATTAACAACTAGACCCAGATTTGTTATTCAGAAGCAACAATATGCTTTGCAAACAGGGAAAGTGGAGACTACTGTTTATTCTTTGCTAGAGAAATTTTCTTACAAAACAAAAGCTTGTGCCTTTGTAAGCACAACTTCTATGGGAACTCCTGTGAAGCCTTTCAATGTTCAGATGGTTCTTGATAGGAAAGAAGTGCCAAAATACGCAAATGAAATGCACGCTATGGGTGAGCTTATAGAAGTCTATAGCAACAAGGCTACTGACACAAATTCTGTTTGACTTGGGCCATGAGCTTAAATGGTTGTAACCAGCACCATGATCTGGTAGTTCTACTTTTTAAGTGAGTTGCTGTATTTTTGAAGAAAGCTCAGAAATAAAACATGATCAGCAGTATCCTTAGTGCAGTTTTACATCCTACATAGAATCATAGAACATACATCCTTTACTCAAGGAAAGAATGGGGTGGCAATATGCTATAGAACCCAGTTTATGACAGGGTCCTGCTACCTTAGAATAATCTTAATTTAGGATAATTAAATTTTGTTGTTCAATAATGTGTTTCTCACAATACAAAGTGCAAGATTTTACTATTAGTACAAAAAGCCTTTTCCATCTTTATTTGTTGTATTCCTCTAGTGAGACTGCTGTTACACAGCAGGAAGAAAACTACTGCTAGCATCTGGGAAGTAATGAGTTAGGTCAAAGGCACAGGACTCTTGAAATGAGTGTTAGCAGATGCTGTAGGAAGCTTTGACACAAACCAGTGTCAAATTGTGTATGCAAATGGAGGGGAGAACAAAGCATTTGGGGAACAGTGTAATGCATCATCATACCCAGCTGGATGTGACAGGTTCCGCATTGCTCTTCCAAGAGCACTAAGAGGGTCCTAAGTTGATTCAACATGCGTGAGTGAATGCAGCCACTTAGCATGGTTTGGCATGTGATCTACTCCATGTTTTCTGTCTGGTAACTGGCTTGCATTTATTTGTTTATTTCTCCCCAATGACAAAAGTTTGCTATGCAACAGTTTTGGTACACTGAGAATGCAACATCTTTTTGCCTGTTTAATGCAGTAGCTAGACATTCAGTGTAGGCTGCAACACAGCTTGGTTTTATAGAAGCTGGTAACACGGATGTGTCCAGGCATGCACACAATAATGGTGAGACATGACCACAAACAGCACCTGTAGCTGACCAAACACTAAAACTGCCAAGTAGAAAAGGTGGATCCAGTCATCCCAAGTCACAAGGCTAGAGGCTTGAATAACCAGAACTAGAAGATCTTTAAGGTCCTTCCAACCCAAACCATTCTATGTTTGTTCCATTCACTTTATGTTCATAAATCAGAAAACCTGTGTTGTGTCATGTGTGCATGACCTGCAGAAACAAACTAGATGGACTTCATAGAAAAGAGCAGGAATAGAAGAACATTTATGCAATAAAAATCATTGATAGTTGTGAAGGAATAACCCAACTATAAAGCAGAAAAGGGCTAATGCTAGAATGGAGATTCAGAAGCACCTGAGTCAAGGTTTTCTTGCAATGCTTTCTGAATACAGAGATTAATACCATGCAGTTGAGCTCTTCCATATCCATTTGATTTGCTGGCATTCTGCAGATAGGGAAAAGAACTCTCCCTGATTTTGCATTATCCACTTAGCCCAGCAGAAGTGATTCCTGCTGTCCCTCAGGACAAGCTCTGGGTATCTGAGGTACAGGTGAATTCTTGTATTGAGCGCAGGGTGTAACCTCATCACAGCACAGCTGCAAGTGTTTGCCTCTGTTGTGGCTTGCCTAGCTCTAGTGGTAACAGTACGGCATCTATTAACAAATGCTGACAAACCACATGCTTTGTAAATCCGTTTACAGGCTTGCTTCTGATGCTCACACTAGGAATACTTGGCTCTGCTGTGCTCTCACCAGCAAGAACTTTAATAGGCTTTTTTCCCCTAACTGCTCATTTGACAATTTATCTCAATGGTTCCTTGGCATCTTTGCTGAGTATTTGTTCACATGCCAAATAAACTAATACCTGTTCAAACTTGGCTTTTGACCTTGCTGCCACAAATTCAGCATCTATGAATGACTAATTGAATGCTGGGTACCAGGTGTGAATGTCAGTGTACGCTACAGTGAGCCTGTGGCAGTCAGGCTGGTATAATTTCGCTTGTCATGGATGGAAAAGTAAGGGGCATGGCAGCTAGGGAGAATAGCTTGCTGTTTTCTGTTTTGCTTGCTTGACTGAGATGGAGCCAAGATATTGCTGATATAAGCATCAGTTGGTTTAAAACATGAAGTCTGAATAAAAAATAATGCAGCCAGTGTTCCTTGTTTTTATAGTTTTGAGATGTTTCCTTTAGAAGTTTTAAAGGGAGATGGCATTTTTGCACTTGCTTTTAATTAGCAGTTTCAAGAAATTGTCTTTAGAAGTTGATATGACCCAGCAGAGGGTTTGCTCTAAGAGTTAGGGGTGACTGCCTCTGGTGTTTGCTTGCAGGCTCTGTAACCTCATATTCCACACATAAAGATGTGGAAAATGATACTATAATCTCTTGTAAATTGCATTAAACTCTAGAAATGTGCTATTGGAGCTCTGTATAAAAGCTAGCTATTACTGTTTTATAACCTTAACTGTAAAAACAAAACATCTGGGATATTACTGTTACTAGGCTGGGTGACAGGCTTGTACTCAAATTAGTTAACTATTTACAGTGGTTTATAGTACAACATTTCTACAAATGGAGCTACCTGGAAATATCCAGCTACAGCAATTTTAAATAAGAAAACTACATATCCATTAGCTTCAGGGCTTGGATGTGATAGAAAAGTGGAAATGCTTCCAGCTTTCCACATGATTCCAAAATGCTTCCACTTTAAATATATCCACATCAGACTTATTTCCAGATGAATCTGAATATCTGTTCTTTCCTGGGCTTTGCATGCGGTGCTACATGTGAGTGATTGATTGTGATTAAGGTTCTAACAGATGTAACCAGCTGAAATCCACATAGTGCAAGATTGGTCTTTATTTTTATACTTTAATTTTGTACAATCTATCATTGTAAGAAGTTCACTTTCTGTTTCTTCGTTGTCTCTGTGCAGGACACTGATCACTTGCTACACATTTTTTTGCAGTTTTGCCCTCTGAAAAATGCTTCTTCATATCTATGAATTCTTTTAATGAGAGAAAGGGAGTCTGAAGGGTAGAGGAAGATCAGTAGTTATTCTCAAAATAACATGACTGCCAAAAGCATTGACAGAAGCATTCTTTGATCTAGTTATCTTAGAAGTTTTCTTCAATGCTGAGCATGTTAGTCTGACTTGTCTGTTCATGGATTCAAGCAGTTTGTAGTCCATCCCATTATCTTATGCTACTTCTTTAATAACCTTGTGCTTTACTGAAAGTGTAATTTGTTTCTTCTTAAAACTTTATGTATGTATTGCCAAACTGTTTTACAACTTGGAAAGATATCTGTCAGGTTTTGTCAATTTGTAGTCTTACATGTGTGCAATTCACTTGAAGACACTGCCATATCTCTTCTTTCTGTAATCATCTGTAGTCTTAAATTTTGAAACTATTTCCAGAAATTTATTAATGTGCCAAGTTAAATCTGGATATGTAATATTTGAAGCCTGTTGAGAAAAGGGAACAGCAAGAGATCATAGAATCATAGAATCATGTCTGTCATGGACTTGCTTGAGCTGATAAGGGAAAACTGGGAATAAGAATGGGAGATTTATCTTCCTTGCTGCTCATAGTAGGTATGAAGCTAGTCCCAGCAATTTCTGGCACTTCATATTGACTGACCAGGAAAATTTTGATTGTCAACTTTCAAAATATGGAGTGTGGTGATATTCAAGAACCAGTGAAAAGAGGGAAACTCCTGCACAGCATCATTCCTCCAGTCTTCACGATTCTATAGCTCCTATTTGTTTATTTTATTTTTATTTCTAATTATTTTATTTTTATTTTAATTATTTTTTAGCAGCTGATAGAAGCCTCTTTGTATACTCACAAGAGGAGGTTTATCCTGTCTGAGAATCCAGCTTTTATTTCACAAATGTCTTACTAGGAGTAGGGCAATATTTATCCCAAACTATTAAAAGGACATGGTCAGAATGTGAGTGGATGTGTTAACCAAGTAATCACAGTATCACCAAGGTTGGAAGAGACCTCAAAGATCATCAAGTCCAACCTGTCACCACAGGCCTCATGACTAGACCATGGCACCAAGTGTCATGTCCAGTCCCTCCCTGAACACGCCCAGGGATGGTGACTCCATCACCTCCCTGGGCAGCCCATTCCAATGGTGAATGACTCTCTCGGTGAAGAAGTTTCCCTCACCTTGAGCCTAAACTTCCCCTGGTGCAGCTTGAGACTGTGTCCCCTTGTTCTGGTGCTGGTTGTCTGGGAGAAGAGACCAACCCCTTCCTGGCCACAACCACCCTTCAGGCAGTTGTAGAGAGCAACAAGGCCTCCCCTGAGCCTCCTCCTCTCCAGGCTAAACAATTCCAACTCCCTCAGCCTCTCCTCGTAGGGCTTGTGCTCAAGGCCTCTCACCAGCCTTGTTGCCCTTCTCTGGACACGTTCAAGTGTCTCGATGTCCTTCTTAAACTGAGGGGCCCGTGAAAATCCCTGGAACATGCTAAAGGATTATTTGACAAGTAATTAAGAAGCTAAGCATGGACCAAATAAATAAACTTTCTAGAAAAGAAAATTCCTTACCAAGAACACCTCACCGAAAGATCTTAGAAAAATCAAATTCTCTTTCTCGGTGCAAACAGATGGGAGAGGCAGCTGGGGAGCTCTGAAATAACAATTCAGGGAGAAGAATTCTAGGATTTTAGATCTGTCTTAGAGAAGTTAGATCTGTCTTAGAGGAAGTTAGAGATCTACTGAGCTGCTTGGACCCCCACAAGGCCATGGGACCGGATGGGATCCATCCTAGGGTGCTGAGATTGCTGACAGATGAGCTGTCCAAGCCACTTTCCATCATTTTTCAGCAGTCCTGGCTCACTGGAGAGGTCCCAGAAGACTGGAAGCTGGCTAACGTGGTGCCCATCCACAAGAAGGGCCGGTTGGATGAGCCAGGGAATTATAGGCCTGTCAGCCTGACCTCAGTGCCAGGCAAGATTATGGAACGGGTCATCTCGAGTGCGATCACACAGCACTTACAGGATGACCAGGGGCTCAGGCCTAGCCAGCATGGATTTAGGAGGGGCAGGTCCTGCCTGACCAACCTGATCTCCTTCTATGATCAGGTGACCCGCCTGGTGGATGTGGGGAGGCCTGTGGATATGGTCTACCTGGACCTCAGCAAGGCCTTTGACACCGTCCCCCACAGCAAACTCCTGGCCAAGCTGGCAGCCCATGGCTTGGACAGGATCACACTGTGTTGGGTTAGGAACTGGCTGGAGGACCGAGCCCAGAGAGTAATGGTCAATGGCGCCACATCCAGCTGGCGGCCTGTCACTAGTGGTGTGCCCCAGGGATCAGTACTGGGCCCCATGCTCTTCAACATCTTTATTGATGATCTGGATGAGGGCATTGAGTCCATCATCAGTAAATTTGCAGATGACACCAAACTGGGGGCAGCAGTTGATTTGCTGGAGGGCAGAGAGGCTTTGCAGAGGGACCTCGACAGGCTGGACAGATGGGCAGAGTCCAATGGCATGAGATTTAACACATCCAAGTGCCGGATTCTGCACATTGGCCACAACAACCCCAGGCAGTGCTACAGGCTGGGGTCAGAGTGGCTGGAGAGTGGCCAGGCAGAGAGGGACCTGGGGGTACTGGTTGATTGTAGGCTGAACATGAGCCTGCAGTGTGCCCAGGCAGCCAAGAAGGCCAAGGGCATCCTGGCTTGCATCAGGAACAGTGTGGCCAGCAGGAGCAGGGAGGTCATTCTCCCCCTGTACACTGCACTGGTTAGGCCGCACCTTGAGTACTGTGTCCAGTTCTGGGCCCCTCAGTTTAGGAAGGATGTTGACTTGCTGGAACGTGTCCAGAGAAGGGCAACAAAGCTGGTGAGGGGTTTGGAACACAAGCCCTATGAGGAAAGGCTGAGGGAGCTGGGGTTGCTTAGCCTGGAGAAGAGGAGACTGAGGGGTGACCTTATTGCTCTCTACAACTACCTGAAGGGAGGTTGTAGCCAGGCAGAGGTTGGCCTCTTCTCCCAGGCATCCAGCACCAGAACAAGAGGACACAGTCTCAGGCTGCGCCAGGGCAGGTTTAGGCTGGATGTTAGGAAGAAGTTCTACACGGAGAGAGTGATTGCCCATTGGAATCGGCTACCCGTGGAGGTGGTGGAGTCACCTTCACTGGAGGTGTTCAGGAGAAGACTTGATGGGGTGCTTGGCTGTATGGTCTAGTTGTTGGGTGGGTTGGATTGTTTGATGGGTTGGACGCGATGATCTTGAAGGTCTCTTCCAACCTGGTGTATTGTATTATTATTATTATTATTATTATTGTATATTAAGTGTTTAGGGACCACTGGACCACATTCTTTGGTGACTAGTCCCTTGGATGCTGGTGGTCTTTCTTTTTTTTTTTTGGTAAGATGAGGTAAAATGGATAGTTTAATAGTGTTTGGAAACCTTTTGATTAAGGCTGTCCAGTTTTAGCATGAAGAGTAGGCTCAAAGCAGTTGAACCTGATCAGCGTTTTGGTTTTCTCCCTCCCTCCCTCCCTCCCTCCCTCCCTCCCTTCCCTCAAAAAATAAATTCAGGATGAGAATTGAGGAACCTATAATGCACTCTTACTGAAGAACAATCAAAAGTTGAAAGCTGTCTCTTGGCTGCTTTATCTTCGTTTTCTATTCTAATTGTCTCTTTTCAGACAGGGTAAGTCTTGCTTTGCCCTTTTTTTTTTGTTTTCCTTGCCTACTTTCTTGACATTATTTCTGTCCTGCTCTGCTGTATGCAGGTCACCTGATTGTATACTGAAAAAAGCCTTCCCCTTCTTTGGCATGACAACGAAATTTCAGCTTTGCTACTATGAAATGCAGATATTGTTCCTACTTCTGCCCTCAATACCAATGTAATTGAAGTGAAAAAAGCCCCACTGGTAAGAAATGATAGCAAATTCCTCAGCTGCAATTTACTCAGACTATTGAATTAATTAAAAAAATCATTTCCTCCTTACTTCACAAAAAGAAGTTGGCATTGGCTCTGCAGTGCTTTTCTATTTCACATAGAACTAAGGCATGATGAGAGAGTCATGTAGTAATTTCAAAATAAGATGTTTTTACATCTTTGAAAAGTTCAGCAATACTACAAAATGAAGTTTTTCAGAACCAGCAGGGAAACATTCAGGTTCTTCCACAGCAGGGAGTGACAGACCATATCAAACCTTGCTCTGTGGCAGTTTCTGACTAAAGCATGAGAGTCACTTAGGATACACAGTGAGAGTCAATTTGGTCTAGAGTTCCTAAAAAGACTAACTGAATCAGTTGCACTCTTTCTGGTGTCTTCAGTGTGGTGTGCATAGTCATTATAATTTGCACTAGGTAGGTATGAAAGCTTTGAAGCTACACCAGACCAAACCAACTGTGAAATTTTTATTTTAGCTACAGTCCCATAAATCATCATCTGTGGTAAATGAACATCTATTCTTGTTGTTATGAAAGAATGTTTCTAAAGGAAAACTTGTTGTGCAGCAACTTTGTAATAACTGAAAGTGCTAGAGATTTGGAAAAGCTTTTATGCTCACTTAATTAAAGCCCACCTTCCTCATAGGTGAAGACTTTATTAAAGCAGGCTTGATTTAGCCAAGTATAACTTCTGGGTAATACAGCTTACAGTTTTTGAAGTGGCCTGATTGGTATCTTTTAATAGTTTGGGTAATACATTTGTATGTGTATAAATAAATGTTACCAGGATTAGTACTTGCTTACCACTGCATTAATTGACTGGTTCCTTGACTGCTGTATTGGATGACTGCAATTGTAATGTTTTGTCTGACTGCTTGTAAAAAGTGACAGACTTCACAATGCTCAAGTTAGGAGCAGCTACGGGTAAGTCTTATGCATGCCAGTCTGAGGCTCCAGGAAAATGAAGCAGAGTTGGAATAAATGAATGTTGAGTAGGCTACAGTAAGAGTAAAAGCGCAGGATTATCTGACCACTACAGTACCAATCATACAGCCATGTGTCATGCTTTGATGTAGTCTATGCTGAGAAAAGTTTATTGAGAGATTTATTATGCAAACAAAATGTCATAACTGTTGCCACTTCAAAGGCCTGTGCATGCATTTTCCATATAATTGCCAGAAGATATAGCCTGTTTTGGATGTTGAGCCTTTATTTGCATTTGGAGGATTAACAGGCTGTTTATTTTACTACCTTTAGCCTTTAAGTGTACTTAAAAGTGTTTGGTGGTTTATTTTTTTGGTAACAGAACTGAATTTATTTCGTGGCAACTTCTTGATTGACATAGCAAGAAGAGGATATCAACAAAATGTACAGGACCCTGCAGCAAACAGCCACCCTGTTTCATTTGAGATCTTGTAATATACAATGGAAACCAGTGGATTTGAATTAAAAAAAGAAAACAACCAAACAAAAAATCCCAATAGATTGCAATGTACATAGATGAGACTACAGATTGGAGCTGACAGAACATCTTTTTCCCTCAGTGTGTTAACATATCTTAAAAATATTCAATGCATACATTTATTTTCATTTTCATTATCCTTGCAGCTTAGGTGGCAGGTGCAGGTTCCAGAGAAGTTAATGGAAATCTCTCTATTGACTTTAAAGGACTTTAGGTCAGGCTTTAAATAGCAAAGAATGAGCCCCAAATATTTATGCATATTTATGAACTGAAAGAAAATTAGTTAATGAAATGTTCATACACGATTCATTCCAGGCTGGCTGCGCATTCACCTGAAAAAGCCCATAAGTGCCTTTTCTTCTAGTGTTCTGTTAAATGCTGACCGAAATGTCAATGGGATTTTGCTGGAATGAGGCATGTGGGATTTGGTCAGTATTCATGTATATAAATTTTTAATATTTATTGCACAGGATTGATACTGACATGGTGAGCAGGCACGTTGTGTGGAAGAAAGATAGGTAACCTACAGCTTGATCAAAGACATGCTCTTTGTTTGCAGTGTCCTCAATCCTGACCAGCAATGACTCTGGCCCTCTACAAGACATCAAGAATGTCCTTATAGCTTCCAACCTGCCAATATCTCCTGTGAAACTTAAAGTAAAAATGATGCACTTGACTCTGTCAATTGAACAACAGATTTGCTTATTTACGCTAATTCAAAGCTCTAGCATATGAGAATGAAGCATGTAGCAGCTGGTAGGAAAGCTAAATCCTTGCACTCTAGGAACCCAGATCTTCCAGGTTGAGCAGCTGCTGTCAGGATATATCAATCATTGTGCCAAAATACCTCAACAGTGCTTCGTTGGCTGTCTCTTTGAGAAGCCAAAAATGAATTGGATGAGTGGATCTTTTCTGTGGAACAACTGCCATGCTTTAGTCCATGCAAGTAGTGTTCCTTTGTCTGATGGTTAAATCTGAGGACAAGAGATTATGGTTCCTCCCCTCCCCTCTCCCCCCTTCATCTAATGTAGTAACAAATGAACTTTTTCTTTCTTATCCTTCTCAAGTTACTCACTGAACATTTAATAAAATTATTTATATTTGCTTCTTTTCACTTTTCTGGCTTGAACACTGTTTTGAACAGTCCCTTGGCATCAGGACATGATTTCTGCCTTCCCTCTGGTTTTATAGCAGACACTGAAAAAAATCTGTGTAGTCTTATTTCAGTAGATAAAAAGGCATATTCACACAGTACCTAATTGGGGCTGACTAGGATAGAGGAGGTCACTTCTCAGCATTCCTATTGCCTGAGGGAGATTATATCCAAATTATCAGTACCTAGCTGTGGAATTCACTGTAGTATTAGCAAATTACTTTTAAAAATAGAGATAAGCAATTGCTCTCAGACTGTAGCTTAGTTCCCTCAATGCACTTATTTTACCATACCTGGACCACATACTGATGCTATGCTAATTTGGGCTTTGTTTAAAAACCAGGAAACATGATCTGTGCATTTCTGATGAGGATTAGACCGCTATGGTAAGGTTAAGAGAATCATTTTGGCTTCATAGCAGGACACTCACCTGAGAGATGATATCTACTAATTTTTTCTCTTCAATATGAATTTTTATTATATTAACTTAGTTAACTGATTATATGTGGTTCTTTATCATAGAGATTTCTCTGCCAATCCCCCATTAAATGCACTAAAATTAAATGTACTAAAATTTCTAATAATCTTTATTATATAGACCTGAAGGAAAGGCAACTTGGATTTAGCTTGAGACAGAACTGTTCTGTTTAAACAGCCATTACTGAAATAAGGCCCAAATGGTTTCTGATGTTTCTTGTGTACAAACATTGGTGGTACTACCACCTTGTACTGAATCCTTATGATGAAAGCACAAAACTATAACAGGACAAATAACTTCTCTGATAGATATAATGTAATGGGTTTTATAGAAGAGGCACCTGCTTGTTTCTGCATCAAATCTGTATTTTTACCTCTTGAGTATACAACTAAGAGCGTGCTTTAAGAAAGGCTGGTGATGTATAGTTGCTTGTGCCTTTGACAGACTCTGAGTACCTCACAGCAGATACCCACTCTTGTGAGGCAATGGATGCTTTGTTTAGATATAAACTGAAGGTGTTGCAAGTGAAACAGACTTGAGAAATAGAGAAGTATCCTTGGTTCTCAAACAAGCCTTTTGTTCTCCTGGGGTCAAGGAGGAAAGAACTAGTGAAGAGGATGACAGGTTAACTTGATATCTTCGCTGCACTGCTGCAATGGGCAGATTTGCCCAACACAGAAAGCAAGGTGTTTCACTGGGCCTAGGCACCTGTGCTCCTGTAGGAATCATTGTGTGCATGCAGAATACTAACCATTTGCCTTTAGCAGCTAAAGTCTTCTTTATCCCACTAGGATCCTGCATAAAGATGTCAAGCTAGAAGGAAAATGCCCAAAATATTAAACCTAAAGCAATTTCTGTTATGGCTAGAGTATAGCCAGTGTATGTGAAAGTTTTCATTCTAGTTCTGGGAAATGAACTTTGAGTGGATCACTCTTTAGAGTGTGTGTATCTCTCTTGAACTGAAATATTGGAGTCCAGTAGAAATTGCAACAGTCATATCTTCAAATATCTAGATAGGATTGACTCCTTTCTGGCAGGTGATAAGACATCCTGATCACCATTCTTAAAGGCTGAATGCAAAAATTGCTTTCATATTTTCAACAAGCTAGGAATTGTTTTTGACCTGGCTGTTGTCACTATCTATGCTCTGCTTTGGGCATGCTATTAAAATGCATATTCAGTAGTTATCACACAAGAAAGTAAAGAAAAATATTTGTCACTGGCAGTCTACTGAACCTCTTACAAACAGAGGTATAGTTATCCTCGGAAGGTTATCCCTGCTGTTACAACAGGCAAAGCGGGACATGGAATGATTAATAGATATGTGAATAGCACCTTGTGAGTTATGATGACATCTACATTATCTTGCTTGAAAATTGCCTTTTCCTGATGTAGAAGGGCAATCTTTCCCCCAAGTAGTTTACAGCTATTATAAACAACTACTGCCAGCATCTTTGTTATCACGTCCTGTGTCTCACCTTCTCCTCATCTCTCTTTGTAACGGATAATGCGAAACTGTTTCTCCAAAGCCTCAGTATGGACTAACTTGCAAAATCCCAAGGCTCTGCAGTGAAAGCACAGATCTGCTGAGTAATCAGACATGGGAGTTTTACAGACACACAGTCACTTTTGCTGACTTAATCTAATTCTAATTTAGCTGAGTTTTAGTTGTTATGGTCACTGTTGTTGAAGGTGCTAATATTTCTTGGGTGGGAAGGGAAAGAAGAGCAAAAGCAGCTCTTGAGTCTTAGCCTTATTAAAAATAGGAAAGGTGAACTTCAGAGTATTAATAGCTTTAACCTGCCTGTGGCTGCTCTCTGTTTAGAGCAATGGGGCATTTTACATGCTTGTGGCACTCAGTAATTTAAAATGTGATATGCATATGTTACTGTGATGGTTTTGAGAATCAAAACATACCTCCACAGTCATTTCTTCTAGGAGTATGAATAGACTGGAAGTGTTTACATGCCTCTTGAAAAAGATAAGATAGTGGTGTATTTTCTTAGGTTTCATTTTCATTGATTCTCATGTTTTTAGTTACCCAGCCTATTTCAAAGCTTGTCAACCAGTTGAGTAGGAAGTAGTTGAGATGTTAAATGCTGACATGAAAATTGCTTGCACCCCACTTTGTCCTCATTATCTGCTTTCATTCAGTAGATGTATTTGAAACTGAGGCAGTCTTTTCTCAGAGTTTTTTCACTGTTGTCTTTTCCTCAAGTTTTAGTTCTGCTCTCCACTTCATAGAGTCTACTCGCCTTCCAGAATCAAGGGATGAGTTGTACTAATGTTAATTGGAGTTAGAGTGTATAAATTCAATGAGTGCTAATGGAAGTTCGGATTAATTTCCTGTGCATCATTACACTTTTCAGACCCCTGCACACTCTGGCTCCCCTTTAGTTTGATTTCCTAATAGCCTTATTCAAGGTGTATTGCTCATTTCTCCATTGTTTGTACTTCCTAAGCAGTGAAGAAAGAATCTTGAGTTTACTATGACTGGAAGAGGACATTCTGACAATGAAAAACTGGCTTTTTAAAATTTACTTGAAGCTAGCAATATGAGTCTTGATCATACATAGTCTATAAATAAAAGCACTGTAAACTTTTGGGCAAAGGACTGGAATAAAGTTTGCTAGTTCTGTATTACAACACATTGATGGACTAAAAGCCATAAATACCAGGAATGCACTCTTTTCCTAAAATTCCAGACACCTTTTTATCAGCTTCATTCATTTCTGTTAGAAATTATCAATTCTTTGCAGTTACACACAGTCAATGGTATTAAAAATAATCTTGCATACTATTCTATGTGTCATCTGTCCTTAGCATAGTGGCTGTTTTGTGTATTCTCATTCTGGCAGCACTTTCTGCAGTCTGAATGCCAACTGAAGGCTCACTCCTTTGCCTTTTACAATACAGGTAACTCTGTTCAGTCCAAAGAGCTTTTTACACACTGTTGTACAAACCAGCCTGTGGGAGACTGACAAATTCTGGTTTATAGAGCTGCAAAAGGTGATGACAACTGCTGTTTTAAGTTATACAATGCATCACTGAGTACAAAATAATTCTGAAGAGGGAGAAACATCTTTAATGAAAAGGAGGGACAAAGATATCTTTCCCAAGCACTCTGTCTCTGGTTTGGATAGTTTCTCCTTCATAAAACATGACTCCACCCTTAGGACTAGAACTAGAGCTACCCTCAAGACCAAGTAGCCAATTGCCTGTAATGCTAGATGTCTGCTGCTAACAAAAAGATTGTGCAAAGGGATGACTGGCTTTGTTCTTTCTTTGCTTGAGCTGATACAAATGGAAACAGGGTTCCTGAGGTCCCTGGAGAGCACAATCTGTTTTCTGAAGCTAGTGGCTCTCATAGCTACTGTCCACAAGAGGTAGACAGGAACTTGAGTCTTCTAAGTGGCCTTCAGAATGCAGCTTGACTTGCCTGAACTTGTGTTGCCTGAATTTGTCATTTAATTTCTATAGGTGTCTATCCTATGAGATCTTAATGCATCATCCATGATTGATACAACATTACACAGAGCTGACAGTACAACATATTTTGCAAACCCATAAATATTTTTATCTGTATGGGAATGTCAAAACAGAATGGGAACAGAGTTATAACTAAGACAACAGTGAAATATTTTATTTGCTAAACAGAAGTGGTGGCAGGTTTAAATGGAGTTATCATCTCCAATTTCTGTGTTCATGGTATATATTTTACCTCAAGGTTTAAATAAAACAAGCACATGTTAAGATCGCATAATGGCTAACAGTGGGAAATGAACTTCTCACAAGACTCAGCAGAGCACTTGATCGTGATTGTAAAGCTCAGGTCAAAGTACTTTGAACATGAGTTTTCATGGGAAACAATTTTCTCACAAAAATGTTTGAGATTTTAATGGTTTTCCTTTGGCATACTGTTATGACCCCAAGTTCTTCTAAAGCTTTTTGCGTTGGTTTCTTAAACAATCAATATAAGCACTCCTGAATAGCCAGCAGGAAAAAAAAAGCTACCAGAGCTTTAACTGATCTGCTCTAGCTATTGATTTGTTGGCTGCCTGGGAGCATGTCTATCTGTACCTACCCACAATGTACAGCTTAAGAATGTTTTTCTGACAAAACCTTAATCAGATTGGCATTTTCCCACAGAAAGGTTGGGGCTTAACAGCTGTGAATCATTCAAAGGGAAATGAAAACCTTCCAGCAATTCTAATTGCATGTCACATGATAGATGTGAATGGCTGCTCAGATCAGTGTAATGTAGATGGAGTATCCCCATGACCTTGCCTGTAGGTTCACTCAAAACATATACTCTGAAACCATTTCTTCCCTGATTTTCAATGCTATAGAAAAATGTTAATATTGCTTGGTTGACTTAGGATTCAGAGCAAACTTGAGCCAAACAGTCCATTTTTCAAGTTGGGAGCCAGTCATTAAGCATCAGCAGAAACACTAATAGACTTTTATCCCAGAAACTTCACTTATTATGCCCTGTAAAGAGGTTTAAATGCAAGAAATAGAAGCTTAATTTTGGTACCTCAGTTATGTATTTTAACTCTTAGACTGTCAGATTGTCTACAGATTTCAGTATTTTACTGAATGTGAATACATGCAAATATTATGCTGGTAAATGACAGAATGAAGCATTAAAATGTCTCATGGCAATGGATTAAAACCTAACATAAAATGCATCCTTATACTCATTGTCCAGTTAATATCATTGTGATAGCACTAGTACATAATACCTGCTATTAATTCAATTTCAATTTTATCTTAGTACTCTTCCTTGAAGAGAGGAACAGAGTGACTGCCTGTAGTGAAAATCATGTAGAGAATCTATTTGAATAATTCAGCTTCTGCCTTTTGTGAACATCAGCTTCAAGCAGAGACAATAGTTCCAGGATTCATTCAACCATTGCAAAATCTGGGTCCCAGTTCAAAAGGTATTGAAATTAGTGTTGTGTTGAAACTGGTTTTGCTGAAGATTTCATGTTAGTTATGTTCTAGGCAGGGACTATTTTTTTATATATGTCTGTTTAATCTGGCCATGGCAGTTCTGTGGGAGAGAAATTTGTATCTTCTTCTCATGAACCTCACTGGAAGTGTCCAGAAGAGCAAGGGCACATTCATTCAAATTTCAAGACTCCCTTTCCATGCATATTGTTTTGAAGTTACAGGTTTTATTTTTTGGCATAGATTGTATCTAACTGCAAATCACATGAGGAAAAATAAATAAATAATATCGCATCAGTGGTGAACAATCTTAAACAAGAAACTAAAGTATCTTTCTCTGTTTCCTGATTTGTACTTCATGAAACTTTGATTAGTATCTCTTTGTAACACCTAAGCAAATGCTCTATGCAAGAGTGGCTGTGGAAACCTAAACAATTAGTTTTCATCTATAGGAGTTACTTTAGTTGCCCTTCAAACTTGGCATATCAAAAAGCACAATGCCCCTCACAAATCTCAGAAGTATCTCCTTGCTTTGCAGTGAGGAAATCCTGATGGTGAATTGTGTCTGTGGTTTGAATGAATTAGAGTGATAGTGTCCTGTGCATGCCTCATGAAAGAGTGACCTTCATCTACTCCTTTCTGTGGATCCATGGAGGGATCATAATCTCAATTCTTCTTTTGATCTCCTGAACATATGCTTGTGGGAATAGAGCAACTGATTGCTGCCCTGTGATATAATCTATGTGCCAGATCTTTCAAAGGCTTTTTTGTCATGTCTCTTGCAATAAGATGGTTATGAACATTTCAGAACATGAGTGAGAGGTAGTAAAAGGGGAGAAGAAGTAATATTAGACTCTATAGAGTTTATAATTAAAATTGTAGAGAGCAATAGCTGTGAAGTGGGTAAAGAAACATACAATCAAAGCAAGCAAACAAAAAAACTCCACTTGATCCTAGAAAGTGCAAAGGCAGGCTGCTTCATTTGTAAAGCTTTCTATTTCAAGTCACCTTATCATTGAGACAGCTTTCATTTTAAGATGACAAACAAAGAGACCAAAGGAATTCTTTCCGCATTCTGAGGGAGAGACAAACCTTCCATGCAGATGCTTGGCACATTTGAGCTCTGCCCCATACTGAGCAGTTCTACACTTTTATACCTCACTGCTATTGATGCTGTTTTATGAAACTTCCAAGGGATTAACTTGACGGGGTGAAAACCAGCAAGATGTATATTTGAATAGAGATTAAAAATACAACACAGAGCATTTTATTCTCCTGTCAACAATTTCAAGGTGAAAAGCCCTACAACGTATAAAGTAATAAAAAACATTTTGCAGAGGTTAGCATAATGTAACCAAAAGGAAAAAAAAATAATGAGCAAAAGAGTGAAACATCTCTGGCATGCTTCATGCATTATAGCACTTAGCTGTGGTCTGATGATCAATACAATATAATATTCTTTTAATTATATATTCTTTCTGTGTGAGCAGAAAATACAGTAGCTATTGGAATCATGTGACTGTCACATAGGTATTTTTCCACTTGTTTAAGATGGCAACAGTTACAATTTCATCTCATCTCATCTCTTTCCACATAGTTAAGATTTTCCCAGTCAATGATAATATTTAGAAACCTGTCTTTTCACAGAGTCTAGAAAGGAATAAAGGGGGGCTTTTTTGCATCTTTCTGTTGTCCAACCAACCTGCTGACAAAACTTACTCATGTATACTTGCAAGAGATGGATAGTGAGGTGTTAGAGATATGTATGTAAAGGAGTTTCTGATAAGAGTTGCAAGGAGACAAAGTTACGAATTTACATGACACTTGGAGTTTTGTATTGTCATCTTAGTGTCACGTTACTGTCATGTCTAGATTCCTTTTGTAAAGACTTTGAATTTCCATGCAAAAGCCCCCGGGGACGAAGTAGAACTTATCGCATCTGCCCATGATCATCAGTTGACTGAAGATGCCTGAAAACTTGTTGGGATCTATTTTCCTTTTGTAATGCTGCAAGCTTGAAGTAGATACCAAATGCATGCTATCAAATTTGTATGTTTCTCTCCTTCCTTAATGTGCCTTTTCTGCTTATTATACAAAGTGAAGCTTTATGCCTTCTATTATCTGTTACCAACAACAAAAATAATGAAGACATATTTTCAGTAGAAATGAGAAAACCTGACCTTTCACAAAAGGTATGAATTCATGCCTTAGTCCAGATATTCAAAAGTAGTTTAATAATAAGAATACAAGAAGAATAAAATCCATGGGGTTATTGAAAGCAGGCTAAGTGGCTCTCCTCTGTAAGCTAAAACATGCACTTTCATTGTTGTTTTTTGAGTTACACTTCAAGACCATGACCACAACTGTCTGCACCACTGCTTCTCTCACAAAAACTCTTGAAAGGAAAGCTAAATCTTTATCAACTAAATGTCTGACATACTCTTTTGCAAATACATGCTAAAATGATTCTGTGTATGAACAGTTCTTGGCTTAGCAAAAACATTAAAGCTAAAACTTGTTTGCTAAGGTAACACAGCATTAGACTAGTGAAATTAAGAATTCATCACACAGTTAGGTAGGTCACTTGCTCTACTGAAATTAGTTTAAAGCTAAACTCTTTTTATGGGTATTTTGAAATGATAATAAAATTAGTGACCAGAGAGTGAGAATTTCCATACAGCATTTTATGTTGAACTGCAGCAAAAGGCTGAGGGTGACATTGCAGAAAGCATGCATTACTGGTTCTTCTCTGCAACTGTGTAAGCTTATAATAGAGCTCCTAACTGCTTCTGTTGTAGCAGAATTAGGCTGATAATAAATACATGATGTAGGTTATTGCAGAATGACCACTTAAATGACATCCTTTAATATGGTGTTCCTTAATTTCTTGCAGACTATCACAAAGCTCTTCCATTCAAACATGGGATAATGTAGTGTTACATTAGCTACTTATGACTTCCACAGCACAAGCAGTCATAACTCTTTTATCTTGTTTCCCCTGTCTGTAAGACAGTCAAAGCCATCTTTTTGAGCTCTGAGTGATTTAAGAACTGATTAATTCATGTTTGCAATGCACTTGAAGATTATCAAAGGGAAAGTGCCACAGACGCAACAACTTTATTTTCCTTCTAGGCCGTTGGCATAGCTTCAAGTGTATCACTGTGATGGATCTTTGGTGCTGTTTGTTTTAAGCATAACACTTCAGATGTCATCTTGCTTGCATGCTACTAGTACCTGCCCACTGGCTTCACGTACCTCTTTCCCTTGCAAATAAGATTCATCTGTGCTCCCTTGTAGGATCAGTGACAATACCAAACCCACAACCACAATGATTTTTTTTTAATTATTTTTTTTTTTTCCTGCTGCAAGCACTCAAGATATTCAGTCAACTTTTTTTAGTTTAGTCATGGCCTCAAGGAGTTTTCAGAGTGGAATGAACTGTTTTAGTTGAAGACATCTGTGGTGTGTCTATAGATCTGAATGCAAATTTCTCTCTCAAATCTTGCCTGAAATAAATCCTGTCTATAAATCAGTATTCAACGTCTTTCTGAAGACAGACTACACTGATGGTCTAGACACTATATATCTTGTAAAGCTGGGGAGCAACTCAAATTGTGATCCCATTTCCACTCAGGCATTTCTAGCTTGAAATTCTATCTTGTAGATTTTAAGATTACAGATGAAGGGCTTGCACCTAAGCCTAGTGGAGTTCAGCAGAATATTTCTATTGAGCATGACAGGCATAAAATCAGCTCTGTTCAGAAGATGACAAATCACACTTGTAAATCTTTGTAGATCAGTATCAATCATTCCTTATCTATTGTGAATGTCTCCTCATTATTTCCATTGTCAAAACTTGATGTTTTGCAATTTCAACACTCTCCTCTTGAGTTGTTTCTTGACAAAACCTATGTAAATTCATTAAATCCATGTTATCTTCCTATTTCAGATGGTGAAAATAAAGACAGAGGGAACAGAATGTTGTGCTGCACAGTATTTAGTGTCAGGATGAAAGATCTATGTAAAGTCTTGGGTTTTCTGAATGTTGCACTTTTGTTTGCAAGTATAGCATGATGTCAGTGTGGTAGATCTCAGCAATTTATATTTGTGTGACAAATTATTCTCCAGAATATATGCACCTTTATATCTGAAAGACCCAAAGCTGTAGATTATCTGTAAGTGCCACTAATGAATCTGAAGGCCATGGATTATATCCAACAATATTTTTGGCTATTCTCCAGTGACATCTGTTATTGAAGCACTCATGTGAGAGCATACAGTACAGCAGGCAGTCTTATGGCAGGTCCTGCTTCTTATGTGGAAGTGAACGCAAGGAACGTCTCACTGTTAATGCATCAGCTAAGAAGCAAACTGCTGTTATGATGGCCTAAGCACATACACAGATCAAGCTTCTTGGAATGAAGTCCTAACTTTGCACATTTGCAATTATTCTCAGGCTGGTAAGCCAAAACTGTTGACTAGAATAAAGAAGCACTGCTCAATGCTTGTGGACTACACCCTCTTTTATCATGCCTGTTCACCTCTTTCAAATTCAGGCCTGCTGTTTCACTGCTAAGTAATTTTCTACTCCTTCCCTGTCTCTTGAAATATCTGCACATCTAGCCTAGTAGCAAGACATGAGCAGAAGTCTGTCCCTTCTCACCTTCTCTAGATTTCTGGATGCTTTCCAACCAGTTTGAGCTATTTTTGTAATCTCTGAAGTTCCCTGTTTTAACAAATCATGAAGCAGAAACAGTGCTCAAAGCTAGAAACAGTGCTTAAAGATGACAATACATACTCATACCACTGGTAATTATGTGGCAAATGATGTTGTTGTTTTAATATTTGAAAATTGCATTCCATTCATGGTAGTGACCTCAGAGTAAATCACAAATGCATGTCTGTCATCTGGATTCTGACACACCTAATCTGATCTACAGGTTCAATTTTTTATTACAGTGGCTGACCTTCACATTTGGATTTAGGCCTGTAGACATAACAAGTGCATTATTCACTGTAAATGCCCAAAAGTCCTGTGGAGACATCTCACACTGATGAAAAATTATTGCTTTGTGAGAGTGGTACTTTGGTATCTTAGCAGGACAGTGCCAGCAGCCTTCACACTGGCTAGGGGTATTTGAATGAAAGTACATGTTTATACATTCATTCCACAGTGCTATTCAATTCTGTAAACCTCTCTGAGAAGAAAAGCACTCTTGTTTCGTCCAAAATAATACCAATGGAGCTGCTTAAAATCTTGGTTTGACTGTGTGAAGTATTTTAGATTACTTTCAGCTAGGCTTGAAATGAAAATAAGTGTCAATTAAAATGTATCTTAAACTACTCATATAAAATTTGGAGGTATTGTAGAACATTTGTATTGGTGTTACAGCTAATTGTCAGGGTTTTTTCTGTTCATTGTTGAAAATGAATGCACTGAGACAGTGAAATGATTGAGACACTCATTTAAAAAATAAAATAAAAGACTGTTCCCTCTCTACTCCTTTTTCATAAAGCTCTTTCATTTTGGGTGCACATTTTCTTAGTGGGTCTTCCTTAAAACACTGACAAAATGTATGGGTTTTCTTAAAATCAGGAAGACCTTGACAAAACTGATTAAATTGGTGTGAGTTCAATCACTGACTCACAATAAAAGATATAGAAGACTTTGTACTCAAATACTGTAACCTTTTATAGCTACCACATTTTTAAGCTTCTGGCTAAATGAAGAGGAAAAGTTAGAATAAACTAAAAAAACATCTTTGAAAGATGGAACACCAATTACCTGTGCCAACATCTAACTGCATATGAGCAGCTGCTCCTAATTTGTGATCTGGTAGAGGGATAAGCAGCTATGGTATGGAGTGTGTGCAGCCTGGCAGATTCCAGCATAACTTTCAGTCCTTAGGCCTGTTTGTAGTGAGAAACATTGCCAGGGATTGGACTGTGGCTCTCCTGACTCACCCAAGTACCAAAGAGACCCATTTCTCTTAGCTTAGCTTCTGTAAGAGTGTTGCTACAGGGTGTATGTGTGTGCTCCATGGTACGGCTGTTGTTGGGTGGTATTATCATTGGACCAATCTCTGGTGTAGTTTCTGAAGTTTCCATGAACTGAGCCCTGTACTCAATGTTGTGTGATAGTTTAGGATGTGCAGAAGCTCCCCAAACCTGTGCTGTTACAACTTGTTTCACAGTTTACTGCAGTAACTAACTTCTGATGATCTATTGTCGTGAGCTGAGCCAAAGAGGTTATTTCAAACCCCGTCTCTATGCTTTAAGTCATATTTTAATAAGGTAAGTATAAAATTAATTATGCTTTCCTTAGCTGCCTGTTAATAACCCTAGATACCTCTCTGTCATAAGCTTAATTCTTTCATTTCAAATATGCATCCTGACTTAACCTCAAGCTCTTTTACATTATGTATGTCAGGTTCACAGCTGTTATAAACAGATAGAGTTGTCATACTGCTGCTGTGTTTATTTACAGCAGCTTTGTCTTCTGTCTCACAAATTCTAATATTGCAGAATAGAATTGAGACAGGGGAAAAAAAAAAAAGCATGTTTGAGGGGTGTCCTCCTAAGCAGCTGCTTTTAAGTAAATTTTTAAGAGCATTAAACATCTGAGAGGCAGGTGTAGAAGACTTGGTTCTAAGAATACCCACACGAAGATTTTGGAGGTTTACCAGCCAGGGAGGGAAGGGCAAGGTAGCTACTTGAACTATCATTGTTCAACACATAAAAATATGTCTAGCACATAGCCTCTACCTCTTCAGAAATTCAAAATTAATTACATCTTAATTTGCATATCAAAGCAAATTACAACCTAATGAAACATTTGCCTGCCAAACATTTCTTTATCTTAATGAACAGAATAAGAATACCTATTACATCCTGATTAAAATGTCTTTGTACTTGTCCAACAGGTTACACTCTGTATATATAAAAATATTGTTTTACTGTCTTACTGACAATGGGAACAAACCAGATTTTAATTTACAGAATAACTTTTTATTGTTTGTTCCCATAGATATAACAATGGAGGGGGAGATGCTTTGCATTTACATTAGAAGCAGAAGAGAGAAAAGGTTTAATTCTGAACAGATATTCAGCTAGTTGGAGTCCTATACAACATGACAGTGCCTACAGTCTGAGAGACTGGGTGCTCTTAGTTCATATGATCTACATGAATGAGTCATGATGGTGTTTTCCCAATGAAATTCAGCTTGTGAATCTCTCCTCAGTGAAACATGAGATAATTCAGACATAAAGCAAACCAATACTAAAAGCAATGCCTTTAGGGGAAAATTTCCTTAACATGTGTTACAGTTAATTTATGTAATACACAAAGGTTATTATAATTTTGCCTACAAATACAGTGCCATAAATCTGTTTTACTGTGAGTACATGTATTCAGGGAAATATGTTTTATTTACTTAATTAAAATGTCTGCACACTGTAGTTGTTTTGGGGTTACTCTCACTAGTCTTTAGTAATTAACCAAAAGCTAAAATAAATTGGCTGAACAGGACTGTTCTTAATACAAATGTTAAATCATTTTACCCCAATGTAATTGTACCTGAATGGATGAAACTGTAACATGAGCCATAAAAGGAGATAAAGCAGCAACATAATGTACAATTTCCTACTGCATAATGGTAACTCTGAATAACACATGCTCCTGGAAGAAAAGTAATTTAAACTATATTACAACAAATGTCATATTTTAAAATGGAAGCTATCCATCATATGTTGAAAGAAAGTGGTGGTGAACTGCAGTAAGTCTAAGCAATGTACTTAAAAATTCTTTTAGGAGTCCATTAAAAATAAATTGTTCAACTTAATTTCAGGACAATGTAACGAATTGTAAGTGACAGTTACATACATGTCCCCTCCCCACCATGTGTAAATCTAATAATTTCAAACTTACTGGACACCAATTGTACAGAATAATCAAAAGAGTCTACTGTTCAATATGGGATAAAACCTTTCTTTTAGGAAATGGCTAGTGCATTTATAAATCATGTTGGTAAAAATGCCTAATGCTTAATTTAGATTTTTATTCCAGTGGGTGTCAGATTTATAGTAGCACAGTAAGTTTTAACAGTGAAAGCCAAAGTGTGTAAAGTGGTAGTAGGCTACTTATATGTACCTAGCCTTTGGAGTGGTTTTCTAAAAATAGACATCAGAAAGTGCACTTATTAAATCTTTTTAAATTCATAGATAATTCAAATATATTTGTATATTTTATGGCTTTATATGAAGACCTGCTCAAGGGCAGAAAAAATTTTTAATGTAAGATTGTGAGATCACACAGGAAGGGTGGCATCCTGCTGGCTTTAACTGCTGACAGATGCATACCACCAGAGGAGGTCTGTGTTTTGAAGACCTGCAGTGGGCATTCTTGGGGATATCTCGCTGCAGAAGCATTGAAACTCAAGGATCTGAAAGATCTGTCTGTGTGTAAATGTTTCCCAATTGAAGGCCTTTTGTTTCCGACTACATTTCTTTGGAACAGTTAAAAATTTGCAGAGGTCTCTACACCTTATGGGAGAGATCACTAGGGAGATGAGTAGTGGCCTCTTGGAACTTACAGGAGCTTTAGTTCTGTGATATAACTGAGATGCTTTGTGTTTTGATTAGATTATTACTTTTTTCACCTCTTTTTCATTCCCTGGGACTGATGAAGAATTCTATTTATTACTGACTGACTGATTCTACTTCTTATGCATAAATGGTAGCTTGCCATCCTTCTTTTATCTATAGATGTGCTTGACAGTAAAAATGTGGAATTTTTGTGCCTCACCCCCACAGTTGTAGATTGTGGTGGTTTCATTGAGCTCGCTCTGACTCTTTTCTTAAGAATCCTTGCTTCCTTGCTCCTTGTCTGCATGGATAATTAGAATTTAGCCTATAATTTTGAACTAAGACTTGTGTTTTTAAAAAGAAACTATCTTGAGCCAAACTCTCAGTTGGCTCCCATCAGCGTAGGGCTCCTAATTCTAGTGACTTTGAGTTCTGCTGCTTTTCTGTAAAGATATTTCCTATTTTGTTACACTGCTTGAGATATTTTTAATATAATAGGGCTGCCTTCTTGATACTGCTCAAGAAACATATTTTTAATTCAGCCTACTTCTACAGGAGTCCATGCAAATACTTGGAAGAAACTGGAGAAGCAGTTATGAAAACTGTGATAATAATGAAGAAATCTTTTTCCCCTGTGTTCCCTTCATTATCTGGCTTCTAGAGCTTTCTAGGTGAATAAATGGTTTCATATTTTGTGGTTTGGGTTTGTTTGGTTTGGTTTTTTTGGGGGATGGTTCTGGTGATCAGCTTCTGCATTTGCTAAGCTAGGATGCTAGCATGAAATTGCTGAATTGCCACTGCAGTGGCAAGGTTGGTGGAGGGCACAACACTACAAGGCCTATGATTATCACTGCTGCTATAGGATATGTGTGCAAGGCATGTTTGGAGAAACTGACATCCATGAAAATAAGAAATAGGATTATGATAAATACTGGGAGAGAGGTAAAGGTAAAAATAATGTGGCGGTTCCTCCTCTTGTGCTGCCATTAACAAAGAGCATTTATGAAAACAATGTGAAATGCAGCAGAACTCGATGATACAGGATAAAAAAATTAAGCCTTTATTGACTTTTAAATTTAATCTCCTGACCAACTTTGGTCCATGGAAAAGATTTAAGGAGAAATATTTCACCTATACCTGCCAATGATATTTTGGATGCAGGCTGTATATTTCACTGAGGTGTAACCTTTTATTTATTTATGTATTATTTAAAAAAATAATTTCCAGTCTCTGCAAAGATTGGACATGAAACCTACTGTCCCTCAGAGTTTGTGCATTTTTACCCATTCCGCAAAGAGTTTAAGCTTTCTGGAACTGCCAGTTTTTTGTTCTGTTTTGTTTTGTTTTGTTTTGTTTTGTTATGTTGTGTTGCGTTTTGGTTTGGTTTGGTTTGGTTTGGTTTGGTTTGGTTTGGTTTGGTTTGGTTTGAAGAGGATTTATCTTCAGAGACATGCAGCCAGCCCTACCATGGACTGACACTTGCTGTATCCCTACTGGGCCTTACCTGTACCAAACAGTGAAGGAGGTTATTTATTCAGATGGTTATTTGTAATGCTAATAAAATGCACCAATGTGCCATAACTCAGTGAGAAAAGACATTTGAAAGCATTTAAAACAAGGTTAAACAAAACCTGAGAAACAAAAGAGATGGGAAGAAACCAAAGTTTAGATGAGATTATTTCAAGTGTATGGAATCTTGGCTGGTTTTCTTTTCCTGTGGGAAGTTTTTGAGTAAGAGTTCTTTTTAATGAAATATTTTTTCCATGTTTAAAATTCAATATGTGTCTCTGGCTGAGTACTGTGTATTATTTTGGCAGATGACTGTCAGAGCCTGGAACTTTGTTCTTCAAATACCTGTGTATAATAGATAAGGAAACAAGATTTATGTCTCAGATGAGAATTGGCCTATATAGCTCTATAAAATGATTATTTTAAAGTTCATATACTTTGTAATGTCTTTATACTTGTGTAAATCTGTCAGTGTCTATTAATTGTCTATAGAGTGTAGAAAAGAGAAGGAAAATATAGTTTGATGTCCAGTGGCATTGAAGAAAACAGTTTCATCCTTCTTTTCTTAAGGTGCTGACAATTTGAATTACTAGCTGTGCATTAGCAATTGCAGCCTTTATATATCTGACCTCACCAGCTTATCAATTAGCATCTATTACCTGCCTCCCTCTTTTCTCCTGGAAAGCATATAGAGAAGGGAGTGCAGGTTGACTGTTATAATTATGGTGGCAAGCAGCATTGAGTGATTTAGGGGAGATGCAAACAAGTGAGAGCTAAGACTAGTTCTGTGAAGATACAAGCAGAAGATCTTTTTGTTAGGGAATAGTCTACTTTGAGGTTATTGAGTTGACAGTCTGAGTTTATTCAGACTATTTCTTGCGACAGAAAACAAATACAACACATCTGCTATGGACTTCCCTGTCCATCTGAACAGGCCAAGAAGATCTTTATTTGTGTTTTCTTTTCTCCTTTTCTTCTGAACAATGTGTTAAATGTAATGCCCAGAGACAATGAAGTATTACTTTAACAAATTCAGAAACTGAGAATACATCCAGATTCTGCAGATTTACCCTATGTGGAAAGAAAAAGATCTGAATAAAAACCTAATTGTTCATAATTCAGACATTGTTAACAACATGTTACAGAGACAGGTGCTCTGGTTGGAATTAACCTCGGAATGTATTTCTTGTTTCCAGCGTGTTTCTTGTTGTACCTGTGCTGATACTTGAAATGTATTTTCCTAAATAAATTCAATCCTATCTATTGGAAAAAAACTTTTGTCCAGTAATACACTGTATTTGAGGAAACAGATCTTGCCAACCTCATCACACAGTGTAGATGAATGCAAGATGAACTGTGGAGAATAAGAATTTGGGGCAGGTTTGCAAAGGTGTTGAGATGATTGACAGTTCTTTTAAATAAGCCCTATCAAATAACACAATGACTCTCTTACACAGAAGTCTTTCCAATACCAAAACGTGTCTACTCGGGTGTTTGTACAATTCACAGTGGAATTCATTCATAATAGGATACAATAATATGTCACTACACATAAGAAAAGGAGACTGAAGATTCCTATGGCATGTGGTTACTACCTCAGATCTGAGTTTAGGCACTTGGATTTGTTGAATGCCATCCTGTTGGACTCTGCCCATCTGTCCTGTCGGTCGAGGTCCCTCTGCAAAGCCCTTCTGCCCTCTAACAGATCAACATCTGCTCCCAACTTGGTGTCATCTGCAAATTTGCTGATGACTGACTCAGTTCCTTCATCCAGATCATCAATGAGGATATTAAAGAGGATGGGGCCCAGCACTGATCCCTGGGGGACACCACTAGTGACTGGCCTCCAGCTGGATGTGGCACCATTCACCACCACTCTCTGGGCTCGGCCCACCAGCTAGTTCCTAACCCAGCACAGAGTGTTGTGGTCCAAGTCATGAGTTGACAGCTTAGCCAGCAGTTTGCTGTGGGGGACGGTGTCAAAGGCCTTGCTGAAGTCCAGGTAGACCACATCCACAGCCCTCCCCACATCCACCTCGTGGGTCACCTGATCATAGAAGGAGATCAGGTTGGAGAGGCAGGATCTGCCCTGCCTAAATCCATGTTGGCTGGACCTGGAATATTGGATTAGGAAGGACTGAAATACAATGTAAAGCACTTTGTTTATCAAATGAGGTTTTTTCTGCTCATATTTGCATGCACACAACTCAAAAATGTCATAATTCAAGTGGCAATTAAGGCAACATGTGCAAACTGGGTGATTCTGCATGCAGCTGGCCAGTTGTGCATGCACAATTACCCAAATTACAAACGCAATCACACTTATTCCATGCACAAATAAGGCATATAAATGCGCCTCAGCAGTGTGAAAAGTGTCTCTGTTTTGCATCATGGAATGACTTTTGGATAAAGCTGTAATAAACCTGAGGATCTTTTGTCATGGTCAGGAAGTTACTTGATAGTGAGGATGTCACTTAAAATTGTAAGATACTGGTTTGTCTTGTGGCATATTGAACAGGCTGAGGTATGGTTATACATGAGAACTTCCCTTTTACAGGGCAGTGTATTTTATGTTATCCTTGCAGGAACAAATCCATTTTACTTAAATATTCATAGTGAAGGTGGGTCTATGTGTTAAAGAAATAAATGATTGACTCAGTAAGTCTTTAATCTATTCCCTACTAATTCTGAATAGTTATACACATCATTTTATTTCCCTTCTGCTACAGATTTGGGAAAGGCCATACTCCTAGGTGTGAGCATCTTTTGTCTTTTTGAATTGCTACCTCAAATATTTGAGTGGATGCATTAAGCTTGAGCTGAGGACTGGAGCTGAACAAAGCTCTGGAACAAGGCTTTTACAATAGTCCCAATACTTAAAAAAAATAAAAAAGTGAAAAAAAAATCTTTGATGCCTTTTTAATATCTCAGAGACAGGACAGATGTTGTAATCATTTTGACTACCATTTCAAGTCAATAATTAAAGAAATGGAAAGAAATTGTGGGAAAGCCAGAGATTATCCAAGGCAAAGAGGTGGCCAGAGGAAGTCTTACAGAACCAGTGTTCATAGTAAGAAGTGTAAGACAGCAAAACAACACTGTCAGAAAGTATTGTTCTAAAAGCAGTTGCTTAGCTTGCTCTTTCAGCAAAGGATAATTGAGTTGAGCTTTGTATTATTGGAAGGTATATTTCTTGCTGGTAGTGAACTGGTCACAGTTCAGCAATTTTTAGTTGTGTAGATATGAAATTTATATTCAACTATAATGTTACCAACCATTTCTTGCCTTCCCTTGTTCCCTCACAGAAACAATGGAGAAATACATAGAACAGTAATATGTACAACTCTGCCTGAATAAGACCCAACTCTTTCTCTTCCATCAAAAATTGATTTGCTAATTGGAAGGTTTCACGTGGATAATTAAAACACAAAATAATGAATGCATTTTTGTGTTATCCTATCTAAACAGGCTGATCTTGACCTGGAAAAAAATAAAATAAATATCCTTGTGAATGTAGAATGGCTGCAGCACACTCTCAGTAACTTTGATAAGGAGATAGGAGTAGCTGCATTGAAAGGACTAACCATAAGATAACTGTAGGTCTAAGTATGGGTGACATGGTACCTTAACACTCTGAGATTCTTATCAATGCTTCTGGTGGTGGGGGAGGGAGCAAACAAATGGAGATTTACACTTTGGGACAAGCCTTCTTGAAATAAATTAATCACTGCTGGGGAAGCACATCCCAACTCACAGATGAACAACTTCAGAAATTGTCAGCTTGAGCATCTCAGCTAAAAATTAATTAGCTGAAATGATCATTGCTGTGTGCACTAACATAGTCCCTTCTGACTAAAGTGGAGAAGATCACATCGCTAATGAAGAGAGAATGCCTTGCGGTTTGCAGTCAGTAGTGCATGCCTTCATGAGCTCTTCTGGAGTGCTAAATGTAATCTCAAAGATCTGGGGCAGAGGCAAAATGTCTCTCAAGTATACAGTACCTACTTTGCTGGACACATTTATATATAGGTCAGTCTAACATTCAGAGAAAGGAATTCAAGCCAGCTAAAGACTTATTTCTTCTTGTAGTTATAAATGATTCACATTTAGAGAAATTCTCCTTCCACTCTGCCTCAGATGTCACTCTTATTCTTCTGGGCCTGGACATTGTCTAGCACAGATCTGCTACTTCAAAGTATTTGTAATCCAGATGGTCTTGAATGACTTCAGTAGTAGATTTATGTTTAAAATAAATTACTAAAAAAACTTTCTGTGAGGGAGACTGAGAGCTGGGAAGATGGGATATCTTGGCCTTAGGCAATGCAAGCAACTATAGTGGGGGTTGGTCTCTTCTCCCGGGTGGGCAGCACCAGAACAAGAGGACACAGTCTCAAGCTGCACCAGGGAAGATTTAGGCTGGATGTTAGGAAGAAGTTCTTCATAGAAAGAGTGATTGGCCATTGGAATGGGCTGCCTAGGGAGGTGGTGGAGGTGGAGGAGGTGGAGGTGTTTAGGAAGAGACTGGATGGGGTGCTTGGTGCCATGGTTTAGTTATTAGATAGTGTTGGATGATAGGTTGGACTCAGTGATCTCATAGGTCTTTTCCATCCTGGTTAATTCTATTCTATTCTATTCTATTCTATTCTATTCTATTCTATTCTATTCTATTCTATTCTATTCTATTCTATTCTATTCTGACTCTGATCATCAGGTCTTCCTCCTTTCAAATTTCTTTCTCCATCACTCCAGCTGTACACATTATCTTTCTTTTCCAAGCAGTCAGTTCTTAGCTACCCAAAGAATTCTTGATATATTATTTCTGACTTTTTAAACTATTTTGGACAAAGCCAGAGTCATAAGTGTGTGTGGGTGTGTATGGTGGGAAATGTAAGACAACAAATAACTTTTGGGGAAAAAGTCCTCATGAGAAAGTCAAGAAGATGAACTATGATTACCTTTAAGTCCAAACAGTGGGGGAAAAAGTGGAATGAACATCAATAAAACTTTCAATATCTAAACAGATTAGTTATCAGAAAGTTGATTTGAATTCATCAGCCTGATGTGCAGAAGGACACTTCCTAGCACAGCTCAAGTAACATTTCAAGGGCTCAGAGTTAAATTGATTGCCTCTAAATATTATCTCTTCTTCATACAAAGAAAATAGCTCTTTCTTTTCTGGCCTAAAATATGAGTCCTTAATGCATGCCATTTTTAAGTAGTCGGGCAAACTATGAAGGCTAAAAATGTATATCAGTGGTAAATGTGCTTATTAAAGGCTCTTTAATAGACTCCAAATTATACTTTGTAATGACCCCTAACTGATTCCAGCTCAGTGGCTTGTGGCTGCGAATGTGCACCTCTTACTCCTGGCTCTCCGGCAGTGATACTATACCCTGATTTGTAAGGCTCTCCAGAGACTCTGCTGTCTCTGAAAGTCACAGAACCTGCCTGTGCTCATTTCATCCATCCAGTCAATCTTTTCTAGGTTTGTTGAAATGATGGTAGTGCAGGCAGTGGCCTGGATCCTAGCCAAGGAGTTCACCTGGCCCTACCCCTTCTACGATTGGAAGCAGCTGATAATGCAGAGGCATGTAGCATTGTTGATAAAGAAACAAGTCTGCCTTGTACGTGTTGTTGTGTCCACTGAAGGCCCTCTCAATTAATTTGCCTGGCTAAACAGCAAGCAAAGATATTTTGTTGTTTGGGTTTTGTTGTATCGCTTTCTTTTTTCCTCCCTAATATTTTATCACTGTAGCACAGCTGGTGTTTAAACTGACAAGAAGTTCTTCTAAGACCAGCATAGCGTTCTTTCCTTAAAGGTAGGTTATTCACTTTACAGCAATTTAAATGTGACCTAAAAAGGTTACATGACTTTATTTCTTAAACTAGAACTTTTAGGTAATGTCACTGAACTGAGCAATTCTCTCAGAACAGTAATTTTTAAAAAGCCACTTCAAGTACAAAATTCTCACCTCTCTGTCCACACACTTGCCATTGGCTGATACTAACAGCATTTCATGCACATCATTTTGTCACCTTTCCACTATAAATGTTAGCAGTTACTTATGTAGCTGTGAACTTGCCCATGCTCTGCCATGCCTCCAGATCTTTACAGTAGTTGGTGCTCCTGTGAGTTTTCTGGGTGCAAATTATGACAGCACAATGTTAGCTGTTTCCCTCTTACTCATCTCTGGTTAATATTTTTATGTTACAAATTATGATGGATGATCATCAAAACCCTGAAGGCCTTCACAAAGTGATTATAATTGTATTAAGTAAAGGAATATTTAATCTATGGAAGTGATTCAAGTGGAATGAGTTGATCCTTTCCCAAAGCAGCTTTCAGTGCAACCATAAGATAAGGAATGCAGAGGTGGAAAATAGAAAGGAATTATATTGATGTATTAGAATGGGCAATAATGATTTCTGTTTCTGGTGGTATTTTTTGGTGTTGCGGGGTTTTTTTAAGCATCATGGTGATGTTGAGGAGACTTATAAAGGGAGAGGTTAAGGAAGGTGAATGGTGAGTCTTGTTTTTAGCCTTGTTGGACTAAATACATTGACGTTTGAAAGATAATTTGTGACTGACTCATTTAATACTTGAAGGAAGTGACTACCCATTAACTGCAGATAAACGTCTGCAAGTAGCAAATATCTGAAACATACAACAAACTATGGCATGCACTTGAATATGTCCAGGGAAGGGCAATGAGGCTGGGGAGAGGCCTCGAGCACAAACCCTATGAGGAGAGGCTGAGGGAGATGGGATTGTTTAGTCTGGAGAAGAGGAGGCTCAGGGGAGACCTCATTGCTCTCTACAACTACCTGAAGGGAGGTTGTAGCCAGGAGGGGGTTGGTCTCTTCTCCCAGGCAACCAGCACCAGAACAAGAGGACACAGTCTCAAGCTGTGCCAGGGGAAGTTTAGGCTCAAGGTGAGGAGAAAGCTCTTCACAGAGAGAGTGGTTCACCATTGGAATGTGCCGCCCAGGGAGGTGGTGGAGTCACCATCCCTGGATGTGCTCAAGAGGGGATTGGACATGGCACTTGGTGCCATGGTCTAGTCATGAGGTCTGTGGTGACAGGTTGGACTTAATGATCTTTGAGGTCTCTTCCAACCTTGGTGATCCTGTGATTCTGTGATTCTGTACAGCCACCTCAGGCTGTCCTGAAGGTGCGCACGCATTAGGAGCCTGGCTTCATCCTGCCACATGCTTCCCTGTGTGTTTGGGATTTCTGCTTGAGGAAATTTTGACACATGAGCTGGGTGGGAGCTGCTGTGTGACCTGAGAAGGACACCGAGGAGACCAGGACTGTGGGACATAGCACAATGCATTCCTACTGTGTATTGCAGGTATATATGGCTCAGGCAATAAACTAGTTCCATATTTGTTGCTGAATCAACATAACTATCTTGGGAAAAGGGACTGTCTAGGTTTATGGGGCGTTGCTTTCCAGTGTATGAAGCATATATTTAACAAGCATGAATGAGAACCTGATGCTCTGAATTAATCAGAGTACAACATTAATCTCCTTGTGCAACTGTTGAGAATAAAATGTTTCTCCTAGATGTCAAAAAGTGAAAACTATTTTAGTGAAAGTATTGTGCTTCTGTAGTTCTATGTAACTGTTATGAACACAATTTCAAAGACAATTTTAGATAGCCTATTGGATTTGCATCTGAAACAAAGTGTGGCGTTGCAAAAGCAAAAATCCTAATGACATCATAGGTACTGTAATTGCCTCTCAATGAATAATCTAACCAAAAGCAGAATCATGATTCTCAGTAGTATATATATATATGTATAATAAAAAACAAAACATAAGTAATAATAATTTTGTGGGTTTTTTATTAGGGTTATAATGTTCACTTGAATTTGATTGATGTATTCAGAAAAAAAGAACAAAAAAAAGACTGGCTGTTGATATAACCTTAGCTGTTGATACAATCAAGTGAGCTGTCCCATCACAACAAACGTGTGTTTATGTGGGTTTGGGTTGTTTGGGCTTTTCTCCCCCAGTTTAGTTGGCTTCTGAAGTAATCTCAGATAAACTTACATTTGAAATAACCTTGCAGTCTCCAAATTGGAGTATTTCTAGCTAAAAGAATTGGAAATATTTTGATATAAAAGCCTATATAATATTAATCTTATTAATGGCATGCAAATGAGGTTGTGGGATAAAAAAGACACAGACAGATGGTTTCTTTTTACCTGTGTCACTGAGTCAGGAAATGTGCTGTGAAAGAATGATTTAAAATGCTCTTTAGACTGCAGCAGCTCTGAAAATAACTCGGGCAATGTCTGAGCTGTCACAGATGTTTGAACATTGACAGAGTTAATGACCACTATGGATCCATGAAGAAGTTGCAGGTGCAATGTAGCTGTGTCCGGCTTTTGTTATGAGCTAATTCAAATTGCAGTTTACTTTTTTCCTCAATACGAGATTGCTTAAGCCTCCTGATCTATTACAGACTTTCAATGAAGATGTGTGGTGGACATCTCTTAGTTGTGATGCTGTCATTCTTTTGTCTCTTGTTTCTCAGGAATTTAAACTCCTGAGAGCAAGGATCTTGTCTCCTTGGGTGTTTGTTCTGCTTGAAACAAAGGAGCACTGATGTTTATTGGTGGCAGAGAGACGTTACTGCTGAGCTGGTAACTGAGCAAATAACTGCACTGCAGGAGCAAATTCTGCATCTAATTTCACCTTTGCACCCACACCAGCTACTTGGCAAAAGTTTTGGGGCAGAATTTAACCTTTCATGATGATCTCTCTGGACTTCAGCAAGGCCTTTGACATGGTCCGAAACAACATCCTACTTGCCAAGCTGAAGAGATATGGATTTGATGGCTGGATTATTCAGTGGATAAGGAATTGGCTGGATGTTCACATCCAGAGAGTAGTGGTCAATGGCTCAAAGTCCAGCTGGACATCGGTGACAAGTGGTGTCCCTTGGGAATTCATACAGAGATCTGTAGTGTTTACTATTTTTATCCATACTATAGACAGTGGGATTGAGTGCACCATCAGCAAGTTTGCAGATGACATCAAGCTGAGTGGTGCTGTCATGCTGGAGGGACAGAATATCATTAAGAAGGACCTGAACAAGCTGGAGAGGTGGACCCAGGTGAACCTCATCATGATTAACGAGACCAAGTGCAGGGTCCTGCACCTGGGCTGGAACAATCTCCATTATCATATAGGCTGGGGGATGAGGGGATAGAAAGCAGCCCTGTGGAAAAGGGTTTGGGAGTTCTGGTCGATGAGGAGCTGCACATGAGCCAACAGTGTGCACTTGCTGCCCAGAAGGCCAGTTGCATCAAAAGAAGCATGGCCAGCAGATTGAGTGAGGGGATTCTGCCACTTCACTCTGGTAAGACCTCACCTGAAGTACTGCATCCAGGTCTGGTGCCCTCAGGACATGGACATGGTGGATTGGGTCCAGAGGAGGGCCACAAAAATCATCACGGGACTAGAACACCTCTTCTATGGGGGCAGGCTGAGGGAGCTGGAGTTGTTCAGCCTGCAGAAGAGAAGGCTCTGGGGAGACCTAATAGCAGCCTACCAGTACTTGAAGGGGGGCTACAAAATGGCTGGAAAGGGAGGGGCCTATAAGAAGGCCGCAGAGGGACTGTTTACAAAGGCCCATAGTGATAGCACGGGGGACAAAGGTTTGTAATGAGAGAAGCATAGAGTTAGGTTGCACGTCAGGAGGAAGTTTGTTGCCATGAGGGTAGTGGAACGTTGGAACAGGTTGCCCAGGGAGGTGGTTGAGGCTTCATCCTTGGAGAAATTCAAGGTGAGGCTTGACAGGGCTCTGGGCAGCCTGACCTAGTGGGGGATGTACCTCCCTGCTGTAGGGGGGTGGACTAGAGGTCTCTTCTAACCCAAACCATTCTATGTTTCTGTGATATGCATAAAAGGAAGAGCAGGACATATTTTTGCTTGATGTTATTGTGGCCTTAAAAGAAGGTTCTTTCTTGACTAAATGCAAGTATGACTTTTATATTTTTTGCTTCTTATATTAACGAGAGTGCTATCAAAGGGCTTATGCTATTTCTTGTTTCTGCTATAACTTCAAAGAATATTTCAGTAACTTTTTTTACTATCTCATAATTTGATTAAGAATGCAATTAGACGTTTATAGAGCTAACTCTTATTTTTACTACTGACAATTACTGAAATGCAATGTGTACATATTTCATACTAAATATTAGGAGAGGAGGAGGCTCAGGGGTGACCTTATTGCTCTCTACAACTACCTTCAGGGAGGCTGTAGACAGGCGGAGGTTGTTCTCTTCTCCCAGGCAACCAGCACCAGAACAAGAGGACACAGTCTCAAGCTGCACCAGGGGAGGTTTAGGCTGAAGGTTAGGAAGAGGTTCTACACAGAGAGAGTGATTGCCCATTGGAATGGGCTGCCCAGGGAGGTGGCGGAGTCACCTTCATTAGAGGTGTTCAAGAGGAGGCTTGATGGGGTGCTTGGTTGCATGGTTTAGTTGATTAGGTGGTGTTGGATGATAGGTTGGACACGATCTTGAAGGTCTCTTCCAACCTGGCCTATTCTGTTCTGTTCTCTTCTGTTCTGTTCTGTATGTTTGTATTGCTTTGACTTCCATCACTTTTGCAACACAGCTGCTAATATGTAATTTTTCATCAAAGTTAATCTCTGTTGACCATGCATGCTTACATATTGCATGCACCCTCACTTCTCCTTTGGTTAGGAGTTCACTTTTTCATTACAGAAACTGATGAAGTTTCATTACTAGTAAATCTATGCCTTCAAGTCTGATCAAACCAATACTTATATCTGTAGAGAGATCTATTTAGTGTTAATTCAGAATCTAAAGAAAAGTTTTAATTTAATATTTTCCTAGAAACAGAAGAATGCTAATTTGCAAAGAAGTCTCTAAAATGGTTGGTAAAAAAAAAAAAAAATCCTTGTCACTTTCAAAGTTTGTAGTTGGTTGGTTGTTTTTTGGTTGTGGTTTTTTTTTTTTTTCCCATAGATGAGCCAGGTAAGTGGGAAAAAGGCCAAATTCTGTTATGGAAAATGATGAGTACTCTGTACGAACAGTGTTGCTGGTCAAAGTAAGACTATATGACTGCATACACAGGTTCAATTACTCAGGTTATGTGCCCCTGTATTGTTTTATTTGGGGAAGAGTCAAGCAAATCTTGCAGTTCAGTCCTGAAAGTCGTGGTGCCTGCCATGGTTTGAAAATTGTGTTGTCTTCCATTCCCAGATCCAGCTTTTCCTTTGTCTTTTCTCAACCATGTAGCATTGCTGCTTGTAGCTAGGTAATCAATTGAATTGGACAGTAGCAACAGGAGTAATATTAATGGCTTTTAAGGTTTTTGTTAAAGAATCTATCATCAGGAATTTGAGAAAGTCATGTAGCAGCATGGGACAAGCCAATGAATAACCTTTCATTAAGTCTCAGGTTTATGTACACGGCTCATAAGCACCTCTCCAGTGTGCTATGCTACCCATACAGTAGGCACTTAACAGTGAAGATAAGTGCATCTCAGTTCTTTCTTTAGTACATGATTTAATGGCCATGATGGTGTTAGTCTGACAGTTGAACTCAATGATCTTAGAGGCCTATGATTTTACCTGAAGATCTGCAAGAACATTATATTTTCCTACATTTTCTTATTAGCTCTGTGTGACATCTTTTGTTTCTCTTTCTGTAGTTTGGTAGAAGGTGGTCTTTTTCTGGAAGAAGAAGCATGAAGACTCTTGAGCTTTTAAAATAATTATTTAATTACATTGTTGACGTGTCTTAATCATTCCCTGATACCCCATCATGCTGAATGTGATGTGGAGCAATCAGAACACCTCCTTAGAGGGTTTTCCAAGTTAATTGCTCATAGCCAGCTGTATTGGTAGTTTTCTCATGGGGTCCTTGCAGAGACTGATGATAGCGATGTCCACTGACTTTGTTACTTGGTAAGGATACAGGTATTTTGCAGATGGGGTCCACTGTTAATATACTAAAAGCCTCTCTTAGAATTTCTCTGAAAGGAAACACTACATGATCCTTCACATTTTATTTTATTTTCCTAATAAAAATGAGCAACTTCAATCTCAACTAAAACTTTTGTCTGTTCCCAAAAAGATAGAGTTATGCTACAAGCTCCCTGGGGCAGAGACCCTCTCACATGGCTTTGTTTTAGAGTTGAGTCAGAGTGAATGCAAAAGTAGAAGTAACTGGATATTTTATGCAAAAGCATAAGTAACTCAGGTTCCCTATGGAGGATGTAGCACTTAGACAAAGTAATGAGAATGTCTTGATGAAATTATTCTCTTGTCCTTTGAAACCAGCCTGCAGAAATAAGGAATGGATTCCATTAATGTGGAACATTGGCTTCATTGTCTCCCACTGCAACTTCAGCATTGTGTAAATTTGGTGGGATAAAGGTTTTAATTTACTCTTTCTGAGTGCCAAAACACAAATCAAGTGGTTAGACAAATCTGAAGAAAAGCACATCTAATTCCAGAAAAAAAAAAGGGATGCTGTGGATGCTGAGCAGTGCTCTGTAAGCACTTTGTTATGATGCCTTCTGACACTGCTTCTGGGCTGCCAATTACATACCAAGCTGTAGGTTAAGGCAAATTAAAACAATTGTTTATGTGAAAGTAGTTTGTCTGAGTCCTTCAATGACACTAACAGTGAAATGTTCAACTTTCAATCAGATGGAATTCTGCCCAGTTACAAAATTTCTTGAAACTGGGGGTTTTGTGTGTGTTTTGTTGGTGGCTTTTTGTTTGTTTGTTTAATGAACTGTTTAGCAGTCAGCAGTGCAAAATAAATGTCTCCTGCTCCTTATATAAGATTAATTGGGCAGAACCTCTTCTTCCCAAATATGGTTTATTTTTATCTCTTCTGATATCTTTCCTTTGCCCACAACAAAAAAAGTTGTAGCTAATGGGCAGCTGTAAATAAATATCCTCTTGCCCCTGTGATTAAACTTCTTGCCATGCTTTTGCTTTGCCTTCTGCCTCTTCAGCACCCTGACATACATTGGTCCCTTCTCAACCTAGTGGGAACAAACTGTGAGGGACATTAGCCTTGGCTGCTGGTGACTGATGCCTGCTGATGTGACAGTAATGAGACAAATGCCCAAAGACACTTACAGGGACTAAGAGCATGTCATTTGCCATTGTGTGAGTTCTGGTGCCCTGCTATGCATGCTGAGCTGTTGCCTACACCTGCCCTAGTTCCACCTGTAACTGGAGTAGACACTCCCACAGTCAAAAACACCACCACCACCACAAACAAACAAACAAAAAAGGAAAAAAACCAAGAAAAAAAACACCAGCCAACCCCAAACCCCTTCAGTTCTTCCCACCTACTCTGCTGCTTTCTTTCCCTTCTCCCATTTCAGATGTTCACTTTTGGATTCATCAGGGCTGTTTTCCCCAGTGTTAAATGGAGTACCCTCAAGTAGAAACCTCTCAGTGAAGTCTGAACCTGAACAGCAAAAGTTGTTTTGTATACATCCTGAAAGAATAAACAAATATCTCTTGGATCAAACTCTTATCAATTCTCATTTCAAATGACACTCACCAAGCACAGTTATAATTTTCTTTTGCATGCATGACAGCTATTTCCATAGTTCCTGCTGTTGTGTGGCATGAAGTTGTTTCTCTTGTCTCAAACTCCAGCATATGGAAATTTGATCTGGTTATTGGAGCGACAAAACTCTGTGATGCCACAGCACCTGTTTCAGGAGAAAAGATGTTTAAAGTCACAGGTCACAGTGTAACTGGGTACCAATGCCTATCATGTGTTGAGAGGAATGGTGGCTTTTAGCCTTTGAATATACTGAAAGTATGAGCTATTTATTTGAGACAAAACTCCATCCTTTCAAGATGAGTCACTGGCATTTCTGCCCAGCCCCAGCATACTGGCAGAATTAGTTGCATTGTTTGGAACACTAGGGGAAACATTTTCAGATTTGAAAGGATAAATGGTTATGCACAGCAGTAATCAGTTGTCGTAAACGTTTATGCTAAATCAGACTGATTAATGATTACATTATGATGGGTTCTATTTGGACACAAATTGGGATGTTAAAAGTTGTGGCAACTGAGCAAAGAGAATGTGCTTTGACTACTTGGTTTGGTTCACAAATCGATGTTTTCTTTTGCTTGGCTCCTGTAAAGATCTGACTGCTTTCTAACTGTCTAAACTAGTGCAGAAGATGCAAAGCAACCTTACTACTTTATATAGTCCAAATATGGAAACTGACCAAATCTGAGATTATTTTTACATATAGGAGAATAGATCTGTTCAGACACACTGACAGTTTTGCAGGGATTTGTTAGTCTTGGAGATGTTTATGCTGTTGTAACTGAATAGTCTTCTCTTGGATGGGCTTATCCTGACACCAGTCAAAACCAATCTTCTGAACATCTGTACTACTAAGCAAAAAAGTTTCCAGTTCTTCAGAGTCGTGAGTCAGAATGATATATGTTTATAAGTCCAGCAGAATGAAGTGTTAGGTGTTCTGGGTCTAAAAAGTTGATTGAAATGTTTAGAACTTTTCAGTGTGTGTTTACTCTACAGCTGATGTCACCGAAAAAGACTAAGTTGTATTTAGGCAATTTATTATTTTTATTAATCTTTGTTTAATCTTTTCAATTGTTTCTTCTGCATTACAGCTTAGCACCCTTTAGCTGCCAGATGTTTGTCATAATTCCACATTACCATTCTTTTTTCTCCCTTTTATTGACCAGATGAATGACAACAGATGAGCATTCAAACACAGGCTACGGATTATTGTTGACATAGAAGAGAGGCATAAAATTGGATTAAATGATGGTTTGAAGATAGAAAATCAATGACCCTTTCCACCTGGGTTGGTTAGACCAACCTAACCTTAAGCAACTGGGTAGGGTGTGCAAGAAACATAATCTGTGACCATTCAGATCTGGTGGGGTGCCCTCAGTCTAGTTGTGTGCCTTCATGTGATCTCAAGAGATTCTGGCAAAGATGTAATTAGTTCACCAATATTCATTTGTGCATATAAATGACCACTGTGTATTCCAACAAGGTGCTGTATGGAAAACAAATAAAACCTTCCAACCCCCTTCCTCCCCATCTGAAATTTGGGATTCATCTTTTTAAAACCTCTGGAGGCATAGACAAAAGCTACTGGCACATTGCTATGAGGACAGCAGAAAGCAGGTGGTTCTGTGAATCTTCTTGGTACCACTTGAGCTGAAGCTGTTGGCCAAAATATTCTTACCCCAAACCTCATTCAGCAAAATGCATCAAGGAAATGCTTGTGTGACAAACCTGCACCTGTGACCATTGTATATTAAAAACCCAACCAAACAAACAAAACATCACAACCACCAAAACCAACCAACCAACAACAAAAAAACCCCAAACAAACCCAACCCAACCTTGGTGAAAGTAACATGTGAAAACAAAGGAGCAGAACTTTGGTGCTAGATGATTCTATTTATCCTCTGGTTCCATATATTTCTGTGGTGTATAGCAACAGTCTTGAGTTAGACTATATCTGTAGGTATTAACTTCTCTGTCTGGAAATCTTAGGAGCCATGAAATTCTGGAAAACAGTGTTTAATGCACAACTGTAGAATCAGATTAATATGTAAAACAGAGTAATGCACCTGATGTCCACAGCAGGCATTTGCAGCACCAGTGGAGAGAGGGGTAGGATAAATGACTCCAAGAAGTGCTTAATTAATTGAACTTCGAATTCCAATAACAGACACTGTGTTTGTCTGGTGAATAACTTATCCTTAATTTCACATTCAGTACTAGACTTTGGGTAATAAGCAAACCTCCCCTTGCGTGTGAATTGACTGAAAAAAACAAAGTTTTAATCTTATTGGAGAACATTTGATTGTGGACTGATTTGCTATGCATCTCCTACAAAATTTGGATCAATTCTGAGGAACGTGGGCAACTGTAAATTACCTTTTTTTTGCAGCCAAAATATAGCCTTACATCTCCCATGCACTTATGCACTAGTGATTAATGAATGCTTTCATTCCGTCAGGTTTCCAGCAGTGACTTTATCTAGACTGTGTTGTTGATAGAAATAAAATATTTAAGGTACTGGTTCAGTTTCACCAGGTCTGTTTTTAGTAAATAAGGAAAGATAAATAAAATGCCTGTAAAGAGCAGCTGAAGCTAGGTTCATGGCTGTAATAAGAATTGGTGGGTCAGATTTCCCTTCAATAAAAGAAGTGTCTTTAATTAATTACAGGATAGTTGGATCAGTCTAAGGATATTTGTGTACATAGTAAGATAACCAAGTTCTCATAAATGACCCTTCTTTGTGTGCTCCATTACATACATCTCATTTTAGGCTTTGTATGCCTATCTGACCTAGTTCTCCTGGTTATTTTAATAGCAAAGACTAGGCATTTTTTGGAGTGTACAACTTTACCCATTCTACAGCTCTAAAATAAGTCTGGATAGTAATTTTGTACATTTCATTTTGTGGATTAGAAGACTAACAATGGCTGAATCACATTCTTAGATATGAACTTGTGGACAACTGAAGGCTAATGGAATATAAAACTTATGATTGATGGCAAATCCATACTGAGATTTGGCTTATAAAGATCAAGTACTGGAAAACAGTGGTACTTTACAGGACTTTACAGGATGTATCCACACTATTTCATACTGGCTGTCTTCAGATTTCTACCACAATGTTGACCTGCAGAGTTACATCACTTTAGTACTGCATGAGACCGATCTTCATTTCAGCCAGAATATCCAAATTGCACCAAACCAAGGACCTTTCTGAAGAAGTGTAGGCTGTATTTCCAGTAAAATCTTTGGTTTTGAAGATAGTAGATTACTATTTCTGTGGAAAGTTAACTTCTGCATGCCATCACTGAAGACTTTATTCATTAGGAATACAATTCTTATAAATCAAAGAGAGGAGGAATTTTCACTGGCAGTTTCTTTCTATATTCATTCAAGAAACAAACTCTCCCTTCAACCTGTCCTTGAAGAAAGCAAACAAACAAAAAAATTGGAAGTAAGTGCCTGCTGCATTTGTTTTAACAGGTGGATGTTGACTATGCTTATCTCACTAAGGTTTTTTCTCAGTATATTTTGTTCTTCTTTAGCCATATTGCAGTTAGGTTAAATTCTCTAATGAACTATTCATCTGTGAATGAGAGTGCAGCTGTTGATCCTGAAGTGTTTCAGTAGTTAATCAGGATTATTTCTGTTACATGAATGTGGCTGTAAGGTGTATCTAGATCAAGGAATCAGTGACCTGTACAATCTTCTACTTCAGCTTTTGGAAGTATGGGCAAATGTATAAACAGAGCTTCCAGTCACCTTGTGCACATGGGTACTTTCATGTTCAAAAGCAATCTCTAAATGGGCTTTTTGAATGTTTCTCTGAGAGAATTAGATGGTATGTGTTTGAAACAATCTAGCCCTCAGCATAAGTTATGCCTACCTGCATTAGCAAATGTATTTCCCCCCCCTTTATGTTTTTTAAAAAACCCCACATTCCATTATCTGCTACACCAGGAAGTAAAAATAAGTTAAGTAAAAGGAAATATGGTTAAGAATCAGAACTTAACAATTAGCTTTCACTTTGGGGGTGTGTGTGGGGGAATTATTGAGCATAATGCAAAATACACTTCAGTGAAAAAAAAAAAAATTAGAGACTTGTAATAAAAAACATTTTAGAAAACCCTATATACAGTGAGTAATAATCAGCTCTCCATAATATTAACCAGAAGGAGCACTTAAATTTTTTGACATCCCTAATCATGGAGCCTGGGGAGCACTACAGAACATTTGCATTAAATTACTTCTCATTTTCCCAGCCCTGTCTGCCCCTTCCACAGGTTTTGCTGCCAGTATTTGTGAATTTGGCAGAAGCCTACAGATTTCATAGCTAATATTGTTGTCTCCTGCCAGGAATATCAGAGTAAGGTGTATTATATGCTGCATGACAATTAAGGGTTGAGGGAAATCATGCCGATTTTCAGATGTGGCACCCGGGTGTCATCGTTTGTAGCAAATTAGTGAAATGGTGTCAAAGAAGGTGCTCACAGGCATCACTTCTGATGTGCTGTGTATTTCTATTAAGAGTTCAGGTGAACTCTTGTAGTAAGGAGGTGAGCCTACAATTTTCACAACTGCAGTGGAAGATGTGTGTGATTGCAGGTGCCTTGTGCTGCTTTTCATTTGATTATATGCTTCCCTGTGTACCACAGCAGAGGCTGGCTGATGTGTGCTGCCACTTTCTATTGTTGCCTTGTGTTAGCTTTCAAAGTGCTATTGTTTGGGCTCCCACCTTAAAGAGTGATAAGTGGACTATTTCAGAAAAGTTCACTCTTGGCCTAATTCTGCTTTCATTTAATGCTTTGCCAGTACAACAACAGTTGTGTCAGTTCAGCTGTATTGGCAGAACACTTCTCTCCTGGGGCAGGCACAGCCCTGCAGGATTAAACTATACTCATGCAAAAGCAGGATGATCTACATCTAGATTTCTTTTTTTTTTTTCCCCCCATGTAATCTCACTGAATAAAAACAACGTAGTCAAAATTAACTGATTTTGGAGAATAAGATAGAGTTGTATAGATGTGTTTAAATGGTGGGAGGATTTATCAACATGCCTCATTTACAGTCGATTTTAAAACTCCAAGTGTCTTTAGGGGAATAGAGCGGCTGCTTTTGAAAATGAGAAGTAAATATGCCTGAGAATTGTGCAGTAAACATGAAAAGCAATTCAAACACAGGTGCATGCATTTGAAAACTATCTTGAGGCTTATAACCAAGGTTTGTTTTGCTGGCCATGATGCTGAGGAACCTTCCAATGTTTATTGAGTTAACGGAGGTAATGGATGTTTCTTCTTAGTGTCATGGTCTAGTTGATTAGATAGGGTAGGGTTGGGACTTAATGGTCTTGGAGGTCTTTTCCAACCTGGTTGATTCTGTGATTCTTAGGGTTACAATTGGAGATTCTACCCCAAGGAAACAGTCCAGTTTAGAGCATCTGGGTTGGAATTTCTGAGATCAAGTAAAACAGTTTCAATTAAATGGATTGGATTATTACTGGCTGGGAAGCAGAACTGATGTTCTGGGGGAAAGGAAAACACTTCAAGAAAAATGTGTTCTGAATTTTTCCCAGTTAAAATTGTTATGGGACTTAAATGTCAAAACCAAAAATCCTCAGAAATTGTTTAAATGCTGTATTTTCTCATTACTGAAACACTGTATTTTGATTTTAAATATCAAATGTTTTGGCATTATATAACTCCACATTATGCAAGTCAACACATCGTTAATTTCTCTTGGTGTTACTGAAATTGGTTTTAAACAGAAACAGAATCATAGAATAGTCCAGGACGGAAAAGACCTCAAAAGGTCATCTAGTCCAACCTCCCCGCAGTCCTTCACATGTCCCCGCAGGGACATTCCCAGCTAGACCAGGCTGCCAAGGGCTTCATTGAGTCTTACCTTGAATATCTCCAGGGAAGGGTCTCAACCACCTCCCTGGGCAACCTGTTCCAGTGTTCCACAGCCCTCATATTGAAGAACTTCTTCCAGTTCTCCAATCTAAATCTGCCCTTCTCTAGTTTGAAGCCATTGCCCCTTGTCCAGTCACTGTAGGCCCTTGTAAACAGTCTCACCCCATCCCTCCTGCAGGCCTCCTGGGCTGCAAGCCCTTGAAATGTTTTGGTTTTGGTAAAAATGCCTTTTCTCATAAAAAGCTACTATGCTGAAAACTAATTGGTCAGCTCTGTATTTTGTCAACAGTTTTCTCATTTGTGCATTGCTGACCCTCTTCCAATCAGATTCTTCTGCCAGACCCTGAAATTCTATTTTCTGAACTGCAAAGTGGATAGCAGTTAGTTTTTGGCATGTGTGTGTTCATACATGCTGTGCAAAAAGAAACAATAATAAATAACATCCTCTATGGGTTCTGCTTGTTATATCCTCTGATGATATATTAGTAACTTAGTGTAGTATAGGCTTATTGTTAAAATACATTACATGATGAAATTAACACATGGACTGTTTCTGAGTTATTGTGGCCCTTACCTGAAAACCTCATGCCATCATGGGAAGCTCCTCAGGGCTGAGGTGGGTAAGTCACATCTTCCAGTGAGTAGGAAGAAGGTATTAATATTTTAGCAGCTATTGGGAGTTTCACAGCTCTTTGACACTGGCTCTGCTCCATATTTAGTCTCCATCACATAAGGACTCTGATCTAATACTTTCATACCCCTTGCTGAAATGAAGTCCCTAAAGTAGGCTTTTTCAGTGAGAAAAAACTTCATCTCATCCCTGGCAAACAGCTAAAATCCTTGAGCTAGAAAGTGAAGAAAAATATTTGGCTTTTGTTATGTAGCAGGTTGGACCTGAATGATCATTGTCATCCTAAGAATGGATGTCGTCTTAAAGCCTGGATGATTAAAATCTTTGTTGTCTGAAGAGCTGTAGAATTCTAAGGAGATTAAAATTTTCTTCTTTTGAAAGATTCCCAGTGATGGTATCACTGTAATACTAAAAAGGATCCAGAGTAGTCTCAGAAGCCACAAAACTTATGTGTCATGTAGGACTTCAGTCTATTGAAGAGCTTTATATGTAAGAATTTCAGGGGATGGAAATTAAAAACACAGTCCAAAACCTGGGTTTTCAGCTGTAATACTTGGCTGATTTGCTACAGAGTTCCCCAAAGCAACAAGATGTCTGGCCACACCTTCTTTTGCTACATCTTTCTCATTTATCACAGCTCTTCAAGGGGTTCCTCTAGCACTATCCAATTCCCACCTAGCTATTACATCCCCTTACTGCGATCATGAACCCAAAGTACAGAAGAAGCACTGCTGGATGGAATTCTCTTTTCAAAGACTGGGGAAGCTGCCTTAGCAATGAAGTTACCAGTCTGATAATCTTTTTTCATCCCCATTTCCCAGCTGCTTTTACCAAAGACAAAGGTGGTGCCAGCGGAGGACTGCGGTGCTCAATATGTGGGACTGAAACTTCTGCTAGCAAACTCAGCCCTTCCTTTTGACAGGTGGCTTTTGTTTGCCACACAGGTAGACTTTATATTGAAATGGGCTTATTAAAGTGATCTAAGAAAAGGAAACTCCCTTACTGTATAGCAAGTGGGCTACAGGAGAAGTCACAGATTAGTGAATAAGCCTGGCTAAAGTATTCTGGTTAAAAGTCTAGTAGCATGAAAAGGAGAGACCTGTTTGATGGTTGCTGTTTAATGGTATGCTCCAAATGAAAAAGAAAGCTTTGGGCAAATAGATATCCTCCTAATCTTCCTAACTGCTGTGTCTAGGAAATGTTTTTAAGGCACTGAGGCAATGAAGGAAGATGTCATCAAATTATGATGATATAAAACATTTTCATAATAGGGAGTGTTGAAAGGAGTTAGCAGAAAGGTCGTGTGGATAAGAAGAAAACATTTAGGGCATAAGCAAAGAAAGCATCTATATTTTTTTTCCATTTTTAAATTTTTTTCTTCTTTTTTTCCTTTTTTTTAAAAGTCCTATAAATGTGAAAAATATTGCCTGTGGAGCCACTGGTGTTTCATTATTCAATTGAGTACAGCACCTTTTTTCAGCAACTGTTCTTGCAAGTGATTATTCTCCGTTCTGTCAGCCTGTCCTCACACTTGGGGGACATTTCCTAAGCTGTGTCATTTAAAAGTCAAAAACCCAGTAAATGTGTTTTTGGGAGCCTATTGTGGTTTTTTTCCTTTCTTTTTTTTTTTTAATTTTAACACTGAATACAGAAGCAAACACATCTTTGACGTCATTGCTTTATTCCTTAAATGCTACGTTTTCTTCTTGTGTAGATTGCCATCGTGCTGCTAGCACATGGAAATAAGTAGAGACTTTCTCTCTCAAATCATGTTTTTAAAGCTATGAAAAGAAAGAGGACTAGAACAAAAGAGATCTTAAGGGACTTCCAAGACAGAAAAATTTTGATGTGAATTTGTTGGCAATGGGAAGAATTTGCAGGGTTCTTATCCATGCCCTGGAAACCAGTGATGTGATCCAAGGAAAGAATTGTGCTAGTGTTACTAGACTTTAGAACAGTCAGATATGGTTAATGTTGTTTTAGCAAAAGTAATCTAACAAAGGTAATTTCAAAAACTAGTAAATTCTGGATCATCAGTTTACCTAAGCATCACCAGTATCTGGATGCTAAATACCTGGGGGTACTGGTTGGTGGTAAGCTGAACATGAGCCTGCAGTGTGCCCAGGTGGCCAAGAGGGCCAATGGCATCCTGGCCTGCATCAGGAACAGTGTGGCCAGCAGGAGCAGGGAGGTCATTCTGTGCCTGTACACTGCGCTGGTTAGGCCGCACCTTGAGTCCTGTGTCCAGTTCTGGGCCTCTCAGTTTAGGAAGGATGTTGACTTGCTGGAACGTGTCCAGAGAAGGGCAGCAAAGTTGGTAAGGGGTTTGGAACACAAGCCCTATGAGGAGAGGCTGAGGGAGCTGGGGTTGCTTAGCCTGGAGAAGAGGAGACTGAAGGGTGGCCTTATTGCTCTCTACAACTACCTGAAGGGAGGTTGTAGACAGGCAGAGGTTGGTCTCTTCTCCCAGGCAGCCAGCACCAGAACAAGAGGACACAGTCTCAGGCTGCACCAGGGCAGGTTTAGGCTGGATGTTAGGAAGAAGTTCTATACAGAGAGAGTGATTGCCCATTGGAATGGGCTGCCTGTGGAGGTGGTGGAGTCACCTTCATTGGAGGTGTTCAGGAGGAGACTTGATGGGGTGCTTGGTGCCATGGTTTAGTTGTTTAGGTGGGTTGGATTGGTTGATGGGTTGGACGTGATGATCTTGAAGGTCTCTTTATATTGTATTGTATTGTATCTAGAAATCAATTAGGTTTACCTACTTCTCATACTTTGCACCCTTCCTTCCAGTGTTAAAAACTGTTCCATGATGTAATAGGCATTTTGAAACATCTGCTGTGGGTTCAGGGAGCAGGTAAGTAAAACAGCAAAGAGGAAGGGCACAAACTGATATAATTTATTGAATGAAGTTTACAAAGACTCAGACAGAACAGGATGATACAGTTTGGTATGTTTTGTTTTCATGTTTGTGATGTTTGGTTTTAGTTTGCTTGTTTGTTTTGGTTGGTTGGTATGTTATTGTTTGGGTATATATTTCTCTAAGTTCTAATTATAAAAAAATAATTACTAAATAAAAATTTCAACATATCATATATTACTCATTTTAAGACAATCTTTCTGTTTATATTACTTTTCTATTGTCAGGTCCTGCAATATTTAATCTTTTACTATCCATTTTCTTACTACACAGAGGGTATAATGAAAACTTTCACTTCAGTTGTGCATTGGTGCAAAATTGAATGATCTGTGCAATACATGTACTATTATCTCTCATGGCAAACACCATGACAGATGCCAGAATGCTTATTATTCTTATTTAATTATTTTAGACATTTTGTAAAAGTTGGGTGTTTTGTTTCTTGGGTTTTTTTTAATTATGAGGAAGTATTTCATTGTTTGCCTGATCAGAACCCCATTATGTTCTCTGGACAGGATTCAATTGCTTTCTGTAAGTTTTGGAATAGTTCTTAGGATCTTGCAGTTCAAAAGCAGCTCATGCCAGTGTAGAAAAAGGAAGATCATAGAGACCATAGCAGCTTTCTACCCATAGTCCCTCAGAGTGTCTTTGCCTTTCCAGAGTTAATTCTCAGCCTTCTTTCCTACTTTTACTATCCAGAAGTTCTCGCCTATAGCTCTCTGCCTCATTGATTCTCCATCTGTTTTAATGTTAACATCTTTCTGGTGACCTATGTTCACATCTGGTGTAAATATGCTACTATTCAAAGTGGTTTTACTCTGTCAGTTACCATTTCAGAGAATGATTTATTATAACAGGAGCTGTGTGCTGTGCTGCAGGAAAGGGAGAAAATCTAGATGCAGCCTCAAGGATTTTTTGTGTCTTGCCTGACTGAGATTGGGAAACACGAGGCTACGTGTTGCCAAGAGATGTTACTGATAATCTGTCCCCCCAAATTACTGACTAAATAAGGGAGATGGGGATCGGGCAGGTGGAGAAGGCAGCTGTTATCCACATTTCCTCAAAGTTTTGAAGGACCCCAGATAAACCTCATGGATGTCAGTCAGAAATCTGCCAGCCACTCTGAAAGATATTTGATAACAAATGCTGGAGACATGACCCACTTCTCTAAACTGGAGTACAGTGCCCTAATTACAAGCCAGTCCTCCTATCCTTTTGCAGTTAGTAAAACCGTATCTCTCATACAGATGGAGCACCACATTACCACCTAATAACAATTCATATTCTAAGGGTGTGCACATATTTTTCCCTCTTCCTTCAACACTAGATTAACAGGAGAAGGAATTGCAAGAGAATCGATGTTTGAAAAAGAATTTGAATACAGACCAGGTGGTTAATTTGCTCACATTAGTTAGTATGTTTAACAAGGGAGGGTGCAGTCTGCAGTCAATTCTCTGCAAGAACATCTCTACTGGTGATTAGCATCACTGCTCAGCTTTGCACTTTTATTCACTATCCTTTCTGCTGTAGTCCTTTTTTTCCAAAACACTAGGCTAAGAAAATAACATAAGGATGACAAATGGCATATCTGGATAGCTATGCATGTCTATTACCTGAATTGGTGTAGAAGAGAAGGATGCATCATCATGCTTTGATAACAGGCAAATCAGAAACAATTACTTTTTGGAGAAAGAGGGATCACTTACAGTACTTCAAAATAAGGAGATTTTTTTTTCCCCCAATGGCCTAGAGAACTGTAATCATTCTCTAAGTGATGTGAGACACTACAACTTCTTTCCATCTCACTCTGTGAGCCATTAATTGTGTATGAATGCATCTCTGCACTTAGAAAATAGATTGCTGCTGCTGAATTGAATGAGCTGTGGTGATGCTATGTCTCAAATGTCATTGACTCCTGATTAGGCTGGATCTGATTTTGGTCTTTATAATGTGTCCTCTTTCTAAAGGAGGAAATCAGTAGAATAGAATGCTTTCCACATGATTTTGGTAACTAGAAAACATAAATATGTGAGATTGCTGCATTGAGATTGCTGCATAGAGATTGCCTATGCCAGAGTAATTATACTTGGGCAAAGCTTGATGTGTTTAGAATGAGTACACATTCTGGGGCAGTGCTTATTCTCCTTCATATGTGTGAACCTATTTGACTTTTACATATAGAAAACAAGTGGGTATCTATTCCCTCCACTGACTTTAGAGAGAACTTCAAATGCTCAGCAGTCCTGTGGAGAAGTCTATTAGTTACATTACAAGAAAAGCTCTTTATTTCCTGGCAGAAGCTCGTGGTTAAGAAAAAAACCTGAGTATTTAGATAAGTACTGCTTATACATCACAAATTGCAGGCAGGGGGAAGAAAATGTTGCTATTGGACAATAAATAGGATGCCAAATAACATAAATCAATATTAAGAAGCAAAACCAAATACAAATCTGAATCTATTAAAGGTATTTCTACACAGAGACTTAAACAATCTCCCTTTTTTGCTATTCTTCCTCCTCCATGGCTCTATTTGCATTTTTTTTGCTGTTCTCCAATGGAATTAGAAAGCCTTCAAGAGTTCCATGAAAAGGCTTATTTCTTTAATACTTGTAGAAACCTGGGGGGAAAAAAGGCACACAATGCTGATTATAACAACTAATGCTTTATTAATGAAATAAACCCAGCTTATTGGTTAGCCCATGTTAATAGAAGCAACAAGAAAAACTAGTGCCTGGTCTGTTACTAGGGGTTTTTGAATATTTTCTTTCACTTACCCTTACTGCAACCCAGCAGGCAACACATGTGACTGTACACCTTAGGCTGCTGCCAAAAGTTAGCAGACCCTCTTTGCAGGTCTTTTTCTTAGCTGGCTGTAATGATCACACTGGCTTGGCCATTCTAGCTCCTTGTCCTTCTCAGGGTCCTGACATCCTCTGACAGGGTGCTCCTGCAGGTTTGCTGTGTCTGCAATCACTGTGAGCGTAACCGGTACGTGACACGGTGATTTGAGGTTTGTGTCCTGGAAGTACAAAGTTTACCATTTTTTTCATGACTTGATTCATTTAATCAATCCCTCTTTTGCCTTTTAAACAGTCTTTCAATAGCTCAGGAGTAACTTAAGTTTACTACCTTGTTCAGTACAGTTGCCCTCTTCTGTCACTGTTATGACAGACCTACAGAAGGATAATATTACACTGGCTTCTTCTATGCCTATCAGAATTACAGGAATCAACAAGGAAACTGTAAACCTCGTGCCAAGAAGAAGGTAACGATGAGAATAGACTCATAATGCCTGTCTTTTGGTGTCAGTTCTATAGCAGCTGTTGTCTTCAAGGCACAATGGAACATCTGGACGCAAGAGCCCTTCTATTCAGGTAGCTGAAATTGCATTAGCTGCTCTGGCATAAAGAGCAGGATTAGAATGACAGACCTCCCCACTGAAATACTTGCTTTTGAATAAACTTGTCAAACGCAACAAGGAGTGTAATGGCAAAACTTTCCTGCTCGCTGGGAGAACTTCTGTTTATTTTATGACAAGAGGGCTCTGTTTAATTGAGTTGCATTTTGGTACCGTCTGCTGTAGGTAGATACAAGAAAGGGGACAAAGGGCAAGTTCAATTCATTGCTGTCAAGCTTCCCTTCTTCTAGTAGCAGGTAATGGCAAAATAATTACTGCATGTTTAAAAGAGGTGTGTTGCAGAAAATTCATAGGGGAAGAAGAAACCGCTGCAATAGCTTCACATTAATTTATGCTCAAGATAGATTTGCCATTCTTTATGGCACAACAGGGGACCCTAAATATAATGGGAAATACAAACTAAGGTGGATAATAGAGAAGGAAGGCATCCTGCAACACCTTCAGAATTCATGCATTATTCCTGCTTGACAGAATATGCTTTGGTGAGCATTCACTTAAGCATAAAGAAAGCATAGTTTACAATATAGCTTTGTAGGAAACTAGGTCAGGTAGATTGGAGATGCCATTGTAGTTTTGCTACACTCTTCATCTGTAGATCTAAAGTTTAAATTAAAGAGAAATAATTAAAAGGTTAAGTTTCATTAGTAGCAACTGTGACCCTATCATGTGATTCAGTACATGAAACAAGGTGACATTTGGGTTTTGATACTTTTGGAAAATTATATGTAGGCATCTTGGTTGATACTTGGACTACTTCAAAATGTGGATCTGCTTTGAAAGTGCCTGTCTTAACTCCTTAACATTACCATTTCATCTCCCAGCATTAATTTCTTTGCTCTGGTGATGTTGCAAGAAAAACTACTAATTGTTCCACAACATTCAGGAGTTTGGAAGAGTATCTCCTCAGCTAGTCAATTCTTGGCTTTGCCTACCTTACCTAGAAAGATGTAGTTTGGTCTCTAGAAGCAAATCCAAGGTTGAAGGTTGAAGTTTTATCATCCCTCCTAATAGAGTTATTCAGCCTGTGTTGGGATGCCTCACTAATGTGCTGCTGCTTGTGCCAGCTTGGTGTGTCTATAGAATGCTGTGCTGAACTAATGAAGGTGTTAATTGCCACTATTATGGCATAATACATGGCTTTAAACAATGACAGAAGTAACTAAGAACTCATGGTTTGCTGAGTTGTTGAAGACTAGCCATATAGGCAATTCAAAATATTTCACCTGTAGCTTTTCTGCTATCTTCCAAATACTATCTTTTTTTTAGCTCCTCCATTTGGAAACAAGAAATTAGAATATATTTTAGTTTATGCCACCTTTGGTTGATACACTTCAGTTTAAAAAGATCAGTAAACAAGAACTTTCTTTTGTGGTTTGTGCTCCCTACAGCTTAGGTCTCATTTATGGACCTGATTCTCCTGTATGGCTGGATGGGAGAAATAAGTTCAGAGTTGTCATTCACATGGAGACCTTATCACACAGAGACAGAATTATTGGCTTCTAGACCATGACACAACAACTGAAGCGCAATGTTGAGCTGCTGTGAGCAAAATCATAAAATATGGCTTCTTAAAAATGGAGTTATCTGGTTTAGGAATCTTTTAAATGCTTGTTTTATTAAAAAATGGTAAAGCAAAATGATTCAATACATTCAGAACGCTCTTTCCCCCATGCAATTCCGAATTAAGAAAAATGTTTTGTTGGTTTCTCACTGTTCCACTGTAACCCTCTTAACCAGTATTTCCCAGTGGAGATAGGGGGTGGAGGAAATCACATTTCAATTATTTATATACAATAATTCATCTAAGTTATGCATAACAAATGACAACAAATGTCATTAATAGTAACAGAATGGAGAGTTTTTTTGTTTTGCTTTGCTTTGTGAAGTCTTATTCATCTCTGTACGTGGCTCAGGGGGAAAAAACAGTTTAATTTATGGCCCTAATTTAAAATTTGCTAGTCTTCTACTGTCTCATCACAGTGTTTTAATAGAGACCTACCTGAAAGATGTTGACTTTATTGTTTGTTCCTTAGGCTTTCCACAGGCAGAAAGATGGGTATCAGTTATCCAGTAGAAGTTTTCTCCTCCCTGACAGTTTTTCCCTCTCTGCCTTAACTTATGACAGACCTTTTAACATACTGATTTCTTGCTTCATTTATCCTTCAGCTAAGTTAGAAATAAGTATCTGCTAATGAGCTAGCTAAGCTAATAATTTCTAGCTCTTCAAGCCTTAATGTGTTATTGCAATAAACTTTAGAATGAATTAATATTGTTGTGGAGGTAAAGGTTATCAAGAATATTAGTCTTCTTGTAGTCTGTCAGATGTAGGGCAATTTCTGGTGGAAACCTGAGTTAAATGTGGTTGTGGATGTATTTGTATGAGAAGCTCTGAAGCTACTTACTATAAGCAAACAGACCACCTGTGTTTTTACAGCTGGCAACTGAACACTGCTTAGAGTGAAATGGATGCTCTTGTCTTTGTCATAGCTGTGAAGGGAATTCATGCATATGTGCCCCTTTCAACTGTCCAATAATCCTGGCAGCCTCTGGGATGTAGGATAAGGGAGGAGAAACTAAAGCCAAAAAAAAGACAGAAACCAAATCTAGGACATAGAAGCTAGCTAGTAACACAAAGTAAATTGCCAAGTGAAAAGGCATAGAGTTTAAACAAAAATAAGTCAGCTGGGGTTCTGGCTGTGACACAGATGAGACTTTCATGAAGGGTTAGGATTTTGCCCTTGTAGGTTGGCAGGAGAATTCTCTATCCTCTAAGCTGATTAGAGCGAGCTATGGACAAAAAGAGCAGTTATTTCTTCTTCCTTACCCTCTTTTAACAGTTTTTGTTGATCATGGAAACAATATGAACTATGTTAGTGAAATAAATTACATGCCAGAGAACACTGATGGTTATAATGGGTATGAAAGCATATGGTCTAAGATGTTATCTGTGAGCTATGGTACTGAATACAGAACCATCACACACAAATCACTGTTGTGTAGCATCTTCTATAAGCTCTCAGAGCAAGCATGAGATTTATTTATATTTTTTGTCCTCCTCCCCTTCCATTTCTCCTTCAAGTCCTTTCTGTTGCAGTGTGCTTCCCCCTTGGGCTAATTGATTTTCACTGAGTTCTTCCTTTAGTTCTTTGCCAGTTGATTAAAAAAAACCCTCAAGCCCTGCAAGTGCCTCTTATCTCACTACATGGGAATAAATTAGAGCAGCAGCCTCTTGCTTTTTGGGAACTTTTCTGCTAGTAGATATTACCAAATCTACTGTGCTGGCTTTTTGGGATTGAAGTTATTTTTTTTTTTAATAAAAGCAATCAAATGAGTGGTTGCCCTGACATCTGAACAAACACTTTCTCATCCTCCATCTGCTCCTTATGATATTTGTTCCTGTTGCTACTTGGCTTTCATTTGCGGCCAATGGACACAATAAGGGATTGCAATTTTATTGTTGGCAGAAGCTAATAGAACTTCCTCCTTTGCATTATGTATTTATTTCTCAATGTTTCTTTTCTTTCTTGCAGTGTAGGTCACTACTCTAAATGAGAATATTTAGTTTATGTCCTTTATGAATTTGAAACCTAGTATCTCATTGAGCATGAACCTGTTGTAAGGTTTGTATTCTTCAGTTTTGGATATTAACATTGATTTTATGTTACTAATGAAGCTTTTGCTGTTGTAAAATCACTAACAAGTCCAAAAAGGGAAATGGTAACATTGTAGTATACATGAATTCATTGAAATGACTCTTCTAATCGATGAGTTGCATTTCATCAGGTATAAAAGGCAATTCTTCAGGAAACAGGACCCCCAAAAATAACTTAGCCTGTGCTGGAAATTACAGACCTAGAAGTACGGCTTGGTAACAATTTTCAGTGATGCTGGAAAGATCCCAATGCCTGGATGTTTGGCTTCAAAATCTCTTTATAAATACACATATTTAGCCTAATTAATAGGCAAAATATAATGGATTTTTTGCATTTTATATATTGCATTTCATAGATATTTCTTTCTTATGTCCCTTGAAGAAAACAATTCTCTTTAGCGCTGATGAGGACATGTGAGAGCCATACACAAGGAAGTTACTGGTGTGTATATAGACCTAGTAAATTGATTTAAAAATTGAGAAACCATCTAAGTTCTATCTATTTTGTAGCAGCTCAGGTAACAATCTGTGATTTACCTTGCATTAAAAAAATAAAGTTCTTCTGGACAGCAGTGGAACACTCAACTACTTGCACCATCAGAATTTATGCAAAGTAACTCAGAAATGAAACTAATATTTGATTGATACTTGTTTTCTTATAAGTCATTGCATAAGAGATTTCTCTACCAAATAAATATGTGGTATTGCACTTTATTGTTGTGTATCTGTATTTAATAGAGTAACTTGGGAATATTTTGTTACAAAAAAAAAGGCAGTATCTTTCATGAAAACCCTGAGTCTTCCTGAGACTTAAAGGGCAAAAGATCTAAAACTGATCTCCTCAAAGGAAACCTGTTATGAAACTGTTATTATTAGTTTTTAACTAACATACAAGTAGAGGGTGTAACAAGTCACAGGAAGTTAAAGCCAGCTTAGCATTTTAGAAACTCTGATATTTTGATGATTCTGGTGCTTATATGCTCAAAGTGGTTACTAATGATGCTTCAGACAGATAATATTTGTCAGCATTTGTGCTGTACTTAGGATTTCAGATCTCTTAAAAACACTTAAGAAAATCACAGAGCCTCCCTGCTATGTATGTTAATTATATTGTTTTCACTTACAGATGGGGGAACATAGGGAGGTTAAGTGGCTTTTCTGTGGTGTGCATTCTGAGTTTATCTCTTGGCCTGGAACTGAATCAAGGAAGGAAAATTCTTACCACAGTGACTAGGAGCATTTGGACTAACCAACAGATCAAGGATCACAGCCTGAAGCCTACTTGTGCCTTCTCCACTAAAATAGGAGTACAAAATAACTAATCTACAGGTGAAAGCATTCATAAATGGAAATGAGGCACCAAATATCCCAATATGCTGTGCCTTCTGGTTTAGCTTTTGGCATGGTTCCTAATCTTGTTTCTCACAAGAGAAGCTCCTACTGTGCATAGCTACTTATTAATAATAGAATATTACTTTAGTGACTAATATTTGTTGGACTCAGTCTAATTATGGTTTCTCACAGTTTCTTTTATTACTAAAACATGAGGTTTAACTTAAGCAAAACATTTCAGAGGAGTTTAGCAGCCCTTTGCAACTTAATTCTATACATGGATCACAGGAGCTGACTATTGGGAGAGAGGAAAGCAGTCCTTCCTGAGCTGAGGACACATGTTTCAGAATGATAAGATATGTTAGTATTTTTGTTTCTGAATAAAAAGATGTAATACTGAGGATTTACAGAAGCTAGGAACTCGGAGATCTCAGCCTAGGGAATAGCTGCAGCGAACACGATTAACTGGATAAAGGGGAGCTCCATGTAGTACAATTGAGGATGTCAGTGTTTACTTACTAATTGAAATTGGAGAGACAGAATTAAAAGCCTATAATTAGTAAAGCATGCCCGTATCTTTAAGGACTAGGTACTATCTTTTCAAATGAATGTGCAGATGAACACTAGGTTGTTTTTCTTGATGAGAAATTACCCTGTTTCTTTTATGTAGTTTGTGTTAAAAAGTGAAAGGTGAAATACGAAGACAAGCCTATTGAAGTAATTAATCACTAACTTTTTCTTTCCAGGATGCCACATTTTAAAACAGAAGTGAGATAACATTCATATTTGAATATCTTGGTAGAAAGTACAAAAATAGCTGCAGTAGAGTTTTGTTTGGTAGTAAATTATCATTTTCATAGTGTTTCATTGTCATTATCATAGAATTCCAGGTTGGAAGTGACCTCAAGGATCATGTAGTCCAACCTTTATGTTGTTGTAAGAGTATTGGCAGAGTATTAATGAAGAATACTAAGAACAAAGTGTAGGATTCACTAACAAATGTTAGCTGTCAGCTGCTTTTCTCCATTCTCCATTTGTACATTTTTAGTGCTGTTTTCAAATGTTATACCTTAATTTTCTCTCCTTTCATATGGAAATCTTTAAAAGCAGAGCATGAGAGCAATAACTCAATCAATTGGGAAAAAAAAAAAAAAAAAAGGAGGAAAAAACAAGCACTACCCTAAATCCCCAGGGCTTTGTGTATCACTCCTGATAATTCAGGAACAATGGCCCTCAAGTCCAACCTGGATTTTCTATTTGAAATACTAAATGTTTGCAATAAACTTTGACCAGAAGCTGTTGAGCACACTGTATCCATGCTACAGAGGACTTGAAAGCTTGCTTGACAAGCTTAGTAAGTCAGATGCTGTGGGAATACATTGTTTTTTTAGTTTTCATGGACTCCATCTTTAGACTCTCTTGTCCTTTTGAAACTTGTGACCGGTTTAGGCTGTGCCTTTAAGAAAGGGACACTTTCTGAACACTCTGGCCGAATATTTTGGTATATAAATGAAAACAACGATATGCTAATTCAATTTCATTGGTGGAACCCGGCTGTAGGTTTTTGTTTAGTCTTTCAGTCGGGGGGAGTCAGTCAGTCGTCTTCTTCTTCCCCCTGTACTGTGAGCTGGCCTGCTTTTCTCTCTGAAGCAACAGCCTGCTACGCAGGAACGATTCTTGCTAACCAGATAAGAAAACTAAGTTTGCATCCGCTTTGAGCTTTAACAAGTTTTCACCCTTTTAATTACCTTCCTTTCTCTCTCTCTCTAACCCTTTTGGGAAAAAGGGGAGGTAGGGAGGGAGAAGGGAGGAAAGGCCGAACCCCCTGGCCGCAGGGGGTGGTGTTGGGGAAAGGTTTCCTGTATTACATACTTTGCTGTATATTTCTGTATATATTGTAAATATTGTATGTTTTTGTACATATTCATTGCATTCCATATCTGCTTGTAAAATACATCTTTCATCTGCTTCTCCGGCTGAGTTAGCTGTGGAATTCTTTTGTGTGTGTGGGGGAACCTTCCTACTCCACCACAAAACTATTTCAGTTTAGTGATGTATGTAGCTTCTGAAATGTTCGTGCTCCATAATATGTAAGACATATTAAGACAGACATGGGCATTTGAGTATGGCAAAAGCCTCTCTTACAATACTTTAAAAAATAAAAACTTTCTGATTTTGCATAATGCTGATTTATTTTGAAGTGCAATGCTCTATGCTTTCACCCCTGAGAACGGATTCTTATTTAGGAGATTAAAGATTGTGTAAAGTATAAAATTCTTGTATAATTTAAACTGCCTAATAATGTACTGTAGCCTTCCAGAATTCAGTCCTAAACAGGAAGCATTGATTTAAAAAAAGGCATTTAAATAATTTAAAATTGTTCAGTGCTGAACATGATCAGGACCCCAATCATTTTCAAATAAAAGTACCTATAAAAATTGAAGCAGTTGAATAATTTTAAATTGCTTTATACTGTGCAAGCACAGAACCCCAATCACTTCCAGGCTGAAGCACTTACCGAAAAAAAGATTGAAGTGATTCAGTAAATTTAAATCGCTATGTAGAAGGAAAAGGCCCTTTAAATTATTGGATCCTTGATTTTATTGATTTTTTTTTCTTTCTTCAAGAATTCTTATTTTCATGTACAACTCAACAGTTTTGTTTTGTCAAAATGAACCAAAAAATCTGATCGCATACACTTCCAAAAAACTAAATTAACCCTTGTTGTGAATAGCAATGGTAGGATATTTCCTGATCAGAACCATATATTCTGGTGGAGGAATTATCATGTTATTTCATTAGTCTATGTAGCTCAAACAAAATGAATATAAAGAAAATATCAGGATCCTTCTTTAGCCTTTCTCCCAGCTTGGAAAATAGACCTCTTGAGATCCCTCAAATATGATTAGAATACCAGGTTGGAAGAAACGTCAATGATCACCTGGTCCAACCCTTCTTGGCCATACTATGGTTTAAAATAGATGGCCCAGCACCCTGTCCAACTGAATCTTAAGGATGCACAGTATTGGGGAATTCATTGCTCCCCTGGGGAGATTATTCCACTGGTTGATTATCCTTGTTGTGAAAAGCTTTCCTCTTGTGTACAGTTGGAATGTCTCCAGAAGTAACTTGTATCTGTTGCCCCTTGCCTTTTCCATGTAGCTCCTTGTAATTTATTTTGGACTTCTTTTACCTGGACAGTCTAAACAGATATAAAATCATGTCTTTACCTCCTTTGTGACCAGGAATTTTAAACATGTGATTCTGACCTCTCTCAAGTACTCTAGTGACAAAGATATTTATGTTTAGATGTAGATTTATGTTGCAAAAGTAAGACCAAAGCAGAAGTCCATATTTACAGTATCACAGTATCACCAAGGTTGGAAGAGACCTCAAAGATCATCAAGTCCAACCTGTCATCACAGACCTCATGACTCGATCATGGCACCAAGTGCCACGTCCAATCCCCTCTTGAACACATCCAGGGACAGTGACTCCACCACCTCCCTGGGCAGCACATTCCAATGACGAATGACTCTCTCAGTCAAGAACTTCCTCCTCACCTTGAGCCTAAACTTCCTCTGGTGCAGCTTGAGACTGTGTCCTCCTGTTCTGGTGCTGGTTGCTAGAGAGAAGAGACCAACCCCTTCCTGGCTACAACCACCTTTCAGGTAGTTGTGGAAAGCAGTGAGGTCACCCCTGAGCCTCCTCTTCTCCAGGCTAAACAATCCCAGCTCTCTCAGCCTCTCCTCATAGGACTTTCCAAAGTCTCTTATGTTTTTAATGTTCATTGTTTGTATCTTGTGTGGAGACTATAGACCTAACTCTGTAACTACCTGCATCCATCTAAGATGATGTTTCTTAACAAACACAGAAACCTAATCTCCATTTAAACCGTGGATTTCAAAAGCGAATGTTATTGTAGATTTTTCATGGAACATCTGGGCTACAGCCACATACATGTCCTTATGCCTCAAGAGTAATAACTGTCCCTCTACATAAAAAAGTAATTATTATTATGTTGTTGATACAGATAGCTTTTGGTTATGGTTTCTACAACCAACTGAAAAAAAAACCCAAAACAACAGCCCTGAAATATTTAACAGTTAGCCTTCCTGACAGCACCATTCCTTGGATTATACTGCAGATATTCAATAGGATGTCACTAAGGCATTTCGCAGTACTCATCTCATTCTCAAGGTATTCTTTGACTTCCTAATAGATGCAAGGTCAATAGCTGTATCTTTCACATAAAAGATTTCATTCAGATTTTAAATGGCAAGCAATTATAGGAGAGAGGATTATAGATGAAGGTCTTGGTTTCATATTATTTATGTTCTAATTAATTTACCAGACTGATGTTTCTTTCCTTTCTTTTTTTTTTTTTTTTTTTTTTTTTTTTTTTTAACTTTTTCCTTCTGCTCTGGCTACTAAGTGTTGATCTTTAATAGTTATCATGTTCCAAGCTTTAATGGGCTTTATTTCTTTGGAAAGGTCATTCTTGATGTAATGTCACTGTTAACACAAGGGAGTTTGTAAGCTTTAAAGATTTTGCTTTATTGTGATGTGCTCAAAAATGTATAACTACTTACTGCCTTTCTCCTGGGGTATGCTTTCTCTAAACTCAGAAGAGTTACTACAAGTTCTTTTAAATTTTAGCCTGTGTTCTTACAATTAATTTAAAATACTCCCCAAGTAGCAGCTGCCTCTGCCAAAAAGACCTGAGTCTTTTTTTATCTTTTCCTGTTTATTTCTGGTTTACTCTAGGAGATTGAAAATCGCTGCCTATTGTAAACAAATGCTCAGACCCAAGACTCGTAAAATAAGCAGTGATACAATAAGATGGATCATATCTGTTCAATGAATTAAAAATTTGTATGGTAACAGGCCTACTATTAATAAGGTGCAGTTAATGTTCTTCAGTAAAAGAAAGTAAAGTCACCTGGAAACCAGTATTGAACAAGAAAATACAAAATGCTCTAAATCTTTTTTGTGAGTTTTAGAGTTGAATTCTAGTCTGAAATAATGTTAAGTTGTCCTATAAATTCTCTGCATCTATCAAACAATCCCTCTTAAAATAATTTAAATATATGCTATGCATATATTTAAATGTGTGCAATACAGGAAAATATCTGTGTTGCACAGATTTTCCTCCATTTCATTCAAATATCTTTCTTCCCCTGCTGCTGTTCTAGCAAAGGTTGACAGGGTAGTGGTAATTTATTGTGACAGGCAAATATGGCAGGGGTGAGCACAAAAGGGCTTCAATGAATTTAGTGCAGTCTAATTGTATAGCTCAGCTTAACAGGCTGATCTTCCATGATCTGTAGAAGCATGTCACTTATAAGGTTTACCCAGGCAGGTAACAGCTAATTTTGCCCCCATTTCCTTCCTGAAATTTCTGTTCTATAGTTGTGAGATAAAGCTAACATAGCTAATATGTCTAAGTGTGGTGCTACTGTGTAGGATAACTGTACTGTGTAGGATAACTGTACTGTGTAGGATAACTGACTGCAATCCCAATGACCTCAGTCTGTACATCTAATAAAGGTTAAATTTTTTATTTTGTTGGGTTTTTTTGGTGGATTATCCACCCACTCACTACACTAGGTTTTCAGGTTTCCTTTTATCGTGTGGGAAAAAGCTAGTGCATAGATGAGCGGTTTCTGGTTTGTATTTTGTTTCATACCTTGCTGATTTCAAAGTTTTGTTCCCTCTTCTATACGGCATGAGGTAACAATATTTTGTTCTGTTAGCTGAAAAGATTTCTTAGACTTATTTGTACACCCTGACATTATTTATGTCCCTTAACTTTACCAACTGCTAACTGTTCATCACGTCCATGGGTTTTGGTCTAGTTTTCTGAGATTGTGTAAGCCTTATTCTCTTATTGCTTAACCTATTATTCATGATCCCATCTTATAACCCTTGATACCACTGGGCAGTCCCAGTTATAGCTGGTAGGCTGAGATGCAAGGGCAAAGTTTATGGAGCAGCACTGTGTATGTGTTTAACACTCATGCCCATACTATTTGAAAGACTGTTTTCAGAAAGCTCATTTTTGGTTTTAGCTTAGCAGCACAGAAGACAGATGTTCAGTGTTACACAAAGTTCAGTTCTGTAGTGCAGTAATAATTGCTCTGTGCTATAACTTTGTGGAATATGAAGAAAATGATAGGTGGAAGGTTGCACTTTTTTTGGATTATGATCACACTTTTGGAAAATTAAACATGTATCATACTCCTTATGGTTTCCAGCTATGCTATCCAAACCCCACTGGTAAGAAATAGGATATTTTTTTTTCTCTGTTGGTTTTCACCACATCAGTGTTTTGCTGTGTGGAATTAATGATTTTGCCCCATGCAAGTGTGTGTGAAGGTATAAGCAGTTCTTAATTTATTTCCTTTAAAAAAAACCCAAAACATAAAAGAACCCCACCAAAAGATCCATATTTGCATTCATTTTAAGTGTTTCATAAAGTTATTACTTCTGGAAAATAGGATCAACCTGTTTATTTCATTGGGTCATAAATAACTAAAATGTTTGGTATAAGCAGATTTTTGCTCTGGTTATTGTGGTGTTTTTTAGGTTACAGTAATTCTATACCTTTGCAGTATAACCTGATCAGAACTCTGACTTTAATGTTTCTTCTTTATGCCTCTTTTGCTGGTACAGAAGTGCTATTGAATAGCTCATTTGCATTATTCTGTGCCCTGTAAAATGAATTTATTATGCAGCTTCTCTAAATAGGCTAACCAGTTGTAATCTCATTCCAGTGGTGTATGGGTTTCAGCAAAACATGATTACTTTTTTTCATGATGCCTTAAAATAAACAACCAAAAATATAACCTTGGAGCCCAACCCATCCTTTTGTCTTCAGAGTCTTATTTATTAAATGGTGTTATTAATCACCATGGGTAGGTATTGTTTAACAGTTGAGTAATTTAAAATATTACTTACTTTGAGCACAGGTAACATATTTTGTTTTCTTATTAATCCTTAAAATAATGCTGTAACCAGCAGGTTGAGGAAAAGGATTCTCCAATTCTCTCTGATGAGACCCCACCTTGGGTAATACATTCAGCTCTGGGGCCTGCAACATGTGAAGGCCTGTGAAGATGATAGAATCATAGCATCAATAAGGTTGGAAAAGACCTCAAAGATAATCAAGTCCAACCTGTCACCCAAGACCTCATGACTACTAAACCATGGCTTCAAGTACCACATCCAAACCCTTTTTGACCACCCCCAGGGACGGTGACTGATCAAAGGGGTGGAAGACAGGCTGAAAGAGTTGGGACTGTTCAGCCTGGAGAACAGAAGGCTCCAGGAAGACTTTCCTAAAGAGGACCTCCAGAATAGCCAGAGAGGGACTTTTTACAAAAGCATCCAGTGATAGGTTAAGGGGTGGTGTCTTCAAGATGAAAAATTAAAGATTAGATTTAGATTAGATGTAAGGAAGAAGTTTTTTACTGTGAGACTGGTGAGGCAGAGTAATAGGTTTCCAAGAGAAGTTGTGGATGCCTCAGTCCTTCAAGGGTTCAAGGCCACACTGGATGGGACTTTTGGTAACCTGGTCTACTGGAAGGTGTCCCTGCCCATTGCAGAGGTGTTACAATGATTTATTTTTTTTTTAATATCTCTTCTAAACCAAATTGTTCTATGATTCATGGACTAGGATAATAGTTATTGCCTGGATTATAAAAATCTGAACAATACTCAGATATGTCTATGTAGATGAAACAGGAAATGGATCCTGCACTGGCACAGGCCATCTTGAGCCTGGAAGCCATCACCTGTTGGCAAATCCCGAGTCTCAGCTAACAAGCTCTATTGAGAGGAAAGGTTAAGCTTGGGCTCTGTGTTGTACAATGCCTGCCACTTGTAAGCTGAGTTGGTTCCCCTCTGGTCAGAAATGACATGGAGTTAGCAATGCATGGAAGTTCACATCTGTGTTTGTATTTGATAAAGATGAATCCTGACTGTTTGCAAAAGCTGCTTAACATTATCATAGCTAAATGTTGGCAGTATCTCCATCAGTGTCAAATTTTTCAGCTCTTTGTGTTAGTTAATTTTAAAATGAGTGTGATCCATCAGAATGTCAATAAATGTTGAAAGGAAAAGTTACATTTCAGGAATCATTAGGGAACATATTTCAAGCTTAAGGAAATATTTGTCACTTAGCAGACCCTGCAGAATGCTTATCTGGGATTCTTTGTGTATTTTGCATATGTACAAACTTATACAGGCACAATAAAAGGTTACTGAGATGATTAAGGGAATATATCCCTATAGGGAGAGATTGAAAGAGCTTGGTTTGTCTAGTCTAATAAACAGAAGACAAAGAGAAGAAAGGTTAAGTTTTGAGTCAAAACTTGTACAAGAATAAAGGCTATCAATTGACCATGAACAAATTTATTCTGGAAGCTATGAAATGACTATCAGAATAAGGGTCCATGACTGTGGAATGCAGAAAGAATTATTTATGTTCAGGATCAAGTGATTCAGTGAAGACGGTATGTTGTGCCTGCTTGTGACACCAGAGGTGGTTCTTTCTAGGCCTATATATGGCTTTTCTGGGTTCCCAGGTCAAGGGAACTCTAAGCTATCTGAAGTTCTGATATATGGAAGATGCTAGTAAGGGTTGTTACACTCAGTTTTAGGGTGCATATTTATGGCAGCTTAATCAGACTGTGGTGCAGTCTCACACCCAGACATTTTTCTGGCTATGCTGTTCTGTGGGCACTTTTGCAGAGTGACCTAGTGACTTGGGTTCAGGCAGCAGATATGACTGGGTGAAGAACAGAAAAAACCCTCTGGTTTCCAGGCAGGTCAGTGCCTGGGGACAGAAGAATCATCACAATTCTTGCTTCAGATATGTGTACCACGGAAGTGCTTCCATAACTTTTAGTAAGATTCTCATATTATCTTTCACCCTAAGCAGTGGAGACTATGGAATTGCTTTGGGTTCTGAACAAACCCTGGGTTCATATCCTAAAACTGATAGTGCCTCTTCCAGAGATCTTCAATTTCAGAAGGAAAGTAGCTCTCTGTTCAGACACTAGTGCTAAGAAATTGCTTCTTGAAAAACTTAATGCATTTTCAGTGTCATGGAAGATGCATGTTTTTTACTGAATATGTAATAAAACTCTTACAATAAACATACATTCTTAAGGGAAGTGCTCATAAAAAGAAAGCTCCTCTGCCAGATAGTCTCACAAAAGAGTTTGTCATATTTTGTTTCCAGTCAATGGATACCTACCACAGTCACACTACTTAGTGACAGGAGAACTGAATTAATTTGAGCCCACAAAGTAATTCTAATTTGCATTTTCATAGCCCACTCTTCAGTAGCCCAAGTGTGACTTTCACTTTTAGGACAGAGCTATGTAGTAAATGGGTCTGTAGGCCTCTTAAAAGAAAATTTTTCATCCTTGAAGAATCTTAATGCCAAATCTTAATAACATTTCTTACCAAAATGACTAAAATTCACTCAGATGTAGAGGTAGAGCTGTGGAGGTTGAGAACACTGTTCTTCTGAATCTCTTTCCTGATAAAAAGAAGAGGTTAAAACCCAACCCAGTGAAAACTTTCCCTCCAAAAGAAATATTAAGTAAACAGTTCCCCGAAGCAGAGTGTTCTAGATAGCAAATTGTTGTAACAGCAGTGTGTGTTATACTTAATGAAATCACTTTCAGAGGTAAATAATTCAACATACTTTTATGTTATATTAATACCTTTGTTAATTATGCCAATCAGAGGACTGGATATTCAGACTTTTGATGTGGGTTTTTTTTTCTGTTCAAATTGCTGTTAAAAAAAGCACAGCGGAAGACAAGGAGAACTTCATGTCCAGTCTGTATGTGATTTGATGGAACAATTGACCTGCTGACACTCTAATTGGAGTCTGCATAATGCAGAATCAGAGCCTTACTTAAAGCAGTTCTTTCTAGATTTTGTTTAACTATCCCTCTGTTAATTTCATTTAAATAGCTACTTCTTTTAAACCCTGAGTGAAAACCTGAAATCAATGATCTATTCTTACTGACTTCAGTGAAGGCAAGATTCCATCATCTCTCTGCAAATCGTGAGAGTGTGCTGCTTATTGCAGAACCTGAAGATAGAAAGGGTTTAAAATTCAAAGATCTTGATCTACATGATAAAACTATTTTGTCATGTGGGATTTTATTCTGCACTAGCAGTTTTCTTTATTATGATTACTTTTCCCTTCACTTCTTAGCTTTTAGGATCACCCTATTTTATATGAAAATATGAAGTTTTCATATTCAAAATGAAGTTTCTGGTTCTCATGTTTTCAGAGAAGAGCTTGGAAGCATAAATCTTCAGTACTCACTGAATTGAATGAGTCAAAAAGATAAAATGAACCCCCAACCCTCATACTTCCAAAGGAACCCCACCAAAAAAAACTCCAAACAAATGCAAAAACCACAACAAACTTCTGATTTCTCATGAAATAGATCATAATTTTGGAACTTGGGGATTATTCCTATCATTAAAAATGAGTGTTTTCTGGTTTAGCTCTTCTTTTGTGTGGTTTTGTGTTGGTTTGTTTGCATTTGAAGTTGTTATCCTCAAGTCAAAGGTAGATTGCAGTCCTTCAGAATATTGCTCTAGGAAATGAGATTTGTTTGTATTTATTATGTGCACAGTTCATGTCTGGGCAGATGATTTTCACAGGTGATTTTGCATCTCTAATTAAATAATCGATGGATTTCATACCATAAGAATGTCCATGAAATGCGATTAATATTTTGAAGTTTGCCTTTTTGTTATAGTTCATCTCATACAGGCAGGGCTGATGAAAAGATGAGTGTTTACAGCTAAAAAGTGAGAAAATTAATTTCTAGAGTGAGGATGTTGCTAGTCAGATCTGAATGAAGTTGCTTCAGGTATTGAAACTGGGTGAGTCAAAAATTACATAAGGATTTTGAAATGCTTTGGGAATTCATTTCGGACTAACTTTCAGTCATCAGTAGAGGAGGTAAAAAACCCTAGGTTTTGAAATGTGGTAATACCCAAAGGTACTTTAACATCAGGACATTCATAAATGTCCTCTGCAGTATGGTAGAAAATTGTCATCTTCTTTTGTTTTTCTAATCCATGTTCTATGTCAGCCTGTTTCAGTGCAAATGTTGAGGTCGGTCAAGGTCAGTAGCACGTGTATGCAGTTCTATTAACGAAATAAAAGGTGTTTCAAAGGCTTGATATCTCATCAGAAGTGTAGTTCTAGCCCAATGACCAACCTTGCACAGGAGTTACCTGAACTAGTGACATGTCCTTATAGTGACTGGTAATCAATTCAGGAAGACAAATTCTCAGGATATTAAAAACGAGTCTTCAAATGATGCATTTTGGAAAAGCAGTAGGTTATGAAAAATTTTGATTTGTCAGTGAATAGAGGATCTGCAGGTCTGAGTAGTCATGACTCCCTGATTTGCTTTTCAGACTTCCACCCCTTTTTATTTTCATGAGCAAATGATTATTGCTGCATAATTGTCATATTCTTTCAAGAATATGACACTTTTCTTAGCAGTGGGTGAAGTATCCTTTTGTACTAATTTCCCAGTGCTTACTTGACTAAACGTATGAACAGTATTTGTATACTCTCACTGGCAATGGATATAAACTATATCACAGGAGGTTCCACCTCAACACGAGCAGGAACCTCTTCACTGTGAGGGTCACAGAGTACTGGGACAGGCTGCCCAGGGACGTTGTGGAGTCTCCATCTCTGTAGACTTTCAAGACCCTTCTGGATGTGTTCTTGTGTGACCTGTGCTAGATTCTATGGCCCTGCTCTAGCAGGGGGTTGGACTCGATCTTCAAAGGTCCCTTCCAACCCCTAACATCCTATGATCCTCCTGTCATCCTATGATTCTACATATATGAAATTAAACATTGCCTTCAATGTATTTAACTGAAGTATTTTTTTAAAGCAGCTATCATCCCATAAGCCCTTTTATTATATCAAAAATTACTAAATCTGCATGGTGCTTAAATTTGAATGTATTCTGCTTTCAACAATATTCTCTTTGCCTTCAACATGTATCTGCTTGGCTTATTTTGTTTTCAGATATTTTTAAAGACATTTTTCCCCAAAGTGAAGAGACTCAAAAGAAATTATTTTAATGAGACACACATTTAGTTCAATAGAAGAAGCTTCTTCATGAGAAAAATAAATTAAAAGAATAATTGTGCTTTTGAAAGATAATTAATTAAAACCTCTAAGTGTGGTGACAAATTTAACATCTCATCTGACATATTCAGAAGAAGAAAGTGTCTGGAATTGCACAACTGGAATAAAATGTTCCATTTCACAGCAAGGCGAAGCCTGAGTCTTGTAATTATTTGAAAGGGAGTAAAGGTCATTTTCTATTTGCTACATCTGTATTATGTGAGGGTTCTCTAGCAGGCTTACAGAAGTTAACTCATGACCTATTTAGGTTGCCTAGATTTCAAAGTCAACTTATACTGTCACAAATCCAACAAAGTGGGCATAGTCCCGTCTCAGAGTAGAGACATAGTTGGTATCCAAAGCAAGCTTTTCACTTCTAGCTTCATAAGACAAGATTTTCAACTTTAAGATGCTAGTAAGTGGGAAATCAGAACAAGATTTGTTTCTTGCTGTGTTAATCCTATAGGGAAAGTGTTGTTTGTAGTTAAATTTCAGTGTATATTGCTTGGGTTATTTTTCTGGTGTGGACTTTTAAGTCTGTTTTAGTTGTGGTTCACATCTTGAGACAGAAAGTGATTTGCTACTGCTGTGATTGCATTTTTATACACATTCATTCATTTACACTAGGACTCAGAAAGATAGGTGCTTTAAAAATGCACCTGTGCATACAGACAATATGTGCAGAAAATAAATATCTCTATATCTGCACATGTGACCTTTTAAATGCTTATAAGGCTACTGGTTTATATATTCAGTAGTTAGGTTTTATGCACAGTTTTCAGGGCAGCCTCTGAATACATCAGTTTGTTTGCAGATGCCTTGGAAGACTGAAGGAGGTGTGTCCACTTCTCAACCTCTGTGGAGTCCAGGATCTCCAATAAAATCGATATATCAATGTCAATAGTTGAATGGGGAATTAACCACTGTGTTAAGCCTTTGTTATGTGGATGTATTGAAGGAAAAAGTAGTTGAGTGCACTGCACCTTGCTTGGTGTGTTACTGCAAGTATTTATTGTCTTTCTTGGTTAATCCTTCAAAGGGACAAACATAGAGAAGGTCAGCATGGAAGAAGCCCATCTGCTGCATTTGACTACTATCAGCTTAGTTGTCATGAAATATTCTGGCCGTTTCTCACAGTCTGCTAGCACTTCTAGCCAAGCTTTTATAGCAAATGTCAGTGACATGAAACAAATGATTTAACAGTTGGCTTCAATAAGAGCTAACACAGACCAGGTGGGGTACTGCTGCCTTTGGTTTTTATAAATGGAATCACATAAAACGTACTGTGACTGTGAAGTACATGAAGGGAGAGAGCAGATACTGGATTGCTCTAATTTAACAAATGGACTAAATGCGGTGGCTAAGAGGGAAACATGCAGATGTTAAAATTTTCCAGGACATCTCTCTAGAATCAAGATCAGCATATCTAGATGATAAATGTGGTGGAGGTAGAACTGAGGAACATGTGAGGAACTGCGGTCGGGTTGGGTCAATTGAGAGTGGAGTTTGTTAGATGAGCTCGTGAAGGAGAGAGGAGTCGTCAGCATTCACCTGTGTGGTGAATACACCTGGCCTGCATCCGGAATTCCTGTCCTGAGTCAGGAATGGTGTGGCCAGCAGGAGCAGGGAAGTCATTCTGCCCCTGTACTCTGCATTGGTTAGGCCACACCTTGAGTACTGTGTCCAGTTCTGGGCCCCTCAGTTTAGGAAGGACATCGAGACACTTGAACGTGTCCAGAGAAGGGCAATAAGGCTGGGGAGAGGCCTTGAGCACAAGCCCTGTGAGGAGAGGCTGAGGGAGCTGGGGTTATTTAGCCTGGAGAAGAGGAGGCTCAAGAGGAGACCTCATTGCTCTCTATGACTACCTGAAGGATGGTTGTAGCCAGGAGGGAGTTGGTCTCTTCTCTCTAGCAACCAACACCGGAACAAGAGGACACCGTCTCAAGCTGCACCAGGGGAGGTTTAGGCTGGAGGTGAGGAGAAAGTTCATCACTGAGAGAGTCATTGGTCATGTTCGTTGTTCGTCATTGGAATGTGCTGCCCAGGGAGGTGGTGGAGTCACCATCCCTGGAGGTGTTGAAGAGGGGATTGGACGTGGCACTTGGTGCCATGGTCTAGTCATGAGGTCTGTGGTTACAGGTTGGACTTGATGATCTTTGAGGTCTCTTCCAACCTTGGTGATACTGTGATACTATGTAGTCAAGAAATTATCCTCATTTTGCATTTATCTTTATTTGTAAAGTTCCAATCACCTGTTGAGGATGTTTTGAGTAAAGAGGCCCATCTGAGCAGATTCACTTGAATGTTGAAGCAAATATCATTTAGAAATGCTATGTCTGACCATTTTCTTCCTGGCCACTGCATGTGCCCTTGATCTTTTTTGGCTGCCCAAGAAGCAGTAGATTGACCATAATAACTGTCATATCAATATAATCTGTACACCTGCTGAAAGTCAGGTTTTGAGAAACACCTTTGGAAATTCTGAAGAGAGAAATAATCATGAAAATGCAGGTACATGTAAATAGGTTGAAAAATACAGATTTGACTTTTCCCACTTTAAAATTTATTTGCATTTACCTCTCTTTAACCTTCTGAACTTCTTAGTAATTTTTTTTTCTTGCTGCCTCTTTCTTGGACACTCTTACCTCCAAGCTCTCATTTAAAAGCTGCCAAGAAAAGTAGCCTTTCAGGTTGTTGTCTCTATTCAGGGATAGAACACAAAACTTCAGAGATTGCAATTAGCATTGTACCTATTTCAAACCATTTTTATCTTGCTTTTAAGCATCTTCCTCTGTTAAGGTGTTTCTGTGATCACAGGGAACTTTGGTGACCACATACTAATAGCAATACAAATTGTATTCAACTTTAACCTTCAGATCCACCTCCACTGTGATGCACACATTTCATTTTCAGTCTTCACTTGGTATAAACAAGCTTTTGCTAGCTGGGAAAATGGGCAAACTGGCGCAGAGAATTAAAAAAAAAGGAAAAAACTAAATTTTACATTAGCAAAGAAGTTCTTTTATAGGAAAGACTTCAGTCATGTGAAACTTGACCCTCGAATACAGAATTCTTTTTGTTACTTGGTGATCAACTTAACTGAAAATAAGGTAGTAGATCCTATTTGTCCAATTATTGAAAGCAACCTAGAAGTGCTTAATTTAAGTGTACCTTTAAGCCCATCTGTATTCACTAGTGACTTTTGAGAGCAACACTGCATTCTATGCTTTCCCAAAGACCACTTACTGCCTTTATTGATAATCTGAACTGAATGTAGCCTTGAAAGCTTCTATTCTGTAATTTCTATTCTAGCCCACATATGTAAAATCGAAAATCTTACATAAAAAGTTGTTTAGCAAGATTTGAAGAAGTGTAATGTGATATTTTAACATGTCCAGAGAAGGGCAATGAGGCTGGGGAGAGGCCTCGAGCACAAGCCCTATGAGGAGAGGCTGAGGGAGCTGGTGTTGTTTAGTCTGGAGAGGAGGATGCTCAGGGGAGACCTTATTGCTGTCTACAGCTACCTGAAGGGAGGTTGTAGCCAAGTGGGGGTTGGTCTCTTCTCCCAGGCAACCAGCACCAGAATGAGAGGACACAGCCTTAATCTGTGCCAGGGGAAGTTTAGGCTTGAGGTGAGGAGAAAGTTCTTCACAGAGAGAGTTGTTAGCCATTGGAATGTGCTGCCCAGGGAGATGGTGGAGTCACCGTCCCTGAAGGTGTTCAAAAAGCGATTGGACGTGACACTTGGTGCCATGGTCTAGTAGTCTTGAGGTCTGTGGTGACAGGTTGGGCTTGATGATCTTTGAGGTCTTTTCCAACCTTATTGATTCTATGATTTTTTTTTATGAGCATTGATGCAATGTTTTGTTTTATGAGTGCTGAACCTAAACCAAATATCATTTCCAGAAGCCAACATGATGAATGCATAAGAGCATGTTAAAACTCAATTTCCTTTTTTCCTCAGGTTCTGCTGCTTGCATGTGCAGAAGATTTAGAATGTGTCCCTGGATTCCAGCGAAAGGTTTTTTATATTGAGGAGCCATTTGAATTCACAGAGGACCAACCAGTTCTGAACCGTATGTTGTTTTCCTGTATTACTACTGTGTAAAATTCAGAATTATTTATGTCCTCTTGTCACTACTGCCATTTATCAGAAAACTTTATATTTTTGTTTTGCACATAGAATTTCAAGTATTGCTACCATTCTCTCTGGGTTCTCTTGTATTAATCCTGCAGAATTTACTCTGTTCCATTTATTAGAGATGACAAAATACTATATATAAACATTTAGGATGATAGAAGTATCATGAAGACTTGAAAGTTACTTTTTAAAAAACAAATTTACTCTGATTTTTTTGTTTGTTTTTCCTTTGGTGCCTTTCCTATACTCTTGGAAGTCAGGACTATTAACTCATCTCTGCAACTCAGATTTAGTAGATTATGTCTTAGAAGTTTAACTCAAAGCTGGTGCAAGTCCAAGTATTTACATGAAATTCAGAGGATGCTGGATGAAGTTTGATCATCAGGAGTATCAAACTGTTACTGTGTCTTGTGCAACTGACATATTCTGTGGTACTTCCAATGACCAGATGTCACATTATAGAACCCAGTCTGGCACCAAATACTCAAAGCATTAAACTGAAGGAGATGTAACTGTCCTGGTGTTAGCTCATCAAAATATTTTAGTAAGCCAGTGGTACTATATGTTCACTCAGTTCTGTAGCTTTGGAACTTCAGGACTGCCATACTAATGTAGTTCCTTATCCAACTGTCAATGATTCTGAACACACAAAACAGACACTCAGTGCTGCCATTCCAGACACACCAAAGTTTTCACATGTGGTACATATTACTAAGAGTTTCTTTGTTGTGTTTGGTTGCTTACTGTTTAAACAGGAATTCTTTGAGTTATGCAGCATGAGACGGTAGTGCTTCGTGCCTATGTACAATATCGAATCCCCACAATGTGATGCGTAGTGATAGTATGGTGAAACTAAGTAATGCAAAGCAATACTAATTAAATGCACATATTTCCCATCTTAGTTCTCTCCAGATACTACTACTATATATTGATGCATTTTCACTGGTACATGTTTGGATGGAAGTGTAGTACATACACACTCATTTTAAAACAACACTCACTTTTTAAAATGGATTGTCAGAATTAGGTGCCAGGATCTATTGAAATTGCTCTTAAACTTCAGTAATTCAGCCTTTGATATCTTTTAGGATAACATTTTCAGACTAATCATTTTGATCTTACTTAGTGCATCTTACGTTTTCAGAGGAAATTTAAGTTGTAAGTAGTAATGCTGTTCACAGATACGTGAGCTTGTCATTCTGTTTAGAAGAGAGACTTCAAACTTCAAATTTCTTTAAGCAGTTTTTGTTCATTTGGAGTTATTATTTTAAAGAGTTGGCAAGCACACCATTGCTACATGGTTGAAAGTAGACATTCTTAGACTATAAGAATTATAATAGGTTTATTAAGCATGTGAAATTGCAAACTGATGCAAATAAAAGCTGTATTAATGAGTTAGTGGAAAGTTGATAAAAGCAACATTTGTTGTATTCTTTATCTGCTTTGGAACTTTGAGGCTGTAGCATGTTTGCCTGGATGTCCTGCTTATTTGTGCTTGTCTTCTCAAACACTTAAATGATGAGTTGGTTAAGTCAAAGTTGACTGGGTTGCTCTGCGGTGACCCAGCAAATCGCACTAGTGTGAAACTAGCACAATAATTAAGACACCATCATTAATGTGAAGAGGAGGAAAGTGCAGGAGGAGATTTAGAAATGCCTGGAAACAATCTTTGGAATTAAATTATTTTAATAAGCAGACACTAAATTGGCCTAATATGCAATGTTTGACAAAGGCAGACTGTCAATGCCTGATTCTCGTTAATTCAATCACTTGTAAACAGCATGTCCTTCATGCAGCAGCAGTAAAGCTCTGCACGGTTTCATCATTTTAGCTATCCACAGAATTGGTATTTTTAATTGTCTGTTTGAATACACTTTACATGCTCTTGCATCTTTTTTATACCCATTACCCAAGAGTGGTGTAATTTAGCAGTTGGTTTGCAATGTGAGGCTTACCAGGGCTGTGTAAATTAACAGAGCGAATATGCAAAGCAGGCCTATAGCAGTGATTCTTTTTGTAGGCCTTGATAAGCCTAGGAGCTCCTTAATTCTTTTCTGAAGTGCAATAAAGCAGTCTTTTTTTTTTTTTACTCTTCTCCCCCATTCCCCCCCCCCCCCTTTCCTCTTTCAATTTAAACAAGGACCTACTGTACATTTAATTGCTAGTATCTCCCTTGTAATTAAATATAGGTTATGGCTGGTTCTTACGCATTTATTAATTCTACATACAATTATGTTAATTATGTGTTACAGTCACTGATGGGAAGAAGGGAGAAAAGCCCAAACTGAGAGTAGAGAATTTTTATCATCTTTCTTATCCTGATTTGTACAAGACCTTGTCAAAGCCAATTTATAAGTTGAGCATTTGCAATTACATCAGTGGGGGTTTTTTAGGCATATCCTCCTTCCTGTCAGTTTCATTGGAATCATTTCTTAGTTTTTTATCTCATTTATTTCAGGATGAACTGCTTTTTATTTGGGGTGGAGGGTACTATTGCATCTCAAGTAGCAGAGACTTCCAGACTTAGACCATTTTATCTTACTGATTTTGTTGTTTATTTTTCCTAATTTTGGGCCTTTTCCTCATCAGACGCCTTTATCTTTGTATAACTGGTGGGGTTTATGACCATAAACAAAAGCAGGCATTGGTATCCTAAATTTGGTCTGCCCAGTTCTTTCCCCAAAGTGTAGTTTTCTTAAACCAAATGCTCCCTTAATGTTGTGGAAGAGGACTCATGGAGTCACTATCTGGAAATACTAGAGGATCTGACCACATAATTATTAATTAACCAAGCAATAGTGTTATTGGTTTTTTTTCCATTACCTGTTTTGTTTTGTTTTGTTTTGTTTAAACCTTGGACCATTATCTGCAAGCAAATAGAGACTATCACAAAGACTGCTATGTTCTTGATAAAATGATAATTGATAGCAATTAGCTACAGGTTTTACACCTTTCTGAAACACTTGTGGCCGTGAAATACTTTCCCATTGGAAAGCTTGTCTTTGGCAAGGTTGACAGGTTGCTGGAAGTCACAATGCTCTGTCATGCCAAGCTGATAGAAAGTTCCTAATCAGACTCTTTAGATGTGGAAATGTAATTGTGTTGCATTAATCATGTTTATACTTAACATACACGAGTCTTGGCTTTTGGGGGTATTTTTAATTGACAGTGAATCAAATAGTGCACTTGAAAAATTGAGGCAATTAACATAAAACATTAGGTGATGTGCTGTGAATACTAAACTGTGGAGTACATTGATGGCGATTTAAATGTCAAAACAAAGGAAGTTTTGACCCTTACTTGAAAAGCTTTAATTTGGATGTTAATTAATGGCTGACCTCTTCCGTCTCTTACGTGATAGATTACATGTTTCAGAGCTTGGGCTGCTCAAGATCAGCTCTTTGTCTTTGCATTTGGGCACTTTGTTATTCTGTAGACTTTAACAAAGACTTTTCTATCAATCATATTGAAAGTCCTTGTTTGCCCATAAATAATAAAATACAACATTCTGCTTGTTAATGCTTAAAGGCAGTTCTTCTGTTGTCTAGCAAAGATGTAACCTCCTTTGTTGGATAATGCCTGTGGAAAGATCAGAGAAGACCATTCCTACTATTACAATATCATGTGTATACATGGATCACAGTGCCAGTGATTCACACATCAAACATTTCCTATTGATTTTCAGATGATGCCCTGTGAGATTTGTGATTTATCACATCCACCCTTTCCACTGATTACCATGCCATTTGACTGTACAGATGGCCTCTTTCTCTAGCTGTTTCACGCTGTCAATATTACTGCTGTTACTCTGTTGTTTATTCTGATGCACAGTGTGTATTGTCATATGGGCTTGATTCATCTCCTCTTGCTTCACTTTTTCTCCAGCTCACATGGAGCCAATGTGGCAGCCTAATTCAATGTACTATAATAGGCCAAAACCTCTGGAGAGTTTTAACACGAGATTTATGTGTTTGTGTTAACACTTCATGCTGAATAATACAGGTTTTAGATAATTGGAACTATAAGTAACTGGTAATTGTAGCTTGCAAATGAACATGTTCAAGTGAGGCAAAATTTTAGTCTTAATTTTGTGCAGGGAAAAGTAGCTAGACTTTTGGGAAATAGCAAGAAAACTGTGGCTTTTTCACCTCTTCAGGTGTACATATTTGTAGTACATACTTCTTGAAACACAGTTGTGGCTTTTCAAAATAAAGACATTTGACAAACTTCTTAAAATTACTTTCATTTCACATAAATCACTCACTATGTTAAGCAATGTATTCTAGAAAATGTTGAAAAATGACTTGGTTCCAGTGTTTGACATGTGGTATCAGCTCTACAGAAATGGGTTGAAATTTTCTACCCTAGTAGCAAAACATTTATTTATACTCTAAAGTATATCCTAATGTGCACATACCCATGCATAGAACTCGAATACTAGGATTCAGTTCTGCCAGCTGGATATATGATTAAGGCCACCAATCATCTGGGGTTCTGTTAAGCCATGCAGACAGAAACACTAGTTAGGATTTGAAGCCAGACATTGGGGATATTTCTTAATCACATGATTCCCATTCAAATGGCTGTAGGAAGCCAAAATTGTGTTACTAAAATTCCAGGGAATATCCAGCAAAATGGGTGAGAAATGGTGGGAATAATTTCTGAAGAGGGAGATTGGGAACTTTATATCGTGTTCATAGTGGCAGAGTGAGGTGGATCTTCGAAGTGAAGATTCTTGTGCACTTAGTTACCTTGGGCCTTGCTTTTTAATTGAGGTTTGATGCCAAATTCTCACAGAGGAAGAAAGTTGTCTGCTTGTGTATTGCAAATACATATTGTGACTAAGTAATACAGAAAGAACATTTCGGATGTGTCTCTGAATAGGTGTGGATTGATGTTGCAACATAACAGGGTATCATATCATCTGTTAAACTGCTTTCACACATGATTAAAGCAAAACAGAACAGGAAAAAATGGTGGTTGAGTGCCAGGTGGCCAGACAGTTGCCTTTCAAACAGCACATGTCAACTTATTAACAGGACCTGAAGGGAAATGACTTTAAAACAGAGTGCTTGATTTTTATGCATATACATGTTATTAAACTAGTTTTGAAAGGTAAGATATTAGATTGAACAATGTGGATTATTTAGACTGAAAAATATCTCAATCTTTCAGGGATGTACTCAGCTCCTGTAAAGAAGGGGAAGCTATATGTATGGGTGAAAGCTCCTCTTGATATTGCACTTCCAAGTTGGAGGAAATAAAGTTTTAAACTCATAAAGTATCTTATCTATTTTGTTGAGGAAAACTCGTGAAACTCTAGTGTTAAAAAAAAAAAGATATAAATAAAATTGGGTGGGGATCTTTTTAGTGACAGTGAATGCTCTCTTAATGGGTCGCTCTGGATGTAGGAAGACAAAAGTAGAAGATGAATTGGTCTGAGATTTGATTTGTTTCTGGAGACTTTCCAGGAGCCATAATGTTTTGCAGATAATACTTTCTTTGAAATATGTGTAGGCTTTGGTTGGCTGAAGCATACCAGATGTTCTTCTAATAGTCTGAATCAATGACCAACTGCTCAATATTAGCAGGATGGGTTTCTTGCTCAGTGCAGTGCAAACCTCATATTAATAATGTCCCCAGGTGCTGCAGTGGAAGACTTCTGTTTGTTTCCAGTTAGCAATTCCAAACCAAAAAATAATCAGATTAACTAAACTGCGATTCCCCAACTGATTAACAGTGCATGACAAGAGGCATGCTTGTTCTCTGTAGATCTATACAAGTGTTAGAAGGCCAAAACCTGTTTTTTAGGAGAAAAGTAGGTCTCTTATCTTTGGACAAACTCAGAAAGCGAAGTCTGACAGTAATTACTTATAGCCAATGCAATCTAACAAGGTCATGTTCCTGAGGAAATCCTGGGTAGGGGTAAATGACCTCAGGTTTGTGACGAAGAGGCCTCAGCATCAGCCCAGCTTCATCAGGAGGTTTGTTCATATCTGACAAACTGATACAACACAAATTACTACATGCTGAGATGCTAATGCATTTCTGTAGTCTATAACTTTATGTTTTCACAGACTGCATTTCTGTGAACTTTTAATTTGAGTATCTTAGGAAAGGACTGTTCAAAAGACTCATGACTAGCTAACCTTTTCCATCACATTTCAAAGTGCAGCATGGACATTTAACAAAAATTAATGGGAGTATGGGAGGTTAAACCTTTCTTTAAACTCAGAATTTCATTTAAGTTAATGATATTTTAAAGCATGCAAGTATTCTTGAACATAATTGTAGATGCAGGTCACAATTCTTAGCTTTTAGCTGCTAATCCAAATCAAATTATAACTTTTCTAATATAATTATGCTCATGCTTCAGCTTAGAATTTTTCTTCTCCTTTTTCTTCTTTAAAGCAGTCTGTATGCATCTGCTTTAATGGACACATCTAATTTTTGCATAGCTTTCTTGTGGCATATGGTCTCCCAGACTGGCTTTGAGAATAAGTGATACAAACAGTAAACTCATTAAGTCTTTCTGAAATTTATCAGAATGCTTTGGGTTTTTTCTCTAGCTGGAGGCTAGTGTTCTTGATTTTTGTCTTCTGATTCTGTTCAGCTTATCCACCTGACCTCTTGCCTCTAGAGAAGGGAAAGAAAGAACTTTTTTTGTAGATTGATTCTGAAAACCCTGATCATTTTGAAATGACTTGGTGCATATTTGTATGCCTTGTACCTACTGCTACTGCTTGGGCAGACAAGTGGAGCTACAGATAGTGAAGCAAGTGCATGCCATGGTCTGTGATGTGAATATTAACTAAAAGGTTTGGTTGTGGTTTTTTAATTCCTAAAAAAAAAAAAAAATAAATCAACCATTGTGAATGGTAGGATTTGCTGAAATAAGAAACTGTCTAAAGAAACTCTGCTTGTAAGGGGCCATCTTTTCAATCAATGTGGCAATAACATTTGTAACCCCAAGAAAGCCTTAAAGACGACTTGTGCAGCGATCTGGGATGTTGGTTTTTAGACAGGCGCTCCACATTAAATAAATGCTTTGATTTCTTTCTTTTCTATAAAAAAAAAACCAACAAAATTACTTTAATCTCTCTGTCTTGGCTGTGGAGACAACTGAAGCAGAACTGAGGAGTCTTTAAAGGAGCAGGAAAACAGAAGCAGTTCTGGAGTAGCTTACAGGTAGCCAACAGAAAAGAGGAATTCATTGCTGAAGCTGTGGGCAGCTTGGAAGCAAGCACCAGAACTTAAATACAGGTTAGAATGGAGTAAATGATAGCCAAATTGATGTTCAGGACCATTCTGCAGCCAGGGACTGAGTTTTCTGTTTCTGAAGGACAAATTTCTAATCTGTTCTCTGTCCCTTATCAACAGCAGTTTGAACACTTTGACTGGACATAGGTGTATGTATGAACTGAGTTCTCCCATCCTGCAATTTTTGACAAAATACTGGAAGGCAGATTGTAAAAAATAGGTGTATTTTATTTCTATTCACATTATATTCTATAACTGGGATATATTTATTTTCTCTACTAACTGTGCTGCTAAGAAACATTGTTTGGGTAAATGCATTCAGGCCTGTGGGTTTTGTTTACCTTCTTTTGTGTGGCAGTGAATATGTGGCAACAGGAAATGTGCTCTGATTTGCTAGAAAACCAAATTGCCTGGTTAAAAGTAGGACTCCTACAGACTTCATTTAGCAGAAATTTTAATTACAGAGCCAGCTCCAAATTCCTGCAATAAAGCAGTAGGGAGACCACTCTAATTTGACCTTTATAAAACTTTAACTCCAACCTATACAAAAATGTAACTTCAACTTTAAAGAATAAATATAACAGGGGGCTAAATTCAAGGAATTATAAAAATAGTGTGCATACTTTTGGAAAAAAAAAGTACAGTAGTGTGGACACCAAAGTGACACTGGTGTGTTAGATTTTCTGTATTCATCTTCTGCTCCTCATACAAAAATGCTGTACAATTTCCAGAAGAATATTTTCATGGTTTTATCATGCCTTGGTCAATGGAGTCCTGCTGCGAGGCTTCGAATAAAGAATACTATACAAACCACATGAGAAATGTTGATGTCTGAAACCAGAGCCTGTTTCCCCAGCAGAGTCTGTTCAGGAAATTTCAGGTGTCCTGCTTTCCCTCTGATTCTCTTTTTGTCACTATTCTGTCTCCTCTCCCTCCCTGTTTTCCCAGCAGGAGTAAGTATTCAGACAACCATGCATCCTGGGCCAAGTGCTCCTTTCTCCTGTCAAGAGTCACAAAAAACCAACATGGGGCTTAAGAGGAATGGAGTAGGACAGTCTATGACTGAGTTGCATAGGAATGTCAGTGCAGAGGCACTGTTGGAGCATGAAATAGGGAAAAGTATTGGGTCCCAGCTGTGTGAAGCATGATAAATGGTCACAAATACAGATGAATTTTGGTTGAAATAGACCCTCAGTAATGGTGTGCCAGCTCACAGTATTTTGCAGTTCTATAATCATGGAAAGGTGATTAAAAGTGTGCTCCATGTCTTCTGTTGTCTTTAATATAATTCAAAGCATGGCTTAATGTTACTCTCTTCTTACAAAGCTGAATTGAAGATGTAGACATATGGATACTTAAAATGAATTATGTTTATACCTTGTACTAAAAAACAAATTTGAAGATATTTGAGTGCCAAAGTTATAAGTTCCTTTTATGTGACCAAACCTATTTTTTTCATTGCCTATGTCACCTTTAGTTGCTCTTAGTTTGAGAGGTGAAGCATTGCCTGCTCAAATCTACTGTTCTTTAATTGTACTCCTGATCTTATGTTTCGTAACACATGCCATATATCTGCTGCTAGTGAGATGTGACTATTTTTGTGATGCATAATACTATATGCCAGACCTGCTGGGGGAAAAAAGGGAAAAGAGTGAATAATGGTTTCTGAGAATAGAGCATTCCAGGATTCAATGTTTGAACAGCCTAATGGTTCAGAGGCACATTTAAGGGTAATAGTAATCTGTGGTGCTTTGGAGAACAGCACAATTCCAATAATTGGTGTATTTACATCAAAGAAGAGGCATCTTCTGCTGTCTTAGTGCTTGGGGGAGGAGGGTAGATATTTGTAGCAGAATGGCTCCTCTCTTTGGGTGCGCAATTCTCAGTCACATACCTGTTGGCCAAAGGTTTAGTTAGGCCTGAAGACCTTGCAGGCCTGACAGAAGCATAATCACAGTACCACAGTATCACCAAGGTTGGAAGAGACCTCAAAGATCATCAAGTCCAACCTGTCACCACAGACCTCATGACTAGACCATGGCACCAAGTGCCATGTCCAATCCCCTCTTAAACCCTTCCAGGGATGGTGACTCCACCACCTCCCTGGGCAGCACATTCCAATGACGAATGACTCTCTCAGTCAAGAACTTTCTCCTCACCTCCAGCCTAAACCTCCCCTGGTGCAGCTTGAGACTGTGTCCTCTTGTTCTGGTGCTGGTTGCCTGAGAGAAGAGACCAACCCCTTCCTGGCTACAACCACCTTTCAGGTAGCTGTAGAGAGCAATGAGGTCTCCCCTGAGCCTCCTCTTCTTCAGGCTAAACAATCCCATCTCCCTCAGCCTCTCCTCGTAGGGCTTGTGCTCAAGGCCTCTTCCCAGCCTCATTGCCCTTCTCTGGACACGTTCAAGTGTCTCGATGTCCTTCCTAAACTGAGGGGCCCAGAACTGGACACTGTACTCAAGGTGTGGCCTAACCAATGCAGAGTACAGGGGCAGAATGACTTCCCTGCTCCTGCTGGCCACACTATTCTTAATGCAGGCCAGGATAAGGGAACTTCTTTAATTCCACTGTGTGAGTTTGTGTCTCAAACATGATACTGGATGCCAAAAAGTGGCGTGGCATGTAGGAAGACATCTATTAAGTATCGTGAAGTATTGTGGTCCAAGAGCTTCCTAGAGTTAATTGTGGCTGAAAAAAGAGCCCATGAGCTCAGTTGCCTACGAATCCATATTTGGTTGTGTAGTTATTGCTGCTTTGGGGATTTTTATTTAGTTAGCTATTGGGTTGCTTGGTTTGGTTGTGGTTTTTGTTTTTTTTTTTTTTTCCTTGGTTTTAATCTTGGCTCTTCCAGGTAAAAGTAGTATTCAGCCTGGCTTGTAATTGTGAAGAAACAACACAGAAGTGACAGCAGAAAGTAGGAAGTAGTGATTTTATGATATTTTTCTAGAAATATGAAAGCAGCATTGTGGGAGTTGCACAAGGACATTTGCAACCAAAGAACTCATTGCATTTAAATTTCCCAAAGTTAGGTCTGTGACACAGGAAATACTCTAAAATTATCTTTTAATAATGGAGCTGATCACTCTCCTGATTAATAAAATACAATGCTCCAAATGTTCTGTAAGAACTGTTGTTTCTTCAAAGAAATGTCAGATCTTATGCAGGTAGGCAGAAGGCTTTTGGCATAATAGAACAGCAGCTTCTGTCGACTGAATCAAAATAAGAAACTTTATTAAAAAATATGTTATTACTTCTTTTCTTTGAGACACTGTTTTTAATAGCTTCTCCAATAGAGTTGGAATAAACTGAAATACAGAAGCTTTAACAGATAATGAATCTTATGGCATAATAATAAATAACAAAATAATGCTTCTGGAAACATCAGGCGTTCACTGCTGTGAACTACTGTTCTTAGAAGTCGGCATCATTTCCCAGAACTGTTTGTTGCTAACTACAGTTAGTGCTGATAATTAATTGAAATTAAATTACTTGTATGAGTATTGAGTGCTGGGCACATTTGACTAACTCTTTCTGACATCATAGCTATGCTTTAGATACTGGTTTAGCAAGATGTTTAAGCAGCACTTTAATTTAAGTTCCATCTACATTCTAATTGGAAATTTTTCTTTGGTGTGCCATAGGCCTAAGTTCTATCAGCTTCAGCATAGTGTTGCTCCTTTGGAAAATGCTTGGCAATGGCAGAACTGTAAGGTGACTCTTTCAAAAGGCAACCATACAAAGAAAAGGCATGCATGTTCCCTTAACACATGAGTTTTCTGCACCAAAACAGATGATACGGAGTGATTATGCTCAAATCCGTAAATATACCAAGGTCAGCTTCCACAGATGAGTGCGGTTTCTGCTGAAGTTTGGTTTTCTGGCTAACGCTTTCTAGCTGCAAATGCTGCTGGATTGTAAGCAGCTGAACAAACAAATTCAGACTGGTCTTTTTCATATTCTCTTCATGGCCTCTGAAATATAGGGAAGCTCTGTATGGGGATGAGCACTGAATAAAGGTAGACAAGGCTGGTACCTTGCCCTGTTGTGTGTGGTATATAGGCAAGGGCCTGAGGAAGTCAGACTGCTGGTAGGGCCTTTCTAGCACAACTGGCACTACCCCATGAGAACTGACAGATTTAGAAGTTTAATAAAGACATAAATATTTGTTAACTAAGATTAAAAGCTGGTCTTAATGCGGGAAGACTGGAATTGATAGATTACAGGTTAAAGTCATAATTTTTTCTCTGTCTAGCTTTACTATTTATACTGCTCTCTAGTACCAGGTCTATAACTCAATCTTCCTGCTGATGGTGGAGGCTTAGAAAACCCACTAGCAGCCTCTACTTTCAGCTTGCCCTCTGTTGAAGGTATCTGCATGAGTTTAACAGAGCATTGCCAGTTTAGTGGTGGGAGAGAGCCAGTGAGAGAGCCCGCTTCACACAAGAATTCATATGCCATATACCTAGGGGAGCAAAACCTTTTAACTATGCAGATATGCCCCCACCTTACCCTTCTCTTGCCTCTTCATTCTGTTACAACTATTATACTTTAAAGGGATTAATTTTGTGTGGATTATATGAGTTACTCCATAACCTGGTAGTTTGCCCATCTCCACATGAGTGAAGGTGGTTGTTTCAGTCCAGCGCTTATATTTTCTTAATGGCTGGGGAAAAAAAAAGAAATGAAGTAAAAAAATGAAAAGCACTAGTAATTTAAAACCTAAGTATAGGTATTTTAATAAGTAATCAAGGAGCTGGCTTGTGTGCAGGAGAATACTTGAATATAATGATTTCAAAGTATGTAGAAACATTCAACATTTGTTTCAGCAGGAAGCAGAGGAGAGCGACTTTGTTCTGTGGATTTTCGAGCCCCATGCTAAAGTACCACTCCTGTGATTTGCCTTTTTTTTTTTTTCCTTTCCCCTGCAATGATTAATTGGATGCAACTGAAATGGCTCCAACAAAAGGGTCTGACATAGCTCGTTGGCTAGGAGATCTTTCTAAAAAGAAGAGGGGATAGTATAGGCTCCAACAGCTTTGAGCAAGCAGAGCAGCTTCCAGCTCATGGTGACATACTGGAGCTACAGGGTACATGAACATCACAGCTCTTCCTCCTCCTCCACCTTAGAGCTTTGTAATTCTGGAACCTTACATATTTTTCCTTCATTTGTTAGAAATCCAACCTTTGTCAAAAGGAAGGCTTTCTGGTGCATCAAACAACTTTTTATGTTTGAGTTATTTCATTTTGGCAAGAAACGGATTTTTCTTTTGGATTTGATTCTGGTGGAACCCTTTTCCTCAACACTTTCTGCTTGACAGCTGAACCAAAACTAAATTATTTGCATAGTTCTAATGGTGTCAGTAAATTGATTTCCGTAGAACACGAGGCTGCATATCCTCTCTGGAATGCCCTAAAGTGATCATTATTAATGATAAATGACAGTAGAAATTTCGCAGTGAAATTAATAGCTTCAGTGTTGCTCTGAAATGAGAAAAGCAACATGGATGCCCTTGAAGGATCCTGAACATCTCTTCCTTTGCACATCGTCTGCTCCTTGTTCATGAATAGATTATAGGCAAGACATGCCCTGATTTATTTGCTATCTGGCTTCCTCTGTTAAGAGTGGTGTTAGCAAAAGAGAAGGAGATTTTGCAGCAGTGTTACCTGGACCTGCTGTCTTGCATGCCAGCAGGAGACAAGTGTGGTTGGTATTTAATTTGATTTTTTTTTTTAATTTTATTTTTTTTCAGAACAAAGCTTAAGATCTCTACTTGAAGTGATAATAATTGATTTCCATGAAAACAGTGGATTTACCAAGCGTGAACATCCTCACCTGTATTTGTTTCAGAGACTTCAGATAGGAAAACAATGACAATCTTTCCTTGAAAGAAGGGAGTAAAACAAATTCTCTTTAAAAAATTTCTCTACTAGAAGTATCTCATTTGCTTATGATAAATGAACCTGATCTTAAAGTTCCTTTTCTGCCATGCTGAAACTGGCAATGGCATTTCCAGTAATTCTGCTGTCAAAACTGAACTTACGCTTGGTAATGAATGCAAATACTGTTCTGGGTACTTCCCTCCCAATATTGCACTAAAAAAATCTGATTAGAAGGATTACATGAACTGAAACAAAATTGATGGAAAATACACATTCCTGTTTTCCCCCTAAGTAAGATAGAAATATCATTTACTATTTTGATCTGTAGCTTCCAAATGTTTGGTAGAAAACCCATATATTCATTGCAGGAATTATAGATAGTGCTGAACACTGATCTGTGAATGTTATTTGTAGCTGATTTAATGCAGTTCTGTTTTACCTTTAGAAAGTAAAATCAGTTTCAGATTAACTTTTGACAGAGAGGTGTTAAGGTGTGTGAGTCAGCACTTAGATTTTTCTGCCAACCTGTTGGGAAGACAAAGAATTGCAATAGTTATTATCAGTAACAGTACTAGCCTGAAAGCACAACTGGCAAACTAATTTAAGAAACACTTTCTTGGCTTGTCCTGGCATGCTGCATGAAAAAGTAAATTTCAAGTTAATATGAGACCACAAGCCCCAAATTTATTTGGAGATTTAGGAGCTTTCCCCACTCCCCTTGCAAAATAATGCCGTTATTGCTTTTACTGTGTTAGAGATTCCATTCTCTAAATCTGGAATTCTTTGTTGTTGTTGTTGTAGTCTAAATCAGTGTGTTTGGTACAAGTCAGTACAGCATGATTGATGCAATAGGGGATTTAATTCTTTCTATCCACAATCTTTGAGCTAAATTTAATAACTTTTTACAATGATATTTCCACTATACTGAATTATGCATTGGTTCTTTTTGTTTTCCAGTACCTTCATTGCAGAATTCCAGAAGGAAAATAGGCTTTTAGTTATCAACCTGGAAGTCTTTGCAATTTTGAATATACTGTTACATATAATTCTGTGAAGACCTAATCATGTATTGTTTAATTTCAGTGAAAGAGCTCTCATTGACTTTACTGATTGCTGGCTGAGGCTTGGGTTGAACTATTGCTATGTTATTGAAAGTATAATAAGTATTTTGATTCAGTTTCAATCTCTTTTTTGGCCTTATATTTTTAGCTTTGCTGTTCATGTGGCCCTGCTAGATCTAGCAGCATGCAGGATGCTGCAAACCCTGACTGTAGCTTTCAGAGAGACTCTTGTAGAGTTGAGTTTAAAAGCAAAAATAAATTGTGTGTGAGGGGGGTTAATTGTAGATTGTTGATGGAACGACTGCAGATGCTGTGTGTTACAGAAATCTGGGAGATGGACTTGTGGCTCTGGTTGCACGGGCTCCTTTGGCTGAAGATCCAGAGGTTAGCTCTCTTGCATGCAGAAGTCTCTGATCGTTGATTTTTAGTGGCTGCTGTAACAGAAAGTAAGAGTGGCATTTAAAAGAGACAAAGCACCTTATTAAAGTTAATGCCTATGATTTGCTTCAAATCATCTGTAATCCACGTGGACCTATCATAATTTATACCTTGCCTGGTCACAGCAATAAGTCTAAAACTGTCATGTAATCTTCATTAATGCTTGCACACAAGAGAAATTACATGTACTGCTTACTTAAGTTGGTGTCATGGTATTTATCTCTCATTTCTTAGAAGGCTACCCTCAGCTTAATTGGTATGTCTCATTATTTATATTGCCAGGGAAAAAAATAAAAGGATTAAATACTGGGAGAGAAAGATAACAGAGGTTTTGGTTCATAAGATAAATAAAAATCAATTTCTATTTGTTTCTGAATGTGATAAATGTGGCTAGGTTTTGCAGTCTTCCCCACTGGCCCTGAAGTCTTGAGGCTCCTGAGGATGATCTTAATCGAATGAAGTGGCCTTTGAAAGGCAATTAACAATATTCCTATGAACTGGTCCATGCATGTGTGTGCTCAAAATCATTCCAATTATTACTCATCTTACTTCCATTTCTTGAGATCTATTTACTCATTTCACAGACAATGTTGTTTAGTTCCTTTAACCCTGCTCTGGGATTTGAAAGCATATTGCTGTGTTCCATGCCACAAATCGCTGCATCTCTACCGGTTGCAGTTGTGATCAGACAACAGCCTGGATGCAGGCTGAGCACACATGCACATCTGCTGGCCTGGAGCAGGGGGCCTAGTTTTTAAGACTATTTTTCAGTAACATGAACTTGATTACTTCAGTTTTGGAGTAGTCTGGTTTCTTAGGCAGATGCAAAATTTTGTTCAGCTTAGGGTAAAGAGAGTTATGTAGCATTTGGAATACCAAGTATGCCCGAGGATACTTTGAACTGGGGGCCCTAGTAATCAAAATACCAATATCATTAGTTGGTGTTGGGTTTTTGTGATATGTTGCAGAAGCCACACAGGGGCTACAGTGCAATGGAAAGTGGGCTCAGATCACAATCAATACTATGTCTCATCATTACTGATAATTAGTACTGTAATGATGCTAACAAAAAATGAGGAAGACACTGGGCTTTCTAGGATGAAATTCAGTAGCTTGGTTCAGCTCTCTTGAATCTGCTCTGGAGCAATCATGTCTTATGGCAGGTGTGCAACTCCTGCTGCAACAAACTCAGTGCTATATCCACAAAAATTATTATATCTTTTAAAAGTATTTCCTATGGAAGAAATTCCAGCATTTGTCACTCCTTACCCAGTCTCCACCCATGGCCATATTTTGAGAATTCCAGGCAGATAGGTTCCTGTTAAGTGTCCTCCAGCAGTTACTGTTAAGGTTTTTTTTTTAATTAATATTGCTCCTTTAGTACTGTAGCTTCTTTGTTCAGGAAAACTCTCCCTCCAGGAGGCTTTTGAACTCATTTCATGTGCTTGAACACCTTTTGTGAGCTGTGTTTCTTTCTTTTATGTTTATTTCAGTCTTTGGAAATTAGTACAGCAGGGAAAGTGAGGTCCCTGGCATCCACCTGCTTCCTTGAGCTGAAACACTCTGAGCACCATCCCACCCACAGACCAAATATAAGCAAACAGATCTGACCAGAAGGATTCTGCAAACAGCATGTCCCTCTTGTTCTAAAATTAAATGAGATGCAGAACCTATCTCCAAACAACCTATTTGGGGAGGAATAGAGAGGAGAAGTCGATTATTGAAGTTGCATCCTATTTACACCACACACAGAAGCATCCTGTAGCTGGTAAATAATTCTAACTGCTAGGAGTAATAAGACCTCTGAGGCAGGGAATGTCTTCCTACATCTGTTTTCAGTTAGGGAGAATCTTAGATCACTGCTGGAAATAAATAGAGGTTAGTATGTTTTTCTGGCTTTACAGTGCTCTATAAAATGCTGAAAATATTACAATAATTGAATATATTCTTGAAAAATGAACATGAACAGGGCACACAAAGCTTGGGAGTTTTGAGTGGGGATGTTTCTCAGGGTTTTGGAGGGCACTGTCCCATGCACAGATCATTGCTGCAATGCTGGGAAACCCAGTGCTGGAGGGACTTCTATACCCAGATGAACACTTTGAGCCCATTGTACTAAAATTAGCCTGAATAGTTATAAGTCAGATCTGAACTGCATGAAGTCACTGTCAGCACCTGTTTTCTTAGTTTTTTATGAGCTTCCTCAAGATCTTTACAATGTTTTCTACCAGGACTTGCATTTATTTAGCTGGTTTCTCTCTATATTGATCTTCAGCTGTCAGCTAATTTACAGGCACCATTCATGCAGCACAGTGTGTGTGTTGTGAAGACAGCAGACAGGAATTCACTCTGGTCCATGTTGTTCATTAATGCACTACAGCTATAGTAGTAAATTGGACATGCCTGGGTCTGCTCAGTGGCACTAGAGCCAGGTGGCACTGCACTGCCCATATCCACACTTTTAAGTTCTCTTACTCTCAAAACCATGGTGGCTGCATGCAAATTGCTGTGTGTGATCCTTGACCTATGGATGCTCTCAAACTAGGACTGAGAACATATGCACTTAGGCTGTAACAGGGAAGCACAAAGAGAAAACTGAAGGAGCTGTACTGTGGCATTATGAGTGGCTCTTAACAGTGTGTGACAGTTGTAGTGGTTTTCTGTTGAGGATTTGATATGGAGGAAAATTTTAAGAGCAGTAAGAACTCTAAAAATTGCATAGGACAGTTGGAAATGCATATGATTAGGAAGTTAAGACTCTAGAAAAATCACTGGTTTTCCTTGGCCCTGTTTATTGCACAATGTGCATAAATACTTCCAGTTAAGTCACCGAGATTGCTGGCAAACTTGTGTAAGCACTTATGAAGAAAACATATGCTTATGTGCAATGCTGACTGGAAGTTTAGCTAACGATCTATTCAACTCTGGGTGCCACACACAGATCATGAAACATTCACTTTCAATAATTAACTGTTTTGTGGTTTGGGAATTTTTTTCTTTAATTATTTCTTTTCAGTTCTAATCCTACCCAGGCATATTGACAAACATGGCTTTTTGCTCTAGAGAAAGTTGCAGCTGCAAAGGTTGCTTGAGTTACGTCAATCATTTGCAGATGTTCTTCTGAAAGAAAAAATTAGACTTTCTTGCTGCCAATAAATCATAGAAAAATGTTAGATACACTCTTATCTCTAAAGAAGTATGTGCTGGGGTTGTGATGCATCAAATACTGCTAATATAATGATGACCTTTTAAAAGAAAACACATAATGCTGTAGCTCTCTCTGTGTTATAGCTGTGGAATGCTTGTGTACAAAAGTCAAGCTACTAAACGGTGATGGAGTGAGAATAATGTGGTCTGCTTTTGTCTGATATTACTGTTCTGATAGGTACTTTTTCCCCTTTTTCTCCATATTGAGTCATGCTCTTCTTGAAATCATAAAACATAGAGACAGATCAATAGTAAGGTAACATTTTAGAATGTCGAATCCTACTATTTTGATGAGTTGGATCAAAATCCCAGTGACAAAAGCAAAATAGCAAAATAGCTATTGTTCAATAGCAAAAATGGGCTGAGCTGCGGGGGAAGATAAACAAGTCCTTATCCAAACTCCTGATGGTTGGAGTACTAGAAAATGATGAACGACTATCACCCTAGGGACCACATGCTTGTGCAGAACTGAGGAGACTTCTTTATTCCCCAGATGCCACAGATATCATATGGGTAGGTCATTTGAGACAAGACTCTCAAAAGTTGTTAAAGTACTTCTGATAATCTGTGCCCTGCTATTCAGCTCTCTGTCCACTACATAAATGTATAATTTGATCTCTTTCTTTCTTTCTTTGCAACTGTGTTATGTGATTGATTTACACATGTTTGTAAGTTATTTGGATGTTACGATGGGAAGGCTAAAGAAGGATATTAAATATCTGCAGAAGTCAAGTAGATTCCGGTCATGTTGCAGACATTTGCTGGAGAAGTAGGAATTAATTTCTAGGGCCATAATTCTGATGTAATTTTTACCAGTTTATTCATTTGGAAAATATTTTTCTTTTCTTTTTTTCTCTCTTTTTTAATCTCTGCAGAACAAAAGAAGAACCTTGTTCTATTTGGCTATCTGTCTCCCATTAGAGGGGGCACAGAGAAGCAGATCTAGTCTAAAACATCTGTAAGCTTTAAGAATCCATATAGACTAGACTAGACTAGACTAGACTAGACTAGACCAGGTTGGAAGAAACCTTCAAGATCATTGCGTCCAACCTATCAACCAATCCAACCCACCTAATCAACTAAACCATGGCACCAAGCACCCCATCAAGTCTCCTCCTGAACACCTCCAATGATGGTGCCTCCACCACCTCCCTGGGCAACCCATTCCAATGGGCAATCACTCTCTCTGTATAGAACTTCTTCCTAACATATATAAGAGAAGGCGGCTATGCTGGTGACATGGTGACAACACAACTATGAACTATTTTAATGTACTTATATTAGGCATGGTGGGGAGATTTTTGGTGTTTGATATGACTGCTTCTTCAAACATTAATTTTGGGGTGCCAGATTAGACTCTGTGGTGATTGCAATAAAGAGCATGTGCACTTGCTTTTGCGCTTGTGCAGGCTGGCAGTAATTTCTGCTGGTTTGGAGTGTCTGGTGAAAGCTCTGTGCAGTGCCAGCAAGCAGGAGGCCTTGATAACTTTCAGCAGCACCTCTGTCATTGTTATACCGTTTACAGTGTAAGTAATGCAAGATTGTTTTGTGTTTGCATAGGAAGTTAAATAAACATCTCATGCTGTTATAATTTTCCTGCTTTCCCCACTGTATAAACAACTTGCTGGTAGCTTGTCAATCAGCTTCTACTTTGGTGCTGCTAATTACATAGAGAATCATTAAAAACTGACTGAAAAAAATTTCAAGGCAGATATCAGATAAGACAAAAGGCTTTAAAACATGGTGTTTATATCCTTGCAAGATAAAGGCATTTCAGAAGGTCTTTCAACCTAGTGGATCAAAGGGAGCATTTTGTTTGCAACTTGTACTCATCACTGCATACTTTGTTTGACTTTAATTGCCATTCTTGTTGGCTGTCAATTAACAAAACCTACCAGACTCTGCAGAGGATAACATTAATTTCTAAGTAATGGCCAATGTTGTGTGAAATATATTGTTGAATATAACTCATTCTGTGTTTGAAGACTTTAACCAAAGTCATGCTTAGAATATCATTTGTTCCCCCTCCTCACACACCAATTAACAGCAGTGCTTTACCACTGCAGTCAGTAGGATTCATTGAATTGGTTCCTTGGAGATGGGGCCACTTGGTTGGACCACTCCATTAGGAAGGCTCTCAGTCTCTCTTCACTCTGCCTGGAGGAGACCTAATTTGAAATGACTCTGTTCTCCAGAGCCCCTTTCCAATTTACAGTCCTTAAGCCTCCCAAGATTCCCAGTGAACTCTTAATTTTAAAATACAGATGAAACATCTCAGCATTGATTGATCTTATTTTTCTGGTAGTTACGTGGACTCCAAGCTAGTAGTGAGACTAAATTTACCAGTTTCATTAGCAAGTAGTGCTTGTTTATGTCAAAGCTCTTGTTTGTGTGCCTGGCAGCTGATTTGAGTATGTATGGCAATGCTAACACATGCCAGACATGTCCTTCAAGTTTCTAATAAGAGGATCAACAATATTCATGTTCACAACAGTCAGAGCTACTGCAGATGTACAAGGTGGTGGATCTCTGCCTGGCAGAAGTATTTTGGCCCTGCGTAGCATTACTGAAGAACTGGTTAACTTAGTGTGCTTGGACTACAGTGCATGCACAGCAGGTCCTTAGCTGTGTGACGAGTAAGTTAAAATGCTTGTAGCCATTTTTTAACCACTGCTCTGTATTTGCAAGTTTAAGGCTACTCAGTTTGAATTAGCTACAGTACAGAACCAGTGTAAAGAACACAAACACTGTAATTCTTGGTCTGTCAATAAGCTGAATATGCTGACACTACCTGCTTTGTTGATAATTCCAAATGGACAAAGTTTAAGTGCCCTTTCCTCTTTCGGGGCTTTGCTCTGCTGGTCTCAAAAGCCAATTATTTTTTCATGCATTGTACACATTCAGCAGTATCATTCCCTAAGATAGTATTTAATATGTAATGCTCAGAAAGGAAAGTCATCATCTGTACATGACTGCATTGTTTATGCATTTTCTTACTTCAGGATGTACAACTGTCCTCTGATAACTTTTAGAAATCTAAATACAAGATAAGATGCTGTTGCTCTTTTGACTTCTTGTCAAAAAAGCTGATTTGGTACACATTTGAAAGTTGACTAGTGAAGTGTTCATTGCTCTTTTTTTTTTTTTGCAGTTTCCATTTGAAGTTTAGAAGAACTAAATTGAGTTTCAAAATGGTTGTTTGTCTTCTCCTAGATGTTTGCTGTTTGTGGTAATGGTGAGCATCTGCGAGTGTGAAGATGCAGGCTCAATGTCAGCAAAACTGAGAATGGAGATTTTGTAAAGCTTGCTGTCTAAATTGGCACTTTGTTTCAAAATACTTAGGGAAGAACTGCTGATGTTGTTGGAAGTCATGGAACACATTATACAATTTCAAAGTCTTCAAGCATGTTTTTAGCTATTTTTCTCTTATTTTGAAGAAAGAGTCATTGTTATCTGTCAGGCAAAACTGGGGTCCTCTCCTACAACCTAATGTTGAGAGTGCTGGGCATTCTGAGGGAGAAAAACTGCACTAAGCTGAAGCTCACAGATGTGCTTTCAGTCCAGAGGGCTTGGCTTGGTTTGGTTTGGTTTGGTTTAGTTTGGTTTAGTTTGGTTTGGTTTTCCATCATCACTGTCTCTCTTGTGTGCCTGCTTAATTATTTAGTCATTTACCCTCATTCAAAATAATCAGTTGGTTACAGAAGTTGTATTAGAAGTTATATGAGGTTATATAAGTTGTATTATATATTATTATATATTATTATATATAGAAGTTACATCAGGTTATAGAAGGTATGTTAGGAAATTTTACTTCTATGTATACCTCCAACCTTTCAGGAATTACTTTACTCACTAGAGGAGTAAATGAATTTCCTTTGTCTAGCTTCTGTACTGGGGTATTAATTACACTTACAAGAATCCTGGATGGTACATTTCTAAATTTCAGATCATTGTACATGCCCCATGCCACTCCTTGGATTTTCTGATTAGTATTGGTTTAGAAAAAAACCCAAACCACAGCACAGTAAGCAAACAACCTCCTCTCAAATAACCAAATACAAACACCAACATGTAAAGTGTTGCTGGCAAACAATACTGGAAAGTATTCCTAAACTACTTATCATTATTTACTGTAATTATTACAGTTAATGTAGCTTTATGGACTTAGTATAGGGGGAAAATAAGTGTAGGTGTAGTTAAGGTTGACTAAGAATTTGAAACGTATTAGTTTTCTTAACTTCTTACAACTGAGACATTTTTCCTTTCACAGTATCACAGTATCACCAAGGTTGGAAGAGACCTCAAAGATCATCAAGTCCAACCTGTCGCCACAGACCTCATGACTAAACCATAGCACCAAGTGCCACGTCCAATCCCCTCTTAAACCCTTCCAGGGATGGTGACTCCACCACCTCCCTGGGCAGCACATTCCAATGACCAATGACTCTCTCAGTCAAGAACTTTCTCCTCACCTTGAGCCTACACTTCCCCTGGTGCAGCTTGAGACTGTGGCCTCTTGTTCTGGTGCTGGTTGCTAGAGAGAAGAGACCAACTCCCTCCTGGCTACAATCCCCCTTCAGGTAGCTGCAGACAGCAATGAGGTCTCCCCTGAGCCTTCCTCTTCTTCAGGCTAAACAATTCCAGCTCCCTCAGCCTCTCCTCATAGGGCTTGTGCTCGAGGCCTCTTCCCAGCCTCATTGTCCTTCTCTGGACATGTTCAAGTGTCTCGATGTCCTTCCTAAACTGAGGGGCCCAGAACTGGACACTGTACTCAAGGTGTGGCCTAACCAATGCAGAGTACAGGGGCAGAATGACTTCCCTGCTCCTGCTGGCCACACTGTTCCTGGTGCAGGCCAGGATGTCATTGGCCTTCTTGGCCACCTGGGCACACTGCTGGCTCATGTTTAGGTGGCTGTCAATCAGCACCTCCAGGTCCCTCTCTGTGTGGCGGCTCTCCAGCCATTCCGACCACAGCCTGGAGCTCTGCTTGGGGTTGTTGTGGCCAAAGTGCAGCACCTGGCACTTGGACTTGTTGAATGCCATCCTGTTGGACTCTGCCCATCTGTCCAGTCAGTCAAGGTCCCTCTGCAGAGCCCTTCTGCCCTCTAACAGAACAACATCTGCTCCCAACTTGGTGTCATCTGCAAATTTGCCAATGACTGACTCAATCCCCTCATCCAGCTCATCAATGAATATATTAAAGAGGATGGGGCCCAGCACTGATCCCTTGTCTGTATTTTTGAGATTGCATTTTATTTTATCTTGAAAAGCAAACCTCAAACTAAAAATAGCAAGAAACTCTTCAAATCAGTAAGGAAAAAATATTTTTATATGCAGCAGAAATAAAAATGCCCATTTTCTTTCTCTTAAAAAATTTTCTGTGCTGTACAAGTTATCTAGTGTAGGAGGACAGCTGAAATTCAGTAATGCAGTATTACTCACTGTTAAGAAATACATTTATTTGGGTAAAAACTAGTTTTGATTTAGAAGGACTTGGTGACTTTGTTCAAATAAAGTACTATAAAGCATGTGTTTGTGCTTTGCTTTATTGGGCATCATGGATACAGCCGTATAGAAGTATCAATACTGTAAAAGATCCCGGCTCAGGTATAACTAATCTCTTTTCTTTGTGACTTCATGTCATGTCTGCCTCAAATTTTGAGGTGTTAAATTCTTCTCTCTCAACAAAGTCTGATTACAAAATGTGAGTAAACTCTGTCTATTAAATAAAGAATAAATTCTTGCAATAAAGGTACAAAATGCCAAAGGTGACTTTGCAAGCTCAGCTTTCCCCCATCCCCCCACTTGTAAAAATATTCTGTAATTGCATAGCTGCATCTTATTTGTCAGTGGAACTTTCTTAGTTAGGCTTTTCTTTTGAGAGCCCAGTGAAATTAGTGTCCATGAAATTAATTTATATCTTAGATGCCTTTTAGAAGGTTATAGAAAAAAATGTTTGCTTCATATTGCTGTGAAATCATTCTAAATAATTGTGCTAAATTGTATTAAAAAGCTTCAGGATAGAGAAGACAGAGAATAGGGATAAAGGTCATGTGTAATTTCTCCTCTGCAATTCAAGTGAGGCATTTGACATTGCACAGACTACTAAAAGGCATCTTTTGCAATGGAATAGTTGGAGGGTGAAAAACATCATTCTGTCTTCTTATTCCAAGTCATACTTGTAGTTTGTCTAGAGGGACTGGTTGTCCCTCCTTCTACTGATTTACCTGGGGAGTGGAAGATAATAAAAGAAAACATTGCAATTATGTACTAATTGAGAGATATAATATATCTATGAAACTGTTTTGAAACAAATGCTGAATGGTTTGATGCTGACTGGACCAGTGAGACATCTAGTGCTCTCATACAGTTAGCATACCTGGCAGATAATTTCTCTACTTGCAGCTTTTCCAGTGCATGCTAAAATGCATTGTGATGAGTGCTTTAGACTTTCATGTGGGTTATTGAGAAAGAAGGTGTGCTCAAATCAGTGGAGCAACCTGCATGGGAGTTCAGAAAGAGAGCAGACAATGCAGAGTATTCAAGCACCAAGAAATCAGGCTGAAATGTGGTTCCTTTGGGGCTAATTTTCTTGACAGATCATTCTTAATGAGAAATGTTGAGCCTTCTGCCCATGCAGCATGACTAGCATGGTGGCACAAAGCAGTCCTGCACAACCCACTTCCAAGAAGGGGTGGGTGTGGGGTGGGGTTTGAACATACAAATAAAGTAACATGTAAAATTAAATGGAACAAGCACTGTGCTGACTTTGGCATCTTAGAGGTTAATGGACCACTGACATAAAGCAAAAGAAGTAGAACTATTTCTATATTGTGCACCTGAAAATGGAGGCAATACAAAGAACATGCTCTCTCCTTTTCCTTTGTCTCTAAAGGGAAAGGAGAAGCCACAGAAACAGTATTGACTGGAATGCCTCAAATCATTAGAACAGCTAACAGTTTCTACGGTACTGTCTCAGCAGTTTGGGGAACAGTGATGGCTAATGATTATAGAGGAACTCCATAGGACTCAGCTAAAGAAACAAATATGACAGACATGAGAATCCAGCAATCATGACACAAAAGAAATTGAAATGCTCAGTTCTTGTGTTAACTGGTCAAGGATCAGAATCTTATTTTGCCATATGTGACAGCAAGAAAAGCAGCTGTAACACACAATAATTGAAAGAGATTTCTAGTGGAGGAGGATGAGGATGTTGATAAATGTTTGTCATATCCCAGACATTCACATTACCATGTATCACAACAGGATGCCAAACTTTCAGCTGTCCTATCTTCAGCCAGGCCACTAGTTCAAATACTGACCTGCTGCCAGCTAGTCTTGGGGGATGCGATTACAGAGAGCACTTGTGCGCAATGTTATTAGGCTTCAGAAACATGACCTCTTAGGAATGCCTGACAAAATCATTCCAAGGCCAGTGCATGGATAAAGTATGGTTATTAAAAAAAACCAAGTGATTCTCCAGGGAAAGTAAAGTTGGAAAACTTCTGAGACTTAAATGGGAAATGTCCTATATTTCGGAGTAATAGAGGGAAGTAGTCAGCTTTCCGGAGGATGGAGTTCAGCCTGCAGTGATGCATAAAGATTATAAAGGTTCATTAAGCAGCATGATGCATACAGACCTTTGTCATAAAATGGTTGGGGTGGGGGACATGCAACTAGTATGTAGAAATTGTAAAGCTGAGAACTAAGATCCTAAGTTTCAGATTGGTATATTTGTCTTTTAACAGCAATTCCTACCTTGTTGTTGGATTTTGAGGTATTTTTTATCCTTTATTGATCCTTTATTGCCGTTTCCAGGTTCTACTTTAGGCAATTATATTCACAGATTTATTTTTTCGTTTGCAAAAGAGGTTTGAATATATACTGTACATATTGAACAGTCACCACAGCCCATTTTTATCAAAACAGATGATCATGACTATAGTACAACACGTTTTTCAGCTCACCTGTGTTGGATTAGATGCTTAATATCTTTTCTCTCATGTTTATTTTAAGATTCATTCTTTAATCTCATTTTCATGGAGATTTTATCTCTTTTTTTTTTTCAGCTTTTCCTAGTTTCTCTGCCTGTCACCTTTACTGTATATCTGAACCACACTTTTAATATTTCTCCTTAGACTGACTCTTAATAGTTCAAAGCAAAGCTACATATTTTAAATTGATCAAGGTTTCTGAAGCAATTATAACAACTGCTGTTGGAAGACACAGCTGCAGTTTTCATTTTGATACTATATGAAAGCTAAGTTTCTTCAAAGCCACAAATGTAAGCCAGTAACAGGCAGCTGGTAATTATTTTCTAATAAACATAGTAGGAAGTACATGGAAAACCTTGGGGGATATATTTACTGCCTGCAGAGTGATTAATAAAAGTTTCAGGACACAAAAGGAAATTCTGCCTGCAAATAAATTTGTCTATTTATTTGACTCCATTCCAAATGAACAGGTCTGTTGTGATCAAATTTACAATTTGTTTACTAACTCTCCTTTACATGTTATCTTTCAACAGACTATTGCACTTTAGGAGAAAATTGTTATTTGTTATCAACACTTAATTTCATTTAAAAAATGCTTTCAGCTTCAAATAGCTGGGTTTTTTTGTTTTGTTTTTCTCAATCCCAAGTAACTAAAAGTTTGGTATCTTCACTGTCATTCTATTTTAATTTGTTTTGCTTGTCATCAAGGGTCAGGACTGGGCCAGCCACTGGAGGAATGACAGAAGCTCTCTATTCACCCCTTTCTCTTCCCAAAGGGAAGAAAAAGAGAATAAGGGAGAGAGATTTATGGCTTTGAAAAGAAAATTGAGACAGCTTTATGAAAATATGAACAATAAAATGAAGTAGATACAAACCAATAGGGAACCCAACTCCTTGATGGCAATTGTGTTGCCTTCACCGCTGATGCTGGGGACAACCACTGGAGAAGTTCCAGACTGGACTCAGCAGCATATGGGAACTGGAATCAAGAGCTGGATTCTGGAACTGAATTCAGGAACTCAAGGACTGGGATCAAAGATAGATTCCTCCTTGGACACCAGCCATTGAAGAAAGGCTTGACCCTGGAAATCCCTCATCTTTATGCTGAATATGACATATATGTTACTTAATCCCTTGTTGGTCAGATTAAGGTCCCCTTCCTGTCTGCTTCTCCCCACAGGTGTCACCACTTACTTTCTGCACCCCAGTGTGGGGCACACGATTTAGTAGAGATCTTGGCCCACATGGGCAAGTATAAGCAAGAGTCCTTCTATACCCCAGTCCTTTGTGGCAACCAGAAGCATTGAGCATTATCAGTTCTAGAAGCAGACTGTCTGCTAAGATATACCCTTAACTGCAGAAAGCGCTGTTGCTGAGGAGAGACTGAGCTGAAATGTGAAATCACTGACCAGACTTAGTTCTGTTCTAGCTCAAGCCAGGACACTTGTAAACATCTGAGCACAGGTGAAAGTTAGTGAATGTGCAATAACCAAACTGCTTGTTTGACTGGTCAAAATTCTGTCCTGATGAGTATGGAATTTTGCCTCTTAGTTTTTCTGCTCTGTTATTATCTTTTCAGAATGTGTTTTGCTAAATAAGGTGTTTATTGAAAGATGCAAGCAGAAGAAACAAAAGCATGACAGCCAGAATCCTTGAGAAAAAACAGAGAAACTATTGATTGTGCTAGAGCCTTATTCAAAGTTGCACTCTGGCTACAAGCGGTTTGCTTTTTATGAGGCTAAGGCCTGGCTCAAAAGAAAGCATTAAACCACAACTGGACCCTGAGGGAGAGAAAGGGCAAGGGAGTTTGTGTGAGCTAAGTAGTTTTGTTCAGGGATGGTAAAAATCCTGACAAGCATGCAAGGTTACCATGTCAAAGAAGCATGTATGCTCTGGTTAGCTATTCTGTAAATCACAGGTGGAGGTAATTGGATTAGGAGAAATGCATTCCACATGCAGGAAAAGACCATGTGAAAGGAGGGAAAATATAAACTCAAACTTCTGTCAGTTTTAGCTTTGTCTTTAGATGGCGCTGTAACAAGTTTGCGTTAAGGAATTTATTTGTGTGACATCCACAAACAGGCTGTCATGAATTTCTGAACAGAGAATTATTATGACCCCTCAAACAAGTTGGTCATGTGTTACTGCCCAAGTACCAAACCCAGGAGTATTTGCTTTGAAAGAGCAAAAGGTGCCAAAAATGTTCAGTGCCTGATGAAACTGAAAGTTGTGTTTTGCCATTAAATATGTGTGTTTGTGTTTTTGTCATTTAAATCCAGCTCCTTCGTGTCACAACTTGCCATAGTTTCATATTCATGCTCTTCTGTGATGAGCCCCATTGTTTGTGGTAGTTTGCCTTGCCAGAGACTGTCTGTATTTTATCTTTTTGTAAGGACTGACATCACAATTGTGACAAATCATGAGTTTAGGTGTTTGGTTTGTTGGTTTTTTTTGGAAGGCGGCTAAATGTCTTGTAGTTGAAATGTAAGGTTCCCAGGTGCTGCTAGTTTTATCTCTGCTTTATTTCTGGACCTGAAGGCACAGCTAGACTTGAGTCATTGGCACTGCACAGAGAGCAAATAAATAGTGTAGAGATGCATAAATACACCCCAGCTTTCTACAGCAATTATTTGTGATACTAAAATGAGGTGTACCAGGACTTTAAGTCATCATTTTAGCAATGGAGAGAGAAAAGGTACCATGAGAGAAGGGCTCTAACCGATGTATGTAGTCATTATCCCTGAAGGTGACCCACCCATCCACTGAGGCAGTGACCTCAAGTACACTCAGCCCCTGCTTGAGGTGTTTTGTAAGTCTAAATTTAGTGTGTGTGTGTGTGAATAAATCTAGATTTCTGTGCATTTTCTTTGGTTATTTATTTGAGACTCATTAGGAGAATGGATTCTCCCAGTGTTTGAAGCTGGACTGCAAACCCCTGCTGACTGCACAGCTGACTTGTGGGTGCTTTCTGCTCAGCAGAAGGGACAGTTAAGGTTATTAAACAAAGCTGGTACAGTTAGATATAAACCAGTGTGCTGTAAATCATATTGGCCCCAAGATGGTAAAAATTGCATGCCATGGCCTACACCCAGCAAGCCTCTGTTGTTTTCCCTTTTTAATGCAAACCATCCTATTATGAAAGACATTGTAGTTTATCATGTACTGATGCTCCTACACCATGCCAAATCTGCTGGCATGAAAATCAGTGCAACAGAAACACCACCACCTTTAATGCTCTGATTCCTCTAGTCATTCTCTGAGCTAGATAACCAGTTGAAAATTGCTGCACACTCGATTTAGGGGTTTTGATTTAATTTTATTTTTACAAATAACTAGCATTTTAAAATGAACTGATAAAAAGCCTGGTCCCTGCTGATATGGTAGTTGCATTTGTTACTGCATTGTGTGTTAGGTGGGGAGAGTATTCTGTTACTAATGGTTTAAGTCGTGACTAATGCTATGTGCCAACAACAGAGATATAGATTCAAATTTAAATAAACTACGCAGGCAGTGTTTTACAGGATGTGTTTCTTGTTGGCAATTTGTTTTTCCTGACAGCCTAGGATCCTCAGGCCGTTGTTACACCAGCCACTGGGATTAGAACACACAGAGGATGAGTTTATAAATGTTTCAAAGCTACTGTGTTGGAACAGCAGAATTTTAAAACGTGGGAGTTTTTTAATGCTATCAGTATTCTTTTGGAAGTGGTTAATGTGAAAGAAGCCAGATTTGGTGGGGCTTGATTTTATTTTTGATGAGGCATCAGTGTTAAGACTCAGTGTCCAGAATTCTAATGATAGATGCTGGCACCAAGTGAGCTTTTGTGCAACGAGGCACAATGTTATGCCGCCAAGGCAGGTAAATGTGAAACGTTTTATTAATCCATGTAAACAAACCTGGCTGGCATGGTTATCTCCATCAGTGAGCAGTACTCTCAAACCATTGAGCACTTTTGACCACTCACTCTTCACAAAAGCTGTGCCTTTGTTGTCAGTTCAAAACAGTTCTGAAAGGTATGTAGGTATTTAAGACATGTCTTACAGAAACAGTTGCTTTTACACACAAATGTTCTAATTTAATTCAAGTCCTGCTTCAATTAAGTCATCTACAACTACCTGAAGGGAGGTTGTAGACAGGCAGAGGTTGGTCTCTTCTCCCAGGCAGCCAGCACCAGAACAAGAGGACACAGTCTCAGGCTGCACCAGGGGAGGTTTAGGCTGAATGTTAGGAAGAAGTTCTATACAGAGAGAGTGATTGTCCATTGGAATGGGCTGCCCATGGAGGTGGTGGAGTCACCTTCACTGGAGGTGTTCAGGAGGAGACTTGATGGGGTTCTTGGTGTCATGGTTTAGTTATTTAGGTGGGTTGGATTGGTTGATGGGTTGGACGCTATGATCATGAAGGTCTCTTCCAACTTGGTCTGGTCTATTCTATTCTATTCTATTCTATTCTATTCTATTCTATTCTATTCTATTCTATTCTATTCTATTCTATTCTATTCTATTCTATTCTATTCTATATTGTCTATGTATCTTCAGAAGTTTTATGACAAATATTATTTGATAGCTATGATGCTTTTGGAATATTAGAATGAAACATTCAGGTGGAAGCATATAATAATAATTGCCATAATTAGAAGCACATAAGCTTCTGATTACACAAGCTAATCTTCAGCTCAGAAGCAGAGAGAGCAAGATTCCTGCTCAAGCAGATCTTGTAGTAGTTGTTTTCAGTTCAGTTTAGCTCTGTTATTTCTGTAAAGCGTTGACTAATCAAACAGTTAGTCCATCTCTTGTACCACCTGTATTCATTGCACCCTAGTGACCTAGATTATCATTTACTATGGTCTATGTTTATGCACAGAAATAGCTGAAAGCTGCTGTGTGCTGGTGGCAATATAAGGGCAGTTCCTGATTCAACTGTTTACAATTGCTAGATAACATCTTGTTTTTCTTACACTTCTCCCTACAATCTGTCGGCTTCTCTTGTCCACTGGAAATGAGAAAGCCAGGTTAAACCTGGAAAGCTGCAGGAAGAAAAGCTTTTGATGCCAGAAGATTTTTCTACTTCAGGTCCATAAAGCACTAGATCTTGTGGGATTGATCTCTGGGTTGGATGTTGTTAAAAAGCATCTTCACAGCATTGTTTAATTATTGGGGGCTTTCTCCTTGAATGTGTTACAGAAGCATTCAGTATTTTTCACTGGCTTTATCTAACCACAAGAAAGCATGTTATGGACTTTAGAACACTGGGGTTTTTCAGGTTTTTTTTTGTTGTTGTGGTGGGTGTTTTTTTTGTGTGTGTGTGCTTTGTTTTCTTTTTTGTTTTTAATTAGAGCAATTCTTTTTAATGAGATTAGCACATGGAACATGTCTTTGAGGTGTACTCCACTGGGGCTTTCACCTTTATCACACCAATGCTTCTGAAGTTCCCCTGACAGCTGCTCACACACTCTTTTGTAAAGTATACCCTATTTCCTTATCTTTCACTCTGGCACTTCACAAGTGTCTATCCAAAGACATTCAATTCCAGATCTCTAAATTAAAAGTTGTTCCAAAGAAACACATGATAGACTGGTGGGGTTTTGTCTCTTCTATCAGCTCATGAAGTGAGATTAGGTAAAAGGTATTTTTATCCAAAATGAGGCCTCATTTTTTAATCTTTGTGTTTATCTGAAAGGTCAAAGTAAAACTTCTCAGACACAAATTCCCTGTAGTAGCAAAACAAACACATTATCAATCTGTTTATGGTCTCATTAAATCCTTTGATACTCCTGATACTGCTCCTTACTTTTAATATCTAATATAGTTGATAATAATAATTATTTTTTTCTATTCACGAGTCAGATGTGTGTTAGACTGGTTGTTTCAGAACAATAACATGGCACACATTTGTTTCATGATAATGGCTTTTGTTTAACCATAACACTTTGAACCATGTAATTATAGAATTGTGTTAATAGTCCAGTGTGGCACTGAACTAATAGATTGCTGATGTGACCATTGTAAAATGCCACAAATGTGCAACACATTTTTACTACACTACTCAAATCCTTTCTCATAGAGAAGCTCTATGCTTCACTTGGTAGGGGAAAAAAACCCAAACCCTGACCTTGTGGAGATGGTGCAAGCAAAATTCATTGCTTAGGGATACAAACTGTGCCAGTATTTATGAAGTTAAGATCTTACATTATGTCCTAGCAAATTATTCAGAATCATGATTTTACTGAGAATTATTGAACACAGTTTTTGTCATTGCTGCAGAAATAATGTTTTAAGGCTATAATATTTTCGATATTTTTATTGCTGCCCATACAAAGGTTCAGGACATAATTAGTCATTGCTTTAATTATTGTTTTGTTTTTTAGAGTAATAAATTCATTTGTTTGATACCAAACATCCCCTGCCCTGAAACCACCAAATCATGTGCTTTGTAAAGGACATTTCCATCTCTTATAAACTGGTGAAATACTACTGGAAGTGGTATTTTTCCACTGATTTATAACTACCAGGCTGCTTGTCCTCTCATTTTAGAGGTCTTGGATAATTCTTAACACCAGCTTTCATGAGTCATTTTGTTTCTAGGAATCTAATCCTTTTCCCTTCCAAGCAATGACAAAAGTCCAGTTAAATTCACCAAAGTCAAGAATAAGATTATAGCTCAAAATTGAGTAATAAGAATCTGCTGGGTCTTTGTGTCATGATTCTTAATGTGATGCTTTGCCCACAGCCACCTCTGAAAAGATGCACTGTAGAAAGGCAAATTCCAGCTTTCATAGCTGTTACTTCAAATATGATCTTTTCCAAAATGTATTTGGAAGATCAGTAAATTAAAAGGGTTTTTTTTTTTGTGCCTGTCACTGTTGGACTTTGTTAAAAGTTTGTTCCTGTAATTTGGCAGCAAGTCTGACCTCACTGACCGTGGGCCACATCCCACATGGCTTGGAGGTTGAGCAGCCCCTGAGAAACCAGAGCAAACAGCTGGACTTTTGGAGAGATTATTTCAATACACACCGAGTTCAGAATTAACTTCCACTAAACTCAGCTTGTGAGGCATCTATTCTTAGCTTTGGTTGAATGTGAGAGATTTAGCTCTTTCTAAGTCAGACTTAAGCACTCAAATCTCCATTATGGGATGCAGTAGGTGTTTTTAAATGAAGACATGAACAAAAAGCAAACTCCGTACATGGAGCAAGTACTCCAGCTATGTGTGGTTCTGCAGGAATAGAATAGAATAGAATAGAATAGAATAGAATAGAATAGAATAGAATAGAATAGAATAGAATAGAATAGAATAGAATAGACCAGGTTGGAAGAGACCTTCAAGATCATCGCATCCAACCCATCAACCAATCCAACCCACCTAATCAACTAAACCATGACACCAAGCACCCCATCAAGTCTTCTCCTGAACACCTCCAATGAAGGTGACTCCACCACCTCTATGGGCAGCCAATTCCAATGTGCAATCACTCTCTCTGTATAGAACTTATTCCTAACATTCAGCCTAAACCTCCCCTGGCACAGCCTGAGACTGTGTCCTCTTGTTCTGGTGCTGGCTGCCTGGGAGAAGAGACCAACCTCTGCCTGTCTACAACCTCCCTTCAGGTAGTTATGGAGAGCAATAAGGTCACCCCTGAGTCTCCTCAGTACTCAAGGTGTGGCCTAACCAGTGCAGAGTCCAGGGGGAGAATGACCTCCCTGCTCCTGCTGGCCTTACTGTTCCTGATGCAGGCCAGGATGCCATTGGCCCTCTTGGCTGCCTGGGCACACTGCAGGCTCATGTTCAGCCTACCATTGACCAGAACATTCAGTCTTCTGCCCCTGGAAAACTTGGATGTAAATATCTGTTGCCCTGGAGTCTTTATGATCAAGCATATTTTATTCTTTAGATCTAGAAGGAAGCAATTAACCATCTATCCATGATTTAATTCATTACTATCTAGAGTAGAAGTTAATATGTTTACTAGGTCTTACAGAAGCAATGACAGTCCTTACCTTTTTTCTTTTTTTCCAATACAGGAAGAGGGGTGAGCCTGTTAAAGTATTACTATTTATCTTGGTATAGAGTATCTAACTCCTGCTGGTGCCTTAAGATACCTTTCTGTGTGGCTTCCAGTGATAAATGGAGATTTGCTTTATAGTATACAGGCCAGTGGTTTTTTTAACACATAGTTTTGAAAGCTTCATGCTCTCATGAATTTTATTGCCTCTGGAAACAAAGTGTTGGTTATTCAATTCTGTGGCCTAACAATAATTATATAAGGTAATGCCAACTTCCACATGGAGCTATATGAAATACTTATTCTCTTTGCATCCCAATGCATGGTTATATTCTTGTGCATGCTGATACCTAGCTGGAATAGTCACATTAATTGCTCATAACAGAGAAGGATATTAGTCAACAAACATCTTTTGTGGGTAATTAAATTGAAAAGTTAAGTTGAGTGACTTAGTAATCCCTAGATACAGGAATATTTGTGAATGTCTTGTGAATCCTTCTATTTCTTTCCTACTGGATGACAAAAAGAGAAAGGGGAGGAAAAGAAAAAGGAAAAGAAAAGTAAAAAGAAAAAAAAAAAAAGACAGCTTGTGTACCACAAGGTAAAATTAGTAGGGGGAAAACTTCCTTTTCCTTTGCTCTGGATTACTTGCTTCTTGATAATTTGTTCCACTGGATGGTGTCTATACCTTTATACAATTCTATCCTACCCTTCCTCAGTCAAAAGAACCCAAGCTTCTCTCACTTAGAAAGAGATGTTTTCTTAGTGCTCTTGAGTTATTCTTAGCAGATGCATTCTAACCCTCAAAACCATACAACAGAAGTTACATTATCTACTTGTAAACGTCACAGTTAACAAAACTGAACTTATTTGAGGTATTTAAACAAATCCAACAGACAGGAGTCTAAGGCAAATCTCACTCACCAAAGCTGTTTTCCATATGTTTCAGACTGCTTGTCTTAAAAGCTCTAATACCTACACAATGCAATATTCAAGAAGAAGGCATAATCTACAACAGATTAGAAAAAAAGAATCAAACCCAGCTTAACAGCTTTTTGTTAATTTATTTTCCTGCAGGTAGCACTTTACTGTTTAGATATGACTCTGAGAAAAAAATATGAATTCATGTAAAGACAAAGAAAAGTTGTATTTTCTTCCATCATTAGGCTCTCCTCTAAGAATGCCTTATTATAACTTTGGCAGCACTGCAGGATTTATAATATTGAATACATTGTGTCAGCTCTCTTGTTTGCAGGAGGATAAAGTTCCATTATTCAGAGCTTTGCCTCAAATCCTTCCATTGTTGTACAATTAAACACAGTCCTTTTTTTAGTCCTAAACCTCATATTTCAAGAAAATAAGCTTTCAAGATGAAGAACATAGGGTTTACATATCTCAGGTGATGTATTGTGCTAGTGATACGAAACACACACATGGTTGGACACAATTTCTGTTCATTTGGGCCCTTTATTCTTTGCTTTGGCTGAAAACCATGTGCAGGCTGCAGAAAGCATAGTGACTGGCTGGGCTGGAAGGGTGTTTTCCCCCCTTTCTGTATTTAATCATCACACTTAAAACAACAGGACCTATATTCCATGATGTAAATGAAGGCTAGTGAGGTGTGTTATGCCGGTGTACTCAAGCTCTTTGCTTGGGCCCTGTGGAAAAATAGGGGTAATTTTGAGGGGATAAGGAGGACTTGCAGTTCTTACTCATTTCCATTTTCCTCTTTTCCTTTTTAAGGACACAAATGAATACCATATGTGGCTGCAATGCTTTTGGTACAGTCATGTATTCAAGCAGGTCTATAAGGATTTGGGTAGTGTGTGAAGGAGATACGGGATTATTAATTGTACTGTTTTAAATCAGGATTAGTCACCTCAAAGGCAAAATCTATGTATTCACTAAGTTTCTGCTTTGGTCTGATTTATTTATTATTTTTGTTGTAAACTGTTCTGCATCATCAGATTAAGCAAGAAGATGAATCTCAAATGGGAATGGTCCTTGTCTCACCCAAAGCTGAAACTTCTCAATCACTCAAACTCCATTGAGATGAAAACTCACAGTTCTAGTTTTCATCTACTTGAAAAATCATCTCTTTGGATGATGAGTAGTCTAAATGGATGTTTTCTTGTCCATGTAGAATTTGCAATCTAAACAGTTCTTTCCCTTGCATAAACTGCAGAACTTACTTCTAAATCCCACATTTGACCCTATATAGCTAAAAAAGAGCTTAGAAATAAGTGGATATTCACAGCAGCATAATGTTTTGGAATGTAATCAGTTTTCTGTGTTATGATCCTACTGTTATTTATCGTATTAGTGTGCTCAGATTCAGCTCATGTAACTTTTTTCTTTTGTAGCAACTTAAAATATATACCTTAACTGTTGTTATCAAGTGATATGAATGGACACTGGCAAATTTATTTCATGCTATTTAACAGCTTAAATTGCATTCATAGTTCATAAATACAAAGAAACATATTGGTTTTCTTGAAGAGGGCTATTTGGTGAACTCTTTCTCTTGCTGCTTTTCTTTCACTAATGTTCTTGCTGCAAGGGATTTTGCCCAACCAAAGGGTTTACAGATTGCTAGTACAGTAATAAAGCAGATGTTCATATAGATTTCAAAAAGTCTCCAAATTAGATTTTCTCCACACTAGATCCCTAATTTGAGAGCTCTGTTGTGGTGAAGTTTACATTTACATACAGGAAAAACTCCATGGCAGTGACATGCTGCCAGCCTAAAGATTTCTAGGAAGTCTGTTAACTAGCTTAGTGCATTATTCATAACCAGAACATCGGTTCAAATAAAGACCCCACTGTGCTGTGCCTTGCCTAGAAGAGTTTTCAGCCTAATTACCAAGTCAAGTGGTTTCTGCAAAACAAGGAGGAAACCATGGGGCAGCTTTCTGTATGGCTTGGTCAGTTCCCAGTCAGTTATTTCTTACCTACCGCCTAGTTTCCTCTGCATTCTCTGTGCACAAACTTCTGCAAATGGAAGAGAGGATTTGGTTCTGAGAGGAAGGAGATGGGGGTGACACCCTTCCTTTTTTCCCATTACAGCTGCTGATTCTTTTGTGAAAGACCTTAGCTGATTCTTTTTTTCTTTCTGAAAGCTGCCCTTTTCACTTATTTGTACAGAGTTATCAGATCCCACCTTTTGTTTTCTCTCAGCTGAGCTTGATATGTTTGACTCTATCATTACTTTGGATCAATATTTCTAGCCCCTTGATTATTTGTGTTTCAATTCAGTGACTTGTCAATATTTTTGTGCAGCAGAATGCAATATTCCAGATGCCAGCCCATCAGAACTGTGAAAAGGTGATTGCTGCCTTCCTGTGTCAGGGCTGCCAGCCTGCTGGAACTGCCACATAAACACTTTCCACCTCTCCCTCTGCTGATTAGTGGCTTGGCCCTTGGCTCTCTGAATTCAGGGCACCATTCTCTGCACCCCTCAAACACACTGAGCAGCTGTACTGTGAGAGTGTTTTATTTGTATTTATTGTTGATCATTACAAGTGATGCCTAAACAGGATTCTTTGGAAAACAAAACAAAGACCTACTCTGAGTTCTACTTGGAATAAAAGAAGAAATTCTCTTTGACTTCAGAGGTTTTTCAGTCAGGCCCTTAATGTAAGAGTTCAGATACTATTGTCAAGAAATGGTTTTGTCAATTGTTGCCTTTTGGTAGCAATTCCTCTTTCATCTTGGATTAAGATGTGTATTTTGGATCTCACATGTTAAACTTTTAAAAGCAACATGTACAGAAGTTGCATCTATTTTTGACTTCTATTTGACTGTTATTGAATATAATATAGTCAGAAAAAAGAAAATTACTCTTCATCCTTGGGGAAGAAGTACTTCTAAAGAAAACAAATCATTATTTCAGGACTCTTCAAAGATCAAAGGCATGGAAAACTTTGAGGAAGAGTGAAAGCAATATTATTTTTATCAAGATGTAGGTTTCAGTTTGAAAGAAAGGAGAGGGAAAAAGAATTTCTAAAAGATAATTTTGGAATACATCATTAAGAGAAATTTTATTAGTGGCCTCCATACATAGGATTGGTATTGTCATGATTTGTGTCAAATGTTCATTTGATATAGCATCCACCCATTTTGCCAGAGCCTTTCTTGACATAATTTGTTGACTGACTGCGGTGATCCTACAGAATACTGGATTTTAATTAAAGCAGTATATAATGATGACCTAGTTAGTATTGTTTCTCATTGTGAGTAGATCATGGAATCCAACAGAAAATTGCAGGCTAAGCAGGGTTTGCAATGAATAAATAAAATTCAGTGATATCTTCAAGATGGAATCATCCTGTGCCAGAAATATGACCTTTTAAAAAAAACCAAACAAAACAAACAAAAAACAAACAGAAAACCTACTGTTGTCTGGAAAGTCAGCTAACAATTATAGTATGCATAACTTGAACTAAGCATAAATTTACCACTGCTTTCCTAAATTATTGTCTGTAAAAAAAATTAGGACAATAAAATTGGAAGGCTGGATTCTTGGCTCGGCAGGAGTGCTTAATCCATCATTCAATTTACCCAAAGAAATGAGCTAGTGAGTAGTCCTTCTTACATCCTGTGGGGGCCCGTTCATTTAATATTAAATACATGCTTGAGTGCCTCACTTGATGTTAAATATTCAATGCATAGATAGATCCTTTGACTTCAGCAGGATTATTAGTGTACTTATATAATACATGGATTTCAGCATTCTATTAAATTGGCAAATAATGCTTGATAGTCCCTGAGAGGATCAGCTCCAAAGCCAGGACTTCACTTGGTAAATGCCATTTTTGCAAGTAGCACACTATACTTCAATGAGGCTAAGACATATGCCTCCTGGCTTTCTGAACAGCTTTATATCCTGACAAGTGTTCAGTTGTACAAATGGAGCTTGTTCGCTTTATGCTGGAGGACAAGTTGGTTGAAATGCTAAGTTTTTACTTTTCCTGGATGTACTTACGAGGAGTTTTCCAATGAAAAAGAAAGCTTTTTGTTTTCTAAGTTTTAAAAATTAATATTATATGACTACATTTGTTACATGCATAGAAGTAAGGTACAATAATTTAGTTTTTACTTGCAGGAACAAATCAGCTATTAAGAAGTGCCAACACTCTTGTACAGGATATAAATTTTTACGTTAGGGTGAGATGGTTTCTTTTTTTGTTTGCTTTGGGTTTTTTGTTTGGTGGTGTGTTTGTTTGTTTGTTTTATGATGCAAATTTGCTGATAGGTTTAAAATGACATAACCTTTTCCTAAGAGAAGGGTATTTGTGGCTTTCCCATCGAGACACTTGAACGTGTCCAGAGAAGGGCAACGAGGCTGGGGAGAGGCCTTGAGCACAAGCCCTATGAGGAGAGGCTGAGGGAGCTGGGATTGTTTAGCCTGGAGAAAAGGAGGCTCAGGGGAGACCTCATTGCTCTCTACAACTGCCTGAAAGGTGGTTGTAGCCAGGAAGGGGTTGGTCTCTTCTCTCTAGCAACCAGCACCAGAACAAGAGGACACAGTCTCAAGCTGCACCAAGGGAAGGTTAGGCTCAAGGTGAGGAGGAAGTTCTTCACTGAGAGAGTCATTGGTCATTGGAATGTGCTGCCCAGGGAGGTGGTGGAGTCACCGTCCCTGGAGGTGTTCAAGAGGGGACTGGATGTGGCACGTGGTGCCATGGTCTAGTCATGAGGTCTGTGGTGACAATTTGGACTCAATGATCTTTGAGGTCTCTTCCAACCTTGGCGATACTGTGGTACTGTGATGTCTCCTTATCAAAAACTCCTCCAAAACAGATTGCTTTTCATCCTTTTGCTCGGCTCTGGAAATTGGGGTTTGTTATATATAGCATGGAAAGAATGAGAGGGAGCTTCTAGCTACCAGCATCATTTGGCTATCACCCTAGTGGACAGAACACTTCCTGGGTATAATTTGTTTTGGTGCTATAATTGTTGCTCTCAATAAGTAAAGCAATTTTAGAATGACTAAGGCATATTGTGCATCAAATATACCATGAATGCACAGGGGATAATTATCTTAAATTGTGTTATTCCTTATTTAGCTAGATGAATGGCAAGGGATCACAGTTTTAGTGGATGGGTTCAAGAACAACAGAATTATTTTCACTTAACTGTGCGTGCATTTGTGCTTCTGGGGCCTCTGTTCAGACAATCAATACTTGTTATATTCATAGCAATAATGTAGAGATACCAAAGCAAAGACCACACTTCATTTATGTTCCACACAAAAGTAGAAGCAGATTTGATTCCTTCCCAGATTAATTTAAAGTCCAAGTCCCTACTCACCAATTGCTGTCAATACGTTTTAAATTATGCATGTGGGTAAATATCCTGTGAAAGCAATACAGATGCTGTGTACAGCAAAGTCATGGTAATAGACTGACAAAATCAAATAAAATAGAAAAATAATGAATCCCATTAATTGCTTTTTTCCTTTTGATTTTTATCAGTCTGTGATTCAGAAGCACAGAAATTGTGTTATCACAACAGATACCTGAATCATGGCTTTGAATCAGAATGTAAATGGCGCAGGGATGTGCTGCTGTTGAATAATTTCATTATAGCATTATATTGATTGGTTATTTTTAATTAAAATCTATTTTTGTATCTGACATGTGAGATTATGTAGTGCTGATAACCTTGTTCAAGGGTGAAATTTAACATTAAAATAAGAAACAGTGATATGAAATCTCCCAATGGTGAATCAATAATCAATCAGTAACACTCCTTAATTAAGTGCCAATCAGCTCTAATCATTGTATAATGTACTGTAAAACTGTTTAGACTAGAAAAAACTCAGCTGTCTCTTTCAAACTGTGACATGCAATATCACAAAATGCATTTGAAAAATGTCTTAAAATATGAGTGGGGCACTTGGGGGTTTCCTGAAGAAGTAGCAAATCCATCCCAATATAATTAATTTTCTATTTCTCTTTTCTCTGTGTCTTAGCTTTGCTATACAGAATCTTGGCATGATTTTGTAAATGCCATCATATTTTTTTACCCTGATTGTCTTTTTTCATTCACCGCCCTCGTTGAAACAAGCATGAGCTCTTGGCAGGAAGTTTGCCCTGAACCCTCTCTTACAGCTGATCCACACATTCCATTAAACTATGAAATGACACTGATGAGGTAGTGTAGTACCAGATGTCTAATTCCAGTTTTGCATCCTCACTCTATCAGTAAACTTACAAGTGGCCTTGTACTTCACCTTCTGTCTTGAGATGCCCTGAATTTCTGTAAGCTACTGAAACTGCCTGTTGTACTCCTCCTGCTATGCACAAAAAGACAGCTACTGCTGAAGGTCAGTAAAACGGGTGAGCTTGACTATTACAGTAATGCAAGGAATTAGATTCTTGATTGCAGATTAAAGGTTTTGTCTTGATTGATCTATCAGTCTTTTTCACTTCAAAGCAGAAAACACTCATTTGCCAAGACCACAGTACACTTTTATCGAGCCCTGCTAAGACAGAATGTCCGTTCTTGTTGGAGTGAAGCGGTGGGGATCTGTGGAGTTTACACATAGAGCAGAGAAGTAGTATGTGGTTATTATGAGTGCAGTGAAGGTTCAGTGAAATGTTGTTGGAAGGGTGGTGGAAGGATTGCAGTGAGATGTGGAGTATGATGTTAGGAAATGTTGGTGAAGGTTCTTGAAATGCCTTTTCACATGACGTGTTTCTTACCAAATTCATATCACATGGACCAACATTACTCTTATTGTTCTTGAACCATTTAATTTCTATTTTGCAGTTTGCCCTGTGGGGGCACACTCACTCAATACATCAACATGCTCCTTGGAATATGGGATAAAGTTATTGTAAAGTGGAAATGTCAGGTTTGGGTTAATTATAAACATCATGTTTTCTTCTCTGTTGTGTTTTAAAATAAGATGCCTATTGATAACATCAGCTTTGGTTTTATTTTAAATAAGTGTTAAATTGGGGGAGATTAGTTCATTGGATTCTGCTTACTTCTCATGTGTTAATGAGATTTGCCTTTTCATTTAGAGCTAGAAATTACATTGTGACACCAACAAATGTTTCTGCTTTCATTAATTAACATCTTACTCATCCTCCTTTAGAGGAAGCTCACATATCCATAAAGGACCCCTCTGAACACTTGCTTTTACCCCAAATACAAAAGGATCAGGTGATTTCCCTGAACTGGTTCTTATCTCACCCTGATCATTTTTGTCTGAAAAAAAAAACCAAGAAAAAGAACAAAATAAATGAAAAATTACCTGTTTTGGAGAACTGAAAAACAATTCAATTTCAGCCTTCACACATAGTACCTTATTTTAGTCTGTCTTCTAAAGCAACTTGGAATGTCCTTTGCACTCCTTATATCACTTGCTAACAGCCAATGGTCAGGTTAACTTGAAAACATTTCCTTGGCAAACTCTACAATCTAAACTGATTGCTGCTCTAAAGCCTGTCACTGTAAGGCATGCCTTGCAATCCTTGAGTCATTCTTTTGCTCCTCAGTGACTACCTCATCAATATCTTCCTGGAAGTTACAATGGTCATAGAAGCATAAAGTTGAAGTGGATTCTCTGGGACAGAATTTCTTCAGGATGAACTGAACATAATGGGAAAAGATTCATTGCAGAATTTCACTATGATGTGTGGCACATCCATAGCCACATTCATTGCTACTCGTCATTTCCATTTGTCTCATTCAGTGCACATATTCTTTTGCATTGAGACCAAACAAGACACTTAAGTAACATATTCTGATGATAAATATTTTCTCTTATTAAAGGAGCTATAAATCAAGCCTAATTAATTTTGTTTCTGTCAACTTATGTTAAAGTTACTTGAGTCATAATTTTTTTCACCACTGCATTAGCATCAGATAAGGTTGGAAAATAAGAAACTGAACATATGTTCCTCTGTTACAAATGGACTTGTAGAATCACATCAGATGAAATCAACATGTAAGCAAGCCACCACAGTAACAGCTTGAGGTAGCTGTTTTTAAAAGCAACCTCCAGTCATTGTTGACTTGGCTTAGAAGCAAATTGTGTTCTACATCACCAGCTTACCTGCTGACATTTGAATAATGCAACCTCAGAATTTGTTTCTGTTCTAGATTATTGCTCTGTAACCCATACAAATTATTTCCACCAGCTTTTAAAGGCTAAATGTTCAGCTGAATGAAATCAGGATATATCTATTATAACCACTGCTCTGATTTACATCAGTTGGTCCTAAAAATAGCAGGCATGCTATAGGCTTTTACTTTCAAGAAGATCTCCCCTGTTGAATTAAATGGACACTTCTGCAAAAAAGAAAATCAATGGCACAGCAGACCTCACTAACATTATTTTAAAACACAAATGATTTTTAGTTCTAAATCTATATACCAAAATAGATTTCCTTTGCATTTTTTCCCACTTACTCATAGCATTAGTGGTGCTGTATTTACATAAATGTGTTGGAGTGCAACTCCAGCTCCATTTGTAAGAGTTACCCAAAGTTTTGCAGCATATTTTTGTTGCCTTGGTTGCTTGGTAGGAGATGACAAAGGTACAGTCATTAAAAGTTTTTCAGATGTGTTGAATGTATTGCACATGTTCCAATGCAAGTTTGGACTTAGCAAATAGTAGAACAGTTTTGGATCTACATAGATTGCACTTGTTTGAAAATTCAAAATGCATCTAGGTGTGGTGTAGCCTATATAGCCCAGAAGACAATTTAGCCTTTGCAAAATTGTTTTATTTAAAATAAAAATATGTATTAAGAAAAAATTTTATTCTAATTAGCTTTAAATATGACATTCAATGGACCACTGATAAAATCATGACCTTTTAGAGGTGATCATTGTATTCTATTTAAGGAAAACATTTTAGAAATTATCTATTGACATAACTGTTTCCATGTCAAACTCCTCTGAGCCCACTGAATTTACAGCTGAGAACCAGCTCCAGGTACTGAATTTATCAGTAACACCAAGGTTGGAAGAGACCTCAAAGATCATTGAGTCCAACCTGTCACCACAGACCTCATGACTAGACCATGGCACCAAGTGCCACATCCAGTCCCCTCTTGAACACCTCCAGGGATGGTGACTCCACCACCTCCCTGGGCAGCACATTCCAATGACCAATGACTCTCTCAGTGAAGAACTTCCTCCTCACCTTGAGCCTAACCTTCCCTTGGTGCAGCTTGAGACTGTGTCCTCTTGTTCTGGTGCTGGTTGCTAGAGAGAAGAGACCAACCCCTTCCTGGCTACAACCACCTTTCAGGCAGTTGTAGAGAGCAATGAGGTCTCCCCTGAGCCTCCTTTTCTCCAGGCTAAACAACCCCAGCTCCCTCAGCCTCTCCTCATAGGGCTTGTGCTCAAGGCCTCTCCCCAGCCTCGTTGCCCTTCTCTGGACACGTTCAAGTGTCTCAATGTCCTTCTTAAACTGAGGGGCCCAGAACTGGACACAGATGAAATAAAGCAACCTAGTGATAGCTTTGTTTCACATGGTTTGGTGTGATTAGGTTAATCTAAAGTAAACAGCATCAACTAATATGACATTTGTTAGGAGAACACAGGATTTCATTTTGGGAGAACAGTTCTTAAATCCCATGTAAGCTCTTTCATAGGTTTAATGAGGTGAATTAATTAAATTTACACTGATTTACTCAAGCCATTTATTCTAAAGAATCTTCCAGATTTCTCTGTGACAGTTTCTGGTGCTTAGCACCATGCAGAACCACACCAGCTTCAATATTTAAATAGAAAGAAGGCTTTGATCCTCAGTATTGGATCAGTTAGCTAAGACCTAGTAAGACTATACCACTTGAAACTACTTGAGGCTCGCATCAACATTCTGAGGACTTCTGAAGAAATATTCAGCTAGAGGGGAACAACAGAAATATGAACCATTTTATTTGTTTTTTGAAAACGTGCTTTTCTCTAGCAAGACAAATAATCTGTAAATCTCAGGTGATTTTGATTCTGATACTTTGAGCTCCTGATTAGATTTTGACAAATAAAATGTTCCCTGTCCTAAGACTGCAGATCAGGGCTGCACACAAAACCTGCCAATTTCATTTTTGGTTTCAGCCAGGTTACACAGATATGAAAGCTGTAATATATTACATGTTGATGTCGTCGCTTCTCTTGCATTCTGATAATTCCCTTTTTTTAATTTAGGGGAGATTACACTTAAGAGCAGAAAAAGAGCCAAGGCTTGTCATAAATTGTAGGCCACTTAGCAAACTTTTAAACAGATAATGCAGTCTATAAACCTGCCTTTTCTCCAATTAAAAATAAGCCCTAGAATAGTTTATAGCTCAAAACAGTCATTTAAAAGAAACATTCCTTTTTGCTATGATTGTACAATACAAGTCAGTGAGAGAAAACACTTTAAATAGTCACAACTTGTACATGACATAAAGGCTAATTTAATTTTCACTCTCTGTGAAATGGTGTATTTCCAGGAGCATAACAAAATCAGGAGAAGATGGCATGTTTGGTGAACTTATACCAGTTTCTAAAATACCTCAAATGACTTTTATACAGTGATAATATTTCATTGGCTCATGTAGTCAATAAAATGCACATTAACATACTTCTCTTTTTGCTAGTAGTGTATTAGTTGAAGAAGACAGTGCTGCAATATCCATTACCTATATCTCACGTGATTCAATGCAAACACAAAGTTCCAAACTTCATACTTGCCATGTGCTGTTCCCAGTTCCCAAATTGCCTGATGCATCCTCTATATCCCAGAGCACATTCTGGACTGAGGTGGCACAAGGGAAGTGCATCACAATAGAAATTACAGCTCTTGTAATTTAAAGATATTCAGCGGTGAATGAATTTCAAAAGTCAGTCATTTATCTAGTAACAGCAGGAGAGAAAGCTTTAAAAAGAGCTGAGAAAAAGGAAATTTTTTAAAAACGATTTTGGGGTTGGGGGAAAGTGTCTAATGCAAGAGAGAAGAAATGTGGTACAGGATGAGAGTAAATCCTACTGTGGGGAAATGAGGCTTCGGAACAAACATTTTTGGAAAAGGTCAGAGAGATATAACAGGAGGCTGTTAGGAGAAAGCTATGAAAGAACAAAGGCTGTGTCCATGGGATGAGAATTTATATCCATTATAATACATAGAGGCACAAGAAAAATCTGCATGAATCCTGAATTTGATGAGAAAAGGATGTCATCACATTATATACCAGGATACTTATGGAACTTAAAGACTCCCGCGGTTTGGACACCTTCTGGCTGTTCTGTCATATGGACAGACTTTGCCTGGAGCTCAAGAACCAATTAGAAAATGGGAACAACCAGAAGAAATGATAGACCATGGTGTGATTGCTCTCCTTTATCCCCCTCCCTCTCCCCAGTGCAAGATAAATCAGAACAAGATATTGTGCTAAGTAATACCAAAGTGTTATTTTCCCTGTCTACAGGATGTTCCATCATTGTGCCTTTGTTAATAGTTATGGGAGATACAGAAAAAAGCTAGAAACCCAAAACCAGAGCTACACAAATCAGCATTTTTCTGTCATTTTTCGGTATTTGAGATGCACTTTAACATCTGCCAAGCAGGAGACAGTGACTGAAAGCACCTTTTAGTTGATATTTGTTTTGCTACTTAGGAATTCTCAGAACCACAAATTAACAGTTCCTGAACAAGGGAGCTCTCTCAGGCAATACAGCTGGTACAACTGGATGGAAGAACAGTGAGTGCTGGTTGAAGCTCTGCGGAGTAGAGGTGAACAGAAGCTATTGCTTTACTTTCAGAAGATGGCATTTACCTCATACAGGCTCTTAGGTGTGTTGGCAGGAAATTAGTTTGTATCTGGCCTCACTGATAACATACAAAGTCTATACAGTTTCTGTCAGGCCTCACATGAAATAACTGGGGGCTTCAAAGCCTTATGCCTGTGTCATACAACTGCCCGATGTTAAAAGGCAGCTCAATAACTGGCTATTGTGACTGCCACAAAATATAGTCTTAACAGTGCTGACACCTACACTGTATTCAGTGTCCTCTTGTGTGCCTTTCACTTTATATGTATTTTCATTCTGCTTTAATCATGACGCCTTAGAGAGGAATTGTTAGTTTAATCAGTTCTTTATACTTGTGTAGTCTGATTAATGCCTACCAGGGCATGTTGTTTGTGTTATATCTTCATACTCTGGTCTCAGCTGTGGTGTTTTTAGTGTTCCCTGGCTAGTGATAAAAGGGCCAACTGCTGAACAGCTGCATTAACCATAGTTCCTCATTAATGCTGTTTCAGCTTACTGGGAGGGGGTTGCTTTCATGTCTGGGCCTTCCTTCAGGCTTCCAGGAAAGTCTGGAAGTTGTGATGGGCTCTCAGCTACTGAGGTTATGTTAGACGTAGGTTGTGGATGCTTCACCGTAGGTAACAATTTTCTAATGCGTTCTTGATTTGTTTGCAGTAGTGTGTTACTCTTGTCTTTTGATGTTGTAACCACTTCTATGTGTATTTTGCAAAGCCAGGTGTTTATTTATGCAGATTGGGGAAAGTTTTAGACCTGTATGGCTAAATGGTACAGCTGCTATGTAAAATTTATGGGGAAAGTGTAATGTCAGGCACCAATGAGTCCATGCTAGTAGGATCTTTTCAAGGAAATCACTGCTAACTGCAACATTTGAATCACTATGTAGATCAGGTGTCAGTCAAGCTCAAAGCAAGGCTAAAGATGTTTCCCCATATACACATTTAGTCATTTGTTTCCTAACATAACTTTTTCACTAAAAAAAGACCCTGTTCATCTAGACTGATTTGTACTATGTTCATTATCTAGGACCTTACAGAGTGAGCAGGGCACAGAACATACTTAATGGGTCTTTCTGAATCATTTTGTCATCTTCTTGGAGGATGGATCTGTACAGAATTTCTTGTGCCTTTATTTTACCTTCAGCTTTAAGAAATCGTCACGTATCTGTCAAACATATAAGCAGTTACCAGGATTTCATTGCTTGTTAACTACCCTTTCTGTCTTTTAGAGAAAATACTTTCCCTCAGTAAGTGTAGCTCAGTCATGTCCTGGTTTAAATTTAAATATCTCTTAAGCATTGAGGTAGCCTTATTCTGTCTAATACAAATGTGGGAGGCATTAAAGACTGGCCACTGGAGCAATTTCATTTTAATAGAATACCTCCAATTCTCTTTTTTTGCTTAGCACTGTCTGTTTTAGGATCATAGCCCTGGGAACTGCACTTAGTAAAATATTGAATGGTGCAATAGCTGCATTCAAGTACTACCAGAGCAATTCCAGCAGTATCTTATTTCGAGCTACGGTGTGGGATTTGGTTGTGGTTCTCAATAATTTCAAGTCATGTATGTATTAGCTTTTGCAGATTTTCTCCTGATTTGTTGACTGGGTTGCAGAGCTGATGCAGTTCCTCAATGTAACTGTCCTGCATATGTAACTATTCTTATGGAATCCAGTCCTGAGTTTCTAAATCCTGGTTACTGGAGATCTTTCTTCAGAAGCCCCACAGATACTGCGGTTATGCCGAACTCCAGATGAAGTTGTTGGACTTTATGAAAGAGGGAGAGTTAAACCAGTCTTTTCTTCTGAATTTCTTGAGTTGTGTTATTTTAATTTGGTTCTACTCTAGAGATGAATGGCATGTGCCTATGCTTTCTGTGCCACAATCTAAGGGGGCTTAATGATTTATTTCTTTTTGTTAATAGCTGTTCTGGAATCCAAAATGAAATATGGTTCAAGTCTGAGAAGCACCTCAATACTTTGTCCCTGACACTATCTAGCAATCAAGAGTAAAAGACTATCACAGTACTACATTCAACTCCTTAAAACACTAATTGTTTTGCTCTTTAACAACAAAATTTGCCATAAATGATGCTTTCCCCCCTTATGGCTGTTCCTATGTGTAGAAATCTGCTTTCTGATTTATTTATAGTGAACTTGTTCTTGGAATGAAATAAAAAACCAACCAGCCAGAAGCAAAAGCCAAAGTACTTTGAAAATTAATTTATCTTGGAATTTTCATTAATTTAATTATTTCTTAAATAAAAAGTAGCATTGAGAAGATAGAACTTCATTAACAGATCTACCCTTGTATCAGTTCTTCAGGCTGAGCTACAGAAATATGATTTGCTGTTACTGTGAGCCTTGTAGTTGATCATACCAGCAGATCAGCCTTTTTATTGTTAGAGTTACTTGCACTGAGATATTATTATTAATTTTTTCTAATATATGTATATGTGTGTATATATATGTATGGAGAGAGATAGAGGGATGTAAATCAATATTTGGGCTTAGAAGAAGGAAGCCTGGATTGCTAAGGTCCAATTTGCTTAATAAGAATAGTGTTCATAGAGAGAAACAATGACAATCATAAGGGTATTTGGTTTGCTTTTGATGACGTTTGGTTTGGTTTAGTTATTTTTGTTTTGCTTGGCTTTGAGATCTTTTTTTGGTTTTCTTTCTCATCTCACATAGGCATAAAGACCTCAGATTAATTGAAAATGCTAGGCAAGAAGGGGGTGGGGGGATGGAGGGAGTGGGGAATACAGCTCCTCTTGCTGTTGCATCACTCTTTCCAAGCTGAATCAACAACACGCACTATAACCCTCCTTTCAGTTCTTCTGTTAAGACAGCTCAAATGTGTTGCATCAATTTCCTCTGTTTCAGGTGACTTTGTGCATTTACTGTGAATGAGGAGGGCTTTGGTAGAAGGCTGTAGAATCACAAACTAATATAAATGACAGGGGGAAGGAACCTTCTAGGTGTCTTTCTGCCTGTTGCACGGATGTATGTCTTAAACTATGTGCAACAGTGACTAACTTGGTCAAAGCTGGCACCCGAATTTTCAGAGAGAAAGTCATGACTTCTTTTAACCTTGTGTTATAATACCTTCAAGGTGCACAACTTAAGAGTCTCACTTTTTCTGGTTCAGGTTTAGGGAAATATTGACTCCTGATAAATTTTGGGGGGTTTGCCAAAGTACAAGATATCTGTTGATATATTAGTGAAAGGTGGGTCTGATCAAAACTGCATTTGTTCAGGTGTATCTAGCAGATGAAAGCCCTGAACAGTGACAATTCTGGTCAGGTGCAGGTACAAGTGAGTAGCTGTGCAGCAGTCCATACAGAAGGAATTGGCAAATGAAATAATTTGAAGTGTGTAGTGCTGCAGCTGATTACAATTTTGATCTCTTCTGCACACATATGCTGATTACTGTGCTAAGGGGCTATGCTTCTGTTAGGGAGTCCAGTGTGGAGCCTGATAACAAAGCCGATGGGAAGAATCCAATTGATGAGATGGCACAGGCAGGCCATTATGTTCGTAGTTCTCTTTCAAAGGAGAGTCACCAAGGCAACTCTTCTTCTAAAACTAAAAAGAAGCTTTTCCCTACTTAAAAATGCACAAACTAGTGCATTTATGATCTTCCTCACTATCTCCTCAATTCTTTTGGCAGCATCTTCTAGTCAGTACACTTTAAACTTGGATATCTAGAGCAAAAATTGCAACACTAATAAAGGGACTGTTAGCAGTTACATGCTTATTTGTAGACACCTTGTACTAGTTTTTTTCAGAACATTCACATTTTGCCATCTTCTATAGTAATGTATTTTATGGAATAATTGCTTGGGGCAAAATGAAATTAACTGTTCAAATATTTGATTTTGTTTTCTTGCTCTACTTTGTAATGCATGACCTTGCATTCTTTCTCATGAATTCCTAAAAGACAGAATTGTTCTTCCTCTAAGAGTATAAAAGTCAGATGGGGAGGTTTATTTTCCTAGCTGTATCATTTTGTAGGTTAGAAGAAGAAAGGAGCTGAAAATCCTAACCCTTGTGTCCTTGATGTTAAGATAAATATTTGCCTTACAAAGGACAGGAGAATTTGACCTTGAGGGGCAAAAGTTTATTTTATTTCCTATTCTTTCTCTTAATAGCTGCTATTACTTCAAAACCATTTTGCTAATTTGTAGTCTATATCAAATGAAAAGGCAAAAAAGGCCTCTTTTCTGCAAGCTGTGTACATTGAAGTGAGCAGGGAAACAGAAGCTCTCAAACCCCTCTGTTCCCACAGAATGGTAGTGATTCACCCAAATACATGCAGATAAGAGCCAGAGGCAACCCTTCAATATGTGTAGAGAAACTCAAAACCATTGCCTCAATTTATAAAGCAGGGTTTAAAATTCTGTTTCACTACATTTGTGAAATGGCTGAGTCAATAAAACAATGGGATGATACAGAAGGTTGTGAGAGGTCCCCTTCAGCTTTCATCTCTGGACAGCTCCTCTCCTTATGTATACACGGTCCAGTGCTATCCATAAATCTTCAATGATTTCTGCTCCTTCCTGGAGCTGTCCAAACCTGAGGGAGAAGTTAACAGCCCCAATAAGTGAGCTGTTTGGAATTAAAGTTGAAAGTGTGGAAACAGGAGTGTGAAGTCTGAATATGCTTTGAGACTTAAGGGAATTAAATCTTGAGAGACCATGCCAAAAAATGTTTAGGGCACTTAGCTGGCTTTTGGTACTAAAGAGGGTTGGTGAGTGCTGAAGCCTGATATTATGATTCATTATGAGCTTCTAGTCTTACTCCTTTGGCATAGCTTGTGTTTTCGTAAATCCTTAAATTTTCTCATGTCTCTGGATTTTTTTTCTAAGTTGACTCCTATATTCTGTTCTCTAGTGTCTTTAAAATGTTATTCAAGCGTATTAGGAGTAGGAGGGAAGTTATAATGTCTCTTTTTTTAATTACTTTTTTTTTTCCCGAGATATTTCAATGTAGTTTTCAAAATAATTTATTGTTCGCCTGTGATAATACTTCAAGGGAAGAGTAGCCTTGGTGTTACTCAGGAATTTCACATACACGTGACCTTGATAGTAGAAGAACCAGTGAAATGATGCTATAACATACATATCATATGTTCTTAACACCTGAAAAGTCTTGATCCTGAACTTGTACTTTTTTTCTTGCGTTGTGATAAGCTCAGGATATATTATGCAGTAGAGGGCAGAAGGGCTCTGCAGAGGGACCTCGACCAACTGGTCAGTAGCTCCAGCAAACCAGGCACAGTGTGACACACAGCTGCAGAGACATTGGAGCTTTAGCTCTCCTATTCTTTGTTCATTCTGGCAGGAATAGGCAAACATCGTCAGAGCAAGAGGACACAGTCTCAAGCTGCACTAGGGGAAGTGTAAGCTCAAGATGAGGAGAAAGTTCTTCACAGAGAGTTGTTAGCCTTTGGAATGTGCTGCCCAGGGAGGTGGTGTAGTCCCCGGAGGTGTTCAAGAGGGTACTGGACGTGGCCCTTAGTGCCATGGTCTAGTCATGAGGTCTATGGTGACAGGTTGGACTCGATGATCTTTGAGGTCTCTTCCAACCTTGGTGATACTGTGATACTGTGTATAAAATCTTGTGTGTTCTGTGCTTCACTGGAAAAGCATTAGACCTGAAAACTCTCCTTTGTTTTCTATTCATGGGTATTTGCCAAAGCATTCCTTCCCTTTACACAAAATTTTCCACCTGAATAAAAGCAAGCATGGTGGATAGCAGTTACAAGAGCAGCCTTTGGTAGCCCTCCTTTCATATCTTAGAGGGCTGGAGGAGTAGAAGAGCCTATGAATTCATTTTCAACTATGCCTTGAAGGATGGCCAGCAAAAAAAACTTGCTGAGCACACTGATCCATTTTTGTGTGCATTGAAGTGCTGCTCAGTCCCATTTGAGGTATTTCGATGAAAGCTTTCCTTTTCCCTCCTTCTGTACAAAGATTGCCTCTTTCTGGAAGAACAATGCTGTGGAAGTCATGGAGTTGAATACTCCATGACAAATAAAGCTCTTCACTTTTCAGCAGTTATTGGGACGCTTCGGTCTGTATCATGAGTGTCAAGCTGGTTTTGAATTCTGTTCTAATAATGCACACTTCTGCTGCTGAGAACAAAATCACATTGCTTTTAGAAAGCATTTTCTACAGTCACCAACTGTGATTTCTTGGTCAGCTTCTGGGTATCAGGAAGACTTTAAAAAGCAAGTGTTAGCTGATATAACCTAAACTATCAGTTAAGAACAGCCAGCAAGGAAAGCAAGCTGCTAAACAAGGATGGACTATAACATGCTCTTTACACTAATATGGAAAGAAGACACTATTAAATATAAGTTTAAGTTAACATTATTGAAAGCATCTGTCAAGTTTGCAGAAAATATGTTTGTATTTGCACTTTCTCCATGCATGAGTTAGAAGCTTGTGATGGAATTACACAATGACAATTGACAGGTATCTTCTTTGTCTTCTTTAGTTTTGCAGAATCATAATAAAAGTCTGCAGTGTTCACTTTTTCTTTTGTCATCTGAGATAAATACAGGATATTTGTCTCTTTAGGTGGATTTGTATGAATCTTTTCCCCTGGTCTTTAATGTCTGAATTGGGTCTGTTTCTTAGGTTTTAATGACACCTGATCAGTAGTTGAAAGTGTTACATAAATGCAGAAAGATGATTGTTATCTCAGATGACAAAGAAAAGCTGATGTGGCTTTAACTCCATAAATTAACATTTAGAGCAGCATTCTTGAAAGGTAAATACCTTTCAACCTTATCTCAAATCCTAGCTGCTTGTATGTAACACTACCATTAAGTTAGGGAAGAGAAAAATGTCTGGTTTATTAAAACCAAAAAGGCACAGATTTTCAGAACTTCCTGCGTTCCTAAGTGTATGCAATTCTCAAAAATGCACAAGTAATTGTGGTGAGTAAATACCCAGCTGGTGTATTGGGTACACAAATACACATCTGTACCTGTAAATGAGGGGAGGGCCTGCAGAGCTCCCTCAGAATTAACTTCAATATGCAAGAATGTTACACAAGATCTAGGGGGAATGGAATGAAGCTGGAGGTGGGGAGATTCAGGCTGGACGTGAGGAGGAAGTTCTTCACCATGAGAGTGGTGAAGCCCTGGAATGGGTTGTCCAGGGAGGTGGTTGAGGCCCCGTCCCTGGAGGTGTTTAAGACCAGGCTGGATGAGGCTCTGGCCAGCCTGATCTAGTGTGGGGTGTCCCTACCCATGGCAGGGGTTGGAACTAGATGATCCTTGTGGTCCCTTCCAACCCTGACTGATACTATACTATGATACTATGATCAGTTGGCTCAAGCACCTGTATTCTGTGAAAGTGTTCAGATTAGGGAAAGATAAGCTCTGGCTTTTGGAATTGATAATCAGAATATGTAACGTGAGTCGTGTTTATGCATTCAGACAGTGGTAACTGGGTTAGGGTCATGAAGAAACTAAACAAGTCAGATGTGACTGCCAGCTGTGATTCTCAGATTCATGTGAACATGACAAACTCTTCACTCAAAATTCATTAAATATTTAATAAGCACGGGGAAATGTTTCAAGTGAAGCCTACGTTGTTAATATTTGTTGCAAAGGAGATATTTATAGAAACATTCCATGTTTGACATGTTATCTATTAAATATTTTTTCTGCAAAATTGGATCAGATCACCTATTTAGAGGCAGAACACAGGATAACTAGTGTAAGCTAGCTTTTAGAATAGTGCATCCAAATGTTCGTGTAGAAGCAATTTCAAAGGGATTGAAACACATCAAAGTGGAAAAATATTTCAGAAAGTTCTTGTGGCTGTTGATATTTTTAGCTAGTTAAAGGGGCTGCATGTTAGAAGTGGGAGTTGTACCTACAATTCCCAACAAACTTTTAAAAGCATAGTTCAAGGTCATCCTAATATTAATGAGGTCTTTCAACCACCCACCCGCCTAAACAAAGTGTGCAGAACTGGACCTGAGAAACACATGTTGATAACAATATTCCTTGAGTGTTCTCCATAGACATAGATAGAATAGAATAAACCAGGTTAGAAGAGACCTTTGCGATTATCGCGTCCAACCTTTCATCCAACCCACCCAATCAACTAAACCATGCAACCAAGCACCCTATCAAGTCTCCTCCTAAACACCTCCAATGATGGTGACTCCACCACCTCCCCAGGCAGCCCATTCTAATGGGCAATCACTCTCTCTGTAGAATTTCTTCCTAACCTCCAGCCTAAACCTGCCCTGGTGCAGCTTGAGACTGTGTCCTCTTGTTCTGGTGCTGGTTGCCTGGGAGAAGAGACCAACCTCCACCTGTCTACAACCTCCCTTCAGGTAGTTGTAGAAAGCAAGAAGGTCACCCCTGAGTATCCTCTTCTCCAGGCTAAACATCCCCAGCTCCCTCAGCCTTTCCTCATAGGGCTTGTGTTCCAAACCCCTCACCAACTTCGTTGCCCTTCTCTGGACAAGTTCCAGCAAGTCAACATCCTTCCTAAACTGTGGTTCCCAGAACTGGACACAGGACTCAAGGTGTGGCCTAACCAGTGCAGTGTACAGGGGCAGAATGACCTCCCTGCTCCTGCTGGCCTCACTGTTCCTGACACAGGCCAGGATGCCCTCTTAGCTGCCTGGGCACACTGTAGGCTCATGTTCAGCCTACCATCGACCAGTACCCCCAGGTCCCTCTCTGCCTGGCATTCTCCAGCCACTCTGACCCCAGCCTGTAGCACTGCATGGGGTTGTTGTGGCCAATGTGCAGAACCCGGCACTTGGATGTGTTCAATCTCATGCTGTTGGATTCTGCCCCGCTGTCCAGCCTGTCGAGGTTCCTCTGCAAAGCCCCTCTACCCTTCAGGAGATCAACATCTGCCCCCAGTTTGGTGTCATCTGCAAATTCACTGATGATGGACTCAATGCCCTCATCCAGATCATCAATGAAGATGTTAAAGAGCATGGGGCCCAGCACTGATCCTTGGGGCACATCACTAGTGGCTGGCCACCAGATGGATGTGGCACCATTCACCACCAGATCCTGATGTTATGCAAAGCCTTGCTGCAATCAAAAGTGCAATGTGGGTAGGATATATTGTCAAGTTAGGATGGCTCCTGACAACTCTGTTTGTACCAATCCTCCGTCTTTAAAACACAAAACATCAAGAAAACACCAAGTGAAATGGAGTTCCTTCATGTGAAGGATAATTGCAAGCACCTGTTAATGTGGAAAAAATGCCTGCTGGAAATAGGTCTGCAATAGCAGCAGCTTGTTTAGAATGAGCAAGCTGTGATAATAAGGGAGAAATCCCAGTTTCTCTAATTCACTGGGCCAATCTGAGAGAAATTAATGTATGTTGCTGTAAACTGGGCCCCCAGAACTGGCAAGTGGTATTGAAAATCTGGAATTAGAGCTCTGCTGTATTCTCTGCACAAAAAGCTTGAACTTGGTATCTTGCTTTTACCAATTCAAATATCATTCCTGTAACATTGCAGAGAGTGTAATGCACAACTTAGAAACATTAGATTAGCTTATGTTAAGCCAAATGTGTGAAAGTGAAAAACTAAATATAATGAACTCCGATTTTGGGTTCCCCCAGTTGCTAGTTCCTTCAGTACCTCATCACTCACGGAGACACAGCTGCAGTACTTCTCATCCTTTTGAAAAGGACTGTTTAGTGACTGAATTTGTTAACGGCCAGCAGAATATATGTCTATACATCCACATTAGGAAAATAACCATTTGTGTTCTTTACCTAAGATTTCAGCCTAAAGTGTATTACTAAGTTAGCTTGTATAATGCTCTCAGGGCTATTACAGATATCACATTTAAAGGCTAAGAAACTGCTTTGCTGGGTGATATTAATTTTTTTCTTGTTTTTCTGCACACAGCAGTGCTTAGTCTTCACATTTCACCGTGCAGTGCTCTAAATAGCCATAAGACAAAGGGAGTCTGCTCTGAGAAAAATCTTTGTCCAATAGAAATTCACACATTTTGTAAGCAAACAAAGAAACAAACCCCACCCAAAACCAAATCAAATTCAAAACAACCACAAACTAATTTTTACGTTTGGACAAAGCCCTAAATCTTGTGAAATAATAATGGAAAAATCTTTAAGTAGGAGCATAACAGTAAACACAGCAAAACCTGTCATAGTTCCAATAATAAAACACTTTGCTTATATATTTACCAGATCCTGAATAGCATCAGTGCTGGATGAGTTTATGGAAGCTGTATCTAGGACCCCAAAGAGCTTGTTGAATTGCAGTGAACAAGAGATTGAAATGAACTTGTGCAAGAAAAAAGAGGGAAACCAAACACACTGTTTTGTTCCATATTTTCAAAATAAACCTGACATGCTTCTATGAAACATTTGTAGTTTGATATGAAAACAAAATTCTTGGATTTTAAATTAGAGTGGCTTTTGTTTTTTCCCCCAATTATATGATGGGGCTTTAGGTAAGGCAAGTAAGCAAGCATTGCTTTATTAGTTTTAGAGAAACATGAGTATTTCCTTTACCCTCTGAAGTCCAAATGTAAGATCTGAACATGTTGATGCAAGAAAATAAGTTAATTTAGTGGAAAAAAAAAGAAAAAGAGATATTATTTCCTAGTATTTTGTTAGATGCTTTATTTCTGATGAAAATAATTTGGTTTCCCTAATAAATGTTAGGAGTTGTCGGTGTGTTTGGAATGGAGCTTATTCTAGGACTAAAATGAACAGCACTCTCAAGTGAGAGACTGTTGAGAGGTGTGAGAAAAACAAATCATTTAATGCCATCCAGAACAGGGCCTGACTAATCAGTGTGTTGTTCATAGCTCCTTGCTGTTTGGAGGACAGGATAGTATAATTTAGTGAAATATTTGTACAACAATGCTTGCAAATTTGGGAAAACAGAATTTGGATTAAGACAGGATTATTTTTGTTCTTATCCTTCTCTTCTTTTCCCCTGTTTAGTTATTTATTTATTTTGGTGAATGTGAGCAGCACTGCTGTACATGCATAAAGAAAATGGCTTATTTTCTTTGAAGTGTCAATAACATTGTCAGGCATTTATCTAAGTAAACACACAGCAGAATGATTAACTTGGGGTGAAGCTGAATGCATGAGATACAAATTAATTTTAGCATTGTTTATAAGCTGCACACTACACAAAATACAGAGTGCTTAGCACAGGGGAAAAGTACTAAGCCATGTAAAAAATGTCAGAATGAGATATGAGAAATTAGTTGTTATGTGATGAGTTTTGGAAAGAAGCCCTGGTTTGAATCAGTAAAATCATTACCAAAGACTTTTCTTGACATCAGGTTGATGTAGTCTAAGCTTGAAAAATGGCATTTGCAGTGCTTCACAAAGTGATGAAGAATCCATGTGACATTGTGGTCAAGCAGGAAATGTCATCTGCTATATGTGTGTCCTTGCACCTGGTACCGGAAAGCTCTCCATTTTCTCTGGCATCTCTGAGCTCTACCAATATATAATTCTGAAAATCAAGAAAGAAGAGAAGGAAAAAAAGCTTTGTGAAGACAGGCATGTTGGTACAGTTTCGTATCCATTCCGCAGAACATTTTCTAATTACAACCTGATTAAAACCTTCTGAGACCAATGCACGACCCCCTTTGATATTACAGATCTGAGCTCAATCTTATTAATCAGGTCTGTTAGTGGGTACAAAAGAATGCAGATGCAGGAATTAGTATCCTCTTTATGTGAGGAAGGAAAAGCAGAAATATTCAGGTGTACAGATAAAGCCAGTCAAAGAACCATGTGTCCTGAATCTCCTTTCTGAAGCAAACAAGTAAACAAACTAGTCAGGCTATGTCTGCAACAAGAGAGATAAGGTTTCTTAGAAAGCACATGGTGAAGCCCCTAAAATTCAGACTTGGCTTGAAAAGCCTCTTATAATGTCATGATATTGTCTTTTGGCTTTATTGACTAACTAGCTAATGTTATATTAAACTCATCATGTGTATGGTTAACATCCAAGTCATGTTCCTGCACAGAATGGTTACAGCTGTTTTGATACTGCTCATTGTTAAACTGAAAATCTGTATGTAAATTGTAATGTAAGGATCTCTTTCAGTTTTATGTTTACACCATTTATTTTAAAATGCACAGCAAAAACAATTTAGAAAAACAGAGGAGAAAAGTTAATTTACTTCTTCAAGGAGGCATCACCCTGTATTTATAGTTTGGTAAACACGGCATTAATCAGCTGGAAAATGCTCAGCAAAATATAAAACTGGTATGGGCTCCAGCTCAGAGAAATATGTGTAGCAAAATATATCTAGTTTCTGTACTTCAAAAGGCAGTGCAAAGCTGCAGAACCTGTGGGAAAATCAATTTTCTGCAGCATCAGTGCCTTGCACAAAATTTTGCTGTGCACCATCTAGATTTTTTTTCTTTTCTTTTTAGTTTAACTGATTTACTTCTGCTCCTCTATCTAGCAGCTGGGCTACAAATCATTCTGGTTGATCCTACAAGTACTGTTGAAACACTTGTTTGAAGAGAAAAAAATAAAAGCTTGATGCTACTGAAAGAAGCTGCATGCAACACACATTTCTTCATCCCTTTTTACCTTTGTGCTTTGTGGCTCGAGCCTGATTTCCACTAAAAAGCAGGATGCAGTGATTTGAGAATCTCCACTGGCTTCAGACAGTCCCAGTGAGATAGCTCACTGGGTAGTTCTCTGAGCAGCATAACGTGTTCCTCTGTGTGTTTTTGAAGAGACATGACTGAGCCCCACCTCACTAGCATGTATGCTGTTCTGTGTACCAAAAGGTAATTATCAGGCAGCTGTGAGTTGATCAAATCTTCACTGAAGGAAATAGACAGAACCTGCCTACGTGCATTTGTTCTGCTGAGAGAAGTGACAAAACGTGTCCCCAATACGGTTTTCATGGTTCTGTGTCAGGATGAGTTTTTAAGAATCATCCCCAGAGAATAAACATGCTATATTCCTTCTTTGATGTGCTGCCCAGGGACTTCAAAGAAAAACTTATACTAAACACATCCTCTTAAAAAATGCTTTGTTTATAAATCCCAGTTAAAATTACTAATGCAATTTCAGCTTGACTTTTGAGATTACATTAGATTTCATTTTAGATAATATTACTATTGCTGTCCCTGGGATTTGTCTGTACCATTATAAAGATGCATTTCTTATGTAAACTCCAGTCTGAACATGGTACATAATCTATCCTTATTTCACATGGTGATACTTTCTTATTTGGATCTTTTCAACTGAGTGCCTTCTCCATCACTGCTGGTGCTTACTGTTTGGAGGAGAGAGGAATGTATTACAGTAAGCGGTGTGGCTTTACTGGCTTGAAAACATTGTTCAATCTTGTGAAGCAAGATCAGGCTCCCTAATGTAAAATGCATTACTACTAGCACTGGGAGATTCAATTATCGTCTTTCTCTTCCGAGACATGTCTTCTGAAAAAGCAATGGGGAAAAGTAAACTGTTGAAAGTTTGAAAGATCGGTGATTTACCATTTCACAACTTGAAATATTTTCTGTCTCCTTTCTGACTGGCATTCAACAGCATGATAATCGGGTCATTTGACTGTCAATGTACACAAGAGACACTGGTTATAAACCAAGGTTTAATTATAAAGGTGCAGATGTAGAGACACAGGCAGCTTTAGAGATTTTTAGATGAAAATGTGATGATCTTCAGTAATGTTAATATACTGAGGTGAAAGTCTTTTTCCACTTGCATTTGAGGCGGGTGTAGTAACACACTTAGAAGGAAAAAAAACAAACCAGAAGCAAAACAAGTTAAGGGAAACGAAAAGCAAGAACCCAAAGGGCTTCCTTTATATTAGGGTTTTTTTTTTTTGGTTTTGATTTGGTAGTGAATCACCTCTATGCCCTTAAATTTCACCACCTCTTTTTTGGCAGATATTTGTAGGGGCAGTAGCGGCTTCCTGCTCTGTAGATGCTTGAGCTCCAGGTGCTTCTGACCATGACTGATCTGATAATATGCCAAGATGCTTTTTCTAAAGTGATGAACAGCTCTGTGTGGCAGAGTATGCACTCCTGAATGGAGAGAGTCAACTGACTAGACAAGATCTGAACTTACTACTTAGAAGGACTGTTACTTGCCATCCCCTTAACCTCTCTTTTGGACTCTTGGAATGTGACCCATTCTGTCACCCTTTTAAGTGTTGTGTATACAGTTTAACTACAGTTTGAGCAGCAACCACTCAAGATTGTTATCAAGAGCCCTACTGACACAGGCACAGGCAGCACCTTTATAAATAGTAGAAAACAGAGGCAGTTAATGTCAAAGAACTCTTCTATCTATCTTGTGTATTTTGGTAATGGCTTTGGCACTGAAAATAACTGAAATAATGCCACTGAAAAGTCCATTGAAGCAGGATATAACTGTGTCTACACTAGAGCTTTTGTCAGTATGGAAATGTCAGAAAACATTATATTCAAAGCACAAATTGCAAGTATAGAACTGACAAAGTGAATTTTGAAGTGTGTACTCAAGTGTAATGCTTGAAACATATTCCAAATTGACAAGTTGCAACCAATCATAGAGCAGAACCAGTGCTCCAAAAACCTGACAGAGCCAATGTTGAAATCTGAATAATTGCAACTACATTTTCATAGTAATTTAAATGGAAGAAGCATTGGCAGAAATTCATGAATAATTTACATGTAAGAATTTAGCAGTTGGTGGTGAATAGGAAAATAAATGGCAAATGCAATAAATAAATAATTATTCTGAATTATTTGCTCTGCTCTGATGTTTGCTAAGAAGTGTCTTTTTAGGGGTTTTCTTAAAATGCTGGATCTGAACTCCTGCTTCACAGGTAAATGTTGTCTTAAAGGAGTAGCAGGAATGCAGAAATGTACATATGAGGAGAGGCTGAGGGAGCTGGGATTGCTTAGCCTGGAGAGAAGGAGACTCAGGGGTGACCTTATTGCTCTCTACAACTACCTGAAGGGAGGTTGTGGACAGGCAGAGGTTGGTCTCTTCTCCCAGGCAGCCAGTACCAGAATAAGAGGACACAGTCTCAGGCTGTGCCAGGGCAGGTTTAGGCTGGATGTTAGGAAGAAGTGCTATACAGAGGGAGTGATTGCCCATTGGAATGAGCTGCCCGGGAGGTGGTGGAGTCACCATCATTGGAGGTGTTCAGGAGAAGACTTGATGGGGTGCTTGGTGCCATGGTTTAGTTGTTTAGGTGGGTTGGATTGGTTGATAGGTTGGACGTGATGATCTTGAAGGTCCCTTCCAACCTGGTCTATTCTATTCTATTCTATTCTATTCTATTCTATTCTATTCTATTCTATTCTATTCTATTCTATATCTTCTATAGGGGGGTGTGGGGTAAATCAACACTCCATAAACACAGCAACATGAATCTGTAACATAGGTCACTTTATGAAGACTTTATTTACTATGTAGCAGCTGCAGCTGCAAAATCTGTAGCCTTAATGAGAAAAGTTAGCTGATACATGTAATGATGAGCTATACACTGCATCAGTTTTTAATTGATTATGTATAAAGTTTTAAGACTTATGGAGGAGGTATCATCTTAAAAGAGAAATCCCTAATTCCCTTCTGTGCCTTTGGGAATGTGATCTTATTTTAATAAGCAAGAAATTGATTTACACAGCACCAGCATTTGTTTCCACATAGAATGGATATTGGGTCCCTGTAAAAAAAATGTATTTACAAAAGTAATTTATCCAGTTTGCCTTGGTACTTCAAACAAGACTGAGAACACTTTATAGTTTTACTGTTTGAAAAGTGATGTTTATTTAAGGGGGCACTGATGGTTTATTGAGATTAAATAGACTTACCAAAACTCCCTAATTTTAAAATACTGAACTTCTGTTTCTGCTGTAACTCTTAAGTAGTACTACACATTAGCTTCTTTGGGTGACACTGCATCTTGCACCTTACAGACCAGTGAGATCAATCTTCTTTATAATTAAGAGACTGTTGTGTTTGAGCTAGAATGAAAATTGTGTTTGGAATAACTGGTGAAGGTAGAATTTAACCAAAAGTGTAGGCCTACTGTTGTCTGTTTTTAGGAGCAATAGGAAGATTTGATTTGGGTGCAGCTTTTCTCTCATGTAGAATCAAACACTCACTATTTATGAAATCTCCATCTGTCCTGAGACCTAGGAAGTAAAGAATTCATTCAAGTGACCAGGAATACTTTCCTTTTGAATATGTGTGAATTTGTTTTCCATTTATCTCTTAACCATAACACTGTATCACGTTATGGAATCTGATTACCAGTTCTTGATTTTTCCTGCTGATGCTATTCCAAGTTGCATCTTTTGTACTAACTGGAGGAGAACTGGTGTCTGCTTGCTAAGGGGCTGAGCTGTGTTATCTAAACAATGGCTTCCTAGGAATGGGAATAGATATGATATTTGATAGCTATTTAACAGTTTGATAGACATTTAGATAGACATTTAACAGTTGGACTTGATAATCTTAGAGGTCTCTTCCAACCAAAATGTTTCTATGATTCTGTGAAGTTTCTTCAGTGCATTTTAGTCTACTCCTAATAACAATTAAATGTAATAGGTCAAGTTTACAAATATTAGTGTCTAATTATTGTCCATCTTCAACATTTGGATGCTCAAGCTGCAGTACCTAATTTTAGATATGCTTATTTTATCCTTGAGAATTCTATGTAATGGCCCTTGAGATTAAATTTCTGAGGGAGTTTCTGTGGCTTTGCCTGATTTCTGTAGGTCATAGTAGGCATGGTGAACAAAGGAATTTTCAATACCTGTAGCCAAACCCCATTTAAGTGCAAATTAAAAACTGACAACCTCTGTACAAGGAGACAATGAAATAAATTTAACATGCCTCTGCTTCAAAAAGCTTTGTGGTTTCTGATAGTGACAGTCATTGTAATACTGTCTAGTGTCAAACAATGCTTTCAGGTGGTAGTTAACTTTCTGAGTCTATTTTATAAGTGCTGATCAGCTATCAGTACAGTTCTGGATTTGTTCCCAAGCTAGCACTGCAAGGGGCCTGTGAGGAAGCTGGGGAGGGGGTTTAGAAGGGCATGTAGCAATAGGGGGAGAGGCAATGGTTTTAAAATATAGAAGACTAGATTTAGCTTGGATATTAGGAAGATGTTCTTTATTACGGGGATGGTGGAACACTGGAACAGGTTGCCCAGAGAGGTTCTGGAGGCCTCATCCCCGGAGGCATTCAAGGTCAGACTTCATGGGGCTCTGAGAAACCCGATCTGGTTGGGAATGTCCCTGCTTACTGCGGGGCAGTTGGACTAGATGACCTTTAAAGGTCCCTTCCAACCCAACAAATTCTATGACTCTGTGATAAGCACTGATGCTTGTATCTAAATGCCTGCTGCTCTGGAGTGGGTGCAATTTCACCGCGTTCTGATTCAGACCACTATATGTGAACAGTGCTCTACAGACTTATGTCCAGTTGGCAGGTTCCTCGGTTGGAGAGAGACAGCCTGAGTTCTTGCACTGGCTCTGAAGCTGACTGGTTGTGTGATCTCAAATGATCAGTATTAACTCAGGATAAAAGTTGATTTATTTTCCACAACTATAAAGGAAGGTATTCTAGATTCCTTAATAGAAAAAGAGACAGTAATACAGAGTATCCTCAAGCAGCAAGTGAATGCAATAGTAAAATATTGTTTGCTCCTCTGGTGGTCTGTAAAGCTAGAGGAGGAATACAGAACTGGGAAACATCTCTGGAAAGGTAACTAACTTAAGCAGTATAATTTATTGTTGGTTACTGTGTGGGAGCTTTCTGTGGAAAGACAGTGTCAGGAGAAGAGCTGATGGAAGGCAGGCATGTAAATTGTAAATTACTGTAAGAGAACTACTTGAAGAACTGAGTACATTCATCCTTGCTGCTTGTTCAGTCATGCTCCCAAGATGTGAGTCATGCAGAGCAGCCTAGAGACTGAGTATGCAAACAGTACAAAAGCTTGGTTTTCAAGGACAGATATGGGTGAATACAGAGAGTTTATATTTCATTTCTTGAGTGCTTGTTGTGATTGACCAGGTAAACAAATTTCACTAAGCCTGGGCTGTGGGACTGCATTTCCTTCTGCAAGGATGTATCAAAAGAATTGTAACTAGCAGGGTGAGGAAGGTGATTCTCCCCCTCTATTCTGCTCTTGTGAGACCTCATTTGGAGTACTATGTCCAGTTCTGGTGCTTTTGGTGTAAGAGGGACAGGAAGCTACTGGAGCAGGGTCCAGAGGAGGACCACAAAGATTATCAGAGGGCTGGAGCACCTTCTCTATGAGGACAGGTTGAGAGAGTTGGGGTATTTCAGCTTGAAGAAGAGAAGGCTCCAGGGAAACCGTATGGCTGCCTTCCAGTACCTGAAGGGAGCCTATGGAAAGCCAAGAAGGGACTTTTTACAATGGCTTGTAGCAATACGATGAGAGGGAATGAATTTAAGGTTGAACAGGGCAGATTTAAACTAGATATTTGGAAGAAATTCATTACAGTGAGGGTGGTGAGACACTGGAACAGGTTGCCCAGGGGAAGGTTGTGGATATCCCCTCCCTGAAGGTGTTCAGGGCCAGGCTGGATGAGGCCTTGAGCAACCTGGGCTAGTGGAAGGTATCCCTGCTTATTGCAGGTGTGATGGAACTAGATGGTATTCAAGGTCCTTTCTAACATAAACCATTCTATGAATCTGGAATGTTTTCATATATTGGAACTGGGATACATCTAAGATAACTATTTGTGTGTGGGAAATGGCTAGTAGGCCTGTGATGTTCATGCCAGTTTGCAATTTAGTCTTCTGTGAAAGCTTCTGTGGTGGAGAATGTGCTAATTCTAGACCTGTCTCTGGAAGAACTTCAAAATATTAATGGACATCTATCAGGGTTGTAATGAAATCTGGTTTTGTTTAGCCTTCAGCTTTCCAAGGAAATTTTAATAAGGAAGTTTGCAAAACAAAGGTCTTGGAGGTGATGATTAAGAATTCGCTTTCCCTGAAATAATGTGAGATGAGCAATTCAAGTATGCTGGCAGCACTTGCGCCTTTATCACTCTACACTGAAATACAATAGCAGGCATTGCCTGTACAACAATATGTATCATCACTTTCAAGACAGCAGGATTTATAATAACAGAGTATTTATGCAAAACAGTGAGGGAGGAGAGAAGGGGAGGGGGAATGAAAGTTGTCTAGCAGGCTGAGTACGCAAAGCCTTTGGTACATGAAAACTAGTTTTATTTTTAGTTAATATTAATTGATGCAAGTTCTAGTCTATTGTCAAATGATTCTAGTGAATAATTACATCCATCATTCTGAAATGTTTAAGACAAGTGTGGAGTTGTAAAGCCAATCTTTTGTACTGGAATCATCACCAACGTTACCTTGTGGAAACCCTGTTGATGCTACAGTTTGATCATATTCTTGGAGTCTGCAGGACTCTCAGTATGTTCTCAGAATTGCTTCTGTGCATTGTATTTACATGCATTATGTAAGCATTCTTGTTTTCCTAGGAACTCTAAGAAAGTGTATGGCATTTCAGTATTCTCTTTTCCTCCAAATCTGTCAGCTGTTGAATGTAACCCATCTGCTGATGAGTGAATGGCAACTGTTTATTCCAGAATAAAGCATGTTCTAAAATGCAAACACACAGCCTACAGAAACACTGAGCTGAGTTTAATTAGCTGTAGAGTTCATTTAAACTTCAAACCACCAAGTTAACTCACTAGTCAATGGAGTCTGGAGTATAATTCATGCTAGATACTTGCTAGACAGTGGAGCTGCTGACATAATAGCTGTTGCTAGGTGATGAATCCTGATAACCTTTCTGTTCCTAAATCTCTAGCTGTCTCATCTGCACTCTGTGATGTAGCATAATTCTTTAATTGTGCCTCAGTTCCTGGATAGAACTACTACAAAGTTGTTAGGCAGCCATGTGCATAAATGTATAACATTGTGCCACTTGAAAACTTTAGGTAAATCACAGTTATCAAATTAATTCTGTTTGTCATGACTGCAGCCATTAGCAAAGAGTCACACAAACGAGGTACATCAGTGTACAGAAGGAAGGTGCTTGATTTGTCACAAGAGACTAATACTTTAGAAGGGGACATGAGCTGGCAAAAGGCACAGATTTAGTGTTTTGTTTTCTGTTGGGTTTTGGCTTTTTTTTTTTTTTTTTTAATGAGCTTATAACCAGAAGCAAAGTAAAGATTGAGTGATTATTATCTTACCACTTTAAACTTTATAAGCATTATAATCTTTATGGTTATTCTAATGTGAAAGAGAAGAGACAGTTATTCAAATAGATGTGCTAAGGTTTCTGCATTATAATGCTGCAAAACCAGGCGATGGTGCTGGAAGCCTGTATCCCTAATCCTCTGTAGGGTCATCAGAGCACTGGCAATTAATGGCACCTATACCAACTCCAAGGAAAGTGAAGGGGAAATGAGAAATGGTGCTTTATTCATCCATTTGACTTGGAAAAAATGAAAATAAATACTAGAAGTTAAATATAAATGGACTAGATGTAGATCTGCCACTGAATGACTGGCAAATGTTGTTACACTGGCAAGTATTATGGTGGGTGGAATTCAGCTAGTTTTAGGATAACTGTAATTTATTAAATCTGAAGAGAATATTCAGTAATAAAATATTAGTTGCATATTGATTACCAGGTTAGTACTGTAATTACCATATCCTAAGACAGCATCTCTCCAGTGAGATCACCATATGAAAAAAAGAAGAAAGATATTTACAAGAAATACAAAGCTAGATAGCTGTAGAGAAATGTTATTCAGTAAGAGTATTCTGATTTCCTTAATCTCCACACTACTGGTGGGCTGTGTTTATTTCACATGTTTATGCTTTTTTCCTACAAACATCTCCCAGTGAGGGTGTTCATATCTGAGATGCTGGCTCAGATAGTTTTTAATTGTATCCTGTTGACTATTTGTTTAATGTAAGGGGAAAAACAAGGCTATTTATTGTTCACAGCTTTCTGCAGAAACTGTCAGTTATGAACCTGATCCATATTCCTGAAGCTGACAAAAAGGCTTGGAATCAAAGACTACATTGATCACAACCTTACCTTGTGACTGCACTGGTGCAAACTTTAGTCTGGAAGTGTTATGTACAGAGTCCTACATGAAAAGGGAGATATTCTCCTTTGTAAAGCAGCAAGAGGCCAAAGAGCACTACCAACCCCAGTGCATATTTGAAATGTAAATTGTGTTGAGGAGTTGACACTTTTATTTATCATTTGCTTCAAATGCGATGCTACTTGTTTAAATGCGAGCAGGTTTAGCAATGCCACCTGCTAAAGTAGCAAAAGTGAATAGCAGTGTCACCTGGCTCATCAAATAATTGCAATTACTCTGTACTTGTTATCTGTTTGGGGTTTTTCATTGTATCTTAGTTATTAAAAAGAGGAAGAGACTTCAGTAGCCTGATGTTCTTTCCTTGGTTTATCTATGTAAACAAATTTCAGGATGCTTATAGAAGATCCTGACTGACATAATATACTTCCCCTCAGGTCAGCTCTTTTGTGGAAGATGCCAAAGCCTGTCTTTCTTTGCAGTATAAAAGCCTGTGTTTGATGTGAATGGGAACTGCTCTGGGAATGGCTGTGCAGAGCAAGATTACATGGTGCAATTTTAATTACATTGTTCTCAGCAGTGCTACTTGTCTGATCTTAGTGTGAGAGTCAAAATTCAAACCAAGGTTATTTGGCTCTGTAACTGTTAGTCAAGTGCTGCTACTGTTTGAAAGAGATGATGGTAAGTTGAGCAAGTTTAAAATCCAGCAGTGTTTTGAAAGGTAGCTTTCCTTGTTAATATCAAGTTTTGTACTTTAGCAGGATGCAATTAAGCAGCTGATTTTCCATGATTCATAGAATGATCTGCATGCTGGAATTGGCTTGATACTTGAGTGAAACAAAAGCTTTACTGCCAAATAATTTTGCAAATTTAAATGCAATTTAGATTTTTTGAAGTCTTTCTGGAAGGCTCCTCATAAACTGTGTCCAAGGGCTGTATTTTATTAGCTAAACTTTCAGACTGAGGACTGAAAAGAAGTGTAGGCCTGTTATTTGAGCATTTATTGGATACAACTGAAAATATCAGCTTCCTACTGGTGACTCTTAAAAACACACAAAAACCCCAAAACATTGAAGGATCTCATTTGAGAGAACTTAGTAAAAAGTACCAAGAGAAATTGTTATTTCTCTGTCAGGTTCATTGGAGAAGATAAGGCAAACAGGAGGAACTTTGTTTCAGCTTTTCACTGGGAAAGTTGAATAATCTGCTGAATAAAAGGGTTTGAGCAGATTTTTAGACATGGAATTACTCATTTAGCAGCTGGGGAAATAAGCCAACAACCTACAGCATCCATTTTGAAAAGAAAATATTACACAGTGGATTTATTACTCACTCTCATTTCCTTTTATGTATTGTCAATGAGGTGTCATTCTCTATTTCTGAAACAAACTCCTACCATTATGTGCTATTTGGAAATTAGTTGCACATGGCACAAGCTGAAAGCTTTATTCCTGGGGATGCCTTTTACAAAGACATTCTCATACATCAGGAAAGACTTTTATAACTGGTGTGATTCCAGAAGAGGGGCAGCTGTATGTAGATGTCCATACATTTAGGGTTTTTTAAACATTTCCTAGCATGTACTGACCAGTAGTTTTGCTTCTTATCAGTGTTGAGGTAAGGAAGCAGTCTGTGCAACCCACAGTTGCAGTACAGATTAGCTGTAATTTCACAGAGAAGGTAAAACCAAGACACGAGATTGAGAAGATAGAAACAATATTGCCTCTGCACAGTGTCTGTGGGTAATGTGTAAAAAGCACTTTATATTGATAGTTCATTTAATGAAAAGCTCCTGCACTTTGACTTCTTGTCTCAATGTACTGCTAAAGCAAGAGAGATATGCCAAGCAATATTTTCTCTGCCGTCTCTGAAAAGCAAAATGCATAAGGGTGTGAGTGGCTGCCATGGATTTGGTATAGAACGAAAGTAACTTTTTTGCTATAGAATGAAGCTAACTTTATTCTTCCATCACTGGATTGTTTGTAGTTCCCTCTTAAAGAAGCAGACAAAACATCTGTTTCTTCACTGAAGCCCAATATTTAATTTCTGTCCATTAGGAAGCTTCCTTACTAAGGGCCCAAACTTCAGGTAAACTAAATATGTGAAAAACTTAGTGAATCATCTGTTCATCTAATAATGTATCTTAATTTGATTGAAATTAACATAAGCTTCATAGACAAAAATGGTCTTAGCTGATCATTGACAGAGGTTTGTGCCATTAAGGAAAAGACAAAAAAAAGAAAAGGAACCAAGAAGTGATGACAAATCACATTAAGAAATGACAGATCACTGTAATTATGACAAACCAGCCTTGAAGGCAAACAGTTTTAATTGTGAACTTGAGGGATAAAATCCCCATGACCTGTGGCTAATTGTATAGTTCAGAGAAACCCATACTAAATAAATTTGTGGCTTTGGAGACATTTTAAACATATACATAAGGTGCTTTCTGTGCTGGTTGAACTGTGGTTATTTTCTGTGAGTGATTGCTTGTTGTTATTTTTTGACATCTGCTGGCAGTAATTTATTTACATAGTTAAGTCTCCTGGGCCTCTGTTTCTTCTCCTGAATACAACCTCAACTGATTAGGTTTCAATAAATAACATATATCAAGACATTTGGGTTTGGTAGCACTTAGGGTAACAGCTCAGAGATCAGATGTGTGCTTGTGCAGAAGCCAAGAAAATTCATTGTCAGTAGTGTGCTTATTCAGTCAGATTTTGAAGGAATTTGTCCAGTATATCCCACAGGGAATTTTTGTACAGCTCAGACTTCTGTCCCTTCTTCCTCCACTATAGGATACAGTTAATTTCATATCGACAAAGTTTTCACAGCAATTTGCAGAGCCAAAACATATTAAATATATCTGAATGCCTTTGATTCTGTCTGCTTGTGTCTCAGACTCAGGAAGTGAAGGTTCTGTAAGAATCTGAAGTTATTTTTGTCTTATATTCTCCTGGGGTTCTTAGCAAAATGTTACGTAAATCTGCTAAAATGGAATAATATTGATAATTTGCATTGCAATGGGAAACTCCTCCACTGAAACTAACAAAGTTAAAAAGACTATTTTCTACATCTTGCTTCTGGATTTGGGGTCATCTACACTGTTCAGAATCAACACAATGTTAATAAAGTAACATCATATTCCACCACAGAGGTGACAGTTTGACAGCGTAGCTCCACAAATGTAGTATCAGTTCAAATGTTCTTTGCGTTTGCAGAGAGACAACAGCTCTACTTAAACGGAACTATCTATTGTGCTCAGAAGATCAATGACTTATGGTGTGATATAACATTTACAATTTTGATTTTTTACATTTTTCTTCAGACACACTCACTGACATCACAATTTTGTTGAAACAGTAATTTTTTCTCTAGGGCTTAGAGCAGAAGCTAGAGTATTATCATGCCTTATAACGCAGCCACTGACCCAAGAGATCAGTCAATAATATGTCTACATTGTAATAAATAAGTCAAGATAACTTCCAGCTGAGAGCAACTCATTACAAGACCTTCCACTTGATTAGATTTTTGTCCTAAGTGAGAGAATAAGCAGCAAAACGATATGTGAATGTATCATGTGACAGGAGCTGAAGTCTGCCGAGGGAAGGGGGAATGCCTTCAGTTTTGATTGTAGCATTTGTATTTTCCTCTAATTTCAGGCAGCCAGAGACTGCTGATAGAGCCCTGTTGGTAGAACAAATCTGCCAAAGAACATGAGATGCCATTGAGGGATCGTCCTCTGCAGGACAAAGGAAAGAGGGGAAATAGTGGAAAAAGACAAGAAGCAGCAGCAACATGTCTGTGCTGGAAAAGGCGGGAACCCTTGAGTTTGGTGCTGATGGAGCCATTTTCCTCACATAGCACTCTATTCCCTGGGAAAATACTGGAATCCCAAACAGCAACCTCAGTGCTGCAGGGCTAATAATACATTTTGCTTCAGTGCTGGGCTGATGCCTGTTGTCATGCTTCTGGGTTTAGGGCAGGGCTGTTCAATTCTAGCTCAGAGTACCTGATGTGACACTTGTATTTAGTCCCAGGGTGTTGTGATCTGCCAGGGGAAGAGAGGCAGAGCTTGCTGAGACATGAATAGATGTCAGAGTGCAGAGCTGAGTTTAGCAAAAGGTGAGGAGAGAGAGCAGAGCATTGCTAAAGTGGTTCTGCAGCAGGGAGCATGTTACTTGTTCTGGGATCACATAACATACACATCACACAATGGCAGAGAGAACCTTCAATCTGCTATCACTCATGGCTCAGGTGATCTGCTCTACAGACTGTTAGCAACATTTCCAGCTCTGCTAGAACTGTTGCTGGTAGCCAGGTAATGGAGGACACAGATTCTACCAGTGAAAATGTCACATCTTTCAATGGCTGCAGATGATTTCTGGGTGGAATCTCCTGACTTGATCTATGGGATGCTTATCTCCTATCTGTGTATATTCTCACAAAGCATTTTGATAGCACAGAAGAAAACCTGTGTTTATTAATAGGCACCATTTATACTACAGAAAAGGTATTCCCTGGAGGGCAGATACACACATCCTAGTGCCCGCTGGATGAACTGTTAGCCTAGTTTTTGCACTGCAACAGGGCTGTGCAAAAATCTGGTCATCATCTGTAATGTACATGGGGTTGTGTGACAGCTTAGGTAATCAGTTTGTTTTTCTAGACATTATAAATGTGCACAAGGATAAAATCTGTTGTTTAGTACTTGCTCTTCCAGAGAAGTTGAACAGGGACATGTATTTATATTAAGCAATTCTTGTTGTGTTTTGATAAACATTGCACTGTTGCTCATATTTCCTCAGTTTCTGTCTATCTGGATGCTAAATAGGTCATAATTTTAATTTACTTCAGGGACATGAAGAAATTATATAGATGGAAGAGAATGATAAACAGGCAGTGGGAGATAATAACCTACTAGAGCTTGTTGGATTTATTTATTTAATAATTCTGTAGCAATTCTGCTGCAGAGGTAGAATTTAACATTAAATTGTTGAAAAAACTTGCAAAAGGTTTTCAAAGAATTAATTTTGTTCATTTTCTTAAACATTCAGTAAGATTTTATTGTACAAAGACATATTTTGGTACTATTTTAGCTTTTCTAAGCTACGAATCTATTAGTTACAGAATCACAGAATTTTAGGGGTTGGAAGAGACCTTGAAAGATCATCCAGTCTAGCCCCCTGACAGAGCAGGATCACCTACATCAGATCACACAGGAATGCATACAGGCAGGTCTTGAATATCTCCAAAGAGGGAGACTCCACAACCCCCTGGGCAGCCCGTTCCAGAGCATTTTTAGATATGAAATAATGATAGCCTCATATCTTAAGGAAAAACTTGACTGACTTAACCACTGACCTTATCTTGTCTGGACTTTTAAGTCTGCCCTCGAAAGTGCCACGGGGCAGCATTATTGTTTCTTTCTATTCTTTTTCGTCTAGCAATTCAGATATTGCAGAAAACAACCCATGCTATGGGCTCTGCCAAAACCCATGTTCCAGAGATGATTTTGAAGGCATCTCAAAGGAAGGGAAAGAAGCTGTTTCTCCTGCTTGACAATATTGCTGCTTTGAAAAGCTGTCACTCATTTGCTTTTAGCTGCCTTTGTCATTAGTTGAAAAGTTTGTAAACTCAAAAGGTTTAGGTTGTCCAGTTGTGTTGGTTCCAGATATATTTCATCCTCTGTGCACTGAAAGAATAATTTATCTCTTGATAGCACTTTGCATTTCTATTAGCTTGTGCTGGGCTGCTGAGTGACACCCTGTACCTGAGTTGGGCATTTGGCGGTACGAGAAACAGTGTCAAAGTGGCCGGTCACCATCTCCTTAGTTACGTGCCTGCTGCTTTCACTCAGTGTAAATGTTTATTGCTAACGAGAGCTTTGCTAGGTCATGGTACTTTCTGAATTGTTATACACAACAAAAGCACTCTGAAGCATTTCTCTTTGCTTCAACCATCATTTTTCTTTCTGTAGATAATGAAGCTCGACTTTTCCAGTTTCTGCCTAACTTCACTCTTTCGTTAATACCATTGAGCTGGGAATACTTTTTGCAGTGTTGAGGGATCCCTGCTGGGCTGGAAAGCTGAGTTGCCTGTGTGCAGGTGTGATGTACATTTGTTGCATCTCTAGACCTCTCACAGGAGTGGCTTCAATATAAGCTAAAGTTATTTGCTAAAGATAAGAAAACATACATAGGCTATTTGCTTGATTTTGTAATTCCCACCAATTTGAACAAGGCTAGGTTATAGTTACAAAAAATCCCAAACCTTAACCATCATTGATAGAGTAATTAAGTCTCTGTGTGTTTGATGTGCATTTTCAATGGGAAATTTCCTCACCTAGAAGCCATTTCGTTGCTAGCTATCATCAGCTAACATGAGAGTATAAGTATTGGTACATAGAGACATGCAGAGTAAGTTTTTGTGTCCTTATAGACAAATACATATATTTAACTATACAGGATACTTCTGTAGAGATGTTATCAGAGAGAAAATTATGGATTGTGTGTTTCTGTTCAAAACCAATTAAACTTCTGAGAATTAAAATCAGAATCTTCCTCTGGAAGTGGAATATATCAGCTTAATATATGCGTTTGGATATATAAAAAAATCTCTTTCAGCTTGTTTTCTTTTTTATAGCTTACAAGAAATCCAACTGCTAACCTTTCAATGTTTTAAAATGGTATTTAAAACATCTGTGGTTCATTATCATAAATATCACAGTTGTGTGGAAACCTCACATATGTGGCATATCATAACAGTGAGAATGGGATTCACTGAAATGATGAATCCCAGAAACTTGAGATTTCATGCTGAGATCTATAAAGGGTTGTATTTCCAACCACAACTCCAATTTCCCATCGTTACAGTAATGTACCTGGGATCTTGCAAAAGAATCCCTTTTCAAACAGACCCTTTGATGATGATTAACTGAAAGTCAGGGATTAAAGCCTTGGGATGCATGCAAGTGTTACAAATAATGATTATTGCTTGGTGGACGGAAATACTCCATACAATTCACATGTGAATGAACTTTCTTTATTAAAAGGAATAAAAGTCTAATATAGGAGGCTGAGAAATTAAGAGAGCATGATGAGTGACATGCATGCTGTATTTCATTGGAAGATGCTTGGCAGTATATTCATTTTTCTTGAATAGGTGTTTTGAAGCTAGTTTCATACCATGTGGCATATTAAGCACAATAAAGATGTTCATCTGGCAGCTGGAGCATGACTAGGAACATCAAAAGAGTCATATATGCATCAGTAAACAATGAACTCTGTCTTCATGTAAAGAAATATTAGATCATTCTTTTAATTGCCTATTTGGTTTTTGACTGTGAGGGACAACCACTAGTCATGTCTGGTGTAGAATTACAAACAATTCAGGGCTATAGCTAAACAGTTACTTATGGGTTTTTTGTTTGTTTGTTTGGGGGGTTGGTTTGTTTTGTCTTGTTTTGTTTTGGTTTGGTTTGGTTTGGTTTGGTTTGGTTTTCCTCTGCAATTCTGTAGCACCCTGAGTACCAAACATGAATCATTTTGTTGCAAGACCTGTACAGACACAGAGTGAACAAATGATCTTTGCACCGGGGTGCTTGTAATCTTAAATCCTTAAGCTCCAACACACAGTGAGTGTGCAGGAACATGCTGGAGGTTGTAACGTGTGTGGCCTCGCCTCAGGCTGACATTCACCCAATCTGTTACAATGCAGCTTGGTGGTACGAGCAGCATCATCCATTTCATGGCTTTCCTCACACTTTGCCTCTGTGACAAATGCATGAACATCACAAATGTCATCATGCATAGTTGTAAGGACCACGCATCATCATGGCTGCCACACAACAGAGTTGTGTCTTGGGATACCGCCTCTTCATTGTAGGCAGATGGCCAGGCAGTTTGGACCCATGAACTTTGGTAGACTCCTTAGAGCATGAACTGTCCATCCAACTGGCATAGATTTTGGTTACTACTTTTATTTGTTTGGTGTCTGAGGATCATTTAAATGCTAGCCCGAAAAGAACTTACTAGAGCTCTTTGCAATAGGAGGTTTTACTTCTGAAAACAGAAATCCATACCACCTTCTTCAGAATTGGTACTTGTCACCATTTAGTTTCTCATTAGAACACCTTGAGCTGTTTTCTTGTGTGTTCTTGTTAATTTTGTTCTTACTGCTGTGCCCAAATTTCCTTCAGTATTGGAAAAAAGTTTGGTGTCCAGGACCCAGCTGTGTGATTAAGAAATGAAGGAAGATGCAGTGGTTACCTCATTGTATTTGATAGTTTTTATCTTCTTGATTGAACCTCACATATATTGGCCTAATGTAGATCTAAAAGATCAGGGAAATTAATTGTATCTACAATGTTTATGTGTGGAAAAGACTTTTTATTTGCCACCTAGTCCATCCTCTCTATTTGAAGCACAATCAGGTACTGACACTGGTCTTACTGATTTGGGATTAAACTGGTATTTGATTAGCCTCATGTTAGAACTTTGAAATGGCAGGTATGCTCTCAGCACCCTCTTTTAAAGGTTATCTGGAAAGCTTTCTTCAATATCCATCTGAACCTGCCCACAACTGGTACACATAAAACTCTGCCTAGTTTCTTATCAGAAGACATGGGAATGACTGAATTATTTAATTACTCTCTACAGTTTTTACACAGTGATTTGTAGACAGGCTTTGTATACAAAGCAAGTTTTCTTCACTGGAGAACAGAACCTAAAAATCCTTAGTGCTCTATATTCAACAAGCTATGGTCTTTAGAACATCAGCAATGTGTAGGTTTTATTTCCTAATGGGCAGAAAAGCATGGGCAGAGTCAGGGCCAGCTCCTTAGGCTATGTAGCTGCTACTGGAGCCTGGTACAGGCAACTCAAATACTGTAAATTTAGGATATCTGCATTGGCTTTTCCCCAGAAGCCACATGAGTTTCAGAAAGCAAACACTCCCAGTGAGAAGGACTGGAAGTGCAATGAAATCTTATGTGAAGTTCCCCGTGTCCCTGTCCAGAAAGCATCCTCATTCTGACAAATTTGTCCCTAACTTCAGGCTAGGAATTTTATCTAAAGCTATGGTTCTCAACTTCCTTAACAATTGGCTTCAGTTTCATTTCTTTGGCCCCCGGTCCAAACTACCTTCAGTATTCTCTATCCTTATGATCACCCACTTCCAATCTCTCTCCTACATGTCAGTACTTCTCAGAGCCTTTTCATTTTCTTTCCCTCTCCTTGTTATTAAGCTTGCCAAATACTCTTGCTTCTGTGTCAGAATTGAGAATTGAAAGCATTAATGCTTTTGAATGAGATATGGTAAGAAAACTGTTTCCCAGTCTCAGACAACTCTGCTTCTGTTCTTGTTGGAAAAAGTTGCAGGGTTTCATAAAACAAGGTCAAGAGATGAACAAAATAGAACAGGTCTTAAAGTGTCAAATTCATACTCTAAGGGAGTACAGAATATATAACCAAGTACTTCTGATTCCATGTGTTGAATCTGCATGTGGCTTTGTATTTCTGCAGTGCACACAGATGGCAGCAATGCTGGAATCTCAAAGTTTGTGAGAGCTAAGCAGCAAGGTGGGAGAAGTGCAGTCCCAGCCAGCTTCACCTCTCTTTAGAAGCACAGCACAGCATGGCCTCATGTTAATACAACTGTAGTGTTCGGCTGCGTGATGCTATAGCTCTGATCTATTACACTGGTTTTAAATGGTTACTTTAACATAGCTTTTGTTAGGCCTTTTTTTTTTTTCATACTAAACTTTTTACTCCTGACATAATTAGTTTCTCAGAGTGATGCCAAATTTTCCCAGCTGTAAGCTATTAATAGACAGTAGATCACCAGCAGTTTGGGAGTGACAAGTGCATGTATATTTGGTATAACAAGGTACCTTCCAAAGACCTTGTTTCATTGTTTTGCTTTTTTGTTTTTAAAGCAAGGAAGAAAATAAATTAGACTAGCATCTACTCAGAATTCATCACGGCTGAAATCTATACAATGATTAGTATAGAAAATTTCAACTTCCCCCACTTATGGTGACAGGAAAATTTCATCCTTTTTTTGTGTGTTGATAGCTTCAGGAGATTGCAGTGAATCTGTTTAAGCACCTGTCATATCACCAACATAAATTGCATCGGCTGGTTTTACACCAGGCAGGCCTTGCTAACAAAGAGCCTTCCATCAAAATCCTGCTGTGAGCAAAGACCCTTCCCATGAGCAGTTCTCAGGCTTCGAGAGCAGCATGGACACCAACACAGTCTGGGCACTGTGAAATAGTTTTAAACTGCTGCCTTTGCTCCCAAGCTCTGTGTGTTCCTCCCTGCTTTTACTGAGGTGTAAGACTTCGCAAGCAAGGGGCTGTGGCGTGACAGACCAAGATAGGCTTGTCTGGAGGCTTTGGAGTATCCAAAGGGAAAGAGCCTTTTGTTTCTTTTATATTTATAATCTCTCTTGCTTTCAGCAAAATTCAATGAAATAGAAAATGGGTTGATGAAATTCTGGTTTGTTATCCCACTGTGAATCCAAGGATAGTTCTCTTGCCCTCAAGGTAAAGTGTAGGAAATGGGAGCAGTTTTTAGTTTAAAATATGTAAGTAAGTCTAAACTTGTGCAGAGGCTGATCCTTCAGGTGCTGGGAAAATTGCTGTGCATGAGGCTGTGGTGACTGGAGAGTTTGGACTCAGCAAGTGCATAGTCAGGCACAAATTCAAAGGATCTCAACTTTGCTCTTTTAAAACCCCACGGCTGGATGCTGTCGGTGTGTTGGGGCTTCAGGGCCTCTGTGGGGAGAAGCCAGCCTGGCCTGTGCTCAACACAGCCGGTGCCAGGCAAGTACCAGCCACTTCTGGGTGGTTTCAACTGGTTCCGGGTGGGCCTGCAGCTGAGCCCTCCAAGACACAGGTGGTGTCATTTGATGCAGGGGCAAAACTGCTTGGAAGAGTGGGGGAAATGTGTAAGAGAGTAGTGTGGGCTCAGGGACCTAGGAGGAGGAGGAAGGGCTCCAGGTGATGTAGCAGGGATTCCCTGCTGCCCTGGGAGGACCCCGCACTGGTGGGTCTGAAGGAAGCTACAGGCCATAGGGGGAGATCATGCTGGAGCAGGGAAGAAGTGTGAGGAGGGAGAAGCTGGGCAGAGGAGCCATTAGGTACCGGCACAACCCCTGTCCTTTATTCCTCCATACTGCTCAGGAAGAGGTGGCAAAGGAACTGAGAGTGAAGGAGTGGAATTGAGCCTGGGAAAAAAGGAAGGGAGAGATGGAAGGACTGGTTTTCATTTTACCTTTTTCTCAACATACAAGTCTATTTCATTTGGCAATTGATGAAATTAATTTTCCCCAGGTCACTTCCCTTTAGCTTGTAACAGTAATTGGTAAATTCCCTCACTATCTTTACCAACAAGCTTTTTCATCTTGTTTTCTCCTCCCACCCTGTCAAAGGCCAGGAGTGAGTGAGTGGCTGGGAGGGCATCAGGATGTAGCCCAAGGTCAACCCCCCACTGCAAATTTGGCAAGTCATGTCCCACACCTCATATTCTGTGCCCCTATTCTCAAATTCAGACATTTGAGTAATTTACTTTTGGTTTAATTTTAATTTAACGCTTCAATATTTGGCATAAATCTCAGTTGTATTCAAATTCTGGAACTAGAAGCAGTTCTTTTTACCTGTGATGGTTCTGCCTTGAGCACAAGTCCTATGAGGTGAGGCTGAGGGAGCTGGGATTGTTTAGCCTGGAGAAGAGGAGGCTCAGGGGCAACCTCATTGCTCTCTACAACTACCTGAAAGGTGGTTGTAGCCAGGAAGGGGTTGGCCTCTTCTCTCTAGCAACCAGCACCAGAACAAGGGGACACAGTCTCAAGCTGTGCCAGGGGAAGTTTAGGCTCGAGGTGAGGAGAAAATTCTTCACCGAGAGAGTCGTTCACCATTGGAATGTGGTGCCCAGGGAGGTGGTGGAGTCACCGTCCCTGGAGGTGCTCAAGAGGGGATTGGACGTGGCACTTGGTGCCATGGTTTAGTCATGGGGCCTGTGGTGTCAGGTTGGACTCGATGATCTTTGAGGTCTCTTCCAACCTTTGTGATACTGTGATATTGTGCTTTGGGGCTGAGTCCCAGTGAATGCTCACAGAAGAAGGATCTCCATGAGGTCTTTTAGAAGCTGTGTCTTCAAGTTGGTATGCCTGCAAATAGATGAAAAATTTGATGAAGAGGGTTTGTGTGTAACTTCCCAGGAGTGCTGTGTGGCCCTCTACTATCAGTGAACTTAAACAATTATGAAAAGATTTTTATTTTTCCTAAAATTCCATTGTCTTTGATCTTCTGTAGTCTGTACCTCTGCATTTGTTTCTAAAAGTATAATGCAGTTTTTAAAGATCCAATAGAAATTAAATATGAAATAAAATAGCAAGAGCATGCAGATAAATGAACAGTCTACAGATGGAGTAACTCAAGGAGCAGGTAGAGAATACAGAACAGACTATCTGCAAAAAAACTGCTTCGCATGCAATTATATTGTTCAGAAATGCAAAACCCTGAAACTTTTACTTGGCAAGTAGAGGTTTGTGTTGAAGACCTCTTAATTATATAGGTGGTAGTTAGATCACTGATGTGTTTTTCCAGTGTTTTGTAAAAAAGGACACTAAAAAGAAGGAACTTGAAGTCTCAAACTTCTGTACTTTGGAGACCTGTTTCTATTTATTCTAGCTTTCCTAAATAATGTTAGTCTTCCATGTAAAGTGGAAAAGGGTTATTGACAGCTACAGTTTAATTTCAAATTCTCATTATCCTTAGCTATACTGATAGTGCAGCTCATGCTCTATATCACTGTCTTACTAGTTAGTGGGAAATGTTACACTTTGGTTTTTCTGTCATGCAGACGATGATGTTGAATATTCTGTAAACCAATTTCAGCAGAACACCCTGTAGAGATCCAGGGTTTTGATGAGGAGGATAACTGCTACTGCTCAATTTGTAGAACTAGGTGAGCATTTTGTTCATTTGATTTGAGTCATCACAAAATGATAAGGGGTTTATTTCTTTCCTACCTCTTGCCAGTAGGCATGGACAAAATCTCTTCTTCCCTCTGAAAGTACGTATTTGTAAGATTTGTCTATGAATTACTCATACAAATTTAAAGCTTCTTTCAGAGTTTTTCCCCTTAGATTGGGAGACGTTTCTTCCCCAGATCTGTAGACAAGCTAGACTGAGGTCTATCAAAGTGCAGACTTATAATTGTTTGTTTTCCTTTTTTTCCCTTTCTTTCTTTTCTTCCCTCCAGTGGAATTTGACGACTGCAAGGGGAATAACAAATTGAACTTCGAAGTTTCTAACCCAGACTTTAAGGTGGAACGCGATGGGTCTTTAGTTGCGCTGAAGAACATATCAGAAGCCGGCAGAGCCTTGTTTGTACATGCACGGTCTGAGCATGCTGAGGATATGGCAGAAATTTTGATTGTTGGAGCAAATGAAAGACATGGTGCATTAAAGGTAAGATAAATGCAAAACACTACAACACAGTGCCAAGGAGATACTGCTGGATATTTGCACATGCCATCTAGGACTATAAGAAGTTTAAATCTGTGAGCTGAGATCAAAAATCTTCTCCAGTCCATATATTGTTGTAATGTTCTAGCATTTAGCTTAATTTAAAATACATTTTTTCCACATTTTGAAAGGTGCATTTCATCTTCAGGTATAAATGTCAAACATATATAAGGAATTGTTTTGGATGAAAGAGCCCAAGTACTGAAATTGGCTGGTTCTTCTGACGTACACTGTGCCAGAGAATCACAGTCTGGGTATAAGTAAACCTTGAAAATCATAGTCTAAATCTGTCATTTAGAATTTACAGAACCTTCACACATACTTAGACCTGAATCCTATGCTTTGGAATTTAAATTTCATGTGTCTGCTTATTTGATATTGCTGTGTGTTAATCTATATAAACATCTGCAAACATATGGCAACACATATTTACACTCTGTCTATGCATTAGTGATATTTGTTCCACTCTGTCCATTGAATGTCAGTTCTTTTCCACTTCTGAGTTTAAGTGTAATACTACCCCCATGCTACAGAGGAAAAGTGCTTCACAGATTGATTGAATTGTTGTGATTGAATTGTTTACTTCACAACCATGGAAGTAACAAAAAGGAAATGTGAGACAGCCTTCATTTCTGTGTCATGGCATTTAGGAGAGAGGCAGACAAGTTAGTGACTTGCTAGACAATTAAGCCTGGTACCTTTACAGACCGGTAGTTTCAAGTAAGTATGGAAAAATGATTGATCTATTATCTTATTTTGGCATTTAGACTTTCAACTGCCAGCATTATTATTACATTTCTAAAATGGCTTAGTGTAATTTAAATATTGCTTTAAAAAATAAAACCACCACCAACAAAATGAAACAAAATGAAACAAAAGCAAACTAGTAACAACGAAAAAAACCCACAACAAACCCCACAGATTTAGAGGAAAGATTGTACAAACATGTAAGTCATGGCTGAAGAAAGGTTTTGATCTAGACTTTAAGCAGCATGTGATGTTACTATAGATTGTCAGTGTGAGAAAAAGTACCAGAATGTGTAACTGCAGAGATCTGATCAAAACACTTACAGGGAATTTAATATTATTAAAATATGTTCTTTCTTCACAAAACTAAATTTTAACAAGATCATACTGGAGAGAATCTCTTACATAGCAGAGCTGTGCATTTAGGACCACGCACTGCCAGAGTAGGAAAGCTCCACTTGCAGGAGCTGATCACTTGGCTGTCCTATGTCTCCAATCCAGCAAGAGAGGCTTCTGCTGGTGCATTCACAAGAAGGATCAGATGATTTTGTTTCCACTCAAGTTTTTGAAATCCTAGGAGTATTTTAAAAATGGGGTGTTCTCATTCTTCAGTTAGAAGTTGCTGAAACCACAGAGGAGACATCTCTGAGAGGAGGCCTGGAATTAAACTTCAGGGGATTAGTTTATGTGTGAAGATGTGACTCTGAGAATCATATTCTGAAGTTTTTTTATTATTTTCTTAGAAAATCAGCCCTTCAATGCCTTTGAGGGAAGATATTCTATGGAAGTTACAGTCTAGGGGAAATCTTGTCTCATCAGTAGGAATTAGCAGATGTGTATTTACACAGACTGACATAGCTTTGTCAGTGACCTTTTCTCTTTATGTCATATTTGGGGTTTGAGTAGTCACCCTTCAAAATGTTTCAACAATATTAATTAATGTCTAGTGTTGAAATCTATTACCATATTACATTCAAAAGTCATGTCTAATTTGGCTGCAGTCCTGGGTTCCGTTCCAACCTCTTTGTGTTGCTTCACAGAGAGGAAATCAGTCTATATCTGGCGCATTCTGCCACTTGCTGGTCTTCCCTTATAGTTGTCTCCATCTCTGCCTGCACTCTTCACTTCTTTATGGACTTTGATATTTGGCTCATAACTAGATTGCTACCCTTTTAGTATGGTGATCCTTGGTGTCTGCAGAGCCATTTGGAGTTACAAGGTGCATTAATCTGTCCTAGGAAATCCATGTAGTGAGGATCATTCCCTCCTTCAAGGGAGTATAAAGATCTTTGAGTCTGGCTGTCCTACTCTGGCCTCATGCAGCACTCTGTAGCTGTTAAATCAGTATTTTTACCAACCCTTTCAGCTATTGTTTGCCTGTTTTGAACACAACACCGACAGTTGTCATTCTGTTTGTCATACTTGAGAAGGATATAAAAATCACAGTGTCCTATCTAAAGTGATTTTATGATAAATTTGAACTTAATCCTACACTTTCACAGTCTAAATATGTCAGCATAGAAACAGCAGAACTGCTCCATCTGTTTATGCAAGGAGTCTTGGCTAAGAAACGCTCAGATGGAATCTTAGCAATGCACTGTAATTCTGTAGGGTTAAGATGAGCACATGCTAGAGCGCTGCTTAGCATTCACTACATAGTGTACAGTACCTTGTTTAATTAAGAGATAAGTAGTACTTAAGTATTTCCCCACTGCCAGCAACTGACATTTCTTTTCTGAAAGCATGTAACCTACATCTGTGAAATCCCATTGTTAATGTTTCTAATTGCAGATCCCCAATATGTTTGGAAATGTCTGACAATGATCTCTAATGTGCCAACTGGCAGTCTGAGCCTAGGAAGAAAGAGAATTATTTCTAAAATTTACAGATTGCTACCAACCATACTTCAGAGCAGCACTGAAAATGTTTTTAGGTGCAGTCTGGAGTGTCACAGGAAAACATTTGGAATTCTAGTAGTGGAGGGTGTGACTTTTGTGCTGGATATGCAGCAGGCCTCACTGATCAGTCCTATGTGATCACTTAAACTAACTTCACAGCCATAGCATAGTCTGGAATATGGCTATTGGAATGCCACTTAGGTATTTAACCCTGCTTTTTGAATCCGAAGGACGTATTTTCTTACTCTTCTGCCAGAAGCAGATTAGGTCTGAAGAGCCTGTACATTTCTATCAAAGGGAGGCCACGATACAACAGGAGAAGATAGATGATTCCTCAACATCATCAGGCAACTTGGCAGTTGCTCTCTGATTACACAACCTTTTGCAGGGTCTAGTGACAGAAGAACAGATACAGCACTGCTGCTTTTCCATATGTCTAGATGTTCCTGCAAAATACCTTCAAAACCATTAATGTGTGTGCCTACAGATATGTACATATGTAAATTAGAGGAAAAATATGAACATCAGATTGTAGTTAGATGTCATTTTACAACCTGCTGTTAATGCCTCCCTCCTTTTATGGTTTTGGCAGGATTTATTGTTTTCTGTGTTGACAGAGAGGAGCATTCACAAAAAAGCTACAGTCATTTTTGAGAGACGTGTGAAATACAAGTACACAGAAGCATTGCCATGGGCCTGTGGAAGGTGCAACGTTATAATGTGTCCCCTTTTTAATAATTACTGTTGTACCCTCGGGCAATCAAGGTGCTCAGTGAAAGAAACTCAATTCACTTGTATTCACCATGGGGTAGTGCTAGGGAGGCATGCACATCTGTGCTGCTGCTCTGCTTTGCCCAGTGTTTGCTTAATACCCTTTTACAGCATCAAGACTTGAATGCTTGGTGATATTAAAAAGAGAGATGGTAATGTTTTGATTCACCCAGGATTCTTCAAGTGAACTTTGGGTTCCTTCTGAATAATTCAAAGAATTTCTAAGGTTCAGATCCCTAATGGGGAAAAAAATATAAAAATTGCAAACCCTAGTTGGAACAAACTGAGATGATGAGTGAAAATTATTACTATTTATTATTTTACCTTATGTCTTACCCAGTCCCTAGTTTCTTTTAGGAAAATAGTAGGACAACCGCAAGTTGGACGTTTCATCACATGTGAGCATTTGACCATCCATTAGTAGATTTTTTAATTTATTTAAAGAGTCTGGTTTTGTGGAAGATGGAAAATACAACCAATCTTTTGTAGGGTCTCATAGCAGATTGTGAATTGCAAAAGGCAGCAGACTGGGAATTGAACTGTGTCCTCCGAGGCTAAATAAAGTGGTTGTCTGCTAGACCTTCTCCCTCTTTAATCAAATACTGATTTTAATGAATATACCCTTAGTACATTGTGAGCTAGAAGAAGACCTTGGGAAGCAATATCTCTCTGCCTTTTTTTTTTCATGTGTGTTGGCAAAATACAGTCCTTTTTCTGTCCCAGCAAAGGGAGTTTTTAAGAACTTTTATTTGTTGTAGAATCACAGACACAGGGGGTGGAGGGAGAAAAGAGATATCAAGAGTCCAGCACTAAAGCAGATAAGAGGGCAGGCAGATATTCAGAAATTCCAGTCTGGTAGTAACTTCACTGTATGGTGCTCAGCAGTCTTCCATATAGAAGAATGAAATGATTAAATAAAAACTGTCAAACCCTCAGGACACTTTTCAGGCACTAGATGGAAAAGGAATAGAAGAAAGAAAAGAAGAGATAAGAGGGAGGATCACACCCTGAGACAGCATGTTAAGACAGAGTTTAAAATAATCTCCAGCAGTACCTCACTCTGGAGGAAATGAAGTTGCTCTAGTCCTGCTATTCTGTCCAGTCCACTTCTTAACAGCTAGGGGATAGTCAGATATGCCTCTTCTACTTCCCCCTTGATCTGACCATCACTGTTCCAAATATCAGCACTCTGCTCTGTTCATTGTAGTGGGGTCAGGAAAAGCAACCTGGCCAAAAATTTCTGTTTTGTAGACCTGAATTCTACTTACAACCAAGTCACTGCCTGAATATCCATGTTTGTCCCAGTTGTTTTATACCCATGCCTGTTTCCTAAAGTATCAAACAGAAACAATGAAACTAAGCTCCTTGGGTTTAAACGTTATCATTTCTTGTTTGTGTCTTACTCTTTGCTTTATCCCTGCGGGACAGAGATTGCAAATTTTATTGATATGAGATAAAAAGTGCCCAGAGCCTTAAATCCTTTGTGTATGGCTTTCTGCCTTATAACAGATGATAAAGAATCAATAATCTTATTATGAATGCAGGATTCTTTCACAGAAAAAAAAATATTCATGCAAGGAAGTAAACAGTTGCTTTTAGTCATCTGCTGGTTCAATAATTCATTTGGAAAATAAGATCAAAAATCAGCCTTTCCCACACCACAAGCAATCATTCCCATTAATGTATATTAGCATTTTTTCAGTTTAGACCAGAGTGGCTAATAGGCTGAAAATGACTGTGCAAAAGTATGAAAATGGACTCTCCAATGAGATATTGACAAATAGATTGAAAGAGTTGCATGCTATTAGATTTTGCATATAACACTTGCTGAAAAACAACAAAAAAAAGTAATTCACTTTATAAATAAAATATCATGTTTTGCATTCCATTTAAGGCACAAAATAGAGTAAGTCACAAGGGTGCATCAATATCTACACCACACTTATGAATTATGATGCTGGTGGAAACAGCCTATAGGATACCATTTTCAGAAAAGCTGTGGAGATGCTTTGCCTCTGAATGTGAAGGTAGCCTTCAGGCACAAAAAGATGGGTTTTCTTAAAGAGCAAACAAAAGAAAATTCATCTTGAGAAGATGAATTGTGTTCGGTTTGGCAGAAAGCTTGATACAGCAACATTAGTATCATAGTATCATAGTATCAGTCAGGGTTGGAAGGGACCACAAGGATCATCTAGTTCCAACCCCCCTGCCATGGGCAGGGACACCCTACACTAGATTAGGCTGGCCAGAGCCTCATCCAGCCTGGTTTTAAACACCTCCAGGGACGGGGCCTCAACGACCTCCCTGGACAGCCCATTCCATGGCTTCACCACTCTCATGGGGAAGAACTTCCTCTTCACATCCAGCCTGAATCTCCCCACTTGCAGCTTCATTCCATTCCTCCTAGTCCTATCATTACCTGAGATCCTGAGCAGTCCCTCCCCAGCCTTCCTGTAGCCCCCTTCAGATACTGGAAGGCCACAATGAGGTCACCTGGGAGCCTTCTCTTCTCCAGACTGAACAGCCCCAACTCCTTCAGTCTGTCCTCATAGGAGAGGTGCTCCAGCCCTCTGCTCATCCTTGTGGCCCTTCTCTGCACACCTTCCAGCACGTCCATATCCCTCTTGTAATAGGGGCTCCAGAACTGGAGGCAGTACTCCAGGTGGGGTCTCAGCAGAGCTGAGTAGAGGGGGAGAATCACCTCCCTTGACCTGCTGGCCACACTTCTCTTTGATGCAGCCCAGGATCTGATTGGCTTTCCGGGCTACAAGTGCACATTGAGAGCTCATTCTCCTACTAGCCGTCAAATGTTTAACTTCTTCCTGCTTCTTACTTTTGTTTGTTATCATACCACAAATACCTATTGAGTTGGAATTCACAGTGAAAAAGCTGAGGTGTAAGTGATTTTAGAATGTACTCCCTGTGTGTTGATGGTATTTTGGTAACTGGCTGCTCCCTCCAATGAAAGGATGTAATTATTTTTTGTAATTATTTTTTTGCAGTCTGCAGTGCTACATTGCAGGTTTCACAGACTACATCTTAATTAATGTCAATGAAAGCAAGAGTTTGTTCTCATTGATGGGTTGTTCTGTAGTAACACTTAGCTGCCCTTTTGGCTATATTTTCATGCAAATCCTCTGTGCAGACCACTTGCTGTCGAGGAAACGACAAAGAGCTCCCTTTACATAAGAAATCTCCTTAACCACTGGCACAAGCTATTTTCCATAGAAATTCCAGTCACCTACTTCCTCTTTTTGCCCTTCAGCATGATCCAGAATCTGCTGAAATAATCAGATTCCAGCAGACTTCGGATCAAACCCTTGAAGCACGAGTTTGGTCTGACAGTGCCATACCAATGTGCTGTACCTCATTGCTGGATCGTTTCTGAGTGACCCTCCAAGTCCCATGGCTGTGCACAGACATTATGATTTTTCATATATTGCCATGCTCCCCCTTTAACTCAACTCTGCAGCAGAGCCTCACCTCAGTGAAAGGCTTGTGCTTTCCCTCAGGCCTGGGCTGAATTTATACTCCCAGCTTTGCTGCACAGATGCCCACCACCAAAGAAATTCAGGTTTCATATACACTGGCTTTGGAGTTTGCTCTGACAAAGATCCATTTATCTGAGAATTATTATGGTGCCAAGAGATGTGGCAGTTGCCATAGCAACAATTACATATTGAGTTGAATACTAGAGAAAATACTATAAAGAACATGAGCCACTGGTGGTTTTCATTAACTTAATGTTCCTTTTTTTGGGGGCAGAATGTTGAGTAAGTTTATTCACTGTATGTATAAATGCTTAGATCAAATGTGTGGGCTAGCTTTCCTTCTATTTCCTCGGTGTGCAACTTCAGCATGTAAATGAGAAGTACTTGGTTATTTAAAGAGAGAAAAATGGTCTTATAGGCTGGAAACATGAATAACTGACTGTGAAACAAGAAGGTGTTAGCTTCTGTGGATGTTCAGTTCTTTACAAGTAATCTGCATTCAGACTTTATGTGAAGTTCGGGATATATTTATCCAAGAAAAAGGACTTTGTGCTTTTCAGCAGAAAGCAGAGTTAAGACAAGTATAAAATATGTTTAACAGTGATTCAAAGGCGAAAGTAGATGATTTTGAACTGTGTCATTGTGCCCCTGTACTCTGCATTGGTTAGGCCACACCTTGAGTACTGTGTCCAGTTCTGGGCCCCTCAGTTTAGGAAGGACATCGAGACACTTGAACGTGTCCAGAGAAGGGCAACGAGGCTGGGGAGAAGCCTTGAGCACAAGCCCTATGAGGAGAGGCTGAGGGAGCTGGGATTGTTTAGCTTGGAGAAGAGGAGGCTCAGGGGTGACCTTATTGCTGTCTACAACTACCTGAAGGGTGGTTGTAGCCAGGAGGGGGTTGATCTCTTCTCTCAAGCAACCAGCACCAAAACAAGAGGACACAGTCTCAAGATGCACCAGGGGAGGTTTTGGCTGGAAGTGAGGAGAAAGTTCTTCACTAAGAGAGTCGTTTGCCATTGGAATGTGTTGCCCAGGGAGGTGGTGGAGTCACCATCCCTGGAGGCATTCAAGAGGGGATTGGACATGGCACTTGGTGCCATGGTTTAGTCATGAGGTGTTGGGTGACAGGTTGGACTTGATGATCCTTGAGGTCTTTTCCAACCTTGGTGATCCTGTGATTCTGGGGAAAAAACATACAATTGTCAATTACTCTGACTTATTAATAGTCCAATGAAAGAGGGTGGGCAAAAATATTCTAAATGAATGCACTGTATTAAAAATATTTGAAATCATAATCCCTTTCAGCCCTGAACTACATTTAGACTTCATTGTTAGTTCTCTCTGCAGAAACCAGGTGTCATCTACAGGACATTTTCACTCTTGCTCGGGGTGCTTCTGGATTAAACTTAAGCTTTTTGTGGAAACTTAGAACCAGAAGCAGTTCTGGAATCAAGCAATTTTATACTGTTTTCTTTTAAAACCTATTTAGGTCTTTACCTTCATTCATCAGACTTAATGGCGAAGCTTCCATAAATCTATGCAGACATTATTCAAAGATGGCTGAAGTTTTTTATCTGAACTAAATTTCAACCTGGCAAAGAGTGCCAAGAAAATACATATTTACCTTTTGCCCCTAAAACATTTTTATGGTAGCTTGACTGGTAGGTGAGTTGTGTGAAGACATTTTCAATTGAATTAGATTGTTTTTACTATCTAGGATGCTAACTGTCCTTTATACATTAAAAAATATCCACTAAATTTGATGGATGAAAGATAAACCATCATGCATTGACATGCCCTTCCCCCCACCCCCACAAGTTGTTATTGTTCTGAGTCCAGGCTGAAAGTATTCAGGGGCAGAGGAAGCTATGCCAACCCTCTGCGTTGATCTCCGGAGACTGATGGAGTTGTGTGGAAATTTGTGCCAGAGCTGTGGGGAATATTTAAGGGAACCACTTGGAAAAGGTTTAAATTTAAAATTCATTATAGCAAATGAGGATATAAGTTGGAAAGCAACAGGCTAAGCATGATTTAGTAGAACATTAAGCAAGATCATAAAGGATAAGTAGATGTCTCTTAGGATGTGTAATATCTTTCATTTATAAAGCTGCTTTCATCCTGTAAGATCCTTAAACTATTAAGTACACAGAGCAAGAATATGTATGTTTATGTGTCCATATACATACATCTGTAAAAAAGATATATTTGCATAGACATCTTCATTATTGACACTTCTTTCATAATACTTTTTCACATTGGTATAGGAACAGAGTCATTTTTAAATAAGGGGTTTGGGGATAGGGCATGGTGATTTCTCTACAGATTCAAATTGCTGTGACATCCTTAAAGTCCTCCAATCCATAATGAACAAGAGGTGTTGCAGAAAACAGAAGAATGTCTGAGACTTCTGGTGCAGAAAAAAAATTGTCCACTTCTTCCACAGCTGCTCTTTCACTTGTCATGTAGCAATGATGCAGTCACTCTATGACACCTACCCCTGCTTCATCTGTGATACCTCAGATTTATTAAGGAACAGAAACAATTACAAGAGGAGATAAAACTAAGCTGTGCCCAAAACTAACCTCAAGTTTCTTTCTTGCATTAGAAAAACAAAATATTGCGGGTGTTTTACTGCTATAAGCTTTTCCATCAGCTTCCAGAAACAGGATGCATTTGAGAGAGAGCCGTAATAGGAGAAATTATTCACATGAAAAAATGATTTCCTGAGTACAAGTTTAGTCATTTCTCTCCATCAGAGACATCAATAATCATCCCTAATGATTGCCCCAATAGTTCCATGCTGGTTTTCACAAACCCAGAGGAACATTTATTATGGTTATTATAGTAACACCTATCTCAACCCACATCTTAGGCATTTAATGGTGCATCACAGGATAAAAATCTACATTTGTCCTCCCTCAAGAATTGATTCTGGCACTGCAAGGACAGATGGCTCCTTCTGGAGCTAAAAGTCTTTATTTGTTGATCATCACAGTTCTGTTACTTTTAAGAGTCTTCCTTTGCATCTTATTTTGCAGCTACTTTTCTCAGGTACCTCAAATAACTTGGCAAGCTGAAGAAATCGCCAGCATTAAGAATGACAACATTAAAGTGTAATATAGTTTGGCACCTCCTTAAACAACTCTGGTAATATTTACAGTCATCTTGGAGTTATTAACTGCCCAGCTCCTCACTTCTTATTTTGCCACCAAATCAAACTGAATAACCTTTGTGATAAGCAGGTGATCCATCTTAGAAAAACTTGGTTTATTAGTTGCTTATATATTTCCCCCTCTTACTGAGGGGGCACATAGGGATAGTGATTGCACAGGAAGAGAGTGGATGGACAGCAGGTTAAGTTGAAATGGCCAGTAGTGCTGCTAATATTTTCGTTACCACTAAAATTCTTCAGGGTCCTTCACTACTATGGGAAAAAAAAAAAAAAAGATTCTTCACTAAAGTAAACATCAAACAGAGGTAGTGGTAGCAAATTAGAGACTGAGTATGGCCTCTAGTTCCTTTACTCTCTCACTATGACTATAGTTTAGTGTATACAAGATTCCTGGTGAACAGGAGCAGGTTTGTTAAAATACTTTTATTAATTGTTCTGGTAACTGGTTTGATTCAAGTTCTAGCAACACAAAGTCATTTAGCCAGCAACTGTTCAAACTACTGTGAACAGATACATTTTAATTTACCTTCAAGTAAGCTAACGCCATTGGTGTTGGTCTTCTATACTTGCTGAAGAATTTGGCATAGACTTGAACTCAGCAGGAAATTATCTTGAGATCATTTTGTCTGTAGTTTCTTTTATATCTGTAGAATTACTTTGTGGTTTTGAGATAAATGAATTGTGGATCTACTATATAGAGCTTTTTAAGATAAGGAATAGACTATAATCCTTACAATGGGCACTGGTGTACTGGCCGCCTTGTCGACTAAACTGTATAATTTTAGTCTAATATTGTAGCTTCTACTGCTCAAGATAGTCCTTTTTTTTAACATCATAAATCAGAAATGGTTTAAAGGTTAACTTTATTTGAAGTGCATGTATCTATACAATGGTACTAATCACACTGGAGGACTACTGGATGTTTTATGTGGTCAAATACCCTGTTTTATAGCTAATATCGAGGCAGAATAGGTGAACTGTTTTGGAGGGTGCTTTTGGAAAATGATTTCTGTCAAAGAAGCTGTGACATGAACTGTGTAGTCACAAAGGGAAATCTGGAGCCCTTCTTTCTTATGTGTAGAAACTCTTCAGATTACCCTTATCATGGTTGAGCATAAATGTATAAATGACAAGATTTTCTGGAACTTTAAGGTCTTTGCTAGTAAGAAACAACACAGAGTTAAGCGTTTTCATATCTGCCTGATGACCAACACCATCTCAGGGTTGCTAGAGCACACATGAAAAATATATACATCAGAGGAGGTTTTATACTCTTTGATGACTTAGTGATAATCTGTGAGCTAGTATAAAAAAAGGAAGAAACAAAGAAATCCAATTACTAGATTCTATTTGATGCTGTATGTTAACATAATACATTTTTGTGGGTTTTTTCTTTTGCTCTTTGATGGCTTTTTTTTTTTTTTTTTTTTTTACATTATTGAACACTGTTGTGCTGCACGAAGATTTATCCTCTGTTCAGCTGGAAAAATAGTAACAGGACAAGGTTTTGAAAATCTGAAAGACTACACCAAACTTTCATTCTCCGATAACAACACAGACTTTTTTTTTTTTTAATGTTTTTTTTTTGCATGTGTGTAGAGATTTCAAAGTTATTGTCCTGTGAAGTGCTAGACTGTCCTAGGAGATGCTGAAGATTTTGCGCCTGCACTGAGATTAGTACACCGCAGTATCACCTGATGGTTTTGACCTCCCCCAAATCCAGGAAAGCTAGTAAGAAATCCGTTCACATTTGCACAGCTAATATTTTAAAAGTCTATATTAAAGTGCAGAGAGATTCCTTCAAGCACAGGTCAGATGTTAGCCCCCATGAAGTATCATACTATCATAGTATCATAGTATCAGCCAGGGTTGGAAGGGACCACAAGGATCATCTAGTTCCAACCCCTCTGCCATGGGCAGAGACACCCCACACTAGATCAGGCTGGCCAGAGCCTCATCCAGCCTGGTCTTAAATACCTCCAGGCATGGGGTCTCAACCACCTCCCTGGACAGCCCATTCCAGGGCTTCACCACTCTCATGGTGAAGAACCTCCTCCTCATGTCCAGCCTGAATCTCCCCACCTCCAGCTTCATTCCATTCCACCTAGTCCTATCACTACCTGATATCCTGAGAAGTAGGGTTTTTGAGAGCTCTTATGAGGCTTATCATGGTGTTTTGGATATTTGTTGAACTCACTAACAAAAATTCCAGTAAATTCAAAATTCCTGGATGACACACCTTTGACTTTCTTTTCCCTGAAGATGAATCAAAATGTCAGCCAATCTGTTTGACAGGAAATTCATGACTGCTGAAAGACACTGTTGGTAGACAAAACCCCTGGTGGGACCAGGTGTATTCTCTCATGCTCCAGTGTGGCAGCATCTGGCAACAAGACTGTTCAGACCAGATCTTTTGTTCTTATTGCTGTTCTTGCTGCAAACTATAAACTTCTGTCTTATATTAAGGCAATTATGGCACCAGGATTCTGTATTTGATTTAGCATCCTACTATCCCTTTGCAGCAGAGTTGCTGTTACAAATTCACCACTCAGATTGAATTCCTGATTTAGGAAATGTGGATTTCAGTGTTTGCTTTGTGTTTTGTTTGGTTGTTTGTTTGTTGGGTTTTTTGGTGCTGGCTCAGTCAACAGTGATCAGTTATAGACTTACTGATTCTCTGTCATTAATTATATAAAAAATGGAACCTCCACACTGAGAGATTCATTGGAACTGTTCACATGTATTTAATTTCCAGCTATGACTGTGGAAACATTACTAATATATTAGTGCAGATATCTTATAAGACAGACTTTAAAAAATGTCCTTTTCAATGAGTACATTCTAGTTTTGTGCTGAGAAACATGATACAGGAATACAGATAGCTTGGGATTTCTTCATATGAAGAACAATTTGTGGTCATTTTCCAACAAATTAATGTTCCTGCTACCTAATTAAAGTCATCTTAAAATTGATACCATTGATTATTCTGTCCTATTTCTTTTGTTAACACCTTAAATTTGATGCTTGGCTAATTTTATTTATTTGCACCTCTTTGGGTTTTCAACAGAGGTGAATTGTTTTGGCTGCCAGTCAAGGAGAACATTGCCAACTCTTCTATGCAATCAGGTTACTGTGATGCAAAGTTGTACCCATTTCCTGTCCTTTATGGTTATTTTGTTGTCATATGAACTACTGAAGGGGGCAGATTTCTCCAACTTTTGTTAAAGGAACTGCGGATAGTTCTAACCGTGTGTTCTTATCACTTGCCTAGCTGTGGAGGGCAGGGTAAGTCACTTTCTGGCCTTATCAAGAGACAACTTAGTTTTCTCTGTGCCATTGTATTATGCTGTCCTTACATGGTTTGCTCCCTTGACCCCACTCCCAACAATCATCCTTTTGAACTCAAAGTTGGGGAAGACCTAGTTTGAATTTGGCTCAAATACATAACACTCAAACTGATTGCTGACAAAGTTACATGCATATACGAGGTAAAGCTTCAAGCTTTATATTACAGAGTTGATTTTAGGCATGATTATTCACAAAACCGTGTAATTAAGCTGTCATAGGAAAACATAGAAAGAGTATAGCAAGTGCAATCTCCATTAAGTGAGCAGGAGTCGTTCCACTGACTTTAATGAGCTTTGAATCTACTCATAAATCTGCTCTGAGTAGTGTCCAAATCAAAATTTATTTGAGGGTGACCTTGATGTTAATTGTTAGTGCTTCCCATGTTGCTTAATTGCCAGGAAACCCAAATGCATTAATAGAACTCTCATATGATCTAGCTTTTTCTATTGGACACGATTAGTATCAAGTTGATATACATAATATTAATTGTGCATAATGTTAGTGGGCAGTCACAGTGTGCCAGTTATGTTTTGTGTCTATGAAACAAGAAAGAAAAAAAAACAGTATTCAGTTAATTTTCAAGCTGTTTGTGCTTTCAGCTTAATCCCTGCAAAATTTATGCTTTTCTGATCAAGTAGCTCTTTAAAGGACCTCAAAAGTTTCACAGTTATTCGGTAGCTTTTAATATCAGATTTTGCATATTGACTACCATTACTTTAAAATTATCACACATTTGTAAATAACATAAGGCAGATGTTGTTCAGTCCTATGATGCTTAATAAATTTGACATCTGCCAGAAAAGTTCAGTCATCTGTATCCCAAATGGGAATGTTTCCTGCTTTAACAGGTCATATTTAAATCAATTAAAAGAAAAATATGGGAAATGTATTAGAAGTATAAAGGGGAAGGATTTCCCTTAATATTAGTCTGCTCAAAGGAAAAGCAGCTGGTGGACATAACTCCTGTGTCTCTTAGTGGTACAAATACATGAAATAGAGGTTTGAAGGGGATAAATTATGTTGGTTTTGTTTAATGGCTTTCCCAATTCCTTGTCAGTGCTGATAATTATTGTGTCTTTTCTTTTAGTTGGTACTATGTGCATTGGGTTGTATTTAGGCTCATTTTATTAATTGAAAATATTTCAGAAAAGTTGTGAATTAGATAAATGACTTGATTGACTTGGTCTTTAAAAGCATAAAATGAGAAAATAAGGTGAGGGAAATTCATCTTGACTCTAGACAAAAGGAAGATAAGAGTGGTTGTCAGTGTAAGGGTATGCGTTTGAGAGAATCAAGGGAGCGAGCAAAAATATTAATCATTTGCACTGCTTCTCCTTCATTTTACTGTAGTGATATAAAAGAACTGAGAAAAACTGTGGCTTTTGAAACCTTGTTCATACATGCAGTAAAAGAATCTGTCCAAAGAGTTTTCAGACAAACAGAATGACAAAAGGAAGAAGTGTGGCAATATTGACAGTCTTCACTCTCTGCATTTCTCTGTATAAAATGAAGATACTCACTAAGTATGTTAAAGGCAAGATATTTAGATACAGGACAGTTGGGACCTTTGCTTTTGCTGGAAGAGACCTAGTAATTTTGAAATTAAGGCTGTTACACTTGGTTGTTTTAACTCTTTACCAAGCCATCTACTTGATGGATTCCATCTAAGCTCAGTTTCAGGGAGCAGAAGCAGTGGCATCTTGGAGGTCTTGACGTGGCCTGCAGTTCACCAGGTAGAGCTTACTGGCTTTTATCCATTGTTTCTAGAAGGGTAAGGAACAATTCAGCATATTTCAGGATATATGGATAGATCATTGCTGTTACCCTGTGCTCATCTCCAGCAGATTTCCTCTGGCCTTTGACACCCCATTACTATTATTTCACATGTCCATGAAGATTAATTTGTATTCTGTTCTGGTAATAAGTGTTATTTCCATGTGTGAAATACATTTTCCACAAACATGTCTAAGAACTTGTGGCATAATGCTGAGTTATGTGGAAATCCTTTTAGTGGACCTCTCTGTACCTCAGTATATACATGGATGTGCTATGCAGTTTGTGACAACTAATGAAAATGAATGCTATATTCTTAAATGCTCCTCCCATTTATTAAACTTAATGATATTTTGAAAATACCTGCAAATAAAAGTGGGATTTAGGTTATTTTCTGTAACTTTTAACATGCTGTAACTTTGATTGGGGGATGACAACTAGTTTAAATCACTGGAGTAATTCTCTTATAAAAACATGGCATACTAAGCATGTTCTTCCACCAGAAAGTTTCTTTTTAATTCTCAATATTTTATATCTGACACTGTGCTAAATGAGAACAGTTGATATTGACTTGCACATCATTTTATTCATTTCACTTCCCTATTCAAAAGGAATCAGTGCTGACAAGTTAATGAACTCCGGCTACAAAGACATAGATAAGCCAAGGGATAGGTTTAGCACCTGCCTTGTTCTAATTATGAAAGATTTTCCTCAGGTGACTGTTTCATGTTCACCACTGGGAAACTGGAATGCCACATTCTTGGAGTTAACTGTCAACAAAGCAGACTGTCTGCAGGAGTGGCATAATAGGAGGCTCCTCATAGAAAGTTTTACCATGTCTAAATTAATTTTATGCTAGTATATTTAATTCTTTAATATTTACATGTGGAGTACAATTACTTAAAGTACACTGGGTCTCTAAGTTTAGTAAGCATTCATAAAACTATGCTGCAGTATATCTTTTATTTTGCCATCAAATTCCTGTGCACATTAATAGCTCTTCCACTACATTTGTTTGTAAATTTTTTGCCCCTGATATAATGCCAAAGAGTGTACCTTGTATCTATGAATTTTTTTCCTTTGTCTATCTGAAGTTTGGGTTGGTCCTTTTGTTTGTTTGTTTGGGTTTTGGGTTTGGGTTTGCTTTTTTAATATTATATTTATTTTTCCAATTTCCCTTTTGCTGTTGTTGAACAGAGATAAATTCATGGATCTTATGCAATTGATGTTTTGGCTGGTGTCTTCTGCTTGGACTTGTGATCTAGTCAGAACTGGGTCCAATGTTAGAAAAAGTGGAAAATCTGTGGGTCTATTTCTTAGTCTTATGGGTAGGATTTGTTCCCATACATTATGAAGCTGCTTCCAGAAAGGAAGAACTGCAAAATGGGATAAACCAGAGCTCTAATATACAATATGTGCTTCTGATCTACAATATGCACAACTCTGAAGTTCTTGCTGTGCTTGTAGAGGATGATGGTACTTTTCTGTGGTAGATTTACTAGGGGATAAATCTCTACCACCTGGGAATTTTCTTCTAGGCACTTGCTGCATTACCAGCAGTGATACAGACAGTTAATCTGATTAGGGAATTTGGCCACCAAAGTCACTTGTGGACTTTTGGAATTGAATTTTTCTTTCCAAGTGTTTGCATGAGTTACAAGACCATGAAGAAATGGAGTGATGGAAGATAGAGAAGCTGTGTATATGTTAGCAAGCTTATGAAGTAAATTTCTGTGGTGACCTTAAAAGGCAGGGAACAGTATGTTTTGTACTTTCCATCATTATTTCTCTTTGCAGAAGGGACAGGGTGGAGATGGTTGTGGCTTGCTGCCCTGAATTCCATATGCACATTTGCCAGGCGTTGCTCTGGTAATGGGAATAAACTGTTGCCTCTGAGGAGTATGCTAATGGTATTTGGCCAGCCAGCCAAAGTGGCATAAACAAAAGTTTAAAACTCTGTTTCCAGAGTTATGCCTGTAATGTTGATGATGCTGACAGGCGAAGTCAAGGGGCACACTGCTCTATGGACTTGAAAGGGAGCTGTAAGTTTGTCAAGCAAAGGGAGCCAGATGTGCAGCAGAAGAAATTATTTTTTTTCTGCTTCCTACCCCATAACAAACAGATCTCAAAACACAACTAAGAACCATGAGCAACAATGCTACTATTTGTTGAGGATGTCACAAAAATAGGTTGAAAAGGGGGTTTTAATTTTTTTCCCCCACAAATTATTATCCCAGTCTTGCACCTGGATATGTGTGGGGATAAGTCCAATGTAGGATTCAGTTCTTTGTCACTTTAGCACTGTTCACGTTTTCTGAACATTAGAAAAAGGTGAAAGAACAAAAAGATTGATCTTTATTTCAAGATTAAAGTTTCAAAAGCTTAAGATTTGAACTTTGCTTACATCTTTTGAAAAGCTGGTATGTAATCATATCTTTTGTTTCAGCTATAGTTGGAAACAATATTATCAATGTAGCCTAAAAACTTTGATTTGTATTGCAAGAGCAAATATGTGTCAGGACTTCAAACCTAAATTTATAGGCTCAAGAAGTTTGTGATTATTCAAGATAAGCTTCAGACAAGCCTATAAACCCCCTGCTATTTGTTTTGTGCAAATGCATCTCTCCTCGTGTTTTTGAAATGCAGCCGTATCTGATGTGTTCAGTGGGGTCACTGAAAGTCCCCGCTGGTTTTAAAGGTAATGCTAGATTCAGTGTGTTTCTTCTAGTTCCTTGGAAAGTTGTGGTATGAGTACTAAACTATATCTCTTCATGCATTAATACAAAAATTGAAGTGCTTGTGATTCAGAGAAAAGGAAAAATAAAGGGAGATGAGGGAGAGAGAGAGAGAGTGATCTTCTTGTAACCCTTTTATCTGTGTAATAAACAAGATAGCTGAAGAATAATAATGAGGTAAAAGCTGTGGCACACAGAACAGATCCTGAATGGCACTGAAGTTTTAGAAAAGTAGGAAACATAGGTAGATGGCAAATTGGAGCTCATGGAAGGGGGTGAAATTTGTATCTATTCTTACAGGTTTCCTCAAATTGTTCATGCCCTCTCCCTCTCTTTTGGGTTCTCTATGCAGTTTATAGCACAAGCCTCATAAAACTTCACTAAGATTATAATGCAATACCTTGGCACCAATCTCTCTTGTTTATGTCTCCATTAGTTCAAAGCCACAGACAGGCAATTTTTTGGGTATGAAAAATGTCACCTATGGCATCCTCATTTGCATCTGAAAATTGATTTTTGTCACACTGGGATTTTAGGACAACCCTTTTTTGGCAGCCAGCATTTCCACAAAGCATAATAAAAATAATTATGGGGGCACAAAAGTAGGCAAAGTTCACTGTAAATTGTTAAGTCTGTGCAGAACTGTAGTTGGCAAGGTATTATTCATGAGATCGGGAAAGAGTAACCTGTGGCAATCCTTCTTGATGAGTTGACACCTAAACTTAAAACATAACTTCTGCTTGCTATCTAAGAGTATAACAACATAATGGTACTTGATTATGTTTAGTCAAACATTCCAGCACAGTAGCAGAATATCAGAAATGTCAGCTGAACAACTGAACTATTAATTAAGATTATTAAAGTGATAATTACTGAGCTCTGGAATGGGTTTTGTTGGGGTTTTTTGTTTGTTTGTTTGTTTAAGAAAGAAAACAATTTTTGATGTTCATTGAAACACGTTGCTGATTTTGTATTTTTAAAAGTGACAATTAATTTTCCACTTTCTGATATATTTGGTTCTTGGAGTCTACAAGTTTTTGTCTCTTCATTGATGTGTGGTTAATGTACATGGGAAGATGCCATTGTCCATTGTGATACTGAAAAATCCTATTAATTATCAGTGTTAAGATGCTCAAAAGCTTTCATCAGTTATTTTGGCAAAACAATTCCCTGGGGCAAGATATATTTTTATAACAAATTCCTCTAAAGCTAAATCAACCATAAATGGATTATATAAACTTGTTTGCTTTCTTGGAGATAAATTATTTTACAGCAATGTTCATTATGAGAAAGTTCTTTTTCCACTGCACAGAATAATCTACAGCTTCAGTTTCAATGGTAAAAAGACACCATTCTTTAATATGAATGCAGCTTTTAATCTTAGCTCAGGATGTGGGTTCTTTCTATTTCTTTTCCTGCCTTATTTAAAAGAGAGCAGAGGATGGCAATTCCTAGGCTCATGTTCCTTAAAACAACTTTCTGTATGCTGCTATGCAGAGAGCAATATGCTATGGAATAAAGATGAGCATGATCTGGCTGAGATACATGTTAGGGAAAGGAGGGAGAAAAAAGTGATTCTGTGGTATTTAACATATGTGCAAGATTTTGTGCAAATATTGAAACTACGCAGTGGAGAAACCTGGATTTATTGAGGACTTTGGTTTTGCTAAAAGCAAAATGTATACCTTGTTTTCTGTTCAAATTCATATTCAGTGTTTTAATAATTCATTAATAACCCTTTATCATTTGAGTGAATATTGAGGGAAGTGCTTGGGCTTCTACTACTTGGGCTTCTACTACTACACTACTTCTGGCTGGTTTTGTGGAATGCCTTTACCAGGATTTATGAGGTAAGCTGTTAAACAGCGAGCAATGACAGTGCCTACATATTTCACATTTGCTCAGTGTTATTTCTACTAGCAGAAGGATTTGATCTTAATCACGGATAGTCATAGTGCACCCAGAACTAAGCCTGGTTTAAATCAATGGTAGCACAAATATTTTGCACTGATGTCAGGCTTCAGCTGCTAGGCACTCCTGCTGTCATTTAGCACTCACTGGAATTAATTTCTAGCAGAGCTGCTGGCTTGAAAGGGAGTACCAGGAAAGCTAGTCAGAGACTTTACCTAATTAACTGTGGGATGAGGTATATGTCTTCTGGCTATCACATGTATCACTAGGCCTGATGCCTTAATAGTCCAATGTGGCATTGTAATTCAGCAAAACCTCAGATATATTCAGACCAAATACTTCTGGATTTTAATGCAGCATTGCAATTCAGCAAAAACTGGTAGAATTTCTTCTTTCAAATGGTTTTATTGTCCATCAGTCCTTGCAGACTGGATCTAAATATTTACTGGAAAGCAAAACTGTTGTTTTATAGGTTTCTCTCCATTGTTTTAGCAACATTTTCTCATTCAGGGTATTGTTTGGTTTGGTTTTCATAACTTCAGTTACATTTTGAATGTAAACTTTGTCGAAGTACACTGGGTCACAGTTTCAATGTGCTGAGAAACATAGCTTGACCATATTTGGTTCTTTTCAACTGAAAGCAGCCTCTGTTAGTAAAATTCTATATTTAGTTTCGAAATACTGGTTTTGCTACTATAAACCACTTCGTCCAGTGTAGAATAAAAATCATTACTGTCCATGAAGAAACAGGCAAATACAAGTGGTTCTTTTATGAAGTTTGAATAAGCAAAAAGGTGTGGGCTTCAAAGATTCTCATACAGATATCATCAGGTCCCTCTGTATTTCCATGTAATTTGCAATGAAATACTAGTGAATACTTTTTCAATCACATTGAATGAGACCTGGCTGTTACTATCAATGCAAACAAGACTACTTGCTTCACTTTCTTTGTTTGCTCCAAGCTCTGAAAAGGCAAATAACAACAATTTTCTTGAATCTCTGTGGATTTTTTTCCCCCCATTTAACTACTTATCCTTTAATCTAGGAAAGTGCTAATCCCTGAAAAGTACTAATCAGTAGAAGAGAAACCTATGATTGCTATGTAGATAACTAATAAAGTGAATTATTGCACAGGTTCCATTTCATTCTACAGCACAACTATTCCAAATATTGATCCTATTCTTTATTATCTTCTTGTTCCTAAGAACGATCAAATAAGCTTCTTAGGCCACACTTTCCACTGATTCTATCCAATCCTTTCATTTTTTTTTCCTTTTGATGCCTTTGTTTGTTATTGTATTTTATGCCACTAGTTCTCCAAGAGACACAGGCATTACTTCCCCTGTCAAGTTATTCAGATCACAGAGATAACCTTTTTGTTTTCATCTTGTGCTGTAAATGTAATAAATCAAATCCTCGCCGAAAGCAAGTTTTAAATTTTGCATCATGAAATTTGCATTTCATGCTCTGTTGCTTATTCACAGAAGCCATCCAATCTGAAAAGAAAAATAATACCACATGACTTGTGTAACTAATACAGACAAATGTTTCTAAGCAACTGCCTGAGCAATCTGAAGATCAAAAATTACTCATCTGAGAAACTTGCGTATAATGGTAGATAATGTATTTGTTCACAGATTTCAAGCTCTGTTAATGGATAGTTTGTAAACTGAAACAGGGCTAAAAGTGTATCCAATTATGAGTGTTGCAATTTATTAACCTGTATCTATGAGATAGGTTCAGCAAAATAAAGCTGTTTTAAGCTAAGAAACTGATACTGTGCTTCATTCCAAAATGGTCAGGGAATAGCATTCAGAACCTTAATCACTAAGCTGATAGTTTGGTTTTGCTGCAGTGCTACATTCAGATACCGGAGAGAGTGGTGCAAAGAAAGTTGAATAACACAAAGTAGAATTAATTTTCTTACATTCCTTGGAAATTCTGCACTTCATAGAAGCAACATGCTGTGCATAATCTGATATACACAATGGGTCTTTGGTCATATTTTGAAGCAGAACATTTGTACTTGGCCTGTGCAATGAGAACTGAAGACTTCGTCTTGCGAATTCATAATGCCCTTTAAATAGAGTCCGGTTGAGATTGTGCTGGGGCTAGCTGCATGATGGATAATTATGAGGAGCAGAGAGATTTTGCTGATTTAGCTCAAGCTGAGAGCTTAGGTTTTTACTTCTAGAATTATCCTGTTTAAATTCCAGTATGTCAGTAAAGGCAGCAGACATCAGAGGTCTGACTTTAATGACATCGGTGACTTTGGGAGCAAGACAATGCATATAGATAAAAATGAAACTTACCTGTTCTAACTGAGCAAATATGAAATATTAACAAAAAAGTAAAGTGTGAACTAAGGAGTGGATAATATTCTGTTTTGGTCTGAGCTCAGGTGTTTGAATGCATCATTTCTCTCTCAGAAAGCCACTGGATCAAAAATCAAGAGGCTTGAGTAGAGTTTTTAGATCTGTGGGGTGTAAGTGCTAAAAAATGTGGTTCACTGGAAAGTGTCTGGAAGCAATTACTAGAACAATACTGAATCTTTCTCTTCTCTGACCCCTGTGAGGGCTTTGACTGCTGGACTAGCTGTTCCTATTCAGTCCCTCCATAGTAGTCAATAAGGAGTTATGGAGTGTTCCAACACTGCCCTGACAGTTTTGAGAGTATTATTTCTTTTCAATAATCTTGTATGCTGCTTCCCACTGACCATAAACCCAGGGTAGGTAGCTCATGGCCAGTGCTACAAAAACAAGACAGTAGGACTAGCTGTGGACTTGCCAAACAGATGGCATGCAAACTGGGAGTAATGTTGGATATGTCTTCTCTTGGCCAGGAAACTTGAATAAAACCTGTTTACTTGGTGTTTGTGTAGGTGACAACTGTTGTTATCCCATGGAGACATCCACTTAAAAGTCAACAGGTGTGAAGTAGGGAATATAAATATTTCTGTGCTACTATGGCTGCAGGTTGTGAGGGCAAACAACTCAGATACAAACAAAGGAATTTTGATAGGCAATACTGAACTATCAAGGTCACATTTAATGTATTGTGAATCTGTAGTCAACTTCAGTTTCAGCAGTTATGATCCAGGAAAAACAAAACTTCAAACCATTGTAAACTATAACACTTGCCATTGTAGGCTCTTTTTCCTGAACTATGTGGCAATGAATATTGTCAGCAGTTTGATGTTACAGCTCGTGAATCATTGATCTCTTCCAGTATAGCAATTAATTTGCTCCTGCTGCCTGACAGGTATCCTCTTTGAATTTCCTGAATTAGATTTAATTGCCAACGTGTGATTATGAAGGAATGTGAGAATCCACTGAGATCTCTGTCCCATGTCTGAGTCTCCATCTTGCACTTTTCACATGAGTTTTGTAAATGCTCTACGAAAGAGCTTTGATTTCCCACCCCAAAATAGATACAGCAAAACCAAGCAATGTTGCTATTTCTAACTAGCTTATTTTACAAGTTCTGTAGAAGTTGGATTTGGAAGAAAAACAAGAGAGAATGACTGGGGTTTTAAGTGTCTTGATAGTCATACTTTTAAAAAGGTTCTTTTTTATTGCATGCAAAGTTTTAGATTCCTCTCACTTAAGTCAGAAGTTCACCTGCTCACTTTCTTTTTTCAGTAATACTAAGTGGGTCTTTGAGACTGTCCAAAATAATGAAAGGTTTAGAACTAAGGGACATTGTCATGCAAATTTAATGGAATCTCCCACTACAGTGGGATCAAATAACCCATGGCCTGCCCAGGTCTTGTATTTTCAATTCAGTACCACTTGAGTCTTAATAAGAAGCTGTCCACAGGACAGCAACAGCAACAGGGTCTCTTTATTTTTATCACAGAATAGAATTAAGCTTTTGGTATCAGACAGCTACTGTCTGTTAATTTGTTTATACTGAAGAGTAAAAATACAGCCCAAGTGGTGAAGTGGATTAATACACCATGGTTTCAGCTCTTTGGAGTCTGTTGACACCAGTTAATTAATTTGTTCTGAGTAGCCAGACCAAATAGTGAATTGGATTAATGCAAGAGCATTTCAGCTCTTTCAACCAAATTTCAAATCTAGCCAAGTGAATTAGGAGTTTTGCAGTAGCCTAAATCTAAGTGGGCATTTTGTCTTCATCGCAGACTACCACTTCATTTGTCTGTCTGGCACCTCCTGTATAGGAGAGCACAAGAGTAGAGCACCATGCATGCACAGTCAACTCTAATAGAACATATCCAGACATTTTGTTGTACACATCTGTGACCCAAATGTGATCTGTTCCTGCTTTGCAGTCTTAGGTAACATTATTTTTGCTTGTAGACAGTACAGCTCTGGTCGAATGGAAAGAAGTGATCATGAGGGTGAAAGACTGCAATGTTAGACACAGGCAAGGGTGTATCAGTCCTACCAGAAAGAAAAGTATTGATACCCTTTCCCAGCCAAATTGTCCTTGATTGCTGCAACAAGAAACAGCCTCCTCAGACTCATAGAAAACAGGTATTATTTTTCAGCAAGAGGCAACTGGTAATTTTTTTGTATGTCTCCTGGATGTGACCTGTGTATTACAGATTATGATTCATCTGGGCGTGCCCAACCAACTGCACATGCATGATTCAGTTTGTCCAAATGTGCAGGGCAGGGTTGTAGGAGACACAGTCAGTCTGCCTTGTGGTTTCTTTATTGGATTTTGTGAAATCACTGGCCAAAGGCTGAATTCTTTGTCCTTCAACTCCGCCCTTCACCCTCCCAGCCCCTCCTCTTGCAAATTTTATGCATGGGAAAATAAGACTTTTTCTAGATTGTCAGGATCAATGATCTCTTGTGAGAGAAAGAAGAGATAATTTTAGTGTGTATAAATGCCTATCATGACATGAATTAATTCTCATTTTTAAATAAAGACCTGCTTTTATTTAGTGTGAAACAGGTATCTAGAAACTTTGGAGCCCATGGTTCAGCTAATAGCTTAGCAAGGGGCTTCTCTTTCTGATGTCTTGCTCCTTGCATTGCTGCTTTACAGCATGCACACTGATGTTTATATGCAATCGTTGTGATTTGGCAGCATTTACACATGCTCTGAATGGCTTGTGTCGCTGTGCATTGGGGAAATGGCAGGGGAGGGGAAAAGAGTCCTGGGTGGTGGGATTTCACGAGCTTTAGATCGATCTATGGCTTATACAAATGTATTTACTGCAATTCTTCCAAAGTTAAAGTAGGGGTAAAGATATGGTATTAGGAGGAACTGTTGCTACTTTTCTTGTCTTGGATGAGCTGAAGGTCCTCTACCAGCAGTGTTCCCAAATATGCCAAGATTTTCTGAAATGTTCACACTGGCTGTTCTTTTGGAGGGAGAATGGAATTGGTTAGCTGATAAAAATGAGTGAACTAGGGGGGTTTAGGAGTAGTAATGCCAAGACACAAATTTCTCAAAAGAAGGTATAAGAACATGAAACAACAGGTATTTCTGGAAGCAAAAATGCAAATATGAGATGACTTCAGTTTGGGTAGAGTTTTATCGTCAGTGCTCATGAGAAAAAATATCAAAGTAAATGTTAAGGAATGAATGTGTTCCAAAGCAAAACCAGACTTGTAGAATTACACTGAGGCTTGGAGCAAGAAAGAGGGTGACATTATTTGGGAATGCAGGAAGCACACAGGAAGAACAGAAGGATCGTGAAGACTTTAGAAAAGAATAGCAAAGTAAATATTGGTTGGAATTAGAGGAGTGGTTATTATGTGGAGGGAGTGGAGATGCTGAAGAAATTGAGGGATAAGAAGAAATACATGGCAACAGAGACTTAAAAACTGTTCAGGAGCAGGACTGAGAAGTTTTGAATTGTAATCACAGCTTGGAGCCTTGTAGGAAGTAGGAAGAACTATAGTTTATGCATCCCTTCAGACATGGGACTGGGATAGTAGCCACCGAATCTATTGTATACATGACTTTAACATATAGTATTATTGCTTTAGGGTATCATGAAATTGCTTTTGTGCAGCAGTGTTGTAATGCAATGAATTCCATAGCACTTGAGCAATCCAGAACTTGGGCATAAAATGTGTTCATTTTCCTCTGTATACTTACAGCTGGCTGCCCTGCAGCAAGACACAGAAAGTGGTTTTTCCAAGGTAGGATAATTTCTGCTGCGAATAGGATTTATTTTATGTAAGAAAAAAATTTTCTTCTGTTTTTTTTTTCTTTTTTTTTTTTTTTTTTTCAGAAATTCTCCTTCTATCCAGCAAGTGAAATGTGGAACAGCTTGCTCATGGCTGCTCCAGATTTGGAGTTGTCAATTGTCTACTACTGATCCACAGAATTTGTGGCTTTATACAGGTTAACGCCCCACCGAAAAGGGATCTTTGATTTGTTTATCATATCACAGAATTAAGATATGTGTTATGTGTGTTCTTTCTTCTCCTCACTCTGGAAATCAGGGTGTTTTCAACATGTATGAAGTCTGGGGTTAAATGGAAGCTCTCACATTTGAGTTCCTGCAATATAAGTGAAGAAAGGAGTCCCCTCAGTGGGCTACATAGGAATATTAAGAGTAAGAAGTTAAGCTTTGTGTCCACTCTGTACAATAAATTTTCCATGTGGCTTTTGTTAAGTCTCAAAAGGGTTAGATTTGTGAAAAGTTTAATTTGCTTTGGAATGTAATGTGCCTTGTACTATTTTGAATAGCAGTTTGGTAACTTACTTAATGGTAGATGCTTTTATTAAAAGAACAAACAAACAAACAAAGATGGTAAGTCCCTTGTTTTCAAGGTGAATTTTTAATAGAGGACCCTTTTCTTCATGCATGCTTCAACAACTGGATCAGTGAGTGCTTTCCTTATTTATACTACATTTACTCAAAGTGCTGAAGGGCTTTGGACATATTCACCAGTTGTGAATTTACAAGAGCAATATGGTTTTGTTTGCTTTGCAACCAGTGTAGGCACAGTAGAGATGGGGGAAAGGTATTTTTAATGATAATGAGTGATACGTTGTTAGTGTGTCCTGGTGAAGACGGAGCTGTAAGGTCAGCCACTATCTTTTTCCTAAAGCCTGTGTTTGCAATACTGTGTGACAGATGCAGTCAGCATATTTGGTTGGTTGTGCAAAGGATACCTCATTATATTTGATGAGCAGTGTGGAACAATGCAAGATTTCCTAAAAGAGGGGGTGATTCACACATGGTTCAAAATCAAAATAATACTCATTAGAGGATGCCAAGAAAATTGTGAAATGATAATTCAAAGATAAAAAGGCACTTGGTTGTCATTCTATGTTATTCTCAGAACAGGTAACTCTCACGGTTAATGTGTCCAAAAAGGAAGTTAATGGAATGTAGTCCACTGTTGTCTTAGAAAAAGACATGGAATAAAGTAGATATAAAGATAAATGACACTTGTACTTGAATAGAAACAGGACTTTTCCATCATAAAAGATACTGCAGAGGTTCAGGGCAATCATGGAATGTATCATTTCACATACAAAAGTTAAGATTTGTCTCCATGATGGCTGACATTTTGTCACATATGCATTACAAAAATACTTTAGAATAAATTAGCATTAAAATAGTAACAATTTACACATGATTGAATGATTCAAACAAGTATAACTTTTTTCCTATTATATTCTTGATATCTCAAAAGATGAAAGGGAGCTCCATCATAGAAAAAATACATATAGCATAGTTCCCTGAGTGTCAAGTGAGTGGAGCTGTAGTCCAAGAGTCTGTGAAGTTAATGGGTATATCCATTAGGCAATATAGGGTTCTTCCTCTCTATTTAGATGACAATTATAACTAGAAATGCCCAGGTAATTAAATCAACTTCCACCAGCAATTTTCATTACCCAGATGTTATATCTGACTGTGATTCACAAGTCTGGAAGCTTACATGCTCTGAAATACCTAATTCCCCTTAGCATGCTAGGTTTTAGCTGGATTTGATGTTGTAAAGTACTCACTATGATTTGCAGGATGCCATTTACAGGCACCAAATACAGATGACTGATGAGCAGATGTTTGTGCATATGCCACTGACCTTTACCATTCTTAACTTTAATCATTCGGTTAATTATTTAAGCAGTTGCTCTTTAATTTACAAATAAAATTCCAGTATATAGCTTAGATTTTTGTGTTATTAACAACATGAGAAAATATTTTCTGTGGTTTGGCGTGTTTTAGAGACCATTAATTACTAATGTTGCTAATAACAACAATATTCCAATGTCAGAAACGACATGCATATAGTAACTAAGTATTACAGCACAACTGTGAAATTTCAGCTGAGAATTATATAAAAAATATTTCTTCTTAAGTTGATCCACAAGCAGTTTTACTTTTTAAGTCTCAAGGAGTGATGTTACTTTGTAGGAAGGCTGATATACCCCTGAATACAACATCTCATTTGTTACAACAAAGATCTGATTAATTTTGTTGTTTGTTTTGTGTGTGTGTGTTAGAAACTGCCCTTATTTTACACTGTCAGGCTTAGTGTGTGAAAGATACTGGGTTTCTGTGAGGAAGTGGGAACTCAGTCAGAGGAAGTCCCTTTGCATTTTTGCTTAAGAATACAAATTTAACTCAAGTTTTAGGGATAGCCATAGAGAGAGAGAGGGACTAGAGTTGATGTTTGTGTTTAACTCAGCACAGAGGAAAAAATGTCACTGGTGTTGCTGGGTTTTGGAATCGAATCGAATCGAATCGAATCGAATCGAATAGAATAGAATAGAATAGAATAGAATAGAATAGAATAGACCAGGTTGGAAGAGACCTTCAAGATTATCACGTCCAACCCATCAACCAATCCAACCCACCTAAACAACTAAACCATGGCACCAAGCACCCCATCAAGTCTCCTCCTGAACACCTCCAATGAAGGTGACTCCACCACCTCCCTGGGCAGCCCATTGCAATGAGCAATCACTCTCTCTGTATAGAAGTTCTTCCTAACATCCAGCCTAAACCTCCCCTGGCGCAGCCTGAAACTCTGTCCTCTTGTTCTGGTGCTGGCTGCCTGGCTGTCACTACTAAATGACAATAAACACATCCACACATTCACTTTTCTGGTCACCATAGTGGATTAGAGATTGCCATTCCAGTGGTGTTTCTTACAATTATTTTGACAAATTGGTATCAGTATTCAACCACCTTATTCCCATGACCAAGTCTAATGACATTTTCTTTGCCAAGAGTAGCAGTTCCTGCTGCCAGATAGAGACTAGGCCATTCATTCAAATGTTCAAGTACTGCAGTGATCCTAAGCAGCCCTGGTAAAAAGAAAGAAAACCAGAACAGAGTGGAGAGTTCTCAAAATATCTAGCAAAATTGCAGCTTGTATAGCATCAAAGTTTGGGCAGACTGGAATCTTTCAATACAAGCCTAATGAAAGTGCTGGAAAAATGATACTGCAGCTAAGTAGCAAAGACCCTAGAAGGATTTCTCTCCTACCATTTTTGTTTAATTAAAATAAAATTCAAAAACCCAGCATTTTAATTTTTTTCATGCTTTTTCTTCTCTTAAAGAAAGTCTATATTTATTATAATATCTATAAATATTATATTTTGTTGTGAATGGATATTTCTGGACACACACCTTAAGTTTCTGTTTGTTGTCCAGACTGTGAACTCCTGATTCCTGCCACACAAATGGTTATCTGGGGTCATGGCTGCTGCAAGGATGTGATAGGTGCTACAGTCTTTGATCAGCTGTTTCCAGCAAAGATGATGGAAAGCTCTTTTGTGGGTTTTGTGTTGTAATGCTAGCCCGATATTGTAAGAAAATTTAAAGCAAAATTACCAGCTCTAACTGGAGTAATTTCACATTCCTCAAGAGTTGCTTCTTCGATAAATTAAATTGGTAGATTCAGTAAAATTTATTATATATGCAATTTTTCCATCCATGAATGAGAATCTTTTTAGTGTTTTAATTGTTGAATCAGGTGCTAAGTGCACATACAATTTTAGACTCTGTATTCTAGTCTATTGTCTATTCTAGTCTGGTCAAGGATCAAACCAACAGCTGCAGCTGCCTGCCATTAAGAAAAATATTCTTAACTTTTCCCCCATCCTTTAAAGTCAGGGAAATCATTATCATAACCACAATCAGCAGTGGATTAGGAAATGTGTTAGTGAAGTACTTTTTTTTTCTTTTCTGTTTACCTCTATTCCACTGTGATGGTTTTGTCTACTCATTTAATCAGCCATCTTGCTGTTGGACAGCAGGGGATGAGGAGAAAGAGAGAAATAATCTTGAGGAAATCATGATTTAAACCCCGGCATACTTAGGGAAGTGCTTGCATTTCAGTGCCCAATCTGCAGAAGCTTTCTTCTCCATGCAACAGGCTAACTGTGCTTAAAAAAACAACCCCAAAAACCCAACAAAAAAACCCCCACCAAATAATACTGTTTTCCTTTTTTTAAAAATTATTTTTCAAAAAATGCTTTTATTCCAAAGTCCTGCTCAGGGATCCAGACTTGGAAGCCTTAAGTCTTGGCACCCTGCTATTTTCCTTTAGAATGTCTTTGCGTTAGTGAATACAGTGGCAACTCATGGCATATCATTCATCTTTTTCTTCCATTTGTAGACCTTCTGGCAAAATGTAAAGGATATCCTGCCACAAGAAAGTAATGAATTAATTGCTTATGGGTCCATGGCTACCAAAATTGGGATGTCTGGATATTGAAGGGCTTGAAGTTCCTTTTACTTCTCAAGCTAGCACAGAAAGTATCATTAATTATTCAAGAACAGGTTGGACAGGGCTCTGAGCAACCTGACCTAGTTGAAAGAGGTTGGACTAGATGACCTTTAAAAGTCCCTTCCAACCCAAACCATTCTATGATACAAAGAGATGTAAATCTGAATAAATGTCTTGCTCATTTCCCAGGAGCATGCATCTGGGAATTCTTCCTTACATTTCCATTAGCTTAAGGGCAACTATGAATGTAGGAGTTAGCAGAATTTAAATTGTCATCAGCTGAGTACTGCTGCTGCTGAGATACAAAACCAGTATTTCCTTCAAGACATACTGGTAGTCACTTTTACTCTCCTTAGAAATCTCACAGACACATGCCAGCTAAACTGTCTGCTGTGTTTACAGTGCAAGTGATTTTGAAAGCCTACTGCTCTGTGCATTTGCCTTTGGACAGAATTCAGCTCTTCTCTTTATATTTGATGTGTGAAATGGTTTTATCTTGAACTTTCTCATGAATTCTTATTAAGGAAAATTCTTTTGGGAGAGGAATTGAAAGACAAAAATAGGGACCCAAGTAGCCTGCAGAATGAAAGATAGAGAGAAATGGCAAAGCCTTTGGGAGAGATGGGAACTTGCTAACAGGGTGAACCTCAAAAAGTTATGAAAATTGACAAAATTATGGGGAGAGATTTTCTGCATGGTTTCCACTACTCTTGGACTTTATCATGACTAAAGTGAACTGTTGAAGTTTCCCTTGCTTCTGTCTGTTGTCAAATTTGAAAAGTGATGCCAAAGCTAGTGGAGGTAGGGTAACCTTTTTGGTGATGATGGCTTCATTAGATAGGAAGCACCTACAAAGGTGGGAGCAGGATCAGCCTGTGGAGTTCTTGAGTGATGGATATCCAGATTATGCCATCAAGAGAATTCATTCAGCTTTGCAGTTTTATAAAAATGCAGCTCTTGTTACATAATTAAATGCCATCTACTAAAACAACAGTATGGATGCCAGAAACTTAGGAATTTTGAGTTTCTAAAATGAGAGAGAAGAAGAAATTGTTATCTGTAGGATGCAACTGCCTTACTGGAATTAGGCATCTAATTCATCCTATGATGTCTCCTGTAAAGCTATCATGATAACCTGGGTAGATAGTAGAAATCGAAACCTTTGGTTTCACACATCCCAACAGAGTACAAGTTTGTGTGTTTATTTTGGGGTTTTAAAAACTATTTGCACCCCCAAAAAGAGATCCAAGTCAAAGTGTTGTAGTTGTATACATTTATTGGCCAGAAATATGATAAAATATTAATATTATTTATTAAATATAAAAAATTACTTTCCTGAGCTAATTTTATTCAGGTTCATTTGCCCAGTCGATGACAGGTTGCTTACACATGGTAGAAGGCTAATAAACAGTAGAGTAACAGTCTAGAACAATCAGAACCTGGAATACAGAGGAACACACTGGAATCTCTCTATGTGCGCGAAACTAAACAGCAATATTGCCTCGGGTGGTGTAGATGAACCACTGTTGAGTTCACAGCAGAGTTAACTAAGAGGTAACAAGCTATAAACCTCAGAAATAACCAGGTAAAATAGCGTATTTTACTCATTTTACTTATTTAGCATATTTACCACCAAGCTGCTAACTACCAAAACCTTTGCTGAACGAAGATGTGTTTGAGTTTGTAGTTACAGTCCAAAGGGCACTATCCACAAATTTAGAGGAAATGAGAGGGCAGGCTGCTGTAGTGGAGGCCCAACTTTAGCACTATGCTGCTAAAACAAAAGGAGCTAATTGCTCTGAAGATAGGAGCAAGTAGGGTGCTTGTCACTGCCTTGAATCCCATGTGAGAGTTTTAGGCTGTGCCTTTAAGAAAGGGACAGTTACTGGAACACTCTGGCTGAGTGTTTTGGTGTAAGAATGAAAACAAAGATATTCTAAATTAATTTCATTGGTAGATTGGTAGAATGCAACTTTAAAATCTTAGTTTTAGTTCAGTTTGAGTCGCAGTCAGTTCAGTCTGTTTCAGTCTCTCTGAACAGCTGTCTTCTGTCTGTGCTGGCAGGTGCTGACCTTTCAACTAACCAGATAAGAAACTAGTTCTTGCATATGCTTTGAGCTAACAGAATTTCCTCCTTAATAATTACCTTTTCTCTCTCTAACCCTTTTTGGGAAAAAAGGGAGGAAGGGGAAGAAGGGGTTTTTTTTCAGGGGGACCTTCCTCGCTGGAGGAGGGAAGGTTTTCTGTGTTACGTTCTTTGGTATATTTTTGTATATATTATAAATACTGTCTATTGTGTATATATTCACTGCATCTCATTCTGCTTGTAAATATAGCTGTTATCCATTTTTCTGCTTCTCCAACTGAGTTAGCCGTGGTTTCTTTGTGTGTGTGGGAGAGCTGAAATTTCTGTCACCATCATATCCCATTAACGAACCGGGGAGAGAGGTGAGAGTAACTAGCAGGCAAGCTATGAATGCAATGAGCAGAAAGTATAGGAGGTCTTCCCCTACAAATTCCCTTTTCGAAAACTGAACGGCCCAATGGCACATTAGCCATTCAAATCCCGCCAATCGATTCAGAATGTTTATGTGGCGAATGAACCACACACGCCTTCTCTCACGGTGTCTGACACGTGCAGTCGCCTCTCTGAAACGTGAGGCTTGGGGATCCGGTTCAGCTTCCACACCGCTCCAGGAAGCCTTAACGGCTCCTGCCTATTAGTCTCCTCAACTGACGGACTGAATTTAGTAGAACCTCAAGCAATGCTCAGCTGATAGAAGGAAATGTTTTCGCTCTTGTGGGCCACAAACCCTGGGAGCAAACTGCAGCTGTGTGGAGAGAAAAAAGCATTTAGCTGATTACCAACCACCGTTGTGACTCAGGGAAGCCACACAACGAGCTGAGAATAAGAGCCGGTAAACATTACAATAGAGTCTTTTGTCTTCTGTCTGAACTTAGATAAGAGATGTGTGATCGTTTGTCTTTTGTCTGACACCTGTCTGAGCCTTGCCAAGGGATGTGTGTTTCCTGGAATTTTCTTGGCAGCCAATCATGAATCTGAATCATGAATCTGTAACTATGGCAGGGACACATCTAATTACCAATCACGAGTTACTTTTGATTATATTAGCCTATATAAAGAAAAGACTTTGTACTATAAAGAAGACACTTTGTTTGCATCAAGCTTTGTCCCATCTCTCAATCCAGGTACTCGACCTCAGTCCAGACCCTGTAGCAGAGAGGGAGGAGAAAGGGGCAGTGGCTCAAAACAGATTTAGCTGTCTTGTTAATGCCTCGTCCAGGACACAAAGGGAGAGTTTTGGGAGATGGGGAAAAGCTGGTTTTTGACCTTGGGAGTAACTGTGCTAGGAGAGGAGAGTCTTAGAGAATGTAAGACAAATCCATGGGAAACTGAATTCATGCAGAGACATCACTCAGAGGATCAGAGAACAAAAGGAGAGGGAAGGCTAAGCTGTGATGGACAGAGTTTTCTAGGGGCCAGAGGCCACTCTGAAGAGTTTTCTGTACCTCATCAATACTGAATTGCCTGAAGCTCAGCTAGAACTAAATACTCCAGAAAATGCAGAAAGAAAAAGAAAAGCTTGTGTACAATCTGCTACTGCATTTTGCCTTTCAGATATAGTAGCATGCAGTTTTCTCTAAGTAAAAAAAGACCTCCAAGTTACGCCTGGGTTTTGGTGCCGACTTTTATTTTTAAGTTACACGCTTTTGGTGTTTATTGAGAGTTCATTCATGGGAACAGTCTCAGAAAATTCAACTTCAAGTTCAGTTTGATTAAAAGCCTAGACTGAGAAGTGACCAGGTCTCGATGAAACTTGAGATGTGAAAATTATGTAGGACATTTAAAGTATGGCCTTTTACAGGTCTCATATAAGTAACTGAGGTCAGCCAGACCTTGTCTAAGGTTTGTGATTTAAATAGTCACTGTCTTCGAACAGCAGACTCCCTTGCTTAGGTTTAAAATCAGTCTATAGGAACACAAGATGAATATGGCCTGTCTACTCTCACTATAATACATGCAGTAACCTGACAGATTTAAATAAATAGTTTGATACATTATCATTCTTTGATGGAAAGCATGAAACTTAGAATCTGGTAGTTCACGTTAATGTTGCAAAGATGCAGGGAACGGAAATAACAACTGAGCATTATTCAAAGTCATTGTAATTGATCTTTTTTTTTTTAGGAAATCTTTAAGACAGAAGGCAACCTTGGAATTCCAAGACAAAAAAGGGCTATTTTGGCAACTCCAATATTAATTCCTGAAAATCAAAGACCACCGTTCCCCAGATCTGTTGGCAAGGTAAGTCAACAAGAGCTGGATCAAATTTTGATATTAAGTAAACCCAATACAAACTAGAACTGAACAGAGAAGATTGGTTCTGTCTATATTGTGTAGACAGATGAAAATGACTTTGCATTCATGGCAGACTTTAACAGCATACATGCAGGTAAAAAGCATTATCAGAGATGTGTGTGTTCGTGCAGCTACTACATACAGTAGAGGTTGCTGCCTGGCTGTGGGTTAGACTGGGGCTGAAATCTAGGTTGGGCATGTTATGAAGAGTTTCCTACAGCATAGTCTGGATTATGTTGTTTCTGTGATCAAGACCTAGAAGGAATCCGCAAAGTATTATATTTAAAGATGTCTTTTGTTCATTCCTTAGTTAATTTCTAGTGTTCAAAGACAGCAAGTCTTTGCAAACTTCACTTTTAATTTTTCCCCCAATGTTTGACATAAAAATGGAAAGTTTCTCTAACATCCACAGACAGACAATTCTAACAGTCACTTTTCCAGAACTTCAGATAAACAGCTATGCATACAAAATCATTAATTCTAAACAAGCAATGATTGTTCAAATACACCAGAAGTTGTACTTACATGAATATATTTTGCATCTCCTATGCATCACTCTGACTTTGATAAGTGTGTTATTCACTTCATGGCCTATCCAGCTGTGAATTCCATCCCCAGTTCCCACCAATATGATTTCTGGAGCTCAATGTACAGCTTGAGGGTAGAATTTTACTCTAGGATTGTCCTGAAGGGACAAAAAAGCCTCAAAAATGCTCTCAACCAGACAATGAGGCAGAAGCTACTAGGTCTGGTTTTCAGGCTTGCTTGGACATGTTTTAGAGGCAGAATGAGCCAGGTGGGTGAGCTTTTGGCCATGTTTGGAAAGAAACCTTTCTATAGGTTGCAATATGAGGGTTTTATCCCTCGATCTGTGTTGCTGCTGGCCATTATTGTCTCGGGAAATCTGTAAGTACCAGCCCTGTAGTGGGTTGAGGTAGCCACCCTCCCCACCACGGGCAAAATGACGACTCCAACAAACGGATTGCAAAAGTGATGGAAAAGTTTAAATAGAAGAAGTGAAGGTGCACAAAAGAAACCAGAAACAGTGACAGAAGTAACCCCAACACACACCCGGATGAACCCCATCCCCACCTGAGGGTGGGCCCAAGACCCCCAGGGCTCGTTCTTCCCCCCCCACTGCTAGGCTAGTCTCAGCTGGCCAGGCCTGAGACCGCCCATCCCCTGGCCTTGGGCCTAGCCAGGCCCAAGGCCGGGAGACATCTCCCCCAGTTACCGGGCGCCGGCGAAGGAAGAAAGAGAAAGAGGCGGACCCCACGCAAGGTCTTATAGCGGTGCAGGGGATTGTGGTAGGAGATACACGGTTTTCCTGTGTCCACCCACTGGGCTGGACTCCTGGACACAGGAAGTGTGCCATGCAGCAGAGGGCACCCAGCCCAAACCACCACATGCCACCCCTTATCTCATACCACAACCCCTGCACCCAAACACATCATCATATTAGAAATCCCTGATGACGCGTCCGGCAGGGTCCATGTCTTCTTCTGGGCGTCCAAACAGTCTCTCTCAGGCTCAAGCATCAGTCCAGTCCAGTTCTTCCTCTCTCATCCAGTGGAACCTCCCAGCGATGCAGATTTCACTCTTCTGCAGTGCAGGTTCTCCATGGATCCGTTGGACACACTGGCCACCTGGAAAAGCCTCACAACCTCTCAGCCAAGCTCTTCTTCTTATTCACGCTTTGCTCAACGGCATATCTCCACCCCTGGGGCAAGCCAGTCGGAACAATCCGGCTCCACGACTGCTTTTCCGATCCCCAGGGTGCCACAAACCGACCGCCTCCGACCGCGGTCCAGGCTACCCAAACGCCTATCAGGGTACTTCGCCCCCCCACACCGGGCGTTCACGTACCGAGGCGTAGCAATGTCCGGCTGCACACCCCCGGAAGAGGGAGGGGCTGCGCCACAGCCCAACTGAGAGGCAGGGAGGCGGAGCCAGGTGCTCGGCGCCATTTTTCGGTACTGTCCGAAAAACATGGGGGAGATTAGAGCCAAGCCCACTGCAGCCCGAGCGCCGGCCGGCGTCCGCTACCGCGGCCACTCAGCACACAGCAGAGCCCGGCCGCCTCTACCGCCGCGGTACAGGATCAAAATCACCTCCACCCCTCGGGCACTCCAACAGCTTCCCCAGCGAAAGCCACAAGCGCGTTCTCAGAGCCTTTGAAAACGGCTTTCCAGCTGGGGTCCCCGTTCGCCCCTCCTGGGTCTCGGGGCTATCTCGCCCGCCCGCCCGCTGCGGCTGGCTCCATCCTTGCAGCGAGACGGACCTCGTCTGACCTGCTCGCCGCTGCCCCTCCCCCGCCTCACCCCCGCCGCTTCCACCGCCCGCGGAGAGGAAAGGGTGGGGGAGGGGCAGGTCCCGCGTTCTTAAGCGGCAACCCCCGACACACCAGGTGTCCCCCTGCAATCCACAAGAACCCACACGATCGCCCCGGCAGCAAAGCTTGAGCCCCCCGACCTTCCCAAACCGAAACCCGACGCCCAGAACTAAATTTAAACTATCCATCATTTGCAATCCGATCTGCAGGTCGCCACACCAACCAGCCCCACGTCGGCGCGCCAAAAATGTAGTGGGTTGAGGTAGCCACCCTCCCCACCACGGGCAAAATGACGACTCCAACAAACGGATTGCAAAAGTGATGGAAAAGTTTAAATAGAAGAAGTGAAGGTGCACAAAAGAAACCAGAAACAGTGACAGAAGTAACCCCAACACACACCCGGATGAACCCCATCCCCACCTGAGGGTGGGCCCAAGACCCCAGGGCTCGTTCTTCCCCCCCCACTGCTAGGCTAGTCTCAGCTGGCCAGGCCTGAGACCGCCCATCCCCCTGGCCTTGGGCCTAGCCAGGCCCAAGGCCGGGAGACGTCTCCCCAGTTACCGGGCGCCGGCGAAGGAAGAAAGAGAAAGAGGCGGACCCCACGCAAGGTCTTATAGCGGTGCAGGGGATTGTGGTAGGAGATACACGGTTTTCCTGTGTCCACCCACTGGGCTGGACTCCTGGACACAGGAAGTGTGCCATGCAGCAGAGGGCACCCAGCCCAAACCACCACAAGCCCAAAGAGCCAGAGCCTTGCCTTGAAATTGTCCATGCTCTGGGAGGAACAGCAAGCTTTGCTGGGAAGCCGAACTATGTTTCAGTTTACCCAGACAGGACAGCAAACACCCTCGCTGTTTTCAGCGTTGTAAAGCCCAGGAACAGACACGCATCTCACCAGGCTGAGAGGTGAAACCCCAGAGGAGCTGAGTCCCCGGGACCACTGCGAAAGGATTGCAGCAGAGGAACCTCCTTTCTACAGAGCTTTCAGCTGCAAAACCTTCGGGAGTAAATCCTGTCTCAGCAATAGGCTGCAGACACCAACAGAAAGTGAAACTGTGCGCCTGCAGCTTCCACGTGGTCAATGCCATTTTGGTTTTGTTTAAATCCTAACGTGTGCCATGAGGTATCAGGATCAGTGAGCAATTACAACATCTGATTTTTATAAGCACCTATTGAAGGTCTGTTGCCCTGGGGAATTCTGGAGTTCCACCCCGCCCTTGTGGGCAATCGCTGGCTTCATAGCCGATGTTCCTTTTTTCTTTACAGTTTAAAGTGCTGTTTGTTGTTTCTGGATTTTTGTACTTCTTGTTTAAATTGTCACTTGTTCCTGCTGGTGAGGTATCTGTTCCACCACCAAATATCTCGAACCTGTAAATAGGTTTTATTTAATATTTTTGTGGGATTTTTATTATTAATAAAATTATTAATATTTTTATTAATCACCCTGCTTATTGAATATTAAAGTAGCCTTTTTACTGGCTATAACAAGGATCAAGCTGTAATTACTGGTGCTGGCCAGCCCGCACCTAATCACTTACTTTAATAATTAAGAACGTTTATTTTCCTATTAGTAAAAAAAGAAAGGTTAATCTGTGAAGACTTAATTTTCTCTCCTCTCTTCCTCAACAATTTATACTGATTTCAAAAATTTTTGTAAGTTTTCTCTGTATTTCTGAGATTTTTTTAAATGCACCCTAAAGTTTCTAAAGCCATTTCTGAGCTTGTCCCTTCACATTTCAGGTTTTGAGAATTAATGATCGTAAAAATTGTTGGTGAATGCGTTAATGATAAATAGTTAATTTTTAGTGCCTCTGCTGTACAATTTTAAAGCAGAGAGATAATTGAAAAGGCTACTTGCACACAGATCTGTAGCATTTGGGTTTTTGTTGCTGTTGATTTATTTCTTGTTACCCACTTCCTCTCCTGCTCATGAACAGTGAAATTTTGGAGCTGAAGTCATCTGGCTTGTCCTCTGCAATTGCCTTCATTAAATATTGTATATTGGGTGTTTAGGATACAAGTCCTGGTAACAAGGCTCTTTCAGCAACATGAGATGAATCAGGTTCTATTTGTGTTTAAATGTTTTCCTGGCATCTTGTCATCTTGATTTGTTTTGTTCCTGAAATGCTAGTCAGGGATCACAAGATCATGATTTGGTGATTTACAAACATTAGCATAAAAGCATCATGCAGTCTGCTTTTCAAAGGCTTCGAGATACCTATCCTCAACTAATACTTTAAATAAGACTACAAATGAGTAATACCTTGAAATACTTTGAACTGTCATAAATTTTAAAGTCTTTAAATATACTTTGTTTTCAGTATAGTTCTAATTTAGTAATCCAGGCATGATTTTGGCCATAGTCTGTTGTAAATAGTAACACAGTGTATATGTGTCAAGTGAGAGAAAATTTAGAGATATTTAAAATAATGGAATGAAATATTCTAGGTCAACTGCAGTAATTCGCAACTGAATGCTTAAGAAAACATAAATAATAAGGTTTGAAGCCTCAAGACATACTGATGGTAGAGAAGAAAGACTATTCTTCTCTAACTAAAAATATCATAGAATTCATAGAATCATAGAATCAATAAGGTTAGAAGATACCTCAAAGATCAAGTTCAACCTGTCATCCACCACCTCATGACTACTAAACCATGACAGCAAGTGCCACATCCAATCCCCTCTTGAACACCTCCAGGGATGGTGACTCCACCAACTCCCTGGGCAGCCCATTCCAATGGCTAACAACTCTCTCTGTGAAGAATTACTCCTCACCTCAAGCCTAAACTTCCCCTGGTGCAGCTTGAGACTGTGTCCCAGAACTTCATAAGAAAGGCCATGAAGTGTTCATATAAAATATCCTGTACTAATCTAGAAAGCCTTAGACACCCAATTCAGGCACTTGTTTCAGCTGTAGAAAAGATTGATCGTCTTTCTTATTTAACTTTAGATGTTTATTGTGAACTTGTACTTAGCTTCATGAATTTGTAAAAATTCATTTATTTGCCTACTTCTGTGAGGCACAAGGAACACATTTAATTCCTCTTTCACAATATGTTTGTGCTTATCTTCAGAAGCCTCAGTAGGACACTACAAGGACTGATGAATTGCAGTCTCTGATGTGTGTGGATTTCTTTTGAACTTAAGCTTTGCTTTCTCTGCTCTCTTGTAATCACTGTGAAGGGACATTGCAGATGTATTTGGTAGTTGTGGTTTTTCTATATTGTTTTTCAGAAGAAAGAAAGGATACAGACAATGGACAATTTACATGTTATAATAGAGTTTTTAAAATGAGAGGGAAAGGAAAGCAGATTTGGTATCAAACTTTCATCATGTAACTGCCAGCAGCTCGGGCTGAGGTCTCATTTAGGTGTGCTGTGATGGGTACAGAAGAGTTTGTGTCATACCAGAGCGGTTTTCAAGGACTCACTCAATCTGCACACCCCTGTGAGCAGGGTCCTTCTGAAATTCTCTTTGATGGACATTCCCACCCAAATCTCTCTGAGATTGAGCTGTGGGGCAGTTCATATGTTATGTAGATATAGCGATAACCATAGCAATGAAATAATGTAGGAACAAGGAACTCCAATACAATAATGTGTGTGGTGGTGTGGCGTAACCATCTGTTTTCCTGTGTGAAAAGTAATCCCAACATTTATTTTGCTTTAATCTTTGTTATTGTAATGTTACCTTTTCTGCTTATAAAGAATGTGAAACTTTGGCTGAATGAAAAACAGCACAGTGGTTATTCCAGATATGACTAGTTCTGTTTGATACCATTGTGCAGTCTGCTTTGAATGTCCATGTAAAAGCTGGGGTTTCAGTTGCACCTTGACTGTGCTCTTTTCCCTTTCACCTGTTTTAGCAAACTTCCAGTGTAGTTTATTTCTCTGTCTTGACTGCCTCTTGGTTTCCAACCTATGCTTTGTTGCCTGGAAATGCACAAAGTTGGTTGGAAGTGATTGCTGCACAGCTGAACTGCTTATTAGCACTTATCTGGGAGCAGGACAGATCTGCAAAAACAGGAGAGCAGGGGGAGAACAATTAACTACTCTTTATACCTCAATTAGTCAAAAATAGCACTTTAAAAAAATGGGGATTTTAGGATACTTCATTAGTTAGGGTTGGTAATATAAATCAGGAAGGAGGCATAACAGTGGACAAGTGAAAAAAAAAACAACCCACCAGAATTAATTAAAAAAATTCAAATTAGTATTTAGCTTAACAAGGAAATACATGTGTAGGAGCTGTTCTTAGTGCTGTTACTGGCTTTCCAGAGTACCCGCTTAGGAATTAGATTGTTGCCTGTCCATTTGCACACCCTTCATTAGGGCATCTCTTAATTAAATAATTACCATAGGCATGCTGTGCTTGCTGGTAGAGGAATCTCACTTTTTAGCAGAATTTAAGACTTTGCATTTTAGCCTTCATTCCTGAGGGAAAATGGTGAGGTTAAAATATTTTAATGCAGTCTCGGTAATATGGGCCTTTGTGACCAGATGGCCCAGGCTACAACTGTTGACTATCATCAATGTGTTTCATTTAGCTCTTGCTGATATAGCACAGGGATGTGATATTCAGTTTTTAGTCTCTCTCCATATGTTATTTTTCTGGTTTACTTGTCCATATCGGGTCAAATTAGGTACAAAACTGGGATACAGGATTATTCTGTAACTGTGGTGATAGGTTATTCACCACTATGTTATGGAAAAATTTTCTAAGACTAATTTAAAAGTGGTTCTGTGCAGCTGTTTGATGACACTACCCAGACACACTGTAACTGCGGTAAACTATGGTAAAGTGCATCATGGCACTTTTTCCAGTTTGATCCTTGCACTAATGCAGAGCTCAAAGTGCAGGAAAGTAATTACAGGGATGGACAAGGAGTTCCATCGCTTCTTCCAGATAAAAGGGGAGAAGAGTGTCTACAAAGTGTATGTTTTAACACAGGCTGAAAGGATTTCCTATAGATTTTACTGATGGACATAGGATGAATCCATGATGTTATTCTTCGATTTTAAGGAACTGTCCTTCATAACACTGAATATTTTACTGTTGTCAAAAAATATCTGGAAACAGTAAGTGACCAGGTAAAAATTGCTAAAACATTTTATGCTCAATGAAGGCCAGAAGACAGAAAATATTATGCAGGAGACTGCGGGAAACTCCTGAATGAACCATTTTGGCCAGTAAGAAAGGCTGTGTGGGGTGTGTCTGTTGTTTTATTGGTTATGATGCTTCTCTATTGTATCCTTTTGGAAGGAGAAGGCATTTATTTAGATATTTTACATCAGATACTGTATATGATCCCCATTTTTGGTGTTGGCTGATGGACACCTGCTAAATGACAATTAGATGGCAAGACTGACCTAAACAGAAGTTCAAGAGTAAAAGCAATGTAGGCTAGGAAACAGGTTAGAGATCTTTGTGGATTTTTTTTTTCCTCTGAGCTGTGAATTTAAGCAAAAGAGAAAACACAGCTTATTTGTTAATGCAACAATACAGGAAAAAAAAAAAAAAGGAGGAAACTGAAGAACTGAAGATCACTGGAGGGAAAAGCTGCTGGAAGCTTATTATTTTTGAGTGGCTACCTGATTAAAGCTATTTATATATCATACATGCTTCACAGAAGAGAAGTGGTTAGTACTAAAGATGCAGCTGGAAAAATACCAAACTTCAGGCAAAAGTTTGAGAAGGTGGTGATATAACTGTCAAGACAAATGATCATGATCTACTGGCCCATGAAGAGCATCTAGATGCAAGGATTGTAGACTAGAGAAGAACATGTCAAAGACAACAAATGAACAAGAACAGTGAACTAAAAGCTAATTAAGAAGTGCATTTGTTCTAGCACAAAATCTGAAGAGTAAGAGTGAGTCTAAAGAGCAGACTAAAGAAGTGATGGAAGAGAAGGACCTAGCTAAGATGAGCATCCAAGTCTGGATGATAATGGTGTATCCTAACTGAGAACAGTATGATGTACACAACAGAGGAGACATATTTAAACCCCTTTCCAACCCTGCAAGGTCTGTGGAACTCCTTACTGACTTTTCAGTTGGTCTGAAGCCAAATTTTTGGTCTGAATCTTCCTATCAGTGACTAAAAATGATGCAGAATCAAGAGAATGTGTTTCTCACTGTGGAACTAGAAGTAGGTCTGAGGTCTACAAGAAATATCCACTGGATTTGAAAAAAACAATAAAATTCTTTAATATCCATTTGGTTATTTCCAAATCATCACCACACCAAATCTAATGATCAGGCTGCTCCAAAGAGTGCTCAGAAAAGAGGAGATGGTCATCAGCCAGAGTCCAGACTGACTTATCTGAAAGGCAAGGGTATTTCAATGACAGCTGAGAAAGTGGTACCATCAGGGAGATGTTAGAATGATGGGCTCCTAAGAAGCATTCAGGGTGTAGAGTAGATGGAATTACTCAGGTACAAAGAATTCTGGTTCCTTGCATCAAAATCTGAGAGCATTAAAGGAGAACTAAAATGTGTCTATCATTCTACACAGGAAAACGCACATCCCCAGTTGAGGATATAGAAACACAAGCAGCAAAGAAAGAGTGGTAGAAAGATGTAAAGGGAAAATAATTATTGATTAACATCATTTATGCAATAATGGCAGCCTTAATAAATAAAGCTCTTCCTAATCCTTCAAGAAAGAAGATTTGGATTAGAGAAAATCAAGTTTTGATACTGCTTCAGTAAAATTTGGCAGAAATATATATGAGCTCAATTTGTTCAGCCTAGCGCAATAAAGTGTTTTCTGTAGATGCAAAGTGAGCGTAGTGATTTAAGCAAAAGGAATAGACTGGCTTAATGACTAATGGCTATAAATTTTGGCATGAGATTAGAAGAAAAGTTTCTGTTCCCCAGAGAAAAGGAATTAATTTTCAAGAGAATTACTGAGGAGGGAATACAAAGTTTGATAAATATACAATCACAGTTGCATAATAAAGCTGCTTCCGATCCTGAAAGCACAGACACCTAGAGGCTTCCTGCTATTCTGTTGTTCTTGAAAATGTGTAATACCCTGCTGAGCTGGACCTGAATGGACTGTTGGAGATGTCAGAGTTTAACAGCTGATCTGATTTGTGGCTGGCATGAAGGAATGGCACACTTCTGACCTTCACGGAAAAATACCAACCTACATCAGCAATGAATGTAATGAAATGAAGAGCACTCCATTAAATGAAAGGGGTTTCAACGCAAGTACATGAATTATTAAGCTACAGCATATTAATTTTCATTAAAGGATACGCATTTGATGTTCCAACAAATCATGAAGTGAAAAAAGCACTTCAAATTTATCTATTTTTTTCTGAAAGGTCTCTCTTCAAGATTTATTTTTTTACAGAAAAATACTGATAGTCACACAAACAATTCCAGCAGAACACATCTGTTATCTTTAAACTAGCACATTTTTAATGGACAGCCTTGTTAAAACACTCCTGTTTATTTAAGATCTTCCAGAAGAATCACACTTCAGCAGCAGATGCCTTGGAAAGCAATAAGAAATTGCCATTATTTTCAATTATTTGGTGTTGCTAATATGAATAAAAGAATTTTTAAACATTTGAGGATTACTTTCTAATCTAGTTACTATGGTTACAAGTTTGATGGAGATAAAGCAGCTCTATGGTAATAACAGAATTAAATTTTCTGCCCAATACTGAAATATCCAGTACCTAATTTCCTGCCTCATAACAAATCATGCTAATGACCTTAAGGAAAGCATGGAGCAGAAGAGATTTTATGTTCTAAAGCTGTTCAGCAAAGTGTACTACAGTTTAACCATCACATTGTTTGTGTTAACTGATCTCAGAAGTTGGTATCATAAACTGTATTGCGGATGAAGGTAGAGGCAAAATCTGTCCCTGCCAGTAAGCTATCTATGCAAAGTAAGTAAGATGAAATAACCCCCTGGCTACTCATTTTTCATTGATGCACTAACTGAATTTTAGACTTAAGTTTAGGGAAGTATTTGGATTACTTTTTAGATGCAGTGGTTATTTCATCTAATGATGCCCAATGTCAGACACCTTTCCATAATATCTTGTCTTTTTTTTCCCTTTTCTTTTTTCACATGGTTAATTGTAATTATCTTTGTAAAAATGAACCCAAAGAATCTCCCCAAAACTCTGGGCCTGTTCAATTTCTCCAACCCAAATGAACCCAGGCTAGTGTTTAAGAATTACATGTAGAGTGTGATTCTGTACCCGGTGTTACTGAGTGTACTATGAATGGAAAGCTGCGTTAACAGCAGCAAACAGAAAGTCCCTTGTAAGGATGCAGAATAAGTTGAATAGAATAGAATAGAATAGAATAGAATAGAATAGAATAGAATAGAATAGAATAGAATAGAATAGAATAGAATAGACCAGGTTGGAAGTGACCTTCAAGATCATCGCGTCCAACCTATCATCCAACAACTAAACATCCTAATCAACTAAACCATGCAACCAAGCACCCCATCAAGTCTCCTCCTGAACGCCTCCAGTGATGGTGACTCCACCACCTCCCTGGGCAGCTCATTCCAATGGGCAATCACTCTCTCCATGTAGAACTTCCTCCTAATCTCCAGCCTAAACCTCCCCTGGCACAGCCTGAGACTGTGTGCTCTTGTTCTGGTGCTGGTTGCCTGGGAGAAGAGACCAACCTCTGCCTGTCTACAACCTCCCTTCAGGTAGTTGTAGAGAGCATTAAAGTCACCCCTGAGTCTCCTCTTCTCCAGGCTCAGCAACCCCAGCTCCCTCAGTCTCTCCTCATAGGGCTTGTGTTCCAAGCCCCTTACCAACTTTGTTGCCCTTCTCTGGACATGCTCCAGCAAGTCTGGACACAGTACTCGAGGTGTGGCCTAACCAGAGCAGTGTACAGAGGCAGAACGACCTCCCTGCTCCTGCTGACCATACTGTTCCTGATGCAGGCCAGGATGCCATTGTCCCTCCTGGCTGCCTAGGCACACTGCAGGCTCATGTTCAGCCTACCATTGACCAGAAGATTCAGTCTTCTGCACCCCTAGGTCCCTCTCTGCCTGGCTGCTCTCCAGCCACTCTGACCCCAGCCTGTAGCACTGCCTGGCGTTGCTGTGGCCAGTGTGCAGAACCCGGCAAATTATTAACTTGCCATTCTCCAACTCAGTTCTCTGTCATTTTTAGCAAACTGTATTTATTTTTTGGATTACTTTCTTCTTTACAAACTTCTAAGGTAATTCTGCATCTCGAGTTGACTAATGGAAATGTTTTTGTTATCCCCCTGGACATTTCTGCCTTGGATTAATTCTGTTCTTGGAAATAATCCCTTGTTCTGTCCAGTTTGAAAAACATGTCTTCTTACTGAATGTATACTTTTAGGAAAATATTGATTTCTGTATTGTTGGTAGGGCCAAATACTAACACAATATAGGGTTTAATTCTGTAGTCTCAGATTGGCAAAACAGGATGCTTTGATCCAGGGTTTCTGTTTGCTTAATACCCTTCACTGGTAGAATTTCTTCCTACAAAATTTACTTACAGTAACTCCTTCTTTGAAGCAGTATGACAAATGCAGCAGACTTAGCCAGATTTACAGTAGCAGTCTCCTGTGTTAATATATTACTATCAAGAAGAGGAGATCTCTGAAATGCAGAAGTCAACAGAGAGAACCTGACCACAGAGCTTCCTTTAAATCACTGAAGATATTTATTTGGTAGCTATGAATTGATTCAGATGTGATCTGTTATCTGAGTGTTATACCTTCTCTACCCAATCATTTTTCTGCTTCATTCCAAATCATTCCTTTGGTTTGTTATTATGCAAAATCAGTTGTTAGCAAGTGTATGGTGTAATATAAAGCAATACCCAGATTAATGATATTGTAGGAAGAAAAATAACTTATCCCTGCCAATTTACAAACTGAATACTGTCATACTGTCAACTCAGTACTTCCATTAGTGAAAGAATTTAATAAAGGCATTTTGCAGACTGGACTGGCAAAAAAAAAAAGATGATACTATTCACAGTGGCTTGTTAAAGTGGTATTAAGAAAAGATGGTTTGGCAGAGCATTTCCAGAAGGAAAAATGATGCGTATTATATATGGCTCCTCTGTAAGGTGGAGTAAAGAGCTGTCACTCAGGGAATAATAGTAATTTTCTTTCTTCTGATTAACTCCTGGATCTTTTTAGTGATTACTAACTAATTTTAAACTTTCTGTGTTTGGATCATGGTTTTCATCATACATGGTGGATTCTTTTGAAGTTTATTTTCTCTTGCAATGTTGAGTGATGTAAAGTAACAGCTCAATAGGCTAAGTGAAGGAACATGACTCTAATATCTATAATCGCAGCTGTGATTTAACTCAATAGATATTCTTTCTTGTCCTTTCTGAAACATCTTTTGCTCTTGTCTTAAGGAGAAAACATTTTAGCCTTTCTGGTTAATAACCTATACCATTTAATTCGCAACCCTGTTCATGAAATTCAGAAGTGAACTAGGTCATCTGTAATCTATATAGCAGAATCACAGAATGGTTGAAGTTGGAAGGGTTTTCTGGAGGTTGTCTTGTCCATCCTCACTGTTCAAGCAGGGCTGTTTAAAGCCAGTTGCACAGAACTGTGCCTAAATGGCTTTCCACTGTCTCCAAGGTGGAAGTCTTCACAATCTCTCTGGGCAACCTAAAGTGCTCAGTCACTCTCACATTGGAAACAGATTTCCTGATATTCAGATAGAACCTTCTATTTCAGTTTGCATTCAATGCTTCTTACTCCATTAGCAAGCACCACTGAAAACAGTTTGCACCAGCCACAACTCCCAGAGTTGTGTCATCAGTAAACCTGTTGAGGATACAGTCTGCCTCAACATTCATATCATTAGCAATGACGTAAAACAGGAATGGACCCAATGTTGACACCAGGGCACACCTGCTACTAGATTTTGTGCCACCAGCTCTACAAACTTCCGAGGTTCGAGTTGACCTGATTGTCCTGCAGTTTGCTAGGTCCTCTGCATTCCCCTTTTTGAAGACAGGAGTGACATTTGCTTCCTTCCACTCTTTGGACACTTCTCCCATTTGCTACGATCCACCAGATTATCAAATGTGGCCTTGCAAAGACATCTGTCAGCTCCCTTGGCACATGTGAATGCATCCTGTGAGGGGTCATGGACTTCTGTATGTCCAGTTTTACTTCAGCATACCCCAACCTGATCTCTTCCACTCAGCTACATCTTCCTAGCTTTAGATTGTTTCCTTCTGGTCACTGAGAATCCTGAAAGCCGGTCTTGCTAGTAAAATGTGTTCCAGTGTTCTGTAATTAAAGTAGCAAGAGCCTTGACTTTTAGTTTGGCCATTATATAGTTTACATTTTGTGAATTCATGCTGATTATTGGAATTTATTTTTCTGGAATTTAAATCCAGGAATTCTGCCCCGTTTATATACGCATGCACGCTCAGAGATGTGTAATGATGAATGAGAATGGGCTTGCACACACATAGCCAGACTTTCATGTACTCCTTGGTCGATGCTATTGACTTGATATGTGTTTTTCCTCCCATTTTAATCTATAAGATGCTGCTGTGAGTACATATTGCTTCTATTGAAAAGTCTCCCCATTTCATCTGCTCTTGTGTCAACAAGCATCAGTGGCATTGTTGTTCTTCCATATCTGATTTTCCAGCCACTTTACTCTCTGTCTTTCATTTCTGAAGAGTAAGTGAATATACAGTGGTGAATAACATTAGTGCAGGTACCTATAGTCACCTATATATAGGTGAATAACATGAAAGAAATATTTATATCACTTTTATCTAAGAATTGAAATGACTGTTAAAGTATTTGTACAATTCTACCAGCGCATGGTTTTAGCAGTTTTATTTAGCTGGACCTGCTGTTTAAGCTGACATATTACAGTGTTTGTAAGCCTGTCCTCACCACTCAGCACTGCCATGGAGTGACAGTCTGGTAAGAAAATACTAAACTATTTTACTGTATCCTGGTACAATGATGTCTGAACTTAAGCATGTTGAAGCTAACAGAAATTCCCCCATCAAAATGAGAAAGAACTTTTGATCAGGTCAGCCATCTTGGGACATAGTAGGGGGAAAAGGGACACTTGAAACAAGCATGAACTAAGCTGATAATGTGCATATCAAGTTATAATTTATTTTACTATGTTCATAGGGAAAGTTATTAAAGCACATCTGGAAAACAGGATTTTCATTAAGGTTCAACTTCATCTCTTTTTTTTCAATATCACAGGTATTTTTTCACTATTTCATAAGTTTTACTTTTCCTTTATACAAAGCATGAATGGAACTATTAAGCTTGCATTTCCAATTGAGCTTGCTGAATGGGTTTTGATAATAGCAACCTGTACAACAATGAAGTCCAGAAATTGAAAGTAGTGATCCCTATAATCCAATAACATGTGTCTTACATATATTGTACTTACTAGAATTGCAAAAAAAAAAAAAAAAAAGGGAAAAACTTTGGATGTAGCTGAGTGTGGCTGGAACTTGAATTCAGGAGCTATACTAATGTAACAGAAATTCCTGTTCAAACTTGATTTACAATATATTACAAGTATTTTCATGAGCAAGTGAAGTGACAGAGAGTGGCTCCTTACAAATACTAGTTTCCTTCAACAAACCCAGATCTTCTTATCTGTGTAATACTTCAAGTGCAACGACCCTATATCATCCCACAGTGCCCTCAGCACTACTGATGTTATTTTCTCCTTTCTGGCATTTCAAAATGGGGTAAAAGAGTGCACATCCTGAAGCTACAGCTAGCCTGACTGGGCAATGAATGTACTTGTGCCAAATGGAAACTCACTCTATCTTTCAGTCCCTGCAGGTGTGAGTAGCTCTTTTCACTTTACATTGCTCTTATTTCCGTGGAACTTACAGGAAATTTGTATCCTGGATTATTTTATTTTATCTTTTTTATAAGTTGATTGGAACTACCCAATAGACTTGAAATTGCTCAGACAAGCAGAATCACTTCAATGTTTTTTTTGTTGGTTTGGTTGGTTAGGGTTTTTTTTAGGAGACCAAACCAAAGAAACAGGTGTTTAACTTATAGCTTTGCCTCAACAGATTCTTTTTTTACATGACAAACAAGCCTCTAAATGTCACTGAAGAAGCTCTTGTTCCTTGTAAGGTTAGAATAATGGTTAAATCAGGCATATTTAAAGAGCAAGATCTGCAATGGGGAGCATGCTAATTATGTGAAGGAAAAACTATAAGGATCTATATGAATTTTATCACCAATAAAAATTAATGAACAATACTGAGCATACCGAAATTGTGTAAATAGGAAAACATAATAAATCAACTTCATCCATTATTACTGTGCTGTTGGGTTTTCTAATCTGAATTTGCTAAGGGTCAGTGGATCATGGAAATTAATTTGAATTAATAGAATCTATCATATATGGAAAGACATATAGCACCATTACTGAATTTTATTAATTATTTTCTTGTGAGAATCTTTGAGTATTTATTATTTAATATATTATCTCATTAAAAAAAGTAACATAATCATGATACAGTCAATAATGCTTTTGAAAAAAAAGTGCAATTATCTGTTAATGAGAAGTCTTAAAAAACAGGCATATTGTGTCCTTTAGGGAATGACTGATGAAGGACCCTCTTTGTAAGTAGTGGAAAATTGATTGCATTTATTTTTCCCCAAGATTCCACAAAGCCTGGTGATTTCGAACTCCTCAGATGGAAAAAGATGCAGATGTAGTTCACTGCCAGCTGCTCTGAACATGATAGCTTCTCCATTTATCCTCCAGGTCTTTTTCTTGTGAACAAGAGAATAAGTTTGGACCACATTTTATTATGCTGAAATTTTTCCCATCCTGAGTGGCCTTTGAATTCTGGGAACAAGTTAAGAATATGTTCACTCATCATTATTTACCCATACACATATATGCATGTAATTTATAGCAAGATGAAGACAGGCGCAATGTATTCTAGCGCAGTATTTACTTACAACAGAGGTAAGAGCAAAAATATTTACTTTTTTTCCCAAGTTCTTAAAAAAAAATAAAAATCTGAAATTCTTATTGGACTGTCAGAATTAGTTATATTTTCAGAAAGGAGACTGAAATTTTCCCATCAGCTTTTTAAATCAAAGACTAGAGGCAAAATGCAGCTGGGCGGCCATTTGTTGTCTAATATCGCAAGGAAGGAGTCCCTGCTACTTTTGTAACAAACCATGTGGACACTTATGCAGCAGCTTTCAAAGTAAGAGCTTATTGTGTTGAAGAGCTAAGGAAATTATCTTACTGCAAATAATTTAATGACAAGATCTGGCATTAGTTTCAGTTATTTACTGTCAGGGGATTAAGGGTTTCATAAATCTGTGTGATTTCAGCAAATAGCTGAAAACCAGTTAACATCAAGAATTCTACTTCCACTGGAATTTCAGGAAACACCTGAAATTTCATTTATTGTTCTTAATTGAAAAAATGTTTATTTCTGTCAAGCATTGTGATACTCTAGATATTGTCCAGAGATCCAGGGGACAAACTAAAGGGTATGATTCTGGTGGTTTGGGCTCTGATACTGGTACAGGACAGTATCAGTCATCATTAAAAGGCAGAATATGGGAGCAGATGTATCCTAGGAGTGGCCCACAACCATCAGTGCCTGCCTCATTTCTGAATTGCAAAAAATTTTACTGCTCTTGGCAAAGAGAACAAACTGCAAGAAAGATCTCAGGGTGACTGCACAAACATTTCCTTTGCAGTTCTCTATTCCCACAAACCATCTCAAGTTTAAGCTTTCATTCTCCTAAATACAATATATATCATGCAAATGTATCTGGAAAGTAAAGAGAAAGGGTGAGGAATGTCTGACTCATTATTTGTAGTCAAATATTGCTTTATTATTTATAGAGTCATTCTGCATTTCAAAAGCTTGTAGACAATGCTAGAAATAATAATAAAAAAAAAAACAACAAACCAAACCCACTTCTGAAAGCAGTGAGATTTGAGTTACTAAGGCCACATTTTCAGGGGAATTCAGGTGCCTCATTTCCTTCAGCACGACAGTGTGCACACCAGTCAGAAAGTGGAGTTAAACGTTATTTCTTCTGACATTTATGAGCATTTAGGCACCTCCAGTTCTCCTATAATACAAAAAGAGATGTTATAATGCCTGATTATTGAAATAGGTAGAAAAATAGAGTGGTCAAGAGGAACCTCTCTGTCTTCCAGAGTACACCTTTCTGTGTAGGCCCCGCAAAAGCCTCTGGAGAAGTTCTATGTGGTCCTAGATACTGTGTAGTTCTTAGAAGGCTCAGAAAGTAGTCCCTTGTCTTTGCTGTGACTTGGAGATAAGTCCTTAGGAGTAAAGGGCTCTCTGCAATTTCATTTGTTTCCTTACTGCTATTCACATGTGTGATACTGGGCTGACATAGAGTCTGCTTTCAGGTAAAATTGTTAACTCTGCAGAAGTCCTTGAGTCTCTTGAAGCTCACCTTTTAACTGAGAGATGGAAGGCTTCAGTTCTACTTCTTACTCTACAAGGCGCTAGAGAAGGGTTAAATTTGGCAACTGAATTTTCTAATTTATTTTCTAGTGATATATATATCCTGTTTCTCAAGGAAATAAAAGGCAAAGAGGTGCTATGTGTTGTGAATGAGAAAACTAATACTTAGATTTCAGTATAACGTGGTGCTGTGATAGGTAACAGAATTTAATCACAGAGAATATGCCTGACATCCATGAAATACCACAGCACACCAGCAACTCTGTGTAAGTGTATGGTAGACAGACATGTTCTGCTGGAAGATGATTCAGTTGCTTTGGTTTGGTTTGTAAAAGACAACAGTGCAGGCAAAAGACAGTGCACTACTCAAACCTACGGCTGTAATGGGAATATATCCTTAGTCTTAACACCATAAATTGAAGAGTTTGTAGGTTTACATTTCTGAACATAATGTTGCATTTAAATTACACTGCTCTCTATATTTGGTTTAAGGCTGATGTACTGTTATCAAGCAAACATTTCTAAGGTACTCCAAAGGGCTTGATCTGGAGAAGCAGTCCTAACTGAGGAGAGATCTGTTTTCTTGCCTACTGATTTCTTTGTCTGAAATTGAACTGAAGGATTTGTAATTGAAAAGACCTGACTGTTCTTTCTAAATATCAATTTCAAAATCAAGTCTGCTTTTCTTATTAGCTGGTAATCCTGGGTCTGTTTTAAGATCTTTCTGTATTCTAGACACATCAAGCGTAGCCATAGAGACACACATATTAAGGTGATTTTTATTACTAATGAAATTAGCAGACAAAATTGAACTATTTTTCTACCTCCATGACGTGGTGTTGACTAATTTCCAAAAAGTAAATACTTGCTAATACCATTACATATTTTACTATTTTTATTTGAGCATGGTGAACGTATGCCTGAAGCCTTAATTTTCAGTAAAAATTAAATAACAAAGTCTGATCCTGTGGAAATTAACTTGCTTCATTACCCTAAGTATTTGATTTAGATCAGTAAAATAGAAAAGAGAAAGACGTATTTTAAGTGCATTGCTAAATTCTTTATGAAGATGAGTGCACTCTTGTGCCTTCATCACTATAAGTGTTAGCACATTATTTCAGAGAATCTCCAAATATTTTGATTCTATTTTCATATGAGACTTGCTAATAATTTAGATAAGTCCAGACTTTTTTTTTTTTTCCTTGAATGAGGCAAATATTCCATGATTTTGGTTTTGGTTTGTGGTTTTTTTTTGTTTTTTGTTGTTTGTTTGTTTTTTTTTTCTTTGTTTGGTTGTTTGCTGTTTTCTTTTGGCTCTGGTTAGTGCTGTGTGATGATTTTTTCTTGAATGTCTTTTTCTATTCTTGTTTTTTTCCATCTCAACAAAAGTGTTAAACTGATTTCTTTTCTACACTAATTGCTGCATCTGGGTCGAGGCAATCCCAGGCACAAATCCAGGATGGGCAGTGACTGGCTGGAAAGCAGCCTGGAGGAGAGAGACTGTGGGGTGCTGGTGGACGAGAAGCTCAACATGAGCTCTCAATGTGCGCTTGCAGCCCGGAAAGCCAATCAGATCCTGGGCTGCATCAAGAGAAGTGCGGCCAGCACTGGGGTCAGCTCTGGTGAGACCCCACCTGGAGTACTGCCTCCAGTTCTGGAACCCCTATTACAAGAGGGATATGGAGGTGCTGGAAGGTGTGCAGAGAAGGGCCAAGAGGATGATCAGAGGGCTGGAGCACCTCTGATGAGGACAGACTGAAGGAGTTGGGGCTTTTCAGTCTGGAGACCTCATTGTGGCCTTCCAGTATCTGAAGGGGGCCTACAAGAAGGCTGAGGGACTTCTCAGGACATCTGAATGGAATGAAGCTTAGGGAGGGCTGGATGTGAGGAGGAAGTTCTTCCCCATTGGGGCTTTTCAGTCTGGAGAAGAGAAGGCTCCGAGGTGACCTCATTGTGGCCTTCCAGTATCTGAAGGGGGCCTACAAGAAGGCTGAGGAGGGACTTCTCAGGACATCAGGTAGTGATAGGACAAGGGGGAATGGAATGAAGCTGGAGGTAGGGAGATTCAGGCTGGATGTGAGGAGGAAGTTCTTCCCCATGAGAGTGGTGAAGCCCTGGAATGGGTTGTCCAGGGAGGTGGTTGAGGCCCCATCCCTGGAGGTGTTTAAGCCCAGGCTGGATGAGGCTCTGGCCAGCCTGCTCTAGTGTGGGGTGTCCCTGCCCATGGCAGGGGTTGGAACTAGACGATCCTTGTGGTCCCTTCCAACCCTGACTGATAATATGATTCTATGATTTACCTTCTGCAAGATACAGAATGCATAGCCATTATCCACCAAACTTATATGTGTATCAATTTAATAATTTAAAGGCTTAAACTTTCACAAAATCTTACCATTAGCTTTAAATTGTGATTTTTGGCACTGAACAGTGCTATGGTAAGCATTTGTATGTGACTGGAAATCATCTTGGTTTCCAGTTAGAAAAGATAACGCTGCTGCAGGTAAGGTAAATATAGTCCTGTATTTAGTCACAAGTGGATGAGGAAGTTTAGAAAGGTTTCATTTCTTCCTTTTTGGGAGAAAACAAAAAAGTGATATTTTAATTGTTATTTATTTAACAATGAAATAATTGTAGGCAACAGAAATAAATTGAATCTTTTATTTAAAAAGGCATGTTTTAAACTTACTAGTCAGTATCAGCCTGTGAATTTATCAACTATCAATCCCTATATACTAACATCAATTGGGATACTTAGGATAATACTTGATTAGTGCTGTCATTGCAATAGACTCATAGAATAGTTCAGATTGGAAGGGACCTTAAGAATCATCCAGTTCCAATCCCCTGCCATGTACAGGGACATCTCCTACTAGACCAGGTTACTCAGGACCCATTCCAAGCTGTCTGTGAACATTTATAGGGTTAAAGTCTGTATCTTAGTGTATTGAAAAGATAGTTAATAACACTTGTATATTCCCTTACAAATTGGGCCTTTTTCCACAGCACAGAAGCTCTGCTAAGCTGAGGTGAACTTTATTACTTCTTTGTGCTTGCTCAGTGGAATACTTGTACTTTGCAGTACTGCAAGCTTTGATATGAGGTTTGGTTTAGCACAGTTTTAAAACTATTTTTATTTAAAAAAAACCCATCATTAATTCTATCTTTTAGTCCTGATAGACTGGTTCTGTTTCAAACTAGAAGCAGTTAGATTTATCAAGGTGTAGTTACAACTCTTTTTTTGAGTATATAACATTATCACTAGCTACAGCCATGTTGTGTGAGATCTCCAAACACATCCTGAGCAATGAGGGCCTGAACAAACAGAAGTTAAAAGAGATTTTTCTCTTGATTAATAAACTTGGAGTTGGAGATGGTCACAATGTGTCCTGCAATGCCAAATTGAAACTGCTTGCTGAAACTAATTTCAAAAGGTACTGCTGTAATGGGAAGTAGATAAAGGAAAAGAGAAAGGTGGGGAAATAACCTTAGAGATTGTTCACAGGTGTTTGTGTGTTGAATTTCCTTAGTCCTTTCTCAGGTTTAGACTTACTGTTATCTTTTATGGCTGTAAATGCAACAAAAATAGCTCCTGTTACGTCTGACTGTTAAAACATATCTTTTATAACCATTGACAAAATTACTGAAGGGTTTTTTGATAAAACTGAGTGTGTACTAATAGTTTCAGGTCCTAGTATACCTGTGAATTCTCACCTAGGCAGTAGAAAGTTCAGCACTGAGGAATACGAATGGGATATTGGATTCAGCCATACAAGAGATCAGGCCTAAAGACAATGCTTATTTTGCTGAGTTGTAATTATTTTCAGTCTCATTCAATCTTATTAGCATTTTTGTTTCAATCATTTGAAATATGTGGGGAAATCTTTTGTGTTGACCTGTGGTCTTGAGGCATGTTACTTAGCTAGAGTAGTTAGGGTTCATTTTCTGGCTTCCTGTTAGGTAGATTTTCACAGTGTAGAGTTGTTCCCTCCCCCCCCCCCCCTTTTTTTTTTTCCCCTCTCTTTTTAAAATGTTTTAAGTTATTAGAGTCTTGTACTTCCACTTTAATTAAATTTAAGAGTTGTTCTTAGTCCAGGTTTGTCAAATACAGGTATTATTTTGGAAGGCTGTTTCAGGTGTTGTTATTAACTGAACATGTAAGTCTACAGCTCTACAGCACAGTGAAAGAATATTACATTTAGATAGCTTTAAATTCTGACTCCATGAAGAGAGTAATGATATACCTGGAGGACATGCTGGGCAGCAGTGTACCATACTGACTATTGGAACGTAATTGTTTCATCATTCAGGAGATCTCCCTGCTTTTAGAACTTTAAATCCAAGTTTCAGATTCTGCCTTTTGACAATGACTGGTTTGGAAATTGTGTGTTCTTTTCAGTTAATTTCATCTTGATTGAGTCCATAATTTTCCAGCATGATTCCATGAAGTGATATGCATATATGACTGTATTGCAATTATTTAGTCATCTGAAAGCTTCTTAAGTGACAAATGTAACTGTCACTAATTACAGCTTTATCAAGATATTTGCACATTGGTACCTGTACTTTGATGCATTACATTTCTAATTCTAGCAAGAGTCAAGCCTTCATTAAGGATAAAAACTAACCTTTCATAATGGGAAAGTGTATCCAAGTTGGTAACAACTTTTTAACTGTAAAGTGGTAATATCTGTGAAATGTACTTTGGATTTTAAACCTTTATCTTTGGGCAAGATGGGGGGAAAGAAGGAAGAAAAGGAAAAGAGCAAGCTGGACAGATGGGCAGAATCCAACAGCATGAGATATAACACATCCAAGTGCCGGGTTCTGCACATTGGCCACAGCAATCCCAGACAGTGCTACAGGCTGGGGTCAGAGTGGCTGGAGAGCGGCCAGGCAGAGAGGGACCTGGGGGTACTGGTCGATAGTAGGCTATACATGAGCCTACAGTGTGCCCAGGTAGCCAAGAGGGCCAATGGCATCCTGGCCTGCATCAGGAACAGTGTGGCCAGCAGGAGCAGGGAGGTCATTCTGCCCCTGTACGCTGCACTGGTTAGGCCACACCTTGAGTCCTGTGTCCAGTTCTGGGCCCCTCAGTTTAGGAAAGATGTTGTCTTGCTGGAACATGTCCAGAGAAGGGCAACGAAGTTGGTGAGGGGTTTGGAACAGAAGCCCTATTAGGAGAGACTGAGGGAGCTGGGGTTGCTTAGCCTGGAGAAGAGGAGACAGGCAGATGTTGGTCTCTTCTCCCAGGCAGCCAGCACCAGAATAAGAGGACACAGTCTCAGGCTGCTCCAGGGGAGGTTTAGGCTGGATGTTAGGAAGAAATTCTATACAGAGAGAGTGATTGCCCATTGCAATGGGCTGCCCGGGAAGGTGGTGGAGGCACCCTCATTGGAGGTGTTCAGGAGGAGACTTGATGGGGTGCTTGGTGCCATGGTTTAGTTGTTTAGGTGGGTTGGATTGGTTGATGGGTTGGACGTGATGATCTTGAAGGTCTCTTCCAACCTGGTCTATTCTATTCTATTCTATTCTATTCTATTCTATTCTATTCTATTCTATTCTATTTATTAAAATGTTCAAAACAGAATACTGAAGGCATGATTCACTGTACTCTGATGGTGACACTATCATTAACAAAATCAAATTATTTCACAACTCCATGCCTGGATGAACTTGGAATCTGAAGTTTTATTGAGAGAGGCAAAGTCAGCTTATGGAGGTGCTAACAGAAACACTGCCAATCAATAGTTTACTCTTACAAATAGGCTAATCCTAGAATGGTGTTAGAAAAGATTATCAGCCCCATCTGGAAATTAACAACTAAAGAAAGATAGTATATCCTTTGGTGATAGAAGGGGGCATGAAGAGGTGAAGTTCCCAGAAATGCAGTAAAAATGTTGCCTGAGCCTTGGTGCTGTAGTGAGTACTTGTGTTTCCTGGGGTTTTTGGGTGAACATGATGTATATGGAAATCCTATATTTCCACAAGGGTTCCCTGGCTAGCTAGCCATGTCAGCAGCACTCTGTGCAATAAACCAAGCTACAGTTCACTCAGCAAGGAAATACCTTTTTGAGACTAGGAGGCATTAAGAGATTTGAAATACTCTCTAGTGGTAGCAGTTTCACCAACCACGTGGGGTTTTTTCACCTCTAGTTAATGAGAGTTCAATCCTTTAGAGCTGCAGACACAAAAGCAATGTAGCACAACTGACAGTGTTTGCAAAGGTGAAAAAAAAAAAAGAAAGAAAGAAAAAGAGAATGTAATATAATTTTTTTTTAAGGTGTGGGGAAAGAATATAAATTTAACAGGAGAAAAAAAAGGGAACAAAATAACATTTCTGAGAATCAAATATCTGTTGAGGTACCCATCCAATGGCCTAGGGAGGAAAGGAGCCCAGGTTTGTGGTAGTAGTTGTGGGCTTGGATTTGGATGGTTTCCTTTCCACACAGACAAGTAGGACAAGGCTTGGGGTCAAGACTTGGGGTAGGACTTGTAGGGGTGTTCATTGTGAGTTACTGAGTGTTCCTTGAAATGTGTTGAAAATGTAGCCTTCTTTCTAGCTTCTCACAGATTAAAGACACTCTGACTTGGTTTAAAACCCAATATTGTACTAAGTGTGAATGGAAATGTTGTTTAATTGCATACCATTTAAGCTGTCATTGTAGATGGGTCACGGTAGAGATGAACAGTGGTTTTTTCTTACAAAGGACAAGTCTGATAAGTCTTACCTTTGCCACCTTGAATTCATTTCAATTAATTTGGTTTGTGATGACATTATTAGCTTTAAAGGCTAGTATCAGAAAACAAATTTATATTTACCATTATGAATTTAAGTTAAAGTTCTGACTATATTTTCTAATACATTGTAACTACTTACAACTCTTTCGAATTGACCTCTGATGGTTAATCGTTTTAGATAAAAAACAAGGTTAACCCATTGCTAAAAATTGAGATCAGTTTAGGGAATGAAAAGTGAAATCCCTTTTTAACAGCATAAATCATCGTTGAGTATTGTTACTAATAGAAGTATTAAGCACTTCATCAGATCAACATGTCTGAAATTTTAAATGTCTGAGATAGCCGTCAAATACAGCTGCCATCTGTCCTTGACAGAAGTGCCAGCATCTGCTGAGATGCAGACCTGTGACCTCTAGATAAGTTTCTATACACAGAAAAATATTTATCTTCCTACTATGACCTTCCATGTACAAGACATGAGCCATGGATTTGTTTCCTAGGGAACTAGTGACTGAGGAAAATCTATAATTAGATCTGTGGGTTGTTTGCTACAAGTGGGAATTGGGTGCTAAGCAGGTTCTTAAAGTATCCAGAAATATTAAATTGACTTTATGTAATGGAATCAAAATTTTTAAAATGCCCTTCATCATGATATTTCTCTTTTAATATCTTCAATTAAATTTTTTAAATACTTTTGATAAAGTAATTATGCCTTTAGGTTCACATTAACTGCAAAATGTTTCCAAAAGTCAAGACACAGCAGGTTGCTAGTTAGAGCAAAAATAAAATTAGACACAATCTTCCAGTATATTTCTTCAAGTTAAATTGAATCTTAATTTTTAAGAGTGATTTTAGGTGAATCATTCTTCCCAGCTCCATTTTTCTTACTTTAATACTACTCTTCAGGTCCTCAGGTTGGTTCTGCAACTTGACTGTCTTATTCTGCAGTTCCAATTACTTTACCTGGATGGAAGTTTCCACTTAATCCACATCTTGATTTCTTTGCTGCTTGCATGGATCTAAAGATAACATTAGTAGCTAAGTCCTACATCAGCAATTTTAGCTGCAGGGAGAAGTAGCAAATAGATTGTTTATATTATCCAGACAACCCAGGGTAAACTTCTCTAGACCTTAGCAGCAGATTATTTTGGCCTGGAAACAATGCAGCTGGGTTGCTGCTATTTCTTCCACGCTGGGACTAGATCAGAATGATGTTACGCTTCCTTGGATGCTGCCAAAGTGTCTTTGAGAAATAAATTAAGACTTTGATCTTATTTGGAGTAGGTAGTACTCTGAAATATCTGGAGAAAGGTACTGTAAATTGGCTCTGCTCTCCTCTTTCTTCTCACCTCTTGCAGATGTATCTACATGTATGGTGATTACACGTTATATATTCTGTCCTGTGTACTGAATTTCAAAATTAGAAACCATTAAATATTGCAAGCGTGTTTGTGCTTTTCTGCAAGTTTAGATCAGTGATAAGTTTGCAATAAGTCACCTCTATAAATCCAAGTAATCCTCTTATTTTCCTTTCTCTTTCCTTTTTTTAAGGGCATTAAGGGCATCCCTTGAGGTTGTCTCCATTTAATATTGTCGATCACAGGCAGATTATTTTCCTAACAACTGACCATAATGTTTAAGCTACTCCATCTGGCTGTCAGAAGACAGTGGTCCTCAAATTCCTTCAATTGACAGGGTTTATTACAAATGAGTAATGTAAGCAGCAACTAAAATATGGTGATTAAACGGGTACTGAAAGGCCAAGTCAACCAGCAAATAGCCACACCTTCAACAACAAGCTGCTCTTCTAGGTCATTTTCATTTGAGATTGCAAAAAGCTGTGTTTGTAAAGTCCATGTTCTCACCAGGAGGGAACTGCTCTGCACTGAATCCCCAATTTACAGCCAGATGTGTGAAATCAGCTATTTCTTAGAAAAGAGGGATGTGAAAATTATTTATAATTAATAAATAAGGAATAAATAATCTTCTTGCTCCTTATACATTAAAAGGAAGCTAAAGGATTATCTGCTATGAAGGATAACACACACCTTGATGTGTTCATTGAATTACTTCAATCCATGAGCAACTGCTCACTGCTAGACATTTCTGTTGGTTAATCCCTCGAGTTTGGTGCAATTGTAGATGAACTCTGCATGCTCTCTACAACTACCTGAAAGGTGGTTGTAGCCAGGAAGAGGTTGATCTCTTCTCTCTAGCAACTAGCCCCAGAACAAGGGGACACAGTCTCAAACTGCGCCAGGGGAAGTTTAGGCTCGAGGTGAGGAGAAAGTTCTTCACGGAGAGAGTCATTCGTCATTGGAATGTGCTGCCCAGGGAGGTGGTGGAGTCACCATCCCTGGAGGTGTTGAAGAGTGGATTGGACGTGGCACTCGGTGCCATGGTCTAGTCATGAGGTCTGTGGTGACAGGTTGGACTCAATGATCTTTGAGGTCTCTTCCAGCCTTGGTGATACTGTGATACTGTGATACTGTGATGGCCTAGTGCTGCAACTGATTCTTCAAGGGAAATTGTTGCATGTGTCCAGCTATGGTAACAAATTCCAGACTAAGAGGATCCACCGTTCCGCAGTACTGCCCCATGAATAAGTTCATTTTGTTTTATTTGGACACCTGTGCTACAAAGCTGATCTGAATTTTGTAACACTTTATACACAATTACAATAAAACAGCCATTATGTTGAGAAGATTCTTGAGCTGAATATCAAATATCCTATCTGTGTTGATTATTCTAAAAAGACCTCAAATAATGAGCCCTGGTGGTGAAACAGCTTCCCTTGTTTTTAATATATTGTGTCATTTTCATACATTAAGAGTTTTTCTTTTTTAATATTTAACTATGGAATTTATTAACCTTGGCAAGTTTCAGATTTAGAGTTGTTTTTATTATAGCTACTAAAACATTGCATTTGCAGTGGTGTAACAAAATAGTAGCTGATATTGTAACTTCTACAGGAAGCAGATCCCCAGTGCAGCAAAATACTTAAGTATAGCACCTGCATTTCAAGCAATAATGAATTTTATTTCCTGCATGTACATAAAGGTCTGAATGTGGGACCTGATAAGAGTATTCATGCATTCTCATTTGGATTGCTTCAGGCAAGGATCATTTGTACCGCTCACAGCCCCCAGTCTGTCTTGCAAACATGCATCAAAAATACACTAAAAAACATGTGCCTTAATTCTCACAATATTGTTCCCAATTCTCACACTGAAATGTTTCCCTTGACAAACTCATAGTAAAGATGCTAAAACCCCACCCATTCAAACTACTGGTGTATGGCTTTTCATTTTCATAATTCATGTAATTTCAACTCCTGATTATATTTTTTTATTCCCATACTGTATCTCTGATACTTGGTACAAGAGTTTCCACGTTCAAGGTACTAGTGCAGCCAGTACTCCATGCTTCAGAAATTTTATGCAGCTCTTAAAAAGACTTCAGTTTACAGGTGCACAATTGTAATAATGCATGTGTTTTCTAATTTCAGAAACTTTTTTTCCCTGTAATTCATAAAAGTCTTAAGAGAACTAATGCAAAAGAATGCAAATAAGTACCAATGGTTAATCTTCTAACACCAGTTGTGCCCAGTGGCCATTGTGTTTACAATGTGTACATAAAACGGCAAAATTCAGACACTTTCCAGCCATGTTCAGATTGGCTTCTGAGAATCTGACATAGAAAATAGATTTGTTAACATTTAAAACAATCAAATTATGGCTTTCTTTGCTAGATTCAATAAAATGTGTTGTCTATAAATATTTTCCTTTCTCTGGGAAATATATATATATATGTGTGTGTGTGTGTATGTGTATTCTTACTGGGACTGTCAACAGCATCTAGCAAAATACTTGCAGTTGATGACACGGAAGCAATGCCTGCTGTGCTAACTGTAGATGTTGCCAGCTTTGGTTCCCCAAGAAACCAAACACTTCAACTTGTCTTTGTGTTCCTTTACCTTGGCTGTCATAGGAGGTGGGGTCAGTGTTGTTAGTTCCTATTGCTGGTCACATTTCCCTTTTCATCCAGTGCTTGTGGTTTCTGGACTGCTGTTCCAGTGCAAGCACAAATAGACTTTGTGTGATTGATTGACTGGCTCGTTTAAGCTTTGCAGTGAAAGCACATGGGCAGGGAGATTTATATAGCTTTGAAAATCTTGCCTCATGCATAGAGTGGAGATTGAAAACTGATCCAGAAATGCTTTGGAGTTAGGACTGTAATATTGCCTGCATTATTGTATTGCATAAGCATCTTGAGTTGATTAAATTGTGTTTTGCTGTTTACTTGAATTTTGTGAATATTATTCATACTTGCTTTGGATAAGATAACGAATGGGCAATTGCCCAGATGTGTTTTGGTTGGTAATACAATGAAGCTAATAACAAGGCTATTTCTTGTTTGTGAACAAGAAAAGGTCTCAGCAAACATATATACTGTCATATATAGTGTGTAGGTTTTCACTGAATCACAGAAGATACCTGTTTGGAAGAGACCTTGAAGATCATCCAGTCCAATCCTTAATTTAGCACTGAAAGGTCAACACTACACCATGTCCCTAAGCACCAGGTCCACATGCTGCTTGAGCACCCCCAGTTTAGCCTAAGCCTCATGCACAAAGGACAGAGTCACTCAGAGAAGCTTTAGAAGTTCTGTTTCCATTTCTTTAGTGAATAAATTACCTGAATATCCTTGGCTGGATGTGAGGAGGAAGTTCTCCACTATGAGAGTGGCGAAGCCCTGGAATGAGCTGTCCAGGGAGGTGGTTGAGGCCCTGTCCCTGGAGGTGTTTAACAGCAGGCTGGATGAGGCTGTGGCCAGCCTGATCTAGTGTGGGGTGTCCCTGCCCATGGCAGGGAGGTTGGAACTAAATGATCCTTGTGTTTCCTTCCAACCCTGACTGATACTATGATACTATATTGAAAGAATACTGAAGAATTCCCAAGTCAGAGAGAAAGCGAAGGCCAGTTTTGGCCAACACGCCTCCCTTTGTCAAAGTGCAGAATTTGGTTCCCATCCTTAGCTAGTTTATCTAGCATTTAGTTAATCAAGAGAGAGGTATGAGAACCAAGAGACTTAATAAATTCTTATAACTCAGAAAATTACATAACTTGCTTTCTAACCACAGTTTTTGTATAGTTAGCCTGCAGCCATGAAGCAGTTGGTGTGGATTAGTGTTTTTGAGTAATGATGGGAATATTTTACGTTTGTTTTGGTCAAAAGACTATTCAGTACAGGGCAGATGGAGCCTCAGACTGCAAAGAGTAATTTTCAGTATGGCAGGACAGGAAGTGTCTGTTTAAATATTTGTGTGTTATCTAAACAATGGGCCTGAACCATTGTTTTGCTCTTGTAGAGCATGGTGATTAGAGAAAAAAACAGCTCACCTCTAAATACACCATGGATAAATTTGCTTCCCAGGGGGCTAGGGGAGAGGGGAAACATCAAAGCCAAAAGTCACCCCAAAAAATCAACAAACATGGCTGAGACACTGTAGTGCTCTGAGATGAAAAGTATTGGGCTACAAACCAAATATTCCTGTCTGAGGGTGGGATTTGTTTCCTAATTAATAAATGAAGGCAATCTCTAATTCAGTTGTTGTCAAGAGCTAGGAATGATGGAAGTAGTTGAGGCAAAGACTGAAACTGGTTAACAACGGTGCTGTTAAAGACACATTTGCTGGGGCTGCAGAACTGTGACGTGTCTCTCTGGGCGTAGCATGGCTTTTTGTATTTTCTATTTTTCTTCATCTCTTGAGAACACTCTGATTTACTTTAGTGATAAACCCATAACAACAGGGGAATCACATTGCTGAAATGAGTTTAGCTGGAAGGGATACATAATGTCAGATGAAAAATAGCATTTGGTAAATATGTTATGGCCATGGTTCAGCAAAAAGCAGATCCTGTCAGCTAAGTCACATTCTGTTTTCTTGAAAGTGTCTTTCAGTTGAGCAGAATAGTACAGTCTCTGCCTTTTGAAAAAATAGAGATAATTTTTAAAATCCTGGCTCGTCTGGGGTGCTAGAGATGTGGTCCTGCAAGGCTGGCGTGGCTCACTTCAGTTTTCAGTGCAGTTATTCTCCAGTGTACCCTTGACACAGGAAAGCGTTATCAGGAGCAGGGAAGTGAATAATGTGCAACTCTACATCTAATATTGTCCTTTGGAGCCTGGGTGAGGAAATAGCCTTTAAGAGTCTATGTTACTGTGGAATGCTGAGCTGGCATCTGTTCTGTCCATGCTGTCTGTCCAGGCAGTGTCAAGGCTCTTGTGAAGTGCGAACTCTGAGCAAGGGAAAATGCAATAGGTAGAAAGTGGGAGGGAGAAAGAGGCCAGCTAAAGTCTGCCTGGCTTATCCATATGCTCAGTAGGTGGTGCTTGAGTCTGTGCTACCTTAACTGGGCAGAAATAAGTGTTTCTATCTGGACTCCATGTAACAGTAACTGTGGGAAAGTAATTTACATATTTTAGAAGTGTAAAAGCGACATCCCCAAGTAAACATTCCAGCAGAAATACCCTGGCCATGGATTTTTTTCCCCAGCCATTAAATTGGTGAAGTATCATTGTGTAAATACTTTGTAAGCTAGGAAAGTTTCGTATGAACAGTGCTGAGTTTATGACAGCATTGAGAATAGCAGTCTTGCCAGAAGAGATGTCAGACATCCCTCCAGTTCCTTCTTCTTTGCTCTTGTTGAAGCGCCAAACCATATGGCAAATTAAGCCTGATTTTTATTAAACTTTTCATTGTACCGCGCTTAGTGTGAACTGGGAAATGCACTTTCTTTGAACTATGCAGTCATTATACAAGCAGCCTAATTAGGAGATGGGAACGTTCTTCCTTACATTCCTGGGAGTATGCAGCTCCCTCTTGTGGCTGATGAAACATGTTGAAGAATCACATTCTGACAATTTTTTGTGCACCCACCGTTGCTCTTGAACAAATAATGCAGAGGTACACAGAGCATCTCTAGCAGGGGCTGCTTGCTCCTATATCAAGCACAAGTCACTGTGCAACAACTAGATGCATAGATCACAGTATCACAGTACATTAGAGGTTGGAAGAGAACCCAAGAAATCGATCATTGGGTCCAAACCCCTGCCAAAGTGAGATCACTTAGGGTAGTCTGCACAGGAATGCATCCAGGTGGGTTTTGAAAGTCTCTGGAGAAGGAGATCCACAATCTCCCTGAGCAGCCTGTTCCAGTGCTCCATCACTCTCACTGTAAAGTTTCTCCTCATGTTGAGGCGAAATATTCTTTGTTCAAGCTTGAACCCATTGTTTCTTGTCTGGTTACTGTGCACCACTGAAAAGAGCTTGGCCCCCTCCACTCAGATATTTATACACATTGATGAGATCCCCTCTCAGTCTTCTCTTCTGAAGACTAAATAACCCCAGGGGTCTCAGTCTCTCCTCACAGGGGAGATGCTCAAGTTCCCTAATCATCCTTGTGGCTCTCCATTGGATTCTTTGATAGACAAATAGGAGAGAAGGCTCTGCACATGCTTACACCCTGAATGCCTTGACTTCCAGAAGCTTTAAAACAGTTGAATGAACACATCTAGTCATTTACACTGGTAACTCTACTGAAGAATGGTTTGCAGCTACAACGTGGATGAGATATGGCACCTATGTGTCATAGATCCAAGGAGCACAAATCCTTCAGGCCCCACGTTGGGAAGTCTTCCTATCAAACTTGTAAGATTTGTAGTTGAGAGGAAATTTTCCCACCAGTCAGGTTTGCAGGGACCATTATTACTATTGTTATTATTACACTCCTGCCTTTCTGTCTAGTGTGGAGAAAGCTCTTTCTGTAGCTTGTTAAAACTGGGCTATTGGTCCTTTAAAACATCTAAAATTTGTCATCAACTGTTAAGTAGAGCTATTTTCAGTGGTGGCCAGCGATAGGACAAGGGGCAGTGGGTGCTAACTAGAACACAGGAGGTTTTACTTGAACTTAAGGAGAAATTTCTTTATTTTGAGAGCAATGGAGTACTGGAACAGGCTGCCCAGAGAGGTTCTGGGGTCTCCTTCTCTGGCATCATAACGAACCTGCCTGGACACATTTCTGTGCAACTTGATCTAGGTGATCTTGTGTTAGCACACAATCCAGAGGCCCCTTCCAACCCCTGCCATTCTATGATTCAATTATTCTGTGATGGCTGTGGTGGAAATGACTGCGGTGTAGGCATCTCTGAATCAGAGTTTTGTGTTGGCCTGTGGCTGACTTTGGGACTTTTAAATAAATGTTTTTGTATTGGATGGGAAGATGCACTTGTATTGTAGAAAGTCTCAGAAATCAGAGCAGAAAATGATCAATTCATCTTTTCCCTGCAAAAGGGAGCAATGGTCATGACACTAAAAACTTTTAAGCATAGCTTTGTGTTAAGAAAAACACATTTTCAGGTTTCATGTAAAAAAATACTCAAGATTGGTAAAAAAAATGCATTGAACAGCAGGTAGCTTTTAAATGGCTACCATTAATGTTCAGTTTCATCAGACAACCTGAAAGTCACAAAGTTGCTTTGCCCTTTTGTCACCTGCAGCATTGTCTGCCTCTGTTTTGGCATGGAATTCAAAAATACATGGGAGAAAAATCTCAACCATTACTGTTTCTGACTTGGAAGGGGGAAAAAAAACCCCAAACAGCGAAATAATTTTTTTACTTTGAAATCTATCCCTTCCCCAAAGGGCTTGGGAATCGAAACTTTATCTCAGAAAATGCTGATTTCCCGTTTCATAACTATTTTTTTTTTCTAATTAAAATAAAGGAATAATGATTATGGAGTTTGGTCAAAATCTCGCTGCCAGTAATCTGCAAACTAGCACTGCTGAACACACAGCAATAGGGCAATAAACATGTTCTTCCTCAGGGACATTATTAAACACCCTGCATATTTATTATCTCAAATTGGGAGCAGGTCCAGATTTCTAAGGCCACTTTTCCCCTTCCTCTTCCTGAGCTGTAATTCAGACCAGCATATAAATATTTGACTTGATGTTTATGTAGAAATATTAACAATATAAAACCGCTAGAAACAAAAGAACATTAACGGCAGAGGGAAGGAATGGCTTGGCAAGATTGCCAGCCTTAAAGGCCAAGATTAATTTATAATCCTTCTAGATTCTGCTGTACAAAAACAAATTTGCAAAGCTTGTAGCTTATAACAAACACTGTGTAGCTCTGCAAGTTTACATATGCTGCTGTCACTAGTGTGAGGCAACCTTAAAATGGGATTTTTAGGGATCTTTTTATCTTTTTTTTTTTTTTTTTCCTTATGTGGAAATAAAGTAGGGATAGTAACAAGGAGTTTCTCTATCTATCTATATATAAATACATGTAAGTTTGGAAAGTGGAGGAATTCCAGCTGTGTGACTAAGCAGAGTTCTGGGCAGGACACCCAGATATTTTCATGTGGGGTATTTTCCCGTGGTATAAAATCCTGGGAAAGGAGGAGTGTGGAAGGGAAGGGGGAACAAAACAAACAACCTGAAAGTAGTCTTCTTTGTAATGACTTTATGATGACTAATAAAAAGGACTGACTAATTGGGAAAAAAGTGTGATGGCTTCCTGGTTGGTTGTTTGGTTGTTGAACATGTCCAGAGGAGGGCAACAAGGCTGGGGAGAGGCCTTGAGCACAAGCCCTGTGAGGAGAGGCTGAGGGAGCTGGGACTGTTGAGCCTGGAGAAGAGGAGGTTCAGGGGAGACCTCATTGCTCTCTACAACTACCTGAAGGGTGGTTGTAGCCAGGAAGGGGTTGGTCTCTTCCCTCTAGCAACCAGCACCGGAACAAGAGGACACAGTCTCAAGCTGCACCAAGGGAAGTTTAGGCTGGAGGTGAGGAGAAAGTTCTTCACTGAGAGAGTGATTCGCCATTGGAATGTGCTGCCCAGGGAGGTGGTTGAGTCGCCGTCCCTGGAGGTGTTCAAGAGGGGACTGGACGTGGCACTTGGTGCCATGGTCTAATCATGAGGTCTGTGGTGACAGGTTGGACTTGATGAGGTCTCTTCCAACCTTGGTGATACTGTGATACTGTGAAATAAATGCTTCATGGTTGGTTGTGAAATAAATGCTTTACACCCCACATGGAATATGTCTTTTGTCTTTCTCTCCTTTTTATTCCACACCCCCCACACACACCTTGGTTTGTAGCTGTTTTATCAATATAACAGAAGAAACAGTATTAAATAAGATGTCACATTTTAGACATTGAATACAGCAGCAATGGAATAATATAAACTCCAAGTAATGAAATAAAATATGGTAGAGGTAAGATAGGAACAGGCTAAGGACTTGAGTATCTGTTCCAGGGTTTAACACCAGAATTGCACAGTGTTTTCTGAATGGTTGAAACTATATTCATAATTGTATATTTCCATGCAACATATTTTATAGTTATATGTTATTGGCAGGAAGTGCACCTTGACGTGAAGTAAAAGATCCAAATGGCTTATGTATTTTTAGAATGATTTTGAAAGATTGCATAATAGCTTATCACTTCTTGTTTTCTGCCATGCAGGTCATCAGCAGTGAGGGGGCAGAGGGAACAAAATTTCGGCTCTCTGGTAAGGGAGTAGATCAAGACCCAAAGGGAATCTTTAGAATCAATGAGATCACTGGGGATGTCTCTGTGACCCGAACCCTTGACAGAGAAGCAATTGCCAATTATGAGGTGAGTACTCACAGCAAAGGATCTCTGCCTTTCTGTTGATAGTATATTCTTTTTGAGCATGCATTTGCTTTTGAAAGGGCTGCAGTTGCTGAAGACTAAATTGCAGCTACTGTCCTATAAAATTTTCAGAAGCAGCATTTGTCCTTTGGAAATGGTAAGTGTGTTTATTTTTACATGCATTTGAAACTCCGCTCTGCTTTCTGCATGTAATTTCTGTCATTTATCTCTAGTAGAAATACTGTCTGAATATTGTGTATGCATTTGATTTGTGAACACACAATTGTGTTTGGACAAAAGGAGATCTTTTCAGAAAGTTGCCACTAAGGTACTACGTGGTTATCCTTTTTCTCTCTTATTGTCAAGCTGTCAATGGAACATACAATCCAACTCCAATTTTAGTAATGGATATCTTTTAATAGAGATAAAGAGGATTCTGTTAATGTGAAAATATTACCAGATATATCTCTCTGAGATGTATGTCTCCTACAAAGACTTCACTAAAGAATCCTTTGCTGTTCAATAAATGTTATATTTATCCCCACTGAAATTTTCTAAGATCTGCAAAGCAACTGCACCACAATGTCCTGAAATGTGTAGTACAAATAGATGATCTGTCAGTTAATATTTTCTCTCTAGGACTTGAAATGTGTAGCCAGATAAATTGTGTCTGGCCACTTCAACAGAGACGAGCAGCAAAACTCCAAATGACAGATGATTAGTGTATTTGCATGTTGCCATTTGTGCAGCAGCAAAGGGGACTGTATCCTCATGTAGCAGTGACCATGCACTACTCTGGGCCATGGTGGGGACAGGCTGTGCAGTAATCAATACATCTGCTTTCAGTGCTGTTTCTCTCCCCCTCTGAAGGAGTTTGCCAGTTAGATGCCTAGTCCTACTTGCTGAAACAGCACTGATAAAATTTACCATATGTTGGTTTTCAACACTTAAATATCTATTTCTCATTCGAGCCTACAGTGAAATGCATGTTAACCACTCGCACATAGGATTTATGGTAGTTACTGATGTCCTTCTTGAAAGAAAAGCATTGCCATTTCTCTTTTTAACACTGTTCCTTGTCTTCATTTACCAGCTGTTTCTTACTTTATCACTGGCTTTCCACCTTTAAGTGTTCAATATGAACCTTGAATATTTTTTACTAGAAAATCATAGTAGTCTTTTCAACCTAATGCATCAAACCACAAATTGCCCTCCTATCTGATCAGGCATAGTATACACTTAAATTAAACCCAAACCATTTCCCTAGAGCATCATTTCTGAAGCAATACAAGAGCATCATTTTTGAAGCAATACAAGTTATATACAAATACTGCAATGTAATAGGTTATCCAGAGAAGTGTGAATGTATATCCTAATAGGCTGTAGTGCTTTCTAACCTGTTATAGAGCACCCCGCTCAGTGTGCTCACTGGCATCCTGTTGTGCAAAACATAGCTTAAAGTTCCGTAGGAGAACCCTTAACTTGATTACTTTGTCTTTGAATCCAGTCCATTGCTTTCCAATAAAGATATATCAAGGTGTCAGCAAGGCAGCAGGATTTTCTCCCTAATTTCCTCAGTGCACCAAAAGATGAATTACTTGAAGACCCTTAAATTTCTCTCAAAAGTGTTTTTGGATTTTGTTTTCATTTGAGCTTGCCCTTGCCCAGTATTGATGTCCTGAAAGAAAATGTCATAGTGAAGGGCAAAGAAAGAAAGAATAGGTCACTTGGGGGAGCAGGGGTGTGTGTGTGTGGATAAAAATGTTCTTTGCAAGCCATCATACTCCCATATATATCGTCAGTGGTGGGACAAGGATAAAGAGATTAAATCCTTCCAGCTACCTAGAGGGTTGCTTTGTGCTGAGCATCAATTTATTTCCTACGTTTGGTACACATATACTCAAGGGATAAGGATGAAGAAAATGTTAATAAGGCACAGAATAGAGCTTTAATGATCATGATATTTCATAGAACCTTGCAGATTTTACCATCTATGTGCCTCAAAATGTTTTAAATTTGTTGAGAAAGTTTCATCAATTGAAGAATATAATTGAATGCTTGAGATTCTACTGTTGGCTACTCTCTTGGGAAAACATAGATTCTCTGGGTGTGTGCCTCTTTAATGGTCAAAGAAAGTCAATCAGCTTCAGTTTTGAATGAATGTTGTTTATGAGGAACTGCGAAAGGATGTAGGGGTATTATTATGCCCACCAGAGGCAGATGGGTTTAGAAAAGTGTGTACTAATTCCTGTTTTCATCTAAAAAGGTTTGATAAAGAGCATCCTGATAGGAGTTCTCTGGATCAGATTAAACCAGTGGATTTATACTGAATGATTTTTTCTGGGGGTTTGATACAACCTGTTGATGAAACTAATAAATGATGGTCTGCAAATGGGGCTTAAACATAATATGGGCATTTAATAGTGGCTGGGGAGAGGGATTGTGAACTGGCTAAACAACAAAGCTCAGAGGGTTATGATCAATGGCAGAGTCCAACTGGAGACTTGTAGCTAGTGGTGTTTTCCAGGGGTGAGTTCTGGGTCCAGTCTTATTCAACACCTTTGTCAATGACCTGGATGAGGGGTAGGGTGATGTTTGGTGATGATACAATACTGGGAGGGTTGGCTGATGAATTAAAAGTCTGTTCCACCATTCAGTGAGATCTGGATAGACTGGAGAGCTGGGCAAAGGGGCCCTGCATGAGTTTCAACATGACTAAGTGTAGAGTCCTGCACCTGTGAATTAAAAACACCATGCACCAATACATATTAGGAGTTGACTTGCTGGAAAGCAGCTCCATGGAGAAAGGCCTTGCAGTCCTGGTGTAGTTGTGTAAAAACTGATGAAGGAACGTGGTGGGGAGACTTAATATGGATTTTCTAGTCCAAATAAGTGAGGTGCACACCATCTAAAAATTGCTGATAATCTGTGCAGTTCTGAGTTCACTTCAGAACCATAGTCTTTTCTGATTTCAGCAGCACAGAAATATTTGTGACTTTTCAGTTGCATCTTGAACAAAAAAGTCAAGTGCTTCTAAAAAGAGCTGCGATAAAAGAAGTGAAGGATGCCAATGAGGCCAAGCTGTGCTGAGTGTTGATAAAAGACTAGTGAACTAGGAAACAAAGCTTCAGATACAAGGCAAATGAACACTGGCTGAGAAACAGTGGTTATGGGGTTATCGCTTAATTAAAACCACAGAGCTCATTTTTAAAATCTTACTTTTATATAGATAATGTATTTGTAGGCAGAATGCTTTCATGCATGTAAAAGGAGGGAGAGTTGCATATATTGATTGCCATGACTGACACAACAAAAATTGCTGCGCTAAAGAAATATGCTTTGTTCTTTACCCGAAGTTAGGTAGGCTCAGAAGAAATGGGAGCAATATTCCATTAGCTTTTTACAGTAAACACATGAGATGTTGGTTAGTCATCCCTTGGGTACAGGACAAAGCCTGAAGTTGTATAAACTTGTATCCCATTACTTATCACTGCATGGGATCCCTGCAGAAATAAAATCCACTTCTGTAATCTTTTACGCTTCAGTGGCAAAGTGCCAACCAGTCAGCTGGGGGCTTTCAACTGAGTATCAAGATTTTACAGGATGATGCCATTGCTGATGTTGGTTTTTTTCATAGCTGCTTGCCAAGTCTGTATGTGTGGAAGAGAAATAATCAGAAAGTGATCCTTTGTCAGCATGAAATGAAGAAGCTTGATAAAACTATTCAACAGCAGTGTGCAAATTAGAGCTGTGACCAATTTTACCTAGGCAATTTGAACTGTTAATGAAGAGTTAGTATTAATTAGTTTTTAAGTGAAGAGCTTTATTTGTTTTAGAAAATACTTAACAAGCAGAGGTGTGAAATCAGCTTTCAAGGTTTTTTTTCATAATGACAGATCACACTTCTGTGAAAGGATGCCTTGCAACTGGTAGTGGCAGACTGAGAGAGCTAGAAAATATGTTAAAAAGACTTTGCTCTGTTTCTGTATGTTGGAAGTAGGCTGAGAACAGACTAAAGAATTCAGACCAGTCAGCAGCAATAAATGTCTTGTGCTTCAGTGTAGTTTACGTGAGATTGTTGTTTCAGTGACTGATCCCAACATTTAGGGTGATGCTGCAGTTCTAATGGTCTGTTTCTGTGTTAAATGCTTCACAATCATGAGGAAAAGTGGCTTCATCAGGTGCCGAGGAGTGTTTTGTGAGAAAAAATTCTAAGTACTTGAATGCATTTTTGCAGGTTCTGAAAGTATTACTGTAACAAAAACCTGCAACTGAACTGCTGTAATTTATCCTGTACAGAAAAATGAATTTGTCTTCTCTGTAAGTCCACTTCAGTGCAGCCATATTCGTTTCAGGATGATTTATCACACCCTGATCCTGAATCTCAGCACAGCCTGGCTGAGATACCTTGAATGAAATTAAGGTTCTTGGTATAAAGCTCTGTATGTCTGTTTGTCTCTCATCAACAAGCCACACTTGGTGTCTGTAGTCTCCAATAAAGCATTCTGTCCATAACATAGCATTATGCTGCAGAAGACTCTATGAATCTTATGGCAACTTGTTCCATCTTGTGACAACACTGGCCTGGTACTGAACTTTGTTTCTGACATAATCGTTCACGACGTAGCATTGCTTTTACTTGTGTGGGGAAAGGGCAAAGTAAATTAATCTGTCAACCTGGAAAAAGCACCCAGTTTTCACCTGAAAACTCAGAGTGATGGATTAGCAAAAAAAAAAATAATAAAATTGTTTCTCCCCATTTTTCTGTAACAAATTGATTTTTGGACATAGAAGGTATTTTCTAGGATGCCATAAATTGGAGAGAAAGAGATATTTGGTGTTAGAAGATAATTAGTATTCTTTTTGTTTTTACACTGAGATTATGAAATGTCAAGATTAAGCATTAACAGATATTTCCTTAAACCTGTAAGCAGAAATGCAACACCAGAAACAAACTCTGCAGAAGTACAAATCTTAGATCTTTCAGTGAGATCTATTTGGATACACTCCAGAATTCATAGTATCAGTCAGGGTTGGAAGGGACCACAAGGATCATCTAGTTCCAACCCCACCCCCAATTCATGGGGAATTGTTGGCATTGATTGTTTACCAAGGTCAAAACTAAGGTGGTCACTGTGTGAATGAATGACATATTTGACCATATAAATTTTACATAGAATCACATTTCTTAAAAGAAAGATTTAAATAATTGCTTGCAAGATGGGATACAAATGGGATTTCCGGCTACTGGAAATATCTCTTTCTCCCAAGGTTGGTTTATGGGATAAAAAGAAAACCTGCCAGGAAATGAAGTTACAATTCATGTTATTTTTATATATATTCTCCCATTTGTCTTAGGGGGAAAGATATCTGTTTTATATAAACTCTATAATTTACCATATCTTGTTCATTTTTACTGTAAATAGCCTATTCAATATATGCTGTAGATCTTAATGTTATGAGATATCAGCAGGGTACTGTGATTCATTTTAGAGGCCACTAGCATCCTCATATCATTCCCGTGAAAAGCACACAAAAGCCAACAGTTAGTTTTGTTGGAGGGCAAATACTTTGTTCTTAGATCTAACTGCTTGCATGGCTTTGACATCCCTGCTGTTCAATAGCACTGTCATGTCATTTGTAGGAGGAACGGAGTGAAGTTTTATTAAAGGCAAAAATCAACAAAGGTTTGTTTATAACCTATAACTGTCAAGACAAGGAAATGGGCTTGGATTTCCATGTTAAAAATAACCCAGACTCTAAACATCAGGTAAAATTAATATTTTCTCATTGAAGAGAAGGAAGTAAGATTGCACAGCAGTAAGAAATAAAAGAAAATTGGAATTTACAGAGAGAGTAACAAATGACTGACTTTGGTTTTTTCATGATTTTTCTTTGGGTTTTTTGGTTGTTTATTTTTCTTTTGCTAGGGGGGTTGTGTTTTTTGTTGGCTTGATTTGGTTTTTTAGTTCTTTTTTCCTTTTCCTAATAGACTACCATTCCTGGAAAGAATAATGATGTGTTCAATAAAATGAGGATACTAACGAAATTTTTGCCCTATAATGTTAATAGTCTGTGAAACTACTTTTGCTATTACATATTAATTGCATTTCAAGGCATTTAAGAGTTATCATGTTACTCCTCCTCTCTTCAGCCTGATCGGTTTGTTTCTTTTCCTTGTCTATTTGTCATACAGCTGAAGACTCACTGTTGTAGGTGAAACACAAATACCTAGGAAGACACTTTTCTCTTTCCCCAGACCTTAAGTTTTCCTATAGTGAAAGGAGGAACTCTTCCCTTGCAAACTTTGGTCATTGCTCCCAGTATTAGGACATGAGAGCAGTTTTAGAGATTGCTGAAGTTACACCTCTCTCATAAGCGCATGTCAGGTCTGAATGGAAGAGAGGGAAAGACTAGGTGAGCTCCTCCAGCTTAGGGCTGTACTACCCTTTACTTGGTGCATTCTAATTCTGTACAATCTGTCACATTTTCTGCTGTGTACTCAGATATGCCTGGTTATGCTCCTGCAGCAAATGCATTGTTTAGAAGTTAAGAGGAATGTTGGGGACATCTCGGTTTTGGGTTGGTACAAGTCAAACAACTTGGCTAGAAATTCTGTTTTTCTGCTCAAAAACTCCTTTTGAACCCAATTTGATACATTGCCGTTCTGCCAGCTAATCATAGATTAAGTAGAAATTCTTAATCTTTATGAATGTTGAGGAGGGTCCTGTTTCATCTCTCATTAGGTGGGTATTTGTTTTCTGGACAAAGTGCAAAGGTTCTGAGATTCTTGATTCTTTGCTGAACATGAGGAAGTGTTGCACTGTGGCTCAAGTCTTGAAGCTCTGTTCTTCTTGTTTTGCGACACTACTTTAAGCTTTCCCCACCAAGAGTAACATTCAGAATACAACACAGAAATTTTTTAAGTTTGGTTACTCAGATCTCCATACCTCTTATTCCAATAAAGAAAGAAGTCTGTCTTCTTTAGATACTTGATCAAAACTCAGATTCTTAACGTTCTAATTGTTGGAAAATAGTTATGCATTTTTCTTAATCTCAGAAATGTGGGTCCATAACAATCTATAGCTTCTGCTTTTTAATGAAAGCTGAGGTGTGGTGTCTGTTACAACTATCTCTTTTTTCTGTTGTTGTTCTCACTTGTTCTTCATGTATCTGAGTAAAATCATATTATCTATTTTATCCTCTCCTGTAATCTTCTATTAATTTTCCACTGTCCTGCATGTCTGTCTTTCCTGCACTTTTAGCTTTGTTCTGTAACCTTTCTAATCCCCCCTGTCTTTCTTGATGTTTCGTAGCATTCACTTACAGTGTTCCTACACTCTCTGCATTTCTTTATTCAGATGTACTGACCTGTTTTATGCTCTCTATAAGCAGTGTTGCTATGGGTATGCATAACCCTCATCTAAGCATAAATTTGCGTTGTGATTGTAGAGAACCATTCTGCAGTCTTTGTAAACGCTGTGCTGCTTTATCCATTCTAATCTGCTGTGCTCGTGACTAAATTCCTTTTGAAACCTGGGTTCAGGAAATTCTTGACTTTGGATTACTTACTACATGACCCTGCCTTTCCTTTGATTTTGATGAAACAGCCTGGGTACTTAATATGTCATGCTAAGAAATTTTGGTGGAAAAATAAGCTTTGTTTCCATTTCAATGCTTTTTAGACTGTTTATCTTTTCCATCAAATTATGCATGTCAGTGTAAGTAGTATATTGTTGGCTAGAAATTCCTAGCATTTGGTTCATTAAAACTAATTCTAATTTTAATTCAGTCACCACTGGAACTGTGCTCTGCTCAAAAGCGGTCAGCCTCAAAAAGGGAGGTGCAGAATGGAACATCTGATGTAATAATTAGTTCTGTGATTTCAGAACTGCAATTTTAATTTTTGGTCTCTAAAATGCTTGTAGAATAATGGGCCATAATTTTAAAGCTGCATGTGCTTGTGACAATAACACTGAAGAGATTTGTAAGTTTCCTGCAGCTGTGTTAATTAAAGTGGAGCGGTGCAGTATTGTAGCAAAATGCATGAAAATAATTTGTCAGAAATTAAGAAATGAGCACACTTCAATGATTTGGTTTGTGGAGCCTGTTCCATTGTGCATGTTTCTCCAAAATCATTAAAGGGAGTTACACTACAACAAATCCCATTATTTAAATAGCATGGTCCACCTGAATGTGCAGTCAAGGTGTCTTCAAAATCTAAACTTTTTGCACCTCCTGTTTCTTGCAGCAATTTTTAAGAGCCCTAATATGACATCGTTGTTTCGCATGGCTGCTACTATGACACGTTGACTGTGGAGGTGGTGCAGTCACCTTCATTGGAAGTGTTCAGGAAGAGGCTTGATGGGGGTGCTTGGTTGCATGGTTTAGTTGTTTAGGTGGGTTGGATTGGTTGATGGGTTGGATGTGATGATCTTGAAGGTCTCTTTCAACCTGGTGTATTGTATTGTATTGTATTGTATTGTATTGTATTTTTTCCAGATCTGTGAGAGACTGAGGAAAAAATGACAGTATAGGTCATGCTGTGTCCATTGCTGAAAGATACAAAAATTCCTGTCTGCTGTATAAAAATTAAGAAAAGAAATATAAATTATTGCAGTGATTGAAGTCTAGCATCCATTTGCCTGTGTCATCTTCAAAGCTGTTTGGCTGCTCTACTTTTAGTCCACTGTAGGATTCATCTGTTTCTCAGGCCCACAGATGAGACAGATGACCATTTGTGGGTGGGTGATAGTAAAATTTTATATTTTGATCTGTAAAATTAAATTAGAACAGTTTATGGGTCATCTTCCCCCACCCTAAAATATATCAGCTGTCTCTCTCTTACCGCTTTGATGGCAATTGACTGTTCCTGAGTTGTGTGCTGTGGGTACTGTGAGCAGCGTCATTTGGCCCTGTAGCTAGAGCTAGCTAGACCTAAGTTAACAAATCGATGCTGTGTGAGCATAAATTGAATCTATTTTCCTCTTGTACCACAGATGAATCCTGTTGTTTACAAGAAATCAAATGTAAGAAAAGGCATGTTTTGTGAATAGAGTTCTGACATAACATTTGCCCATCAAACAATACAAGGCTAATTGATACACAAATCCAGCTTAAAATAATACAGCTGCACTTAAGTCTGTTGCATATGTTTTTTTGTGTGCAGGTTGCTTTTCTCCTATACCTTGATTAAATACACATCTTACATATACACCTAAAATTATGTGCTAGTGCATAAGTAAAAATGTGCCACGTTATAAAACTTAGTGTATCCTAACAGATTTATACACAACTACTTTTTTTATTCCACTCAAATCTCACTTCCGTTGCAGTCAAATGGAAATCTTGTTTCCATGCTTAGCAGCATGAAATTGCCAGTGCACTGTCATTATTTCTTAATTACAGTATTTCTCAGTTATTTGTGGAGACTTCAGTTGTGCTGAGCCTTAGGCATCTTGCTCTCACTATCTGAAATGTTACCTGTCCCAAGAACTTAAAATATGTCAGAGCCTCAAAACTTGCCTGAGAGTTTGAGTGATACATTGAGTTCTTTTTCATCTGGCTTCTGAGCTTTTTTTTTTAATCTACAGCATCTGAACTTCCAAGATCTTTTTGGCAGCTACATATTTATTTCTTTAAAATAAAAATATGACAGGACTCAAGAGATGGAACTGCTACCTGTAACGAAAGTCCTAAAAATGCAAGAGTTGCAAGAGGAGTCTCAAGCTGCACCAAGAGAAGTTTAGGCTCGAGGTGAGGAGAAAGTTCTTCACTGAGAGAGTCGTTTGTCATTGGAATGGGCTGCCCAGGGAGGTGGTGGAGTCACCGTTCCTGGAGGTGTTCAAGAGGGGATTGGACATGGCACTTGGTGCCATGGTCTAGTCATGAGGTCTGTGGTGACAGGTTGGACTCGATGATCTTTGAGGTCTCTTCCAGCCTTGGTGATACTGTGATACTGTGAAGAGCAGGGAGAATCTCCATTTTTGCTTTTATTAGTCTTTTGTGGTGAAAACATTCATGAAAACAAGTGAATCTTCTGTATTCACTTTTTTTCCTTCTTTAAACTAGTTTCAGTATGTAGCAGCAAGTCAGGGAGAGAAGTGTGGGGGCCTATAGCTGCAACATTTGGAGAGCATTATGTGAAGAGACTTCTAATATTATGGAAATTTGTCTTGGCATCATTTTGCTAGCATGTAAGAGATAAAAATCTTGCTGTGTTTGTCCTGGTTTACTCAGGTCATTACTAATTATTCCTTCATTAGCCATATTCCTTAATAAGCAGTTATATTTACGTGAACATCTTGGTTTATCTTTTTATTTTCAAGTGGCTCATTAACAAGAGATGCGACTTCAGTTTAAGATTTCCTAACAGATAATTTGTTTACATCAGTTCATGTAAAACACCATATGTTTGATCTCACAGTCCTTCTTTTTTTGTTGCTGTTTTGGGGGGGTTGTTTTTTCTTTTTTTTTTTTTTGGAAAGGCTTTGCTTATGATTTTTCTTTAGAGGATATAACAGGTCTCAGTAGCTACTGGTAATACCATGCACACGGAGACTAAAAGTCTGCTGTGAGGATGTATACACATTAATTGTAATCCTAATCCTGTAGAAGTGATGCCACCAGGAAATTTTCCTGTCAGATTCATAACATTTTGTCTAAATATTTTCGGCTGCTAGCAGCAGGAGCATGGCCTGATAAATGTGCCACTTTGATGCCTCCTGAAGTAAAGGATAATAAAACAGTCCAGTTGGGACTGAAGGCTTCTGAGTGGGAAAGCACATGGGTAAAATATTGGAGAAGGTGGTATGGAGACAGAAAACTGAAGCAGGTCTGTGCATGAAAGGCTTGGAGAAATAGTGATTATAATGTCTTCCAGGTTTTGTTATTAGCACATGTTATATGGAATGGGTTGTCCAGGGAGGTGGTTGAGGCCCCGTCCCTGGAGGTGTTTAAGACCAGGCTGGATGAAGCTCTGGCCAGCCTGATCTAGTGTGGGGTGTCCCTGCCCCCATGGCAGGGGGTTGGAACTAGATGATCCTTGTGGTCCCTTCCAACCCTGACTGATACTATGATACTATGATAGTGTACCCTGCTATGCAGCTGCCTTGGCAGTGTAAATTTGTAAAGCAGAGATAGCTCATCTTTGTGGAATTCTTCCCAACTTCTTCTCTAATGTTATTCTTCATTGTTATTGTATATAATGGTAATTCAGATATTTGAATGCAGTGAAAATAGCTGTTACCTATTTAAGGCTCTGTTATTATATGTATTTCTCAAGTGTATTATGTATATGTAACACACAGGTGATATGAATACAAGTTACAGATTTTATTTGTGGATGGGAACAAATAAAGCTGCATACTGCTGCTATATTTCTGTTTTAGAAGATTTAATAAATAATAGGATTATGACTTACTAAGAAATTACTATGAGGGAGGAAAATCATAGCAGTTCTAAACTACCAATTTTTCTTGTGATCTAAAGCATTTTGTAAAAATTTCCACTTTTCCCTTGTTGCTGGGGAAGTCTGGTGGAGGAAAGGAAAATGGAGTAAAAGAACTGTTCTAAAAATAAGATCTACTCCCTAAATGCCATGTGAATGCACTCTTTTTCATATTTTCCTCTCTAATGAAGGAAGAGAACATTTGCCATAGCAGAACACCCTACTGGCTAGCCATTTTATATGAGTGTCTAGCTTCCCCATGATCAGTGCAACAGTTATCCCCCACTGTACACAGAGAGTCTGAGTTTCATTCAACTCTTTGGATTCACAGGTCTGGAGGACTTGTTCCCAGCAGCTGGAGGTTTTCCTCAGAGAGGGCTACAATCTTTGTGTCAGTCAGAAGCCTAGAGCTTCCAATAAAGACTTGGAGAAAAAACAGTAATTTTAGTACTTACCAGGCCTAATGTGTTTCTAAGTACAAAGCATGGGATACCTGGACTTCAGCAAGGCCTTTGACACCGTTCCCCACAGCAAACTCCTGGACAAGCTGGCAGCCCATGGCTTGGACAGAAGCACTCTGCATTGGGTTAGGAACTGGCTGGAGGGCATAGCCCAGAGAGTGATGGTGAATGGTGCCACATCCAGCCGGCGGCCAGTCACTAGTGGTGTCCCCCAGGGATCAGTGCTGGGTCCCATGCTCTTTGATATCTTCACTGATGATCTGGATGAGGGCATTGAGTCATCATCAGTAAATTTGCAGATGACACCGAGCTGGGGGCAGGAGTGGATCTGTTAGAGGGTAGGAGAGCTCTTCAGAGGGACCTTGACAGGCTGGACAGATGGGCAGAATCCAACAGCATGAGATTTAACACATCCAAGGGCCGGGTTCTACACACTGGCCACAGCAACCCCATGCAGTGCTACAGGCTGGGGTCAGAGTGGCTGGAGAGCAGCCAGACAGAAAGGGACCTGGGGGTACTGGTTGACAGTAGGCTGAGCATGAGCCAGCAGTGTGCCCAGGTGGCCAAGAAAGCTGATGGCATCCTGGCCTGTATCAGGAACAGTGTGGCCAGCAGGAGCAGGGAGGTCATTCTGCCCCTGTACACTGCACTGCTTAGGCCACACCTTGAGTCCTGTGTCCAGTTCTGGGCCCCTCAGTTTAGGAAAGATGTTGACTTGCTGGAATGTGTCCAGGGAAGGGTTTGGAACAGAAGCCTATGAGGAGAGGCTGAGGGAGCTGGGGTTGCTTAGCCTGGAGAAGAAGCAGCTCAGGGGAGACCTCATTGCTCTCTACAGCTACCTGAAGGGAGGTTGTAGCCAGGTGGGGGCTGGTGTCTTCTCCCAGGCAACCAGCACCAGAACAAGAAGACTCTGTGCCAGGGGAGGTTTAGGCTGGATGTGAGGAAGAAATTCTTCATAGGGAGAGTGATTGGCCATTGGAATGCGCTGCCCGAGGAGGTGGTGGAGTCGCTGTAATTGGGGGTGTTTAGGAGGAGACTTGATGGGGTGCTTGGTGCCATGGTTTAGTTGATTAGATTGTGTTGGATGATAGGTTGGACATGATGATCTTGGAGGTCTCTTCCAACCTGGTCTATTCTATTCTATTCTATTCTATTCTATTCTATTCTATTCTATTCTATTCTATTCTATTCTATTCTATTCTATTCTATTCTATTCCTATTCTCTGCAGGGTATATCTGGTGACAGACCTTATGAATCGTGTATCTGCTGTACATTCAACTAACAAATTAAAGCACAATTTGCTAGGTTTGCGAACTTTAAGAGCCACCTAACTGATTCTCCAAGCGTAATTTGCTGGTCAGTCAGCTTTGCTGAACATAGGTGTAGCAATACACAAGCAGAAGTCTGTAACTGCATTTGTAACCTTTACAATAATGACAGTGTATCGGTTTGAAAACACACAACATTCTGTCAAGTTTGAAGCTGCAAAATTAACATTTGCTATTAATCTCCAGACACAAAGTCATCTAATGGTACCAATGTTCAGTTCCTGTTAAACCTATTTGCAATTGGTATTTGTAAGGCATTTATTAAGGAAAATGCTTTAAAGGAATTGAAGTGTTTGAGGACATGCATTTAATTTTACTCCATTTCTTTATTGGCAGTCAATTCAGTCGATTAGTGCGCTTAGTGCCTCTGCCACATGCTTCGAACTTGAAGATGCAGGTGTACAAATAATTTCCTATACCAATTCTTGTCTCATCTACCCAGACTGGAACATGAAAAGCAAGTTGTTTCCTAAATTTTAGTGAGTGGGATTAGTGCATTGATTAGTTTAATTCTAAATTAAATTTGCAATTAAAGACAAAATTGCATCTCTTAGAAAGTCTTCAAGTCATTTCCCCAAAGTAAAGCAGTCTGATCATAGGCATTAGACAAAGGTTTGTATTGTGTGTAAACCAGTTTTCAAGATTTTTTTTGCTCTGCTAGTGAATCAGACTCTTAGAATAGCAGCAATTAATAAGCAAAAAAAAAAAAAAAAGAAGCTGTGATTTATTTTTTGCAGTTTTTCAACTCCATTGATTTTTTTAACATACTGAAGATGTAATTCTGTGAAAATAATTACAAATAAATGCCATCAGTAGCTTTTAATGTTTTGGGTTTTTTTCCCAGTAGATTCTGCTCAAAGTATTTAAACTGAGAATATGGGCATTTATATCCAGTTGCAATTAGTAATGAGTAGGAACTTTGGTGTGGCAGTCTCAGGCCATACTTCAGGCACACACTTTTGCACTTGAGGCTTAACCAGAACCAGTCTGGAGAAGAGAAGGCTCTGAGGTGACCTCATTGTGGCCTTCCAGTATCTGAAGGGGGCCTACAGGAAGGCTGGGGAGGGACTTCTCAGGATCTCAGGTAGTGATAGGACTAGGGGAGTGGAATGAAGCTGGAAATAGGGAGATTCAGGCTGGATGTGAGGAAGAGGTTCTTCACCATGAGAGTGGTGAAGCCATGGAATGGGTTATCCAGGGGGTGGTTGAGGCCCCATCCCTGGAGGTGTTTAAGACCAGGCTGGATGAGGCTCTGGCCAGCCTGATCTAGTGTGGGGTGTCCCTGCCCATGGCAGGGGTTGGAACTAGATGATCCTTGTGGTCCCTTCCAACCCTGACTGATTCTATGATTCTACGATTCTATGATTCTATGATTCTATGACAGATAAAATACCAAGAATTTTATAAGCATATTCATTCTTATTACTGACAGTATTTTGTTACTCTTGATGAGATTGCCTCTTCCTTCCTTCCTGCTCTGGGCTTTGTTAGAACACTCATGACTGTCTTTCTGAATGCATTTTCATCACTTATTCTATCTCCATCATTTATCCTTTTCTGTCTGTCTGTACATTGCCTGTCCAGTGTTACTGGAAATGACCACAGAACCTGAACTTTTGACCTCAGCAGTTTTTGCAAAATATGCACATTTTAATCACCTTATCCTACAGACACCATCAGCAAGTTTTAATCCCTAAAGAACTAGTTTTAGTGATTTAATAGATGCTACTGCTCATATAGCATCAGTAGTGATTCAAAGCTGCACCTGTGTCGAAGGAGACTTTTCTCCTGCTAATATTGTTATTCAGATTATATGAGGAGCTAATGTGCTGATATTAGCTACTCCATTTTAATTTTTGCTACTCAGCACCATAAATTATGGTATTTTATGACAGATGTAAAAGGTATGATTTGAAACAATTATGCATTGTACTCTGAATCCTAAAACTTTTGAGAAGATATGATTATGGAGGGTCATATCCATCAAGTCAATTTTATTTTACCTTTTCACAAAGAAACTAGGACATACATGTGAAGCTTATGAGCATCATTGAAGTTAGACCTATCAAAGCTTCTTGTTAATGAAAATATTTTCCTTTTAATAACACAAAACTTGTCCTGTGTGAGTAACACGAAGAATTTAACAGCTTCTGCGCAAGCTGTTTGCCCTATCCTAAACAGGAATGAAATCAAGGAATTAGGAGGGTAGGAAAGGAAGCCAGAGGTTCTTTAAAATTGGTGCCTAAATTTATCATTTTCAAAATAAAAAACTCTCAAAGCACTTAATATTTAAGCAACCCTACTGCCCATTCATTTCACTTACTGCTAGATTTTTAAATACCAAGAATCTCAAAACAAGACATCTCTTTAAGCGGTGCAGTAGATTATCTTCCAAGTTTCTGTATTTTATTTGACTGCCTGTAGTGTTAGATGGAGTTCTGACTTCTTTCCAGCAGTTGTTAGGGAACTCAAAAGATTCAAATAAATATTTTCTTAAAGGTATTAGATACATTACTTTTTCGGACCCATGTTGTCACCTTAATCTCACAGATTTGCTGCTTAAAGCTGGACACTAGTACACTTACTAGTAGTAAATGCTGGCTTAGTCTGACTAATGGTGAGTGATTTAAGTCACGTGTGCATTGCTCAGCCATGGTGAGGTTGACAATGAAGCAGACATGTTGTCATTGTAATATCTGTCTTTGAGGTAGCATAATTGCATCAACAATCTGATACTCAACTAATTGTCATCTAACTGCTTCCTATTCAGACTGTAATATATTAAGCCAAAACACAATCACTTCAGTAGGCCTGTTCGTGAGATAGGATTGAGCTTCTAATATGAAAAAACAGCTGAAGAAGTAGATTATTGAAAATAAACTCTGTTAGCAAGAGACGACTTCTTGCATTAAACGTGCTGCGTACTAGTAGATATGATTTCTTTTTCAACATATATTATGGCATTTTTTGTTGTATGATAACTTTCAGTGTTGTTATAAACCCATGGCAATGAGCAAGAGAGTATGGAAGTGAATGTAAAATTTTGAACATAAAAAATGAGCTTTCCAAGTTTTTTAGATGTTTTCTGTATGAGGATGATTACAGAATACACAGTGCAGTAAAGCATTTGGCTAGTTGCATTTGAAGTCTGTGTATCTCTGAGAAGCACAGTTGTTCAGGAAACTGAGTTCTGGTGCTGTCCCTCAACACGAGGTGCCAGGTCCAGTTAGCAGTCTGATTATGGTAAATCCATTATCCTTGGAAAGAGAGTCCACCATCAGGAGACATTAATTCAATGTGACATCAACTGGAGTGTTTATATACAGTTAATTGCAATGTCAGACATTCTGCTTTAATTGAGTTTAATTGTGGCAAAATTGGAGTTAATTAAAAGTTAATGGTATAGAGCACATCATGTTGTTATAAACTGCAGCTACGTGTTTCATATCCATATTATTGTTTTTTAAATGGTGTTTTCAATTACTGTGCCTCATACTGGCACTTTGGAAATGCTCTGTGATTGTTTTCACATCACTTAAAGTTTTTATTCTTAATAGGCTTGTAGAATTGTTTTTATTTTTTAAAAGCTTGACAAAGTTTAAATTGGTTTCTTTATATCACAATGTAAATGTCACATGTGGCAACTTTTCCAACCACCTTGCAAGGGAGAGAGTCTCCTTCACACGACTGCTACTAAAATAGAAAATTCTAGTTCATCTTAAGAGAAAAATATTACTTTTTACAGTGTTCATCATACTTGGACAAGGAAATCTCAGTTTCCTCATCTTTCATGAATCCATCTTTTTCTAATTGCATCTTATGTCTGGCTGTTGTGCCTGCATCTCTTCTGATGAATCTCCTTACTGTGGAATTTTTCCAGGGTTGTATTCACCCTCTTTTCTCTCTGCATCCCCTGTAGCTTCCCATTATGTATATACTGACAGCTCCATCTCGATCTTGATCTCTCTCTTGATGAAGTTTTACAACTAAACTTTTCTCTTTGATATGTCCTCCTGGGTTTCTTGCTGCCAATTTAGAAATAATAATTACTTCCCCTTTTCTGTCAGCATAGGCAATGCAAACCTCCTCTTACTAATCAACCCAATATTGTCATCTTTTTCTACTCGGTCCTTCCAGCTTTTCTGCAGCACAAATACCTACTACTTCCTGTTCACTGCAATGAAGCTGCTATTATCTCCACTACCAGGTATTTGCACCATGCTACCATGGTTTTACTCACCGTATTTCTTCCCATTGAAATAAATTCAAGCTATTCCTGTACTGAAATTTTTGACAAGTTGGTATTCTCTAGCTATGGCTCTCCCTTTTGCCAACACTTATCTTCACCTCTTATGAGTAGCTTAGAAATCACTCACCTTTGCTTCTCACTGGAGCATTTCTTTTGGAAGCTCAGCAGACCTGTTCCTTATGTCATTGTTTACACTAGCATGGTGTTCTGTGCAAGTGGCACAAGAGGTAAAGGCCATTGCTGTTTCTTTGATACATGCAGAAGATAAATACATATGCTGGAGTCCACTGGTCTAAGCCCCCTCTTTGATTGCATTTTTCAATATTTATTAAGATGAACTCTGACAAGAGATGTATAGGGTTTTGTTCAGAGAAACACTTATATAGAATGACTTCATACATGTTTGTGTCGTATTGCTTTTTAAATCTTTTTATAAGATGCTAGACATTATCGATGTGTTTCTTCAGGAAGCCCAGCAAATGGTTTCCAGAGACATCAGACGTAAATTCTGCTATTTGGAGAAAAGATAATATAAATTTGGAGGTTTTTCCCAGCTTCTATATTGGATCAATACGAGCATTTGATCCTATTCAATAACAAAGATTATTACAGGATTCTTTCAAGGACATGCCCCTTGACTTTATTATTCTAGCATCGTCATGGGACATTACAGGAAGCTCCAACTGACTTTCATGATAGTCACTTGCTCATGAGTTATTTTGGCTGATGAAACATCAGAAGGTTTATATATGTGATCTAGTACCTTTTAAAAATGAAACATTTCACATGATTATGTTTAGAAATCATTCAAATCTTGTCTTTATCCCTTCAGTCTGTTACAGAATTTCCAAAGTCCCTTAGTTTACCCTTTGATCCAGAACACTTTGAAATCTTATTAAAGAATAGTTTGAAAATTAGCATCCACATTGTGCTAAATATATGGATTCTTGAACACATATTTGTGATTAAAAACTCTTATCTTTGCATTCAGTGGGAAAGCAAGGACTTTTTCAACCAATAAAGTGGCAAGTGACTTAAAGCAATTTATAGCTCCCAGATAGAAGGAAGGTCAGAATTATATTGCTCAAGCATTATAAAAAATCTGCTCTTTCACCTTAAGAAGTATAAGAAACTTTGCTTCAGAGATAATAAAAAATGCCCTGTTTTCCCTTGTCCCAGAACTTTTACAGATGGCTCTTTTCTACAACATAATAAAGTGGTTGCTGACAGTATAAATGGAGTGGCAAAGATTCTTTCTTGACTCAGGTGCTTTTTCCTTCACATGGCTCGTATAGAATGGTACAAATACAAGGATATGAAATGCTTGTTTCTGAGAACTATGATTCCATCTAAAAGTCAGGAATTTTGATGTGATCAGGTTAATTCCAGACAGGTAAATGCCATTCTAAGTACTGAGATGAACAAATAATACTGTATTTGGAAAGGTTTCTTATGCTGAGAAAGTAATGCAGTAAAAGCACTGTTTTTCATTAGTTTAGTTAACTAGACTAAACCCTCTTGCATTATCTTTATTTATTGTGGGCTGCCAGCCCACAACAGCTAAATAGTCTGAAAAAGGCAGAATGTTTTTAGTAACAGTGTAGTCACTTAAAACAATTCCAATGAAGGGAATTGGCATTCCAGCTGCCTAACAGAATTTTGTCTTCTGAAATATTTTCTTTACTCCTTTTACTGAAGCAAACTCTTTTCCCTGTGGAAATTAGTTGGCATGGCATCAGGAATTTTAATTTGCAGAAAACACCAGTGAGATACACCACTGTGGGTTTTTTTTAAAACACTATCAATCAGCAGGGCAATAATCTAAAACAAGCAACAGAACCCCCCACCCTGATAGTAAATATATTTGCAGATTTTCCTAAATCTGAGAAGTTCTTTCACACAATTAGTCAATAAAGACCAAGGTGGAAAAGCTGTCTTCTTTCAAAAAGTGCAGTGAGGTTCTCTCCTCCTCCTCTGGCTACCAAAACTAGATGCAGCAGGTGATGAATAGATTTGTATTGAGATCTTTTTGTTTAATCACAACCAGCAGATCTGGGTTGGTTTGTGTTGGTTTCTTTATACTTAGAGACATTTTACTGGGTCATAGGTTCATCCAATGAAACAAAGCTTTTGTCCTTGTCACCTTCCAAGTATTTAATGTACGTTCAATTTGAAGGAAAAGTAGGGCAGCTTTACCACAAATCTCTGGATGATGCTGAATCCAACATGTGGGAAAATGAAACAGCTGACCTCAGTAGAGTGAGTTGGTGAATGCATGCTAAAGATACATCTTTTAAAGCCTTCATTCCTTCTTCATTGGGCTTTGTTTAAAGCTCAGTCTAATCCATACTCTGTGGCTATCCATGTATTTAAAATGGTGTGTTGGGTGTGTGGAGAATAACTTCCATAGGGTCTACCATTCTCTTGAAATAATGCAGGCTGGATTGCAATCTCATTTGAGTAGACATGCAGTGAATAATATCAGAAAAATATCAGTTATAGCAAGTCCACTTCTAATTTCTTTTAATATATGGATGTGATGTGTGTGATAACTTTTAGTTTTAGCCAAATAAACAATTGAAGATGAAATTTTTTATCATTGTTGTGGGAGTTGAGGGATTGTCCTTTAGGAAATTAAGGTGATCTGTAGTCAAAGCCTACGGGAGGAAAAAAAAAAAAAACCACACCCAAGAAAATAAAATTTCTGTTAATGGCAGTAAAGTAAATGCTGCAGATACCTTGTGTTAAGAGCTGAGGTGGTGAAACCCAGGAGAGGCTGCTGAAATGAAAATATTGTGATCACATAATTAAGCCTGTGGGAGACCTAAGGAAAATGATAATAGAGGAATTGCAGTGATGCTTTAATGTCTGTGGATTTGAAATTATACCAAGATTGACTACACTGTGCAACTTAACATCCAGTCTTGTGGACAGGGATTAATTATCAATAATTTTATTTCCATACATAAGGGGGAAAAAAATATTTCAGATACTAAAGGCACAAAAGGTTGATCCCATTTTAGGGCAAAGCAGGACAGTTACAGTATAGTGCATGTTCTAGGATTTCTTCCTCTGCTTTGAAATTTAATTCAGCTTTCACTTAAAAAAAAAAAAAAAATCATCATAGGAAATGCTGTTTCCAGAAACATGGTGAAGAATCTGTCTGGGAAGAAGAGCATGTCCAGAGGTTTCAAGTGCTCTTGAAATGAGAAGATCTATTCTTAAAGTGAAGTGCTACTTTTTCATTCATTACAATATCGTAGAATATTAAGATGACTCTGTACAACAGTATAAATGGAAGTAGATGCCAAAAAGATGGCACAATGGACCACCAGGAAAACCCAAAAAACTCCCACCAAACATCATGAAATACACCATTCTGCTTTTAATAATGGAACAGTGGAAATACTTGATAATGCTTGAAGTGGAATACTGCTATTGCAAACTGCCTGCATTGCTCTTTCTTCCCTCACCCTCAGAACCACTTGATCAGTATTTTTCAATTTTTGAGGTTCTAAACCAATTCTTTATTTTTGTAGGAAAATTAAGGAAAATTGCAAGTCTAATTCTCTTGGGCTTTTACTGTGAAACAGATGAGGGCATCTTCGCTTCTGCATTTTCCAGAATATTAATGTTTTGCACTTCAACTTGTGCCCAAGTGTGATTGTTACAAGAGTTTCTTCTGAGGAGGAGACAAACATGAAAGCAGATGAGATATGGAATACACTGAGCTGCTGTGAGCTCTGAAAAACTTTGAAAACTTTCATAAAGGAAATCTCCAGCTCTTAAGATTAAACCAGCAGGTTTACAAGACTGAAGTAATATCTGAGCTGCCAGTAAATACTGTATGAGAAGATCTTCACTGAACTTCCAGAGAATGAGGCTGTTTCTTGGCTCACGTCTGATGAAGTTGTGTGGTGTATGAAGCAGGTGCTAAGAAGTTCCCGTGTTTTGCCATCTACTTCTGCTAAGCGGTGAAAGTTTCCCTTTCACCTTGGAACTCCATCAAATCCTGATGCTTTTCAGTTGCCCTAGCCCTACATTCGCTTCTCTGGAACTTTAACAGAAAAACTTTGACATGTTTAATTTGGACTTCGGTTTGGTTTTGATTCTCTGTTGTAGTAACTTCTTTTTCAATCGGGTAGAAAGACGATGAATTCTCTATGGATCATTTATGCCTCAGATTGTAAGAGAGACTAATAGTCTCAGAAACACAGAGTGGCTCCTGCTGTGACAACCAACCATCAGGATCCTGTGGCTTGGGAAATAGTCTTTTTTTCTCTTATTTGTTTGCTTTTTGCATTCTCATTTAGTTGTAGGCTCAGCCACAGCAAACCTCTCCTTACAATCTTGTGTATTATTATTCACTCAGAAGAAATATATAGCAGCATGAAAACAAAATTGTCATTTTGAAATTGATTTGGATTGTTCTTTTTTTCTTTGCTGTCCAATCCATTCCAAGCCCTTTAAAAAATATTTAGCAATGCCAGTATTAATACCTGAACTGAATTTAGATGCTTTATTTGCCCATAGCCTTAAAGTGGAGGCGACAAAGGAGAGGCGAAAGAACTTACTAAAGTATACACTATGATGGTTTCCATAGTCATGTCAAACCCGGTAATGGTTACCATATCCACACAGAAGAATGGTGTAATTTATGGGTCTGGTGAAATGCACTTTAAAATACACCTTCTGATCACAAGCTCCTTTTAGTATAGAATGACTTGTACAAAAAGTGCTTTTGCATTTTTTGTGTTGTAGCTGGGGGACAGTCTTTTTCCTTGTTTCTATAACTGTCCAAAGAAAATGCTAATCCTTGATTCTTAGGCACTTCTACCACTAGCAAAAAGTCTTTGCAGCAGTGTCTCCCTATGCTGATCAATTGAGTAAGGAACACTATTTCTCAGTGCTGACAAGTTTAAAATATTGCTGTCTTCTGCTTCTATGTGTTGGAATTTATTGAAAAAAAAATTAATATTTTCTGGGATCAAAGAGCTTTAGCTTTGGTCCAGATAGGCTAAGAAAAAATGGTCCTCAGGGAGTCTTGAAGTAGAAATAGGCAGTAACTGACCTGAGTAGACTTTTCTATTGTTTGTTAAGTATTTACGAAGTCAGAAAACACCAACCCCCTACCCTGCCCAGTAAAAAGCCTCCAAGAAAATCCTACAGCTTTTCCTAGGGCCCAGTTTTTCACCTTTGGGCAACTGAATCACAACACCCTTGATAGATTGAAGTGTGTTTACCTCTTGAAAATAGGAAATATTTTCTGTAATTGTTTGCAGAACTGTTTTCAGTTGTGGATTTCAGACGTTCATCCTTATTGATCTATTGGAGCCAAGGGTCAAAAAGCTTCAAATGTCTAATTGATCTCCTTCTTCCAAACTTAAAACCCCTACTTTTTTGTGTGTCTTAAAGCAAACTAAGTAATTTCAGGTAACAGAATTTCAGTTTTGGTTTTCATTTCCAGGAAAAAAAAAATTAAAAAGTTAAAAACAAAATCCCAAATCTTCACAGAAGAGAACTAGTATCTCTGCACTGTTTATTGTGCTTTGGTTTGGGTTTTTTTGTGGTGTTTTGTTTGTATGTTTGCTTGCTTTCTTTGTTTACATCACCTGCATCTACTGCAGCTGAATATTTAGGTTTTATCTTTATAGTGTAATACTATTATGGCCAGTCTCATACTAAGGCAGCATGTTTGCTTTGCCTGCAGCCTGTAAGCTGGTTAGGCACTAAAGCCCCAAGGTTTCAACCCCTTTTGAAATCTCTGATTATACATTGCAGGGTGTAAGAATATACACTTTGACAGTAATCAGCTTATTCTTTCATCCTGGGGATTTTTTGGGTTTGTGTTCTTGTTTTGGAAATCCTGGTGAGTTCTATCTGTCTTAATGTATAATATTTTCTTCATCTTGAAAACAAAGCATACTGTGATATGAAACCACTTATTTAGTATGTATGCTAAGATACATCTCAGCTAGTCTTATCCTTTGTACCAAAGCTAACAGTTGTAAGCTCATTAAGTAACCTCATTAACACACTGAGCCTTTGTTAAAGCTGCACACCGGATATGTTCCCTTGGAAGAGCATTTGGTTTAAAGATAAATAGAGAGTGATTAAAGAAACTTCGACCTATTTTAAGAAAGGTAGTTGTACCTTAGGAAAAGGGAATCAAAGCTTACACTATTGGTTAAGTCATTGACATTAGAAAATGGGCATCCTGATAAACTGGTTAGCAACACAAAGCTGAAACAAGTAATTTGTTATATTCCTCTGAGATTGTAACCTTCTTAATGACCACAGTTTAAAACGTGTATTTCACCATTCATATATTTTTATGTATAATGGGCTGAAGAAGGATAAAAATTTATTTTGTGCAAATGATAAAACTATAATGCTATGTATTTTATGTTCCTAGTTCTGTCTCTAGTATCACACCTCTAAGTTGGGAATGATTTGGAGGGTAGAACAGTTTGAGTGACCTGTTAGCACTGGAGGAAATCAATTCCAGTGGTGTTAGAATTTAGATGACTTCGGTAATCTTTTCACATTATTTCATACTGTGCTGAGGAGTAAATGGCTAAAATTACATACACACTTTGCATGGTGAAGAAAGTAATAGCTGTAACCACATTATTTATGAGTGACACAGAAGAACTTGATGAAAAAGCATATAGTAGTTTGTGTATATGAAGAGAAGGACATTAAAAGGGAGTTAGCCCAACAGATGGTAAAAGATTCCAACTCAACTATTTCTGCAGTCAGTGTTTGATTAACTACAATATTTAAAATGCATGTTTAACCTTGAATCAGATACTCCTTGTATAAAGAGCACCAAATTATTTGTAATCTAGTTCACTGATTTTTATTGTATGATTTATTTTTGTTGTTCTAGATGAAATAATTTGAAGTTGATTCTGTCATGATGTTAGTCATGATGTTAGTGACCCCACTCTAGTGGAAGCTACCTGAGAGTGCGTGTATGTCCTGTTCAAGAATGTTGACAGTATTAATAACATTAATAACATTTCTTCCCTAGAAATGCCAATTTGTATCTTGTCTAGTGGTTGAGGGGAAAGCTCAGACAGCTCTGTTCTTCAGAGCATTAATTTGTTCTAACTCCCATTATTTGAAGTAAGAGGATCACAGAATATGTTACGTTATAGAGTGGCAACGAATGCTCCTGGTTTAAACAACTAAATATATGCAACACTTCAACAGTCCTTATTGCAGCGTTACTGTGTAATATGGAGTAACCTTCCTACGAACTGAAAATTGAGTTAAGTGCCATAACACAAAGCATAATAGGATCTTCTGAATTACCAAAGTCATCACTAGCTCAGGAGGGTGGCAATTCAGCCTGAATTAATTACAGGTAACATGCTGAACAGCTTTCCATTGGAAAACGCTTCTTATCAATCCTAATACTTTAGAAACAACCACGGTATTGTAAATTATTATGAACTCCTAACTTTTGCTATATCTAAGGCACAAGAGGCAATCTGCAAGAAGATGAATACTCTTGTCAAAAAATCTTTTAGAGGGATTCAATGGAACTCAATAGGTTGTCTTTTCCACTTGTATTTCAATGAGTGGCAATTTAATGCACTGTTAAGAGAAGATTCAACTTATGTGTGTTTTCCAGATCAGTTAACCCTTCCCAATATATGTTTTGTGACTAGTATTAATGTGCTGGTGAGAAATAATAGTCTTTGAGCAGGAAATGCAAGACAGTATTTGATCTTAAGGTCAAAAGAAGCACTTTTAGATATTATGAATTATTGTATTATTTATGTATTCATTTCTTTGCTTATTTATACCTAGGAGAAAGTAATTGCTTATCCTTTAACAACTCATACTTTAACTTTTTCTGTAACAGCCATCTGGATTTATACCTTTAGTGGTAAAAGTTACAGAGGTGTGCTTGAGTAGAGAGAAGAGGCGTGAATGCAGCATTTAAATTCTTTGACTTCAGGAGCAACAGCATGGTCCTGTTGAAATAATTTTCTTCAGTGAGAACAGTATCATGGCAATAGGTCTGCTCCAGAACAGTAGTAGTGCATCCTATTGCTGTCCACATAGCTCTGTGTGCATATGCATGTGCATGTGCATATGCATATGCACACAGACACGAGTTACACACACACTTGTATCATCTGTATGTATCAATTCCATGTTTTCTCAGACAATGAAGATTCCAAGTTTCAAGTTCTAGCTTAAGGTGAATAAATATCTTTTAGAACAAAGGCTGACTCTAACTGGCATAGCATACCTTTTAGCTGTCTGAGCATGCTGACAGCAGCTAAACAGACATTTCCCATTTCTCAGTGCTGTAATCAGGTAGCAGGGTTGGCTCTGAAACACTGAAAGAAACGATACACACTGCTCAGCCTGTTTCCGTGGCTGTCAATCTGGCGACATATTTATTTCACAAAGAAAAGCAGAACCTTTTCATAATGTATATTTCAAATATAACTGAGTACTGTTTCTTAGCTACCAGAGCTCAGTAGCTGGTGATCTCTAGATGAGCCATTGAATAGGGGTGAAACGTGGACATGTGCTTGTGAACTGTAGTGCACTGATTATCAGGTAGCTCAGAGAGGAAACAAAGGTATTCCAATACCAAATTTCTCTCAGTAATTTTTATTAGTTTTACTTAGAGTGAAGGAGCACTCACCTAACCCCAGCTAAATTCTGGTCTTTGCTAGGAAAAAAATACAATTTTTCCTCATAGCAAACAGAATAAATCAACTTGAATTGCCCAAAACCCATACATGAAATAAATGTGACCTGACTATAAACCAGATGTTTTTTTATGAATAGAACCTCAAGATGTAATTACTCACAACTTGTTTTAGAGACACATTCTTTCTCTCTGAAAAGAAAATGTGGCCATGTGTCATACTGTAACAATAGCTTTGAGTGCTGCTAAAGAACTTTAAAGATAACTTGCCACTTGACAGAAAATGCTATTTTGTGGACTCCTATTTTTACTCTGTGGCTAGTAAGAAAAACAGAGTGTGGGGAAAGAAACATTAAAAATAAGATAAACCAGACTGGTCATATAGCTCCTCCTGTGCAAAAATTCTCACATTAGATCCAGACTTCACTGCTTCTGCTACTTCTGAAGTGTTCCTCACTGATTGGACATACACTTTTGAAATCAGTGACATTCATCACAGATCAGATGTACACATCACAAGTTTCTGCAGAGAGCTTGAGGAAATTAAATGTAAGTCATATAAAGTGTCCTTCCACATGAGTTTTCTAAAGAAATACATGAAATGATGTGAAAGGGCTGTTTAGATTGATCAGCGTATGCAGGTCCAAATAACAATGGCAGAGATGATAAAAATCTACAGTCATTACAGAATCACAGAATCACCAAGGTTGGAAAGGACCTCAGAGATCATCAAGTCCAACCTGTCACCCAACACCTAATGACTACTAAACCATGGCTTCAAGTGCCACATTCAATCCCCTCTTGAACACCTCCAGGGATGGTGACTCTACCACCTCCCTGGGCGGCCCATTCCAATGGCAAATGACTCTCTCAGTGAAGGACTTTCGCCTCACCTCGAGCCTAAACTTCCCCTGGTGCAGCTTGAGACCTCAAGAGACCTGTCTTGCTCCTATGGCAAGAACAAATTCAGCCCGGTACTAGGCATATTCCTGTGTTTCCAATGGAATTTAGATTAGCAAACAGAGTAACCAAATAATACAAAAGGAATAAGGGGGAATTCTCTTGGTTTTTATGGTCTTTGGATTACAGTCTAAATGTGAAACTCTGAGAGAGATGAATCCATAGATAATCAGGAGATATGAACGTGGTTCTTCATCTTGAGTTTCATGTGCTCAATGCATGCCAAAATCTTAAAAACTTAGGGGGAAAAGATCTTGCGATTGGAAACATTTTTAATGTCATTCAAATCAGCTGAAAGGCAGAAGCAGTAAGTAATTTACTACTTTACTGACCAATTACTTGTAGCTGTTTGGGTAGATCTTTAGCTTTGCCTAAGCTTAGTTTGATGAACTTCAATATTTGTCTTGTTCATTGTAAATATTTTAATATTTTTTGTCAATAATCTCTGCTAATGTGATAATAATACTTGGTGTGGTGGGTAATGCAACGTAACAAAACCCATTTGTAATTGAAAAACCCTAGTGAAGCGAAGCCACTAAAACAATCAAAACACTCAACTACCAAGTGATAACATTATGACATTATAGTCATTACAGTAGTAATTATCACTGACATTTATAATGTTAAAAACATATTCATCAGAGGCATTCTTTATTGAAAAGCCAGAGAGTCTATGCAAGCAGCATATGTCTGTTGTATATTCTTCTAAAAAGAATATTAATCCTTATTTGTTGCTCTTCTCTTCTACCCACTAATGTTATGTTGAATGTTACCACTGGTTCATTTTGATGCAAGATGCAAACTGCTGTGTAATGAGTGTTTTGTTTATTTGTGCAAAACCTGCAATTACGAGGGGCAGTGCCATGAAATATTAAGAGACTTGCCATCTGTTTGTGCAAAGACGTTAGGTGTGGCTGTAGTCAAGGCTGATTGCTCTGGAGTGGGAATGAAGTTTTTATATTTACATTCCATATGGTGCAAGCAAAATATGGCAAACAGTATTTTTTGGTTACATACACAAGGTGATCGTAGCTTGACTGCAGTCCACATCAGATTTCTTACTTCTCTCGGTCGGTACGATACTCGGTTTGTTGTCGTAGGTATTAATTTTCTTTAATTTTGAAAAGATATTTGCATTTTAGCTACCATTATCACTTTTAGCAACTGCTCTGCATTTGGACAACGCAGTAGTTCACAGCAGCAGAGCAGAAATTCACCAATCTTGATTGCAGAAAAAAGAGCAAATGTATCTAGAGCAAAGACTGCAGAAGGAGTCATAATCACTGGCCGTAGTGGCCACAATAGTGTGTGTGGGTGTTGTCTTCAAATGGAAGAGTTAGAAACCATCCCATTTCTATTATTTAAAAGGAAGCTGAGTTGTTTTCTTGATGTTTTGTTTATTTGTGGGGTTTCTTTCTTTCTTTCTTTCTTTCTTTCTTTCTTTCTTTCTTTCTTTCTTTCTTTCTTTCTTTCTTTCTTTCTTTCTTTCTTTCTTTCTTTCTTTCTTTCTTTCTTTCTTTCTTTCTTTCTTTCTTTCTTTCTTTCTTTCTTTCTTTCTTTCTTTCTTTCTTTCTTTCTTTCTTTCTTCCTTCCTTCCTTCCTTCCTTCCTTCCTTCCTTCCTTCCTTCCTTCCTTTCCTTCCTTCCTTCCTTCCTTCCTTCCTTCCTTCCTTCCTTCCTTCCTTCCTTCCTTTCCTCCTTCCTTCCTTTCTTCCTTCCTTTCTCTCTTTCTTTCTTCTGTGTTTTAACACCTCTGTGCCAAAGGGAAGGGAAAGTACAGAGGGAACGAGAACACCACCAAAATGATCATAACTCAAATCCCCAGTGAAAACCTCATCCATACTCTCATTGCTTTGATTGGAAATTTCTCCTGCATGTCCATCTAAATGTATATTATGTTTCAGTATCTGTTCTTTGGCTGCGATCATCCAATGCCTTTAATTATTGTTTTGCTTTCCTGGTGTCTGTCCACTGGTGGATTTACAGCTAATCTCATGGATGTTTTTCTAGGTAAAGTAATCATTAGGTTTTGAGCATTGTGCTAGCTTTCACTTTCTGAAGCCATGGCAAAGTGATACTACTTCCAAGCTCTTTTCTTCTCTTTCAATAACCTATTACCTATATGACTGCTTCTCTTATTATGTGGATGGTTCATTTTGAAACATCTAAGTAAAGATCTTTCCAGGTCTAGAAAAACTTGTCCATGAATTTAACAAAGAACTTGTTGAGAGTATTAATAGCTTAACATTTGTTTTTCCCAATTTAGGTGATGGCACAGTGTCCAGGCAATAATTGGTTTTGACAGATTACTTCAAAATTAAACACAGAGATCAAATTTTAATTTGCTCTAACAGTAATGTGATGTTTTTCTTGCAGTCACAAGGATATCTTTAAATTTATAATTTGAGCTTATTGGATCAGTGCCTGTCTCTAACCATAGAGTTTAGCTTTTATGTTACTTGCCCACTGAGGATCCTGATTCATTCCCGCTACTCCCATAATAGAAATAATAAGCAGTAATAAGGTGAAATAATGTGAAAATAGAGAGTATAGATTTTTAGTCATCAGTCTTTAGAAATATTGTCTTTCACATTTAAATTCTGTGCTGACAGTTTACTGAAGGAATGAGGGCAATTTACATTTTAAAGCTGAGTTTACAAAATTGGCTTGGCTCATTAGAGAGCCATGGTTGGATTTTTATAAACCCGTTCCTTCTTTTTGCTTATCCCTTCCTCTGCCCTATTCACATTTAATCTCTGCATATATGCATAGCATTCCCCTCCTGCAGTAAAAGACAAAACTGTTCTTAAACTTCATTACATAGGTAGCTTGAAATAGCCTTTCCCTGCAACCTGTGGAAGCGATTTCACAGATTTTTAGACTTATTTGTCAATGTCCATAACTAAGCAACCTACAGGATTGTGATGGGAGACAGATCAAATTTATGCCCACTTCAATTTCAAAGAGCATAATTGAAAAGTCCATTTAATCTAGGTATATTCCATGCTGACTTTTATATTTCCTGAAGCTTCCATTCACATCAGAGATTTACCTGGGGTTTTTATCTCCTTTTCCACTCACTCTCTCTCTCTCTTTTTTTTTTTTTTTGTTCTTTTTCAGTTAATGGATAATCAAATGCACATTTTATATGAAAAAGTGTTCAATGGTATTTTTTCCCCCTCCTGGACAATTTGAAAAGCAGGAAAGTAAAGTGAACATAAAAAGCTTGAATTCAAACTTGCACACATATAAAGCTCAATATTTAGATTCTTCTCTGGGCTGTTTTCATTTCAGCTCATATAGGGAGGCATAAATTAAACCCCCTACATAACGGCCTATTTTCAATTGGAGTTTCATTTCCATGAAGGACAAACAACTTTATGTATGAGGTTTCTTGCATGCCTGCTGTTCAGACAGCTTGTCTTTTAATATGAACAAGCCAAATCAGCAACAGGAATCATCTAGAACTGAATTGATTTTGAAGGTGTATCTGGTGACAAGTTGCATGAAACTATGCAACTAGCTTTTAGTTTAGCTCAGGAGGGAGATTTTTAAATGAGTCTGCAGTTGTCCCCTTTTACTGTGTTTTGCTTCAGATCATGTATTAGACTTTGCAATCACAATATGGGCTCCTCCTTTTGAATGAAAGCAAACTGAATGTTATGCTTGAGAGCACACCTTTCGTGCTTAAGCTCATCATCAGAGGGAAGCTGGTGCAAGCAGTGTGGAGTGCAAGTGTTAGGTCCTCATCACTGATTTCGGCTCCATGCACCTACCTTTGGCCCATCCTGGTCTCTGTTCTCCTGTTGCTCAGGTACTAATACCATATATAGCATCACTGCAATTATTTGTTCTTTTATTAAAGCTCCATACCACTTTGCAGTCGTGGATGTCTGCAAACCAATGTGTGAAAATGCTGACTACTAATTAAGCTTTATTTTTTTAGAGCTATTAAATAGGGCCTTTAATTCTTTGGAGTTTCAAATGCAACCTATTTTTAAAAGGGAGATTTTGCTTGTGATATAAAAAGCTTCTTACTTTATCCAACTCAGAAATTAAACCCTTAAGGTATTGCTGTTTAAGGTTCTTTCTATGTGTGTGTATGTGAGTACTTTTTGTTCCTAACAGGATGGAAAGAAAGTTGTTTGGGCATATGAGTTTCCTGTTAAATATACAAGACTACAGAGTTTAAAGGTGAACAAACAGCAAAATATGGAGTTTTGTTACTTGGAGACCTTACAACGTGTGAAAATGATTTCACTGAAAGTCCAAGAGTGTTCTTTTCCTTCTGCTTCTCAGGCTTTTTATTTCATTGCTACAGACATTGATCTAGAATAACTTAGGTGAGGACACTGGATGAAAGTTAAGGACTGAGAAGTCATAAAGTAAAGCTTTAAGAACCTATTGGATTTGACAATGTGGTTAGTTTCTCTCATGTTGTGGAAAACAGTGAATAACAGTCTGATTTCTCCAGCCCCCAGTAACTGTTTCAAGCAGCAGAACTGCTGCTGATTGCAGTGTAATTCGCTAGTCTTGTAATAACAGATGCAAAATGTAATACATGGTCCAGGCCATCTCTGATCTTTGCTGCTGTATTACAAACTGGAAGGATCATACACTGAAACAAAGCAGAAAGCTTGTTCTCTCTGTACAGAATTTTCTGGCACTAGTAAGTCTTCAGAAACATCTTAGATTCATACTCCCATATGCATGGCAAGTGTTTACCTGGCAAAAATCAACGCAGGTTGAACCGCAAGCAGTAAGGCAAGATAATTTATTACCAGTTTTCCAGTCTGGTGTGATTGTCCTGACTTCTAACCTCTGGATAGAGAGTCCATATCCTTTCCTGAGTGGTCATTCCTTTTGTACACTAACATCTGTGATCTTCAACAAAACCCATAGCTTTTCAAAAGGTAGAAGGTTAACAGTTAAGAAACTGAATCACTTTTATTAATTGTGAGTGAAGAAGCAGGCATTGTTTTTGGTAGCAAGTTCCTACTCTACTGTGTATGCTCAGGGGCTGTTTTAAGCTTGAAGTGGTTCCATGTGATGATCAATTGTTTGAGAAGCATTCATTTCCACATCCTTAAAACTTGTACTTGTGATTGATAATGATGATTCTGAACAATCCAGAACAAGGAGACTCTATATTCTGTTAAGTGGGTAATTTGTTGGTTTGTTTGTTTGTCTGGGTTTTATATTGCTTGAATATCTATTTACACACTATATAGAAGGTGGGAGAGAATGTGATGATACAGCCAATAAATGAAATGATTACCATCTTGTTAAGTATCTGAAACATGTGTCAGCAGACTCCAGCATGATGACTGTGAGGAAATTGATATTTGTGTACCTGTAAAGACAAGGCTTTAGTTTTGGTATAGCTGTCTCTAGTTTTTAATAATGAAAGTTATTAGTAGCTTGAATATTCCAGTGGGATAAGTTTCAGTAAACAAGGAATCACGGTATTATGGCCTATATCTTCTGTATTGCTTTGTTCCATGAGTAGTTACTTCTCAACATGTTGTTGGCCTGATCTGAATGCATGTGGAGCTTGTGGGAGTTTAAGCAAGGCAGAATTTGTCAATATTGTTGGCAACATTTTGGTCTTGTATCTGTCATTCCACTTTGGAATTGGATTAATCTGGATAACAAATAGTCATCATTAGTGGGGAATAAGTCCCTATATGGAGAATTACTATAGTGTCCTCTACATTTGCTTCCTGTTCGCAATCCACAGTACCTTACCATGGTAGAAAATGCAAGCACTGTGAGATGGATTCCTGTAGTATTTGGTCCCCCACCCCCATGCAGAGGACTGACTGTAGTCACCTAGGGCCATTACCCATCCTCAGCAGACTCCAGACAATTTCTTATCCCTGAAGGCCCTCTGTGAGTGTGTTTAGAGCAAATTGATTGTAATAATTATCTGCTCTGTATGATATAATTTGGCAAGATGTCTATATAGTAAAATAACTTGTAGAGCTGGTAGGATTTGGCATTGCTCCTGCTTTATTTCAACAGTAGCAGTACGCTGATAGCATGAAGTAAAAGATAGCTGAGTCTGTAACAGGTTGTAGAGAAATGCAGAAATATCTTGACGTGTTTTCCTAGTAAAGCTTCCCTGGGGTTTCAGCATAAGGCTCTACTCTGTAAAATTAGCTTTCAGGCCTCTTAATTCTTTGAATACATTCACTGAGATAGTTGTGAGGCATTGGAATGGGCTGCCCAGGGAGGTGGGGGAGTCACCATCACTGAAGGTGTTCAAGAGGGGATTGGACATGGCACTTGGTTTCATGATTTAGTCATGAGGTCTGTGGTGACAGGTTGGACTCGATGATCTTTGAGGTCTCTTTCAACCTTGTGTGATTCTGTGCGTCTGAATAGTAGAAGGGCAGTGAAGGAGGACCTCAGCTTTTACCTTGTACTTTCTTGATTTCTCTGCTTCTAAACACAGACCATAAGACTTCTGTCCTACTTCAAACCTGTGTTCAAACCTTAGCGTGGCCTGTTCATGTTCATCAGCAAACGCTTATGCCTTTTGAGAGTGTTTATGTGAGGAGCAGTGTTTTACTCATGTTGTGAAGTGCAGAGGATCACATACTAAAGACACAACTGGTTCTTTACATTGTTCTTCTGTCTCTTCCCCCTGCTGTTAACTGGTCCCATTCTTTGGTTAATAAATGAAGTATAGGAGGAGAACTTACACACGACCCTTACTTTGGATGAAGATTTTGGTATACTTGTTACTTAGACGCAAACTGCAGGCTCTGCTCAACCTATGATGCATAAGAAAAAGAGATTTTAGAAGATTATAACTCCAAGCATCTGATGGGTTGAAGATTCTTAATTTCTATATAGTACTCTTTCTTTTAGTATTCCTAGTGAATCAGATCTCCTTGAATTTCAGAAAACTTTGTATATGTAATAATAAGACACTGCTGCTGAATTGCTGGATGATTTCTTCATGTATTTTTGTAGTTTCGAGGATCTGTATTGAGAATACTAGGATGTCCTTTGTAGAAAATTATTTTGATCATAGGCTTTATTGACTGGTAAAATGGTGTTTATCTTCAAAATAAGAAAATCCAGGAGCTTTGAGGAAAGAATAAAGAAAACCACTGAAAAGAAGACTCCTTTCACTCCAGTCTCATTTATTGAAAGAAAATGCATATTAATTAAAAATTTAGACACTTCATTTCTGTTTGCAAGGCTCCTTGCAAAAGACAAATTATTTTCCACATCTAGTATGTTAGAACTGACAGATGAGATTAATATGCTTCTTAAATTACCATTACCAAGGGTCAATTAATAAGTGAACTAACCTTGTGAAAGTCATTCTGAAAGACTAGTTATGGATCTGCAATGGTCCCTGTCAAATTACATAGAATTGAGAAAATGAGAAAGCTGTCAAATAAATACGTTACCTACTAATTACATTCTGCATAAGGTAAATGAGCTTTTGTGATTGTTGGTAGAAGGCACAAGAAATAAGTCCAAGAAATGTTACTGACAATTATACACAGATTTGGAGTAAGATTTACCTGATGGAACATGCATTCACAGAAACCTGACTCTGTAAGAGTAACGTGAAATTTCTTGGAAGTCACAGAATAGGTGATGTGAAGGGTGAATGACAAAGAGAGACATATTTCTTAGGCTATTTTACTAATTATCACATTGGGAAATGCAGATTTCCCCTGGTTTGTTCCTTGAATTTTATGATATATATTTTTAAATTTCCTTCAGATTTTAACTTGCTTAGACAAATAAAGGCTTCATTAAGGCAAGACAGACAACAGCTATGTCTGCTGTGTGACAGGACAAAAATGAACACTGACGTAAAATTTCTCTCTGTGAGAAGGACTTTGAAGAATACCTTCAGGCTGACCAAGTGTCACATTGTTCACAAATCCTATTGCTTGTGATAAGGTTACAAAGCTACAATGTGTACAAAACCAAGATCATAGTAAAGTACTTTGCATTATTCCAGGAAATACTGAAGATTAAGACACTTACAGCAAAATCACTGATAAAAGCATTTTGGGGTAAAAACTGGGTCTTTACAGCTCTTGCAAATTGCAAATAGCTTTTCATCCCATAGATTTAAATGTGAGCCCATTTCTAGGTTACTGGTGACCTCTGTTAATAATATAACTGCATCTATTGCTTAATAAATAACTTACTAAACATTATTATGCAAATATGAAATACTATATAAAGTCTTAAACTGGGTGTATGACTGAAGTGATTAGTCAGCATGGCTATTTGACACTGTACTCAAAATCCAAAGGCTGAAATGTCTTCAGTTACAGCCTTTGATGGATCATTTTAAAAGACAAATGTGTTTCTGGAAAAGAAAGTGTTCAAAAAGAAGGTTAAGGAAGAGAATTTTCCATACATTTATTCACTTCTGCTCTCTGTAATTTCTGCTGGGTAAAACAGAACATAAAGCCGGGTTGGGGTGGGAGGTGGAACTCTTAATGTCTCTTTTTTCATCTGTTTTTTTTTCTTAGAACATTTTTCTAACATTGAAAATCCTATCTAGATCAAGATATTTTTGGTGAGCAACTTCATTTTAGTTGAAATCTTACACGATATAATTTACCTGCTGTCAAACCCAGTTGCAGCGGTGTGGCTTGCTACTACCGTATTCCAGAACATGTCAGGATTTGATGAGCTATGAATATTGTGTTTAGTCATATGCATTTTTATAAGATTTTTTCCCAACATTCTACTAAGCAGGCAGTGCTTCCTTCTCTGAATGCCCCTCCCCCTTACTCCCCCCTTTTTTTTTCCCTGCAGGAAAATGTTGCATTTGTAAAGTTTTGGTTCCTTGCTGAAGAGGCAAACCAAAGACATTTTTGTTTATTTGACCTTTTAGTGAGAAAGATGAAAATTTGATCACTTAAAATAAATGTTTGTTAGGTGTACTTTCTGTGATTAAAACTTCCACTTTTTTTTTTGTTTGTGTGTTGTTTTTTTTTTAATTGATTAGCATGAAATTCATTCATAGAATCATGGAATCAATAAGCTTGGAAAAGACCTCAAAGATCATCAAGTCCAACCTGTCACCCAACACCTCATGACTAATAGTCAATGGCACTAAGTGCCATGTCCAATCCCCTCTTGAACACCTCCAGGGAGGGTGACTCCACCACCTCCCTGGGCAGCACATTCCAATGGCTGACAACTCTCTCTGTGAAGAACTTTCTCCTCACCTCGAGTCACCTGATGCAGCTTGAGACTGTGTCCTCTTGTTCTGGTGCTGGTTGCCTGGGAGAAGAGACCGACCCCCTCCTGGCTACAACCTCCCTTCAGGTAGTTGTAGACAGCAATAAGGTCTCCCCTGAGCCTCCTCTTCTCCAGGTATTTATCCTCTGATAAAGAAATATCCTTTTTAAAATAACATTGGTAAAATTAAAGCAGGTGAATTAGCTCAGTCCACTCTCTCTGGGCTGTTTCCATTTAATGACGTGTATAGGTATTTGTCAAAGAATATAGAATACCATCTATTGAACAGTTAGGTGATCGTGCAGCCCTGGTTTTGAAAAGTGACACACAACCACATTTGTAAAATATTTAACATGCAGAAAAATTAGCAGCCTACTGCAGATTTCAGCATGCTTCCTTTAGTTTTCATTTCTTTCTTTGACATAAAATGATGCCCATGCAGAGCCTCTTAAATGATTAGGTGCATCAGGGGAAGTTTAGGCTTGAGGTGAGGAGAAAGTTCTTCACGGAGAGAGTCATTCGTCATTGGAATGTGCTGCCCAGGGAGGTGGTGGAGTCACCATCCCTGGAGGTGCTCAAGAGGGGATTGGACGTGGCACTTGGTGCCATGGTCTAGTCATGAGGTCTGTGGCGACAGGTTGGACTCGATGATCTTTGAGGTCTCTTCCAACCTTGGTGATATTGTGATACTGTGATGATGATTCATGGCCTACTTTGTGTCTGAGAAAATATTTGAAGATCTTTCTGTTTTCATGGGCAGATCTACTAATCTTAAGGCTGTGCTTTGTTTTGTTTTGTTTTGTTTTGTTTTGCTTTTTTGCTTTGCTTTGCTTTGCTTTGCTTTGCTTTATTTTGCTTTGCTTTGTTTTGTTTTCCAGCCAATTCTGCATTCCTTATGAAGGGGTTTCTCCCAAACAATAAACTTAGCTCTATGAGATCAATTCATGCAGCATTTTTTCCCATTTGTGTCTTCACTATCTGTGTTCACTGAACAATTTTTGTATGGCAAGTGATCATATTATAGCGATTTATTGCTTGCAACTTCCATATTTCTTTAGGCACTGTATATAATGAATATGGTTGTTTACACAGCTTTAGGTGCTTTTTGTTATTCAGATGCCATGGAATTTACTTGGTGTCATAATAACAAATCTTCAGTTACAAACAGAATCCTTTTACTCTTTTTGATAGACTCTGTACAGTTGATGGATTGCCACTGATATGAGCTCTAAAATCAAACTCCTGGTATTGATTGGACTGAGTTTCTGTATGTGTTTTGCATTGAACTAGTGATTTAGTTAATAGTGATGGATTTGTAAACAAGTTACTCCAAACTGAAGAAATTATCTTGTATTTGAACCAGCAATATATTGATGCAAAGTGACCTTGCCATGTTGAAGGAGAATGCTTTTTGGAGATGCGTCAGAACTGAGTGAAGATGAATTTCTATGCTATTTACAACTGATTAGTATTTTATTGAACAGTGAAGTCCAATCATTATGCACACTGCGTATACCAAATTTAGGAGATAGGACTAGACCTAGTTATGTGTGACACTGGAACCGGGTAGAGGGCTGGGGCACCTCTCCTATGAGGACAGACTGAAGGAGTTGGGGCTGTTCAGTCTGGAGAAGAGAAGGCTCCGAGGTGACCTCATTGTGGCCTTCCAGTATCTGAAGGGGGCCTACAAGAAGGCTGGGGAGGGACTTCTCAGGCTATCAGGTAGTGAGGTAGTGATAGGACTAGGGGGAATGGAATGAAGCTAGAGGTGGGGAGATTCAGGCTGAACATGAGAAGGAAGTTCTTCACCATGAGAGTGGTGAACCTGGAATGGGTTGTCCAGGGAGGTGGCTGAGGCCCAGTCCCTGGAGGTGTTTAAGACCAGGCTGGATGAGGCTCTGACAGGCCCCATGGCAGGGGTGTTGGAACTAGATGATAGATGACCCTTGTGGTGCCTTCCAACCCTGACTGACACTATGATAACAAAAAATTCTAGGGTACAATCTTGGTTTTTTCTTTTTAGACAGAAACTTGTGCAATAAGATACTGCTTGTACTCACTGGGGCTACTAGCAATTATGTTGGTAACAAATGGTGACATCTGAAAGTATAATTAAGTAGATTGAATGAAAATCATACTGTATTGTTAAAATACCTCCCTTTTTTTTTCTTTTTAAATTTTTTTTTAGGTTCAGATTTTAATATATCCAGGCTTATTATTTTTAGAAAAAAATCTGTGCTGTAATGTTAAGTCCCTTAATTGACATAGCTAGGCTCAAGGAGAGTACAATGGAGTAAAATACCATGGGATGAATTTCCATTACTTTGCAAGTGCAGTGCCACTCTGGGACTAAATATATGAAGGTTGAACAGCCTGGTTTATGCAAGAAGTCACCAATGCTCCTGAGAATAAACTTCAGAGGGTCTCTTCAAGGACTTCTTCTTCTAGGTCATTGAAAGTTTGGAAAAGAATTAGGCTCCAGTATCTTACAGATGCCTACAAGAAAGCTGGGGAGGGACTTCTTAGGGTGTCAGGGAGTGATAGGACTAGGGGGAATGGAAAAAAAAAAAAAAAAAAAAAGAAATGGGTAGATTCAGATTAGATATTAGGAAGATGTTCTTCACCATAAGAGTGGTGAGGCACTGGAACAAGTTGCCCAGGGAGGTGGTAGAAGACTCATCCCTGGAGGTTTTTAAGGCCAGGTTGGATGTGGCTCTGGGCAACCTGATGTAGCATGAAGTGTTCCTGCCCATGGCAGGGGGATTGGAACTAGATGAGCTTTGAGGTCTTTTCCAACCCTGACAATTCTATGATTCTATGCCTTAGTCAACTTTAACAGCTCAGAATGATGCAATATTTCTCCTGCTTTGCACATATTTTTCTACTGTATGTTTAATTTTCCAGTTTTATCATAGAAAACCTTTTGAAATTACAGTTGCTTTTATTTATTTGCTATTTGTAACAGGCCATACTTTTATATGACTAATTCATTCCTGGTATCCCATTAGTTTTTATCTCTGTTGCTACAAAGAGACTTTTCTTGATGTTTTTCAGTTACAGCTTTACAATAGGAAAAGCAAATTTTACTGCAACATCTTGTGGGGATAAGTTCTGGAAGTTATTCATTTTATGATCGCTTATCTTGCAGGTGCATGAAGAAGAATCTTGCTGATTGTTGTAACTCAAAGTGGTGTTTATCATTTACAAGTTTTGGTGCAAATGTCATTTAATGAATTTTTCCAGACTTTATTTTTGTTGCAGTAACTTTGACTTTCCAGTTCTCCCTTTGTTACTAAATATGCAGTTTTCCTTTCCTATGCATTCTTTCCCCAGCTGATACAACTGATGCAATTTGATGCAAGCAATGCAAAACTAGAGAGTTGGACCATAGTAATTTTCCTTGTAAAAAATGTTTTAGTTGTATTTTTGGATTAAAAATAGTTTCTTTTAAGATTTCTAAATTATCAAAAAGTTTGAAATGGATCAAAAAAGATAAAAGCTGATGGTTACATTGTGAGCCTTGCAATTCAGAAAATTACTTACATGGATTTTTCATAATTTGCATTTAGAAGAAGCATGAGGGAGAGAAAAAGAGAGGTCTACTTTATCTCCAGAAATAAAAAATAGGTGTCAAAATGTAGCATGGATAAAGTCCTGAAAGAGAGTGAAAAATGAGTAAGTCTGTAGATTTGGCTTGAGAACTTGACAAAAATGTGGCACAGCAATGACACGGTGATGGAGCATATATTGTACCAAGGAGATGGCTTTACTAACATGCTTGGTGCAGTAATTTAAAGTTGACTAAGACCTCTAGTTGACTAAAATTCTCTAGTGAGAAACACTAGGCCTTCTAGTTACCCCTTAAGATGAATTGTTCTAACATGTAATGTTAGAACATCATAGGTGAAGAAAAGTGAAGCATTTCAGAAGGTTCCTGGACTAAATGTAAGCAGTAAAAATAAATTAACATGAAATAAATGTTGTCTTTTAGTGTGCCACTATGTAGCAGATCCTTGTTGATCCTTTGGGAGCTACAGGAAGAGACTGTTAGTATGTTAATTTTGCTAATTTGAGGCTAATTGACTGAATTTTTCTTTATTGACAATTAATGTAGAGACTTGGTCCAACATGTTCGCAGTTACAAAGATCAGGGTGAGAGAGAAAACAGGTAGTTAGAAACAACTTTTCATTTCAAGTCAGGCTGCCCTTGGCATATCTTTCCACTATATATTTCAGGAAATTATTTTTCTACAAGAACAAAAACCCAATGGGATAGTTCCTTCTTCTTCTTTCTTCTTTTTTAATTTTTTTTTTTTTTTTGGCTGTACAGAATATGCACCCTGCCATTTTGGGTCAAATATTATAAACAACTGCACTGTTACACTAAAACAGAGGAACTGTTACATGTTTGTGATATGGGCTGTACCATTCCATTGAGTTGCTATTGCCAGGAATATCAGCTGTCTGAATTATGAAAGTATCTGCATTATGAAAGTATCTGCCACTGACAGAAAAAAACAACCAGGCATATTGTGAATTTCAATAGAGCTGGCTGCAGACAAAATCAGCAAAAACTCATTTAGTCAGATTAATAGGGAAGGACAAGCAGTGCTTTCTTACCTTCAGTGCTCATGTATCATTGGAACTGCTAAGGCCGGCCAAAGAATTACAGGAAGAAATGAAAGCAAAGTGCTAACTGTGAGTACTTCTGTGACACATTTAGCTAATCAGATATCAAAATTCAGCTGTTAAAATCTAACACTTTACAACCTCTTACGACGACTTTGAGGAAGATTGATAAACTCGCCTTTACTGACATCTATAACTAAACATACTGTAGGTAGCAAATCATGTAGATGGCATTTCCAGCACCCAGACCTTCTATCATCAGCATTAAAATATGTTATCTTCAGCAGAGAGTTATGTTATCTTCATCACAGAGTCTAGAAAATTTAAAATGTTTACCAGAGAAGAACCTGCTGAGGAAGGATAGGTGTGCTCTGTGCAAGGTCTGTGGTCTAACAGACAGCTTCCAGTTGGTAATGCAGGTGCATTGAATATACAAGAAAGTGTCAGAGATTGAGAAAGTGGTTAGATTTAGCAGCAGAATTTAGCAGATTTAGATTTCCCCTATAAAGCAGATACAAATACATCTCATCTAGTTCTCTTTACCCGACTTCTACAGACAAACATTTCAAATGTAAGATAAAAGGACAAAAATATTGCATCTTATGAGGCTGTGGCAAACAGTAAATACAATGTACTGATATGGTTTCAAATTTTGAAGAGGAGAGCAATTTATTTGCAAAATAAATTCTCTCATGAAGAGAAAGAATTTTTTATTTCTTTTTCTTTTCATTGATACTTCTATCCCAAGCACCCTTGGTCCCTTCTTGGATGGGGCTTTGAAGGACTCCTGGCTGTATCTATTCACTGGAAAACTGACAGTATAAGGAGGACCAGATGTGATGCCAGGAAAGGTGACAGAATCAGAAACTTGGGCAGTAAGACAGCAGTGTGCCGCATGCCTTTCATTCCAGCTTGTAAAGTCCTCTATACAAGTGCCTTTGTAATGGCTTGGTTTGTTGCTTTAAAATAGAGTAACCTGGTTGGTGGCATCTGTACTAGGCTGGTAGAAGCTCGAGTGATCCTTGACTTCTAAGAACCTTCTCCTACTCATTTGTAGGAGCAGATATGTTAAGCAATAATAACAAAGAAACAGATATGTGCATGTGATATATAACTGACATTTACACGGACCTTTATTTCTTATGCCTAAATAACTCCATTTTTCTGTCGCCAGCGCATTTTAGATCTTGGATTTTTGTTGTTGGTCTGATTAGTTTTGGGCTTTCTCGGCCCCTGTTGCTTCTTGAAGCCTTGTGAGATGAAATTTGTTAAACTCTTCCCAGTTTCTACACGCTGTTTAAAGTTGTTTTCAAGCAGTAAGAGCACTGAGCAGTGCCTGAACACAGTTAGGAGCTATTTAAAAGTGCAAAGCCATATTTCATTTTCTTTTCCTTTTGTATGTGTCTTTGTTGGTTTTGTGGTGCAGTACAGAGCCTAAAAATTCTGGCACAGCTTATGTCTTAATCCTTTATTTCAGCCCTACTTCCTCTCTTTTTTTTATTTTCTTTAATTTAATATTTTTGTGGTGATTAGACTTGATTGCATTGGTGAATCCTGATATCTTCCCTCTCCACCTCCCCCCCCCCCCACACACACTTTTTGAGGGGCTCAGCATGTGTTCTTTTGTGATATGGGAAGATTTTAATTAGTATTTGTATGATCATCCATAATACTTTTGGTCTGTGTGAAGTACACATGGCTTCATTTGAAGAGCTGTATTGCTTCACAGATTTGAGGGATGTCCTTTACTTCTCATTTGTTCTCTGAGGTTATTTTTGGAGTAGGCATTCTAATTTCAAAACTGATAGATAACATTTAACAAGAAATGCTTTTCAGAAGTAATTATAATTCCACTTTTTAGCTATAAGAGAGACCCTTAGAAATATGCAGGCTTCTGTTTTGAGGATGCAAAAAAATATTTATATTTGTGGTTTTGTGCCTATGCATCTGCAGAATGGTGGTTAATGGGGAGAAAAATGAGACACTGAGAGGACAATCAGGTTTTCAAAGCTCTTTCAAAGGTGTTTTGATTTAATAGGATATATTATCCAGTCTTGTAAGGCACTTTGAAAAATCACACTGTGAGCATGTTGGTAGCTTAATAGCCTTTGTAAATCTAATTTTATATCACTTGCTCAGCAAGACACAGAATTTAGCTCAGTCTTGTATTTGGAGATCAAAAAACCTAGATTCAAGCTTGATTTAAATTTTGTCTGGTGTACAGCTTTAGTGAAGTCATTTCATCTCTTTTCCTTCTTCCATCTTTTGCCCATCTTATTTAGGTAATTGATTTTCTTTTGAAACACTCTGCTGTATTGCGTCAGTCAGCTCCATCAGTTATATCATAATTAATCAGGATGTTACAATCAGTATGAGTTCCTCAAATCTTATGTCCACCACTAAAATAGGGGTGGTGATTCAGTAGCTCACAGATGCAGCAGGGCTTGCATATGCATCCAGAGCCCCTAGAGAAGCTCTGCCAGGATGGCAGGACCTTGAAGCGGTTACCAGCTACCCAGTCTGACACGCCCTGCTACATGCAGTGTGGTGTAGGCTTCCTACATAAATGAAGTGGGAGTTGTAATGCCAGTGTCTTCCATTTTCTGCTCCCAGTTCCTTTGTTCACTGTGACTTTTGCATGACCAACCACGTAAACCCAGTTTTCTGCTGTGCAGCCTGACCGTTCAGAGTGTAATGCCCCTAGACAGTGACATTTATCAGATTTTATTGGGGTGAATCTAGGGCATAAAAGGGACTTAGGCTTTGAAAAACTGCTAGTTGCTAGCATTTGATCTTATATACAAACAAACATATTCTGTGAGTATGAAAAGAAATCTGGCATGTGCTAAGAATTACTCCTCACAAATATTTAAATGTGAAAAAGGAATTTAATTTTAAAATATTAGTGCCAAGAATTCACAAGAGTAGGTCTTATCTGCCCCAAACTGACAGCTGAAAATGCCATTTACTTCTTGATGAGCAACTTTGACTTTAATGTTTAAAAAACATCCTCAAGAACAAGTGGTGAAAAGTCTGAAGAGAAGTGATGCGTTCTGTGGGGTTATTGTTTCTGTTGATGCACAAGAAGGATTCTTCAAGATCCCAATTTATTTTTTAATGAGCTAAAAACACCAAAACCATTTTTTAAAAAAAATTGGGTTTAGTGTTGTCCTGCAGAAAAGGCCAAATTCTCCTTGATATAAGCTTTCAGCGAGTATGTTTTTAATGTACTTTTTCTCTGAGGCTTATTACACCATTCTCTGAATTTATGTGGGGCTTTTTGTTTTCCTGCTTTGTGATCTTGTTCACAGGAAAGGCACCATTTAGGTGCCCATAACATAGGGGGAAAAAACCAGGATTTCAATTCTACAAGAAAACAGCCTTTTTAGAAAGAATTCTGATGCAGAGACACAGCTGTGGAAGAAAATATATTTGCTGTGACATTAATAGCATCACAGTATATACATTCAATTAAATAGTGAATTCATGATTGTTTAGCTTAGTGCTGTGGAGGAATTTATTATAGTAAAATAAAAATATTAACTATATAGTATTTTAGCTTCATTTTACAGCAATGAGCATATTTCACTGATGTCCTCTTTGAGGCATAAAGTGAACTGCAAATCAAGTAGCTTGCTGATGCTGCAAGACAGACTGTGATACTGCCATGGCTTGCAGGATAAAGAATCTGGAAATTTCCAAGTACTGTTAGCACTTGTTGAATCATCCAATATTTATTTCCATACTCACACTGAGGGAGATTCTTCCCACAAGACCTAGAGGTTTTTCTGGGTAGCCAGAGTCAGCTTTTTCAGAGAGAGAGAATTTCTGATGTCCTCTTAAGCCAATAGGAGGTGCAGATGCAATGTGCTTCAGGAGGCTGGTCTTTACTGAATGTAAACTGGTAAAGGCAAACGTTGTTGTGTTTCCCACTTCAAGGGAAGGATGAACAGTAGATACTCACAAGAGAGAGAAAGAAAAAAAAACAAATGAAGCAATGTGGAAATGACTTATGGTAACATATAGATAAATATTTATCTTGAGAGGCTCACATGCTACTTCAACTTTGAAAGGATAAAGTTTAACATTAGTAAAAAGTTTATAAACTATGAGTTTGCATTTTTGTTTCTCTTCTTTTGTTCTTTCTTTCTCCCAGGTAGAAAAGTGTTGCTAGGCTTGACACACATATTTAACAATCATCTTATGGCAGCTACAGTCAAGAAGGATGTGGTTGCAGGCACTAGTAAGAATTGCATTAGGTGGGCACAAGACAGCTAGTGCCACCAATGTTCTATAAGACAGCCTCTGGTTAGAACAGGGGACAGCAGTCAGCTTAGTTTTGTAGAGTATTCTGGAGTTTTACTCATCTTAGACAAGGCCTTCAAGGAAAGGTTAATAGTATTCATCATCATTTCCTCTTTCCTCAATATTATCTTTTGCTATTACTTCACTCTTAAGGTTTATTACTCCACTTCTTGACCTCCTCCCACTCCCCACCAAAACCCAGTTTTGCTTCAAACATAAATTTGAGTACAATTAATTTTGTTAAACATGTAATATTTGCTCTTCTAGTGATGTGTGTTCTTGTTATCAAGAGTCAGATGAGTCACTTCAGTTTGTTTCACTCTTACTTCCTCAATGAAGTGTTCTGTAATAGTGTGAGTGCATAAATGAAATCTCACTTTCCTCCAAGTCTAGCAGGGCAAGTAAATATACATTCATTCTATCACTGGGGTTTTTGCTTAATTAGGCTTATGTTCCAGGGAATTAAAAGAGTTAAAACCTATAAAGTGTACCAGTTAAGCATTTATTCCTTACTACTTACTCAAAAACCTTGTTATGTTACACTTCAAAAATCAGAACGACATTGATATTGACCTCTCAGTCTACTTATGAGACTAATGATTAAAAATATTATGATTATTACCTTTAAAACTAGCAAGAGAAGAACATCCTTGATTGTAATATTAAATTCATCTGCCTTTTCAGAAAACTCCTACAAATGTGTCTACAAAGGCTTACATCTGATGTGATCAAAGAACATGAAGCTACTCTTACCTAATGAAGAATTCATCCTTTGTCATTCTTTTGGGAGATAGAAGTCTTGGGGTTCTTTACATTTTTATTTAATGAATGCATAGAGTTAAGAGGTAGTCATGCTATGAAAATAGGAATTATGAAATAACTGCAGGGTAATTCTGGGACTGCAAAACAAGTGAGGTCTTTGCTAAAGCTCGTCACTCTTCCACCTAATTGGGAGGTGCAGAAGGGTGGTATTTTGATGGGTCATTGCAAAGGATATGCAGCTATCTAGGAGAATACTACTTAAAAGTAGCTTGGGGAATTTCCTACTCACATGGGCTTTATTTTTTAATTGAGCTTCCCCTTCTAAATTTGCATATCAGTGATTCAGACTTCCTGAGTAGAACTGGATAACAATGCAACTGCAGAAATCATCTGATAGTGTATAACCTAATGCTTAATTTGGAGAATTCACTAGAGTGAGCAGTATTTCCATCCTATCTTGTATATGCAGAAAGAACCCTACACTTGCTCTGAAAGAACTTAATAGAAGTTAAAAAACTGGTAAAAATAATGAAATTATTTGAATGGTTGGCTTGGAATCTTTGCCTACTGTTAATTTCTACAGTATTGCTTTCTTCAATTTGTAGACCATTTGCAGTCACAGTCTATATATTATCCACTTTCTATGATTTACAGAGAAAAATTTAAGCATTCACAGAAGGTTCAGTTGTTGCTTTAATTAGTTTTCTTGGTGAAAGCTATAGAGTCCTGAAATTCTCTACAGGCTTTATAGAGATTAATGTTTCAAAATTAAATCTGTATTTTCTGTGATACCAGCTTCAGCATTTTAGTGTGGTAAGGCAGGTACATACACATTCACCATAGGGTTAGCTGTTTGTACTATAATAATAGCATGAATCTGTCTGCTTATTTAGCCAACTACATTAGAATGGTTAATTGATCCCTTCCCACCCAGGCTCTAACTCTGAATGTGAAACTAAATTCTCCCATTGCAGGTAATGGTGTCATGTTTTGCCATCATCTGTGCAACCTTGCTGAGGTAATCAATACTGTGTCATTACATAGTTCAAGAAAGAATTATGTATAGCTATTAAAAATGGTGCATTTTGGGGTTATATAATCTCCATCTCTTCTTGTGCAACATGAAAGCTAGATAATGTTTCATTCATGTTCTTAAAATATAAGCATTCAATTGTGATTAATTTCCCTGTATCTAAATTTTTGCCTTTTCAAAGTTGCTTTAAATAATTGAGTCAAATTTTTACTAAAATCTTTCACTATAAAGAGAATTTCTTTACTACTTTTTATGCTCCAGAGATGGCCAACTTTTTTTTTCTTACCAGGAACTTGACTATATAAAAGGTCCACAATTCCACTGCCTTTGTTTACCATCACTCCACACTCAAAAACTGATGATAAACAATTATTCTCAATAGTAATTCTAATCAAGCTAGGAATTAATAAAGTCAGCAGTGGTCTGTAGCTATAGGTCATAGAATGGTAGAATGCACTGGGTTGGAAGGGACCTTTAAGCCATCTAGTCCAACTCCCCTTCAGTAAGCCAGAAAAACAGTAGGTACACAGAGAGAGCCTGTGCACAAACATGCAGGTGTCCAGGCTGCTAGCTGTAGAGTGCTGGAGCTTGGCACTTGAAATGGAGGGTGATGGAGACAACATCTGTGTGAGGTGTGACCAGGTGAATTATCTTCATAATCTGGTGGAAGTTCTTCACAGAAAGAGTTACTGGCCATTGGAATGTGCTGCCCAGGGAGATGGTGGAGTCACCATCCCTGGAGATGTTCCAAAAAGGATTGGATGTGGCACTTGAAGCCATGGTTTAGTCAGTCATGAGGTGTTACGTATAGGTTGGGCACGATGATCTCTGAGATCTTCTCCAACCTTATTCATTCTGATTCTATGATCTTCAACTATATTAGACTGCTCAGAGTCCCATCAAACCTGAACTTGAAAGTCTTCAGGGACAGGGCCTCAAAATGATACCTCCAAATTACTGATACCTCAAATGATGATACCCTGATATAACTGAGCCTGTGGCAGTAGTGCCGTGGCAGTAGTGCCATAGCCCTGTGCTGTAGTGGCACAGTGCTGCATTCAGAGCTGTGGTTGAGCCGGGGTGATGCCCCTTTTCTCTGCCTTGGTCAGGTTTTACTTGCCTGCTTTTGCTGGCAGGCTGGGTTGGCCTTGCAGGGCTGGAGAGATGGCACAAAGAGCTCATGGGGCCAAGGTGAGGACGAAGCAGTCAGCAGCATGGGGTTTCTGGAGGTGCCACCAGAGGCGCTGAGGGCTCAGCCCTGCTCTGCGACAGAGCTGCCGAGCAGGCCGGAACTGCCGGAACTGGCTGGAACTGGCACAAACCGGCACAGGGGAGCCCTGACCTCGCCTCACAAAGGCGTCTGCAGCGCTCACTGCCCACACCTGTGTTCAGAGCCCAGCGTGCCCCCATGAGCACAGGGGCCTTCTGCTGCTGGAAGCTGCTTGCTCACACACACCAACAACTGGTTTGGGTTCACTTCTTGTACTGGGAGAAGCTGGCTATGAGGAACGTGGAGAAGAGAACCTGTGGAAACAGCTGGAAGGATTTGGTGAGAGCCATTCCTATCAGAGACAAACAAATGGCAGCTGGGAGGCAGCTCACGACTGATGTACCTGTGTCAGACTCGGGCATTAACTGAGTACTGTGGCGGGTTAGCGCCCATTCTGAAAAGAAGCAAAACAGGGGGGAGGGCTTGCGGGTGCTTTGCCCTCCATGCAGGCCGTTTTCCCTCCTGGGAAACTGAGTCAGTTCCACTCCCCGGTCCCTGCCCAGCTAGGGTATAAAAAGCAGGGCATTGCAGCTATTAGGGCTCCTTTTGGCTCCTGCCTCTCCTGGATGAGAGCTACTGCGGCTGCTTTCCCGCCTCTCTGCCACATGGTCGGGCCTGATCCTTCTCCCTGCTGCCTCCACGCCTCTTCAGAGAGAGACTGCTTTTGTACTGTTTTTCTTTGTCCCCCTCCCATTCATCCTTGTTCCTTGCCCTTGTGAACCTTACCTCTTATTATTACATATATATTGTTTAAAGAAAATTCTTTACCTCTCTGCTTCCAGGTCGACTCCAAATTATTGCTTGGTGGATTTGCTCCTTCCCCTTCCTTTTTTTATCTCTCTGTTGGGAGGGAGGAGGGGGAGCAGGGAAGAGATTCTCAGCCTTGCCCCCATCTGAGCTCTTAACTCCCAGTCAAACCACCACAAGTACTAAAAGCCCAGAGTTGCTAAAGTAAAACTTTAAACTGATTATGCAGTTTTGTAGGGCTGTTGGCTGGCTGGCTGGAACTAAAGCCAAGCATTGATATGCAGAGAAGGAAGGTGGCTAGCCAGAATTGTTCACAGAAAGCAATAAATTGAATGAAAACAACCATTCTGTGAAGAGAAACCTTTTACAATAAGTAATGCCAAGAATGAGGCTGGTTATCTTTGCTTGTAAATGCTGTAGCTAGTGCAGAGTAGAAGGGAATCAAGACTATACAAAATAAAGCAGAGTTTGTGCATCTTTGAATATGTTTGCTAAGCTTCTGGTAATATCTTATTTGGGCTGAGAAGAAGATATTTGCTTTAGATATGGTGAGGGATGTTGGGTGGAAAGTGAAGTTGTCCCTTTTGAGATGGGAGAGTATTGAGTAAGAATTTGTCTAGACAAGTTAAAATCTATAGCTGCCTGCAGTTCTCAGGTTGTTTATTGCCTTCCCCTCTTTCGTTGATGCTCTTAATTGTATCAGTGTTTTCAAGCTATATCAGAAGCAATAGCTAGAGTCTGCTTTGTATCCTCTCATGGAGACTTGTGTTGTGAGGTGCAACACTGCTCACAAACCCTTGATTATTCTTTGCAGTTTGCATGTGCACTTTTTTCAAAAATGAAAGTGGGATTTAAACTCATTTCTGAAAAGATGATTGCTTAGATTGTGATGAACATAATTCATCATTAGGAACACAATTCCATAGCATGAGTACAATTCCAAAGCATAGTCAATCTTATCAGGATTTCATATCTTAAATAGCAACAGAGTTCTGAGAGGTTTGGAGCACAAGCCTTGTGAGGAGGGGCTGAGGGAGCTGGGGTTGCTTAGCCTGGAGAAGAGGAGGCTCAGGGCAGACGTTATTGCTCTCTACAACTACCTGAAGGGAGGTTGCAGACAGGTGGGGGCTGGTCTCTTCTCCCAGACAACCAGTACCAGAACAAGAGGACACAGTCTCAAGTGGTGCCAGGGAAGATTTAGGCTGGATGTTAGGAAGAAGCTCTTCGTAGAAAGAGTAATTGCCCATTGGAATGTGCTGCCCAGGGGGTGGTTGAGTCACCATCACTGGAAGTGTTTAGGAGGAGGCTTGATGGGGTCCTTGGTGCCATGGTTTAGTTGATCAGATAGTGTTGGATGATAGGTTGGACTCGATGATCTTGAAGGTGTCTTTCAACCTGGTTTATTCTATTCTATCCTATTATTTTTTTTTCATTTTTTTGTCAACCTGTCCAGATCTGTCTTTATGCTTACCACTTTTCCTTAGCGTTATACTGTCATAACCAGGTAGGAACTCTAGATAGTTTCTGAACATTCAATTACAATCTCTTTTTATCACAAGAAGGAATGTGGTATCTTTCACACATCAGTCAAGTTTTACATTGAAACTAGATAGGCTTCCCTGCCTATTGCTGTCATTGAGAGACTGAAATCTCACTCTTCTGATGTCACAGTATCACCAAGGTTGGAAGAGACCTCAAAGATCATGGAGTCCAATCTGTTGTCACAGACCTCATGACTAGACCATGGCACCAAGTGCCACGACCAGTCCCCTCTTGAACCCCTCCAGGGATGGTGACTCCACCACCTCCCTGGGCAGCCCATTCCAATGATGAATGACTCTCTCAGTGAAGAACTTTCTCCTCACCTTCAGCCTAAACCTCCCCTGGTGCATCTTGAGGGGCTGCTGATAGTTAGGGCACAACCTAATTTTCTACCTGTCTTTATTTGCAGCCTGTTCAAAGTATTTTCTTTTTTTATTTTGTTTGTTCATTTGTTTAATGTATGTGCCAATACTATCTTTTACCTGAATGTTTCTTTCTCTTGTATGTTTGGGGTGTTTTAAGTAACAGCACATTTTTGTGCCTGATTTATACTTTCTTTGATTTGTTGTTGTTGGTTTGTTTGGGTTTTTTTTTTTTGAGGGCAGTTAGTCTTCATGGATATAAGGCAAGCTTCTTTCACAGAATAGTCACGGAAAGATAGATGGTCATATTTTCAGTGGTGCAGGGTTTTGTTTTGAAAACAATGTACAAGAGTGGGTTTCAAGGGAGCTAGTGAGTTAACCCATAATGCTTAAAAGAAGCCTATTGTACAAAAATTTAAAAAGCAAAGTACTCTGTCATCTTAATAAAATGAAGCAGCAATCATGTAACTGTTCCTGCAGACCTATCATGCCAACTTTTTGACCACTTGATCTCAGACAAAGTGGACTTGGCAATGATAAAGTAAATCTATTTCGGTCATTAAAAAGAATCTTCTCTTCTCTTCTTTAATCTATGCAAGTCTGGGGAAAAAAAAAACCCACCAGTGTTAAATCAGCCTTTTCTTTAGATGACTTATAATTTTGATAAAGCAGCTGAAGTACTTTTTTAAATTTAGCAAAGCCTTTGTTCTTTCCAGTGAGCAGAATATTCACTTAATATTGAAAGATAGATTAAGAACAAATTATCTTGAATTTGAAAATGAATTTGCTGGAATTTCACAGAGAAATATTGCTATTCTTCCATTTCCCAAAGCAATTAACATAGTTTTGATGAGTCAACATTTACTGAGATAAAATACCCAACTCTGGAGTTCTCAGCACAGGAAAGACATGATAGATCTGTTGGAACAATTCCAGAGAAGGCCACAAAAATGATCTGAGGGCTGGAGCCCCTCTGCTGTGAGAACAGGCTGAGAGAGTTGGGGTTGTTCAGCATGGAGAAGCAAAGGCTCCAGGGAGAATTTATTGCAGCCTTTCTGTACTTAAAGGGGACAAGAAGAAAGATGAGGACAGACATTTTTATAGAGCCTGCTGCAATAGGACAAGGGATGATGGTTTTGAACTAAAAGAGGGACAATTTAGACCAGAGAAAAGGAAGAAATTTTTTAAGCTGAGGGTGTTTTAACATCAGCATAGGTTGCCTGGAGAGGTTCTAGACACCTCATCCCTGGAAACATTCCAGGTATGGTTGAATGGGGCTCTGAGCAACTTGGTCCTTTGAGGATGTCCTTACACACTACAGGCCAGTTGGACTAGGTGACCTTTAGAGGTCCCTTCCAACCCACATTATTCTATGATTCCTTATGTCAGCAGTTTCCAACCATATCTAAAACTGTATCTAACTTTTATGTAGTTTAGTAGTAAGACTGTAATTTTCCTCCTTAGTGCCCATTACATTATATACAATTCTAAAACTATTTTGTTTACTTTGGAGTAGAGTTAAACAAGCCCTGGAAATCAGAAAGGGTATGTTCCTCCATGAACCAATGTGCCACATCAGAGTATTAGCTTGGTTTTAAGCTGTACATATCTGGCAAAAAAAAAAAAAAAAAGAGGTTTGGGAAAGGCTTGCAAGAACAATTGCCAGAGAACTGAAGATAAATTGGCCTATGGCACTATTTACAGTATTTACAGTAAGTAAATAGTGAGTAGATAGTTTAGTCATAACAAATACTCCCACTCACACACAGTACACTGAAGGAAAAAAAAAAAGTGGAATATTTTTATAAGCATAACAAAATACAGAGAGGTGGGATAATCAGCCATACATCTTAATAAGGAATTAGAATTCTGACCTAATTCTTTCCTAGTAGGACTTTTTATTATCTTATAAATAACTTAAAGGTATAAGATATAGCAGTGAATAATATATTAACAGAAAAAACAAAATGCTCAGAGACTTCCAGCCACTACTGCTACCACTTTCTCAGGGAAAGACTGGAAGTGAGTGATATTAACATCAGTGCTCAGGTTCATTTTCTGGCTGGCTTAACTCTATTAAAGAACTGAGTCCAGGGATGGATAGGGTAGGTGAAAATAAAAACTGTGTTGCTGATATGTCTCTTGCTGTTTTTCACTGATGTCTTGGTGAGGGGAAGGAACTGCAGGTACAGCATAGGGCTGCAAGCTAAACTGAAGTTTTCTATTATCTTGGAAGTTTTGATAGGGCTTGCCCTAGTGACTGATTAAGTTTTGGTAACTCATTGTGACTTTCCATTGCAAGTGGACTGGAGGATTTAGACATACATTACAATCTTTCTCTTCATATTTTTGCAAGTAAGGGAATTCCAAACAAAGCTTCAGCTGCATGTGCTGGCATTATAGCCTGTAGTATGCTGTGATTTTCTGCATGTGCCCACTCGAAACACACTCGGAAAAAGAGACAAATTCTAACCAAATCTTTACATGATTAGTATCAAATTTACAGGGGTTCTTTTTTCTTAATAATCTAGTCATTCCATTCTTCAGGGGATATGGCATTTTCAAGGTGCCAAGGACTATCTTGACTTGAGTTTTGTATCCTTTAATTAGATCGAAACACCACTCTAAGCCTAGTCTAAAAACTGGACTGCAAGTGGTATCGCTGTCAGGGTCTGCTTACAGCAGCACTGATCCAAACTATTTCTTCTTGTTCTTTGCTTATTGTGATAGTGAACTAATGAGTTTACTCCTCTCTGTTCATACAGCTTGAAGTTGAGGTCACAGATGTAAGTGGGAAAACCATTGATGGTCCAGTCCGCCTGGATATTTCTGTTATTGATCAAAATGACAACAGGCCGATGTTCAAGGAAGGACCCTATGTTGGTCATGTCATGGAGGGATCCCCTACAGGTAAGTCCATGCTGATTATATTTCTATAAATAATGCATGAACAAGTTCTTTAATAATTATTATGATACTGCACAACTGATTTTACAGCTCATCAAACATTCCCCCTAATAAAGAGGTGTGAACAGCCCTTCAAGACAGCAGGCAACGATTTTTGAAAAGCAGCTATGTTTCTAAAGGATAAAAGGGGGGTTGGGGGAGAGAAATAACATAGTTTGGAATATTTGGGTACAACTATTTGAGACACACTCTTCTTGCAGATGAAGGCATTCAGCCTTCATTTTCTTCACCTGTCATCAGCTGTTGTGCAGCTCCATTTTGAGTTATTAAACAGCTGTTGCATTCCGCTACGGAGGTATCTACATGGCATTCATAAGTGGCACTTGTATGATCAGATTATCTATGAGTTAACTCTGATCCTGCTGAAAGAAATCTAAACCAGTAGAAACTCCAGTTAATATCAGCAGAGTGGCAATGATTTTTCTGAGGTCAGCGTTGTGGGTGATGTCTTTCTATGCATCATTGAACACAGGGCTTTATCCTCGTACACTTGAAGCTGTGAGTATAGAGAGAAGGTTCTGGCTGCACAGGCATGCTGAAATACTTTAAAATTAATATGGAATCAAGTATATGATATTTGGATGAATATTTAATAGTCATTGAAGCTTAATGTGGTGGCATGTGCTTTGTTTACTCTGAACAAGGAAAGGCATTACCTTTCACTTCCTTGTATTACATACTGATAGGACTAGAAGTAATTCCTTGTCCTTATTTTATTATTTATGTTGGTTTTAGAAATCCTATAACCTTTTTCGTTAGTTTTTCTTGTTCACATATAGCTGCCATTGTTTGCCATTGAAAACCATAGGGGTGAAATGCATTATGAGTGGCCTCTTTGTCATATTAGGAGGAGTTTTCAGGTAAATGTACATTTACCTTTTCTTGTGACAAGCATGTCATGAAACAGTTGATGGTCTTTTCATTGAAACAAGAAATGTCTTTTGTACTTGTGAGTATGGCTGCAAGGCAAATAGTAGCTCTTTTTTGTAGTACATTCTGAACTTATTTCAGATATAGATTGCTTATTCAGAATTCAAAAGAAACTTCCTTAGACTGCCCCACTTCTCATTCCCACTGTGCTGTAACTGAGAATATAGTGCTAACAAATGTCAGGGATTCCTTTGCTCAGTCAATAGTACGTAGCAGAGTGTGACTATCTGATTTTTTCTTTACTACATTTTAATTTCAACTACAGCATCTTCAGATTATGCCCACCTAGATACACACCCCTAGACCACATAGTAGGATGATGTAGTACATTCACAGCCCCTAAATCCTATGTTTCAGTAAAAGGAAGCTGTGCCAAACAGCACAAACTCAACACTGTTTAAGCTTTAATCCTGCTGGTAATATATGAGCTTTGGATATGAGCTGAGAGTTCCTGCAGGTTTTTCAGTGGCCTCATCTCTTTCCACTACAGCAGAAAATTAACCTCTTATGTACCGTGTGCCCTTCATAAGCAATGTTTAGTCTCATGTTTGTCTTTGTTAATTCCACATTATAAGACAACATTTATCTGTTATCTGCTATATGATCTTTATTCAAACTATATGCAGTTTCTTTTCTCTGTCAAAGATTATTTTATTTTAATGTTATTTTATTTTTTACTGGCAGTTTTGCTCAGCTATAAACTGTTTGCTTTTCCTTTTTTTTTTTTCTTTTCACTCCTTGTATTGAAGATTATGCTTCTGATTCAGTGGACATGTTTCTCAATCCAATTTGCAGTGAATTATCCTGTAATTCTTTTCATCAGTTTTCTCTTGCTGCACTTTGCTGTTTATGCTTGTAGCATTTGGCTTTTTGATTGTCTTCCCTGTTAGCCCAAAGTTTGAATAATTTTTCTCAGCTTTATCTTTTTCTTATCCTCTCCCTCCTTCCCCCTAGGTATTCATCCTATTAAACTTCATAACCTCATTTTCCTGGTGTCAAGAACACCAATACTTGCAAAATTATTTTGTGCAATGTGAACCTGTAGAATCAGCATTAGCTAGAATCTGTCATAAGTCTCTATGCAGATGGCATCCAGTCAACCAGGATTTCATGGTGTTTACATTTGTTTTCCACAGTTCTTCAAATTTTGTAGCATATATCTTAAAATTATTCATCAAGTTGTACTGTTTTGCTGATCCAAATCAATAGTTGCATTGCACAGGCTGATAGAAATCTCAGTGTGCCAGTATTTGCTTGTATGATTCCTGATTCCTCCTTTTTGTATTGCAGTTGTATTGGTTTGAGTATTTTTCAAGTTCCAAAAGTAAGGCTTTGCATTATATGCCAAACATTCTTATCACAAACACTTTCCTTCAAGTTCTGAATCAAACCCATTCACTCAAACAGTCTTCTGCTGAAAAGTAAATAATGCTCATATTGTATTTTGGCTTTAGCTTCACCATCGCTGGGCCAAAGGGTAAAGGTCCATGGATTCCAACAACACAATGAGGAGAGGTATATAATTATGTAGGGAAAAATATAGATATACTGGACTGTGAAACTTGCCTTGAGGCCTTGTTAAGGGATTCAGTTGATATTGTTATCCTACTTTAAATTATTCATTGCTGCATTCCTATGTATTTTCCTGTAGGGTTAAAATTTTAGTAGACAAAACTGCAATGGAATTTTCCAGTGACTTTCCACTTATTGACTTTAAAATTGCACTTACACATTGTCTATTGTTCATCAGAAATATCAGAGTTTTACTGATGAACCTTGGTGAATGTTTATATTGTACTTCCTTTAGATTGCTGTAAGACATGTTCTCGCTATTTATTGTTATCCAAAATGACTTTTCCCCCAGTTCTTTAATTAGAGAAAGTGAGAAGTTACAGTGAAATGTGTCAAGCACCTTTTAAGGACCCTCCTCTATGTACCATTTGAGATAGGTGCAAACAGAAGAAACCAAAACAAACCATGGAGATATTGTGTAATTTTGAGTTTATTTAATCTGCCTATGAATAATTAAAGACTCCTTTGTGCATAGTCCAATCAGGATGTGTTTTAGCGGTTTTAATATGTTTTCTGTCTTACTTAGGCCATTCACTTCTTTTAAGTGGTGATTTTTGAACTCACTAAACATCACTGGTTACTTGGACATCTACAATTTGTGTGCTAATGCTTTACTAAAGAGGCAAATAACTGGACATAATTACTTGCATATGCATTACCTGAATAAATATTCATTTGAATTTCAAAGTAGGACTTGCCAGAGCTCATAATTAATGATAAAAATATGTGAACAATAGGTGATATAGTAATGTATTTCTTTCCTGATAAATCTTTCCTGGAGCAATTTGGTGATATAGTTAGCTGCAGTTAATTAGCTGTTTGCATGGAAAATTGTTATCTGACTGGAAATAGCCCAGAGACAAATTCTAACAAAAGTGTACTAAAAGGTATGCTTAAAGTGACTGTGGAAGTTTTCAGACTTCTATTAGAAAGTGTTTTCCTGGACAAACTGCAAACTTGGAGGATTGTTTTTTATTTTAAAGACCAGTAGAAAAATAGCTTGTGACTTAAAAAAAAAAAAAAAAAATTATCTATAAAGTTTCTAATTTCTGTGTGAGACTAAAGTCAGTGCCTATATACCAGGTAAATAATATCAGAGCCTGATCCAATATCACTTACAGCAGTTTTTCTACTTCCTGTAACGGGGTTGGTGCTAACTGTGCTGCAGATTTCTCACATTTGTGTTTTCTAAGCTATGTCACAGCTTTTTTGCTATGCATCTCTGATCTATCCAGCTACCAACTCTGAGGTTTAGGATCTGTGTCCTGCTGCAAACTTACTTCAGTATTATGAGAGTGACTGCAATCTTATGGATTACATAGGCAGCCAGAACCATTTGGATGTCTCACTATTTAAAGGTTTCAAAGTGAAGGGTGGTTAAATGAACTTGGCAGCTATCTCATTTCATTTGCTGGAGGCATTTAACAGAAATTATTTTAAACACATTTTACACTATGTGACTGTACAATATGCTTCAAGCCCAGTGGGGTAAAATCTTAACTTCAGTGGTTGGGAAAATTGCTCTAGAATTATATATTTGAAATTAACTTGTTTTCCATGATGCAAATAGCCTGAATACCTTGCATTCCAGCCATGGAGCCCAAAGCAGAACTGCTAGGTGTCTATAAATCGTTGTTAGAAATGCAGGGACATTTGAAGACATTTGGAGAGGGAACAGAAGGAATTAAGCAGAGTAGCCTAGAGGTTTGTTCAGTATCATAAAATAATTTATAAGGATGGATAAAGCTTGAGGAAGAGTCCGAAGAACTGAGTATTATTGATAGCTGTGCTTGGTATGATAGTGTGTGCCTGTGATTCAGATAAGTGAAAAAAGTCTCAAAAGATGGTGCACTCTTATAAAAAACAACCTGAGAGGATGGAGTTTTTTAATACTTAACCTAACAGTAACAAGAAGATTAGTGCACAAATGAAGGTAAATGAGACTGGATATGATCAATGAGAATCAAAGGTACCAGTAAAGGTGAAGCAGGCTCACCTACAAAAGTAACACAGATGTATGTCGATCATGTATAAGGCACCTTTGTCTGATATGGACGTGTTGTCATCTTGGGTATATTTCAAATATTATGGCAATATTTTTTCTGGACTTTAGGTTTTGTTCCTTGTAATCCCTGAAGGCTTCTGGAATAGGAATCCAAGGCTGTAAAATGATACTGAATTTGGTGAATCCTCCAAGCCAAGTTCTTCATTTTGACTTACAAATCCAATAACATGGAGGAAAATATGAAGGTGCTTTTAAGAGTTTTCCTTTAACCAAAAAGATTAATATTAAAAAAATATATATACCCATACACACACACACACACATATATATATATCACAAAGACTTTTCACAAAGATTTGTTTGAAGAGAATAAGAAAAGGATATTGTTTCTTTTTATCTAGGTAAAGGTAACATCTGGACTCTGATTTTGTCTGCATCAATGTTAAGTTGACATTTCATATTTTTTCTGTCATGAAAGTTACTGTGTTCTTCACACACATGCATTGGTTCATGTGGGGTTGTTTTGGTCATTGCACATATTTCTAAAATGAGAATATACTTCCTGGAATATTCAGTTGGAGGGGTAGTTCAGGATACTAAATCTTAAACAGCATAGAAAACCAAAATTGTGTCAACATCAATACCCCTTCAGAGCAAGCATGAATCATCATTTGATGGTCTAGGTCTGAAGGAAAACATGGGCTGCATATATTTATTGTGCTTATGGCTCACACTGTGCTGAATTTTACTCAGAGTATGATGGGGAGATTTAGAAAGCTTTCAGGAGTTCCACGCTAACAATCCACAACTGGTTTAGTGGAATACAACTGTGGTATGAAACTATTTCACTAAGCAAAATGCTGCCTAAGGAAAGTAGTCTGGGATAAAGACTTGAAAAGCAGTTTGAGTGTAGATAGAGTTCATGACCATAATGAGAATAAAATACGGAATGTTGGAATAAGGATTGCAGAAAAAATATAATTGCAGCAAACTGGTACATTTTGATGGGTGCTAAAGTGTAGTTTTTCAATAAAGACACATGCTGGAAACACTGCTGACACTAATGATGCCCCAAAACAATGCAAAACATGAGTTCAAGACAGGAGCGGAAATGGCTTTCTGCTTACGGTGTATAAGGAAAACAAATACTTAAGAATGTTTTTTGACATTTATTTTAATAAGAGAAGTATGCTGAACTCTTTGGGGTATTTGTCTTTTAAAAAAAATAATAACATTACCACTGGGTTTACATAGAAAAATAAGACATTTTGTAAATTTTGTAAAAACTTAGTATGAGAATAATGTGGTAATACTGATGCATTCTAGTACCAGAGAGTAAACTACTGCAGTCTGTGAATTTTAATTATAGCCATCTTACTGCCTCATAAATTAGACTAGACTATACTAGACTAGACTAGACTAGAATAAACCAGGTTGGAAGAGACCTTCAAGATCATCCAACACCGCCTAATCAACTAAACCATGCAACCAAGCACCCTATCAAGTCTCCTCCTGAACACCTCCAGTGATGGTGCCTCCACCACCTCCCCAGGCAGCCCATTCCAATGGGCAATCACTCTCTCTGTGTAGAACTTCCTCCTAACCTCCAGCCTAAACCTCCCCATGTGCAGCTTGAGACTGTGTCCTCTTGTTTTGGTGCTGGTTGCCTGGGAGAAGAGACCAACCTCTGCCTGTCTACAACCTCCCTTGAGGTAGTTGTAGAGAGCAATAAGGTCACCCCTGAGTCTCCTTTTCTCCAGGCTAAGCAACCCCAGCTCCCTCAGTCCCTCCTTAAATCCTTAAGCACCTGCCTGATTGACCCTGACTCAGTCCCGACTGTGTGGGCATGATCTGCTAACCTTGAGGAACATATTTCATCCATCTTTTATTTATTATGCTGGTATGATCCAAATCACTTTGTTTTTTCTCTTGAGATTCCATCCTGATGTTATTTGTTCTTTTTGTTTAAACAAACAAATAAAACTTGTAAATCGATGGGTTTTAGATTTATATCCTATGTGTAAAACAGAGCTCTAACTAAAAGAATGGTTGAAAATTTAAGTACTCATGACAACCACTCTTATGGATAGTACTTTAGCATTTGTTAAGACCTATCAATTTATTTTAAGTTTCTACCTCTTGGCTGCTAAAGGTTTGCAGTGAGTGAGCTCATTATTTCATAGGAAAATGTTCTTCCTTTTTTTTTTTTTTTTAAATCATCATCAGAAAACATAGACCTCCAAAGCTGAAATGTCTCAAGATAATCTCCATATCATATCTTTGAATGTTTTTTTGATTCAGAGCAATGCCCATTGTGGCAATACTTTGATTTTAAAGGAGGGTTGAAATGTCAAATGTTACACATTTCACTATGAAACTTATTTCTATCAGCTGTTATGGAAAACAGGAGTATAAATGGGTTCAAGGACTGTGATAAATCCAGGGAGAAAAATTCATCAGCACCTTGTTCTTTTCAGCATAATAGTACTTACAGAGACTGTGGCCTAGGAAGCCTCTAAGTTAAAGGAAGCAAGCAAGCACAGAAAAACCTGTCTTGGGAAAAGCAAACCATTTTCACATACTCTTCCTAGTTCTTCACTGCTGGAGATGAGATACTGGGCTTGGGTATAACTCAGCATAGCAGTTCTTCTGTGTACAAACGTTCCTAGTTTTCTGCATACTTTAAAAGCTGTTGATGGCAACCTTTCAGCAATCTCTTCTTAAAACTAATCATCTGCATCTGACAAAGTGCATTCACTCTCTTGATTTTTTTTATTTTTTGTGATCTAGTCTGCATATGTAAGGGCTGTGTACTACTTAGAAACCTCTGTAATGTCTATATTTTAATTTTCAAACAGAACCAGTTGGCTGATGATGCACAGCTGCTTTGTAGAACACAGTAGGAAGTTATGCTCAAAACAGCGTGGGATAAAATATAGCTGTATATGGATCTGTGTATTTTATTTATATATATATGAGATATGAATATATTACAGAGAGATGAACATATACAGACATACAAATTCTTATCTAATCCTTTAGTTGGGCTTAGGGGTCTTAACAGGTTCTAGTAACTGTGTATGTACATGATGTAAAGAAAAGATATATATTTATTACTGAAGTATTTTGTTTTGGCAAAGATGTGTAGTCTAGTCTGCCTATGTCTTTTTCAAGAAGTTGAGAGGAATAAGTTATTAAAATATTATTCAGTAATTAGCAGGGGTCCAGCTATGCAAGCATAGTTAAACCAGTACATTCTGAGCAAATTAAAATAATCTCATGTGTAGCAATTAGCAGTTCACTCGAAAGGAGTATGTGATATGAGTGTCTGAAATCAGGAGACTGCAGTTCACTCCAGGATTCAATTACTCTTGATTTTTCAGTAGAAATAGGTTAGTCTCAGAACAGGCTCCAGATCAGCTTAGGTGCACAGGTCAGAATTACTGGCCTCTTTGTGAGGATGAGAAATGATGAGCCACCCTGTAATTCAGCCCCAGTCTGAAAATTCCTTTTGACTTTGTTCTTTTTATTGCACAGCTGCTGTGATTGCTCACTGTCCCTCCTGCTAAAATGAGTTTTCACCTCCTACCTCCTATTCTGAAGGTACACAAAATTAAATACCAAAACTAGTCTTATGACCAGATCAGCCTTAATGCTTAATGTTAAAGGTTATAAAAGCATTATGGTCTTTGTCTTGGACATTTCATGCTTCCGTGAACAGGGCAGTGAAAGCAATGATAGTTCTTTCTAATCTTTTTACATTAATGGCCAGGTTCATGAAATTAAAATCAGCATATTTCTTAACTAAAGAACAAATGATTTATTTATTTTTAATGCTGGAGTCCTTGATGGGTACTGAAAAACAAGGTCTCAAGTGAGTTTGTGCAGTTCAGTAAGTAATTATTTGCAAAAGCGAAATGTATGCATTAATGAATTTATCAGTGGCTTTTGCACCTGTTGTTGCATCTGCTTCTGTCCTCTCAGAAAAGAGAAAGATGAGCTTTACAGGTTCAGGCAGTTTGGACACATGAGGCAGTCTCATCCATATAATCAATAATTGAAAGATATTGGAGTGCCAGGAAAACATTACCTGAAGAAATGCATTGCTGTGTGGCATACTACAGAGGTGGGTACTGTATTCCTCCTGATAAGCTTTATTAGTGGTATAAAATCTTGGTTTGTATTGATATACTTCTAAATTACCATTTCTGGAGATTGGGCTCTCATCACCTCTTTGCAGGCCAGAAGACCTGCAGGTTCTACATGGAGTTGTGCTTTTAGTCAGTGGACTGTCAGCATCCACACCACTATATTTCATTCAAGCCTTTTAAAGTGCATGAAAAGGGTGATAAATCCTTACAGCTTGCAATCATGCACCATACATTTATTACATGATTTGGAGACTGATGGCAGTAGATACAGTAGTTGAAATCCTACTCCCCCTTCCTTGTCCTCTTACTCAACCGGACGTAAATCCTGGAATAGTGTTACCAGATATTATAACAGTAAGACATCATTTCCTTTGACAGTATCACTCTGGTGTGGCCACTGCTCCAAGTGCTAAATGGAAAAAAGCCTATAAATTGTCCATGCAGGCAGGATTTGTTAGCCCATAGTATGGAATGCCAGGATCAGTCAATAGGCAGATCCATACTGCCTTTATTGTGAAAGAGATGCATAGCTGTTTGGTTTTGGGTTTATTTTGGTTTTGTGTGTTTGGTTTGGTTTGGGGTTTTTGTTTGTTGTTTTGTTTGTTGTTTGGTTGTTTTTTTTTTATATTTGCCTACCATTTCTCCTTTTATTTCCTGCCCTCAGTCTTTCTTTTCACACCATCAAATACAGTGTTTGGGATTTAAATTGCAGTCAGTGGTCTGACAAATGCTAAGGATTGCTCTATGTTACATCTGCAAGACTGAAAACTTTTGTGACAGGATAGGAAATCTTAGTGAGAATGATTGAACAGTATAAAAGGAAACAGAAGAATTGTGGCCTTCCAGTATCTGAAGAGGGCCCACAGGAAGGCTGGGGAGGGACTTCTCAGGATATCAGGTAGTGATAGGACTAGGAGGAATGGAATGAAGCTGGAGGTGGGGAGATTCAGGCTGGACGTGAGGAAGAGGTTCTTCGCCATGAGAGTGGTGAAGCCCTGGAATGGGTTGTCCAGGGAGGTGGTTGAGGCCCCGTCCCTGGAGGTGTTTAAGACCAGGCTGGATGAGGCTTTGGCCAGCCTGATCTAGTGCAGGGTGTCCCTGCCCATGGCAGGGGGTTGGAACTAGATGATCCTTGTGGTCCCTTCCAACCCTGGCTGATACTATGATACTAATGATAGGTAAACTGTTCTTTTATAATATGGTAAGTGTTGTGGGTTTTTTTCTTACTAGAAATATTTAAAATAGTTCACTTGGCTTACACAGGTTGAACAAAACTTTTAGAAAATGTAACCCCTTAATTTAATAATTCAAATTGTCTTTTAAGTACAGAAAATGCCTGCCATTGCAAGGAGATATTTGTTTGTACTCATAGCTGCACAAAGTGCAAGCATGTTTCTGTGTAGCAGCTTTCCATAGCTGTCCACCAAAAAATAGATGGGGAACTGCATTTAGTTTAAAATGTCAAGTCCTGTTAGTGAGCAAAACTAACATGTTTTCAAACAAGTAAGAAAAAAGATTTTGTGGTGGGATTTTTTGTGTGTGTTTTTTGTTTGGTTGGTTGGTTTGGTTTTGGGTTTTTGTTTGTTTTGTTTTGTTTTTAAATGACAGACTATGAAGATAATATAGTTCTGGACCTCTGGACAGAATAAACACAAATTTCAGAAGGGTATCTGCATCTCAGCTGAATACTATCCAAGACTTAAACATTTTAATTCACTCTCTGAAGTTTCTTTTATATTATGTTGCATGAACCGTTAATTAATGGCATTGATTTTTGTAGTTTGAATTCTTCAGCACCTGCAGCACCTTTGCTAGGAAGCTTCATAACTAAGTACTTCTACCCAAAGCGCCTTCAGTAAATTCTCTGAATCAGCACCCAGGTAGCTCTTCAAAAAGTTATCCTCTGGGGTAGAGCACCAATTATAAAAATGCAATCACAGCAGTTGCATGATATTAAAATAAAACTTATGCAGTAGCTTGTAATAGCAAATCAAACTATTAAACAATACAGAGGTGTTTTTTTTTTTCTATATGCAAGAATAGGTTCTTACTCCCACAGGCTATTGAAGTGCTACAGTCAGAAGAATTGTAAACGTTTGCAGGATTGCACCGGTTTTGAGCAAGCCCTGGAATGAAGCCAGGGTGAATGTAAGATGAGGAAGCATCCTGCTGATATGTTTCCAATGAACTTTGGATTCTTCCACTAAGAGACAATAGTTTATTGTTTCAAGTCAGAAAAATGGTATTGAGGTACTTGGTATCCTTGACCTACATTACACTTGGATATAGTAACACAAGTACCAGCAAGAACCAAATAAAAGTAGTTAAGGTTTTCATCTGTTAAATTCTGCAATAGTGACAGGAATAACATCAAGGACTACTCAGACAAGTGCTATTGGAGAAAGAGCTCACATGCTAAAACCGCTGTGAGAAATTCTCATAGTTAAAGAGCTGACAGATATTGAATGAGTAGTTGTATAAACCACAACATATAACTAATACTAAAAGAATGTTCTTAAGTTAAAGGAGGTGTTCTGAAATACTGAAATGTCTATGGGGTAGTCACTGCCTATTGATCACTGATCTGCATGAGCAACCTATGTAATGTTAGTAAAACAAACATTAGTATAGCAATCAAAGTTTATGATAAATTTAACAAAGGTGTGAAGGGCAGTACTCTTCTTATGTCAACTCTTTGTGCAGATGGGATAACAGGCCCCCAATCTGGTTGGCTAGAACTTGGCATAGGAACTCAGTTCCCATCTGTAGCAGAGAGAGACCATAGCTCTGGGAAACAATAACAAAGCAAAAGGCACATCAGCATTTTTTAACTGACAGTGTAATGGATCATGAAATTGCATACATTACTGTTTGGACACACTTACAAGCATTGTTTTTTAAACTTCTTTTTAAATTTAAACAGTTTTCCTTCTGGATTTTAAGCTGTACTCTGTCAGAGATTCTGGTAAGAAAATACTACAGCACTCAATTAAAAGACAAAAAGATAGACATGCCTCTTGGGCTTGTTGTAATCTTGCTTATTTGGCAGTTTAATTTTGGGAGGTGACACTTTCTGCAGGCTTGGTCTATGCTGCAGGCTTACTAAATAAGAGCTAAAGAATTAAACATTTGATCGTATTTTCTTAGCCAGAGAAAAAAGTTAACAGTATAGTTTTTTCCTTTCCAATTTCATATTTTGAAGGCTTGCCTTTGCTAGTTAAGATAACATAGTTTATCCATCCTTTGGGCTCTTATTTTCTTATTGCTACAGCTGTAGCCAAGGAGGTTGAAATGATCAGCTTCAGGCTTCATCGCTATTGAATAAAGTTTTAGCTCATTTCTCTCTTTTATCTTTTTTTTCCCTTCAAACTGAAGAATCCTTTTGAAAGCAAGCAAGCAAGTTTTCCCTTGTCCCTGGTTTCCAGATTACAGTTTGTCAGTTGTTTTGTATAGGGGAAGGACATAAAAATCCAAAATGTTTTCCTCAGACACTGTACAGAATAAAACAGCAGTTGTAGTATTGTTAGCGTACACTACAGACCAGTGTGACCGGGTGAATTTGTCCTGTGCTCAGAGGAGCTCCTCACAGAGACATTCAGAACTGCTGTTTTTACCACCTCCTATCATGTTTGGGAACCGTTTGCCAAGGAATCTTTGTTCTGTGTGGTTTGTTGCTGATTGTAGACATCTCTTTACTAAATGAAATGAAATAAACTTGTCTGATAAAGGCAAGGGGATTTTTTTCTCACACCTCATCCAGGGAGAGATGCTGTACGGCACTGACTGTATCAGGGAGTTTCTCCGTTCCCATCATGATTCTATATTAAATATACTGTTGCATAAATATTTATATTGTATTTTCTCATGACTGGCACATCCTTGTATTACTTTAGTCTGTCCTGAGGGTTTTAAACAATATGTGCTAGAGTAGAGGAAAGATTTCTTCCTTAACATACCTATTTTAGAATTTTCATAAGTGTCTCTGTGAGGAGAGGTCGTGATGAAGATGCTTAAATACTGCTAAATTTTCTTGGAATGCAGCAGCCAAAAAAAGTGGAATTAATTAAGAGAAACTGAATGAAGTAAAGGTTTCATTGTCATTGTAGCTGATTGCAATGTATAAATTGTTTTCTTTTGCAAATCCTGGTATACCTTGGCTGTAGACTAAGGTCCAGGAATTACAACCTGTTGAATGCTAAGTAGCTGGTGTGGACCAATATTAATGGGGGTCTGTAGAGCAGTCTCATTATTGCTAGCCAAAGGGAAAAGAGAAGGGTATTTCATGGTTTGCTACTCTGCCTAGGGATACCAAATTTACATATGGCCTAAAACTGCAGATCAGAGCTAATCTCCATGATCATTATAGCTTGAAGAAAGGTTTAATATTCAGGATTTTCTGAAGTTTTTTCTAAACAAAAACAGGCTACAGGAAAGTGGGCCATTGGCAAGCCAGGGGTGTGTGCTTCTGCCAGGAATTTTAATGTTGGTGCTAAGAAACAAGGACTTGTGCCCCAATAAATCTTTTTTGCAGCTTTGTTCTCCAATATTTGCTTAGTTTATTTTGTTTTGTTAAGTCTGTACCAAAGTACACTTTTTCTCCAGACCTATCTGACAGGTCTTCAGAGTACAAGAGATAGTGGGAAATGGCTGCTTGACAGAGTTGTGATTGCCATGGGGTGTCATTAAAGTCTCCTCTCCTTGAGAGTTTCCCTGGTGGAATACATGACTGTGCAGTTGATACGGTCATTTTAATTTCCATTAGCGTGTGGAACAAAGGGGTACAAAGCTTTGCAGGGGTGGGTAATCCTCATTTCTGCTCACATTTGATTTTAAAGTGTGTAAATTAATTACCAGCTTTTGTGTTTCTTTCTTTATTATTCTGGACCAAAACTAACTGTGAGTTGAAGGTAATGGGCCAGCTGAGAAGTGTACTTGCTTACCAGCTCTGCCTGCTGTATCCCCAGAATTCTAAAATGTGTCAAACTTCTAGGAGAATTAGAATCAGTTGGTTTACTCCTAAATGACTGAAGGGCAAATGGCAAGATTTAGTCTGTGGGTCCATTTAGGATTCATTTATAGACGCATTTAGAGATCCCCTGCAGACATGGTACAACTTGTGCCATTTGCTTGGCGTTTGCTCTTATACGTTAGCTAAAATGCATCTTTCTCAAGGATGTGATTGCTTTACACTGCAAAAGTGGAGATACAGGAAACGAAAGTTCTGATCAAAAATTGCAATTAAATGCTTTTTCCAGTTTAAAATAACTTCTTAAGGAAAGAAGATGGCAATAAATGTTATTTTTTATATTTTCTTTTCCTAATGGCAATAAACAGCAAAAACTCACTCCCCTCTACTGTTCACTCACCACGGTGTGGAGGGACTATAACTTAAGTGCTTGTAATGACTGAGAGCTGTCAGGAGGATTTAATGGAGGGCCTCTTCTGACCACTATGTTTGTACAGTTCTGAGAGAAGTTTTGTGGCTTCCTTCTGATCTCTTTATAGTATTTTTTTGTTTTCCCTTGGCTGACTCAATCTAGGATGCTTACACCTTACACTATAGCACCTTGTCTCATCTTTCTGACTCTGTGTTGCTTCTCTCGTGGAGCTTGTTGAGGAATAATCACAAAGTGCTTCTGAGATAGAAAGGCTCAGGCATAAGTATGTACGAGTCAGGAATTAAAATTATTTACTTACAGCATTGTTGATCTCTTTTGCATCTCATATGCCATGTATTTTCTCATGTACTAAACTGCAAACCCCAAAAGATGCATTTTTTAGCTGGAGTTTTGTCTAATTTATTTTTTAAAGAGTACAAAATTCTGCGCTATCTAAATATGTGTGACAAATGCTGAAAAGTGGATGTATTCAGTGACTTTGGAACTCTCAGCTTTGATGTAAATTGTAACCTTGTCAGTAATATCTATGCCATAGTAAGAATTCTAGTGCCCGTAGGCTGCCAAGAAATGCACATTTCCATGTGTTGGTAGATGGCACTTTTTGAAATGCATGCTTGCTCACAGATACACATATGCTGGTCCTTTTGTTACCTTTGGGAGTGGATCCCATGCAAGCTGGGATGAGATAGCGGTTACCAATTTTTATGAGGTACGCTGAGCACCTCTAGCTTTCTATTTTTGCTTTTAAGGATATCACTTGAGTGTTTCAGAGCAGTCTGGGAGACCACTGGTATAGGATACGGAAGTTGTTACTCCTAGTTTTGACTTTCTGAGTTAATTTTCAAGAATCTAAGTTCTCGTTTTCTAATTAATTTTTCTTTGCACGGTTGGAAATGACAGCCACTGTTGGTAACTGCAAGTTGCTATGGAGATTTTTTCTGTAGGCTTTAAAAGGTGAATGATGCTGTTTAGATGTACTCATCATGTACCTGGTGAGTGTATATATATTGACATCTTCATTTATAAATTCCTACTGTGTGGTTGAGATTTAGTGTTCCTTATCGATAAATAAAATGTCTCTTGTTCTAAATTATGAAGATTCCTTTCACTGAAGATTCCTTTCAGACCCAGACAAATAATTCTGCATTATCTGTGTCAGTTTTTACATTTATTATGAAGCATGAAAGTGACCCATTGCAGGTCACACACATTCATTTAGGGATATTAACAGAAGAGGTCAACTAAAAGCATCAACTGTGTGCAGGTGTAATAGAAAACAGGTAGTTAAATTTGGCCCCTCTGGAGTTTGGAGTGCATTTTCTCTATTGACTACCTCACTATATAATGCATGTGTAAATTGCCATGCATTTGACAACAAACACAAGTGGTAAAACACTTAGGGAGGAGTTTTTAGCTTTTAAGTGAGGTCAAGCTGTGACATGTCATTTGGAATGAGTAACTGTAAAGGATGATTTAGTCCATATAGAATCACAGAATAATGAAGGACAAAGGGCCTCTGGAACCAGTTTGCTCCAGGCCCTCTTTCAAAGCAGGACCCAATTCGTAGTTAGATTATTGTAAAGACTGTAATGGAAAAGTTTGAGGACATAGAAACAGTTTAAACCAGATTCTCCAAATAGTTTCAGAAAAGCACACCTTATTTTTTTTATTCATACAGCTTATTTAGACAGAATAAAGGCCACCAAAGAACCACAAGGATCCTCAGTATTCCTAGTCAGATTTTGAAAGAATGTTTGATTTGACCACGTTCATGAGCTCCTTTGCTCATAAAAGCTAGTGTTAAGAGGTTCCTACTGTTAATGGAGCTGGGAGGCAGATGCATTTCATTGACAAAATCTGTCCTTCTGCCACAGGTCAGCAAAGAGCCTGTGCAGTATTTAAACTTCTGGAGAAGTTTTCTTTTAAAAGATCAAATGAGCTCTGGGGTTTTTGCTCTGTGGTGAGATGAAGACACTCTAACCTCCTCCCTTATGTTCTAAAATTACTGTTAATCAGATGCTATTCATTAATTCCCATTTAGTCATCCTGGAAATTCAGTGCACTGTGAGGAAACATGAATATTTCCCATAGAGAGCTGCAAGTTAATCCATACTTTTCTTATAAATTCAGTTCTACAAGCAAGAGAATACATCAGAAAAAACTACTTCCCACACTTCAAAGTTGCAGGAAATATATTTCAAATACTACCTGAATTTGACAGGACACTAAAGAAATAAATTGATTTTAATACTCTAGTTTATTAGTTCATTTTAGTATCCTGATTTTGAGGTCAAACTCTAGATTTACAAAGCTAAATGTGATAAATACAGAGCTAAATGTGATAAATAACACTGCCTGATGATTTCACATACTAGGCAAGCCATAAATTTAAGAGTGTGTGTAAGGCCCTATTGTTAAATGTCTTGGGTATATACTTTATGTTCATTAAGGAATGCAAGCAAACCAGTGTGTGAAGCCTTTCACATGCTGCAGTTTCTCTTGGTGCCTAGGAGTTCACATACCATGTGCAACTGCTTGGCAGGATGGTCAGCTGTGTTTGAAACAAGCTGCCTCAGGTCCATGGTAGGAATGGAAGTTGTCAGTAGAATGATGGAAGCCAATGAGATTGACAATAAAACCTTGCTTTCTTGTTTGGTTTTGTTTTGTCTGGGTTTTGTTTCTTTGTTTTTGACTCCTATACACCTATGCAGGGGAGGGGATGTGGGGAGAAAGTACATTTTAAAGCTGAAAGAAGTCAGTGCATTGTACTGGTTTCAAAGAGAGTTTTCTGTTAGGAGTAACTTTATGAACCCAGTGGTGGAAAAGAAATATTTAACGCTGCAGTCTTCAAGAGAATATTTAATATTCAACTCATACTTTACCATTCCTATCTGTGTCTTAAAAAAGCATTCCTCGATATATGGAGGAAAAAAAGTTTCATTGTTTCTCTGCTATCAATCATGTTACCCTATGGATGGAAACCATAAGCCGCTGAGATTTGTAAACCAAAATGCATTTGGGAGAGCTCCAGTGAAGATTAGTTCCAAATCTTTAGCAATGAAAGTAAAGGTCTATAGAAGAGGGATCATTGAAGGACAGTTAAGTAGTTCTAGGAGAGTGTTCTGAGTTTTTAAAAGTTCATCTTATATTTTGTTATATTAATGCATATCAACCCTTCTGAGAACCTTTCTAGAGTCATGCAATAGCTGCAGTGTTAAAAGTAATTAAATATGTACTGACCAGAATTCCTTAGACCTACCTAAAGGCTACATGAATACTTACATTATGTAAATTGTTTGTTAAATGCTGAATAATGATGAAACTAGTATTTATAGCTTTTAATACAGAGACCATGCAGAATTCTGCTAAAATCTATAGAAATTAATAATTCCTTTTAATTATTAGAGGAAGATGGAATATTTATATGTGATATTATGCGAGTTAATAATGCTTTTTGCTTTTTCAAAGCAGTTGCTAAACTCTCAGTGATTGTGTTGGCACACAGTGATTGTGTTGCTGCTCTAACAGAAGCAATAGTGAGACATAAAGGCTGCTGAGAAAAGTTTGGGGTTAATTTTTCTTTTAACATTTATTTCAATCCATGGGGAATTCTGCTGCAAACTCAATACTCTGAAGTTCCATTTGAAAAATCTTTCAAAATTTGCATCAGACTTCCAAGTACAGATAATGTTAAAAATAATCAAACAGTAATAATAACAGTAACAACAACAACAATAGTAACAACAACAAAGCAAGAATTTTAAATATGGAAGATCCTGCATCAATGTACCTCTGCAACCAGCTTCAGAATAAGACAGGGAAATCAATATAGCTGTGAATCAGGAAGATTTAATGAGTGCAATGTGTATTATAGCTTGGTCCTCTACTGCTCTCTAGAGGGAAGAAACAGATGTCTCCAAAGGGTGGTTTATCCTCCAGTGAACTAGTGTGAGCCATGAAAACTATGTCTAGTCATCAATAAACCAAATGTCACCCTGGATATCTAAATGTCATTAAACTGGATGTCATCAGGGTAAAAGAGGCAACTCCTCAAGTCAGATCATGAGATTAGCTTTCACTGTCTAGATGTCTGTGACATGCATTCAGTAAAGGTGAGCACTTCTAAATCATATGCTACTGCATCACAGATACCTAATTCTAGTAATGATCATATTGTGCTACAGAAAAGTGAAACAAAAGAATGGACAAGATGAAGTTCTCTTTGCTCCTGGTTCATCTTTGGTTTGCTCATTTGTTTGCTTGTTTTACTGTTGTTAGTGGAAGCTGTGATCAGTCATGACACACTGCGTACACAGCAGGCAGGATCTCAAATTTGCAGTTTTGGCACAATTAAACTTTGCACTTTTTTAATCGAAGTTGAGGGCTAATTTTAACTTAAAACATGAGGGGAAAGAGAGAAACAAATATTCTTCCTTTTTTGAATGACAGGTCTGGGTTTAGAACATTATATTTATAAAGTATATTTTAAAACTTGAGAGGGAAAAAAAGTCAATGTTGTTTTATTTCACTTATGAATCTATTTTAATTCTTTTATTTCATTAGTTTTCAATACAACTTTTTTGTTTCACCAATGACAACACATCCTGCAGTTGCCTGCATCTCTGATTTTAAGCAGATCAGATTTGGGTTGCATTTTACCTTTTGAAAATAAACAACTATGTTAAAAGGCATGAATGTTCCTACCATTAAAAAAAAATCAATTCAAAAATCACCCAATTCTGCAATGAAAAGCTGAAAGTCAAAATGAAGTTTTAGCTTCTACATAAATACTTTATATAAGTATCCCAATATATCAAAAGAAGTACAACTACCTTAGTGAGTTTGTTCCATTTTTTAATACACTTTTGGACATCCCAGCTACCTGTTTCACAGGACAAGAGAAGGTGAAAAGAAATAGTAAATATTAATAAAATAACCAGAATGAATAGCACAACTTAGAGACCCCCTTTCCAGGTGAGCATGTGGCTTGTGTTTTCCTGATCTTTGTATTGTAACTTCCAATACGTATGTCTCTAGCAGAAATACTGCAGAATTGCCAACATTGTTGGAGAAGAGGCCTTGAGTTTCTTTGCAGAAGATAATCATCTGCAGTATTTCTGGCTTATACACTGTGAAATTAGAAAGGTTAGAGTATGTTCATTCTTTTACTATCATAGTTCAAAAGAAAAGCTAGGAAATGTCACAATGAAGGTTGGTTGTTAGCACTGACTGCCTTCATTCCATGAACACATTATCGCATCTCCATTCCTGTTTACCTTGTTGTGAATTGTGTCCTGTGGGATGCACCTCATTTATTGCAAAAGGCAGATGATGTGAAGGGACAGAGGGAATATAGTGAATAAACCAGAGGAGGAGCAAATTTAAAGCAAAAAGAAAATAAAAAAAGACGATGAGAACTATTATTTTACTGCTTAGCATTAGTTAAGTTTACTGCTAAGCGTTGATGGTTGTAGCCCTACCAAAGCCACTGGCATGCGTTATTCATTTACTTTAAGTTAAGCACCTAGGTCTTGCTTTTAACAACTTTTTTTTTCTGTGTTATATTCCACAGTTGAGTTAATAGCAGACTGAAAATGAAGCTTAAGTACTTATTCAAGTTATCATCTGTATCTGCAATACCTTTTATAAATAACAGTTCTTTTGAAGTGGCACAATAAAACCACTCAATAAGAGCCAAGTTGATAATGTAACTAATTCATATTGAGTAGCAGGTTTCTCCTCATATGCTTGGTTATTTGGGAGTTCTATTGACAACAAGGCTAAATAGTTCAGGGGTTTTTGGTTTGTTTGGGGGTTTTTTGTGTTTTTTTTTCTTTCTTTCTTTCTTTCTTTCTTTCTTTCTTTCTTTCTTTCTTTCTTTCTTTCTTTCTTTCTTTCTTTCTTTCTTTCTTTCTTTCTTTCTTTCTTTCTTTCTTTCTTTCTTTCTTTCTTTCTTTCTTTCTTTCTTTCTTTCTTTCTTTCTTTCTTTCTTTCTTTCTTTCTTTCTTTCTTTCTTTCTTTCTTTCTTTCTTTCTTTCTTTCTTTCTTTCTTTCTTTCTTTCTTTCTTTCTTTCTTTCTTTCTTTCTTTCTTTTCTTTCTTTCTTTCTTTCTTTCTTTCTTTCTTTCTTTCTTTCTTTCTTTCTTTCTTTCTTTCTTTCTTTCTTTCTTTCTTTCTTTTCTTTCTTTCTTTCTTTCTTTCTTTCTTTCTTTCTTTCTTTCTTTCTTTCTTTCTTTCTTTCTCTCTCTTTCTTTCTTTCTTTCTTTCTTTCTTTCTTTCTTTCTTTCTTTCTTTCTTTCTTTCTTTCTTTCTTTCTTTCTTTCTTTCTTTCTTTCTTTCTTTCTTTCTTTCTTTCTTTCTTTCTTTCTTTCTTTCTTTCTTTCTTTCTTTCTTTCTTTCTTTCTTTCTTTCTTTCTTTCTTTCTTTCTTTCTTTCTTTTCACTGTAAGCCAGTAAAATATTGAGAGTAATGCTATGTACCAAAACAAGAGGACACAGTCTCAGGCCGCACCAGGGCAGGTTTAGGCTGGATGTTAGGAAGAAGTTCCATTGGAATTGGCTACCCAGGGAGGTGGTGGAGTCACCATCATTGGAGGTGTTCAGGAGGAGACTTGATGGGGTGCTTGGTGCCATGGTTTAGTTGTTTAGGTGGGTTGGATTGGTTGATGGGTTGGACGCGATGATCTTGAAGGTTTCTTTCAACCTGGTGCATTGTATTGTATTGTAACAGGTTTTTAACTCTCAGTGTAATTCGTAGGTCCAAGACTATCTGTTTTCCATTTTGCTCTCACAATTCAAGAGATAGTGCACTTGTAAGAGTTGTTGTTATGTTATGTGTTGTCCCAGGTGTTGTCACAACTGCTGTCTGTCCTGCCCAGGAAGCAGCAGGGTGTCTTCCCAACTTTGTTGCACGCATTGGCTAAAACAGTTTATACCAGCTGGGAAGGTGGAACTTTATATGATCTCCTTTGGTGAGATTGCTCAACTTCGAGTCAGTGAATTTAACAGCCAGCAATAATAAAGTCTATTTTATTATGATTTTTAATTTTTTTCCTATCAGTCAAAATCAAGAGCCATGAAGTAAATCTAAGCACACATGTTTATTTCACTAATATGTACATCAAACTTGATAGGAATAATAATTGCTAAATAGCCAGGCATCAAACTTATGTTCCTTCTCATAAAAGCAAAGAAACATAACAGTTTATCAGTTGCTGCTTTTGGTTTCAACAAAGTATGATGCAGTCATTTGCCAGTCTTGCTATCTCAGTTCGTTCAGCTGACATGATTAGTGTCAGTTCTTACAGCAGACAATTTGAGTGTCAAATAGAAGGCAAAATGCAACTATATGTCATCATACAGTAGTATGCCATATTAATCCTGGCTTATGAACACTTCACTTTCTCAGAAATGATTGCAAATATGTTTACATTTTGCATTAAAAGAAATGGCCAATCTAATCTAAAAATCCACAAGTCCCTGCATGAATCTCTTTCACAGCTTGTTTCCCATGTTAATCTTCCCTGCAGACAGTTTGCTTGGCAAAACAAGGGTAATGTATCTCTGTAGTTAATTCAGACTAAAGTTAAAATCCATAATAAAATGAATATTTGAATTTAATTCTTTTTTTGCCACAGAAATAATATTGCAGGCATCTACTAAAACAAAACAAACAAACAAAAAGCCCATAAACACTGTTATAAATACTGGAACATAAGCATCACCTGATATATTTCCTCAGCTGCCTCCCTAAACATTAGTGACATAAAATGCCTGATGATCTGGAACTTCTTTTCTTTGACATCTCTGTTAACAACACTTTCAGCTTTAGCACTGAATTAAAGGAATCATTGGAAGCTGAATTAAAGGAATTAATTAAAGGAAGTGTAATTATCAGATGATGATAGGCTATTTCTCATTACTTGCTTTTAATATGCTAACTCATCATGGAATGCTTTTTGAAATCAGAATTTCAGACTTCCAAGTTCTTTCACTGTGACATGGGCAAAGCTCCTCTTAAAAAGTAAATTCAAACCTCATGTCACTAAATATCAGCAGCGATTTATTTGGCACATTAATGTAAATAAGAGATCTGAGTAATGAGAAAACTAAACTCAGTAGGACTTCTTATGAGAAAATGTTAAATTTTTTTGTAGGTTAACTTTTGACTTTAACAGAAGTTGGATAAAGCTAACACACCATCTTGATGCTGGTTTTGGAAAAGTATGTACTTTGTAACAGTGCATTGCAGCAGCCAATCTGTAAAACATTGAGCCATAAAGAAATATTTCATTTAATTCCATCTTTAGGAGCTAGGGGAAAAAAAGAACAAATCACAAACTTTATCGTTCTGTGTCCTCTTTTTACAGCACTTTTACAGAAGTGGTACCTTTTATAATCACACAGGCTCAATGCATGAACTTGAGGACTTTTACAAAGGGAATATTTTCTCATTGGTTTCTCATTGCTTTGATGTGCTAATTTCTGTTAAGAATACTTTAGGAATAATTAAACCATCTTGTGAAGTAGACCTCTAGAGAGACTGGGAGACACCTACTAATGATATTCAAGAACTACTGAAGGTGACATCATTACAGTATATGAAACATATTGAAAAAGGCCTTCTGCTAAAACTTTCTATGTTTTTGATGCTTCCCTTAAACTGTGAGAAATTAAAAAGAATACCTAAAAAGAGGGGTGTCTATATATTTATGGTTACAGGATTCACCTATACAAATATGATTTCTATGTTTCATTAACCTTTTGTGTGTGTGTGTGTTGGTAGCTAGGGAATTTCAGCCAACTGGAACTCTCTTTCAGCTTTATTACATGGGTTTGTTTAATTATGTATTTAAATCCAGTACATCCACTGTTTCTATTTTCTGCAGAGGATCTTGGTTGCCAAATGCATTTATTAATCTAATATACATTGAGTTACTAAGGTGCCTCACAAACCAGAAGAAATAGCTTTACCTTCTGCACTGTTGACACAGTACCATACATTGTCAGTGGAGTTTAGAAAATTGTTCCTGTGATGGTACACATGCTCTGTGCTCATAGGAACTGACCCAGTTTTGCTAGTTTGTTTTGCTAGCTCCCCCTCTCCCCACCTTGGAAAGCAAAGTATGCATTTAAAAGGCAATTCTAGTCTTTTTTCCAGTATTCTTGCAACACTTTCATCTTAGTCAACAAGCCTAAGAAATTCAATATTTTTTTTTATTTCTGTAATATCTCAGCCTTTTCTGGCCTACATTCCAACTGTATAAATGACAAAGGAAATATCTTGCTAAATGTATACAACAGTACTCTTACTTTGCTTGCAAATGACCATCATTTAAAAAAAATTATATATATATATATATTGCACAGCTTGTAGCTAATAGAAGCCTCAAATGGTGATGAGTTCTCCATTGCAGAACAGATGTATACTGCTTCTTTTATCATAAGGAATAGACTTACAAGAGAAAAAAATGCAGTAACCCTTGAAAATTCATGGCTTTTCTGTCATTCCTTGCTGTCTCTTATTGCATTAAAAAGGGCACTGTGGCAACTGAGAGTCAAAAATCCAAGTGAATAAAAATTAAAATGCTACCTATCAAGTTAAACATATGACAATGACAGCTCTATGTTGGAGATCATGGGAAAAAATGGAAAAGGACTGAGTGGACAAACTATTAAATAATAAAAAATATTGGCTGGTAGTTCCCTACAAACACATGACTTGGGGAGTAATTAGAACAATTAGGTAATTGCCAAATGCTACAGTAGACTTGCAGAAAATGTATAGTGATAAGAAGGTGGGTTTTTTCTAAAGCATTATCACTCACAGTATGGTTACAACATCCCAGGTAGCCAGCAAACCACATCATCACCTTACTTTCATTAGAGCTAACAGCATGCTCCAGATCCACACTTTAAGTCCACCTTGTTTCCAACAGCAGGCTGGATCCATTACCTTGCCATTTTTGATAGGAACAAGAGACAGAACTTCACTACATTCTGTATTTGAAATACTCTCACAGAGCAGCTAGTATCTAATCCCTCTTTCCCTCAACACCATCATCAGACCAACAATGAAGTACTTTCCACTTGCAAAGCTCCAGCATAGGGACAATCTATGTCTTTTTCTGCAGACTACAGCTGTAATACCCTCAGTGCCAAGTTACTGTGAGCTACCATTTAGGACAGGGAGAGTACATAGATGTTGCTGGAAAAAAACATAGATCCTGAAACATTTTTCCCTTGTTTCTAATGTTACAGAAATGTTTCATTCAGTGTCAGCAGTGAATCATTGTGCAAGTCTCTGACACAGCGTCATACTCTACTTTTCTTCCAAAACTTAGTAAATCAAGATAGAACCACAGCCACTATGTCCGGTGCTCTAATGTGCCATTTTGGTGGCAGTTTGGTGGCAGTGGCTAGCAGTTAACCGAAGGACTGAAATTCTGGAGCAGTTTGGTGTAGTCTTTTCTTAACTGATTAATATTTTTTCATGTGAAATTGTAGGTTGAAGTTGGGATTACAGTAGGAAAATAAAAATCAATCACAAAATCCTCTAGACTTAAAAAAACCCCACACCTTTATAACTACTACTGTGTGATCTTTTTACAGCTTTTCAGATTTAAGGGTATTGTTTCAAGACATATGCTTATTGTGAAAGCTGTGTTTCATCCATAGTGCTCAAATTGTTTTGGAACATGCTTTGTTTTTAATAGTACAATGATAATTTTCCACGGTCTGCTTAGGATGCATGATTTGAGATGCTGAAATTACTGCTGAAATAGTTCAGTTTTACTGCAGCAGCATCCTTCCCAAATCATACATTTAATGTACCTTGAATTAGTGTGGTCAAACGATAAAAAAATATTTTAATAGATCTTTATCTGTTTGCATTCTGTGTTATTTAGTAAGAAAAAACCCACCACATCTGCTGTAACACTGATGTTTCAGCTCTCATTTGATGTCAGCAGGTTAAATCCTGTGTCTGTGGATTTCAGTCATCCTTTGTGTAGGATAAGCTGTGTTTTGCTCTAGATTTCATTACCTGTTGATCGTGAGATATCTGTGATTGACTTAGTAAAGTCTGGATAGTATTAGTGTCTCTTGAAGCAGCAACCTTGTTTAAACAATGTGTGTTTTCTTTAGGGAATTGGTTGTACAGTATAATCATTTGAATGACATCTCAGAGATGCCAGACTTGCACTTCACTCATATTTTAGTCAAGCTCACAACGGCTTGCTGCCTGCAAACTAGTTAAAACTTTGCTGGTATGTTTGTAGCAGCTATAGTGTTGGAGCTTTCTAAGCTTCATTAAGCCTGCTTATGGATTCTGGCTTTCTGGTTATGAATTGCTTTCAGATTTCTTCTTCAGGGACAGATGTCACTGCAAACCATTTTTAACTATAATATTTAAACTTGATGCTAATAATGTTCTAACAAACTAACAGACTAAGGTTAGTAATAAATTATAGACAATATATAAATACCTGTAGTTCTTTCTGATATGCACCTCTTGTTGATTTTAAGGAATCTTATGCATTTATCTTGTTTTTGTTAAGATTAATAGGGAGGGATATGAATGCCTTACATACAATAGGAGCTATTTTACTATGTGAGATTAGTGCAAATCCTTCATGCAACATGCTTCCAGTAGAGGTACAACTCACCTGATGAAGTAGAACTTTCAAGAACAACTCCATATTTCTCCACTTTCAAGAACAACTCATGACATAAGGAGTAGTTGCAGATATCAGTTACTAGTAGTGCTCTTCTCCACTTATTACAACTGGGAGTAAAAAACTTCCAGCTATCAAAATGGATCATCATGAAAGGATCAAGTCTTTAGGGTTGAAGAAGCAGTTGTAACTTTATATGATGCATGCAAAGAGAAATGTTAAGTGCAGAATAACTGTTCATATAAGGAGTAGTTGCCTTTTTATCTCCCTTGTATCAGGATGCTGCTTTTCACCTAGGATATTAGTTACCAAACAAATTTAATCTCACCATTATTTGTATAGAGACAGTATGGCTGGTCACCTGTCTTCAGTCTTCCTGTAGAACTGGGTCTTTCTTTTTTTTTTTTTTTTTTTTTTTTTTTCCAAGGGTTTTGTAATGTGTCCCCTGCTGTGCTTATTTTCTGCATGGACTGGAAGCTCATGTGGCTTTCGGCGCATCACGTTCGTGACTTACTATACAGATGTTACTTTAGGTTTTGGTACAGCTTCCGTTCTATTTCTAAGTAATTGTGCTATATCAAAAGTGTAAGACACAGCTGAAGGACACTGCAGGGGCAAGCAAAGATCTTCTTATTCTGTTTAGAAGATCTTTCTATAGGTTACACCTGATTTCTGAGTACAAATTTTGCTCACAATTTCAGGGTGGTTATCCTTAGCATTTTTGGAAGGATCTCCTTTTTTGTTGTTGTTGTTGTTGTTCCAGTCTGGGTTGGTTGGTTGGTTTTGTTGTTGTTGTTGCTTGGGTTTTTTGTGGGTTTTTTTTTTTTTTTTTTTTCCTGAATTGAAACTAAACCTCAAGCTGCCAGATGGCTAATAGAATTTATGTCCATTTCTTTCAGGATTTGTAAACAGACAAAGTTCACTGATGTCTAAATTATCTGCAAAGTCTAAAGCCTTGTTCTGCTGTTGAGTAACATCTTTTTGTGGCTTTTGCTACTGAGGAGGCCTTATATTCTCAAATCCCAACAATTTATTTTCCTGCAACTTATTGTTTTCTCAAATCCTTCAAGATGCTGAAGTGCATCCATTTTACTCCAGGGAAGGAAAGGAGCAGGACTTTTTCTTGAGGTTGTTTTGCACCTCGCAAATTGAATTCATAGTTATGTTGAGAGAGAAATAGAGGTGATTTAGCAAATGATTAGAGAGAATCAGGATGGTAGGTCTAGAAACAGGGATCAAACTAAGTGAAGGCATATGGTGTGGAGGTCAGGCTTGATTGGCATGTGGATAGTGGAAACATAACTCAGAATTATTACAACACTAGTGTTTCTGATTTCCAGATGAATACAAATCCAATTACTCTCTGCTCTTGGGAACCTCTCATTTCAACCTCAAAGGGGTTGAACTGCATTGCTCTTGCTCTACCTGACTTTAACATATATATGGGCTACAATGTTATTTTGTGTGTTTAACTTTTCCATGACTGCAATTTGATTAGGGTAATTCAATCACTACCAAGCTGGGATATAGTCACTGTGCAAAATGGAGAAATGGATCTCAAACAAAGAGTTCACATCCATATCTTCCTCTGGCATTTCAAGATGACTCTAAGTATTATGTTGAGTTTAGGTTAGATGCTTTGCCCAGTGACATTTTTTCTTGACAATTTCCTGTGATGTTTTTTTTTTCCCCTGTTTTTTATCAAACAAATTAAAAGAAGTCATTCTACAGCTCTCCAAGAGCAAACTTTGTGAATATATATCTGGGGACTGATAGTATATTCTTTAGGTCCTTCTCTGATTTGCCCCTATCTAGTGCAATACAGAATCAGGAATGTTATATGGAGTCCATGGAATAAAATTGATGTCTTGACACATATATTTCCCTTTATATTTTCCTAAGGCTTTCCTGCTATCTCTTCAACAACAATTTTGAAACTGGATAAACTGTTCAAGGCTAAATGTGGCATCTGCCTCTATTCCTTGGCAGGGGGGAAGTAATTATTTCTTATTGAATATCTATTTTTTTATTATTTTTAACAACATAATTTTAGGTTGCTATTTTGACAGCTGAATTGCAGAAAGAATGAATAAATTGCAGCCATTCACACCTGCCATTTAGTAAATTTATTTTTAATGACATATAGCCAGTTGATATGCCAAGAAAATAAATGATTACATGGATGCAATACATTCAAGAATATATTCTCCATCACATTGAGCCAGCTGACACTCGCATGGATTTGAGAATAGTGGGGAACCATCATCTTGCTGATCACTGATGGCAAGAGGCCCTGCATCATGGCAGCAAATTGGTGGATTTGACTATGTGTTGACCAGTTGATAATTGTCTTAAAGAGGACACAGAAAAGCCTATTGTAATAAAAAGTGAAGAGCCATGAAAACTATTACTGAATGAGCTATGTAACCACTCATCTCTTATTCAGCAGCCTTGGACTCTAGGGTACATTTCACAGTGAATACTGCAGCCCTTGAGAGTAAAGTACAGGAGGCACATTCCAGGAAGTAAAAGGGAGTTTCTCCATTTCTTAGTATACTAGGACAAATGAAACATCCCTTCCCTATGCTGCAACAACCTGCTGATCTGCTCCAACAACCAATACATCAAAAGAATTAAAAGCTTTCATTCCCAAATGCAGATTGCGTCTTGCAGTGTGAGTTTGTTTGTCCATGTTCTTAATAATCTTTCCAGGGCCTAGGTTCTGATGACCATCAAAGAACCAGTGCATATGTCAGAGTGAAGGAGGATAACCTGGTTTCTTCAGGGCTGAGTCCCACATAATCAAATGTATCAGCAGAAAATTACATCATGGCAGTGAGTGTGAAGGCAAAGGCTGAGACTTTGCTTGGGCACTAAGAGAAATGCTATTTTGGGGGCTGAAGATGTGTCCTGAAGCCTTCAGATTTTATGAACTGTTGTGATAGTTGTATCAGGCACCATAATTTCAGGGTGTCCTGCAGCTTTTAAGTAAAATCCTCTCAGTGCTCATGCATTCTGTGACAGAGTTAACAAAGCACTGTTACACATTTCACAGATGTATCTCACCAGTCCTCTCTGTAGCTTTAACAGATTAAAAAGCAGGTGAGCTGCCACGGCACTCTCAAGAAAAGGCTTTAAGGCAACAGGACTTGTTTGCAGATCAGCTGAACATCCTGTGGGTTTTCCTAGAATATGATGTTGGTAGTGGAGTCACCATCCTTGGAGGTGTTCAAGAGGGGATTGGATGTGGCACTTGGTGCCATGGTTAAGCAGTCGTGAGGCGTTGGGTGACAGGTTGGACTTGATGATCTTTGAGGTCTCTTCCAACCTTATGGATTCCGTGATTCTGTGATTCTGCAATCATTGCAAAATTCAGCAAAACACTGAATAAACTTGCAGTCACTTGAAATACTGAAAAGTCTGCCACAAAATATTTATGTCCATGAAAATAAAAGCAACAAGAAACAAATTGCTCAGTTGTAGTCAGTATGTTAGTTAGCCTTTCTCATTACTAGCTTTTCTATACAAACTTCTAACTGGAATCTTCTAGCAGCAGTCAGATTTTCTACACCTCTAACTAGGTTGGCTTTTGGTGCATTTGCATGAAGTTTTGGCAATCAGGAAGTTTTAATAGGTGGATTTTTTGTTATGCAGCTATAACTTGTTTGTCAAGGATTTTATTATGAGAAAATTATTTTTCTCATTACTTCATATTTTTAAAAGCTTTCTCAGCATCTCTATTGTTCTTTGGTAAATACGTGAGGCAGGAAGATACCTCAATTCTAAATAATTGGGATTTTATATTGTAACTCCATTTGTTTCTGCAAATATTTTTGAAATGTGATTCACTGGGGATGAATTTCTCCTAACCTGTTTTTTATTATCTCATTTTACATTATAGAGTTTTTTGGGCTTTTTTAATATAACTCCTGCTGTGCTATTAGTCATTCCAATAACTCTTTCTCATTTTTCGCTATTGGTCTCTCAAGATGCCTTAATACAAAATTATTTTCCTTTCTGTGTGTTCCTTTCCTGGTAGCTGGGGGATTTGCACCCATAAGGAGGGCACCAGAGGTAAAGCATTCACCATGGAGGTTTAAAGATCAACACAAATGACACTTTTTCAGTAGTGGACTCTAATTAAAGCTGAGAAAGTATATAGACTTTCTATCAGTGTTGTGTTCAGTTAGCTGTTTTTCAATCAGGTGAGAGACACAAAGCACAAAGGGAAAATAGGCACAGAATGCTTTGAAGAGAAATTTTGAGACCTTGGTTGTGTGCTTTATTACAATTGTGGTAATTGTTCGTGGCTTTTCTGATTGGAGAGATAGATTCTACAGGACATTGGCTAAAATCACTTATGAAAAAGTGTCTGATAGCCTGTAACAAAAATGTATGCTTTTATATATTTTATAATTAATATTACCTGGTGGTGGTATCTTCAAACACCACCATAACCCATTTACAAAATGTATTTACAGCTTCCATTATTTGATGTGGATTTTACACTGCACATATAAAGACAGATCTAATATTTCCAATACAGCAATGCAAATTGGAAACACAGGTGCTGTGATCTGTGGTTTTCCCATAAATGGGATTCTGTGGCAGATTGCCTGGGTACTCATGACTTGCTCCTCTGTCTGGTATCTTCCCAGATGCTCTGGCTATAATTTGAGCAGTCCGTGGCACGGAGAGGGCTAGGGGGCCTCTCTTCTTGTGCCCAGTCCCTGGCCTGTTAACTCTTCTGGGATTCAGTTCCCTTGGAACTTTTGCCCTTACTGCCTTGGTCCAGGTGCAAGGCCTGGACCTGCTCTAGCAGGTTCTTCAGCTGCTACTCAGGCAGCGTTTGGCTCGTGTTGTTGTCTGGGTGAGAACAAGGCAAATCGCCTGACTGGTTTAAATACTGTCCCAATTAATGTACTGTACCAAATTAATGCCCTTTGGTAACACAGAACCCTGATAACTGCACCTATAGGATGGGACATATCCAAACATGGCCAGCAGCACACATATTTCACAGGTGTGCTACAGAGCTAATTACATGCAGTACATGTTTATCTGGACCTCGGGAAGTGTCCAGGTTTGCACATTCACAGGTGCTTACAATGTTAATCACATGTGCTATGCATTTGCCTTGGTCATGTGGACTCCAGGGACTATCCAGGTTAGCACATTTGCAGATAGTTAGCGCATTTGCAGGTGCTTAGCCCATTGTCTGAGCTAGGGCGTGTTTGGGGGTTTGACCTTTCAGGGAGTAACCCTGTAACATTTGAATTTCACTTTTGGGTTTAGAAGCATTGGAGAGCATGGCCCTCAACTTCCATCCCATCATCTGGCGACTCCTCTGTCAAACTAAGACTGCCAAAAGAGGGGTTTGGCCACATGCGGAGAGTTCTGATTTTGAAAAGGTGATGTGTCAGGGGCACGTTAATGGTGACTGCATGATTAAATGCTCCTTTTTATTGTTAGTCCTTTTTGTTTCTCCTTATAGTTAGTGTTAGTTCAAGTTGCTAGCATCTAAGATGTAGCCCTGGATGTCTCAATACATTAAGAGTGCACTGTCTAGTGGGAGTATGTAACTGGACGTACCTTTGGTGCTCTTTTTCTTTGTTAAGAAAAAAGTATTCTCAAGAAAATTGTTTTTATTGAAGTGCAAATGAGAAAAATCAAGCTCAAATCCAACCATGTTGTTTTCACTGAAAATTCATCATTACCTTGATCTCTCAAGTCTCCAGCTGATCAGTATGTCTTTTCAAAACCTTTGTGGTTTTCTTTTAGTTTGATAATAATTTATGATACCCTTAATGTGTGCTTGCTCATTGCTCTTATGTCTCTCACTTTAGCTGAAGAAGTGGAGATAAGAGATACTGTCAGACTGTGATCTTTACAATATGTGTGCTTTTATTTTGTCTTGGTTGGGGGTCATTTTGGTAAAGTCAGTGTTATGTAAAAAACTATTACACTTTCAGTGTGTTTATTATGAGGAACATTTAGACCTACTCTAGTTGTATTTAAAAATCAGGACTTGTTTTCTGACAACTAATACAGGATCTCCCTCACATTAGGTCTTTAGGGTTGGTTTTGGGGGTTGGGTTTTTTTTTGTTTGTTTTGGTTGGTTGGTGGGTTTGTTATATAACAAATGTAAATATATTGGAAGAATTTCTAAGTGATATTGTTAAAGTTTTAAGGAAAGGCTTGGAGAATTATTGTGGTTAGTGAAGAATGCAACCTTTGAATAATCAGAAGAACCTCAAAATAAAAAGTGACATTAAAGGAAAACATCCCCAACTATTTTCATCTTTAATAGGTTTTGTAACCAAAACCTCTTTCATATTAAACCCCTCCCCCTACCAGGAACATCATTTAATTTCAGTGAAAATGTGTAACCTTTAGAACCAGGCATCTTTTGAAAAACAGCAAAGTTGGGAGACCCAATGCAAGGTGCTTTAGAGAGTTTGCTTTTATATTGGAAGATTTCAGCAGGGTATGTGAAATTCCAGCTCTTTGAAATTGTTTCAGATGGGCCAATTTTCATGTCAAGGTATAATTACTTTTTCTTTCAGATTTCCTGCTATTTAATCAAAACAAATATTTGGAATAAAGAATGCAACCAATTATACAGGACACTAGGCAGTTATGTGCATTTTTTCCTATATTATTCAAAGGGTGTGTCTGTAGTAATTTTCAGTTTATTTCCTTTTTGAGTATTTTTGTAAAATATTCTTAAGAAACCACTTACTAAAATCTACACATTGGTTTACAGCCCACCATCTGGATTGTTCTCATATGTGATGCCTATATATTTCAAGTGAGGAACTACAATCATAATGGAAAAATTATAAGGTTTTTTTCTGAGGTCACATTAGCTGTTTAGCTGAGTTCCAAAGATCCCCTCGTTCCCATTTCAGGGCTATATTTAGCTCAATGCTACCCTTCTTACTTTTATTCTGTCGTTATTTGTGAGATAAGAGCTGCTCTGATCATATTATGGAGACAACCTCACAGAAGTGTACCTTTCTGGAGAAACATATTCATCCAAATGTATTTAAATCTTGTGCTATTTGTGTTTTAAGATTGAAATCCTTGTTTTCTTTAGCTTCTTTCCTTAGGGAGTCAACACATTGGTGTGATAAATATTGTATAGCTTTTAATGCTAATTGTTGTTGATTCATGGTAGATCTGAGCAAGTTGTTAAAGGATATCCCTGATGATAATAAACAAAAAGTATTAAAAGGCATCATAAACAAACAAATACTTAAGCATCTGGGTTTTTGATGCTCCACTGAAGCTATTATAAATTAAGAATGGCTTATATGTTTTGCTGACTTCCCACTCTGTTCCAGGAAACCAGCTTTTGTGAATCCTCATGACAAATATAGAGAGATAATCTTACTTAGATGAATTCAGTAAGTCCATGCCTCGCTCTGTATTTGTCTCATCTCTGTCTTGGATCAAAAGCAGAACTGATTGATAACTTCTTTGACATTGCATTTTTGTAATGACATTCCTTTGGTTTTTATTGTGTTTTACTCAACAAACTTTAAAGTTCTACATCTTTCACTAGGGCTCTGTTCCCTCTGTAAGTAAATGTGGGGATGCCCTGCTCTGACTTTAGTATCAATGCTTAAAGAAAGGGTTGATTATAGCACTGGAATATTTATCTCTCATTTTGTACTGATTAGAAGTTACATGGAAAACACAGACTACTCTAAGATACTACGAGATTACCACAAGAAAAGGAATCACTGGTTATTTTTTGGTATTTGGTTTTCACCTTTTTACTGGAAAAAGAAATGGAAAACTTCTTTTAAGCAAAAAGTGTGCTCTAGATGTCAAACCATGCGTTCTAGATGGCAAATGGCTAACAGAGAGGAATCTTTCTCATGCAGAATTATAGATTACTACTACTGAAATCTTTGCATGTAGTGCTCTGGAGTTTCATTCCTACAGTTTGTCTTCACCCTTTCATTTGAAAGGAATGGAGTTGGGAGTGCTCAAGGCTCTGAGAGTGTCTACACTGACTGCTGATGTTGATATTCAGTGTTCTCTAGGATCCTTCAAAAAATTTAACTCTTTTAATAACTTTGCAACATTTTAAATCACAAACAGTCCTCTTGGTGAAACACTTTTTTTGGCTATGATTATTACAGTCTGTTTTCAAAGAAATGCCTTTGATTGAAATTTGTATTCTTTTTGACAGAACGGCTTCACTTTGTTTCAAGCAGAGTTTATTACATGGCATTGAAATTATAGCACTCATTTTTTAGAAATTAACTTCTTTCTTTCAAATTTGCAATTTTTTTATGCTATAAAATACTGAGGACAAAATACTAACTTTTTACATGAAAGGTAAGCTGAAGTGCCCTCTGGTTGTCCTAGGGAGGCCTAAAAAGAACCTAGGACAAGGTATTGAGAGCAAACTTCTATTTACAATCTACCTCCCACTGAGTCACCTTTGAGTAATTGCTGGACTACCTGCATCAGGGAGATGTCACAGGTGAATATATTTCCCTCACCCAGAATTTGTGGTTATTAATTATGAATGTATGACACAAAAGACAATGCTCTGGTATCACTGCTTCCTGAATCACAGTATCACAATATCACCAAGGTTGGAAGAAACCTCAAAGATCATCGAATCCAACATGTCACCACAGACCTCATGACTAGACCATGGCACCAAGTGCCACATCCAATCCCCTCTTGAACACCTCCAGGGATGGTGACTCCACCACCTCCCGGGGCAGCACATTCCAATGGCGAATGACTCTCTCACTGAAGAACTTTCTCCTCACCTCCAGCCTAAACTTCCCCTGGTGCAGCTTGAGACTGTGTCCTCTTGTTCTGGTGTTGGTTGCTAGAGAGAAGAGACCAACTCCCTCCTGGCTACAACCATCCTTCAGGTAGTTGCAGAGAGCAATAAGGTCTCCCCTGAGCCTCCTCTTCTCCAGGCTAAACAATCCCAGCTCCCTCAGCCTCTCCTCATAGGGCTTGTGCTCAAGGCCTCCACCAGCCTTGTTGCCCTTCTCTGGACACGTTCAGGTGTCTCGATGTCCTTCTTAAACTGTAGGTCCTACTAGATCTCATTGGTCTCAGTGGAAATATTCCTGTGGTTTTTAGTTAGGGTTGGATCAAAGCTTGAAGGAAATATCCTTCCTAATGGGGAAAGCTGAAGTCTTTACAATACTGTGACTGAGCCTTTGCTCAAGTGTTGGTATTTATATCAGTGTTGTAACATGTACAAGATTATTCTTACAAGAGGTAAGCACATTTTCTAATCTATTATATTGTGTTTCCTTGTAATAAGCTGCTGAGACCAGTTGAATATGTACCAATAGAAATATGTTTGGCCCTAAGAGAGAAACTATGTCTGGCACTGTGATGTGAAGATAACAAGTGGCATGAATATTAAAACTGTGCTTTTTGCTGGTTTAGAGGGAAGCCAGAAGCAAAACTGTCTACTCATGAGAATAACACTGTTTTTCTTAAGGGGAAGTAATACCTTTAAAGTAATACCTTTCTATTTCTTTGTTTCCTCTCTCTCTTTGCTTTTTCTTCCTTACTTTATTGATCTGATGTGCTTTTGTCCAAATTGGTCCCTGAGGTTATAGATCAGCTCCTTAAAAAGTCTCCTTGATAAATGCAGACACTGGGAATAGACTTCACAGCAAACACTTGTGAATTTGTCTGCTTACTATGTTTGTAGAGTTTTTGTCACTAGGGTTTGAATGTGATCTTTGAAATAGCTCATTACACTATGGGAGTCAACTGGTTTAGAAAAGTCACTACAAGCCCTGCTCACCTGATGCTGGGCAGCTCAAATAGCAAGGAAAAGGGTTATACCTGGAATTTAACATTTCAAAGCATCGTGTGCTGAATATGAATTACACAACAGTTTATTAATTAAGGAAATGCTAGATGTTTCCTCAGTACAAGGAGATTTCTTAAAATCCTTTTTATTTTTTGTTGTTTTTCTTAAAACAGAATTAAATTAGACATTTAAAAAATATTTAGCAAGAAAGATAATTAAAAGAAGGGAGGTGGTGAAGTCACTGTCCCTGGAGGTGTTCAAGAGGGGATTGGACATGGTACTTGGTGCCATGGTCTAGTCATGGGGTCTGTGGTGACAGGTTGGACTTGATGATCTTCGAGGTCTCTTCCAACCTCAGTGATACTGTGATTAAAGAAATCTTTTTTGCTCCTCAAGTTCCAGCAGCACATTAATATGTATTTTCTCTGATGTTTTCCCTTAAATGATGGCTATTTTCTTCATGTTTTAGATGAAGCCATCAAACCATTCTGATTACCAAGCTGACTGGACAAGTCGGCTTCACGCTGACTGAAATAGCTTTTTGTCTTCAGCCAGCCTTTTCATAAATTCTTAGATTGATTCACAAGTAAAGGTTTGTGTTGTTCATCAGCTCACCTCGCTGATGAGTATTTATTGCCTTTAACCTCTTGGTGCCGCAGAGGGTGCCTAGGATGGGAGTGGTTTCCGCTTGAAACTTTAATATCGTTGTTCCATCCTTGACAGAAAGAGTATTTTGCCAGTGATTTGTGCTTGGATTTTTGCCACAGGCAATTTCTTCCTTCAAAACAGCCCATAAATAAAATATTTGTTCACGCTTCTCTCTGAACGAAGCATACAGAGGAAAATCTTTACTCGCTTATGCAGAAAGTGATATCTGTTGTAAAGAGTAAATCCTCATTTTCATATTTAATGAAGCCATAATCAATGGTAATGGATGAAGATTGCATTAAAGAAATCTTAATGTTCCTCTCAAGAGAAAGTAATTTTACTGGAAACAAGCTAGTTAATCAGACCCAGGAAAAAATAATAAATATATGTTTTATTATACTGTCAGATTTTCCAAGGACAAAGTAGAAATCTAGCAAAAAACATCAGTCAATTTTCATCTTCAGGAATTTATCACAACCATCATTATGTAGATTTCCTCTGTGAACCATACAATACTAGTTGTCTTGTTTGAGCTTACAAACAAAAAGCCTGACATTAGTAAAACATTTATTTCTGTCCTGTCTTACTTCTATGGATACAGGTTAATGCCCCCGTCAAAAGAATCTTGATAAAAGAGCTAACCAGGATGAGCACAAAGGAGCAGTAGCCAGTCAAATATTTCCCTCAGTTTGTGTTACATATCTACACCAAAATTTAACTTTGGTAGTTTATCCACAGAAACTCCATAGTGTTGTGTGCAGTTTGCTCATGTGCATACCAAAATCTTCACTGCATTGGTGAAATGAAGATTAACAATGTGGCATGATGGTTTTCAGAGCATTAGCTGCTCGCTTCATGACACTGCATGACTGAGGGATTCACGCTCAGAAAGAACTGCCTGGAACCTTGCAGTCACTCATTCCTCTGACTGCATTTGGGCTGCCAGTCTCATCTTCTCTGTGGTACAAGTAGTACCACTCAGAAATTACCTTACTACTGAGATTCCACTACAGGACTGAATGACCAATGATGCATTTTGGCTGGCTTACAGTTGAAGGATGGAACATGTTTGGATAAAGATTTCAGTAGAGAATTCTTTTCTACAGCAGTAGTCTTCGGTAGTGATGGTCTAAGTGTGGATAGCATATTGGTTGGAGGGTGTTTTGAGAAACTTGGTCTAGAGGAAGCTGTCCCTGACTATGGTAGGGGGGTTGAAAATAGATGGTCTTTAAGATCTCTTTCAACCAAAACCATTCTATCATTCTAAGATATGTTCATGTGAGAAAATATTCTTTTTTTATTTCTCCAACAGAATTGGAAACAGAAATCTATCTTTGGGGTACCAAGCCCTTCACATGAGAAATGTGCCAAAAAGCTTTTCTGATTTTTCAAGTTCTATTATTCAATCATCTGAAAGCAATACTGGTTGGTTGGTTTGTTTTTTCAAAGAGAGATGGTTTGTTTGCTTTGGAATTCAATGGGAATTTCAATTCTTACACATAGTATAGGGAATCTGAAGAAGAATTACCTAGTCTGGAGTTCAGAGTTGTCCAGTGAATTTAACATCTGAACGTGCCTTTCTGGAATAGTTCCACTCAGTACAGGAAATGTTTTAATGATGTAAGCATGCAATACAAAGGTTGTAGAACATCACAAGTGCAAATGGTGGGGCACCAGGGTGCTTGGAGGTTGCTTTTGCTAAGTTTTGCTTACTCCTCTGACTGGGGAAGTACAACGAAATACTGCACCTTCATCTTCTCTCCCTGTCCTGAAAGACCTTTAGTATTAGTTTTATATAACTGAAAATCAAGTCAATTTTTTCTGCATTTGGGAGAAAAGCTGAATCAGCCTTTTCAGTTGATATGTTCAGAACGAGCCTCATTTCTTATATGCATTTCTTGGAGCAGTTTGCATTATGTATACATAAGGAGAATAGATTGTTTTACGATTTTGTAATTAAAATGCAGCTGAAAATCATTGATCTGAAAAAGAACAGTACAGAGAAAAAGAAACAGTGCTTATGGTTTCAAATAGATTAGAATAAAGCAGTCTATGCTGCACGGTGGGGCTGCTGGATGTCTAGGGAGTCTTGGGATATAAATGCACTATTTGCTGATCACTGCTGTAGGAGGATGGAAAGAAAAGTCTGGATTTAATGTCAGGAAAAAAGGGTTCTTGGAAATGCTTGTAAAAGGAAATGTTAATGCTCCCACCTCTGTAACCTGGAGAGAACAAGAAAGTAACAGCCTAATGATGTAGACTTGAACTTCATGATCTCATTGGTTTTCTGGTGCTCTCATTTCTAGGATTCATTTCAAGAAGTCTTTTCAAGCTTGTGTAGTTGTGAAATAAATAGAACAAATTGTAAATGTGGAAACTAAATAAATAATGATCTTCTCATGTTAATATTACTGCTGTCTGCAGCAGTAATATTTATTTAGGAATTCATCTGCATTACTCTGTATAATACCATTCATCTTCCAAAGAACTTGATCCTTTATCAGCACCTCTTCTAAGTCATCCTCCATTCAGAGACTTACACTTAGTAGGAGAAGTGTTCCATCCTGGAAATATTGATCTGGGCAATACTTGGGAACAAGCTTACTTTCTAATGTGGCTTTAAAATTAGGACCTTCAGCTTCTGTGGTTACTTAATATTTGAAGGAGGTTGAAACCTGCCAAAGCAATACTCTTTCAGCATATCCAAGGGCAAGAAAGTTGTTGACGGTCCTATTTTATGTTGATTTTGTGCTGATCTATTTCAAGATGTCTGTATTTCCTCTTTTCTAAAATCTCTGGCCTATCCTCTCAGCACAGATTGTGCATAAGAAAATATGCTTTGGTTTATGTAACTCTCTAGCTGTACAATAAGACACCCTGAACCGCTACCATGTTGTGCAGTACACTGAAGTACAGGTATTCATAAAGCGGTACGACCGCACACCTTGTGAACTGATCATCATCAACAGCTCTTCCTTCACTCCTTTTCTATGTGGTGAAACAGCCTCAGAAAGTTATGCAAGGATAAATAATTTGGGATTTCAGTATCAATAGTAAAAGATTTTTAGATTCCCTTCTTAAATTTTCCTGCTCACTTTTCTCTTTAATCTGTTTCAAGCATAGGATATCTTGGGCATAAAACCAAGAGCTTTTCTTGTTGCTAGCTTAGTACTAGCCATACTTTCTTTACTCACAGCCTTTCTTTAAGGGCAGTGCTGCAGCTGTTCACATACTGAGTCTGAATGATATCTCTGTCAACATCTCTTCTTGTGATACTGCCATCACAAGGATTTTTGAATGACTCAGAGGTCACTCACTGCTACCACAACTCTAGGACCCTGCACATAACCCTTTTCCACATAAATCCCTCCATTGTCAGGGAGTAAATAACATCTAATATGGATGAGGGCAAATCTTACATTGTCTTCTAGCAACAGATATGATGCTGTGCCTGCTTATGAATCACCCAAGCCTGAATGTCACAACATTCTGCATGGGTCTGCCATTGGAGCCAGACAGGTTATAGTTTTTGTTAGCAGCACAAGTTAGTGACATAGTTACTAGGGTCATGCTTCACATACACTTGGGATGACAATAGCCTTTCCTCTGATTTCTATTCAAAGACTTTTATTCTCTTCCATTAAGATAGGAAGAGATTGCTGGTGAGTCTTCCACATTTTAAGCAGGTCTAAACAGCGTTTTAAGGTGGTTAGTTGTAAGTACAAGTATATCCCTCTCATGAAAACTCTCACCTGCTCTGTTGCAAAAGCATACATTTATTAATGATTGTATGGATTCTGTTTAAAAGAAGGAATTAAATAGTTTTATCTTACAGCAGGAAGCCAGGGATGCTAGTACCACATGCCCTCATTTTGTGGTTTGAAAAAGTGTTTTCTTACTGAATACAGAACTTTTTTTATTGCTGGAGGGAATTCACTGATCAGGAAAACATTCCAAAATATTGTAAAGGAAAATTAGATGTGTAGGAGAGTATGCAAATGAAGCTGTTTACATACAGAGGCAGAAGGATCTTCACATCATCTTTTGTTTATGCTTTGTATGCTTGCCTATATGAAACAATTTGGGAAAATCAGACCATCTTTATCTCTCTCTAAATTCTAGTGCTGGTTAGTATTCTGTAATTACCTGTCTTTTACTATGTACAGGAATTCAAAAATTAAATGGACATTTTACTTATGTGGCTTTCTATGGTGCCTCTGAACATAAAAGTCAGCATCTTACTTTTTCTAATTATTTTATGGATGCTTGTACATTTATCAAATATTCTAATTGGATAAACCTTGCAAGGAATGAATATAACCTAATCTAGACATACCTGTTGGGGGGGTTGGACTAATGATTCTCTGATTCTGATAGCCAGTTTCTTACAGCAGAGTTGAGAAAATACAACCTTTTATAATAATAGAGATACTTATTGTAATGTCACATTCAGTTTCCAGTAATTTTTATGAATGTATTTTCAGAGCAGGAGTAGAAATAAAATTTCACTCCTTCTGTGTCATAATTATGGTGTATTTCTCACATATATAATTTCTCATTAATACTAATTGCTTTTGATGCATGCAACACAACTTGAACATGAAGTCTGTATCTCCACTGATTACTTTAAAAAAGCATATGTATTTTTAATTTCCATATTTGGCAGATCAGGAGTTCAGGTCTTGACCACTGCCTTCAGATGAAGATAGTATTTCTGCTTCAGAAAACAAAATCATAAGGACTTGAATTTCTCATAAATTTGATGGACTCTTTAAGGTCACTAGAACAAAAACACATTAATAGGATAATGTGTCAATAGTGAAAAGCTTTGATGTCTTACTGGTAACCTGTGTGAGGTTAATTCAAAGTACCTGTCTTGTTCCCAAAGTCTGCATCAGAAGGAGTAAAAAAAACCCCAAGCAGTAATTTGGAACTAATGGTCAGTAACATAGCTGAGCATTTTGCATGCCATGAGTGATATCATTACTCAAACCTCTCCAGAGTACTACTGGAATGCACCAAAAGAGCATGAAAGGGAAGCTTGCAGTGTTACCTTCTAATTCTGGAACTACTTCGTCCTTCACTAGGCAGTTTGTTGTTTGTTTTGTTTTTTTTTTTTTTTTCTTTTTCTGATATTGATGAAAGAGTACTAAATAAATATCTGAAATATGACCAATGGAAAAGCAAGCATGTTGCACTCTGTAGCAGGTGAGTGCTAGGGTAAGTACACACTTCTGCAGGGTGGTATGATCAGTTGGCTGTTCAGCATCTTAGACATGTACAGGAATCAGAACATATGGGAAGGACATTGGCTACAGCATCCAATTTCATCAGCTTATTTCATCAGAGGTTCTTCTGGTATTTGAGTCAAGACAGATCAATATGGATAATTCAGCAGATGAAAACATCCATGAAAAGGACCTGAGTCTGAAAAATCTATTTATTTATTTATTATTTACTCCTAAATCTACACAGCTCTTTGTGTGCGTTACATGAAGTGTATATATGCATATAATACATAAAATTCGCTGCGTTACATGTTTATATAGCACTATTCCAAATGAAATGTTGTCAAAGACAAGCACAAGCAGTCATGCATATATTGAAATATATCTCTCTGCTTCAGAGTACTACATCTAAATAGACTGCTGTTCTGAGCCTGTAATGCTCCTGCACTGGTATTCCTGCTGTCATTCCAAAACTGTGAAGTCAAAACTTGGAAGAAATTAGCACAGAGCCAGTATCACAGGGTCTCCACATGCAGTAACTAGGACAGGAGATAAAATGACAGCACTGTATAAAGTTTGGCTGAATATTTGGTAGTCATTGATACTCTGTCTTTCATGAATGTTTAGCTGAGGGTCACTGGGTTGATTTTGATTATGTTTTATAAACTTCTGCAGCATGCCTAATTTGTATTCTAATTTGGAGATATGAACATAGATCACACTGCTTTATAAACACACACAGAGAGAATGAAATATATTCTTAAATACTTTTTGCTAATTGCTTTCCAACTGCCATACATGGGTGCCACATGGGTGCCACTTTGTAACTTTCCATTCCAGGCCCAATGAAGAAGTGCCTTTTTGATGTCCTACACGGAACAGCTCAGAGGTGTTTTTATCCAGTGCTCAGACCTCAACATATTGGTGAACAAAGCATTAGTTTTAAAAGATTTTTAAAAACAGATTGTAAGAATACATTCCATTACACTGAATTACTCATGTTAAAACTTTTTTCATGTACACAGGAATGTTGTTTTGAAGAAGCAGGAAGTGACTATATGTGAAGCTCAAGTAGCATACACAGTAGAGTCCATAACTGATATGCCAACAGAACATTTATCAATTAACTTTCTACAGGTAAATGTGATAAAACCCCTCTGAAATTAGTGTAACTAGGTCATTTTGCAAGTGGCATATACCTGAATTGCATTATGAACTACTACTAAATTGGAATAAAAACCTCATTGGTACTTTCCTGCATCTTCTAATACTTATTAACTTTGCAAAAGAAATAACTGATTTATGGACTAAGTCTAGGAAAAGAACATCATCACATTTTAGGTTACCTAGTACAGAACCCAGGTGTGAATTTTGCCTGTTATTTCCTGCTCCATCACCAGCAACAGACACCCAACTAGGATAGGGAGATGCAGTTTTAGCTTGAACTCTGTTTCAGGCACCAGGATGAACCTATTCCAGTCAGACACAGGCAGATGTTATTCATCCAGCAGCTGCTTTATGTTATCTCTGTATGCAAAATGTCAGTGACGATGATAGCAATGCTCTAGTATCATCAGTTACCATCAAAATAACCATTTGTAGTTGTCATTTTTCATGAACAAAAGCAACTTTCCTCATCAGCTGAGAGTCTGAAAGACAATTGATGAGAAAGTTGAAACTAAGTGGAGGGAAGTCAGCCTATACCACGGTTTGCATAGGACCTTTTCTGGGAGCCTCCACTTTCACTGAAGGAGATTTATAAACTCCTCTTATTGTTTGTTCTAGTGCTTGATTCCAGCAAATAAAATACTTACTAGTAGGCTACAATATTTCATGGTACATGAAACCGAGAGAATGGCATGCTCTGAAAGCAGGAAAGTAATGCACAAATTGTTTGTTTGTTAAATGAAAAAACTGTATGGAACATTAGAGGAGATTTTTTCTTTTTCTGGGACTTTTATAACAAGAGATCTGAATGCATCCAGAAGTTTTAAGTTAAACTTAGTCTCAAACAATAATCACTTCAAGGACAAAAAGCATCCCTGGTATTCAGTGTAGAAAAATAAGTGTTTCTCTACAAAGCCTTTATATATATTATTAAAGCCTTGATATTTATTTTTTAATATGTTCTATTTGGGGCAAGTTTTTATGTATATTTTAATATAGATGAAATCTTACTAACCTGGGAAAGTCTGAAGAATTCAGAAAATATATACAAAAAAAATCACGTGCCTGATATCTTTAGAGCTTAATTCCTTTGTGAACATTACACTCCTAGCACCATTCAAAAACCTGAAGTGTCAGCACCTACATTTCTGTGCTTCTGACAACAGAACCGATTTGTCACAAGTTGCAAAATTTCAGAGGCTGATGCTTGCATGAGCGCACGACAGCTCTCTTTATTTTTGAAACTTTATTGGTATTCTGTGTCATCACAATGTAACTGAGAAAGATACAAAATGTGCTGCTTTTTATTTGCTTTAGCAAATTATCCGTTTGGTTTAATTCTTAGCTGGAGTTTGTCAACAGATATATTCACTGCAAAGAAGATCGTTATCAGATCTGGCTGTTAGACTCATGGAAAATACAGCACGCTTAGCAGAATGCTGCTGGGATTAGCATCAGCTTTATAAGTGGCAAGAAAGTGAATGAAATTACAGATGTTCTCTCTTTCAAGTAGTGCATTTGAATAAAAAGCAAAGTGAATTCCCTGAATAAAAGGTCTTGTAGCTATCTAATGCATGTTGCATCTAATGCATCAAAACTTCATTTGACATTGGTCCTCTTCGTTAGCATACCTTTAGTCCTCTTGGACTTTCAAGATCTGTCATGACTATATGATTTTTGCTAAGCAAGCCCAGCTCCCTCAGCCTCTCCTCATAGGGGGAGCTGGGGTTGCTTAGCCTGGAGAAGAGGAGATTCAGGGGTGACCTTATTGCTCTCTACAACTACCTGAAGGGAGGTTGTAGACAGGCAGAGGTTGGTCTCTTCTCCCAGGCAGCCAGCACCAGAACAAGAGGACACAGTCTCAGGCTGCACCAGGGCAGGTTTAGGCTGGATGTTAGGAAGAAATTCTATACAGAGAGAGTGATTGCTCATTGGAATGGGCTGCCTGGGGAGGTGGTGGAGTCACTATCACTGGAGGTGTTCAGGAGGAGACTTGATAGGTTGCTTGGTGCCATGGTTTAGTTGTTTAGGTGGGTTGGGTTGGTTGATAGGTTGGACACGATGATCTTGAAGATCTCTTCCGGTCTGGTCTGGTCTGGTCTGGTCCGGTCCGGTCCGGTCTGGTCTAGAATAGAATAGAATAGAATAGAATAGAATAGAATAGAATAGAATAGAATAGAATAGAATATTCAAGCTACAGTTTTTCAAATGTGACATATAATCCATAGATACAAATCATTGTAATTCCCTTATAACTGTGACAAGCATTTTGCTGTAGATAAACAGGTATAAAATAGTTATGATCTAAAGATAAGTTTTGGGTTAGGTTTTTTTGTTTGTTTACGTGGGTTTTTTCTTTAGCAGATGTTAAGTTTAGAGGGTTTTCAAAAGTTACTGGTCTTGCTAAAAGTCAAGGAATTTACAGTATAGCTGTAATAGAGATGGTGTTGTCCTTTTCCCTTTAGTTTATATAAACACACTGATCTCATGCAGTTGTGAAGCATATATTTGAGTCAGGGAAATATATTAGCAGGCATCTCAGAGGCACAAACTATGACTCAGTGCTGACCTTGACTTTGTTGACTAGCAGAGAGATTTACAGCTCACTACCACAGAAAGTAGGATTTCATATAAGTTAGTGGAAAAACAAATTAATAAATCAGAGAATTGCACAGGGTTTAAAATAAAATATTTCTTGATTTTTTTTTCAAACTGAAGTTCTGCATTGAAGACAATCACTCAGGCTCTTAGAGACTGTATCTTGAAGGTTAATATATTTTGAAATTTTCATTCTTCTATCTTCCTTGTGCTAAGGCTCCACTCCAAACCATGAAAGAGCTGGGGTGAGAATAAGTCTTTATGCATGTTTACAGACTGCCTTTAAACTTGCTGGTATATTGCTATTGACAATTTCAACACTGGAAATTCTGAAGTCACCAGGAAACCAAAGACAGGGCTACTTCCGTTCCTGAGTCCTGTTTACTTTTAATAGGGAAAGAAGATTGGTGGGGTGGACATTCACCTGTTATGGCTTCATTGAGTGCATCTTTTACACAAACAAGGCACACCTTCTCCCTGGGAGATAATTTCACTGAATCTTGAATTTGAAAAATAAAATGGAAATTAAATCTCAGTTGTTATTCGTTATACAGCTGATACATGTCATTGAATACAAAAGGACTGGGCTCCTAGTATGTATTCAATGTGCTTGCCTAAAACAATGTCCTAACTGAAATCAGACGTTTGTTTTGGGACAGATAATTATCTACTTTGTACAAGAAAGGGTACAGAGATGGCTGAACTAGTTTGCAGTATAACGCTATGCCCATTTCTTGTGGCCTTCAGACCAGAGAGCAGTTTATAATTCTGCCTTCCTAGAGTTTAGGTCTCAGACCAGCATATATAATACCACAGTATGGAAAATGGGAAAAAATTAGTCACAATAGATAGCCAATGACACATACAGCTTCATCCATTTACACTCCAAGATGGCCCATGCCTGAGGCATCTCCGTTCTGCAGATCGTGTTGCCAAGTTCACATGAAGTTCTCTGTCAGGTGAGAAGATCAGCTTCAAAACCAAGGAGCAATGACATGGCAGAAGGAGAGATTATGAGCACTCTTCAGTTATGGTTATGGTTCAAACCTTTCAGATTCCTGCCAGCCAGCTTTGAGAGTGAATGAACAAGCCCACTTCTGTCCTCAGCTAAGAAAGGCATGAGAGAGACATCAAGGAAACAGGTTCAGTGAATTAGATGATTTTTGTGGTTGACATCAGCCATGTGACCCACTTGAATGTTAGGTATGTTCAAGCTGAAGGCAGTGTAAAAGTATGTGTTGAAAAGGAGTGTTGTCATTTAAATGGTTTTGGGTCTTCCATCCTGATGCAATATAGTATGGACTGATGCTTCTTTTCTTTGTGCTGAAGAAGGAATATAGGCATATATGTAAATAGACTTGTACAAGCCTGAGACTTAATGGCACTATATTTGCACACAGTTCTGCAAATCTCTTTGATCTCTTAAGTGTCCAGTTTCTGACAGTGATATATCATGAGCTGTTCTGTGTTTAATTATTAATTTTACATTAAGGAGTTCCACAGTCAATATTTAGATGTTTTATGACATAGAGAACCTTTCCCATACCCATATTTTCTCTACAGGGACATAATGTAGCCCTTTCAATACTAAATCATTTGCACACAATGTTAAAATAACTTGATTTACTGCTTAAGGCCCTTCCCTAGTATGATGCATCAATTCTAAGAGGGTAAGAACAGTGATATCATGGCCTGCTGTTAATCCTTGCAGACCTCCAATTTTGAAGGTCAGGTATCAGTACAGACTGTGTGGACCGTAAAACTGTCTAGCACAGAGCCAGGCCAGGCCTCTAATAAACTTCCTACCAGCATCCTTTTCCTTCAGCTGTAAGTAGACATGAAGTGGGAAAGAGAAGTCTTTTGGAGTGCCTGAAAGTGGAAGAAAAGTACAGGAGAATCACTTATTCTAGCCCTGTTTTCCACATCTTTAATAGTGGGCAGAATTAATAGGAGTGGTATCACAGTATCACCAAGGTTGGAAGAAACCTCAACTGCTTAAACTGCCTGAGATTTTTATATCTTTTTTTTTTGAGGTAGATTTCCTTATAATTGATCACTTCTAAAGATGCTTCATCTTATTTTTCTGAAATACTTAGCTTAGAATGGGATGAACTGCACCTGAGATTGACACTTCCTCTCCAATGACTATTAAGAACTTTAAAATACTAGATATCTGAGCCTAAAATAATTGTAACTGAATGAAATTAATCACACCGTCTAACCCAAAAGTTGTTGGAATTAGGGAATTACTGAATTAATTTGGGAAGGGATGTCAAGACCCCTTCTGAAAACATGGACCATGCTGCCCAATTTTTATTCTTGTCACATATATGGAGAGAGCTTTGAAACCTGTGATTTATAAGATAGTTTCAAAGACCTGTTTTAAAATCATACAGCATACTCTTTCAGCATGTGAATTATTTATTAAATTCAGCTATCAGTGGCTTTAAAATATAATTTAACCAAAAAGAGCATTTTGAGCAGGGTTGCAAAGACTCTATGCAGATATTTCAATCTGAAGCTAGGGGAAATGGCTGAGAAACATTCCCCTTTCTATTATTCTAGGACGCTATTAAGGAATGAGCTATGGACTTGATTTTAGGTTGACTAATTCAAAGTATGGGTTTCAAGAATAATTGATTGTTTTTATCCTTCCTCACTGTGAGTTCCTTTACTGTAGAAAGCTATTGAACTCGGTTCAGAAGAATGTATGGGGAAAGAAGGAATGCTTTGTACGGGAAAGGATATCTTTCCAAGCCATATGTTTTGATCTTCTGCAGTTATTTGTTTAATGCTACGTTTGAGACCTTACAATTGAATATTCCACATCTGTTTGCAGTTTTAACAGGAATTGCTTCATCTTTGATCTGATTTATTGAAAAAATGCAACAGAATTCATGTAATTCTCTGGATGCCCAATCTATTTATTTGGTCTAACATTGGAGAAGTTCAGTATGAAACATTGTCTGGAGAGGATGAATTTTAATAACTTCACAAGAGCAGACGCAGGGATACCAACCAAATAATTTATCCAGTGGTTCATCTGCAGAAGGGGGGGACCAAATAAACCCAACAAACAACAAAAAACTCACCTGGAAAGCTCCTGTATTTAGACAGAACCACTTCTGCCTCAGATAAAAACTTTCAGATATTTAACAAATTAAATGGCTGGGACCTTACTATGAAATCAATACAAAGATGAAATGATGCATTAGAATAAGCATTCCTGAAGATGAAGCTAGAAACTATGTTAGAAGATTTGCTTCCTATGATGAGGTCTGATTCTTCTTTCATTAGCACTACTTTTATAATATTGAAGAACCCTTGGTTTAGGCAGATTAATTCTGGATTGATGTAGATGATTTGAATCACAGTGACAAAGTCATGGATAACAGAGATGGGTGTTTCAGTTATATCTCTGCTTTGTAACATGCGATTAATGCACAACCAGGTCATACAGTTAAAGCAGCATAGAATAAAGACAAGGACTTCTAACATGCAGTTACTGATTAAGTGTATGCTGGTGTATTGTTGTATCCTACATCTGTGTGAAAAAGTTGCTGGCAGCAAGATGAAAAAGAATCTAATATAGAAAAGGCATAAAGATCATCCATTTGCTTTTCTCTTTCATTTTGCCTATACTGAAGTGAGAAATTAGCAAGGTAAAAAGGGAATAAAGCAATGCAATGCCATATATGTAATATAGACCTTCAAGGTCATTCTTGTATTCCATAGCATCATCTAATATAAATCTTTGCTTTAGTGGTGCCGGGGTGGATTAGATCAACAGAAATTCTGGCCCACTGTCTCAAAAAGCATTTCCAATTGGAGAGGATTGATCTTGCACTCAGAGATCTTATTAAAATGTAGTATTATTAGCTTTTAATCAGGAAGGATGCCAGTGTACCTTACTTGGACGTAGAAGTGATTTCTGTGAAGTAATGACGTGGTTTTGATTAAAGTCCACTGCGACAGGGAGGTATAATTGCTGGCTGTCTCATATTTTTACTAAGTCAGTCAATTCCTGTACAAAAGTAGTTAATTTAAAGAATGAGATCTTCCTTTTATGAAGTGTGGCCCTGACCAAAAGACTGTTGAAACCTATGAAAACATTATCACCATGGACAAATCTCTCCATATTGTTATTGTTCTTCAATGAGTCCTAATACAGAGTATGCACACGGAGTATGTAGCCTGTTTGGGTTTTTATTACCCATTCCACACAGGCTGTATTTTTATGGTTTTTACAAAAATAGACACTTACTGCCAATACATTGCATTGCCCTTTTAGGTTCTTTCTTTTTTCATTTTGAAATAATTTGTTGTTGGAATGAAAGGAAAAATATTCTTCTCGTTTCATTCTCAAACTGTATTAGATTTTAATGTACTACTGATTTAAAACTTACATTTGGCACCGAGCTCTTTCATTTCCCTGAGCTTTATTTAACTAGTTTTACTCCTGCCTTAGAAGCAGGCTCAGCTTAAAAAGAAACTGTGACTGAAAAACATCTCTATGTTGGAGCTGTTATCTGTACAGAAGTCTCCCTTACAAAAAGAAACAAACACAAAAACAGAAGCCTGAGGTGCTAACTTGAATCTTTCTCAGCTAAGATTTGCCCTCAGAGTCTGTGGTCTCCATCAGTCCATATTGGTGGACCTATTAAAGCACACTGCTGTTTCTTCTCTAGCAGTGCACCCTTGTTTCCTTTGCAAAGGACACAGGTGCTGTTAAAGGGCTGTGGGTCAGAACACGGCTAGGATATTTACCTGGCTCCAAGAGGTGCTAAGTACTGCCAGGTTTACAAATTCAGAGACTTTCATGGCTTGATGAGTATCTGAATTGAACTTGGTTCCCAGTGATTAGGTGCATTTTGTTTAATAAGAGCCAACAGCCTATGCCTGTTCTTGTTGCTGTTTGTGTAAATATCCAGCATATTAACACTTCTTGACAGGACTGAATGGTGCAAGTGGCTTTGAAGTAAAAGACTTTCAGTTCTCTCTGAAGTTCAGAATGCAAATAATTAACAATCCTTTTTTTACTAACTTCAGTAAAGTCCTTTAAACATCTATTTTCTCTTCTTCATTTGTCTTGATTAAGAATGCCTCCCTACTTAGAGGCTGGAAGTAACTGGATATCAACTTCTTTTTTTGGAGAAAGTTAAATGAATAATGTAATTTTGTCTGGTTTATTTCCTGTCTTGAGATTTAGGGGAAGCTTTCTACAACATTCAAAAGGTAATTTCTCATGGGTATTTCTGGATATGAAATTTACATCAGGCTTCATATCTTTATATGACTTTAAAAATTGCTGTCTACTAGCGATTTGCATTGCTTTGGCCAGATCTATACCACCTAGTAAACAGGGGAGAGTAGCAGGATGGGAAACTGTTAAAGAAAGGTAGAGAAAAGCCAAAAGAAAACATTTGGATTATAAACCAGAGATAAATGTAGAATATATATTTTTAGTAAGCTCTTTGCTTGGCTGTTATTGACTATAAAGCTTGCATCTGCATTTAAACAGCTTGTATACATCTGAAATCAAATTTGAATGATTGCAGGCAATTCCAATTTTACATGGGAACTGGGAAGACAGCATGGTGAATCATGTGAGTTGTAAGCATCTCTCACAAAATGTTTCAGCTGTCAAACAGTTCAGATCAAAGGACTGACTGAATGAGCAAGTCTATCTAGGCAAGAGGTGTTGCATCTCAGACTTTTTCTTCTGGCAGTTTTATAAAGGAAAGAGCTTAGCAGCCCCAATCTCTACAGGTGCAGTGGTGGTTCGGAGTTTAAATCACAATTTTAGGCATTGGCCTATCTCCTCCAGGATCTGAGTCTGCCAAACTCACTTGTCATGGTGCTGAAATACACAGGGATTGTGGCAGTTCCTCTCTTGGAGGTTTTCAGAAAAGAAGGTAGTTTTCTTCTGTATCTTTTCAAGAACAGTCCTGCATTGTTTTTAGAGGGATGGATTTAGTGATGGTTTTGTGTCTGTAGTAGTTTGAGGCTATGCCTTTAAAATTTTTCACAGATCTTGAACAAAAAGTAGTAAAATGCGAATAAATCACTAATGGGTGTAAAAAGGAAAATAATGATAGTTCTAAACAATCCCATTGGAAAGATAACAGACTTAAGCTAGCAATGTAAACAATTTCTCTCTCATTTCCTTGGGCTGGGAGATACTAACTTGCTTCTGCTTGACCTTGGCTGCATTCTTTTGGCTAAGTTCTACATTCTCTGCTCTGTCTCTTGTCTCTTTTATGTCTGGGTTGGGAAGGAAGGGAAGGAGAAGCTGTTAGCTCCCCTGGTCTTTGGCCAGGGAGGTTCTCGTGCTGTTCATTAATTGTAAATACCTGTAGATATTGTAAATACTATATATTTTGTACATATTCATTGCATCTCATTGTAGATTGTAGTTTTGCTTGTAAATACAGATGTCATTTGCTTTTCAACCCACCAGTGTCTCATTTAGTCTTCATTTCCTGGCATTTTTCTGATTTACTTCTAGTGCTAGCCAAACTCCAGAGAGAATGTGGGTTCTCTGTGTTTTCTGAGTGTGCCTAGGGCTGAATCTTACTCTGTGTATGTTGAATAGCTATTCTTTCACACATAAATCACTGTTCTGTCGTAGTCGCCTGCTGTGAGATGTTCAATGCATATCATCATTTACATTAAACGTGTTATATATTGCTTTATGAATTATGTTACCTGCCATATAAGATTATGTTATGAATTGGCAGTTAGAATATTAGAACAGTGGAACTTTTTACAGCTTTTTTACAGCTTATGGTTGTGATCCAAGAGGTAATTCATGCCTTTTAAAACTAGTCTTCAACGGTCAAAAGGGAAGCAGGCACAAGATTGAAACATTTTGCTATGGATCCAGAATTAAAGCAGAATCCTAGTTAGCAAAAATAAATAAATCTGTTTGTTTGCTTAAATCTGTAGCCTGTTCCTATCTGCAGTGGTTCTATTGTTCCAAGTCCTCTTTTACTAAATCTGTAATTCCTAGTCCATCTGAAGAGGCTGGAAGTGAACAAAGGTGATTTCCCCATGTCTGAGGAAGGAAGACTTCTTTCCTGAAGGGGTAAAAATAGGTTGAGTTGAACTGGGGGTTTCTGTTTAGGGGTAAACGTAGTTTTAGGAGAGGAGCTTCAAACTGCAGCAGATCAGTCATTACTCCTCTCATACTTCCCTTATTCATATTACTCAGAGGTTTAGAGTCACATTTAAGAAAGGATAAGCTTGATTCAGGAACACATCATAGCACTTTCTTTCTCAGGAGCCCTGTGTGTTAAAACACAAAATATTTTAATTCTTTTTTAAATGGAAAAAGTTAATATGTTGAAAAGTTGGAGAGTTTGGCATGTACTCTGGAATAGAGGAGTTTTACTCCTCATGGAACTGCCTATTTCATGCTATCTGTAGTCAGAAGAATGCCAAGACTAAGTGTGAGAGAGGATTCACAGCGTGCAAAACGTCAGTTATCCACATCAGGGACCACAGTTTTCATACTTTGAGCACTCAAGATCTGTTATGGTAATCTTTGTATTATGAAAGGATAAATAACACTCTTTACATTTGCTTCATAATTTCCCTGATCTGCACTAAGTATGTGTCAGTATACATATGGTACCACAAATCTCATAAGCGTGTATGTTCTGATGATATAGGCATGATTTGGGAATCCTTTGTGGGCTAGCAATTTTCAGTGTTTGCACCCAATAATTTTACCTGAAAAGAGAAAGATTCATAGCACTGGAGACTAACCACAGTACATCAAAGCAGGATCCATGTCACATAACTATGCAAATTTACTTACCAACATTTCATGCATCAATGTCTTGCCTGGAGCAGCAGATACCTGAAAGCTCTTAATACCGTTTTCAGGCATGTGATGCCCCACCCTACAGTATGGCTGGGGACAGCACTGTACATAACTAACTCAAAACATTGCAAGAATGAATATTTGTTTTCTGCCAAAAGAACCTGTGTTACTCATGAGAAAAAAGGTTAAATATTAGTATTGCTGAAAGTTAACCTGTCCATCCATCTTTACTACTTGGTAATAATGTTCAACTAGGAATGCCCTGTTATTTCTTACTCAATTTGTATGCCTTCTGACTGCATTAGGTCTCTGCAGATAGCAGCACTTTTTAACAGTTCATCTTTTCTTGGCATTACTGAAGTTTATTTTATGTAGCAAAACAAAACAAAATTTGTTATTCATTCCACAACAGATAGTTCAACAGCACTCACCTCCACTCCTCCTGACTGCAACATGTTGGTATTCCCAGTGTACAGATCTGTGATGCCATCTAAACTCTAGTTTAAATAGTATATACATACCCTGTATTTGCCAGACATCAAATGAGACAATATGGAAAGGTCCTGCAGTGCAGAAAATTATACAAGATATAAGATATGTTAACAGCCTGAACTATTTAATTCTTCCTAAATGTCTTCTTTACTAAGCAATGCCTTCAAGTTTTTAATAACAAACATAGGATAATAACTGCAGTTGCAATTCAAATGCACTTGATTGGAGCCATAATAGGATTTCTTCTTATGTTTGTTTTGCTTCCCTGTGGCTTGGTGTACAAAATGACAATCAAACATGTAATTAGTTATGATGAGTGTAGCAGTTGGGAGGGTATTGGCCTTTGCTCCATTTTCTGAAAGTTGGTGTCTTATTTTATTTTATTTTTAGTAATAAATGTAATGTACTCCAGAGAGTAGCCCACTGGATTTCTTCTTTTTTTTTTTCACCCCATTTTTCATTTTGGTCTCCTTCTTAGGTTAAAATACTTTTGCTTTTTGAAATTCTGCCACTGTGTGGCCGATCAGAATAGGGGAGGTACACCTGAGCTTGTGAAGAAGGTGGAGACAAAACTTGGCAATCCAGTCACGTTACTTAGGGAAGTAGATTCTTCCCTTTCTGTAAAACATCTAGAAAAGATTTAATGTAGTGAACATATAGCAGAGAGTCACAAAAGGAATGAAAATAACATGAGAAAACTCCATGTGAAGTTTTTTAGCACTGTAGCTCTCGTAAAGGTAGAATTGTTCAGTCCTTAAACCAGATCACATTTTAATGTTAGAAGTCAAATCCAGTCTGGTTTTAAGGCTGTAGGCTTAAGACAATTACTCATGTTTCACTAAATGAGAAAAAGGCCTCATTTCTAGTACATTCCATGCATTTTGTAAACCTGGCAGATGAATAAATAAATTGCAGATCTTTCCCCAATAAACCATCTTCTCCAATCACTACAGAACTGTGTAGCATTGTGTTTTACTTCTTAATGCATCACAGAAGGGTGATTTATTATTTTTTTTGGCCAATCTTTCCAAGCCAAGGTATAGTCCAAATGAGCAATCAACAGATTGATAGCTGAAGCCTCTGGAGCAATGACTTGGCCAGTGGGAATTATGTCTGATCAATGAGGAACTCTGGGAGGTGCAAGTAGAGGGTTTGGGTCATTATGGTAATAATGAAACTGCCCAGAAAGTGTGACAAATAAACCATGAATACTGAAATATACCACAGCATAGCTGTACCTTTGTTGAGACTATCTCAGTGTGTATCTGCACATCATCGACAGAACTATAAAGATGCTGATTTTGCAGACATTTCTTCCCCAGCTTGATAAGTTAATATATATTGTTTAACATGATAATGTAGCAAGCTGTTGTTTTGTGGTTTGAAAGCCAGCTGCATTTGATTGATGCCAGGAATGGAAGTATTTATAAAATGACACTGAATCAGAAGCAGTCAGTTTATGGGTCTGGGGAAATGAATCTTTTATGAAGAATAAAACTTTATGATGAAGGAGTGACACTGAGGAAGTTTGCATCTTGAATTAAACTCTTTTGGACTGGATGTATGCTGCAGAGACTTTTAAAATAAAAATGTGTGTCACTGTATTTTTAGGAAAGATATGTCTATAAGCATTGCTTCTTGTGGTGTTGGTCCAGTCCCAATACATGATCATGTGTGTTCCCTCTGTGAACACCTCAACTAGGGTAGGAAAATTCTTCCCTGGAAATGTAGCTACTAAACAATCCTTGGAATATATTTTAGCTGCTGGTTTAAAGCTGTTGCGATTTTCAAGGCATCAACCACAAATACTAACCCATTCCAGCTTTTTACATATGTGGAGGTTTTTGTGTGTTTTGCTTTGTTGGAATGGACTATAGAGTTGTTAGCGCCGTACTTTGACATGAGAGGACAGCACTGAACTCTGGTTAGTTTGCAAACCTGCTTGTGAACACAAAAGTGTGAAGGATGTGTTTCTGAGAACAAGCATTTTCAGCATGGTTGCAGAAGCCTAGCATTAGTTTTCAGCTCAGTGCCAGGGCTTATTTTTTTTCTTCTCTGGTTGTTGTAGCAATGTGAGATTATGGGTAATGTTTAAAGAGGTATAGTTATCCATATCATGAACAGAAAACAGGCACAACCTTACTCATACTCCACTAACGCATAGTATCTAAAGACATCCTCAATTTGTGTGCACTTTTACATCTGTTATATAAACTTATGAGAACAAAATAACTTTTGCTTAAATGTAAATGCCACTTTGATGGTAGCTAGAAACCAATTTCTCCAAATCTTTGACAGAAGCAACACAGAAACAAATGGTTCTAATTCTCTACAGCTTTTCTCCTGGAGCTAGCATCTCTATGCAAAATGAATGTAAAATTCTGCTCTTTTGAGTTGCTGGAATTCCTTATCTATATGCAACAGAGGAATGATTATATAGAACAAGATAATGTCCAGTGACTTGAAAGGTTGAAAAACTGCAGCTGGCAAATCAGAATCAGATTCATATTCAGCAATTGTATTAAGCCAGGTTTATGCCAGAGTTACAAGAGATTTGTGGGTTTAAATGAGCTCTTAAAATCTGCAAGTGCCTTCCACATGCTTGTCACCAGAAATATTTCGGTAGAACTGTCTAGGACAACTGGATTTCTACTTGAGTATATATTTTAATCAGTTTCTAAATCTCTGCTGAGTATCAACTCTTCTGATAGATTAATAATGGTAGCAACTGTAAATGCATTTAAGTGTAGTCTAATGTGCTTTGGCATGGCACCTTATTTAATTGTGTTTTTCAGAACAGAGTTGCATACCAAAACCCACTGAATTTCACATTCAGTTGGGCACTACTTAAGATCTCTTGATGACATGCCTGAATTCTTACTTATCTCACTGAACTCTTGTGACTTAGGAAATACTAATGAAACACATTATCCTATATGACCGCAACAAAAATATACTTGACACATGATAAATATCTAGAAAATAGCCCTTGTGGAATGGGTGAATCTTCACTCTTTAAAACAGAAAGATGCTCTTTATCTTTTTTTTTTTTTTTTTTTCTTCTTTCCTGAAGAAGAAGTCTCAAATAAAGTAGTTGAAAATATCAGGGCTAGGATCGTCTTGTAATATTGGAAAACATGGCATGGTATCCAGAGGTAAACCTCTCTTTGAGCTGTCTGACCTTTAATCACTAGTGAATAAAACCAACACGCTCTCAGATCTCTGTTATTTTTCTCAAGGGGGAACTTTGCCTCAAGTAGCAACGAAGCAAAACCTTTGAGAGCTTATATTCAAGGTCACTACAACAAGAAGCAAGACTTTGTGCTCTGGGAAATATAGCAAAAGTAAAGAAGAAACACATCTAAACAAAGCAGTTGTGTTTGTTTAACAGTGAACCAGGCAGGATTTGTTTTGTTTTGCCACAATACTTCGGTTTTATTTGACTTTAAGTGTTCTGTGCTTGAAGACATTCACAAAGAATATAAACTCCCTGGTTATCATTATATATGAATGCGATATATTTCTGCTCTGCAGACATTTCCAAAGGAAAAATCTTCTGCCATGTCTGTACCAGAAGGTTTTAATTACTTGTGGTTCTCTTGCCACAAAAGGCTACTAACACCACCACAAACACCAGGGCAGACCAGGTGAAGCTACTTAGTAGTTTTGAGGAGAGGATTATGTATTGTAGCCACCTGGTTCTCACAAGTGAAGGCAATCTTTCTTACTAATTGCATTCTGTTGTCTCTCCACCTGTCCCATTAGGAACGACTGTGATGCGTATGACGGCATTTGACGCTGACGACTCTAGCACAGACAACGCTCTTCTGCGATACAACATCCTCAAACAGACTCCTACTAAACCCTCGCCTAACATGTTCTACATTGATCCAGAAAAGGGAGATATTGTTACGGTCGTGTCACCTATGCTGTTGGATCGTGAGGTAATTGAAGATTTTTCTTATTGCTAGTCTAAACATTTCACTGTTTGTGCTTGTGATCTTCCTTTGATATGTGAAAAAAGGTTTAGAGTCTTGCAGTAGTGGGGACTCAGATGCTCAACTTTGAGGAGTCTTGTAATAGTTTTGTTTATTTCTTTTTTGGGTGCAAGAAGCTATATGTTGTGATCTAGTAAGGGGACAGGTAATCACCATGTGATTTTAAGATGAATTGCCATAGTGCCAAAATCTATATTTATTGCAGGCCGTTAGTATCATGGGAGCATAAATTGATAGCAAAGAAAGCTTAGGTATGGTCACTTCATGTTCAGAAAATAGTAAAGCAGAGAAAATCTGTTAAGATAGAGGTTTAGTTATCAGAATGTATGAGATCTGGGCACAAATTCAATGATGACCTAAACAGTTTCTCTGTAAATCACCATTTCCTTTGATTAGGTAGTGCTGTGTGCTCTTAGGTTCTGGAAGACGAAGTTGTTTTCTTGGCTGTTTCAAGTATGTGTTGATTTACTGAACTTGACTTATAAATTGATTAGATTCAGGACTGTCTAAAGTTCTCAACATTCAGCATGTCATTTCTCATTTTAACCAGGTGAAAATGAGCCTCATATCACTTTGTGTTTTAGGCAAGTGGCTTTAATGCAGGCTTTTCCAGCAGCAGATATTTAGCAGGTAAACCAAACACATATTCCAGACACATACTACAGTAAAGCTATGGTCTGAGACTGTAGATTCACCTTTTAAGTTTATAGAGATTCTAGTTCTTTCCTGCTTGTGTGTGGCTGGCTGTAGCATCAGGTCCAAGATTTATATAATCACTATCTTTTTTAGCTAAAGTTTCCCTTCTAAAATAATTGTTTCAGTTCAAAGGCTTTATAATTTTTTTCTGAAGTCAGTTTAGCTATTTTTATTCCTAACAAGTAACCATTCCCCAGATTAAACCAATTTACTCAAAATTAGAAAATCAATGGAAGGGAATGAACATGCCTGCTTTTCCTGGTGTCTTCCAAAGGTCACTGGTGATTCATGAAATAATGATGCTGTCTCCATACAAGAAGTCTGTCCTCAATTGAACAGGTGTTATGGCCGGGTAGTATATCCTGCAAACAATGCCTGAATTCCTCATGGTATTTAATAACAGTCAATTCAATACCTTTCTTTTGAAGCTGACATGGCAAGCTGCAGACTTGTTGAAACTGGAAAGTCATTTTTGTTGTTGCTGCTGAAAATGCTGTATATTTTATGAGCCAAAATGTAGGGCTGTGTAAAATGTTAGCAGTAAAAGCAGTTGAAGTCCAGTTTAATATTGTCTAGTCAGGTAAAAAAAGATAGGGAAAAGGATTGTTTTCTATTTCCATTTGGAAAAATTGGTCCTGGTGACTGTGATTATTCATGAATGCCAATTCAAACCAGAAACTTCTTCTAGATGAGTCTTAAGCTTTAAACTGGATGTGCCTGTGGTTTTTCTGTCTTTTGGTAACTCTATTTGGTTTTTATTTGGATCTTTGAATCTTTATTTGAATCTTGAAAGTGAGTACCCGGTAAAAGTGGATTGTTCTTAGATGTTCCTTGTAGGTGTACTGTTAAAAGCTATATTAGCCTTAGACATGAGTTTAGAAACTGAATTTTAAAAAAACCTATCTCTGATGGACACAAAGAACTCTCTTTCTCATTAATCCTATGTATACATACCAGAGGTTGATATGAACTCTCTTAAAGCATGTTAAAATACTGATTAAAATTGCTTCTATTTTCCATTCAGCACTGCTTGTATCTTAATGATTTTAGGAAACTTCCCATTTCACCTAGGACAAATTAACAGCACATAAGTAGTTTGGAGTTTTGGTTTGTTTATTTTAATTTTCAGGATCATTTACTCCATGTTTGGGCATCAGATGGAACTGGGGAACTGTGCCCAGGAGACTGGGGCATTGCCCAGTGTGAGATGCTGAGATGTGGAGACACGAACACCTGGCTGGCTTTGCACATACAATATAGTCCATGTTATTTTTCCATGCTTCAACATTTTCAGAAAAGTTCCTGTGGCATAGCCTCAGAAATTCTTGTTTCAGTGTAAAGAATCAAAATACAGATATTTTTCCTAAAGTAAAATATGCTTTGGCTATCTAGAAAGCTCAGATTTTGTATCCAATTGAAAGTACGTGGGAGAAGTTTAGTGGGTATAAGTAAATACCCAAGGTAATAATTTTAAGGAGATGAAAATCAAATACATTTTTTTTTTCCTGGTAATACTTCAGAAGTGAAAGTGCACTCTAAGTAGGCACTCTTCCTTTATTTTACTTTTTGTTGTATTTTTTAAAAAGGAAAGAATTTTTCCTGGTGAATCTCACCTGTGCATGTTTGTTGTTTTAGCTACACAGGATCAGCTCAAAATGAAGACAACTGTATTAAATTCCTATTAGCCCTCAAAATCCCTTTTCCTGAGTCTCTTGCTAAATTGAGAGTATGGAGATGGGAATGTTCCCTGGCATGTTAAGTGACCTCTCCTTCAAAGGCTATTCCAAAGCTCTTTTGTGCCTAAGGCAGCATCAGGAGTTTGTAACTGAAAGGCACCACTCTGTCTTTAGGGTTGTTTTGTTTCTTGCACTCTGTAGATGCAGAAAAGGTGGTCTGGGGTCTTTTCTTTGAGTTGCCTGTCCATTTCCAGATCCTAAATGTAACTCTTAGATTAGTTTAACTTTGGTAGTGATTGAGTGGGTGTTTGGTTTAGCATGGATGGGTGAAGGTGTGTTTTGGAGCTGTTTCCATGGCGTAGTATCATCTACAAAAACATCATTGTCTCCAGTATACATAAAATGTGTATGTGGGAATGCCGCAGATTACATGAAGAAAATTACTGAGTACTTTTGATTTCTAGATTGACATCTGCAGAGGGAGTCCCAGTGCTGCTTCATGCCTCCAAGGAAAGACTTGCCACCATGCAGGATGTTTATTTATATACCAGAATATATTTATTTAAACATTTTTTAGATTCAAAATTGTTTCCAAAAGTGCATGATCCTCAGGGTTTCCAGCAGACCACAGATAATTTATCAAAGAACATCCATTTTCATTTTCAGAAGGCAGGTAAGGACATATTTTTGAAGATTTATGTGTTTTTTTCCTAGGGGGAGTTAGACATCCTTGAATGTGTCAGCAATAAAGATTGAAGAGTGTTAAGGGGCAAATTATACCTCCAGATATCCTTTGGAGAATACATTTTGATTCATAAATTCAGAGAGAAGGATGCCCTCCATCAAAGTGTATGGTTTAAATGACCAAAAAAAAAAAGAGCAGGAAAACAAAAACAAGAGAAAGAAGAGGAGGGGGGGGGGGAAATAAATAAAAATAGGAGGGGTGAATAATGAAAGAGGGGGAAAAAAAACCCAACACCAAAAAACTTTGAGGAAATGTCCTGAATTTTGAATGTCAGGGATGGAGAGTCCACTTCAAAGTGACACTTCCCCGCAGTATAAGTAAAATGATGTTCTTTATGCATACTGGAGAAAACACTTGTGCTCTTGTAGACTCAACTCTTAAATTTCCTTTATGGATCAGTAATCAGTTTTTCTGCTGGCAGTCAGTGCTCTTTCACCAGTGTTACAGACCCCTCTGCTCTGCAGGAAAGTAGCTATATGATTTGTATAACTTTTATATGACCAAAGTGCTTTAAGAAAACTGCCACCACAGATGCTGAGTGAAATATTTACTTCGCCCAGCTTGAGGAGTAATATGTTTTTACTTTTGCTAGGAACTGCTGTGCTTAATTTGAATTAAGGTTAACAAAAAGTTTGACATATGTGCTATGTGCTGAACTATATGGTGCCACATGTTTTTAAGCACATCAAGAAAACTGATTCAAGCATTCTGTGATTCTGCTAAACCCTTGGCTAGCTTCAGTTGAATGAAATGTATGCTCTCCAGTGAGACTGATGCTCAGGGTGCCTGTGCAAGGCACGCCACCGTTTCAATAAGTGAGTGCTATACTTTAGACCAGTCTTGGTGCATCAGTCTACCATTATTTGAATCATGTTTGGATGCAAGCCTTATGCCATAAAAGATGAGAAACCTGCAGTTTTGTTAGCCCATCCTGCCCCTGTTTATGTGGACCACTTGTAATAACATAATAGCTGGCTGAGCCTTCAACTTAATCAGATGACTCCAAGCTTTAAACAACAACTGCAAGAAAAAGTAGGCTATAACAACTAGTCAATGTCCATTCCTGTTCACGTAGTCACGCATGACAGTATAGTAGCTAGCAATTTTTCAAGTCAACAGCAGCCTGCCAATACGTGTTCACTGCTCTCATGAAGGAATGAATGCTGCATAAATGTTCTTTACAGTATGCAACCAGTTCTGCTGTGATAAGTAAATCACAGCCGCCTTGTTGATAGGGCTTAAGTTCTGTGAAGGGTTAGCAGTAGGAAATAGAAAAAGCTTGTCCACTTCTGCATATGGACACTACCCTCTTTATCAATATTTTCCATTTTGGAGATATGTGTCTTAAGCAGTCAATATACTTATTACTTACTCGATCTAAATGCAAATGCTGAACCAACAGTGCACTCTCATTTTTAATGAAAAGATATTAATCTTTTCAGCAAATGTATTCCACATTTGATCCTCATATTAACCTCTAAAATATTCATATTTACAGTGATTGTGGGAAAACATATACCTTGAAGCATATCAGCTCTGAGTTGGAGTAATTGTATCATTTTGTCATGTCTTTGCTGACAGAATTCCCACTTGCACACCTATAACATTGCTTGCAATATAGTAAATTCCATTGCTGCACCTCAATTTCTATGGTTTGGGGTGTTTTAGTGACAGATATGGTAATAACTCAAGTTTCTTTTCTGCTTGTAATGCAAGATAAACAAGGCGTTCATCTTTTCCCCCTGATTAATGCATTTCTTGTACTGTGGTTTCTGATGCATGCAAACATGAGCAGTGAGTCAGAGCAGCAGCAGTAGGTCTTAGATCTCTTTCAAGAGGTTATTCCATAGTCCACTATATCTCAAATATTAGAAGAGTAGAAGGGAAGGAAAAGAAAGGTACCAGTTATAATGCCTAGCCTATGAACAAATGGACAGAGAGATGGAAAGTGTTTATGAAATATATATTCACATTTAAAGTTATGTTTATGATGAACTTTCCAACACTTAGATTCAAAAAATCATGTTTTACTAGATGTGCCAGTAGTTCTTAGTTTCACTTATGTTTTTGATGAGAAAGCTCATTAACCCATTCTTAAATCTTGTAAGAGACTGTGCAAAAGAGGTGAATAAAATTAAAAGTGATATGTCAAAATATGAATAGTATCATTTGGGCTAGGAATAGGGAAGACTCCCCCTGCCAGAACATTAGAAAAAATGTTCTTTTTAAACAAAGTCTGATCTGCATAAAGCTGTAGTGGCAGATTTTCTGCAAATCTTTCATTACATTGTTATTATCTGTTTCCACTTTCATTTAATTCAATATAGGTTTTGTTTGAGAGGGAAAAGGAAAGACAGAAAATTATATGACAGTAAGAGGGGACTAGATTATCTTTTCTACACAGGTCCATGAGGGATGAACACATCACGTCAGGAACCTGTAGTGAAAATTGTTTAAAATATGGTAGTTTGTGAATTTTATCTTAGTACCATAAATGGGGCAGGGGTGGGGGGTGGGGAAGTACCAAATTCTGCCAAATTGTACTTATCCATTACACTGGAGTATCTAATTGCCCTGCCATGAACTGAAATGTGTGGGGAGGTTAGCTTTAACTTTCACTGAAATTGTATTCTTTTGACTTTCATCCAGTTCTGGGCCCCTCAGTTTAGGAAGGATGTTGACTTGCTGGAGCGTGTCCAGAGAAGGGTGACGAAGTTGATGAGGGGTTTGGAACACAGGCCCTATGAAGAGAGGCTGAGGGAGCTGGGGTTGCTTAGCCTGGAGAAGAGGATACTCAGGGGTGACCTTATTGCTCTCTACAACTACCTGAAGGGAGGTTGTGGACAGGTGGAAGTTGGTCTCTTCTCCCAGGTAGCCAGCACCAGAACAAGAGGACACAGTCTCAGGCTGCACCAGGGGAGGTTTAGACTGGATGTTAGGAAGAAGTACTATACAGAGAGAGCAATTGGCCATTGGAATGGGCTACCCGTGGAGGTGGTGGAATCACCCTCACTGGAGGTGTTCAGGAGGAGACTTGATGGGGTGCTTGGTGCCATGGTCTAGTTGTTTAGGTGGGTTGGATTGGTTGATAGGTTGGACGCAATGATCTTGAAGGTCTCTTTCAACCTGGTTTATTGTATTGTATTGATTTCTGTGAAGCAGTAGGTAGCACCTCTCTATTTAGCTGTGTCAACATCCTATAGCCCTCAGCCTGCATGACTGAATTATATAAAACACTGTTCAAGGCTTCAAAAACCAAAGATCTCTTGGACTACGTGAATAACACGAGTTTTAAGTTTTCTGTTTACATAATCAGCAAGTCAATTAAAAGTAATCTGAGATGACAATGTGATTAATGTTCTGGTATTTGGCTAAGTTATATTTTTGTTTTTAGTTCTTGGAACAGATAAACACAGGTAAATAGGCAGAAACATCCAGAAGAAACATCTGTTTGAAAAAAAGCCTTTAGATATATAAATTGTTGAATTCAACACACATAAATATCACATAACAGAATATACAGAGCCATGTGAACCAAATTTTCCTCTGCTTCTCTTTTGGCTTAGAGAATCCACTAGCCTTTCACTTGTAATTCACTCATGTAAATTTTTGCCTGTTTGTTTTTTTATATATATTAAGCAAAGTGTGAAAATTGAAACTTTAATTAAAATATAGCTGGAACATCCCAAAAAGACCAGTGACAGCCTTTGAATCCATTTTAAGCTGCAAACATTGGACATGACAACTATATGGTGTGTGTACATAAACATTTCAGAAGCTCAAAATCTGAAGCATAGATGCAGTCATTGAGTCATGTGGAAAAGTTGACTTCTTCAAGACCATGTATAAATCACTCCTAAGAGAAGATATTTCCCACTTGGAGAAGTGATTTCTGAACACTTTCAGTTTGTGCCATATTATACTACCATCTTTAAATAGATACCATACAATACAATACACCAGGTTGAAAGAGACCTTCAAGATCATTGCGTCCAACCCATCAACCAATCCAACCCACCTAAACAACTAGACCATGGCACCAAGCACCCTATCAAGTCTCCTCCTGAACACCTCCAATGAGGGTGGCTCCGCCACCTCCATGGGCAGCCCATTCCAATGGGCAATCACTCTCTCTGTATAGAACTTCTTCCTGACATCCAGCCTAAACCTCCCCTGGCACAGCCTGAGACTGTGTCCTCTTGTTCTGGTACTGGCTGCCTGGGAGAAGAGACCAACCTCTGCCTGTCTACAACCTCCCTTCAGGTAGTTGTAGAGAGCAATAAGGTCACCCCTGAGTCTCCTCTTCTCTAGGCTAAGCACCCCCAGCTCCCTCAGCCTTTCCTCACAGGGCTTGTGTTCCAAACCCCTCACCAGCTTCGTTGCCCTTCTCTGGACACGCTCCAGCAAGTCAACATCCTTCCTAAACTGAGGGACCCAGAACTGGACACAGTACTTGAGGTGTGGCCTAGCCAGTGCAGCATACAGGGGCAGAATGACCTCCCTGCTCTGGACCGCACTGTTCCTGTTGCAAGCCTTCATCTAAAATATGAATTTTTTTCTTCTAAGTTGATGGTACCATGAAGCAGTGTTTATGAATATGTACTTTTTGATTTTGATATAAAACATATGATGACTGCAGACTGTTTGCTGACACTGGTCATTTAATAATTTCTAGAATACAGGGCCACAACTTGCAGTGGATCAGATGTTATTTTCAGTGTAAAAAGGAAAAAGGATATCCTTGCCACATTAGTTTTTTTCTTTAAAGTAGTTACACTAGGATGCTGCCTTGCATGAAGTTCGAAGGGACACTTAGACAAGCCAGGCAACATACAAGCTACAGTTGAAATGCATGGTAGTGTTGGTAGGGGAGAAGATGTAAAGCCTTGGAAATGGGGAATAATTCCATTGATAATCATGAAAATCTTTCAGCCTGAAGGGACTGTAATAGGAAAGGGGCCTTACAATCTGGCCTTTGCTTCTTCAGTGAAAAGAAGGGAAGTAAATTTTATTTCGAATGTATTTCAATTTAATAAACATCTGTCATGTGTATTTAAAACTGCCGTTTCAGGATTGTAATTATATCATCTGAAAATAAGTCATCCTCAAAAGAAAATTGAAGTGACAGGCTGAAGAAAATGAAACATGACATTCCTCACTCTGCTTTCGTCCTAGAGCTAAAATTTAAATTAATCTTCTTCTTGTCAGAAAGTATTTTAATTGGAAATTATTTTTTGATTGCAGTTTTCAGAGAGGAATGGGATTCTTCCCATTGTGTGTATACAGTTGTTCTTCAATGTCTCCATAATATTTTACTAAATTAATCACTTGCAGATATTTTCAATAGTTGACAGCTGCACTGGTGACTCTGAAGACGCTTAAAAATGAGAAGGAAAAAAGGAGATAAATGTAAAGCCTTTTTTTAATGTTATTTTTGTGTTCCTCCATAGCTTTGCATATAGCCATGTGGTGTTTGTTGCTATAGTTACCTGCTTGTTGGGAAAATGAATATTTGATATTAGCAGTAACTAGACTGTAAAAATTAGATATGCTGCTTCAGTTCAATTTAGGTTTATCACAATTTCTTTCCAGCTGATTTTGCTTTAAAATTGTTGAAGAAAAGTTATGGAGCCACATTCTTAAGGGAGATACAAGCCTTTATAGCTCTGTAAGTTCATTCACACTCATTCCACGCTCCTCAGATGAGCTAAATGATCCTAATTAAATTTTCTTCCAATATACTTTCATTTCCAGCTTTCAGACTTCCTGTAATAGGAGTTTCTCTTGTTAATATCTTAATCTAAGTATCACAGAGGACAGTGGCAGTCACGCCATGGCCAGCACAGAGGGTAACTGTGTTGAAACAGAGTGCCTTGCCCTAGAAGGGATCAAATATATGTGCTTGTTCTCATTTCTGCATTACTTCTGTTTTGGCAAAATACCTGATTCACCAGACAGTGAAGCACCAGTGGGTATAGGAATACAGCCCTAAATAGTAATCCAGGCAACAATTCTGTGGAAGCTGCACATTAGAGAGAAGAAAGGTCTGCATAGTAATAAAAAGAACATGTGGGTTTGCTAGAAAAAATTACAAGATTAAATTCTGTGGTTGCTATTTTGACATTTGCCATAGCATTGGCACTTTATGCCTGAGAATCTTTGGCAGAAAGAGTGACTTCAGGAAAAATGTTGCTCTGAGACATGTTTTCATGCAGTGTCATCTCATCTGTAAGAAACAATAGAAATCCTGTTGTCTACGTTATCTTTCATTATCCTCATTTCTCTTATCTTAGAAATTTCTGAATTGCCTCTGTATACTTTCATTACAGTATCCTTGATAAAATACAACATTTAGAGAAAAGACAAATTGAAGGGAGATCACCATTTCCCTAGGGGATTTTTTTTTTTTCCTTTTAAAAGAACCATGAGTGACAGATGGAAAGTGCTGAAAAAGAGAGAGCATTTTAAAGGGAAATTGGTCAAACTATACCTCTAAATATCTGGAAGTCCAGAGACTTCCACTAGTGTGATTCAATGTTGGAGAATACAAGAGAAGGACAGTGAATTCTGTGCTGATGGTAATAAAGGTCTGATTTAGGCTTTCATGAAATAATGAAAGTTGTCTCTATTGATTCTCACAGCAGACTTTGCAGCAGGTCCAAGGCAGCTGTGCAACTGAGCAAGGGAATTAGAGGTAGCAGGGCTTTTCACTGAACTCTTGACTTCTTGCTATATCCTCATTATTACATTAAGGTATCGTGTTCCTGCCTTAAAGGAAAAAATAATCACTAGATTCTGTGCACTGTCATTGCTCCACTGTTAAATGTAGCACTTTCAGATAACCATAGGTAAAAGCATTGCTTTTAGTAATGCGGCTAAAGAGATCATTTTAAGAAGTTCAGAGAAGCAGCAGCATAGTTCAGTTACAAGATTCCAGCACTTCAAACCAGATTGTTTTCTCAAGCCTGTTTTACTGTCCTCAAGTCCAATCAGAAAGGGTTTGAAACTCCTACAAGTTCATTTGTTTTGGCTCTGCTTGCAGAAAGAGCCAGTGGTGAGGCAGGGTTCCTTTTACACCAGGGTAATGTGAGTCCCATCCCCACACACCCACACCCTCCCCGCCCCCATCACTTTTCTGATGCATTCTTATGCTTCAAGAAGAATGCATTCCCATCCCCATCTTCCATGCTAGTTCTTTCCGTACATCTGTCTAGTCCACGTGCCTGGCCTAGCAAGAGACATTTGCAGGGTTGCTGAGTTAAATCTATTCACAGAAATTCCTGTTGTCTTCCAGAACTGTCACTGGGATTGGAACCACGTGACTGAGTAGAGGGACAAGAAGTAAAGCCTTTCTGTTTCAGCAGCAGTGAGCAATTCTGTAGCTCAGTTGCTTTGGGTAATCCTCTCACCTAGGACCACATCTTGCTGCCACTTATGTACATAGTTTTATTGAACAAACTGTTCCTTCTTTCAAGCATGTGGAAGTCCTAGGATCTTATTTAGAAACTCAGTATAGAGACACCATTTGACAGTGCTGCACCCAAATTTCCAACACCTCTCACCCAAACCCCCAGCAAACAAAAAACATCTAAACAAAGCATCAAGAGTTACTCTTCATTTCATCCAGCAGCAGAAGAGCAGATAAGGCTGGCAAAATACTTGTCCCTCACTGGGTAGCAGCTGTAATGTATCTCAGATTATACTGGCAGTCTGAATTTGTTGTACATGTCTCTGGCTTTGTAAAGTGCATGGATTTCCTCCCCAGCAATGAATGACACAGCTGAAGGCACATTCCACCTTGTGAAAACATGACCTCAGCACTATATCACCACCCATAATATGGGCCCTTTTCCCCAGAGAATAAGAAAAGGAATGTCTTACATAGCAGCCTTGAGCCTGCAGTGGATTTTCTATCTTGCCTAAGTTGTTAAGGAGTGGATGAGTTTTTTCTAGGATCTGTCTTCAGGTAACAGGCATTCTTTAAAACTCAGTTCTCTGGGTACACTGGAAGTAGGGAGGACTCAAAACTTACTGGCTAACAGGGATCCTTGAACTAGTAATTGTCAACTGTTGATGTACCTATAGATTTATAAATATGTCAAATCAAGATACAATACAATACACCAGGTTGGAAGAGACCTTCAAGATCATCACGTCCAACCCATCAACCAATCCAACCCACCTAAACAACTAGACCATGCAGCTAAGCACCCCATCAAGTCTCCTCCTGAACACCTCCAATGAAAATGACTCCACCATCTCCATGGGTAGCCGATTCCAATGGGCAATTACTCTCTCTGTATAGAACTTCTTCCTAACATCCAGTCTAAACCTGCCCTGGCACAGCCTGAGACTGTGTCCTCTTGTTCTGGTACTGGCTGCCTTGGGGGAAGAGACCAAGCCCCGCCTGTCTACAACCTCCCTTCAGGTAGTTGTAGAGAGCAATAAGGTCACCCCTGAGCCTCCTCTTCTCCAGGCTAAGAGGCTAAGCAACCCCAGCTCCCTCAGCCTCTCCTCATAGGGCTTGTGTTCCAAACCCTCACCAACTACGTTGCCCTTCTCTGGACACGCTCCAGCAAGTCAATATCCTTCCTAAACTGAGGGACCCAGAACTGGACACAGTACTCAAGGTGCGGCCTAACCAGTGCAGTGTACAGGGGCAGAATGACCTCCCTGCTCCTGCTGGCCACACTGTTTCTGATGCAGGCCAGGATGCCACTGGCCTTCTTGGCCACCTGGTCACACTGCAGGCTCATGTTCAGCCTACCATCAACCAGTACCCCCAGGTCCCTTTCTGCCTGGCTGCTCTCCAGCCACTCTGACCCCAGCCTGTTACACTGCATGGGGTTGTTGTGGCCAATGTGATTTAAGGCTGTGCAAATAAGCAAAATTTCTTTTCAGCAGTAAAGCTGATCTTGTCTCCTTCCAGGCAAAAGGAGCAGAATACAAATACCTGGGTTCAGATATTTTCATAGAAACTCCTGTCCTTCTAGGCACTTTCCACTAACATCATTGCATCAGCTTGTCATTTCTTCCCTATAGTTTGTATATCATATTTAGTTTATCAGTCTCCATATGAGGCAAAAATGATTTGATTACATGATCTGACATGCCAATATTATTTTGGGGAGGAAAAAGGTTTAATTATGTGATCTTAGTGACTTGGTAAGTTTCTCTTACTTGAAGAGATGGGATTTAAATTAAACTGAGGATATTCATGTCCTATAGCTAAAGCAAGACACGTTTTTCCTTTTTCATCCCTAAATGATAGAAAGAAGTATGTAATTTTTGTTTCATGAAGATGGAAGGCAGAAAACTGACATGATTTTTGGAATATAAATTAAGAATTTAGATGACATTTTGAGGAAATGGATAAGCAGGAGATGCCTTGTGCTTTAGTCGGAGCAAAGCCTGTATTTTCCAATCCTATGCAGGGAAGATAAATTACACAGTGTAATTCAGACTGTTACTGATAAGTGCAATGGATCAAACAGAATACTCTAGGTTTTAATAACTAGTGAGAAAGGTAACTTTCTAAATACTTTCCTATTTTCTGTACAGCCCATCTTAGAAAATAATAGACAGTATCTTTAAAACAAATCATGCAGTACACTGTGAAAACATACTGGAATACTTTGTAATTTTGAACATATTTTTCACTCAGTTATAAGTATTGGAGGAAACTGGAGAAGTTTGTTATAATTTTTTTGCATATAAATATATTTCCCCTTCATATAAGGGCACAGTGGTAGCCACACAAAAATATGACAGCTGATTTCAGGCATGTAGGCAAAACCAGAATCTGTTGTAAATAGAAGGTAGAGGCTAAGAAATGAATAGTTGCTCTTATAAGAATTCTAGGAAAAAATAATGAGTGGAGAAGATGATGGGTAGTAAATATAAGTTGTTCAGGAATTTGTGAAGGGATTCACAGTACCTAATTTAGGCTTTTGAGCAAGGATGTACTCTCCATACACCAAGAGATGAAAGGGTGATTTGGATCTTAGAGGTATTGCACAGTCTGTTACAAATGGCTGTTTCTCTGAAATGACACTTGGCGAGCCAGGTCGTGCTTTAAAATGTTAGATAGAATGAGCCTTCTCCTTGCAGACATGAAGGCTAACTGGCTGGTCTCATCAGCTACTGAAAAAAACCTAACCAACAACAAATCATGGGAAAAATTAGGGAGTAAGACTCCAGGACAAATTCTGTTTGCATGATCACTTCCTCTCTGAAATGCTGCTATGTGGCTTTTTTTACTCTTATGCAAACATCTGGAGAGGTACAATTATGGGTATTCAAAAATCTCAGTCACATGGACTCAGCTGAAAATAATTCAAGGATTTTCTTCTTCCTTTTGGCTTTTAGCTGAGAGTATCTGAAGCTCTGAAGAGCACAAAGATTTTATTTCTGTGGTACGTGGATTATATTACCTAACAACAATCTATGTCAGAGCAGAAAGAATAACAACAGCCCTACTAAATAAAAGACAATGCTTCATCTCCAAAGAGCCTCAGCCAGTCACATAATTCATATCTTTGCTTTTTATATATGTGTAAAAGATTCATGAACACTTCTGCTACTGTCTGCATCCATCTGATTCTTAACATGAATTAAGAGGAGCACATCTCATTGCTGTTGCTATTCCTCTCTTTTATTTTTCCTTTTTCTGTTGTCATTGTTGAATACTCTTCTAGAGTTGCAGGTCTGGGACCTAGCTAATGCAAAACCATCCATTTCAGTTGTGCAGTATGTAACATGCTGATGTTGGTAGATACTTACCAAGAAAAGCACAACTAAGATTTATCTCTTTGTTCAGTCCTTTCATGTAGTAGGGAAACCCTCAAATGGCCTGTCTACACATCTACCTTTTCCTGGGTTATCCACCTCTGGAAACAACCTTTCATATATATAATTGTCTTCCTGGGAGAACCAGAGACTCCTTGTGCTGGTGGCTTGCAGATTTATTCCTTTGCTAATACTTGTGTGTTTGGCAAGAGAATATTGTGGTAACTGGTACTTTGGAAATTGATGTCTTGAAATAATAACTGGATGGACGATGGCAGAAGGAAAAAAGAAGATTGTTTTTGAGCTATTTATCTTAAAGCTAATTTCTCATCTACTTCTATTTATTTTCCTTTTTCTTCTAAAGTTCTAGTCTGACAAATAATAGCTTTTCAGTGTTTCTCAATGAACAACATGTATTTCAGAAGGTCATATATTTTTAGAAAAACCTTCAACCTCAAAAATATAAAGGAAGCAAAAGGATTTAGAAAGGCACTTCTGCAATAATAAAACATAGGTCAACTTCCCACTCTGGAATATATCAGAGCAAAACTCTAGGAAAAACAGTCAGAACAAAAACAAGCACAGGGAAACTTGTAGAAGATAATCAAGCACAAAATGTTATCCTCTGAGTTAGAATTTTGGCTAGTTCACTTGTGTGTATTGTATTTATGAGTAATGGAGTGAAACTGGATAAAGAAAATACCCAGAAACATTTTCTACTGAAGACAAAACTATCAAATCACCTTCTAAATAAATGTGCATTGGTATTCTTTGAAGTAGAACAGAAAAAGAATGTGTCCAGAGAAGGGCCACGAGGGTGATCAGAGGGCTGGAGCACCTCTCCTATGAGGACAGACTGAAGGAGTTGGGGCTGTTCAGTCTGGAGAAGAGAAGGCTCCGAGGTGACCTCATTGTGGCCTTCCAGTATCTGAAGGGAGCCTACAGGAAGGCTGGGGAGGGACTTCTCAGGATCTCAGGTAGTGATAGGACTAGGGGGAATGGAATGAAGCTGGAGGTGGGGAGATTCAGGCTGGATGTGAGGAGGAAGTTCTTCACCATGAGAGTGGTGAGGCCCAGGAATGGGTTGTCCAGGGAGGTGGTTGAGGCCCTATCCCTGGAGGTGTTTAAGCCCAGGCTGGATGAGGCTCTGGCCAGCCTGATCTAGTGTGGGGTGTCCCTGCCCATGGCAGGGGGTTGGAACTAGATGATCCTTGTGGTCCCTTCCAACCCTGACTGATACTATGATACTAACTTCCACGTGTGTGCTTAAAAAAAAAAAAAAAAGCCTTTCACAGTGTCCTACTCCGATAAAATAATTTTCAGAATTTTCAGTGTTCAGAATCTTTCATTTCCTACACATAGAGGTGTCTTTTAAAGATGTGTTTTGAAGTAAATGGACAATTCTTACAGTGAGGAATTAGAAGTACCTAGTTTTGAATCTTTATACATAACTGGTGGAGTCACCGTCCCTGGAGGTGTTCAAGAGGGGATTGGATGTGGCACTTGGTGCCATGGTCTAGTCATGAGGTCTGTGGCGACAGGTTGGACTCGATGATCTTTGAGGTCTCTTCCAACCTTGGTGATACTGTGATACTGTAACTGTGTTTAAGGTTTCAAAAACACAGAGCAAGTAATTAAAAATAGAATTGCATAGTTTAAAGGACCTGTGAAAATAAATTCTTTAAGTAATGTTCATCTGCAAACCAATCGGTAGATATCAATGTTCCTCAGATGTGTGGGGAGTATCAGTGGATGTAATGGAAAAATAACAGGTGAAACGCTTCCGTTCTATTCCTGGAGAAATTCTGATGACTTCTGTGAAGACCCATTCATTCTGAATATCCAGCTGTTCGTACAATAAGGTGCTATTTAAAGTCAGCACAAACTTCCCTCTGTATCTCTAGATAGCATCAGACTTGTTAAGTCTTTTAAAAGATATAAATTGAGTACTTCAGAAAAAAATGCAATCAACACATAACTGTGGCAAAAGAATAGAAACAAGAAAGGGTTTAAGATGCTATTTTATCCACATTGTTTTAGATTTTGTGAGTCATCCAAGCTTCTTCTCCACTGTAGAGAATTGCTTCAGAAATTGCTCCAGGCAGTTAGCTCAGAAATCAGATTTACTCAGTCTTACATTGCTTGTTCACATCTGCTCACTCTAAATGGACACTAGCAAACGCTTTGGTTTCAGTCCTACATGTTGAACTTAATTGAGGTGCAAGGGTTTCTGAAATCTAAACATAATTTTTATTATAAATATTTCTGAAGCTTGTATTAAGGAATTCTTCCCATACCTCCTTTTCTTACCAACAAACCAGGTCCATTATTATGGTGAAAAAAGGGTGATGGTGATATTCCTGGAAAAGCTAGTGAAATCTGTATTTGCCTGAGTCACATAAAGAAAACCAGCAGATAAATAATATTTCAAGATTCTAAAAATGTGTGGGAGAGAAGGAGGGATTAAGTAGAAACAGAAATCTTCTGGCAAGTGCTTTGCTGCGTGCTGACCCCATTCATTGATGGAGAGAATACTGCTGAATGTTGAGAGTAATTTCTTGATGCTTACAGAGGTTCTAGGTCCAAGGAACCGTACAAAGACTTGCATTGACATTCGCAGTTTATCTTCAAGAGAAGGTAGCCCTGGTGGAAGGCTCTGATGGTTTATTGGAGAAAAAAAAACAAACAAAAAACCCCCAAAGTTGTTCATGTTTTGTGTTAATGTTGTAGTTTTCTTTATTTAATATTATTGAATATTCCTTTGGTAATTGTTGTTATAAGAGTGGACTGGTAGCTTGATTCATTACAGCAAGCATGCTCAAGCCTGACAGTGAGGTAAAGACACATTTCTCCAGAAGCTACACAAAATTTCTGGTCAAAGATTTCCCACCCTAGGAAAGATGAAGTTAACCCAATCAAAGTGAAGCTTGATGGATGTGGTGAACACATACCTCATGTGGGTGAGATCATGCGGCAATAAGAGGAAGAATTTTAGAGACTGGAGGCAAAATTTCCAATCCAAATGGGTGCACTGAAATGTTTACCTCCATATTCAATAAATGGGGTTAGAGATTCAAGGCACTGACTTTGCCAAGAGGTGGGATTGCTTGGCATCTTTGAAAATAAACTGCTTTCCACACAGTTGGTCAAAAAAAGATGCAAGAAGCAAATTTTAGACAACCTGGATGTCAGCGTCAATTGCACTGGCTTAATCTTAGTTATCTCATGAAAAGGAAATGGTGACAGAGTGATCTTATCAATATTCCAGGTAGCAAGAGAGGGGAAGTAATATTTCACAATATAATTTACATGGAAATGTTCCTCAAAGACAAGCGTTACAAATACAAAGGATATGAAGGATATCAAATGAGCTAGTAGGAGGAAGACAGAAATACATTTTGTTACATCCCCTTTAATCAAGGAAAAATCCATTTTCAGCTAATCAGCTATTGATATGCAGAATGATAGGTTCTCACAAGTTCAAATTGATGTTTCATCTGAAGATGCCCCACTCCCCAGCCTGTCATTCACTTGAACTGTTCCTTTTACACACATCTGAGTAGATAAGGAAATAATAGAAAAGATCTGGAAAATATTTACCTAGAAAAAGATGTGCTGAACCTTAGATCACAGGTTTAGAGACAACTTTCATCAATGAAATGTGTTTCTTTCACTACCAGCTGAAGTATTTTGGACCTCTGCCTTATCAACAAAATGGAAATTCGTTAAACAGCTTACAGTTTTAAATCAAATGGATCTAGGCCACCATAGCTCAGAACCTTCTTTTTTGTTACTGTTTCTTTGTATATGATTTCATAGAAAGTCTTGGGCCTGGCAATCACGTGTGCTTATGCAGTAGTTATATCAGAGTGTTACTTGAAAAGTAACTAATATATAAAACACACCACAGTGGCTTCATAGAAAATCAGAAAATGTATTCAGGACACCTAACCCTTAAGCCAGTTACTGTGAAATCTCAACTCCACATGTATATAAATGACTACATAGGGCTGTACAAACCCTGACTGAAGATGACGGTGGTTATGTAAACAAATGCATAGTATAAGATTAGTGTTATTACTCTATAAAACATGCATGCACCTCAAATTTTAGCCATATTCCAGATTTGTGAAACACGGCTGAAATGTGTAAATATTGGTCATAGTAGTCTGAGTAATTCTTACACTGAACAGAAAACTCTTTCTATTAAGAGGGCATGTAGTTTTCCAGGACATTAGTGGAGAGAATACTAGTGTCTTGTTATCCCCATGTAGGTAATACAGGAGAATAATTTAATAAGGAAAAAAAGAGCTTTAACTTTTACAGAAGGTCAAGCTTTAGCCATGCCTGGTTACTGATGGTAGCAGAGCCTGTTCTTACACCCCTGACCTAGGTAGGAAAGAAAAAAACAACAGGAAAAACAAACAAAAAAATATCAAAATTCTTTTAGTGAGGAAAATTTGCCCCATTTATACTAAATAATTAAAATAAATTAAAAAAAAAACCCCAAAACCATATCTTTCCTTTCTAGTGAGGATAAGGCATAGGTTACAAGAATCCAGAGGAATAAAGATGATTTGCCTTATTTTTATGGTAGTCTTGTGATCACTTGGTCCCTTTGCTGACTCAGAGCCTCTGGTGCAGGTAGCATGATGTGCACAAATGCAGGTAATAGGATTTTCATGTGTGTGGTTGCTGAGCTTAATGGGTCTTGGGCAGAGGAAAGCAGAAGCAGATACTAGGTGTTAGTCCATGGTTCTTAGCATTAACAACCAGAGTGTGTGTAGGCAGATTCACACGTATAATGGCTTTCTCATATCCAGGGTTCTGCTGATTCATGTTTGCTACTGTACTTATGTGTAGGTTACTCTATCTTCCATTTCAGAAAGCAATATTCTGTCTTGGAGAAACTGATGCTTTTCTTATTTTCTTCTGTTAATTTGGGTTTCAGAAATGCTCATTCTGTGAACTGAGATGTTGGAAGACCGAACCCTTTCCATGAAAATATTCACCCCCTATTTTTAATCCCTTCCTTTTGCTATTGGAGGTTGCATGTCGTATTTATAGTATTTTCTGGGGGTGGGGGGGAACAAACAACAAAACAAAGCAAAGGCAAATTAAGAAGAAATGCTTTACAAGCTTGTAAATTCTCCTGAGGCTTTTCATACAAGCCTTCTCCTTCTTCAAGAATGTTAGATAGGTTTGCTTATGAAGGGATTTAACTGCATTAAAAGAGAGAATTCTTGATCTGCCCCAGATACTTCTTACCTTCCGAAAACTTTTCTACCTGACCTGATTTTAACTGGGCCACTTGATTTCTTGTTAAGTTTGGTCTGCACAACAAACAAAACACAGGAGACAAAATCATTTTTAGATGTCATTTTAAGCATGAGAAGTTTAGTTAAAGTGTGAAGCATCATTAATTTTATCAGGCCATATAAACAGAAGGAAAACTAAGTCTAAATAATAGAAAGGTCAGAATCATGGGTTTCTATAGTTATTAGCAGAGCTTCATGAGGCATTAAGAATTGATATTCCCTGGTGTTTCCTAAACCTGTTTTTATAATTGACAAATAAATCTAATAGCTTGCCTTAGAGACATGATTTGTTTTGTTCTTTTCTTTTTTTCCCTGGAGCTGAGCACTGTAGATGTTGAAAATTATATTGTGTCCTCAGAAATTGAAATATTATAACTCAAAGAGATACCTGGGCTTCTCTTTGAAATTCCATTCATCTTGGACCTTCAATGTATTAAAGAAGCATTTGTAAAGTTAACATCACACTGTTGTAGCTGCATTAGGCTCTACAGTGCTAACATATTGTTGTGGAGCCTATTTTAGGTAGAGATTGTAGATTATAGAGTAAGAATGTTTCACTTTTTTGGCACAGAAATATACTGAGGATTTTTGTAGATGCCAAATGATCAGTCATGTGCTTAAGGACTGCAAAATGATTGTCCTTCGTTAAGCATTGTTTGGGAAGTAATCGTTTTGAAGCTGAGTGTGTCAGCACAGTTGGATGCCCATGGCTGCATATGCATGGCTGTTGCTAACTTACTCCATCTAGGGGATACTTTACGTAGTTCATATTTTAACATATACTTCAAGCCTTTTAAGTCTTCTAACACCATTTAAATTGAATTTGCTGCAGCAGAATCAAAATCTAGCTTGTGAACAGCAAAAAACTACTTTATATGTGCAACCATATGATCATAGCACTTGTTTTATTCACTGGTACTTGTTCTACCTACTGGGATTTAGTAAATACATAAAACCAGTTTATATCTTGAGGGACTGGCTTCCTGTATCGCTTCAACATAACCTTCATTTAATCTGCTCGGCAAAATAATTACAGAATGGATGTTTGGCTTATATAGAGCTCTTTATGGACCACATCTTTCATCTGTCTTTACATTAATCCAGTTTCATTCATTTTGTAGTACAAGGATGAAATCTGAAATGTTTCTTAGTGCATGAAAGTAAATTAAAGATTTTATGTTGAATACAGAACTTTCAAGAGGATATTTTTGACTCCATCATACAGTAGTCTAGAAGTATTTTTTAAAGTTTTTGAAACCATTTTTGTGACCTAGAACCAGGAATGGTATCAATAAGGTGCTCCTCACCTTTCTTGCATGACCATTCTCTGTGCTGACTCTACATTATACAGGCATTGCAATTGAAGGGCAGAGTCTGCCATTAGCTGTTAAGAAGCACATAACACTACACATTGCTAATTTACTTTAAGCTGATGCCTGGGCCTGAAACAAAATATTTGACCTCCATCTAGAAACATCATTTCTTATTCATTGGAAATGGTTTTTAGTATACTAACAATGTGGAAATATTGTTGTTACAGTTTGAAGAGGTAACATTATCCTGATTCCTGACTTCAAAGACTGAAAGTGGAAAAAAATATTACCAATATGTACAAAAGAAAAATAATGATAATTTCTATATAATTCATTAGCTTGCTCTCTCTCTCTCTCTCTCTCTCTTGCCAAGTATCTCTGTTTTGACTACTCTGTGGTGTAATGGGAAGGGGGAGGCAGTGGGGGAGGTGGAGAGGAGGTGCACGAATGGTCCCCTGAATCCATCCAGGGGGTCTGAGGAGTTGTGTGTTGTTTATAAATTGTAAGTATACATCTATTGCACTTACATTATATATTTTGTACATATTCATTGTATTTCATATTTCTAGGTTTTATTTTGCTTGAAAATACAGCTTCATTTGCTTCCATCCCTGGCAAATTTATTTTGGGGGTGGTTCTCCAAATTAGTTGGGGCATAATTTCAACCCACCACGATTGTGCATATTCTTTTCATCATAATGCCTGTGTCAGTAGCTGTATATTTTAAAAGTTTTGAGTTGCAATAAAATTTTATGCAAAATGAAAGTAACTGGCACATCGCTAGTTACAATCGTGCAAAACGCTTGCTTTATGAGGTAGCGCATTCCTAGATCTGAGCTCAACTAAAGCACAGCTTCCTTTTGCTGCTGTTTTTAAAAACATTTAGAGGTTAATGACCAGCTAAGTCAAGTGAGCAACACCAGAAATAAGTTTAGGCCACTATGTTGAGCTGGAATATGAGAAAGAACACACTTCTAAGTTTTTTGCCATTAAGGGCAACAGGGAGAGGAAAAAACCCTGTAAACAGAAACTCCACAGCAGTGTAAAACCTGGACTGAGTGTGATAATGCTAAAAAATACTGCCTTCAGATGCACTTTCTGATGTGAGATCTATTATGCTCCCAGTCTAGTTGATTCTTTCCCCTGAAACCATATGGTGGTTTCTCTCCTTGGTGCCAGCTGGAACCAGACTGCTCTTCAATAGGTTGTGTATCCCATGCTGTCCTTGTGGGGTTTGTACTTTCTGAGTGTCATTGGGTTGTCCAGGGATGCCAACCAATACATTTGTCTTACAGTGGTGACGGAACTGAGAGAGATGTGGCAGCTGCAATGCAACCTGAGTTTGCACACGTTAGGAATGTGTCTTGAAACCAGATTTGGACTAATTGAGAAAGGAAATCTGAGGTTTTGATTGCAGTGAGGGAGGCATGATGATGACACTTTCAGCAACTTTGAGGGCTCTGCAATGGCACTTAATTCAAAATAGTATCCAGTGATTCTCTTTGGGTCTTACTCAGCCTTGTTAGCCTTGTTCCAGATTTCCTGTGTTTGTTGCTCCTTTTTTCGACAAAGGTTAAGACAGATCACTCTGTTAGCACAAATATGTACAGTCATCTTCTCTTCTGCTCCAGCTGTGACCTCCTCAGTGCCCTCATCCTGCATCTTGCATAGCCTGGAGTCACTCTTTCCCCTGCCCTCACCCTCATAAGGTTTTGAACTTTGCTGCCTGTCTCTTTGTTGAATGAGTGAGCTACTTGCAGGCTTGGCATTTTCCTTTAACCTTCCCTCGGATTTGCTCATGGCCACAACTCTGTGTGTTCTTTTCCTGCAATTCTCTCTGTTAAACACTGAAAAGATAACTTGTGATGTCTTGCAATGAAAACAGCGAATTACTCTTATTACTCATTTCCAGTCCTTTGCTGCAGCAATCCATTAGGAAATAAATAACCACTAAGAATGAACAGAAAAGGACAAAAAAAGCAACTAAGCTGAAGGCACAGTTATATCTCAGCATTGATGATTGTCTGCTTCCAAATCCTTCTGCTATTTGTGGTTCCTCTCATTCATGATTTCCCAGGTGCTTTCCCCATATTGCAAACACCTTTCAGTGCCTCTGAGATGAGAAGCAATTATCATTCCACTGGTTTCATAGGGAGGGAAGATGAAGGTTAAATCATGGAAGTATTGAAGATCTAGGCCAAAATCAGCCAGGAAAATTGAATTCATGAAATTTACTTTAACTATAAAAATATGCAAGTAAAACTGAACATAACTATGCTTACATAGTTTTCCAAATTAGACCCTGTGAGAATTCGTTTTATCTTCATAAGTGCCTCATAGATTTTTAATGTTGTGATTAATATGGAAAGAATTTAGGGACTTCTTGCATTATTTTATGCTTTTACAATTCAGGTTTGTACTTGCAATTATTCAACTGCAATGAAGAGCTCAGTACTGTGGCATACGTTTTCCATTTGTCTGAGAGTAAAAATGGCACCTGCACAAGTTAGGTCACCATGCTGAAATTGAGTTGCCATAACTAGAAAATTGGGCTTGATCAGTGATAAGCTTTTTGTACAATTTTAGACAGCTGGGTTAGAAAAACCACACAAAGTTGTGGTCACTTCAGATGCAGGTTTGGAGGAGTAATAATTTTTAAACCTAATCTTGTGTGTCACTGCTATCGACATAGATTTAGTTGTCTGCTTAAACAGATGATACTGCTGTAAAAGGCAGGTAATAAGTTCCGGTGTGTGTGGTACAAGACATTTGATTCTAGGCACAGCTACACATTTTATAGACTTTATTTAGAAATCAAAAGTGAAAAGTCTGAGTACATGTCTGCATGTCTCAAATATTTATTTGTCATCCCAACTACTGCTTAGTTGAAACATTTGGAGCTTCTCAATCTGATCCCATGAGATGCCCCATAAAAGAGTTTTGCCTCTAGGTATCAATATCTATATGCAACACAGCTGTTAGACTCAGCAGCGTGATAGATTCAGCTTTTATGAACATAATGAAATGGAATTTTTAAATGCAGTAAAAACAGACATAAGACAGCACATCAAACAGAATAGAGCCCGTCTGTGTTATCCCTTTCAGGAGTGCTGTACACTTCTGTCACTTTCAAAACAAGAACTGCTCAGGAGATTCTGCATCCTTCTTTCAGCATGCTGAAACAAGAACTTCTCTGCTATGCACAAATCAAATCAGGCTGAATTGCATATTAATCAGAACCCCTTTAGCAATGCTTGCCACTCAGCAAGACTGTAACACTTTCATCCTTGCACAGAATGTGCTGTCATAATTGGTTTGTGTTAGGTGTTAGAAACATCTTGTGACTGAATGACCTGTAGCTAATAAGAAGCAACACTCAAATGAAATGAAGGTCCTTGTCTTCCAAGCACTATACAAATGGGTTCCATCTGGCAGTGTAGTGACTTAATGTGTGATTCATGTTGAACCCTTATGTGTTACAGGGTTTGAGATTTAGTGAACCTCATCAGAATGCAGAGGTTCCTACAATAGCTTTTCAGCTTTTGAACCTTACTTCGACCTTTAAAGACAGAAGTTTGATTAGGAAAAAACAAAGACATTTTAGAATAAAACAAAGGTTTAGTTATACTGAGACAGATCCCACCTTTCCTGTCCTCTTTAGTTTTTAGTGATTATCTCAGTCTGCATGAGGATGAAGAAGAGATTGTTAAAAAATGAAAGCCAAATCTGACATGGTTAAAATACTCACCTGGAAATCTCTTTGAGCCTTCTATATAAGGACTTGAAGCCCAGTCTATTTTTAATGAGACCATATTGGTGCTGAAATTTTTTTTTTAAGCATATTTTGCTGAAATTGGGGCTTTCCAATTAAAAATAATGTTCTTGAAAGAGCTGTATTTTCTGATTAAATGCCTGTTTAATGATAAATGCTGGGCCCCATCCTCTTTAATATCTCCATTGATGAGCTGGATGAGGGGATTGGGACAGTCATCAGCAAATTTGCAGATGACACTAAGTTGGGAGCGGATGTTGATCAGTTAGAGGGACCTCGACTGACAGGACAGATGGGCAGAGTCCAATATGATGACATTCAACAAATTCAAGTGTCAGGTGCTGCACTTTGGCCACAGCAATCCCATGCAGAGCTACAGGCTGGAGTCAGAGTGGCTGGAGAGCTGCCAAACAGAGAGGGACCTGGGGATGTAGATTGACAGCTGCCTGAACATGAGCCAGCAGTGTGCCCAGGTGGCCAAGAAGGCCAATGGCATCCTGGCCTGCATGAGGAACAGTGGGGTCAGCAGGAGCAGGGAAGTCATTGTGCCCCTGTACTCTGCATTGGTTAGGCCACACCTTGAGTAATGTGTCCAGTTCTGGGCCCCTCAGTTTAGGAAGGACATTGAGACACTTGAACATGTCCGGAGAAGGGCAGCAAGGCTGGGGAGAGGCCTTGAGCACACGCCCTATGAAGAGAGGCTGAGGGAGCTGGGATTGTTAAGCCTGGAGAAGAGAAGGCTCAGGGGCGACCTCATTGCTCTCTGCAACTACTTGAAGGGTGGTTGTAGCCAGGAAGGGGTTGGTCTCTTCTCTCTAGCAACCAGCACCAGAACAAGAGGACACAGTCTCAAGCTGTTCCAGGGGAAGTTTAGGCTGGAGGTGAGGAGGAAGTTCTTCACGGAGAGAGCCATTCGTCACTGGAATGTGCTGCCCAGGGAGGTGGTGGAGTCACCGTCCCTGGATGTGTTCAAGAGGGGACTGGACGTGGCACTTGGTGCCATGGTCTAGTCATGAGGTCTGTGTTGACAGGTTGGACTCAATGATCTTTGAGGTCTCTTCCAACTTTGGCAAGACTGTGATAAACTTGCAAACTGGTTACAATGAGAACAAAGATTGAATCTTGTGCTTTGGAGGCCCTGGTAATTTCCTACAGTAAAAAATGGGAATAAGTTTCTTGAATACAACAGTTATTTCTTGCTCTTAGATGTTCAAAGTAAATGTGATCACAACATTAAGCTGTACTCGAGAAGAATTCAGAAAGATCGCTGCTGTTTTCACAACTGCTGCTCAGCATCATACCTTTTGCTTTCCACCCTGGCATTGACTTTTTTCCTATTATTCTTAGTTCCCTGTCCATCGTTCTTAAGGTTCTTCATAGCAAACCCTTGGGACAGGAGGTATTTCTTTTGGACTTGCTTATTCTTGAATGGGAACAGGATAGTTTGTTAATGCAGTATGTTGGCAGCTAAAACGGACACTGTGTGGTTGCCTTGTTTTGTTTGCTGCACATTGTGATCCAGGCAATGTGGAGAAATGTGGCCACACGAGCAGGCAGCGGCAGGAGGTTTTCTCTTTCTCAGTGGAGAGCAACACAGTGTGTTCATTTGGCAACAGAGCCATCAGGAGTGCAGGCATAATAGAAAGACAGCAAGCTGAGAGCCTCTCACACAGGAAACAACAAGAAACATCCAAAAAGTTCAGGGAGCGGATCTCCAGCCAAGCCTCAGTGATTGTGGAGAAAAAGAGAATTTGTAGGAGGTCTGTGTGACTTTGTTACAGACTGAGAAGGCAGTGAAAGCTGGTGGAGGGAGAGTAAAATTGATCCCTACCAAGAATGCACAATGCTCAGGGACACAACTTTTGATTTTTTAAAAACTTTTTAAAAATACATTTCACCCAACAAACTGGATTGTCTCGTTTAAAATGGAAAGCCTCTGACTCCCCACACACATCCCAAATGTTACTCTAGCTGTTACCTTTAGTATTCCAATACAACACGGTTCAGAGATTGGTGATTTTTCTCTCCACCTCATTGCCTAGCTGACTTGGGAGCCTGTCCCATCCTCGGGTGATGAAAGTCTGCAAAGAGCGCCTGCTCCTCTGAACTATGTCCATCCCCTATCCAAATTCAGTTTGATGGATTCGTTTTGCTTTCCAGGTTAGAGTCCTAGATTTCTTTTGGTGATTTTCCCCTTTAGGATCCCCTTTAAACATTCTCTCTCAAGTTACATGTTTTTCCTCTTTTGACCCAGGAGGTCTTGGTATTTTAACTCTAACCTTAAAATAGGGGGGAGGAACTAGGGCTAGGATTTTCAAAGCACCCTTGAAATAGCCTTATTTTCTTATCCTCTTCCATCCCTGACCTATAAAAAGTAGAATGCTTTACTCATCCATTTTTTTTCATGGTCACCATCTGCCTCCTTCTTCTCTTTAGTATAAAACTTGTAGATTAAAAAACTGGTTCTGTTACAGTTTATGGAAAATATAGTATACTATTGGCCTGTGGATGGCTGTTATTGTATCTGCAAGTGAGACGGCTCTTTATAAGTCCTCTGTGTCTTTACTGAAAAATGGGTTACTGCCCTTTTTAGTGTATGTGGGGAAATAGCTTTGATTACTGAAAAGATCTGTGCAGCTTTTCTTGTATTGCAGTACTGTAGAAATTCAGGCAAAACACATTCCAGCACTTTTGTGGTGATGCTTTGTATAAAAAATAAATTCAGAGCAACTTAAAATTAAATTAATCTCAGTTCTGTGAACTATTCACCAATATTAAACTAATAAATTTTCCTAAATACTTCTGCAGGGAGCTTACTCTAGGCAGCTATGCTGTGTTCAGATGTGTGTGCCTAAAGGGCTCAAACCCAGCAGCAGATTCATTAGTCATTAAATACCCAGCTGAGCAATAGGTGACACCTTCAGAAGGCACTCTTTCAAGTGATGATTGGCAAAGGCAAATCATGTTGTCAAGTCTAAGCCTTCATCGTGGCTGAGAGGAATATCCAGATGGTACTTTTATTGTACTTAGTGCCGTGTCTTACCTGGACCTTGTCATGGGTCATTCTTCCACCTTTGGGACTGTTTTACTGTTGTTACTACCAGTGTCTAGGAATCTCAGCCTTGGACTGGGACCTCAGCATATCACATAACTGTATGCATATGATGCAAAAACTACATGATCCTTCCTCTAAGAAATTATGATAAGCGTATAGGAAAAGCAAAGTCAACGGGAAATATAGAAGCATGTGGAACCCTGGATTTTTTTTAATCATGGAAAGCAATACCTGCATCATTTTGGAAGAAGAGATTTAAGAGGGCAGCATAGTGGACAGCATGAAAGCCTGCTCTCAGTGCTAAATGAGAATTAATAAATTGGGTTATAATAGACAATATCATACCCAATACCGAAGAATCTTTTGCTTTTCTCTTAACTAGAGTTATCTTGTGTTTCATAATTTCCTAGTTTAGCTTCATCAAATATACTCAGTCTTTTGCCAAACAGTGAATTCTGGTCTGTCCTTTGGATACTGAGAGCCCCAATCCAGATTCAGAAGATGCTATGGAAGCTGTTATACTTTCAGTGTGTTTTCAGGATTACTTTATACATATACAGCTGTGTTGTCCTGGAGGCATTTTGTCATTCATGCCATTCTGTAGTGGTTGGTACTCTCCTACTTTTTTGCTACTGTGAAACACACACACTTCTTTTGGTGGTACAACCACCACCTCTTGCTTGTAGGCTGTTAGTCACATCCTAGGGATGTCACTCTAATGTTTAAAATTTTCCAGAATTGGGGCTGTAACTAAATGCATTACTTTTTGAAACCTAAATAAAATAGCGTAGTTTAATTTTCATTCCCTGGAGGCCTGTTTTTTATAATAGACTTCCACTCACCCACCTGCCTTCTGTGCATAGCAGGGGATACACTTTGTGTGATTTGAAGTGATAATTAGAAATGATGATGGGTAACCACAGGAGGGACTGCAGATTCAAAGCGATAAATGTGTCTCAACAAAGTGACACATCACCTTCTCATAAGATGGTTTAATACTACCATTCCTTGCAATTAAATCTCTGAGTTCCTAATTAAAGATCTTATAAGTAAAATAGTAGAGTATCTATAATTTACTGCTAGCAAATGGTAGCATCATAACTGCATGCAAAAATGTTCCAAAACAAGATCAATACTACTGTGAGAATATAAATAATCACTTTTAGAGGATGGGCTTTTCCTTCCATGAAGAAAACTCTTTAACTGTGTAACAGGTACATTTTACTGAGGAGCAATGCAGGCAGTCCAAAGCATGCATGCAGGTTTTGCAGCACTAGTCTAGGGTGAGCCTGTGATACCTTCCTGCCTTTAATATTGGAGAATGTTATTCCAAGGTGCAACAAATGTAATTCAAATGGCCCCTGTTTGAATATTGCCTTGACTGGAATTTAATTTGGCTTTCCGAATTAGCATGTTTCATTACTGTCCTTTTCCCAGTGATAAACAAGATAATTCATTTTGGGTATTTCTGCACCACAGAAACATAAAAATTTGTCAAGTGCAAATTGCTGTAGGTGTCATTAAAATTCTCCCTAAACAACCTCATACATTCTACTTTTTTTTTTTTTTTTTTTTTTTTTTTTGAGACACTTGAGCTATTTTTAAACCACCTGCTGTGTCTATACATATTCAGGTCTTAATGGGGAGGCACTGCTGAGCAATTCAATAGAAAATCATTTAAATAAAGAGGGACACAAGACTAAGTTATGGAAAGTTCAGTAAGTTAATGCACTAGTTTTAAGTCTCTGTCCCTACTGTGGTCTCCCACACACTCTTTGCTGCATGTCAAACTTCAGATTTGGCTGGTGTTCTGCTAAGATAATTTGTGGGCAATTGCCTTCCTGTCTTACAGCATTTTCTTTGTTAGGATGCCAGTACCTTTTAGCACTAAGGGAGAGCTTAGCATTTGCTTTTGGAGAGATGTCAGTGATGATCTGCAGAATGGCTGCTTATGAGCACAGGCTTCTAGCAGCTAAGTGTCGTGGAAGAATGTACAGGATCAATCTTCTACTTTTGGTAATAGTGAGAATTCTGTGTATTTGCACAAGCACTTGAACTCCTCTAATAACGGCTTTATGATTTTTATTATGGGGGGGGGGGGGGGGGGGTTGTGTGTGTATCTTTATTACACATTTTTGAGAGCCCTGTGGCTCCCTGCATTTAGTCTGAAGTCTTGTTCTTTAACCAGGCTTTCTTCCGAGAGATATAATTTGTTGCAAAGTTCTAGATACCCTCTGTATATATAGGCACTCACATCAGTCAGTATTATTATCACAGTATCACCAAGGTCGGAAGAGACCTCAAAGATGATTGAGTCCAACCTGTCAACACAGACCTCATCACTAGACCATGGCACCAAGTGCCACGTGCAATCCCCTCTTGAACACCTCCAGGGACGGTGACTGCACCACCTCCCCGGGCAGCACATTCCAATGACGAATGACTCTCTCCGTGAAGAACGTCTTCCTTCCTCACCTCAAGCCTACACTTCCCCTGGCACAACTTGAGACTGTGTCCTCTTGTTCTGGTGCTGGTTGCTAGAGAGAAGAGACCAACCCCTTCCTGGCTACAACCACCTTTCAGGTAGTTGTAGGGAGCAATGAGCTCTCCCCTGAGCCTCCTTTTCTCCAGGCTTAACAATCCCAGCTCCCTCAGCCTCTCTTCGTAGGGCTTGTGCTCAAGGTCTCCCCCCCAGCCTTGTTGCCCTTCTCTGGACATGTTCATGTGTCTCAATGTCTTTCTTAAACTGAGGGGCCCAGAACTGGACACGGTACTCAAGATGTGGCCTAACCAATGCAGAGTACAGGGGTAGAATGACTTCCCTGCTCCTGCTGTCCACACCGTTCCTGATGCAGGCCAGGAGGAAGGAATCTGGTGGAATAAGGTGGTAACGTTTCAAAATTCAGATGCACAAATGTGAAAGGGAATACTGCTTTTCAAGCATATGTGACTTACGTTTGATGTTTTCAGTTAGAGTTCAGTTTGGTTTGTGAATCTTTTTAGCTCTTGAAGACTGAATTGCATGCAAATGTGGGATTTTTTTAATTTTGTTTTCCTCCAGGAAGACACATTATGTAATGATGGTTCACAAAGAACTTTAAAACCAAGCACAATCCTAAGACCTCAGCTTTGCACGAACTGAGGAGCATCTTCTGATGGGTCATAGAAGTCAGGGTAGACAGGGTTTTTTTTCAGTCATTTCCAGTTTCAGAATTGTTAATATTTCTGAAATTGCCCATTCACTCATTTCCAGTGCCATGGCATGAGATCTCTTGTCAAAATGACTGTTGTTAGGCTAAGCTGAATAGCCCCATGTTACAGAATTGTTCCTAAAGGAGGAATAAAAAGGAAATCCCCCCAAAAACTGCAATGGACAGGTCTGCCACATATGTGCAGGTTAGCTGTGCAAGCAGTCCATGAAGGAGAAAATCGTGTTTGATTTACTTACTTTTCTGTGTTAAAAATGTAAAGAGGAGAGTGGAGAAGGCCAACAAAGCTGGTGAAAGGTCTGGAAAATGGGTCTTAACAGGAATGGCTGAGGGAACTGGGGTTGCTCTCTACAGCTACTCAAAAGGAGGTTGTAGTGAGGTGCGAGTTGGTCTCTTCTGCCTGGTATTAAGTGATAGAACAAGAGGAAATGGCCTCTGGTTGCAGAAGAGGAGGTTTAGATTGCTTATTAGGAGACAAAACAAAAATGCTGAAAGAGAGGTCAGCCATTGGAACAAGCTGTCAGGGAAATGGTAGAGTCACCATCCCTAAGGTGTTTGAAAAATGTGTAGACATGGCATTCCAAACCATGGTTGAATGGCCATGGTGGCGTTAGGTCAATGGCTGAACACAGTCTTAGAGGTCTTTCCCAACCTAAACAGTTCTATGATTCAAGAGATTTTAAGCCTTGACCTCTGTACATCATGCCAGTCTCCTCTGCTGAATCCTGTGTTACCTGCTCTTTATCCTGTGTAATTCTGTGTTCCCAAGCACAACATTCAACAGCATTTGAAAATCTGTCCACCACTGGAAAAAAATTGTCCTTCTTTTTGCTTGTGGTTTCAAGTTAGTATCTGAGCTGTGTTCACTGGAGTAAATATATGACAACACCTTCAAATGCTCTTTTCCTGCTCTTTCTGTTCCCAGATACAAACCTAGGCTGCCAGTATCCATACCTCATTTTAATGTTTGTATAGGGTAGGCTAAAGGACTAAATGCCTTTGGTAAATAAGTAGCTGGTTTGTATTAGGAATCAGAAGCAATGTTCATAGATTTGCAATTACAGCTTTGTCTTGGGAGCGAGAACACTAAAATCATCTGATGACACAAATTTACGCTGTGACCTGGGGAAACATTTAAACACTTTGTGCTTCATTTTCCTCCTGCTGCTACATAAATTTTTCAGTGTTGCATCTTGCACCAATTGATTTGTGTTTTCTGTTTAATCTGGCAATATAAAATTCCAGCCTTCTCGCTACATAACGTGAGTGAATGACTTTGCAATTGACACAAAAGATAACGACCTGACATATTTTTTAAATTTTTAATTAATTTCTATCTTGTCATGACATGCCTGTTGCTTTAGAATAAATTGAAACAGCTGGAAAATATTGTTCCACTACTTTTTATTGAGTGTTGCTTAATGTCAGAATTAGTGGCATACCGTTGTCAATGCAGGTGAACCAAAGTTTGCAATGTCAAGTCTAATTCTGCCTCTGTTTAAGATAATAATAAGTGAGGCTCTAGCTGTGCTTGGGTGTCTGCTGTGGCCTCTCTCTGCCTCACCTGGAGGTGTCATCTTCATCAGTGGCCCCAGATTTCTGCAGAACACAACTTCAGTGAGGATGGCTGAGGAGGCTTTGGGCCAGGGAGAAGCTCAGGAGCGTTTTGGCCAAGGAGATGAGAGGAGTGTTTGGGTCAAGCTGAAGCTCAGGACAGTTGTGGCTTTGTTTTGGGCTGCTCCCTCCAAAGCTGCTGCTTGGGGTGGACAGGGCAGGTGACTTTCTGCACCTTGCCTCTGCTGTCAGTTGGCAGGTGACCCATCCTTGGTCTTCCAGGTGTTCAGAAAAGGCTTGGATGTGGCACTTGGAGCCATGGTTTAGTTGTCAGGAGGTGTTTGGTGGCAGGTTGGACTCGGTGATCTCTGAGGTCTTTTCCAACCTTATTGATTCTGTGATTCTAAATCACCCACTGAGCTCTGCTTTGCATACCGTGGTCTATACTTTGTATTGGTACAGCTTGTTTAAATTTCTAATGAAGACAAAGAATAATGTATGCTCAATTTATGGTTTCATTATACCATGCAAAATGTCTGTAGGAAAACACATCCCTAGTCAATCATCAGTTTGAGAAGTTTTCTCTTTTACTGGCTAATGCTCCATCACTTTGATATCTTACAGTCAGGTTTTACATTCACCTCATGTCTTCAGTGTCTACAGAACATCACAGAAAAACAAGCCAGTGCCCAATACCATTACAGCATATGCTGTTAGAGCCCATATGCTGTTGGTTTCTCAAAAATAAATCACACTGAGAGCTGTTGGATACATATAGAGGCCTTTTCCAGTCTCTCTTGCAGGAGAAGTTAGAGCAATTTTTGAAGATCAGGAAAGCATGCTTTGTAAGAATTATATAAAACAAGCTAACTAGAATAGATTAATATTCACAGCATTAATAAAAATTAAATTTTAATTACTGTTTAGTAAACCACACATTATTATTTAATAACTAATTTAAAAATCAAACTTGCAGTACTTAGAACGAGTTTCTAGACCAAGAAATTCTATGCTCAGCAAAGTCAGAACTTTTTTGCTGATATGTTGATGTATGTATGAGATAAACCTCACTGTCACCTCTGTGACACTTTATGCACCATGTAGACAAGTTTCTTGTAAACAAATGTTTCATCTTTTGGGAATTGCAGTCCTAGAAAACTAGGATATTTGGGGGGAAAAAAAACAACAAACAACCAACAATGCTGGATTGTTAGACCTCTTGCTAGGACTGATTAAAATGGAGCTCCAGGAAAAGAAGATTGAAAAATTGGGTTCTGCACAATGAGAAGGTGATGATCCTGTCCAGCTGGAACAGCTTTGTTTTCTGTTCTTGTGTTTTTTGCAGGGTCACTGTAAAGTCAGTAGTTTGTTGTCTGGCACTAGAACAAAAGATGACTAAATGAAACCAGGGGAAATATTCTATATGATACAAAATCTATCTGCATTTCAGGAGCTGTCAAAGTGAAAAATGAGACCTCACTTTTGGCCTTTAAAGATATTCATTTATTTTAAAGATAAAATGTAGAAGTGCTGGGGAAGAAGTAACCTTATCTTCAGGAAGAAGCAAGCAAGGCTAAATCCCTATTGCTCTTCCTAGATCTCTGATGGCACTTTCTTGCCACCCTTAAATCTAAGACAGGATGTAATCATCAGTTCCTGTCACCGTAAGTCCCTGAAGCATTTTTTGCTGTATTACTAATGAGGCAGTCATCAAATGTACTCACCAGTGCTTAAGATATTATATATTCAATAGAGTTATTTATCAGTTTTACAGAGTGAGGTGGAGTCAGTTCCTTGCTGACCTGTGACAATATTTCTGAATTACAGCCATAGCTTATGGACAGAAGAAAGCACTAGCCATTAGGATGTAAAAAAAGTAATTGGTGAACAGTCACACTGATTTTTATTGGAACAAGACAAAGGCAGTGACTAGACAAACTGCAGATATGAATAAAAATTATTCTGTGTATCACTTTGAGGCTTTAAAATGGTTTTTGGTAGCAACAGTGCAGGTGACAGGTTTCCAGGAGTGACGTGCACCATACTTTTGTGTTTGAAATTTGATTACCATACAATATTGGCATATAAAGATATGAAATGCAGAAGGTGCTCTCCCTGCCCCCAGACAATGTAGTCTGTTTGCTTTCTGCAGATCTTGTGAATATCACAGGACAAAAAGCCATCAGGGACGTTGTTTCAAGTGTCTGTGAATCAAGGCTTGTCATTTAATTTTGCCTTTATGTTCCAATTACTTATGGGGAAAAAAACCAACACACAAACACAAAACAACAACAACAAAAAAACCAAATATGCAGCTCATTATCATTCTTCTTGAAATACTATGACAATTACTCTTTTTCAGTCTTTTTTTTTTTTCCCCCAGTCCCACCTCCCACATGCCCTCAGCTTCTGCTATTACACTGCCACCTAGTAATGGAAATGAATGAAAAGCTCTTGGGTAGATAGAGGTGTAAGGCAATAGTGAAGAACACTTACTGTTTAGCCACTCCAAACCATGAGAAATAGGGCCTTTAGTTTGTCTTTTGCCTTCATATATGCACCTGCCATTTCTTTCTGAGGTTTAATTTTCCTTGTGGCTTCTTTTAATGCTTTAACCAAGTGGAAGTTCAATACAGGAGAGCATTATAATGAATATTTCCCATTGTTTTATTTCCTAGAACCATAACCAATGAGGCAAATAATCCATGGTCATTGAGCTCTCTGCATAAAGAATGGGAAGGTGTGCAGAGCTTACAAGAGCATGTATGGCAGAGATCTTTCCTTAGGCTTTCAAAGGTCAACATACAATATTTTTCAAGTGTATGTGATGAACTCCTTAATATTAGACTATTTTTATTACATTTTCAGAAACCTACCAGGTGTCACTTGGCCAATGGTAAATTTAGGGCAAGTGGCTTAAGAACTGAAATTTTGTTTTTCTTTTGTTTCTTCTTTCTCTCTCTCTCTCTCTCTCCTTTTTTTTTTTTTTTAAAGTGAAATTCAGGCATTATCCTTCAGGTAAAAAAAACACAGATCCAAAAAAATGCTCCATCCTTCTGAACTCTTACATATCAAACTGATGTGATCATCAGAGAGCCTTGTCACATCGAGTAAAAGATAGCAATTCCATGCTAGAAACAAACTGTTTCCTAGAGGCTTAGAAGATTCATAGTCTTGGGAAAATAAACATTTGAATGTTGATTCCTTAGAAGATCTAACAAGCAAATCTAGACTCAAATCAAACTAGCCATGTAAATATCCCCAAAGCTTATTGCTTTTAAAAATCTGAGGTGAATATTCCCATTAGGGTCACGCAGCAACAAGCAGTCAGCAAGTGACCTGATCTGACACCCTGCCATCCCTGCTGCCCCCTAAAGCAATGAATATTGCTATTGTAGTGAAACACTCAGTAAAGATTATGAGAGTCAAAAAAGAAAACTGTTGAATCACAGAAACCAGGGCCAGCCAAAATTAGGAGGACACATTCTGTTTTCCTATAACATTATATTTGTGTGATGCACAAACATCCAGACTACAGGTTTTCAGCCTGACAGGTGAGCTGATCAATAATTAAAGCAAGAGAGTAACAAGAAGGATCGGCCATCTGAAGTAAGGAAATTGACTCCTTTCCTATATTTATTATGAATTGCACAATCTTTTTCATTTATAACTAAGAGAGAGGAAGTGGTTAGTTATGGACTAGGAACTGGAACTCTCTCAATCTACTTCTAAGTCTATGAGTGATTCTCAGCACGACCTCAGTCATGTCATTTATCATTGTTTCAATTAACCTGCCTGTGGGGTGTTGCTGTATGCAGTTAATGGATGTTTGTGGTGGACATCAGGATCATCAGGTAAAGACACATTCCATTACTTCTGGATATTAGGCTGCATGCTAAATAGATGGCTATGTGTGGTAGGAATAGCATATTGCTTTGACATAGATTTTAAAACTATGTTGTTTAATAGCTGAATCCTAGAAGACTTGTTAAAAAGGCCATGTGTAAGGATGAAGAGCTTGCTATTTGTAAAATTGCTTAGCCTATACTGATTATTTCATAAATCTGTTGATTTACATGAACTCATACATCTGCCTGCATGGGTGTTCAGCTCACTGTAAGTGTGGGTTTCTTCATAGGCCTTCTCCTGTTCGTTTTTAGCCTGTAATCAAGATGTCTCATTTTGTATTTGTGAGCAAATTGCATTTCCTCGTAACTTGTCAATGTGGTGAAATGAGTGAACAAAACAGCAGCATGTGAATTTGGAAGGCACTGGATGCCTCACACTACCACCCCACATGCAGTTCCTGCCAACAGTGTGTATGTCAGAGGGCAGAAGTAGGCATCTGACGGATTTAGCTCCCCAAGTGGATTTGAAGCCATCCTGGGTGAGCCCTCACTGCATGTTGCAATAGTTTCCAGTCAAGAGTGCATTATATTTGGAGGTGCCTTGATTTGTAGCCATTTTTTTTTTAGAGATTACTGGCAAAAGTGTTACTACCTTAAATTAAAGTCAAAGGTACTGCAGTATTTCTTTTGATCCTTGAAGGGGAAGAGATATATATCTTTTCTTCTTCATAAGAATTGTCTTGTGAGCATAGTCAGGACCACATAGATTGACCTCTGGTAATCAGGGTGTTTGTAAATAAACTTTAAGGACAGAATTCAATGTCATCTTAATGTAGGGCTGTTATGGAGAAGCTGTATTCCATCTAAAAGATAAAATCAACTGCCTAGGTTGATAGTGATGGAGGAATGTCTCACAAAATTCTGGTTAAAGCCCTTAGATTCTGTGGAAGCATGTCTAAAAATATCAATTAAGCTCAACACAACCCCTAATTCATCCAGGACTGATAAAAAAACACTTTGCTATTATTTGGAAAGCACCTTGAAAACTCTATCTTTTTCATTCTATATGCTGTAGTATTTTCCTTTATATCACTCCTCTCCTAAAGCATAAGGGAAAATTTCCATGCTGAATTTTGCAATATGGACTAAATAACAAGGTGTTAGTTATCTCTGTGGTCTACACACAGTCATAAATGATCTGAATGCCTGCTAAAATGGCATGGCATTGCTCTTCACCATCTGGAATCTGAATACAGGGGGAAAGAGCATGTCTGATAAATTCCATAGCTATTATAAATCCATTTTACCTACCCTGTCCTAAAACAGGTAAACCCTAGGTCCAGGGGGATCAGTGGAGTCCAGATTCATTATCCTCTGACATCGTCTTGCAGGTTCCTCTTTCAAACACACACACACACCAACAACTGACTTGTTCCAGCTCCACTGTCCCTGTATATGTTTTAGTATGCCTCCAGACTAGATTCAACATCGGGCAGCAGAATAAGTGAGTTCCTATGGCACTGTTCTCATGGCACTGTTCTCCCATCCTGATGCACTGGGATTGTGCAAACTGCCAACTTAACTGTTTATTAAGAAAAGATTTTCTTGATCTTAATAGCTGAGTTCATTGCATTTCTAAGGCCCAGGGAAGTATGACACATCCATCCAGGGACACAGTATGCTCCAGGGCATATTCAGACCTTACAGACAATTTTTAGCATGCTGCATACATCATTATTAGTTGGGAATTGTGCGTTTTATTCAGCAATTCCCCATCAAGCCTGGAGAACTGCAGACAGATTCACTCCCATGGAGAGATGACCTTGCTCGATTTTTGTCTCCCATTGTGATACCTCTCCTGACAGGAATCACAGCTGAATGTGCGAGCTGCTCATTCAGGGCCTTTGAAATATTTTTGAAACAGGGATGGAAGCGGAGAAGGCAAAGCTCAGGGAGAGAGGGAATACCGGAAAATAACTGAATTCTGCCTTGATAATCTGCTGCCAGCCTTGAAATTCTCAGAGAGGGAAACATAGATGCTGATTCTTTTATTCTGCTTTGCTGTCGTTTGTGTACCATAGTTCTGCTTTAATAAGTTAACTCATATCTAATATACATTCTATTTTACATTTTCAGCAGTAATTGCATTCCTGCTTCCATGAGCAGGGTCTTGCCAGGCTTACGATGCTGAACATTTGACAAAGGCAGTAATTTTCAAAGTGTGTCCTCCATCTGTTTATTAAGCTAATTGTTTTACTTATAGCCTCCCTTCCAATCAGTTCTGTTTATTGTAATGTTAACTCAGCATTTTCTGCCTCTTGAATTTTGTTTAACTTAAAGTGGCCTAAATAGGCTTTTAAGGCAGCAATATTTTTGGTAAATTTGAAATGTCTTTTTATTTTCTTCCTCTCAATGAAGTGTATGCAAATAATATTGAAATTTATTATGAGCTTAATATTTGTTACTCTCAGTTCAAATAGTGGATTTGTATAAATCATGGTTTCAAACACTTTGGCTGAGAGAGAGAGAGTATTGCTTTAAATACTTGTATTACTGGGCTACTCTTGTTAAAACTGAATTGTCATTATGATTATACATCCTAATTTTTGGTATTCAATATTAATTATATTGAAATCCCATTAGATGCTATAGTTACTGTGCCCATTTAGATTTCCTTTTCACAAAACTATTTTGAAGTTGTTCCAGGGCCTGAGTCTGATCCTGCAACTCTGACTCATTGGTTGGTTTCACTAGGCAATGTGTACATATAAATTAATTGTGTGGATAAGAGTTTCTCAGGTTCAGTACAGGTTGCAGGGCATGCCAAAATGGCACTAACATCTGACCTAAATGTCAGGAATTAGATCTTGATCTGTTTGAGGTCACTATCAAATGTACTGTTGGTTCAACAGATGTTGAAGAACATCTTGAAATATGAATTGTGGGTTTCATACATTCCTCTGGAATATGTTCTAGCCATGGGAAAGGCTAATCTATAGAGACTTGGAAAGGTGCCTCAGTCATTTATTTGGCATAATCACAAATCTTTATGACATTTCAGACAGTAACTCAAACTTCCATTTCTCTGCATGTGTCCAAGATGCACTGCACTGAGGGGATTTTGACCTGCAATGTTGCATGCGATTAAAAGCTCTTGCCTTGCTTGTGGGTATATTTGCTTATCAAAACATTTGGACTGGATACAGAATTTCTCTGTGTTCTAGTTCTGTATCTGTCTTGTGCTATATGAGCCATGCTAAAATGTCATGCTGGGAAACACAAGAATGTATGGATCCATTCAGAGATGCATGCTCCTTGGATCAGACCTCCAGGAATAAGGAGGAACTGCACACATACCTCTTCAGAAGACATGGGTGTGGATCTGGTAGAGGTGAGACAACGGAAAGATGCAGCTGAAGAGCATGTCATTGACACATGGGGCACAATATGCTTCTGAACAAGTAATAAACTACTAATCCTTCACCTTCATAGCAAAAAAACAAGCGGAGCAGGGCAGGACTGCAATTCTGAAAACTGTCCCTGTCACAAAGTTCTTCCCATGTGCTTCTCAGGTCCACAGACACAGCTACAACGTTGCACTTCCTAACTTTGTAAAGTTCTTTTAATAATGTTAGGGATGTCTCTTCAGTTCTTTAAGGGAGTCAAGTACTCTTTCCTCCCATTTCTTTTCCTGCTAGCAGTGCCTCCTGTATCATTCTCTGCTTTTGGTGGCTTTTAGTTTACAAGAACTGCTTAGAAATGAGACTTCAAGTTTAAATAACTCTTTATGGACTCACTCTTCTTATTCTGCATGTGTGATCTTCCTATACCTTTTAATGTTTGTGTTCTATTAAATTTCCTCTGTGTCACCATATATCTGGGCCCCTCAGTTTAAGAAGGACTTCGAGACACTTGAACGTGTGCAGACAAGGGCAACAAGGCTGGGGAGAGGCCTTGAGTACAAGCCCTATGAGGAGAGGCTGAGGGAGCTGGGGTCGTTTAGCCTGGAGAAGAGGAGGCTCAGGGGAGACCTCATTGCTCTCTACAACTACCTGAAGGGTTGTTGTAGCCAGGAAGGGGTTGGTCTCTTCTCTCTAGCAACCAGCACCAGAACAAGAGGACACAGTCTCAATCTGCGCCAAGGGAAGTTTAGGCTGGAGGTGAGGAGAAAGTTCTTCGCGGAGAGAGTCATTCACCATTTGAATGTGCTGCCCAGGGAGGTGGTGGAGTCATCATCCCTGGAGGTGTTCAAGAGGGGATTGGATGTGGCACTTGGTGCCATGGTCGAGTCATAAGGTCTGTGGTGACAGGTTGGCCTCGATGATCTTTGAGTTCTCTTCCAACCTTGGTGATACTGTGATATTAAATCCGTACTATTAGTAGATTACATCTCAATATTGATATTTAAAACCTGAATTATTAGTGAGTGTGAAAAGCTTTTGAAGTTTGGTTTACAGGAAGAAGCTGTGTACAGTTCTAGTGCATAGGCATAAACTCATAGAAGGAACATTTTGTAATAAAAAATCTGAGCAAAGACAATGACAGATTAAGTCTGAAAGTAAGAACAAGCTATAAATCTTGACTTGACTGCAACAAAATGAGGCCTGACTTTAGGGGAGTGGGGCACAGCTGTTTTGTTGGTGGATGCCCTTTGAAAATGCAAGTAGGATCATGAAAGTTTAGCAAAAAAATTGAACTTATTAAACAAAGTCGAAAGTATAGGAATTCCAAGTAAGGCATTTAATTTTTTTGTATTTCTTTTATCATGAAAGGAAGCTGATAAAAAGATATGACAGATTAAATAAGAAAAGAATGAAATTGACTGGAGACATTTTTAAATGGAAAATTCCATTGTTACGATTTTCATCAGAAAGTAAATCTAGTGGCAGGGTTGGTGGTTTTTTTTTTTTCCACCCCATAGTGTGATAAGCTTTTTGTAAAACAGCAATAGTGTAATTGAAATCCATTTTACATCATTTTCCTTTGGATGATTTAGAATTAGATCAATTTATATTCTGCGGGTATAACCCAATGAGAGTATAAATGCAGCCACTAGAATTGTTTTTGTCCATGAGCAAAGCTAGTGTCATTTACTGATTCATTACATTCTCAGCAGGGTCCTTTATTTCAAAAGCTACCTGGAATTATCACTGGCAATAGAACACTAAGCTCTAAAATAAGATTTGCATTAAAAAAATAAAATTAAAGTTAAAGGAAAATGGTGAAGGTGATTAAAAGTAACGTTTCATAACTATTTTGATTAAAACCCCATGTTTAAATGGTTAAAATGGACATGGAGAGGTTTTTTTCCTCCCCAGCTGCAATTTAAAATGCCCCTATTTAACTAGAATATTGTGTTCCTGATTATATGCCTGAAATAATAGACAGTGCTTCCATTAATATTTAACAATACAAACATCAGGCGAAGGTTGTACATCTGGAATCGTACAATATGCTTTTTGCATTAGGGTACTAATTTTAGAACTAACCTCTGTCTCCTGGGCCTGCTGATGTATGGTTGTCATAGTAAGATAGTAATTGAGTTTTCTGGGCATTTTGACCACTGCTACAAATTTGCGAAGCAGATTACACAGCAGAAACGCAGTTTCCATCCTGACCTTTAGAGCATTGCTTTCTGTTGTGGGAATTGGAATGTTTGTGGAGGGAAATATAACCTAAGTGTACCTAATTTGTGAGAATGTGATTTCTGACATTAACCCGGTAAGCTTCATTCTGATTCATTTGATAACAGATTAGGTAAAGACTTGGCATTAGGGAGGTATCATAAAAGTTATTATCTTTTATTACCTAGGCAGAGATTATTGGTTGAGAGGATTATAAATTGAAACTCAAGGAAAACTTTCATTTTCAGCTGCTGTGCAAAATTCCTCAAGAAATATGTGTCCTGGTGATCAGTCTTAGACCTTAGTAAAGAAATGGTTCACTATGAGCAGGGCACAGGAATAATGCGAAGCTTTTGTAGATGTAGAGATGTTTGCGAGGAAGGATGAGACACCTACTTGAGAAGCCTCTGCATCAGATATTGTCAGATGGCTTTTGAGATGATTCATCTTTGTCTTGCAGTGGCCACACTTGTTTCATAGCCTTTGGAACTTCAGATCTATCACTTGTCTCTGCTATTGTCACCTTACCCAGTCTGGGATAAGAAATCTCTGCAGCAAGATTCTCTAAACTTCTTAGCTGTCTAGTTAATTGTGGATTTTATGGCCATTTCTACGTTAGCAGATAGAGTAGACCAGTAGAAGCAAAACTGTAAAGCAAAACACGTCATGCTGAGGACGTAACATCTGTGCTGTACACTGCAGGTGCCACTTCAGGCAGCTCTACTCTGGTCCCCCAGACTGAATCACACTCATGGCTGTGAATAATTAGGTGATGCCTAGGGCACATTCTCCAGTTGAATTTGAAGGAAATCCAGTTGCCACACTCAATGATGCAAACTGAAGCACACTAAGTGTAAACAATAGGAAAGCTCATTGCAAAACATTTTTCATGATCAGTGCAAAAGTAACAGTGTACACAAACCCTGCAGAGCCATGTGGTCAAGCAGCTTTCTTGGGATTGGTTTCAACCAGTTGTATTTAGATGAACTTGGCTGAACACCCATCTAGGATATGATGTTTGATGAGAAGGTGAAGAAATGCACTGTATAGGTCTGTGATGTCTTGGAATTATGAGGTAGACTAGTGCAAATATTGCACTGATATTCAGGCAGATCTTAGTGCTACAAACTTCATTAATCTAAATTCAGCTTTGGTAAGGTGATAGATTGCTTGGTGCTGGCAGATAATAAAACAATCTGCATTAGGTTTCACTTAGTTTGCTGTGATTCATTCCCTCAAATGTGTGCTAGTTAAGTGCACTCTGAACACAGAGTCCAGTACCCTCCAGGAATTTAGCTGTGTTATCGGCTTGCTTGATTCAGAGCTGATCTGGGGAGACAAGAGAGGTGCTGGAAATAAAGGTAGGTTGAACCACTACTAGTTTTACCTTGCCTTATTCAGGCCCAGTTCTTGGCACCTCAAGAAGATAAAATTTCAGGTAATTTTTTTTTCCACCTGCTATGGAGGTGCCTTTTCTGGGACACTTCCATGAAAGGTGAAATGTACAAATTACCTTTTGGAATTGTTCAGTATTCTCTTCCACAGCCTCCAGGAGACACATCAGGGTTTCTTGAACCTAATTCAGACTCAAGATGTGGCAAATGTGAGCACTGATATGCACGCTTGAGCGAGCCTTTTGTTCTTTGTTCAGTGACGGATTCCTGTGTTTCAGGGCTGCAGGTATAACCTGTGTTTATCAATGAGATCACTGGTAAGTGACATTGGCTGCTGTCCACACAATTCAGGAAAGCAATTTGTTTCCAGTAAACAGAGGGGCGTTCTGGCCAGCTGCACTGCTTTTGTATGAAATATTTATAGCACGGATTGATCCCTCTCCCCAATGGGTTAAATGTCTAGAACTCATTAGTTTCCAGAGTCTGTGTTGCACAAACACAGGCACAGACACCCTCTCGCAATTTCGTATGAGCAAGATTTCCCTGATGCTAATGTGATTATACCTGTAACAAGGCAAGGAATAATCATAGAATCATAGTATCATAGAATCAGTCAGGGTTGGAAGGGACCACAAGGATCATCTAGTTCCAACCCCCTGCCATGGGCAGGGACACCCTACACTAGATCACGCTGGCCAGAGCCTCGTCCAGCCTGGTCTTAAACACCTCCAGGGACTGGGCCTCAACCACCTCCCTGGACAACCCATTCCAGGGCTTCACCACTCTCATGGTAAAGAACCTCCTCCTCACATCCAGCCTGAATCTCCCCATTTCCAGCTTCATTCCATTCCCCCTAGTCCTATCACTACCTGAGATCCTGAGAAGTCCCTCCCCAGCCTTCCTGTAGGCCCCCTTCAGATACTGGAAGGCCACAATGAGGTCACCTCGGAGCCTTCTCTTCTCCAGACTGAACAGCCCCAACTCCTTCAGTCTGTCCTCATAGGAGAGGTGCTCCAGCCCTCTGATCATCCTCGTGGCCCTTCTCTGGACACGCTCCAGCACGTCCACATCTCTCCTGTAATAGGGGCTCCAGAACTGGACGCAGTACTCCAGGTGGGGTCTCACCAGAGCTGAGTAGAGGGGGAGAAGCACCTCCCTTGACCTGCTGGTCACACTTCTCCTGATGCAGCCCAGGATCTGATTGGCTTTCCGGGCTGCAAGCGCACATTGAGAGCTCATGTTGAGCTTCTCGTCCACCAGCACCCCCAAGTCTCTCTCCTCAGGGCTGCTCTCCAGCCAGTCCCTGCCCAGCCTGTATTTGTGCCTGGGATTGCCTCGACCCAGATGCAGGACCCTGCACTTGGTCTTGTTGAAGCTCATGAGGTTGGCTTGTGCCCACCTCTCCAGCCTGTCCAGGTCCCTCTGGATGGCATCCCTTCCCTCCAGCGTGTCCACTGCACCACACAGCTTGGTGTCCTCAGCAAACTTGCTGAGGGTGCACTCGATGCCACTGTCCATGTCACCCACAAAGATGTTGAACAAGACAGGTCCCAGGACTGATCCCTGAGGGACTCCGCTTGTCACTGGCCTCCACTGGGACATGGACCCGTTGACAGCCACTCTTTGGGTGCGGCCATCAAGCCAATTCTTTATCCATCTAGTGGTCCATCCATCAAACCCATGTGTCGCCAGCTTGGAGACCAGGAGGTGGTGTGGGACAGTGTCGAAGGCTTTGCTCAAGTCCAGGTAAACGACATCAGTTGCTCGCCCCTCATCTATTAATGCTGTCACCTGAATAATACCTTCACTCTGAAGAGTTTGGGGACTTTTTTCTGAAGTGAGTATCCTGAGACCTTTGGCTCTCATTGGGAGTCAGCTTCTTGCACTTTGTTCTACTTTGTTTTATGTGCAAATCTATGGGAACCTGACGGTTTTACAAGACACATGCATCTTATATTGTGACATGAAAGCATGTATGCATGTACATTCGTTAACATGGTAAGTTACAGCTCAATAAATATGTAAATAAAGTTGGGTAGCCCATTCAAAGCCAGTGGAGCTGTGGTGTTTTGTGCTAGGCTGAGGATCTTTTCAGGCTTGAATATTTTGGGTGTTCCTCATGATTTATTTCTTTCTTCAAGTCGCAGCAAAACACCTTCAGGTGTCTTAGCATACCAAGCCTTATTGCATGACCTTTATATCATTTGTATGCTTAGAGAATTCTCTTTGCAGAGGTATTGTAATATAGAGATGTTTGAAAACCTGTCTTTACTGGTAACCATGGCAGGTTACTGTGTTGGAGAAACTTGTCTTTCCTTTTACATTTTTGGATTTAGATAGACTCATTTATACCTATGGCTAGGACTAAGAATGATCCAATAATTTGTGATTAATAATTTATTAAAACAACTTTGCCCTTCTTTCTTGTCACAAATTGTCTGCAAACAAATTGTACAACTCTGATACATTAATGGCTGAAAATTATTTGAACCTTTTTTTTTCAGCAAATATCTTTTGGTCTGCAGATTATTTGAATTGCAGATTGTGACTCTGGAAATGAAATATACAATTAACACTGCAAATAGAACTGATTGGGTAGTAGAGGGGAACAGCTTTTATGGAAATATATTGACTTTCAAAATGAGCATTTGTTACAGAAACAGTGATTTAAAAAAAACAACCACCAAAACCAAACAAAGCAAACAACAAACAATGCTTTGTTGAAATCAATATCTATAGTCTGGAAAGGAATTCTTCACTTGTGTGCTCCTGACAGCTAGCTCAAGGATTAGTACTTTCTGGAACAATCAAGAGAACCAGGTTCTCAGACAGAACTGAATCTTCATCAGGATGTGCTAATGCAGACATTCTGAGGCAAAGCTCTTTTGAAATTCTCTGTTCAAACTGTTACCTTTGTAAAAATATTTAAAGATAAATTGGCAGAATGTACAGCAGTGCCAATATTCCCTTACAAGTGTCTTAATCAGGACTGCAAAGAATGGTGGATCATACAGCTATCAGACTGGTCTGATCATGTATTCTGGCATTGTTACAGTGCTCAATATGTTAAGTCTTGTACAGTGTTAAACATCAGGGAAACTACTTGCTTGCTGCCCGCTCTATCAATAGTTTTGAGATGGTTGCAATTAATTAACATGAATAACTTTCAGTGCTTTCTATCCAGCACCAAAATCAGAATATAAACACTAGTGGGTATCTAGTCAGTAAGGAACAGATGTAACATCATGCTTTCAGCAAGGTTTCGGTGCTGTATTAAAGGACCAGGCTAGCAGAAGACTAGGTGCTTCATGTACAGGAAGGGCTGAAGGTTCTTCTGGTGAAAGCACTATGGAAGTGGAAATGCTAACATTAGGAATATATGGCACGTTGGTAGGTGTGTTAGGGCAGCATGTCACTTTGTGAGAAGTCAGTGTCTTGGAGAGTTATGGATCATGGAAAGGCTGCTTGCACCTGGGCAAGCTTCCTGGCCAAATTAGGGGGTGTGTGTAACAATTCCAAAAGAAGCTGCTGTATCTCCAAACTCACCTTTCTCTGAATTCCACATGCCAGTTCCTAAACAGTATGCCTGTGCCTGCAGGAAGGATTTGAAAACTCCAGCAAGCCTTGAGGGTAGCAAGTTCAGCTACCATATAACAGACAGTTTGAAGGAATCCAAATCTAGCACGTGTTATTGGACACACTCTTTAAACTTCCAGTCCTTGTAAGGGCATAACCATAATGACGTGTCTTAGTGACGTGTAAACGCAAAGAGAATGTTTGCATATATTGGGACCTATGGAATGGAATGGAATGAACTAGACCAGACCGGAACAGGTTGGAAGAGACCTTCAAGATCATCGTGTCCAACCATCATCCAACACCACCTGATCAACTAAACCATGCAACCAAGCACCCTATCAAGTCTCCTCCTGAACACCTCCAATGATGGTGACTCCACCACCTCCTTGGGCAGCCCATTCCAGTGGGCAATCACTCTCTCTGTGTAGAACTTCTTCCTAACCTCCAGCCTAAACCTCCCCTGGTGCAGCTTGAGACTATAGTTACATATAGAATGTAATGCAGTTCTATTTTCTTTATTCAGACCTAATACTAGGGAGCAGACACTCACTTTACCTGTTGTCTGATGTTGACAGAAGGTTTAGTAGAGATGAATGCGGTAGTTGTATTCCTGACACCTCCGAGTATGTAATAATAACACAGTGATTAAATGGTCTAAAATCAGTAAGAAAAGTTATGTAATAATTGATGCTTTCACATTGGAAGGGAAGGTTCCTGCAGTACCATTTAATTATGAAGAGCAACTGGATTTTCCTGGAGGGAAAAAAAAAAAAAGAAAGGTGAAATTACATACAGTGGTCCGTAAAGGAGTCTGCAACATAGCTTGTATTGAAAAAAACGAACCATGACATTTGACAGCAAGTATTTTCCTTGGCACATCGTGGTTCTTACTCTACACTCCGATTCAAAGCTATGATAGCACTAAATACTTCTAGCATGGTAGATGTGGAAAATACTTATTTTCCCAATCCGTGAGCATGTAGTGAGTAGCTGTTGCAGATCAACACTTCACTCTGTTCCAAACAAATTATACTCAAGGAATTATTTTTGGCTGGTAAAAATAAGTGTAAAGGTACTAACTTCAATGGTGTATCTTTAAAGTGATAATTTAGGGATCCTACTTGAAGTAATGAATATCTGTTCTCCTCCTAGAGCTTATTTTTGATAGTAGCCTTACTAACAGTAATAACTTAAATGGAATTATCTCAGACTAAGTGGAGTTTCAGTCACTGTTCTGTCCTAGAAACTAGTGATAGGAAAAATTCTGTATTAATAAGATTTGCAGGGTAAAGACTCTTTCTTGACTGAATGTCTGCATGGCTAGTGTAGTACTTGGATGTAAGAGCTGATGTATATATTTGTACAGTGAGTAAGCAGTAAACAAATATATATATCTCACATTTTTTAAAATCTTTTTTTCCCCTGCAGATTTCTAGTTCTCAAAGCAAAGCTTGTTGCCACTTCATGGTTGGCAGCCTTCTCCAAAATGATACAAATTCAATGGCAACCCTAAGTCCTAATTTACATATCAGTCAAAACTGAAAACTCTACACCAAATATTGGAAACATGCCCAAACAGTACCTGTATTTCCACACAAAGTGTCATGAACATAGCTGTGTATATAAGCTTTATATTTATGTTACAGTTGTGAAGTCTTGTTGTGCAGCCTTGATCCTATACATCCTGTATGTTAAGCAGTTACCAATTTCCTTTTGAAGGGGAGCAAATCTTTCTGGACAAGAAACCAATTCGTATCAAGCCCTTCAGAGCAATTTCTTTCATTTTTTAACAGCAACTGCTCAAGGAGAAAATTTAGTTTTCCTTTTGCTTCCAAATATACCTATGAACTACCATATGTCTCCCATGGGTAGTAAATAGATATTGATTTTCTTCATAAGTGAAGTACATTATTACAATGATTAAACTGTAGACATTCCTTTATGATATAAAAAATTGGAAATTGGTGAGCTAAAGGGGATTTACGTTACAAAATTGTTTGGGGGTTTGTATTTAAGACCCTGAATTACAGTTTGATAATGAAAAGCCTCTGTGTATATTGCCCTTTTTACACAGCAGCAACGGGCACTTAAAATAAATGCTGATGTTATAATTATAAAAGCATTATGTCTCCTAAAGCAGCTAATAGCCACATCGCTTCATTTTTTTGTTCTGTTTGTCAAAATCCTGACAGCATACTCTGCAACAATGTGAGATTCAATGTTGATATTGTTACTCAACAGGAACAATGATTGTGTCTTACTTGGACATATTCAGTACATGCTATATGCAATGATCATCCTGAATGAATGTAAGCATTTTTCTAGCATGAACTGAAAACATTTAAATCCTATGATTATTTTCCTTCAGGTTAGCATTATATTATAAAGGTATTAGTAACAACTATGACATGGTAGCACATTAGTGAGATAGTATTATGCATGAATACATAGTTTATATACAGAATTATCATTAGAAATGTTGAGGCACTGTTGCATTGTTACAGAAAATAGACATATTCACCAAATAGAAAACAAACAAACAAAAGACCTCCTCTATTGCCAATAAGTGTTAATATGGCCTGAAAAGATACTTAAAGCTGTTACAGAGTTTTGGACATTGTGTACAGTGTTTCCTTCCCAGCAGTGTTCAGCTTGGTCTTAACTGAGTACTACTTGAATTTTGGGAATTTCTATTCTCCACGGGTTTTTTTTTTTAGATTAAATATTGAAGCACCAATGTCAGTCTTGGATGTTGTGGTCTAAGTGTGCCCTGTTCTGGACATGCATTTTGTAGGTGTCTTAAAATGACTGGGGAGATTCGGGCTGGACGTAAGGAGGTAGTTCTTCACCATGAGAGTGATGAAGCCATGGAATGGGTTATCCAAGGGGGTGGTTGAGGCCCCATCCCTGGAGGTGTTTAAGACCAGGCTGGATGAGGCTCTGGCCAGCCTGATCTAGTGTAGGGAGTCCCTGCCCGTGGCAGGGGTTGGAACTTGATGATCCTTGTGGTCCCTTCCAACCCTGACTGATACTATGACTGGAGAGCTCTGGATGAAGACCTAGGTAAAGACACTTAATGGGGAGAATGAAACACAGCCAGGAGGATACACTGAAGAGGTGCTTTCTGGAATTGTGTTGCTTGGTTCCTATCTTCAGTTTTTACCTGGCTGCTGATGTGAGGCAGAGATTCACAGCCTGAAACCCCCAGCAGGATCCTAACATTTGCTAAAAGAGAAGCTACAAACCATAATTTAAACACTGGTAGTAAAACAGTGTTGTGAAGATCTACAAGGAAATATATTGAACTCCTGTTTAAGCATCTTTAAATTACAAGAGTTTTCCCATGCTCTTCTTTCTTGTGAATCTGCTTCACTTATTCTGTTTTTCTTTATATTCAAATAAAAAGGCTTGACCCATGGAGGTGGTGGAGTCACCTTCATTGGAGGTGTTCAGGAAGAGGCTTGATGGGGTGCTTGGTTGCATGGTTTAGTTGTTTAGGTGGGTTGGATTGGTTGATGGGTTGGACGTGATGATCTTGAAGGTCTCTTTCAACCTGGTGTATTGTATTGTAAAATTCTGAACTACAGAAGTTAAGCAAAACTAGATTCCATCCCCCTAATATTTTCTCACAACCAAAGTTACCAGCCTTGTCCAATGTACATAAACAACTAATCATTTAATGCTTGAATATGCTTCTTTAACACAGTGCCAGGTTGTGATTTCTGTTCTTCACTTTGATGCTATTTTTTGTGACCTTTATCAAGTCATTGAGATCTTCAGCCTGCTTTAGTCATGCCTTAATGCTTGCTCACTAGTGAGCACTGATCTCCTGAGATCATTGGTGCAGACAAATGCAGAAATGTCTTCTCTCTTTTGACTCTACAGCAGTGATACTCCCAAAAGTAGGCACTTCATTTGAATGTCTAATGCTAGATGGGAAAAAGCCAGAGAAAACACCAACTTACAGAGTGATTGCTCTACCTTAAAAGATAAATAAACAAGAGATACAATGGTCACACTTCCAAAAGCTTTGGACTTGCAGAGAGGGCTTTTTACCAAACACCTGAGAGTCCGTGTACGTAAGTGGAAATTCAAGACTTGGACAAGTTTGAAAATTTCAGTGGTCACCTAAGGGTCCTAATACTTACTTGTAATCATTCAAGTAGTTCCACTTGTTTCCATCCTACATTTTGAGTCTTATTATATGTAAATTCCAGCTGAATTTAAATGGCACGTGAGTGTCTTACAGCATGCAAGCGGAAGCCCTGGACTGCCACTGCTGCTAGTGTGAAGTACTAGCCATGGCTTGCTTCTCTTGAGTCCCTGGCAGTTTTTTATTGCATCTGTAGGAAATATTAGAAGATTAAAACTCCGCAGAAAACTGTCAATACCTGGTTTCTTTCAGCGCTACCCAGAAGTAATCAGGTGGTTTGTTCTATCTATGTATGTCTGCACTGAACTGTTTATTCCCCTTTGCTGTGATTAGATCCTGCTGGCTTTGTAAGGAATCAGAAATCTGAAAAAATACTTTCCTGGCTTCTCTTTGCTTACTAGTGGTGAACCAGTTATGTCAAGGCAGCAGGGGAGTGAAATCTGATAGGAATGTTAACGCTGTTGAGAATGACAGTGGGTGGACCTTCAGAGAAAACCACTCACAGCTCACCTCCTTGGCAAACCAAACAATTTGCCAGTGTCACCCCTGCTGTGGCTAAATGACTAGAGTGAAAATTTATGGGGAAAGGAATGGTTCTCCTGCTGTAATTATACAAACTCTCTCCACAGTGCTATACTCCACAAAGTCACTGTTGATAAATAATAAGCTGCACAAACAGCGACTCAATGTTCATTTATTAAAATCATCTATTATCCTTTTTAGCTATAGATTCACTTTGTTGAAAGTTGTTGCATGTTTGTATTGCTAACATTTCACTATCCAAATGGTATTAGTTGGGTTGGTTTTGAAAGAGTGTACTTCAGAGGCTAGGTCACTACTTTGAGGAGCACAAGGCCAGGGTTTAATGACAATGGCAATGCCATGGTGGGACAGTAATTTGTGGGACCATAGGATCTCAAAATACTCCCAGTATAAGTGCTGCACTTGCCCCTAATTTGTATCATGTAGCAGGGATAGTGTAGGTGAAGTGAGGCTGCTTTACACCTTCACTGCCCCCTCCAGGAGCACTCATCTGTCACAAGATGGGAGCAAGTGCACTGGGGTAAAAGGCCTGAGCCCTGTTAAAAACAAAAAGATGAGGTGTTTCCATGGTAGCTCCTACCTGGACAAGTGCCCCCAGCACAGACCCTGACCCTTCAAAGTCCTTCATCAGCTGAGATACCTGGGTTAGTAAGTGCACAGGGACCCAAGTTCTGTCCGCAGATCCCCCTTCCTGTGTCCCAGGACTTACCAAGAGTGTGATCAGTCACACAGATCCAAGCAACTGTTACTAGTGCCTGAGTTACCTGGGCTATGAGATATGCTAAAAAGGCCTTTACATGCAATCTCCTAGTGTAAAGAGAGCATCTAATGGGAACATGCCTCTGCTGCTGTGTATGGATCAGTTAGGACTTGCTTTCTCTAACAAAGCAAATATTTGGTGACAGAACTTGATGTAGAAAGTGCTGCATAGCAGGAAAGCGTGTTTCACATTCTGTTGTGAGCTTAAACATTGGACTTCTGTCATAGGAATTTCTGCTGCACTAGACACAATTTCTAGCATAAATGGACTTGCTTGCAATAGAAAATGGAACAGTTTTCAAAGGGGGGGGAGGGGAAAGACCAATTTGTGAGTGAAAATGGGCAAAGAGGCTTATAAACTTGAAGTGATAAATGACTTTGCAAGTTTTCCATACAATAATAACAACATCCTAATCAAAATAATGAAAAAGTTGCATCTTGGGGAGGGGAGAGAAGCTCCATTCTGACTTTAATACACTGAATATGGTTTAGAAAGTAAATATATGAAAACTGTAAATTTTATTCCACTCAGGAATCTGAATTTGTATTAGAGACATGTCGGTAATATTTCTTTGCATATATTTATGTGCTGCTATAAATCAAAATCCTGTCTGAGTTTGCTGCCTTCTGAGTTGAATTTCATGGAATAATGTAGTAAGATTTAAGGAAATACATTTCTTAGGATGCCCAGTCTGGCAGTGGCATCTGATTTTTCAGTAGTCCATACGTTTTTAGAAGTAAATATATCTTCTGGCTTGGCTCATTGATTTTACATGAAGATATATTGCCCTGTAATAGCTGATCTGATGAGCAACTGATATGGTTGCTTCTCTCATGGCCTAAAAACACTTCAGGATTTAAATATGAATTAATTGGGAACTCTTAATGCAGGCTTCAAGAAAGGCATTATGAAGTACTCAGGAAAATGCATAATGCACTATGTACTAAATGCTTCCAGGTATTTTAGGCACAGAGAAGATTGTGTGACCTCAGTGGTTGCTTTGCAAAGATAGAGATGGGGAATAAGTCTCTTAAAATTTTTACTGGGTGAGATAATAGGGATAAGCCCTATTTCATCTTCCTTGATTCTGCCTCATAAAGCAGCATGTTGGGTGGTAGACAGAGATGACTCTGTTGCTATGTGGAGTTTCATGGGAGTCATCTCCCTGCATGGTAATCCTCTGTAAAAGTGTTAGATAAAGGACATGACTGATGTCAAAGATATGTAGCCTTGGTTCTTGTAAACACAGTTAGCTGACAGAGCTGGTCTGAGGATACAAAATCTAGCAGTGGTGCTGAGCATCATTATGTTGCTCTGCCCCTGACATCCAGACTTAGGTTTCAAGGAAAGTTTGAAAAAAAAAACATTCCTGAGCACACATGGTATTCTTACCATATAATTTTAAAGGTGACTCTAGCAATTTCCCATCTGTGTTCTCCATTGATGATGCATCACATATGGTTTTGGGGCAGATGGTTCCATATAAGGCAGCCATACAAATGGGGAAAATATTCATTTTAATTAGGTGCCCAGTCTTGTGTCCAGAAAAATCTATGTCAAAATTCTCTATGACTTCCATGGGAGCAGGTTCTGATGGTGATAATAGCTTTCTTTGATGGGATGTATAACTACCCTGTTGTCCAGCTTGGAAACAGATGTGCTTTCATGCCTGATGAGAGAGGTGAATTAGAAATGTTGGCACATTTACATTGCAGAAGTGGCCATATTTTATTATTCCTCCCTCTCTCCCTTCTACCCCTATCCCTGCTTCCCCCCAGCGAGGTATGACTGTTTTTGAGGCGAGGAAAATTAGGGATGGCTTTTGCTATGGACCTGTACTGTCTAGTTCTACCATATATATCCAGGCAGATAAACAACCATAACATATGAATTGGATATTATAGATGTATATATTCAGTGTTACTATACACATTTCCTTCATGCAATCGCTGGAAGTTATCCATTTTTGAAACTGTCTTCTTGTTTCTTACAGGGAAGCAAACTTAAATTACCATTCTAAATGCTAATGCACAGTGTGAAAGTGATTTAATAAAATAAAGTGTATTTATATGTAGATTATGACATTAGTACTTAATTATGTACCTACCCATCATAAGATGAGGCAAGCTGCTAAATATTGGTGCACTGAAGTGAGACCTTACTCTTAAAGAGCAGGTATATTTTAATTTCTCTCCCTGTTCCCAGTCTCCTTAAATAACAGGATAGATTATGCACTGTTTAACAATATTCACCTGTATCTTGTCATAATGTATTCCAAATCAGGTTCCCACCGTAGCAGCTGAAGCTCATAGAAAGCCGTGCTTTGTTTTGGTAAAACACTGTGAGAACAGATCTTTTTCTATGCTGTTTACCAGACCCAGTTAAACTTTAGATTTAATTTTTTTCTTATTTCAGTGTGAATTAAAGAGAATATGGAACCTGTTGTGGGGCATTTTTTAACCTTGGCTCTTCTGTTATTTTTTTCAGACTATGGAAAACCCCAAATATGAGCTCGTTATAGAAGCTAAGGATATGGGTGGTCTTGACGTGGGACTGACTGGCACAGCAACTGCCACTATTCTTATTGATGACAAAAATGACCATCCACCAGAGTTTACTAAGAAGGAGGTAAGAATTTGTCATGTGTTCTACAAAATGGTGCACATAATTGTAATTAGTAGATTTTTAAGTGGAAAAAAATGTTCCTCAATGGATGAAAATACTTGAAGACATAGTTGAGCAAAATGGGACAGAGCTGTTCTTTTCTCCTTTCACGTTAATAAATTGGTATGCATAACTTCCAAAACAATGTGCAGGCACAAGGTAAAAATTCATGTCAAGACACAGTGCTCAGAGGTTGGCTAACAAGATGAAAACCTGTCAAATATGTTTGCTAGAACTTTCTTCTTTTACTCCTATGGGGGAAATGCAGAATCCCCTCTTGCCTGCTTCTAGCTTAGGGCTTTTGATGGTCATGAGCACGGATGAAAGCAGCATGTTTTGTCCTGGTTTCAGTACTTCACCTGTGGGACAGCTGGTGTTGGTAGGTCTGTAATGAAAGCTCTAGTCTGAAAAGCTTTAAATTTGACCTTTGGGTCAAATATGCAAGGAAAGGCTTTTTTCCCCTGCAAGCTGAATTCCACTAAAGAATGCTGAAAAGTCTGGGAAAAAACCCAAGCCAAAACAAAAGGTATTCACTGCCTGCAGGAGAGTGTAATAGTGCTACTACAAAGACTCTGGTTTCAGGCAAAGCGTCTACCCAACTTCCTGCCCTTCTCATAGTGCTCTCTTCCCTCTCCTACCTTTTTTATTAGTCTGCTGTTGGGTTTTTTTTATTTGCCTTTTTTTGTGCCTCTGGTGTTTGGAGGGAATTAGAGACTGTCAATTTTATTTTGTTTTTAACCAGTCAGTGGCAACAACTGTCAATTACCAAAGTAAAATCGTTTGACAGAGGCATTTCAGTCATCTGCAAACTACCAGGGAGAACCTGCTCCTAACCTTTCAAGTAATAAAGTTGTAGCTAAGCGGCATTGATCAAATTATTCATTCCCTTAGAATTACCCTTTACATCAGGCTTTTAATTCTCTGAAAGGTGTTACTTGACAATCAGGAGTTAAAATATATTTAAAATGCTGTGAATTTTTAGCCTTGAGCATAAAAACGTGAAATGACAACTCAGTGTATTTAGAAATAGGCAGCAATTGTATTAATCAACATTGATAACAATTAATGTCATTCAGACTTCCACCTACTTGAATTTCTAAATTTTGAGGTTTCTTTTGTTGAAGAAATCCTTCCATGTGTTTTTCAACAGAATTGTTTTGAAGAAACTTTTCTATAATTCTATATCCTGTTTGACTTAAGATGTTGAATTACTTGGGTGCTAGCTAAGCCCCAAATGCACCAGCAGACCGAGTCTCTCTCTGTGGATATTCAGAAATGTTTACAATGTCAGCTCAGCCAGTGACAGTAAAAGGTACTCTGTACCCTTTGCAAGTCTGCTGATTTCAGTACAGAAATGAAATAACAGCTGTGAAGAGACAGCATTATGTATCTGTTTGAAAAGTCCAGTCTTACACAGTTTTCTTGCACTTCATATGACATTTAATTTCCCATAGAGACGTCTCTTTTTTTCAATAGTTCGTGACATGGTTTTGAACCTTTCACTATTTGGAGATGTTAATGCCCTCAGAAATCTTCCCTCTGCCTTGCTAAGTGATATTCTTATTCCAGAATAAAGCAGGAAAAATCATCCTTTAGACATGTGGTGTCAGGCCCTTGTAGAAACATATACTCTATTTGACATAAGTAGTGTAAAAGGAGGGACAGTCTCTATTAATAGAGTTAATGCCACTTTGGCTTACTGCTTGAACTACTTAGTTATTGTATTTAAATACCAGTCACACATTCCATGATGCAATGCTATTGATTTGAAGAGTTTGAAAACCTTTGAAAAAGGCATATCCTATAGCATAACGTTTGAAGTAGACAGCTCAAATTCAGTAGATCTGAAGTTTTAGTTTCATAGTGTGTCTTCTTTTATTTACTTCAAGACTGGTTGCTTTAGGATTGTCTTCTCATGGATTTGACATACTTTCTCAGCTATCTTCTTTCTCTTTAAATATGCTTTTTCTCTGTGTGTTCTTCCCTTATATAAAACATATGCCTTTTTTACCGGCCTATATTTTCTTCAGACAGTATAAATCATACCTAAAATAGCTCTGCCTGTATTGGTCATATGCTGTTGGTACAGCTCAGTTAGGCCAAGTTTTCAATGTATTCTCTTCCTCTGTAAGCACAAGGGCCAAATTTGTTCTTGACCTGATACAGTGAAAACAATGAAGTTATGAGAACTGGGCTTGTTCTGTATAAATACAGCACTGGGTATCCCAAAATGGACTAAGTGATGCTTTGAAGAATGTAGAATGCATTGTTATATATCTTAACAAAGATATGTGTGGTGTGAATAATATTAATGCCAAGACAAAAGTGTAATTTTTTTCATAGCTTTCTCCAAAGTTCGATATTTCTGTATATTTCTATTTCAAAGAAGTCCTTTATGTGTTAGCATACCTCTTTATTTCTCAGTGCCAGGTAAACTCAACAATGCATGAGTATGTCTCTGTCCACTGAAGATGAGCTTTGTCTTTTGACATTGGACCACTTTTTAACTCTTTTTTTTTAACCCAGAAACAGATTTTTAGTTCCACCCCTAAAGAATGATTCACTTGTGTTTACTCCCATTTACTATATTTATTCCTTGGAAGCCAGGGCCTTATCCACCTATTCAGAATGCCCATGAATGGCCTTTATTTGATGCTTCAGGAAGCTCTAAATACTTCTCTGTTTCTGCTCTGCTGTGTTTATGTGGATCTTGCTGGAAGAGTGGGGACTTGTCTGATCTGTTCTTCTAGCTGCTATTTTTTACCCTGCATATCATACCCATGTCATTCTGCTGCAGTCAGAGCCTTCAGCTTAGGGAAAAATTCATTGATTGTGTGTCAGGGCATAATCACAGGAGAAGCTGAGGAACCTGGCTGTGATTCAACACAGCACTTCCATTAACTTCAGAGGGATGGTTTAAGACCTTGAGGTTGTAAACAGGTGTCAGGTACTTTGATGAGTTCATGTATGAGACGCTGCTTCGTGGGATTCAGCCTCGTTAATTATTTTGTTACTGCCCCATCACTCCACATGCCTCTGAAATACCATTCTTGTTCTCATATATATACTTACCCTAACTGTTCATAATAGGTTCTGCACAGCACAGAAGTCCATTCAGATGTGCAAACAGTACCCTGTTCCCTCCAGGGGTTTAAATAATTTAATCTTTAATGCCCAAAAAGAGCAATGTTTTAAGAGCTCCTCCAAAAATCCCAGGTGAGGTAACGAGGTCTGCCTTTTAAAAGGTCACAATGGCTGGGATACTGTGCCAGATTTAAATTTAGAGTGAACAGGGGGAAAAAAAAATATTTGAAAAGTTAGTGGCCTATTTTTCAGGAAGTTTTAAAATCTGTAAAGTTTATTCTATATTATGAAAAGTTTTAAAACTTATTTTGTGACTTATTAGTGGTTACAGCACATATTTTGTATGTTTGGCATTTCCTTTCCGGCAAGCTAAGGCCTCAGGATTAATTTTTGTTCAGCAGCGAGGGCTTAGTTATGTGAAAATAAGAAATGAACCAAAGCAAGGAGCAGGAATTGATCATTCTGGGAAATCTGCTTTGTGTACTGCAGGATATTCAAACTGTGCAGGAATAAGACTGAATGAATGCTCACGGTGCTGAGTATTTTTTCTATACCTAGCACATTAAGGATAGGAGAATTATTTTCTTGTGTCGCTTTAACAATTGGCAGCAGACCACTGAAGTGTTGTATGTCTGCAAAACAGGGATTTTATTCTGTAGTTGATGAAAACAGCAATGTAGCATCTGCTGGAAGCCACAAGCTGGCAAATGTTTCTCTTGAATCTGTTCCTGTAGACATGGTTCTGTCCAGACCTTTCCTAAGGCCAAGTGGAGGAAAAATATTTTTCAACATGTCAACAATACAGATTTAACCTCCTCCTATCTATTCTTCCTCCTTGAAGGAAAATGGTCAAACAGATCCTACTTTTGGTATCATACCATTCCTGAATGAAAAATATATGCTCAAAAATGGCTTTTCACTGCACATTTTTCATCTCCCCATTCTGTTTCTGTCCTGTTTTCTTTTAAGTGTGTGTTCCCAAGGGAGAAGATTCCATTGGTGCTCTTTAGTAATGTATTATTTTTTCCTTAATATTGGATCTATTGTCTTTCCTTGGTAAATGCTATGAGGCACTTCAGAAAAGAATGCAATGATGTGGCTTAAGGGTATAATTTTGTGCAGTCTGCCTACTTCTCATACCTGTCCCTCACCACAGATTTGAAACAGCACCACATACATAGTCAGACATTGAAAAGTAGTGGGATTTGGCAGTGTCCTCACTTGCACATGCAAAAGAGAGACTTCATTTGTCCAGGAAACAGTGACCAGTGGCTCCTTCTGCTGCTTCCATCCTTACCTTCAACTTCATCCATTTCTGGGACAAAGAAATGCAAACTCATAAGAATTCTGCCACATCAGGAGGAGTAATATTTGGGAAAATATTTTTCTTGGTTTATCTTTTTTTTAGTGCATGTTCTTAGAAATTTTTCCCCCAGTTAAATAAGGAAGATTGTTTCACGTGAAGAGAATAAAATGTGTGTAATTTGACAAACCCTCAGCACAATGAAGTCTGAGCTGCACTGGTGTTGTGAGTCTTAGGTGAAAAATAGTATTTGCTCACATTTTGAATATCTACTGATAAATGGTTTATAAAAGAGTAATAAATGACTAATGTGTGCTTTAATAAATGATTCATCAATTCCTATAGAGACTTGTAAGTGAATAGGTTACTTGTCACCATGATTTATGATGACTTCCAGCACTGTCTTCCGATTCAGTTGTGCTACCCACTGGGGTAAAATGGTCCCTGGAGTACAATATATATCTCCGTCTGCTCATGGTTCAAAGAGGATATGAGACTTTCAGAGGACCATCTGGAAAGATTTATTTTTCAGCTTACGCTGTTGAGAAACATGCTTGTAGCTTTGAGGGTCCCTGTCTTGTTTCTTGGTATTGGCTAAATCATATTAAGGACCAGATACTGAGCTAAAATTGCTTTTATAGGTTCTTCCTGGCTCGCTTTTTCCATAATACTTTTTAAAATTCCAAGACATAATATTGTTGTTTGCCATGCTCCACAGAGCTTGCAGGCACAGGCCAGATCTGCCCATTCAGATTGCATATTTGAAAACAAACCCAAATCCTATCTTACGACCTTCTGTGATCTGAAAGTTAACCCTTGTCCTTCTTAATCATATTTCGCCCTTTTGCCCTTAAGGACCTCCAGTTAATCTTTCCTGTGCGTCTTACTGAGCTGGGCCCTACCCTTGGACATGAACAATTCTGTCAATGGTAGATTCCCCTGCGACTCCCTCCTCTAGACTCTTATATGTGATTTGGAAAAATCACTAGTAAGGCCCACAGTTGTATGCAAAGCTGAGCAAAACACTGCTGTCCTTTGACTAGCACGCCGATCAGGAGCACAGCCAGGCAACTATCCTCATTCACTTTCCTGGTAGGAGGGAAGTCAACATGCGAACCAAACTGAACAGCGGCAAAAGACCAAGAGGAGGTGTCAGCATGGCTCAGCAAGGCAGTGAGATCAAACTGAATTGGTTTTTTCCCGTTTCACATGCCATTCTCTCATGTTGGGTGCTGAAAGGCCAGATGACTGATCAGGTACTTAAGCGGCAATAAACAAGTCTGAACAGATGAGAAACCATTGCCAGGCTGATATTTAAGAAACACAACTGTATTGTGGCCTAAATGTTATGGGACCCAGTATAAAATTCTATCAGCCTTTTCACATTGGGGCAAACTATCTCCAGTACTGCACTGTCATGAGAAACAGTTTTGTGGAATGGATAAAACCATTTTAGCAAAATCACAATAACAAAATGCATATTGGAATTTCCATTTGGCTCCTGGGTTTTTTGGGCTGTGAGACAAATGCACGTGCAGAGAATGCAGAACTCGTACAGAAATTCAACAGAGCAAGACAAATCCTCTACAGCTGTTAGCAAACTTTGGCAATAAAGAACAGTTTCATGATGGCTAGGGGTCATCAGAGATGAGCTCTTTGGCTGTTCTTGTTTTCTAGAGCTGTAAATGCAGCTAGTAAGTCTCCTGAAGCATATCTTACCCTTCAGAAACCTCCTACACTAGATAGGTGTACTGACCTTTTCACTCAACTTTACTTCCACTTCATGCTCTTGTAGAATGTCCCCAACACGTTTGGCATATATGAAGCCCCAGGTGCCCAAAAATCGCCTTGAAAGCAAATGGTAGACACTACCTGGTGTATTTTTCACCTGTGAAAGAATTCAAAGATAATTTCCCTGGGGCATAGAAAATAAGAGAAAATTGGATTAAGGCAGGATTGCAATTCCTGCAATACCTGCAATACCTCAATACCTTTAAGACAGCTGTCTCACCTGTTCTCAAAACATTCAGAGACTGAAAATCAAGAGGCTGCTCTATAAATATTAACAATGAAAATTTCTGCATGGCCTGATCCGAATTTCCTTTGTTAGAACTTAAAATCTTTACATAAGCAGTTTAGAAATTAGATATCTACATAACATAGAAATTTAGATTTTTTTTTCTCTATTGAAATAATTTTGAACATTAAATGTAAAAAGAAGAGCTTATTTCACTTACAAAAGACTTGTAAAGACATTTAATTCCCATTGGAGTTTAAAATGCCAGTTCTAGGAGCCTAGATTGCTGTGACTTTCAGTGCAGTTAGGATCACAAATGTCTATCTTTTAGAATAGAATAGACCAGGTTGGAAGAGACCTTCGAGATCATCGCATTCAACCTATCAACTAATCCAACCCACCTAAACAACTAAACCATGGCACCAAGCAACCTATCAAGTCTCCTCCTGAACACCTCCAATGATGGTGGCTCCACCACCTCCACGGGCAGCCCATTCCAATGGGCAATCACTCTCTCTGTATAGAACTTCTTCCTAACATCCAGCCTAAACCTCCCCTGGCGCAGCCTGAGACTGTGTCCTCTTGTTCTGGTGCTGGCTGCCTGGGAGACGAGACCAACTTCTGCCTGTCTACAACCTCCCTTCAGGTAGTTGTAGAGAGCAATAAGGTTACCCCTGAGTTTTCTCTTCTCCAGTCTAAGCAAGCCCAGCTCCCTCAGCCTCTCCTCATAGGGCTTGTGCTCCAAACCCCTCACCAACTTCGTTGCCCTTCTCTGGACACATTCCAGTAAGCCAACATCCTTCCTAAATCAAGGAGCCCAGAACTGGACACAGGACTCGAGGTGTGGCCTAACCAGTGCAGTGTACAGGGGGAGAATGACCTCCCTGTTCCTGCTGGCCACACTGTTCCTGATGCAGGCCAGGATGCCTTTGGCCCTCTTGGCTGCCTTTGGCCCTCTTGGCTGCCTTTGGCCCTCTTGGCTGCCTTTGGCCCTCTTGGCTGCCTTTGGCCCTCTTGGCTGCCTTTGGCCCTCTTGGCTGCCTTTGGCCCTCTTGGCTGCCTTTGGCCCTCTTGGCTGCCTGGGCACACTGCAGGCTTATGTTCAGCCTACCATCGACTAGTACCCCCAGGTTCCTCTCTCCCTGGCCACTCTCCGGCCACTCTCCAGCCACTCTGACCCCAGCTAAATCTAACCACTTGATAAAGTGACTGTGATCAACAAGAATGCATGTTAAACTGTGATCAAAGTGAATGTTTGTTAATATGTCTGATTTGTGTTTTGGTGGGACCATACCAAGGAGATCTGGAAGAATTATTTAAACAATCTGGCTATCTGTATAATGAAATTACCTTTTGGTTTGGGGTTGTTTGTTTTGGGTGGGGTTTTTTGTTGGGTTTTCTTTTGGTGTTTTTTTCTGGTTTGTTTGTTTTGTCTTGTATTTTTGTTTCAGGATCGTGGTTTTTTTGTTTGTTTCAGGGGTTTTTATCAATATTGTGTCAATTCTTATCAGAATTAGCTGCTTTGAGGTTGTTCATGTGATAACAAATGTTCAGCACAACTCAGGATTGAATTACCAGTGACATTAAAAACAAACACTCCGCTGTACCATGACAAGTAGCAATACAATAATTCTAGAGAGAAAAACAAATGCACTTGTTCTGTGAATTGACTGGAATAGAGGACTGCAGCTAAACAACGTGGTTTGGAAGACCAAGGTTTCCTGTACTCATACAGATTCATTCTGTGTGCATAATGATTTGTATTCATTTGGCTTTCAGCAAGCTATCTGCATAACCAGTGTAAGCACTTTGTTCAAGAACTTTTGCAAAATATGTTTAACACTGAGTCCATCCACTTATCACATAATTAGAGCTGGATGCACTGCATAGCAGTAGGCAGCAGACTTCTACATTTATCTTTGCTCGTGAGGGGTGAGTTCATTGCTTTGTTTCTCTCCACCAAGGTCATGAAATACATGAAGCTGTCTACTTAATCTCCAGATAAACACATTACAGTGGTACATAAAACAACAAAGTGCCTGCTTTGTAATCTGAAAGGAGCTGAGGAGCACTTGTATAAGTACAGGAAAGATTCTGTGAATAGAAATGATCATTCAAACAATGTGAAATCGGGGAGGAGCACTTCATTGCTTCACCAGATCTGATAATTTTTTCCAGCATTCTTGCTCTCCATGTCAGATCACATAGTAAACTTGTATTTTTACCAGTCCTTTTCTCTTTCCTCATTTGCTGTGTTCCTTTCCTGCTCTTTGTTTAGTTTCCTTGATTTGTTATGATCAGATGATCTGAGCAGTCCCAACACAAACTTCTGTGTGAAGTCCTTGCCTTTTGTAACCCTTTGGTTATGCTTGGAAGGTCATCAGGAACTCAGTGGTAATAACAGCAATTCTCGCTACAGCTGGTAAATTCTCACCACAAAACCATTCCAGTGCTGACTATCCTCTGAAGACTTCTTCCATCTGCTTCTGTTGACAGCAAATAGCCAAACACTGTGAGCAACTAAAAGGCCATAAACCCACAATTTATTGCTCTCTTCTACAAGAAGTGAAGGTTAGACTGCTTCCTCAATGTGGTCTATGAAGTGTGAACTTTACCACAGATATTAAGGTCTGGATTACAAAGCAAACAGTAGCAGTAAGTATTTTGACTATATTTAGAACAAATGTGTTTGGGTAAGTAGCTGGATAGCAGAAATTAAAGAGGAAGAAAGGTTCAGATAAGGCTCTTGAGAAAAGCACAAGCTAAACAAAGATACTGTAATGTCTCCAGACCTAGTCTTGGACCACTTATATGGGGAAGCTGCACAAACATAGTTATTAGCAGTCATTGCTGGCAATGGCTATGTGATTTTCTCTCCAGATGGAATTAACTCAACTCTTGAGTTCTGTATTTGGGAGACCTCATTTGACTATGTATCACCCATTTGACTGAAATGTCTTAAATTCTGTGTGGAAGCACTGTGATTTCCATATATGACACTCACCGCAGAATGGCTCCTAAATCACCATTATCTCATTCAGCCTATACAGGATGTAAACTGGTGTACAAGTAGTGAGGAGTAGATGAGCAGATACAGTTGTGGTGCTGGCAGCAAACACTTTCTGTGGTTTAAGGGGACTTTAATTTTATGTTTGTTAAAGGGTTACAGTTCTTGCCATGTGGAATCTTTACAGAAATACCAAGGAGTCTAAATCTCCTTGTCTGACATAGCACAGCTGATTTGAGGAGTAATAAATAGAGGAACTGTTAGATGTGTAACAAAATACTACTCTAATCCCATGAGTTAAGAAACCCACGCTGTTAATATGCCTCTAGCATCTGTAGGAGTTCTATTTTAGAAGTAGGATTAAACAAGATAACACACTATAGATCTTAACATATTCAATTTGCACCAGACAAAACCCTATTTAATAGCAATTACACAATATGTGTGAGCTGGTATCATAGCTGCAGTTGATATGAGCAGAAGGGATTTATAAGGCTGAAGTATATTCATACAAACATAATAGTTATATGACTGCTTAGGTCATTCCACTAGAGTGGAATGAGTTTTGTGATCAGTTTATTAATTTCTTCACTGACAAATGAGATTTCAAGACTTTTGTCAGCAACACTAAAACTGATTTGGCTACTACAGAATTTGCTAACCATCTGTGCATAGGAATCAAAATGTCAGGATTATTTAGACAAAATATTTTTTTTTCCTTCTGCTCTGAGACATTAAAATAGTGAACCAATAAAAACCAGCATGCTGAAGGGAGCTGTGCATTTGTTCAAGCAAAATTGTTAGTAAGTACCTGTGACAAACACTCGTTTGGAAAGCGATGGAATTCTATAGGGCTGATAGTCTCTTGGACTTTTGGGGATGAAAACGGTGAAAGCATTGTTGATACGGTTAAGAAAAAGAAACAAATTAGGGGATTCATAGAGAACTCCTTGCAGTTATAGTCACTGTTGGGGAAAAATACTTCAGGAGTGTAATTTATTCATATCCTTGTGCTTCTACTTTGGCTTATTTCCAGGACTTGTTTGCCTTAGAGTCCCAGATGCTTGTTTGCTTAAAGGGTAGCCCTTTCTCTATCCGGCTGCCTAACAGTCACTTAATATTTATTTGTTTTTACAAGTGTTTTCCCCTGTGTGCCCAGTCCATATGTCACAATAAAAATGTACAATCTCAACACTGCACAGGGTATTGATATTATCCCCCTTTCCCATTCTAGACTTTGACCCAATATATCCCAGTTGGTTATTTCAGCCTGTGTTTTCCTCCAACACTATTGCTCTATGGACAATCTTTTTGAGCTTGTGTTCTAACTCCTGCTCTCCTCTATTGATCAGCTTGATGCAGCTTTTATAAAGATGGTTTTGTTTACTTCTCTGTATATTGTGGAAGATTTCTTCCAGCTACTTACTTGTCTAGTCTTGATATTATATTTGTCCCGTGATGAAATTTATTATTGCCTTTTTGCATCATCCTTCAAAAATCTCTTCTGCTTACTTCATCTTCTCTTTTTAAAAAGCAAAACAACTTGTCTGAAACAATAAGCCAAACAGAAAACTCCAATATTTTATTTACTTCTCCCTTTCATGACTCCTATTTAGTCAGTAGCCTGTAAGGACCCTTCTCTGAATTTTATTTTAGCAAGCCACTTTTCCTTCCTTTCCAAACTCCTTGAGTCTGTCATTTGACTGTCAGAGCCTGAGCATCTAGGCTACCACCCTTTCAGTGCCTTTCTGCTCCTGTCTCCAGTTCCTGCTTCAGATCTACCAAGGCTCATTTCAGTGATGTCTCCACTGATTCCTTTTCCCTGTGTGATGTCTCCTTTCTCTCTGCTTTCATTTTTGTCACTTTCCCACCGTCTTTTTATAAAGAAAACTCTTCTGTTTCTTATCTTGGTCATCTCACTACCCTCTTTCTGTCCCCATAATTTTGCTCCTTTAGTGTTATTTTCAGATCTTTTTTTTTTTTTTTTTTTTCTCCCATTCCTTGATGCTTGTCCCTAACCAAATTCTTCTTCCCCTCACTGCCTGCCTCCCTTCGGAACCACCTTTCTGTTTTCATGAATTAAACCAATTGTTTGCTCATGACTTGCAAAAGTCCATGTACGCTCTCTGCCTGGCTTTTATAAATTGAGTGCCATCACTGTCTGCTTCCACACTTCATCTCATTTTTTTCTTTTATGCTTTATTTCCTCCTCTTCAGCTCATTTGTTTTGACTGCCTTCAGTCACTGAGGCCAGCAGTGCCTATACGTTATGTAGTACTGTCAGATGTTCTTAGATCAAAGATTTTTCTTCATTTAGAAGACTGATGGTAAGGAGAGTGTGGCTGTCCTCAACAAGTTTAAGGGCTTGAAAGCAATGTTTTAGTGGGAAAAAAGTTTGAAACATGTAAGCAGTTGTGTGAGAAACTTTCAAAAGAAATATAAGAAAAATCATCCTGCTACATAAACTTAAATCTAAGCCATCTTTTGGCTTTTCCTGAAATAATATCAAGGAAAAAAGTTCATCTATAGTATTGATATTCTTAGCTGCCTGTAAGCTATGACTCCCATCCAGAGCACTCCATGGAGACATGAATGCAGGATTAGTAAAGCTAGATTTATGCATATCTATATGTATAGAAACACAGGCTTAGAGATATTTGCCTACCTAAAATGATGTTTTATTGTCCTAAAACCACATTTTCTAGTACAGCTTAAAATGACATTTGTTTTGCTTTTTCTTGTATGATTGAAAACCAGCAAAACTATCATTTGCAAGCAGAGAACACTGTACTCGGTTAATTGATTCAGTACTGAACTAAGTTCAGGAAAAAGTGTCTGTTTGAAGACAAATGAAGGGCATGCTTTCTAAGTTGGCAGCTCTGACCTTTTCAAGTTTTCCATCTTAAATAATAATTGAAGCCATGAGTAAATAAATCCAACTTTGCCTGCAGATGTTGAACTCTTTTCTGTCCTTTTACTCTAACGTAGCCAATGCCTGATATTAACAGCAGAAACAGTTTTATCATACCCCATGCTGGGGCTGACTGGCAGTCTCTAGGAACTCTTTTCTTTCCTCCAGCCATATGATTAAAATGCAGTTCCAATCAATAAATCTCTACCGTTTCTGTCAATGGTTAAGTGTTCGCCTGGGAGTCTTCTGTGTCCCAGAGGTATTTCTTTTCTTCAGTTCTTCCGTATTCATGTGAGAACCAAATTACAATAAGCCTTGTTTACCTAGACTGCCTGTGGAGATTGTTTTTGGACTGCCTGCTGGAAGTGTAGTGAAATATAGAGCATGCTCACATACTGGTAGATACAGCGATGGATGTTAGCAGTAAGTTACCTCTTTTAACAATATTGGGTTCCAACACAGCCTCTGTGAAATCTTTACTTGAGGAAGATTAAATATTTAAGCAAGAACTCTTGACTCATTTGACATGTTAGTGGAAAACAGTGTAGGATTACCAAAAGGGGTCTCAGATTTGGACAGCTGATTTCAGCTGAACTTCAGCCTTCAAGGATGTCAGGGTTGCCTGTTTTTCCTTTTCATGAATAAAGATTATCCCAGTTGATCAATGATACACTGTGTGAGCAACTAAGCAGATTTAGATTCTTTTTGCTCTGGTAGCAATTGCCTTAGTGCAATCGATTAAAAGGGAATTTTAATGGTCTTACTAATTGTGATTTTAAAGGAAACACGACAGCAATTATTGAACTCTCTAATTTATTATTTCCCATGCTGATCAATTTGGAGAGTCAAAATACAAGTTTTTAAAATGTGACATCCCCTGCAGCCTCTTGTTTATATCTGAAATTTGTATTTCATGTTTGTTAATAATGGTAAAATAGAAACACTGGCACAGTTGTATTCAGCTCACAACTTTTTTCATTTGGCATTTTGTGTTGTGGGAGATGCAAGAAGGAGGATGTATTCCTGCCCAAAATCAGCAGAAGGTAATATGTGTTTCTATATACAAGAACAAGCAGGAACAGCCCCCATATTGTTTCTTTAAAAGACTGCTTTCAAAGGGATATGCTATAGTATCATAGTATCAGTCAGGGTTGGAAGGGACCACAAGGATCATCTAGTTCCAACCCCTCTGCCATGGGGGCAGGGGCACCCCACACTAGATCAGGCTGGCCAGAGCCTCATCCAGCCTTGTCTTAAACACTTCCAGGGACGGGGCCCCAACTACCTCCCTAGACCGCCCATTCCAGGGCCTTACCACTCTCACAGTGAAGAACTCACAGTGAAGAACTTCTTCCTCACACCCAGCCTGAATCTCCCCACCTCCAGCTTCATTCCATTAATTCCATTCATTCTGTACTAGAATGTAGTTGCCTATAAATGCGACCACCAAGTACTAGTCAGCAGAAATAAATGCATTCAGCTACACATTTGTAGCTGAATGCATTTACCCCACCACAACATTGCACATCTAAATTATTTATTCAGAAACAATCATAAGCACAGGTTGTCAACACTTGACACATAGGGTTGTGTTACGGAGTAAAGCTATTCTAATGTCTGTCCTGGATTTATTTATAAGTGTTCAGGAAAGACTGTATTCACTTTTAAATGCCCAGAGTCCAGGCTATAGGTTGACTCTCACATATTCCATAAATTTATTTGTCTCAAATGTGGGCAGCATTGCAAATGTTAATGCTACTATTATAGGATCATAATTTCAAAATACCAGTGTTCTCCAAGGGCTCCAGCAGTGTGTCATTTCCCTGCTTTATTAAAATGAATGAACAGATGTACAATTTATTTCTGCTGAACTATCATCTAAATTCATAAGCTATTTCTCATGTGTCTGAGACCCATGTTGGTTTCCCATTTTCCTTGCCTTAGAAAAAAAAAAAAAATAATAAAAAATTACACTCTCACATTTATCACTCTGGGGATATAAACGAGAAGTATACTCTCCACTTCATTCAATTTAGAGTAATATCCTCAATACAATTTAAATCCCATCTTTTCAAGGCTATTCAGCAAAAAAACTAGGCACTGGAACACCCAGGATCCAATTGGAAAACTCCCTTGCCATCTAAGCTGGAGACTGGCAGGTAGACTCTGAGGACACTATCTGTTCTCTCTGACAGAATGAGGCGGCGCAAATCTTCTTTTGGTTGGCATTTATGATGCTAGCAGGGACCATGCAATTTCTTAGCAACGAGTTGGGAAACCAAGGCAGGGACCACCAATAGTGAGTGGTAAGGGGTAGAGGTGAGAAGGTTGGGGGTAAAACTAGTGAAATTTGCAGCTAAGGAACACAGCAGCTGGCCCCAAGCACTCATGACAATAGGTTTTATTTGTCTTGTGGCAGCTTACGAGCATGGCAGGTGCTGCCTGGAAGTGATAAACAAACAGAACAAGACAATGTAGAGATTAGATGGAATAAAATTACCGAGGCTTCAAAGAGCAAGAAACAGACATGTTGCCATGGAAAGAAATGAGTGTAAAATTCCCAGACAGTGTGCTCTCAGCCTATCACTGTTCTTATTTGCTGGCACGGTTTGTGGGCAATGTAAGGATGATATTTTGCACTAATTCTGTGCAAGGAAGGAGTGGATAATATGCCCTAGGGATTCTAGCAACATTTCTTCTGTAAATCCTCTTTCCAAGGGTTTTTATTGTAAGCAAGCAGTGAAAACACTCGATGGTTTGAAGCTGACAACAGAATTCTTGGGCTCAGATTGTGTGTTTTTTGGGGTGTGTGTGTGTGGTTTCTTTCTTCCCCTCCTTTTTCGTCTCTGATAAAAATCACTTTGGCAGAGAGTAGTGGAACAGAATGTGAATCAATCTGCCTTCTTCATTTCATAGCTGCTCTGGAATTTAAATGTAGGCCTTTAAATACCTCTTTGCCAGACAATTCAGGAACATGATGAAGTAATGGTTGAGATTTGTAAAAAAAAAAAAAAAAAAAAAAAAGGTATGATTTTCTTCTGAAAGTTTCTCTGCAGTTGCAGGAGCAGTCTGCCCCTGTGGAACTGCTATGAAAGTGTTGCAATTCAATAGCAAGAATGGAAAAGTTGTAACTGGGGCAGGCTTGGTTTTTTTTTTTTTTAATAGTGGCCACATTTCAGATAGTCTCAAAACAATTAAATTTGAGTATCTGGTTCTACTGTTCTTGTTCCCTTTTAATCCTTCCCCAAGCTGAGATCATAATTACTTTTCTCTCTCCTTTCCTTACTTTTTCCTGCCAAAAAAAGAATATGACCAGCTAGGAAAGCAAATGCCAGAGGCATAATTTTCAGTTTTTTATCAGCAGTAGGGAAGGTAAATGTGATTTTGTAGTTACACCCTGTGTCTCTAGCTGTCAGCACCAAATTCGGTATAATGAGTCTTGTATGATGGGGAGTTTGAGACTGAGACCAGACTATGTTAGGGATCTCTTTCCTATAATTTGGTTTTGGGTACTGTATTTTTTTTTTTTCTTTCTTTCCAACTCATCAAGCTTCATGGAAGTTAATGAGCACCACAGGCCTTAACATTTACACAAAAGTCTTTAGTTCCTCTTTCTCTTTACTACAGATTCTTGGATGTAGACTTATCATGAAATCTGCAGTGGAAGGGTTCTCCAAATATCCTCAGGTCCCTCCCAGTTATTTGTATGATTTCCAGTATTTGCCTTTTTTTTTTTCCCCCCTTCAAGGGCTTTGAAGATACAGGCTGTGTGATCTCCCAGCAATCTGCCACAGTATTTCAGCTCCCCTGCAAGTTAGTCACAATGTCTGGTGAGAATTTTCCTTGTCTCCACTGAAGCCCATCACTTCTTGGTCTTGTCTACTGTGAAGGTGTTGCACAGACAATTCTTTTATCTACAACAGCCCTGTGTGCATTTGCCGTGAAGATTTGTTCAAGATCAGCTGTAGACATCTGCCTCTCCAGTTGCTCTTTGCTTTCCACGCTGTGGGCAGGAGTCAGGTGCTGCAATGCAGCTGGGGCTCCCCTGAGCTAAGCAGATGGAAGAATTCCTGCCTTTGTCTTCACATGGTTCTACTTCTTACTCATCTCAACAGTTTTGATAGTTTTGCAACATTAAATTGCCTTAATTGTCTATGATTCTTTTCCAGTAACAGAGCAAGTGACAAAGCTAACATCTGCTGTATGTGATTTCTTCTTCTTTCATCCTCACAACAGGAGGAGAAGAGTGTGTCTATTTTGAACATTTCAGTGAGATGGGGTTTGGGTACTGGTTTGTTTTCTCTTGTCTTTTTCTGCACATGGGTTTGTGTTTAATATGGAAAACTTGGTTATATCACTTGGGTGTTTGTTTTGGCTTTTGTTATAGAACATGCTGAGGATATTTCATACACAATTGAGAGTCTATAAGCCTAGGAGATGGAGTTTTATGTCCCATTTAGGCAGACGGTGATCTTCAACACATCTTTCTGCTAATACACCTGACTTCTGACCTGAAATTATGCTGCAATTCCTATTTTGAGTTTCTCTTAAGGTAAGGGAGTCTGGCAGCTGTGTCAGACTTTGTGCCATGGGCAAATGTACACAGGGGCTTAGGAGGAGATTCATCATTTTCAGAGTTAGTTCAGAGCAAGTTTCATTAAGAGAATGTTTTATAACCACATAGCATTTTTCATTCCAAAGAACCCCAAAGGAACATACAGAAAATGGATCCTCTCCGTGGGCAAGCAGAAGATTAAATTGCAGTTTTCTGCTGCTTGCAGGGAAAATGGAGGCATAAGACTTCATTTCCTTTATTAAAGTATCAAACTCAGGAAAGTTTCTTCAATTTCTAAAGAAGCATTGCAAATAATGGCTAACCATGGTGGTGTATTGATACACTCAAAATCTCATTGATAGGCAAAGGGGAAGCCCATTTTATAAATAAAGCCAAGAATTTGTTGTCAGTAAAACTGAAAATAAACCCAGTCCATCCTAATCCGAGAATCATCGTTAATCTAGATTGAATTATGGCAGGAAAACATCTGTTCAGAAAGAGGTTTGGTTATGACAGCATGGAAGCGGCACAATAGTTGTAACTGCCCTTCTTAGCTCCTACCCCTTTTCCTGTTGTTATTCTCGCTGTTTCTGGGTTCTCTGACTCATAAAGTCAGTGAGTTTATTCCAGAGTTTGTTGTAGGAGTGCAACTTGACAGCAGATGGTATCCTTTGACAGGGCAAACATGATGTTCACATTGATCGTTTCTTCCCCCTTTTTGGGGTCATTTTTATGTACTTACTAATGTGCTTTTCTTATTGCTCTTTCTTCATTTGTGTGAAGATCCATGTTACATCCAAATTTACTATATATGATTTCCTTCACATTTATTAGTTGGTTTTTTTTTCTTGGTTGCCCCTAAAATCAATTTTGGCCAGCTCCAGGTCTGCATTTCTTTAACTAAGCACTGGTGAGTTGTTTACAGCCATGGTTTCTCCAGCGTCGTCAAGTCTGGGTTTCGTGTCTTCTTTTCCCATACTGCACGTCTCTTTGTGCATCCTTAGTCACCACTTCTCAAAGCACTTCTCTGTACTGGAAACTTTGGTGGTACTGTACAAAGACCAACGTGTAAAAATAAGTTATTCAAATACTGTTACAGAGAAATCAAGTACAGCTCCAGACAGGTCAAGGAAAGCTCAGGCAGAGCAAGCCTGACAAACCTCCAACCTGAGGTTTGAGTAATCTCAAAGCACGGTCTGTCACTAGCAATGGCAATTCCCTATTAGAGAGTGCACAGTTACTGTGTCACTCTGCTTTCTAGGTTGCAGTTAACACTTGAAGACTGGGACAGCACTTGGATCCCACATGTAGGCAGAAAGAAATTTAAGTATTGTGGCTGATGCAGACTTTGTGCAAATATAGTCGGATATCTTGACCGATGTGGGAGTGAGTGAGTGATGTGCACAGACTCATTTTGAGGTGTAATGAAAGTTCTCCATCATTAGTCCACTGAAACTGTGATAACCAGCCCTTCCCTGGGTCAGAGGGCAGTCAGTGACTGTGGCAGTAGCCTCAGGACTTGTGATAGTGTATCTGCCTGTTAGCAGACTTGGGATTGTTATACAGGATGCAAAACTAACCAGAAGGAGTCAAACTGAGTTGCTGGGCATTTGTATTCATGTGAGAAGTGACTTGAAGCTTTCAGGGAGTAGCAAGAGGTCCTTTTCTGTATTTCATCTCAGAGACAGTACTTGCTTCACGTGACTGAAGTACAGTGCAGCTATCTTTAATGAGCTCCCCCAAACTCCATCTGAGCACACAGAGGGGTGCTAAGCTGTCTGTGAATGTATGGTGTATCGCAAGTCATCAAAGTCTCTTTGATTATAAGACAGATGAAGTGGTACTCAGATAAACAATATTAAAAATCTATCAAAAGGAAAAGAAAGCTAAAATCTGGCAGTGGCAAAAGGGGAAAAATGGGGAGAACTAAGAGGACATTTCTGAGCCACCACTAGTGTGTAACCAGAAAAACCACAGGAGAGCTATGAAAGTTCTATGAGAGTGTGTCTGTGAGAAAAGGTTATTATACAGGTTAACACTAGCAGCTCTGCTTCCTCTGGTTTTCCTTTCACCCTCCAAGCTCAGCACTCCTGACTTTATGAGTGAAAATATCATAAGTAATTGAAGTTGCAAACCCCAGGAGAATACTAAATTAGAAATTAAGCAAAAATGCTCATCACTTAGAGCAGAGGAATCCTGGGCAAATTTTCAAATGCAATGTTGCAGCAATTGGAATAATTTTTTCCCCAACTGCTTCACTAACTGAATTGATTGAATTAAATGTGTTCTAGCTAACCCCTGACCCCAGTTACTCAGGATAATCAGGAGGGTAATCAGCCTGCTGAGATCTGAGCTCCAAAGGAACAAGAATATTGTAAGGTTCAGGGAGCCTATGCTGGCATTAATCAGATGTCATCAGCGTTTGATTATAAATCCTAAAGACCACCACATTGATACAACATGGCTTAATTCACTAAAAATTAGGTACCTACATATTCATCACCAAGATGATTGCTTTTTGGGTAAGTGAAGTCAGGTGTCAATGCTTTGGAATGTCCCATAGTTTAGTAATAAATATAATGATCAGCATCAGCACAAAAGTAACAGTAGCGAGATTAAAAAAGATGTGGTTCTAACCTCAGGTAGATGTTTTCCCTCCTGTTGGAGTTTACAGCTCCATTGAAATTGTTCTTCATGTTTCTGCTCTAATTATGAGCTTTCTTAGAAGCAAGACATACTATGTGCTTCAAGCTACCTGCCAGCACAGCATTTTTTCTGCCTTCCAAGGGAAGAAAGAGTGGCTACTTACAGTATATCATATTGCTGTGTAAAGAAATAAAGTGATATTTATTGTCCCTTAAAATGATTTCCCCTGGAACTAGCAAGCTCAGTTGAAAAATCTGTATCTAGAAATGTGTGTTAGGATCCAATTAATTGTTAGTGTACTTGCTTGCTCTCCTTGGGAAGAGTTCTGTGTGGCAATTTTGATGCAGAGGTATTAGCATATTTTGGAGAGATTTGCTACAGAGGAAGGGGAAGCAGTCTTAAGAGAGAGGAATAGCACAGTTGCTCAAACTAACTCCTCATACATATCCTGATTTAATAAGCACTCGACCTTGTAGCAAAGCTTTTGTGGTATAAACCACTGAGAATACCAAATGCTTATTTATCTTGCTGGTGTCACCTGTATTTCCTGGGAATTACCTTTATTTGTATTAGAAATTTGGTCTGCTTTCAAACTGTAGGACTTGAGCTGCTGCTCAAAGATTTCCAAGCATTAGCTGTGATCAGGATGAAGAAACTGTATGAATTCTGCACATCACCTGTAATGACTGCTTGCTGCATAGGTGCACTGGACTTTGTGCTCCTACCTGGGCTGGTCATGGAGTACATTTGTGCTATACCTGATGAAACTCACCTTCCATCAACTTATTACAATGATGGTCTTCACAGACACAGTAACCATGGAGTGCCACTGGGACAGGTCACATTTGCTGTTCCTGTTCAGGTAGTCTCTGCAGCCCACATAAGATAGGTCTGACAGGCTTGATTCACTCTACATAGACCTCCTGGTGTGCATGCACATCTTTCTATCCAAAGCACAAGTGAAGTTCCTTGGCCTGTCTTAACCTCTCTCCTAATTCTTGGTCCTCAGACACATAACCTGAACACTGCCAACAAATTTGTAGTCACTCACATTCTCCAAATAAAGGGAATTCTGTATCAGGATATATAAAAATCCTTAGCTCATTCTTTATCTTCCTTGGATATCCAAATGGATACTTCTGAATTTACAGCAAAACTAATCCATGTGAGGCTGCATCAGTGTTTGTGTCTGAGAAGGCTATGTGTGCAGTGAATGGATGATTAGGACAACATAAATTCAGGTGAGAAAATGAAAGGGCCCTGAATGTCCCCTTCATGACATTTTAGACTTGAAACAAGCACACAGTGGGCACTTATGAAATGAATGTTTAATTTTCCTTTATTACAAATATTATTCTTTCAAGAAAAGCTGAAATAAACATTGGCAGAAGGAGCTAGGCAATGGGAGATGGAGACCATGGGTATCCTCAAAGCAGAAAGCAATAAATCCATTTAGCATACCTTTTCTTGTTTCCTCACCTTTTCCACACCTTTGTAATGTCAAACCACACATCTGTTGCTCTGTGCTTCAGTCACTGTTCAGCACTGTGTGTCTCCATATACCCTTAAATCTCATGAGGTTTCAATGCAGGCCACCCCAGCTGCAAGTGAACTCCTCTAAACTGCTGTTTGAAACTGCCCCACATCGAAATGCTGTATGGGAAGCTCTGATCACTCTGCAGTCATCAGTCAAATAGGTTGCATTTATTTCTATTATTTTTTTAATTCTTGATCTTGGGAAACTAATTTTTCTGTGTTAGAAGAACGGAGGTGTCAGGATCTTACTGTTCCCTGTCAGGATAATGGCAGCTGTGTGCTTACCTAGATGTCCAAGATATGATAAAGACTTTTCTGCAGCAGAAGGAAAACAGAAAGAGACTATTAATTGTGGAAGTTCACCTGTACCTATGATCTCTAAATGATTCTCCTTGTACCACATCTTTTTGATATAGCAGTGATATTTATGCTCAATGAATGTTGTGCAACAGAGGATGTAGGCTAGGTAATATGGGACAAAAAAATCATATATATAGCAGAAGAAACTACATGCAGTAGACTTCATTCATCATTTTGTTGGCTGTGGTGGGTTGAAAATTCCCACACACACTAACCAGCTCAGTTGGAAGCAAATGAAAGCTGTATTTACAAGCAAAACTGCAGTCTACAATGGAATGCAATGAATATGTACATAATATACAGTATTTACAATATTTACAGGTATTTACACTTAATAAACAGCACAAGGACCTCCTGCCAAAGACCAGGGGAAGCTAATAGCTTGTCCCTTCCTGCCCCCCTTGCAACCCTGTATATAAAAAGGACAAGAGACAGAGCAGAGAAGTTAGAACTTAGCCAAAACAATGCAGCCAAGGTCAAGCAGAAGCCAGCAGAAGCATGAAGCACCTCCCAACGTGGGGAAGCAAGAGGAGAGAGAGTGTTTTTGTACAAATAGTTTAGGTCCCTTATCACTCAAATGAGGATTGCTTAGAACTATCATTATTTTCCTTTTTTTACCCAGTAGTGATTTATTTACGTTTTACAACTTTCTGTTCAAGATCTGTGAAAAAAATTTATAGGCATAGCCTAAAACTACCACATTGGCAGACCTGGAGTACTTTCTGTGTTCAGATGGATTGCAATATGGAGCCTTCAGCCCAAATTCTCCTTTCCTCATCCAGTTTTTCACAGAAAACAAAATGCTGGCTAGAGAGTTCGTTTTTAAAATTCAGACAAATTCTATATTACTGCAGAAACTACTGCATGTAAACTTCCATCTGTACCTCCTGCCTCCACTGGACCAGTGTGAAACCTTGCAGAGTTCTTATCTGCTTCCAAAACAGAGTTTTCAAACTAGGCTGACTTCAGACACCTCTCAGCTGGAAGAGCTTGTAAATCTAGGGCATCTCATCCCCATCAGCTGGCACAACCTAAAATGCCAGAAGTTTGGGGAATTGATGAAATTCATTGCTAAAATATTCTAGAGATACAAGTTGCTTCAAATGGTGCTGCTAGGCACTGCTCACCACTTCTCTCTAGCAACCAGCACCAAAACAAGGGGACACAGTCTCAAGCTGCACCAGGGCAGGTTTAGGCTGGAGGTGAGGAGGAGGTTCTTCATGGAGAGAGTCATTCGTCGGAATGGGCTGCCCAGGGAGGTGGTGGAGTCGCCATCCCTGGAAGTGCTCAAGAGGGGATTGGATGTGGCACTTGGTGCCATGGTCTAGTCATGAGGTCTGTGGTGACAGGTTGGACTCGATGATCTTTGAGGTCTCTTCCAACCAATCCAGGTGATCCTGTGATACTGTGACCATGTGAAGAAGCTTAACCACTGTCAAAACGTCTGTTGTTGGAAGCACAGGTTATGATCAGCCCTAAACTGGCACAGTGAATAACTCTTCTCTGGAAGCAGTGTCCTTTCAGGGCAGAAAATGCAAGGATTATCATATGGATGCATATGTCTCTTTCTATCAATGAGCCCAAAGATTCTGTCATGGAGGCAGCCTCATGTACACCGTAATTTCCACCTCTCTGCAAAGGCAGGTTGGTTTATTAACCTGGCAAGGATAGAGTTCAGTCTTGCAATCCTAAGCTACCAACAGTGTTTGCACAATGTTCTGGAATACATGTTAAAGGAAAAACCCTCTTTTAATCTGCAATTTCTTTAGACAGTGCAATCTTATTTTGAAAAACTGCCACATTGTGACTCAATTCCATCTACCATTTGAGAGTCAAATTGTATTTAACCTGCATTTTAAACCTGATCTTGAACTCACTGAGTTCCAAAACATTGTGAGAGTTGTTGTGAAGTTGGTGTCTACATAGAAGACCTTCATAAGCTAATTTATTTCCTTATTTATATACAGTTGTGAGGTAATAATTGTTATACTTTTAAACAGAGAACAAGCAACCATTTCAGCTGATTGCCAAAGAACATTATACTTAGCACTAAATCTAGATTTAAAGAACCTGAGTGATCCACTAGATGGATAAAGAATTGGCTTGATGGCCGCACCCAAAGAGTGGCTGTCAACGGGTCCATGTCCCAGTGGAGGCCAGTGACAAGCGGAGTCCCTCAGGGATCAGTCCTGGGACCTGTCTTGTTCAACATCTTTGTGGGTGACATGGACAGTGGCATCGAGTGCACCCTCAGCAAGTTTGCTGATGACACCAAGCTGTGTGGTGCAGTGGACACCCTGGAGGGAAGGGATGCCATCCAGAGGGACCTGGACAGGCTGGAGAGGTGGGCACAAGCCAACCTCATGAGCTTCAACAAGACCAAGTGCAGGGTCCTGCATCTGGGTCGAGGCAATCCCAGGCACAAATACAGGCTGGGCAGTGACTGGCTGGAGAGCAGCCCCGAGGAGAGAGACTTGGGGGTGCTGGTGGACGAGAAGCTCGACATGAGCTCTCAATGTGCGCTTGCAGCCCGGAAAGCCAATCAGATCCTGGGCTGCATCAGGAGAAGTGTGACCAGCAGGTCAAGGGAGGTGCTTCTCCCCCTCTACTCAGCTCTGGTGAGACCCCACCTGGAGTACTGCGTCCAGTTCTGGAGCCCCTATTACAGGAGAGATGTGGACGTGCTGGAGCGTGTCCAGAGAAGGGCCACGAGGATGATCAGAGGGCTGGAGCACCTCTCCTATGAGGACAGACTGAAGGAGTTGGGGCTGTTCAGTCTGGAGAAGAGAAGGCTCCGAGGTGACCTCATTGTGGCTTTCCAGTATCTGAAGGGGGCCTACAGGAAGGCTGGGGAGGGACTTCTCAGGATCTCAGGTAGTGATAGGACTAGGGGGAATGGAATGAAGCTGGAAATGGGGAGATTCAGGCTGGATGTGAGGAAGAAGTTCTTCCCCATGAGAGTGGTGAAGCCCTGGAATGGGTTGTCCAGGGAGGTGGTTGAGGCCCAGTCCCTGGAGGTGTTTAAGACCAGGCTGGACGAGGCTCTGGCCAGCGTGATCTAGTGTAGGGTGTCCCTGCCCATGGCAGGGGGTTGGAACTAGATGATCCTTGTGGTCCCTTCCAACCCTGACTGATTCTATGATTCTATGATTATTCAGAAAATAGTGCTCAGCTCCAAGTTGTCACCACTGATGCTGAGTCACTGGAGATCATCAACATTTTAAAACAGCTGCCAGCACTGTAAAATACACGTAAATTACACTATGTGCATTCAAAAAAAAAAAAAAAAAAAGCATCTTCTGGCCCTGTACTCAGCACTGGTTAGGCCACACCTCAAGTACAGTGTCCAGTTCTGGGGTCCTCCATTTATGAAGGCCATTGAGATACTTGAACATGTCCAGAGAAGGGCAATGAGGCTGGGAAGAGGTCTTGAGCAGAATCCCCATGAGGAGAGGCTGAGGGAGCTGGGGTTGTTTAGCCTGAGAAGAGAAGACTTAGGGGAGACCTTATTGCTCTCTACAACTGCATGAAAGGAGGTTGTAGCCAGGTGGGGGTTGGTCTCTTCTCCCAGGCAACCAGCACCAGAACAAAGGGACACAGTCTCAAGCTGTGCCAACGGAAGTTTAGGGTCAAGGTGAGGAGAAAGCTCTTCACAGAGAGAGTAATTGACCATTGGAATGTGCTGCCCAGGGAGGTGGTGGAGTCACTGTCCCTGGAGGTGTTCCAAAAGGTTTGGATGTGGCACTTGAAGCCATGGTTTAGTTGTCATGAGGCATTAGGTAATAGGTTGGACTTCATTATCTCTGAGGTCTTTTCCAACCTGGTTGATTTTATGATTCTATTTGGTGTTCATGTGAAGCAGAAGGAACACACAGAAAAGTCACACCCAAGAGCAGGTTACACCATTTTAGGCAATTATTTCCTAAGTAATAAAAGCATCATCTTAAAAGGCTTTTTAATTTTTCTTTTTCCCCATCAAGACATGCATGAACCTTTTTGCTTGTCAGAATGGATTTCTTGCCATTTTATTTTTTCATCAGATCTGTGCAGTCATAGCACTTGTCACTTCTAACGGCATGTTTGTTGTTCAACACCATCTCATTCCTTGCTAAGTCCTCAGATAACAGAATAGGAAAGTGAACATATTTCTGTTAACAAAAATTTAATAAATCATTAAATTAGGACTTCATGGAACATTCATTCATAACTGTGGTAGAACTTACCAATGGTCCCTCTAGTTCCCCTTAGGAAATGTTTGTTCTTTAACCTGTTTATAATGAGCCATTCTTCTTTTTTTTCCATTTTATTTTGGTTTTTAACTGCTCCACTAGTTTTCTTTTTGTGGCACTAAAATACTGCTTCATGCATGTACGAAAAGATATCCTGGAAGTTACCTTCCTAAAAAGAAGTCTCAAAATTGCTTCTTTACCTCCTGAGTGTAAGCACAATAATAACTTAAAAGTCATCAGCAGCTCTCATTTCCTGAGGCTTTTGGCAGTGCCTAGCTCCCTCCCCATCATTACCCAGGTGACAATGCGTTCATTCGTACCTGGGCAGAGACTAAAACCATGGCAGTAGCTTCTCCTTCATTCCTCTAAATCTCCCAAGCTTTCTAGCAAATTAATTGGTCTCTATCCAAACAGTCTTTCTTTTGTGATTAAGTTCTCTTTTTATCTACCACTTCAGTGTTCAGAGAGCAGTGAATTCATCTGCCCTGCTGTTAGGACACCCAAATGACATGGGTAGCAACTTCAACAATTAAAGAGGACCTCTTTTCTGAATCCATTCCAGACAACCACCGAAAAATGTGACAATCTGGGAATCAGTGGAAGGAATTAGTTGTTTATCGTTCTGACCTGTGGTTCAAATACATCCCACCTGTAACTGAGACTGGCATGTGAAGCCATCTTAGTGGCTTGTGGCTTGTAATATGAGTAGGTTGTTTTCACATTTTTTTTCTATTAGTAGGGAAGTATCTGTAAGGTCTGCCATATATGCTCAGATGTTAATCATCAGAAAAGTGGAGTTGGGTATGAAAAAGTCTGTGCTAAAAATGAAAGAGGAGCTGTGTGGATTGATGGGAGGAAAAGTCTGTAAAACCTTTCTGCTCCTGAAATGCAGTGGATGAAAAATGAAAGAAAAATCCAACTAAGTCTATCCTATTTAAAGTTCATTCTATTTAAAGAAGACATCCAGCATCTTAGAAAGAAGATAGGCTTAACATTGCTCTTGATGAGAAGTGCACTGAGGAAGAAATAATATGTAGCTGGGTTGGCTGAATACAGCTCAAGTGGTCTCATAAATGTGAAAAGCAGATAGATCCCCAGTCCCTAGGCAACACTGATGCTATAACAGGTGAATAGGTGTAGTCTGCTCTTTCAGGCTTGGTCAGATCATTTTCTCTGATGCTGCTGTTTTAAACATGAAGTTTGTTCTCTCTGGGGGAAAGAATTGTGATAGATAAGAAATAACATCATTATTTCTTTGAGCTTTTGTCAAAAGTACCTTTAGTGGAGTAAATATTATAGTGACCTTTCATTGTCCTCTCTCCACCTGGAGAAAGTACTTGGTTTTTTTCCTAGGTTATGACCATCATTCAAGAAGTGTCCCTTGTATTTGTGGGTACTTGATTTTTAATTTAGAAATAATTGATTGAACCTTGCATTTATAGGTGGGAAAATGGGAAAAAAAAAACAAACAAACAAACCACAAAACCAACAAATGATTCATTTAAAATTATTCATATATTCTAGAAATAAAGCAAGCAGGTTTGGCTTCCTTCTGAATCTTCAGAGAAATGTACTATATTTGATGTATACCCTGGAGGTAACAGGCTTCGAAGCAGGCATTCAACATATGATTAATACATGTTAGAATTATCTTTTTGCCTTCACTTGAGGCCATGAGCAGGGCTGGGCTGAATCTAGTGTAAACAAAAGTCTTTGAAACAACTTCCAGAAAGTGGCTATTTTCAAGCATCCTTCACCATCACTTATTTGCAGTCCGTGAATGGCATTTTGGTCTTCTGTAAGCACATAAATGAGAGTCTAAGAGTGCAGCAACAACCCTGGGTGGAGTTTCAGCACTGCTATGGGAAGCAAGCAGATAAAAAGTTCTTTAGATTCACTTGTGAATCTTATGAGGATCTTATTCTCTAGGGTTTTTTCTAATATTTATGATATCTGCAAGAGGGAGAGAAGAACTCTTTGCATTGCCACTCTGACAATTTTACAGGCAACCCAGCAGGTTATCTGTGCATCCACCTATCCGTTTTACCCTGTTTTTGCGTTGTGGCCCTGCTCTACTCAGTCATGAACCCTAATACTTAAGGAGCACTTGAAGTGTTCCCACTGAATCCCAGGAACAGCTTGGCTTCATCACTATGGAAAACTGCTCACAGAAGGACTTGTACTAGGGCACGAAGAAACAGGATGATTAATACTTTCTTGTTTCTTTCTTTGGTGCATTAGTAGTATTCCTTAGCAGCACTTTTCCAAGCAGATTGATCAGCAAAACAAGATAAAGTCATGTAGAAACTTGCATTTTTTTGGATCATTAATGATTAATATCAGTGATATTAAGCATCTTGCTGTTTTTCAATAAAACATAAAATATTTATAGAAATGCAGAAACTGTAACCATGTTGCAGAGTTAGAGTTAATCTTTGACCTTCTCTTTACCTAATTAATATTACTTTGGGAATTTTTGCTGTTGTTGCAGGCTGCATCATAGACTGGACAAAAGTATGCATTCAGTCTTGCATTATTGAGCAGTAGTTTTATTTTTTGGATGTAACTGGTGCGTGCCTTTGGAAGATCACAAGGCATTTACAATACAGAGCCTGCAAAAACCTTTTAGAAGTAGAAAGTGAAAATGCATCCAAAACGATTATGGTCAATTTCGTATATCAGGAAAGAATTTTGCTAAGCTACAGTTGACTTTTTTCTGTGATTTCACTAGGGACACTGAAGAATATTATGTATGTAGGAAAAATATAGAATAAACTGAGAGAAACACTTTAAGTAAAAAAAAGAATGGCAACAAGAAGCATTATGGCAGTAAAACAATGACTGTAAAGGCTATGCATGGTTTTAAGAGGAAAATTTGTAGAAGAGATTAGGGAGAATGTAGAACCAAGTTACAATTTGCCCTGACCACAAGACTGGCAATTAAAATGTATATGTGAAGAGTTCGGTACACACCGCAGCTGGTCAGGTCCTCTGTTCATCAGCCCACCAGGGGCCACCAATAGCAGGCCAGCACATTTGGTCATTGTGCTGAGAGGAAAGGTGACTGAAGAATCATCAGTATCGCTTTGTTTAATGCACATATGTTATACTGTTTCCACCCATAATTCACCTGCCCAGTTTGTGAATTCTGATGAGCTCCCAGTGCCAGATCATGTGGTTTGTTGTCAGCCGGCAAGCTGGGCTTTGTGTCCCAGGGAATTCCACAAGAAATGTTCCTGACTGACATTTGTGACGTCCTCATTCCTGATTGATTGAGAATGCAAACTTTTGTGATCGCTCTGAAAATGTGTATGTCCTTGTAGATGTTGCAGACACAGAGGTACGGAAAATACATTGCTTCCTTAGCAAATACTGGCCACTCAGGTGCACACATACTGGATGACAGTGTCAAAGGCACTGACAAAGAGCAAGAAGAATGCAAGAGATTGTATCATAGTATCATAGAATCAGTCAGGGTTGGAAGGGACCACAAGCATCATCTAGTTCCAACACCCCTGCCATGGGCAGGGACACCCTACACTAGATCAGGCTGGCCAGAGCCTCATCCAGCCTGGGCTTAAACACCTCCAGGGATGGGGCCTCAACCACCTCCCTGGACAACCCATTCCAGGGCTTCACCACTCTCGTGGTGAAGAACTTCCTCCTCACGTCCAGCCTGAATCTCCCCACCTCCAGCTTCATTCCATTCCCCTTAGTCTTATCACTTCCTGATGTCCTGAGAAGTCCCTCCCTAGCCTTCTTGTAGGCCCCCTTCAGATACTGGAAGGCCACAATGAGGTCACCTCCAGACTGAACAGCCCCAACTCCTTCAGTCTGTCCTTGTAGGAAGGTGCTCCAGCCCTCTGATCATCCTGTATAATCCTGTTTTCATATTTTCAAGAACATAAATAGACAAAATGTGGCTGCAAAAGCAGTGGACTTCAGTGGAGAACAAATACAATAATAAAATTTCCCTAGGGAATCTCTAATAGAGACACAAACTAATATATCCCATTATTTTTTATCTTTTATGATATATAGATGAGGGAGCAAACACATAATAATAGCACAGAATACCTTCAACTAGAATATGTCCTGATAAATGCAAACTGACATGCAGTTTTAATTTGTTTGTTCTTGACTGGGAATCACAGCATGCAGAATCTTAATGAGCTACAGGGTAGTGATCACCAACCCCAGACACGTTTATCTTGCATGGCATTTGCTGCTTGTGGCAGCTCTTTAGTTTGCGGATATCGGTACCCCTCTTGGAGACAGTTTCTCAGTGGCTTCCTAGAGGTATCAAGGTTATTACTGTATGTTCATACTGTTGCTGGGCAGTAGACGTTCAGATGATTCTTATGCAGTTCACTTCATTTGTTCCTCTGTGTTCTGAGAAGCCAGTAAATAAATTCTGCCTTGCTACAGAAGCTTTAAATAAGGCTGTCAGATAAGAACCCAGTTTTTATACTGGTTTGTGGTGGGTTGGAGTTTCCCCTGAGCATTAACTTTAAAGCCAGACTAACTCAGTTAGAAGCAAATGAAGCTGTATTTACAAGCAAAAGCAGTGTTAGGCTTATCTCAAGGCCAGCCAGAAATGTGTTATCTTCTCCTCAGCGAAGCAATAACAGCCAAGATCAGAAGAGAAAAGGAATGGGAATGGAAGTGAAATGTGAAGAATTGTTACGATACAGCTTCTCATATCCCAGATATTTATCCAATGAATTTGTTTAGAATAATCTTTTCTTTTCCTTTTTACACCCAACAGTGATTTATTTATAGTTTTCTACATTTCTCCTTGAAGTCTGTAGCTAAATTTTAAAGGCATAGCCTTAGGTGTTCAAGTGGGGATTGGTCATGGTACTTGGTGCCATGGTTTAGTCATGAGGTCTGTGGTGACGTGTTGGACTTGATGATCTTTGAGGTCTCTTCCAACCTTGGTGATTCTGTGATTCTGTGAAAACTACTGCATGGTCAGATACCATTTCAATTTTTCTTGAGGGTAAGATGGGGTTAGTGTCTGTATTCTTGGATGCTAATACTTTACAAGGTGATCTTTTCATGTGTCTGCCCTGGGGCAGAAATCTGACAAGACAGTTTTTTCTTGAGACAATGCAGAGCCATTTTGCTGTTGTGAGAATTGTCATTGCACTGTCATAGAATCATAGTATCATAGAATCAGTCAGGGTTGGAAGGGACCACAAGGATCATCTAGTTCCAACCCCCCTGCCATGGGCAGGGACACCCTACACTAGATCACGCTGGCCAGAGCCTCGTCCAGCCTGGTCTTAAACACCTCCAGGGACTGGGCCTCAACCACCTCCCTGGACAACCCATTCCAGGGCTTCACCACTCTCATGGTGAAGAACTTCTTCCTCACATCCAGCCTGAATCTCCCCATTTCCAGCTTCATTCCATTCCCCCTAGTCCTATCACTACCTGAGATCCTGAGAAGTCCCTCCCCAGCCTTCCTGTAGGCCCCCTTCAGATACTGGAAGGCCACAATGAGGTCACCTCGGAGCCTTCTCTTCTCCAGACTGAACAGCCCCAACTCCTTCAGTCTGTCCTCATAGGAGAGGTGCTCCAGCCCTCTGATCATCCTCGTGGCCCTTCTCTGGACACGCTCCAGCACGTCCACATCCCTCCTGTAATATGGGCTCCAGAACTGGACACAGTACTCCAGGTGGGGTCTCACCAGAGCTGAGTAGAGGGGGAGAAGCACCTCCCTTGACCTGCTGGTCACACTTCTCCTGATGCAGCCCAGGATCTGATTGGCTTTCTGGGCTGCAAGTGCACATTGAGAGCTCATGTCGAGCTTCTCGTCCACCAGCACCCCCAAGTCTCTCTCCTCAGGGCTGCTCTCCAGCCAGTCACTGCCCAGCCTGTATTTGTGCCTGGGATTGCCTCGACCCAGATGCAGAACCCTGCACTTGGTCTTGTTGAAGCTCATGAGGTTGGCTTGTGCCCACCTCTCCAGCCTGTCCAGGTCCCTCTGGATGGCATCCCTTCCCTCCAGCGTGTCCACTGCACCACACAGCTTGGTGTCCTCAGCAAACTTGCTGAGGGTGCACTCGATGCCACTGTCCATGTCACCCACAAAGATGTTGAACAAGACAGGTCCCAGGACTGATCCCTGAGGGACTCCGCTTGTCACTGGCCTCCACTGGGACATGGACCCGTTGACAGCCACTCTTTGGGTGCGGCCATCAAGCCAATTCTTTATCCATCTAGTGGTCCATCCATCAAACCCATGTGTCGCCAGCTTGGAGACCAGGAGGTGGTGCGGGACAGTGTCGAAGGCTTTGCTCAAGTCCAGGTAAACGACATCAGTTGCTCGCCCCTCATCTATTAATGCTGTCACCTGATCATAGAAGGCCACCAGGTTTGTCAGGCAGGATTTGCCCTTGGCAAAGCCATGCTGACTATTCCCAATCACCTCTTCACTGTTCTTCTGAGTCATTACCAGTTCACCATAAAGCTCAGTGTGGAGGAGGACTTGAAGTTCTATTACACTGGCTCCTCTAGGAAACAGCTACTAAAATTAAGCTGTGATTCCATGTTTGCCTACTTCTACCTTTAGCTAGCCTTTGATGCAGGCCTAATTATTCTTAGTAGCTACCTGCCATCTTGAATTTCCTGTACTCAGTAAGAGAAAATTCCTGCCAGTTTAGAACCTTAATTTTTCATTTTATCTTCTCAAGCTTTGCATATAGTTTGGAGCAGGCTTGCAAGATTCAGGGAGGGGAGGGGTGGAGTTGACTGCTGGACTGACATTCTTCTGCTCAGAGCTATTCTGGGTGCCGTTACCTAGGCTGTGTTTTCACACAGCTGTTTTGAATGGTGCTCATCTCCTAGCCATCCTTTTACTGACTCCTTTGTTGCAAGACACAAAAGCTGCTTGCTTGCACTCTCAGAAACCTCTGTGCATAGTGAAGGTATATTTTTGATCTCCCACAAGAATATCCAGTGTTTAAAATCTACTTCCTATCAGTCCATTATGACAGCAAGTGTTGCTCACTCATTACACTTTCAAGTCTGTACTTCCTCACAAGCTACCCTTGCTCTACATCCATCGCTGTATTTCCCTGATGTCTTTCAGTTCCCTGCTAAAAGTCTCATTTGTCTACAAAAACCTGATGACTGAGCATAGACTACTTACTACAGTAAGATGCTATCAGTCTCTGGTCTGTGTATTTTTTCCTAGACTTCTGGATGCAGAAATAGGGGAATCAGACTTTTTCCCCCTGTGTTTATAAACCTCTAAATATGACAGGATTACTAATATATCTAGGCTGTATGCATGATAAGCATACAGTAGATGACAATATGGCTTATCGCTCCACAGAGTAAGTTAACCTTGCATATTCAAATGCTCAGTAGGAGTAGCTGAACACAGCCAAATGCAGCTCTGGCCTAGGGTATTTGCCTTTTCTAAGTTACTATTTTTAATATGAGTCCAGATGATAGCTGTTTAAATAAAGTACTGAACTCATCTATTTTATTCTTAATTTATAGTGGTGCTTAGGGGATGTGCAGCTATTTAAAAAGAGTAAAATCAATTAACTTGTGATCCAATTATATGTGTTAGCCACTGTGGGGTTTTGTTTTAGTGCACTGGATCAGACTCTCCCAGTTAAGCACCGTGCTTTGAGAACGTGAACTTTTCATTTTGAAATACAATGAACCTGTAGTTATTTTCCCTCTGTTTCAAAATCTAATTCCTGTTTTTGTCTTTTCATAGTTTTTAAATTCCCTTGTTTACATTTGTGTTTGAAAGTGACCCAGTATAAATGTAACAGATTTTTCTAAGTATCAGGAAGCCTATTCTTTCTGAAAAGCTGTCTGGGCAGGCAAGAGAGTTCACTTTATAGATATTACGGACTGTATTTGTCCTTTGCAGTCACAAATCTGTGATATATTACACTTTTCATGTTATAAATTCAGAGTCGATACGTGTGACAACTTCTGTGATTTGATCATTCTGCTTTTTCATTCATCTTGAACAGATTTTAGTCTAATGTTCCAGACAGCTTCAAAATACCCATGGTGTTTATATGGTCATTTTTGGAATGCAAAAAAAGCTGGGGCTGAGCATACCCCTACATTTCAAATTATTTGTCTTGGCACAGCCTTCACAGGTAGATGTCATTTCCTTGATCTGCAGATTTATGGCCCCAGCAATTCTATATGGCCTTTCTATGCAGGGAGATAGGGAGGAGCACTAACAGAACCTTCACTTTGGACTTCTGGAGGGCAAATTTCAACTTAAGAAACATATTTAGAAAGTTCCCTGGGTAGCAGCCCTTAAGAACAAAGGGGTCCAGGATGGTTGGACCCACTTCAAACAGGAGCTCTTGAAGGCACAGGAACTGGCAGCTCCCATGTGCCAAAAGATGGGCTGGCAGGGAAGGCGACCAGCCTGGATGAGCAAGCAGCTCCTGAAGGAATTTAGGGAAAAAAGAGGCTGTATCACCTTTGGAAGGAGGGGAAGGCTTCTCGTGATATGTTTAAGGTTGTTGGTAGATTATGCAGGAGAAAAATTAGAGAGGCAAAGGCCCAGTTAGAAGTTAAGCTGGCCACCTCTGTGAAAGATAATAAAAAGCATTTTCACAAATATATTAATGCTAAAAAGAGGGGCAAGAAGAATCTCCACTCCTTATTGGACCTGGAGGGCAACACTGTAACTAAAGATGAGGAAAAGGCTGAGGTCCTGAACACCTTCTTTGCCTCAGTTTTCAACAGTAAGGCAGGACGAGTTCAGGACAAGTGGCCTCCTGAGCTGGGTGATGGGGTCAGGAAGCAGTGTATTGCCCCCGAAATCCATGAGGAATTAGTTTGGGACTTGCTGAGCCACTTGGATACTCACAAGTCCATGGGACCGGATGGGATCCATCCTAGGGTGCTGAGAGAGCTGGCAGGTGAGCTGGCCAAGCTGCTCTCCATCATTTTCCTCCAGTCCTGGCTCACTGGTGAGGTCCGAGATGACTGGAAACTGGCCAGTGTGGTCCCCATCCACAAGAAGGGATGGATGGAGGAACCCGGAAACTACAGGCCAGTCAGCCTGACCTCAGTGCCAGGGAAAATGATGGAGCAGATTATCCTGGCGGCAATAACTGAGCACCTGAAGGATGGCCAAGGGATCAGGTCCAGGTAACATAGATTTAGGAAGGGCAGGTCCTGCCTCTCCAACCTGATCTCTTTCTATGATCAGGTGACCTGCATGGTGGATTTGGGGAGACCTGTGGATGTGGTCTACCTGGACTTCGGCAAGGCCTTTGACACCATCCCCCCAGCAAACTGCTGGCCAAGCTGTCAGCCCCTGGCTTGGACAGCAACACTCTGTGCTGGGTTAGGAACTGGCTGGAGGGCCCAGCCCAGAGAGTGGTGGTGAATGGTGCCACATCCAGCTGGAGGCCAGTCACCAGTGGTGTCCCCCAGGGATCAGTGCTGGGCCCCATCCTCTTTAATATATTCATTGATGATCTGGATGAGGGGATTGAGTCAGTCATCAGCAAATTTGCAGTTGACACCAAGTTGGGAGCAGATGTTGATCAGTTGGAGGGCAGAAGGGCTCAGCAGAGGGACCTCGACCAACTGGACAGATGGGCAGAGTCCAACAGGATGGCATTCAACAAATCCAAGTGCCAGGTGCTGCACTTTGGCCACAACAACCCCATGCAGAGCTACCGGCTGGGGTCAGAGTGGCTGAGAGCTGCCAAACAGAGAGGGACCTGGGGGTGCTGACTGACAGCCACCTGAACATGAACCAGCCATGAGCATGGCTCATGTGGTGAAGAAGGCCAATGGCACCCTGGCCTGCATTAGGAATAGTTTGGCCAGCAGGAGTAGGGAAGTCATTGTGCGCCTGTATTCTGCATTGGTTAGGCCACATCTTGAGTACTGTGTCCAGTTCTGGGCCCCTCAGTTTAAGAAGGACATTGAGACACTTGAACGTGTCCAGACAAGGGCAACAAGGCTGGGGAGAGGCCTTGAGCAAAGGCCCTATGAGGAGAAGCTGAGGGAGCTGGGATTGTTTAGCCTGGAGAAGAGGAGGCTCAGGGGAGACCTCATTGCTCTCTACAACTACCTGAAGGGTGGTTGTAGCCAGGAGGGAGTTGGTCTCTTCTCTCAAGCAACCAGCACCAGAACAAGAGGACACAGTCTCAAGCTGCAACAGGGGAAGTTTAGGCTGGAGGTGAGGAGAAAGTTCTTCACTGGGAGAGTCGTTTGCCATTGGAATGTGCTGCCCAGGGAGGTGGTGGAGTCCTCATCCCTGAAGGTGTTCAAGAGGGGACTGGATGTGGCACTTGGTGCCATGGTCTAGTCATGAGGTCTGTGGTGACAGGTTGGACTCGATGATCTTTGAGGTCTCTTCCAACCTTGGTGATCCTGTGATTCTGAAACTCACAAACTCACTGTAGTTGAAGCTACTGAGAATCCTTCCTAATAATAATCCTTCCTAAATATGTACTTAATAGAAATTCAGAAGAAAGCCAACCCCAGCTGCAATATCCTTGAATCAGATGTCCTTAAGCTGGCTGGCACATCATGGCAACCTTTTCCTTTATAATCTGTCACTGGTAGGGTAAACATATTTCTGCTCTGCAGTCATGCACTTCACCTGTAAGAGAGAGGCAGCAATACATTTATTGATGTAAGACAGTGAGTTAACAAAGTTCAATGGTAAATGAGACAGTGATTAACAAAATTTGATGACATGGTGCACTTGAGTATTTACTACATAGAGGACAGCCTTGAACAACACTGTCAAGAACATCCTGCTGAAATACGAGGTTTGGATTGGAGCCCTTTGTGTTCTAAACTCCTCAGAGGGGAGTTGGGGTGTGGCTGGATCCAGACTTAGTCCCAGACTTAGTTTATCTCTGTATGACTCTATATGCACAATCTGTCCATTGTATCACTCAGCCGAGATTTCAATGTTTCACCACACATTCCTAATTCACTTGCCAAGTATGTGGCATGCTAAGGATTCTCTCAGCCTTGAGCAGTAACGTTGAGGGACATCCCTACTCAAGGGGGAATCCTGGCATGCAGCCCACTGTCATGCAGGTGAGCTCAGTGGGCCTTGTACTGTCCACTATTTATGAAGTAACAACAAAGCTGGTGAGGTGTTTGGAGCACAAGCCCTGTGAGGAGAGGCTGAGGGAGCTGGGCTTGCTTAGCCTGGAGAAGAGGAAGCTCAGAGGAGACCAAATTGCCATCTACAATGCCATGGTTTAGTTGATTAGATAGTGTTGGGTGTTAGGTTGGACTCGGTGATCTCAAAGGTCTTTTCCAACCTGGTTAATTCTATTCTATTCTAAGTAAGATAGTTGTCTTCAAGCCATATTTACATATTGACTACATATGTTTCTTCCAAATTTGGCTTGAGCTAGACATCGACCAGCACTGTGGTTTGGTGGTTGTATTGCTCAAATTAGCCCTTGGCCATTGTGTTTGAATCTGTCTCCTCTGAACCTACATGACTATGGACATCCATTACAACTGTCACTTGAGCAGGGTTACAGGAAATTAAGGTCAGGTTAGGGAGTGAAGGGAGACACAGCACAAGACATTTATCTCACTGGCTTCATGACTGTGGGTCTGAATAAAGTAGCTGCCAGATCTTTCTATATTTTGCCCTAACAGGTCTTACTGTTCTCAAGGTGATCTAAGGATTATTGAACACTTAATTGTATCACACTAGTGGATTAAGGAAAAGATTTTTTCAGAAGGATCAATAAGAATTAGGAGCAGATGCCCAGTCATATTTAAGGGTTAGATTCTTTAAGCTTAGGATCCTTGGAACTCTAGTCACCCTCATAAAGCCAAATAGAAATTGTTTGGTTCTGTGGAAAATTGCTGGCCCTTATGGTTCTGATGTCTCATTTTATACATGGTGAAACTGAGAGAATAAGAAATAATAGAAAAATATCAACCAATCTAATAAGTTTCAGTTAGAGTAAGAGGTGTCCAAGTGTGCTTTCCAGTGACAGCACTTTGCTGAGTAGAAAGGACTACAATCTTTATAATCATTCCTCTATTATTTTCAAGACTCCTAATAGAGCTTTTCTTTTGATTTGTTTAAAAGCAAGTGAAAATATTCTTATATCATTAATTTTGAGTTAATTAAACTGCAAATGAGCTTAATGATCTCTCTGAAACAAAGCTCAATCACAACCTGTTACATATTAACTATCAAAATCAAAAGAACCTCTAATTATAGTGGGTAAGCTAGAAATAGCCAATCATTAATGTCATCCTTCTATAAAATCAAGTTTGAGGCTGGAAAGCTTGAACTGAATGCATATACACATATTATAAAGCTAAATTGAAAAAGAGTTTGGAAACTAAAACCTATTTGAAGAAATGAAAGATAACTGAGGACAGGGACCCAGTGGTCTCCTCTGTATTTTACTATGAGGAAATTCATTTTACCTACTATTTGTTCAGATTGTGAAATTTATATATTAATAAAATGCCTTTTTCTGAGTTCAATATTCTTACAAAATGTTCTGTAGTGTTATAACTTCATATGGTCTAAAAGCCATTTAGCCTGCTCTGGTCATGAAGCCGCTTGAGTGATATATTGTCACCGATGATGTAGCTTTTAAGCAGTGCACATACAGCAAAGCCCATTTGTGTCATTAAAGTTTGTAATTTTGGACTTTTGAAGGCTTAATCCATAGAAATGTTAAGATTTCCTAATGATCTATAATAGTACTGCTGATGTTCAGCACTTCTCAGGATTAGGTATGTTATCATTCTGGTTTATCCACCTATAAAGCAGGTATTACCTTACCGCTCTTATATACAGTGCTTTTAGTATGTCAGCCTCAAGTATTTGAAAGGTGAAGAGTATTATTAAGTCTGACCCTTACAAGCTTTTCAAATGGCTTGCCTAATGTTTTTCCTACATAAATAAGAATGATGTTTTATGCTGTTTGTCTGGATATTAAATTAGAACGTTCTCACAGGGCTTGGCTACCTTAATAGCACAGTAGTGCAACAACTTCACAGGGGCATAAAAATTCTTCTACTGAAAGAATAAAGTTACGTTGCCTTGTAGACATGTAGACAAAGTGATACACAGGGCCAATTATTTGTTGAGTCTTTTAGAGTAAATGCTCTAAAAAACAGATATGGGAACACTTTGTGACAAATGCTATATATTGGTAAAAGTGCAGTGAAAACTTAATATGGATTCTGAAAACAGTAGTCTGAAACACAAGACTTGTAAATAATATTACATTCAAGGGCAAGAATGGGCTGTATTAGTTAGCTTCCTTTTCTGCACAGCCGGGAGCATAGTTCCTTCTCTGATAATATATGCACTTAAGTGTCGCTGTATGTATTATCAGGATTCACTTTCCAGCAATATGAGATGAACTGCCTTGTTGTGATCAAAATCTTCCAAAGCTTGATTTCTATCACATTGCTACTTCTCTGCCATCTATTAAGTGGAGAGCAGCTGTGATGTGCTACCTTATATTTCATGAGTCAGAATGTATTATTTAGAGTCTATAACATTGTTTCAGTCAGGGATTACATCTTTCTCCTGTTGTGGTAAATAATTGATGCTGAATTGGAAGTTTCATGCGTGTGTGGTCATTAATTGAAAATAGTAACCATTTCCCTTGTGTTTTTCTCCTAGTTTCAAGCCACAGTAAAGGAGGGAGTCACAGGTGTAATAGTAAACTTAACTGTTGGTGACCGAGATGACCCAGCAACCGGAGCATGGAGAGCTGTCTACACCATTATTAATGGAAATCCAGGGCAGAGTTTTGAAATCCATACCAATCCCCAGACTAACGAGGGAATGCTGTCAGTTGTCAAAGTAAGAACAGTTTGCTGTTGTACTGTGCTATCACTGTAAGGCCCACCCACTGGATTTACTGCATAAGAGAAGGCATAGCAAACATAAATTATTCTAAAATATATAGTTTGCATCCAACCCTTGTCCAAATGCTATGTGTAACGTTTTCCTCTTCATGGTAACCGTTTTCCTCTTCATGGTAACCTTTCTTCCTTCATAAGGACCTGTCTGTTGCTAACTATGTTGCCACTGCACTTAATTAACAGCTAGTTTTGCAGTAAGCATCACAACTACAGAATCATAGAATGATAAGAGTTGGAAGGGACCTCTGGGCATCATCTAGTCCAGCCTCCCTGCCAGAGCAGGTTCACCTAGAGCAGGTTGCACAGGACAGTGTCCAGTTGAGTGTAGAATTGCTCCAGATATGGGCTCTCCACAACCTTGCTGGGCACCCTGTTCCAGTGCTCCACCACCCTCAAAGTAAAGAAATTCCCCCTGAATTTCAGATGGAACTTCCTATTTTCAAGTCTGTGCCCATTACCTCTTGTCCTGTCATGGTGCACCAGTGAAAAAAGACTGGCCCCATCCTCCTGACACCCACCCTTTAAACATTTATAATGACTGATAAGTTCCCTCTCAGATTTCTTTAGGGTAAAAAGCCCCAAGTCCCTCAGCTTTTCTTCGTGAGAGGTGTTCTAGTCCCCTAATTAATAGTGAGACTTTACAACAACTTTTTTTTTCCCATAACTGAGGGTAGGATTAGAATTCAGGGGCCACATTTTGTTCTCAGAGAGCACAGCTGCAGATACCCAGGAAGTAAGGGGCTGAACTGGAGGGCTGTCTTTGGTCCTACATTTTTTAATGTCTTTGCATGAAGATGATCCTATATCTCACATTTAAAAAAAAAAACAACAAAACACCACAAAAACCAACACAAAACATTAGCCCTGGTTGCAGTCTGCACCATAATTTTCTCTGTGTGACTTCAGAAAAGACATTTTCAATTTTAAAGACAAATGGCATTTATTTCCATTTTGGTGATTTTGATTTCAAGGTAGGAGTTGAGAAAGAAAAGTGCCGTATGTTACTTGTCATATCTACTAAGCATGCCTGCTTTGCTTGCTAAATGCATATTGCATCAGAGAAGAGCATGTATATGTAAGAATTAAATTATAGGCATGAGCTATGGCAAAGAAATACATACTTTTGCACAGAGGGAGATCTCCATCTCTCATTATGTCCATTACATCATTCTTTTCAATGCACTTTGTAATGACCACTGCGTCTGATGTTAAACTCTGACCAAGTATCAGATGCAGTGGATGCTGGTGTCCCTCTCTGGCCAATTCCATCTTCTGCAAGTCTGCCACGGGGTACAAGGGAAAAATGTGAAATACTGTCTTTGCACCTTGCACTTTGATTGTGTGATATGTTTTACAGCCTTTAGATTACGAGATTTCAGCATTTCACACGCTGCTGATCAAAGTGGAAAATGAAGACCCACTGATTCCAGACATAGCCTATGGCCCCAGTTCCACAGCAACTGTTCAGATCACTGTTGAGGATGTGAATGAAGGCCCAGTTTTCCACCCAAACCCAATGACGGTGACAAAACAAGAAAACATCCCTATTGGCAGTGTTGTGTTAACAGTAAATGCCACTGATCCAGATACTTTGCAACACCAGACGATCAGGTGAGTGCAGTACCTTCTCATTTTGGCTCATCAGGAAGTGAGCATGTCTTTTGTGTCTGAGAATTTGCTTGCTAGTATAGAATTAAACTCAAGTTATCTGGGCTCTACATAATAAGGGACAGTTTGGGGTTTTTTTTTCCTGCAATGAAGAGATTCAGTTTGATAAAAATAAAGAACTGCATCAGACAGGGGGTGGTAGTTTTCCAGACTATGAGATTACTGTAGTAAAACGATTGAGTGTCATAAGCAATAAGACAGTTTTGCATAGTGTTTCAAAATGATTTTTAACGTGCCTGTTCATTCATTTTCCTTCACAAGAGCCAGAGAAAGCATGTAAAAATTGGCACTGTCTATATAAATAATTTATCTGGTTTACATATAGTTTAAGTCAGTTTAAGGTCATTTATAATGTCTCTCAGTGAAATAATAACCATTTATCTATGTGCAAGAGCTGAAACAATGTTTCCCAGTGAAATGCTGTAGCTGCAGTAAGCTAAGACTTGGCCTTCTGCTGAGAATGAAAGTAAATTGTTATTTCTGTGCTATGATAATATAATCCCACACATGCCATGTCACAATGAGCAAAACTAGGCATTAAGTGGTGCCATTATCTTATATTTGGATATACCTGGTCTCCTCCTGGTTTTTAGATTAAAGATCAGCCCCTTTCTCTCTAATATTAAATGGGCTTTCCAGGCAGTTTTTCTCAGCATTTGAGAATTGCAGGTTAGGCACTACAACTAAAATCTACATCTGTGTATTTTTTTCTTACTTAGGAGTCTAATTTCCCCTAGATATTTCTCCTGTATATAAAAGGGCATAAACATCTCTCTGAGAACGGCTTCAAAGCTTTCCCTGAACAATGAGCACTGTCAATAGATGTAGATTTCTCTATCACATGGTTGTTTAGCAGTGATTGGGAACTTCTTATACAAGGTTTGATTTATGTTACATCAAAAAAAGAAAGCTGCTGATCATGAAGATTTCTCTGTCAGTAACAAGTGTTGGTTAGCATGCCATTGCAAAGGACAGCCCTGACAGCCTTGGATTCAAATGGTGACAAGGTAAATTTAAGCAGGTGACTGCATAAATGAGAAGAAAATAATGCAAATATAATGTAAATCTGGGAAATGGTGGAATGATTCAGGAAAGGCTACTTTGACTACTTCTACATAGAATCATAGAATCAGTCAGGGTTGGAAGGGACCACAAGGATCATCTAGTTCCAACCCCCTGCCATGGGCAGGGACACCCTACACTAGATCAGGCTGGCCAGAGCCTCATCCAGCCTGGTCTTAAACACCTCCAGGGACGGGGCCTCAACCACCTCCCTGGATAACCCATTCCATGGCTTCACCACTCTCATGGTGAAGAACTTCTTCCTCACATCTAGCCTGAATCTCCCTATTTCCAGCTTCATTCCGTTCCCCCTAGTCCTATCACTACCTGAGATCCTGAGAAGTCCCTCCCCAGCCTTCCTGTAGGCCCCCTTCAGATACTGGAAGGCCACAATGAGGTCACCTCGGAGCCTTCTCTTCTCCAGACTGAATAGCCCCAACTCCCTGTCCTCATAGGAGAGGTGCTCCAGCCCTCTGATCATCCTTTTGCTAAAATAACAGGAAAGCATAAAAGTGTTTTTAAAAGATCCTTTTAACACTAACAGTTGCTACTGAAACACATAGCTACTAGCAACGTGGAAGGAAGACTGCTGTGTATGGGTGGAGCTCTAATTGAGAGCAAAGAAGAAATACAAGTGAAATAGAACTTAGAAGTGCATTTGCAATTAAGGACAGGGTAAAACTACATGTATAAAGGCCAGAATTCCTCACTACTTGGGGTCTGCCCCAAATATTTTCTCATAAGATCCTGCAGGCAGGTGTGTGTTTAGAGACTGGGCTTAGGTCCAGGAACTTTACAGAGAATGTAGACCAAACTATGTGTTTCTCAGGCTAGGCTGACATAAATTGTATTATCAGAATGCTTACTATGAATATGCTGGTAAAAGAAAAGCCAAGCAGGCACAATACAGGGTTATTAAATGTGATATGACACTAAATATCGACGACCAAGACCAAGCAGTGGTTTCTGTCTGAAGCAGCAAAGAACAGCAGATTCATATTGTGTGTGCTGTGTGAACAACTTAAGTCGCCCCCAACAAAGTATATATATCAGGTTACAATGAGCAGATGGATACAAACAAAGGATCAAGGAATTGGTATTGTTACTTTCCCCCCAGCATATAGCAACTGAGATCTCTGAGGTAATCTTTGAAGCAATCTCTGAAGTAATCTTTGAGGTCTCTTCCAACCTTAGTGATACTGTGATACTATGAATAGTGTATAGAAAGCATTTGTGCCATTGTCCACATCTACACTGAATTTATTCTTTGAGCATTGCGTGTCTGAGTTAGATTCAAATTACTTATGTCTTTGAGAAATGTGGCTTGCTTTGTAGAAATTCCTAAAGACAGCTGTATATTTTGAAGCAATTTCCTTTCTTGTTCTTCAGCTTGGAGTGTTTTTGCAGGCAGAGAAAAGAATTTCATTTCAAAGCTCAAACAAGCTGGTAAAAATGTATTACACTGAAAAAAATATGACTCCAACTATTTGTGCTACTCAGAAACATGTACCTGGAGCTCTAGCTATTTGTCTGCACACGATTAGCAGTGAACTTTCATGGTGTCAGCTCTTCTCTGATCCACTGACGTTAACATTTCAAAAGACTCAAGGGAAAGGTAGAAATCGTCCTGGAAACAAGAACAGCATGCTCATATTGACCAGCTAAATAATGTAGGCATTCAGTTTAACCTTATTCTAAATTATACCTGCTTAAAACTAGGTTAACACTGATTTTCTTAACTACACCCAGATCTATGATTTCCTTTACAATATCACACAGTGTCACAGTATCTCCAAGGTTGGAAGAGACCTCAAAGATCATCGAGTGAAGCCTGTCACCACAGACCTCAGGACTAGACCATGGCACCAAGTGCCACGACCAATCCCCTCTTGAACACCTCCAGGGACGGTGACTCCACGACCTCCCTGGGCAGCACATTCCAATGATGAATGACTCTCTCCGTGAAGAACTTCCTCCTCACCTCAAGCCTAAACTTCCCCTGGCACAGTTTGAGACTGTGTCCTCTTGTTCTGGTGCTGATTGCTAGAGAGAAGAGACCAACCTCTTCCTGGCTATAAGCACCTTTCAGGTAGTTGTGGAGAGCAATGAGGTCTCCCCTGAGCCTCCTCTTCTCCAGGCTAAACAATCCCAGCTCCCTCAGCCTCTCCTCATAGGGCTTGTGCTCAAGGCCTCTCCCCATCCTTGTTGCCCTTGTCTGGACATGTTCAAGTGTCTTGATGTCCTTCCTAATCTGAGGGGCCCAGAACTGGACACAGACTTTGACAAGTGTGCAGTGAGTATAGTGAGCTTTGTTGTAGAAAGGAGTATGGAAACAGTTTTTCCTGAACACTTTAACCTTTGGGTAGAAAACAGTATTTGTTCCACTGTGGTCACTCATAAAGAAAAGGAACCTGTTCCAGTTGGATGACATTTCTTAAGAGTCATTAACCTATTTTGATTTTAAGTGTTTAATTCCCTCCACAGTTACCAGCTTTTTTAGAATTAAAAAAAAATGAAGCAGGGCCCATTTTAATTATAACTCAACAATTTATTAATAGAACAGTAATGAAGTTTCTGAAATTTGATTTCTTAATCAGGGATCATTGTTATTTTTGTGCCAGATTTAAGAGTTTAATTTTGGGTGCTTCTTTCCAACCTCTGAAATTTTAATCAGAAGTTTCAAGTGTACATGTCAGTGAGAAGTTAAAGGCCAAATTTAATAACTTTTTCTACCTTGGGAAATTAAAGGCAGAATCTCACTCTCTGAAATCCATTATTAAGTATAGATCTTAATTAAACATAGTTACAGTCCTCAATATTTGTCTGCATGAAGGGATTGGTTTCAGTATTTTTCCCTTTTTTGGATTCAACAAGTCCAGGATATTCAGCAGTTAGACTTTTAACTACATGTAAATAAGTTGCTTGCTGCAGTGTGTTTGTAATTTTTAATTAAAGCAGCATTGTTTCATGGTTTATCATGGCAATATATTTTTATTACCTACTGTGCTCTTGGATTTTAAATTATTTATGTAAATATATTACTGCAGTATTTGCTTTCTGTAAGCAATGTGACTCAGTGTTTTAGAAATATCCGCACAAGAAAAGTTTTTATAGCTCTGAAGCATATCTAATTCATTAAGTAGAATTGAAATGCAGTAGTTGAATCTGTAGGACTTAGAAATGGAACCCAAACTGCAGTAAGTGTTATATGTAAATCAGAGAGATGTGTGTGTTTTGTTGTGTTTTGTTTTGTCTGCACCTGAATCCACCTGACCCCACACAGTGTAAGTGGCTTCTGGAAGCATAAGTACATTTCTTAGTGGGGGAGTCTCAGCTGTAGAAATCTAAAAGCCAAGAAGTTTTGCTTGGAAGTTGACATCCTTTTATTTGTCTGGTGTCCTTATATCACCATATCATTAATTTAGTGGAATTACACAGATATGAAACCAGTAAATTTGTTTGAGATTAGCCATTTCAGACTAGAATAGCCTGTGATTCCAGCCGGGAGTTGCTGGAATTCGGTGGAAATGTTCCAAACCCTTATTAGTGGCAACCATGATCTGCATACTCTGTCAAAAACATGACTGCCAGAAATTCTGTAAAATAGTGATCACAGAACCATAGAATGGTCTGGGTTGGAAGGGACCTCCAAAGGTCATCTAGTCCAACCTCCTCTGCAGTGAGCAGGGGCATCCTTAACCAGATCGGGTTGCCCCGAGCCCTGTCAAGCCTCACCTTGAATAGCTCCAGGGATGGCACCCCAACCACCTCCCTGGGCAACCTGTTCCAGTGTTCCACTACCCACATGGTAAAGAACTTGGTGAAACTATACTGAGGTGAGATTTATGGTTCAGTTTTTTTTTCCTCCAAATCTTAAATACTTAAAGAAAAACAAAAAAGAACTAACTCACTGGGAAAAAAATACAATAAAATGAAATGCAAGTTCACTTCTGTAACTTTTCTGCCAATCACCACCCTTACATGTAGTCAGTATGTAAGCCATGCATTACAACAATTCAAAAAGCCTCTTTCTTTTCTTTTGCCAGGGATTTTTTAGAGGTCCTGAACCCCCTCTGAACAAGGATGTAGCTTCAAATCACATTCTTAATAAACACTTAGGGGATCAATTTTGCATACTTGTTTTTTGTTGTTGAACACTAAGACTTCCTAAAGCACTTCTGTTGCAGGTGGAGGTCAATCAGCTGTCTTTCTGGGATATGCTAGTCACTTACTGAAGTACTATATAATAAGAGAAGGATAGAAAGTCATAAAGAGAGAATGTTTATGAAGTAACACACTTAGTCATTGTTAAATATGTCTCCTAGAGACTGAAGTACTTGTCTTTGATTCCTAACAACAGGAGATTTGTTTTCCTTGTGGAGACAGAAGAATAGTGCTATTGTTATAAATGAATGGCTGAACCACGCTCTCAGCATGCAGCACTGGAGTTTTTCACACTAAGTTACACCCAAGAGCATCCCAAGTTGGCTCTGCAATTTTATTTATGGCCTGCCTGAATCCAGCCACTGGGAATTTGTAGTGCAACTCTAGATCTGAAGTTCCTGTATACTGGACAGTGCATTGTTGTTTTTCTTTTCCTTTCTCTCTTTTAAGTTAGAATGAAAGACAGGTAGAGGGGCAATCTGCTCAAAGTAAAATGTTTTTCCTCTTCTGTCTTTGCTATAGAGTTTCAAAACACAGAAATACTAACTCTAGAGAGCTGCTTGTGCTGAGGTAACCAGCAAGGAATGCTGGAAAGGTTTAATCACTTCTGAAAGGAAAAACTTGGCCAGCTCCCTCATGTCACTGGTAATTGCAGACAGTCACCTGTTAGCTCTACAATATTCTATACAACAGTCTGCTTACTGGAACAAATTCTTGAATGTGCTAATATTATCCATGTAGGTAGTTACTGAGAAATATATATGTTACTATCAAAATATTAATATCTGAAGGGAAAAAATAATGAAAAAGTACACTGTCTGTTGGGAATTCTTTCTGGTCATTGACCAAAGTGATTTCCACTTTTTATTTACTGAACAAAGTAAACACCCTCCTCTTTCCCCAGGCAGCAAGCTTTCCAGGCTTGCAGCAAGATGAAAAAGAAGCTAAATTATTTCTGGAGTGGTACTGTTCCTCCTTTATTCTCCTCTAATACCTATGACCACACTGATGTAAGGGTGGCAATGGCTAAGTGTAAAATCTGGCCCCATTTCTCCTGTTCAGAGATGATTTGTAGCTGGCCAGCACTGCATGGATGTATCACTGAGTCTGAATTAATGTGGAGGAAACAGCTGCTAAAAAAAAAAAAAAAAAAAAAAAAAAAAGGCCTCTGGTGGCAACTACTGAGATGAGACTGAAGAAAATAAATGACTAGAGTAACATACCAGTGCTGAGAGAATTAAACCATCTGCCAAATCTGGAAGCCAGGTCCTATAAAAGCTGTGGACAGCATCTAACTTTGACCATTCAGGAAAGCCACTTTCAACTCCGTCGGCTTCAATATCAGAGCTACACTATTACTCCTAAGAGTAGTGAACAGATGTTGACAGTTTTCTTCCCCAAGCCTGTTATTCAATCCTTTTATTACGCAGAGGCATTCCCTGACTTGCTGGATTTACAACCAGCCTGTCACCACCACCCTTTTAGTACCTTGGAGAGTCCCTGGGAGGCCTTGATTTCTCACTTGCTTCTCATGTTTCTCCTTGGGGTGAGCACCTCTATGTCTCACTCCTTGTTTCTTTTTGTCCTCTTCTTACTGATACTCTCTGTATCTGTGTTGAGGCAGATGTTGAACTTCTTGTCTCCTTGACTGCTTTTGTATATCTTGATTTTTAGTGCTCAAGGACAATCCCATCCCACCAGTTGGTACTAAACTTTTGCCTTGCAGGGAGGTGGGGCAGCTCCCATTCTTTCTTTATCTTATCTCTGGCAATATCTTATCTTACTGCTTGGTTCTTCCCAGTAGTTGGTAGAAAGATTAATGTACATAAACAGGTTGCTATAGCACCTATTTTTCCTTTACTCTCTTCTCAGAGCAGAGAGCAAATTTCCAGCCAGATTGAATGAAGTGTTCCTTTCCTAAGAAAAAAAAAAGAGAGAGATTAATGCCTTTCTCTCTCTGATTAGTCCCTGAAATAGCAAAACTGTCTGAATTAAATTATTAAAGACTACCTAAAGCAGAAGTCCCAGGAATTCTCAATTCAGTGATTCATACTTTTGCAGGGAGCCCAGCAACCTGAAGACACACTTTATCACTCCTGACAATACTTGTCAGAAGACCATATTCCTAAAATTTTCCATCTTCTCTAGTCTGTTGGCATAAATCATACTTAATATGTTGATATTAAAACTACAGAAGATAGAATGGAGAATCTTTCTCTCCATGTAATCAAATAAACCACAGAAACCAATTTTAACTTTCCTTCATATTACCTTAAGAATCTCAAATTCTTAATTAATAAGGATGAATGTAGCATTTAAGGGGAGTTTAATTATACCTTCTGTCTTTATCCTGCACAACAATATTATGCCACATTATGATTTCAACCATGTCAGCACCCAAAATGAATGCCTGTGAGCTGTGAAATTATAGGGCACATTTTTCATGTCACTGACTAAACAATATTGCAGATCTTCTTGAGAAATATAACAATAGGACATATCAGTCACAAGTTATGCTTTCACTGGAAGTCAGATCTTGACAATAACACACTTTGTCATCACTGCTCTCTTCTAGTTTCAGAAAAGGCAGGATTTTGCCTCTGGAAGAAGTAAAGAATATCTTGATTATAATAAGTTAGCTATCAAGTTTGGGGATGCTCCGTGAGGAGGCAAACTGATGGAAGGGGGTGGGATGAATTTCAGTTAGTACTTTAAAGACTTAATTATCGAGTCCCACTCAGCCAAGTTTGATCGTGTGTGCATGTCTGTGTGTAGTTTCATCTGTGTGTATAGTTTTCAGTAGTGCTTTGACAGAAATTCATTGGACTAAAAATACATAAGACTGTAACTTTAGTGACCAGGGCTATTTTACATGAAGGCAAAAGCTGCAAAACCAAGCACTAAAAAACAAGATCCAGGAAGGCTGGTAGTGCTTCTTGGCCAGGATCCTGTCATCAAGTGGAATTATGTAATTAAGCCATCTTGGTTCTTCTTGTGGAGTTTAGCATTTCTGTCTTTAAAGCAGGTGTTGTCTGGCATTCACATCCTGTTTTGAACAGGGAAACTGTAACTCTGACATAGCTTTTTACTCTGCTCTCAATATAAGAGGTGCTATTGTTTTGTTTCACCAATTTGCTATGTTTGGAATAAGGACAGAGCAACCATGTTCAGTTCAGTGGCACTGTGGTGGGGTAGGGTCACAGGCACAATATCTCTCAGAGCAGAAGTGTTCCCAAAGAATCAGAACTGTTGCATGTCTACAGCTGCTGCTCTACTGCAAGACATTCCTAGTTTGTAGATTTCAAGTCATAAAGAACCCCATCTTCTTTCAGACTTGCAGACAGTTATTCTCGGAGCAGAATTTAAGTTCAGTGAAGAAACTGTCAGAAGGTTTAAGCACTCATTTTTACTAAATGGAGCTCTGCAATGTTACTGTAACAGGAAAAAAAGTCTTGTAGAGTTCAATTGGAATTTTTCTATTAACTTAGTAATAAGGATGCCAATTTCTGTAAAATAGTTTCTGAGTAAGAGTGAAATTATGCACTTTGTTAAACAGCTGAAAGCCTGCAGATTCATTTTTGGTTCAAATGTGAATTGCTAGGGACTGACTTCTTCCTAATTTTATAACCATTATGCTCTAGGTAAATATGCTTACAGAGACATGCATTCCTGCTCTACGTATAGCTAGATAATTATTATCCATGTGATCCCTTGGGGCAGCTCCACTGGGTAGCGCTTAGCATAGCATTGCCTGGGAGATACTAACACATCTCAGCCAGATTTCATTGAATAGTCCAAACCCTGGAGAACTTTTACACATTTACCTGTTTTAATGGGCCTGTCAGAGTAATGTTTTTTGTTTTTCCCTTCAAATGAGAAATTTCCAATAGAATTCTACCTGCCTAAGGCCCAGCTTCTCTGGAGATTCAGCCCTGGGTCATTGGTAGTATTTTATACAGAAAAAAACTAAATGCAGCCACAGAGTTTATCTAATAATGCTTCAAGGCTAAGCCAAGCAACTTTTATCCTAGTAGGATACCGGGTTTGCAGCTTCAAAATGGAGCACTCAAAGTTTTCTTCTGGCCCTGGAAGCTTCTAAGTTATCAGCTAGTGTTTAAAACACGTTTTAGAAGAGAAGGAAAACAAGTGTCTTAGTTTTGTGTATCTCCATATAAATTGTGTTGTTAATTTGACTCATGGAAACTCTTACAGAACTTAGGCTTTTCAGCACAAGGTAAAAAAGAAGAAAAAGCCCATAATAGCTATAATCACTGCCTAACTGTATCCTGTTGAATGAGTCCTCCTTTGTGCAGTCAAGTGAGTTTTTTTCATTTCAGCTTCTGTCATTTCAGAAAAAGAAGGGAAAAAAAAAGGGAAAAAAAAGCAGATTCTTTTCATTTTAAAGGTCTTGAGGCTTTCACAATTTATTTTTTTTCCCTGTCAAATTGAAATATTAAATTTCATCCCACAATGATGCTATGGATGTGCATTGAAGGAGGCTGGCAAAATATTTGGATCTCTAATGTTAAGAGAAAAGTCTGTGAGAATAACTCCTGGGCATCCAATGTATTATTTAATAGCACAGAGTAATAGTAAACCTAATAGTTTATAAGAAAATTGGGAGAGGAGTAAATATCCTCAATTTACAGAGCACTATATATTGAGTGCAGTGAATTCAATAGATATCAAATAGACAATAAAGCTATATCTAACCAAATAGTGGAAGACTGTGGAAAAAGTATTTGCTGCATTGGTATCACACTGTGGTGGATCCAGCAGCTGTCAGTATGGCAAATTAGGGTTAAACAAACAACTGTAATTCTGCCTTTTCCAGTTTTTCAGTACTTGATCCCATAATATGTAATGAAAGCTCTTTTTATGGTTTAAATTAGTACTTATGAGGAGCTTTTTCCTCTGAGTTCTTCCCATTTTCCATCACTGGCTAGCAGATTTCTTAAATGACACACATTTGTCATGTTGCTTAATGTACATCTGAAAGGGGCCTGGTTATTATGATGATGAATGTGGAATAAAAATTGTGCTGTATAGAATAGATTTGCTGTAGGTAGTATATCAGAGCAAGCACTCAGATGCACACAGGTTACTCACCCTTACAAAAAAAAGATGCTTTCAACCACCAGAGGAATATTACTGAGAAGTTTCCACTTCCACCTTTTAGCAAAGAAAGGATCATTTTCCCAGTAAAGAATATCCTTTAGTTTTCTAAATTTCTGCTTTGTTCATATGCCATACATTATATATCAAAATAGATATAGAAAGGCCTGTGGTGGGTTGAAAATTCCACCCCAACATTAACTTTGCCAGACCAGCTCAGATGGAAGCAAATGGAAGCTGTATTTACAAGCAAAACTACAATCTACAGTGAAATGCAATGAATAGATACAAAATATACAATATTCACAATATTTACAAGTATTTACAATTAATAAACAGCACAAGGATCCCCCAGGCCAAAAACCAGGGAAGCTAATAGCTTCTCCCTCCCTGCTCCCCCTTACCCTCCTGGACAAAAGGGAGAAGAGAAAGGAGCAGAGAGACGTTATACTTAGCCAAAACAATGCAGCCAAGGTCACGGTATCACAGGATCACCAAGGTTGGAAGAAACCGCAAAGATCATCGAGGCCAACCTATCACCACAGACCTCATGACTAGACCATGGCACCAAGTGCCACATCCAATCCCCTCTTGAACACCTCCAGGGATGGTGACTCCACCACCTCCCTGGGCAGCCCGTTCCAATGATGAACGACCCTCTCAGTGAAGAACTTTCTCCTCACCTCGAGCCTAAACTTCCCCTGGTGCAGCTTGAGACTGTGTCCTCTTGTTCTGGTGCTGGTTGCTAGAGAGAAGAGACCAACCCTTTCCTGGCTAACCTCCTTACAGGTAGTTGTAGAGAGCAATGAGGTCTCCCCTGAGCCTCCTCTTCTCCAGGCTAAACAACCCCAGCTCCCTCAGCCTCTCCTCATAGGGTTTGTGCTCAAGGCCTCTCCCCAGCCTTGTTGCCCTTCTCTGGACACCTTCAAGTCGAGCAGAAGCCAGCAGTCATTAAAGGTACTGAGTTAGGCAAACAAAAGAAGCTGGCCTAAAATAAAGGAATAGATGTGACATGATACCACACATTGTTTCAACATTTAGGACAGAAAACAGCTGCGTGTTTTTCGTATAGCTCAGTGTACTCAGTCAAACAAACCTCAGATAGGAGATTGCCTGTTATTACAAAAAGAATAAAAGAGAATTAATTAAGTTTCTTCAGTAAGAACAGAACACATGAAGTGCATGGTGTACTCAAAGTCAGCTGGAAAAGAAAACAAAAAACTTAATTTGTGTTATTACTATCCTGAAATAAATGTGCCTTCTTTTTTTTTTCTCCAGACTGGATTGTAGGGTGAATTTTTCTTCAATATCACCTACTTACATTATACTCACACACTACACTGAATTTCTCACCTACCCTTTCCTTCTTTGTTATTCAATCCTACAAGGTTGAAAAGTACTTTTACATAGTAGGTATTAATTCCTCTGGTCTCCATAACTATACAAAAGAATTAAGAGGGTCTATTTTCCTACTATGAATGCAGTTATTTTTAAACAAAGCTGAACTAAAGAACTGAAAGGAAAAACATCTTAATTGCTGTGATAATAATACCAAAGTGACATATTTCATGGAATTAGTTGAGTTCTATTTCTATGGAGACAAAGTTATTAATTTGTTGGCTTTTCACTGATGTATAAAATGCTATAAGAATTTCCAGTTCCTCCAGATAAAGTCAGACCATTAATCAAAATTAGACAGCCTTGCACATATTTTTCACATAGTCATTAACATGAAATTAACATTATCATGTACATTGTAATATGCTACTGAAAACAGTTACTGATTCTGAGCAGTGGTAAAGATGTGTTTTTCACTTGGACAGCAATTTGGTACAAGTTGTTACAGATGTGTCTCTAATGACTGCACAGAGGGTTCACTCATCCCTGCATCAGTAATCCTCCTTGGGCAAGGGCCACGAGGATGATCAGAGGGCTGGAGCACCTCTCCTATGAGGACAGACTGAAGGAGTTGGGGCTGTTCAGTCTGGAGAAGAGAAGGCTCCCAGGTGACCTCATTGTGGCCTTCTAGTGTCAGTGTGAAAAGGGCCTACAAGAAGGCCGGGGAGGGACTTCTCAGGATCTCAGGTAGTGATAGGACTAGGGGGAATGGAATGAAGCTGGAGGTGGGGAGATTCAGACTGGAGGAGGTTCTTCACCATGAGAGTGGAGAAGCCCTGGAATGGGTTGTCCAAGGAGGTGGTTGGGGCCTCATCCCTGGAGGTATTTAAGACCAGGCTGGATGAGGCTCTGGCCAGCCTGATCTAGTGTGGGGTGTCCCTGCCCCCATGGCAGGGGGTTGGAACTAGATGATCCTTGTGGTCCCTTCCAACCCTGACTGGTACTATGATACTATTTGCATGTGCTGCTGTGTGCATACAATATTTTTCATGAAGAAACACTAGGAATTTAGAGGAAGTAAAGGAAAATGTAGGCTACTTTTAAAAGTCACATGCTTATTCCCTACTCTCCAGACTTCATAAGAGCAGCTTAGTAGTTTAGATAGGAAGCAAAGAATTAACCAGCCCATCAACTGGCACCCAACTGTGACCAAAATCATTCCGATCTGAGTCTGTTTCATTGTAAAATATTTTGAATGGGTTTGTTAACTCCACATATCTCCACCCTAGAAGTAGCATTTAGAAGTTCACATGGAGGGCTTGAGAGCCTTTCATCCTCCATCTCCTCCTCCCAGTGCCATGTACCAGCAGAAACTTCAATTTCCAGCACACCGCTGCTGTTACTGCCAAGCTCCCTGGTTCAAAAACCTGGTGGTGGGCTGAGGCAGTTTGTTGGTTTGAAGCTTGCATCAATGTCATGGTGTGTAGAAGAGATGGGTTAGAGAAACCATCCAGCCTTGCTGATAAATCTCTACTCACAAGGACCCATTACCGAGGTACAGAAACACCAAGGTAATGGGAAATGAGTGCTTGTATGCCCAGGTCTGTGTAACAAGGCAGGGCTGGTGGGAGCCTGACAGCTGAGTGATGGCATGAGGGGCTCAGAGATGATGCTGCAGATTGCTGTGAGTGTGCACAGCTCTTGCTGCTCAACAAATCCTAAGAGATGTCAGTTCTTAATTCAGTTGTTATTGTGAACTGGTAATGGGAAATATACTTCTGGGGATCAGCTCCACATTCAGCAAAGACCACAAATAATGGCTCATTGCTCTAAGGAGAGGAGGGAAAACAGAACAGAACAAAACAAAACAAAACACACAAAAAACCAAGATCCAAACCAATTTTTTTTGCCAAGATTGGGTTCAGCTCAAGTCCCAGGATCAGTGTTTAACTTCAGTGAAGTCTAGATTCCAACAAGGATCTTTGCCACTCAGGATTGTCTGTCAAATACAGGAAAACACTCTTATAACATTAGCAACCAATATCTCACCAAATTAACTTTGTGAAGAAGGAACCCTACACCAGCTGTGTATTTTACACAATCACATATACATGCAGTTTAAACAGAGCGGGGGGGACAGTGTTGTGATGAGGAAAGCAGGAGGAATGAGCAGGAATGGGTCTGTTTTTCCTGCCAAGACCCTTACTGCAGCCTGCCAAGAAATCAGGAGGTTTCGTAAGTCAGCAGAACATTATTGCTCTCCTATCATCTCCTGTGTTATGGCACTTGCCTTGGAAATAGCTGAATCTTACAAATAAGTTCTGTGCTAGATCAGCCAACTCAGGAATGCCCCAGCTCTGTCAGCACAGGAAACTACTTCGATTACTTTTCTGGCAGCATCAGCTCCTTCACAGATTTTCTTTCCGAATTGCTACTTATTGCACAGTCAATTTATTCTGTGTTAAATTTTGTCCTTATGCTACTCCCTTTTTTTCTTTGTCTTTTGTTGCTAAGCTAAGAAAAAGGTAGTGAAGATATTTATGCTGGTTCATCACACTAATCATTCTTCTATGGAAATTTTTTGGCTGAAATGCCTGATGCAACCAGAGAAGTCTTGAAGCATTTATTTTCTTGAAGAAAAGTCTCATGGAATTAGTACAAAGTCTCAAGTAACATTGAAATATTTGGCCTTTATCATGACATTTTTGTTTCACAGGGTTACTTATGAATAAGAAAACTGCCACATAATCAATGTGTATATCTTTTCTGAGTCACTGGGTCTGTCCTTTACTGTAATTACATGTTATTCATGGCTAATACTTGACATCCCTTTTAAAGGGATGAGTATTTCCCACTTTGTCCAGACAGAGACTCATTCTCTTGCTGTTCATTGCTTGGAACCTTTCACTGTATCTTTTTTGGCTTTGACTTGACAGACTGAGCAGACATTTTCTTCGTGGGATCTCTTTTATAGCTTTAACTACTGTTGTTGGGTGATTTCAAGGTTGAACTTTGTGAGTCTGGAATTTACTCTATAAAAGAATGCCTCCCTTGTTAATATTTTTTTCCTTTTTGTGGCTATAATTCAGATTTCTGTGATAAAACACATTTCACTGGGCTACTAAGTTCTCAGGGTCTCATTAAATATCATAGTATCAGTCAGGGTTGGAAGGGACCACAAGGATCATCTAGTTCCAACCCCTGCCATGGGCAGGGACACCCTACAATAGATCAGGCTGGACAGAGCCTCATCCAGCCTGGTCTTAAACACTTCCAGGGACGGGGCCTCAACCATCTCCCTGGATAACCCATTCCAGGGCTTCACCACTCTTATGGTGAAGAACTTCCTCCTCACATCTAGCCTGAATCTCCCCACTTCCAGCTTCATTCCATTCTCCCTAGTCCTATCACTACCTGATGTCCTGAGAAGTCCCTCCTCAGCCTTCCTGTAGGCCAACTTCAGATACTGGAAGGCCACAATGAGGTGACCTCTGAGCTTTCTCTTCTCCAGACTGAACAGCCCCAACTCCTTCAGTCCATCCATTCAGGAATATTTACATCTTTGTCAACTACATTAACAACTCAGAAGATTCCTTTGATTGGACTTGCACTGTTTTGGCCAGTACATGCTTCCTCACTTCTGTTGCAGTTCACCTACCTCACCTGGCCACACCTTTCCCTAGTAAAATTTGCAGTCTTAAAAAAAAAGAACAACACTGACAAAAGCATCATTTTCACCTTGAGGAGGATAATTTAATCTTCTGCTGGCAATAATTTTTTTCTTTACTGGTGAGCATGACAGAAATACCTCATATTTTTTCCCTCTTTCAAATTCCTGTGCAGGTTCCCCACATAAATCAAGAGAGTATTTCAGCTTTAATTCAAATTTAATTCATAATTTCAGCAGTCCTTCTTAGCATTTTTTCCAGCACCGAAGAGGTAAAAATTATTACATGTATTAAGGGATAATATAGAGGAAAGTTATGCTATTAATAATTCTGAACACCTTGGGGCTAGGCAGAAGATGTAGTCCCAGAGATGCCACACATGTTCGGGTTTAGACACTCTTTCCATTTCTGTCACTTCACTTCCCAGAGAATATCTGTAATTAATGGGAAAAGTCGTGCATGTTTGGTATCAAAGGAAGGCATTCTACTGTAGCTGTGAGAACCAATTCATCAAATGCCTCTTGGTATTTCTTGCTCATTTGGCAATAGGGAGAAAGGCCTGTGGTGGTTCTATATTTAATTTTTAAAATAGTTTAAGTGTGATAAGGAATCATTCCCCATCTCTGGGACAACCTGATCCCATTGTCTTCTAGATTTATACTGAATGCAATTCTTTGGAAAGTTTTGATGAGAGAAAAGCAAGAAAAGAGGCAAGTGAGTGTGAAAGATGATGATGAAGTAGTGCACAGGGGACAGCTGCTGCACTCACAGCTGCTCTGGAAAGCATCAGTACTGTGAAGGCCTTAGATTGGCACAGGACATAAACTGTGCTAAAATGATTATTCAGCATATTCACCAATTTGTTACACTTTCCTTTTAAAAATTAATTTGCAGAAACATTAATTCCCTTCCTTATGTTATGAGTCCCCAAGTTCATAGATGTTAATAGGGGCTGGGAGTGGATCTTGTAAATGTGTTTGTATCATTCATGCTCAGGTTGCAAACGTGCACTGGAGCCAAGCCTCACAGCTCCTCTGTCCTGCCTTTTTTGGGAGTTCTTCCAAGCAATGGTGTTTTCTTTCTGACTTTAGTATTAGCCAGGGAACAACTGAAGTTTTATGGCAGCTGGCAGAAGTAAACCCTTGCTGGTACCAGCCAGTTCCTGGCAGTAGGATCCACAGTCCAAGGGGAGTTGTATTGATCCAGATAGACTAATGCTTCACAGTAGTGAGCCACTTCTCACTTCTTTTCTGCCCATCCCTTAAAAAAATAACTTCCACTGAGTCTGTAGAAATGTGCTATTTGCTGGCTTTGTTCGATAGTGACATTTTAGTAGTGAATCTGCTGGGCTTTTATTAAAAATTTCCTGGGTTTTTTTTGAGAGCCATCAGGACCCCTGCTTGAAAGAGAAAGCAGCAAATGGATTTGCAGCGGGAAAAGCTGCTTTTGCTGGAAGCACAGTTACAACGAACTGGCATGTACAGAAACTTGATGGAGTTTTACTGCCAGAACCTTCTCTTGGTGGTTTATAAAAGAACCTCCAGCTCATCTCAGGTTGATTAGCTTTTGAGGCACAATTGCTACAATGAACAAACTTTCACTGATTTGCATGTGTTGACAATTATTCTAACAGTAACAACCTGATTATACTAGTGTGTTAGTCCCAGATATGGTGTATTATTCCCTGGCTTCAGGAATAATTCAGACAGTTATAGCCTCTGGGTTCATTTAACCATAGGCCTAATCACTTCTGATTAAAAAATACATAAATGAGTTTGTGGATGTTATTTTGTTATACCTCAGCATCTAGGATTTTCTTCTCCCCAGAGGAAAAGAAAATGAAAATAGCACTTTGTGCAGAGGAAAGTCTGAAAGACTGTACTGACAGAAAGTATTTTCCTTTCCAGAATTCATTATTTAACAGCCTCATTAGCATCATTTTACTCTTTTCATTTGCTTACTTGCTGTGGGGTTTGGGTCAGTTTTGCTGTGGGTTTGTTGTTGTTGGGTGTTTTTGTCTTATTCTAGTTGCAATGACTTTCCTGTTACTTTCTGTTTACCATGGGTATTTGCTCCTATTTTTGTCCACACAAGCAATTAGTCAACCATCTTCTCATCTGATATTTCTCAGTGGTGGGGGACTAGAAACAGAAGTTCATTTAATCTTTGTAGACAGACAATTGTCATGAAAGCCAACCTCCTAAATCACCGATACAGCAGGTAGAATAAAGCTGAAATGTTGACTCTTTTTGTTCAGGTGATGGGGTGCATCATTTTAGAAATGGCTTGCAGATGAAAACAGAAGCACATGCTGCCTGAATCTGGCTGCAGCCCTGCAAGCTGATTCCTCAGGGCATAGGGGCCACTTCCAGTGATAAAATCTACACCATTAGACACTCAGCCTGAAAATGCTTGGACACTAGTGTCTGAGAAAAAGAGTCCAGTGTCTTCTGAGTCTGATGCAGAGTAGCACCAACATTTGATTTTGTAGCATCCACTCTGATTTGTACTGTCCTCCCTCTGATGCAGGGAGCAGCCAGGGCTAACATTGGGTATATATTGATTGGCCATTAGCATTAAAGATGAATGCCTGAAGCTCTCATTTGACCTTTTTTGTGCTGTCCTGTATGCTCCAATTTGCCTGCATTGACAATACTTCATTTTTACTTCCATGAGACAAAGAAAAAAACAATTCTATGAGAGGCACACTACTTAATTCTCTCTGCTGGGTCTGTGTTTGAGTGAAGCCAAGAGAAAATTCCACAAATACAGATAGATACTGCAGCCTAGAATCATCTCCCACCCATATAAAACAATATTTATCTTGCAGCTCAGTTAACTGCAAAGGACATTGCAGTTTTGGTTTTTAATCAAAATAATTCCTGCCAAGATTTGTTGCCTGTAGAAAATACACTTATGGGGAGGAGGGTTTAATTTTTATTATTTCAGGATTTTTTTTAAAATATATATTAATATAATTTTATGTTGGAAATTTACTTTTCTAAAGTGGAAATGGAATGTTACAGTCTCATGCCATATTTGTACAGACCAAGTAGTAGTTATTATCTTTTCTAGCTTTCTGAATATGCACCCCCAAAAAAAGAGTACATTTTCAGCTGTAAAAAAATTAACCCCCCACCCTTAATATCTGAAGCATTTCTGAGGAATCTCGATTACACTTTCAGCAGACTTTCCTGGGACTCACCGACATAAGACAGGTACCAGTGGAAAGGCTGTAACAGGCAAGTTGTCCTCCAAAGCAGTAGGCAGAGTTCTTTTCCCATAAATGCCTATATGTTTTTCATAAACTGAAAGGGTGACTGAAAAAAGAGAAGGCTCAAATAGAAGCTTGTTCTACAGAATATGAAGAGTTTTAGTAAAAAATGCTGAGCTGCTTCGGTAGTACTGTCCTGGTTTTGCTGGGTCAGAATCCCAGGGCAGACGCAGGCTGTTAGAGTCATCCAGGACAGCTGACCTGAGTTAGCTATAGGTGTGTCCCAGACCATGAATATCACACCCAGAAGGAAAGTGGCAGGTTACTGGGGATAGTAGGCTTCCTGCTTGGCCTGCTCCTGCCTCTGCCCCTTTTCCATCTTGAGGACCATTTTCCTAGGGAGTTGTGGCCACTGTATATTTGTGAGTATAACTTTGCATACTTTATATTGGCTTTTATATTATTTTGGCTGTATCATAAAACTTGCTTTTATTTAAACTCATGGGTCTCCTCTCCTTTCTCTGATCCCTTTTCTTTGCTGGAGAGAGGTCACCAGGTGATAGAGTAACTGCTGTAGGTTAGACCCAGATATGGGCTGAATGTAGACAGGTATACTCAGCCCTGGGGTCCCACAGCATCCCAGCTGTTGCACTCTGCAAGCTACACATTTCTTTATACCAAGACAAAATGAGTTTTATTTCACTGGATCAGTGGAAAACTGATATTAACAACACATTTTACTGAAACTTAAATGTATATGAAGCTTAAACCTTAAAAAGCATCATATGCCAGTTTTTTGCAGCACTGCTGACTTTAGTAGTGTATATGTCCTGCCCGCTGTGCACCCTAACAGATGTGCATGCACTTGGGAGAGGGTTATGTTATTTCATGCACCAGATAGGCATCATACTTCTCTGGTTTCAATGCAGATTCAGATAGAGTTAGACTAAATTATGTGTGTGTTTGTACACAAACTCTAGAAACTAGAGAGACACTTGAGGATCACTCAGGAAGAAACTGCTGTAGGAGTTACTACATAGATTTCCATGCCTAACCTGCAGAGCTAAGCTACATGCTGGTGTGTAGCTAATGAATTCACCCTGGATTATGTCCAGTTTATCAAAGAGAAACATGAATTTTCAGTGACCAAAAATGCACAGAGTGGCTTGTGGCAGAACAGTGATGGGGATTTTAATTTGTTTTTTAAATTGCACTCCAAGTTGACATTTCCAGCCTGTGCAAACACAGAGTCTGCAAGCCCATAAATCTGTTCCGTGAAGCTGAAAAGTGGTGGTTGAATAAATCCTCTATCTTCAGTAAGTTTAAGAATACATCTCACCTGAAACCTTTTACAGTGATATTGCTAGAAAATGTGATTTATTTCAGGGTTTAGATTTTGTTAATGATATGTTTATTCATTTTTTCATGTTTATTATTATCACATTATCATATATATTGTTTATTATCATATTGTTCATGTTTAGTATGGTAGGCTGAACATGAGCCTGCAGTGTGCCCAGGCAGCCAAGAGGGCCAATGTCATCCTGGCCTGCATCAGGAACAGTATGGCCAGCAGGAGCAGGGAGGTCATTCTCCCCCTGTATGCTGCACTGGTTAGGCCACACCTTGAGTACTGTGTCCAGTTCTGGGCCCCTCAGTTTAGGAAGGATGTTGACTTGATCTAGTTGTTTGGGTGGGTTGGATTGGTCGATAGGTTGGACGTGATGATCTTGAAGGTCTCTTCCAATCTGGTTTATTGTATTGTATTGACTTGCTGGAACATGTCCAGAGAAGGGCAACAAAGTTGGGGAGGGGTTTGGAACACAAGCCCTATGAGGAGAGGCTGAGGGGGCTGGGGTTGCTTGGCCTGGAGAGGAGGAGACTCAGGGGTGACCTTATTGCTCTCTACAACTACCTGAAGGGAGATTGTGGACAGGCAGAGGTTGGTCTCTTCTCCCAGGCAGCCAGCACCAGAACAAGAGGACACAATCTCAGGCTGCTCCAGGGGAGGTTTAGGATGGATGTTAGGCTAGATGTTAGGAAGAAGTTCTATACAGAGAGAGTGATTGCCCATTGGAATGGGCTGCCCGTGGAGGTGGCGGAGTCACCCTCATTGGAGGTGTTCAGGAGGACACTTGATGGGGTGCTTGGTGCCATAGTTTAGTCAATTAGGTGGGTTGGATTGGTTGATAGGTTGGATGTGATGATCTTGAAGGTCTCTTCCAACCTGGTTTATTCTATTCCATTCTGGTTAATAGTAGCATATTTCTGTTAAATTTCCTTGGTGCTCTTTATTTTTCATTATTATTTCAGATGAACTGACCAAAGTAACTTTAGCGTGTCCAAATGTCTGCAGGAGGGCACTGAAAGAGTTATTTTATACCCTACCACCTATTTAGCTTATAGCTCCAGTTTTAGTAGCAGCATTTCAATTCAACTTCAAACCATGCATTTTGTATGATTGTGTATTTAATGGGAGAAGTTGCTTAACTATGCTCAGTTTGCCAGCTGTGGTGTATGAGTCAAACACGGGGAGTGGGAAGAACAAAGAACTGACACTTCAGCTTGCTTTTTGTTTCTGACTTTTGAATAGCCTCTTTTGAAGATTTGCTGGGGGCTTCTTAACTCTGCGTTTGCGTTACCAGAACATGTTTACAAGGAACGAGCGTACATCAAGGTTTTGGCCAAACACCATCACAGTTAAGATTTGAAACAGGTTTTTAAACATTCAGTGAGCATTTGGTGGAATCATGAAGTTGGAGGTACAGTTTCTGAAGTCCTGGGGGTCAGTAATCAACAAGATGTAGAAAAGCTCTTTAATTAATTAGCAGTACCATTTCCTGTATGATTTCCCTTACAATCTGCAGCTTTTGTGATGCATAACTGCTTATATTTTGGTTTAGTAGCATTCTGTTTTCTCTGTGACATGAAATCCTCTGATTGCTTTTTAGTCCTTCCTGCAATGGAAATGTTTTTTAGGTTGTGACCACAGCATGATGGATAGACATCTAAGCTAGCTTTAAACGAGCTGGTACTGGTCACAGGTTGTTATTGACAACACTGAGCTTAATGCAGGACTATTTTCCTTTAGCTTCGTAACACAGGGGTGAAAAGAAAAATGCTACAGCTAAAGAACTTGTTCAGCTGGTTGACTTGGTAGGGCTACATGTGTTGTTGTATCTTATGGATGTCCTAAATACTGGATTACAAACCTATTATCAGTATTCATCAGGGATCTTCATTAGTTCTCTTATGAATATTTAATGTTCCCCATTCTCAAAACTGCCTAAGATCTTCCACACAGCTGCATACTGCTGAAGCTGATGTGATGAAGTAAATGAGAATCTTACTAGCAGTCTTTGGTTGCCAGAATTTTTGGTTAATATGGTGAATGCCATTATCCTTGATAATGCCTAATCCCTTACTGATGTTAGGATGTGCTTTGTCACACTGAGCACAAGGACCATTGGTCATGTGTTTGTGACCTGTGCAACACAGTGTTTAGGGGCTGCAGCAGAAGCTTTTGGGTATCAAATGGGAAGCAAACCTGTATACGCACTTGTACCTTGAGGTTAATCCATTCCATTCATCAACATGGAGAAAGAACTGAAAAGCCACAAGTGCCCCAAAGACATTCTTCCAGTGGCTTCACTGACACAAACATTTTAAAATTAAAAAAGAAGAGCAACCACACACAAGCCTGGAAGTTGCATAAAAAATACCTTTCCAAAATTAGAGTTACTGTAGTTTGAGAATGTTAGATGTAACATACATTAGAGGATTGCTATCACTGTTTTCATCCAGCATGGGCTAGCAATTACAGACACAAGGCTGTGCAAGGCTATGAATATGCATACATGAAATACAAGTTGCTCTCCCAAAGCTTGCAACCTAAACCAGTACAGGAACAGGAATACTTTTGTTGTCATAGAGTCACAGAGCAGAAAAATGGTAGTGTGTTGTCATTAATGAGTCTGGAATAGATTTCAGCTGGAATATTGCTGTATGGCAATGAGGTTTCCTTCCTACTCTTTCTGGTGCCATATGCTGCTATAATTAGTGCAGGCAAAAGGTACTGATAGCACAGTGGAAAAGATGGAGTGTGATGGGAAGCAGGTTAGTCTGTAAAGCTCTATGTTATACATACATAAAGCATTTGAAGCACAATGCAGTTTTAATCCATTTTTTGGAAGTTACACTTATCATTTTGCGAGGTGTTTTTGTCTTTCTCTTTGAACCACCATTGTTTACTCAGGCATGGACTTGATGATCTCTGAGGTCTTATCCAGCCTTCTTGATTCTCTGATTCTATGATACACTACAGCAGGTTGCTCACAGCCACATCCAGCCTGGCCTTCAACACCTCCAGGGATGAGGCTTCCACCACCTCCCTGGGCAACCTGTGACAGTCTTTCACCACCCTCACGGGGAACAACTTCTTCCTGACATCCAATCTGAATCTCCCCACTTCTAGTTTTGCTCCATCCCCCCAGTCCTATCACTCCCTGACACCCTCAGAAGTCCCTCCCCAGCTTTCTTGGAGCCCCCTTCAGATCCTGGAAGGCCACAAGAAGGTCTCCTGGGAGCCTTCTCCCAGGACACTATCTGGAAGTGTTTAGGAAGAGTCTGGATGTGGCACTCAGTGCCATGGTTTAGTTGATTGGATGGTGTCGGGTGACAGGTTGGACTTGATGATCTCTGAGGTCTTTTCCAGCCTTCTCGATTCTCTGATTCTATGTATATTTATGCTGTAATTGCTTCACAGCTTTCCCAGATACCTATGACTCATTTTGCAGAAGTGGTGGCTCTTGATTTTTTTGGGTGGACTTGATATAAGAAGACGTTTGTAGTGGCTTGATTGAAAGTCTACATAAAGTCTACATTTAGAGGGTTTTCATGCAGAGGGATGCTCATGCTGAACTCCTAAGCACAAACAATACAAAGTTACCTTCCTGATCATTTTACTTGAATAGATCATTAAGAGCTTAGAAATAATTGGGGGACTGCAGTTATATGTTAGAGCCTCAGAAGGAGGAAGACAGATATGGTAACTCCAATGTGTTGAAGTATTATAGATGAGCTGGTATGAATTCAGAAATGTGGATAATGTTTGTGTTTTGAATGAAACACATTAATACTTCTTTAGGTGAAATATTTGGCCCATTCCACTGATACTTTTTTTCATTTAAGTCAGTGGGACTAGGATGTCTAAAAGCAGTAAATATGTGGAAATCAAATGTATGAATAAGCTTTGGAAGATTTCTGATACTGACTCATGTCAGTCAGATTGAAACAGTCTCCAGGTGCACAAGGCTTGAAAACTGCCACCCTGACAAGCCTACCTAAACTGCTCACCTTAGCTCCTGTCAACGCTGCACATCAAACTGGCGCAGACGTGTCATGCAGCACAGGCTTGGCACTGCTTCCTTTTGCCTGCCTTCTCTTTCTGTTAAAGCATAAGAGCCAGGGCCCCTTGGCTCCATGTGGGAAAAGTCTGGCAACTACCAACCTGTGAAAGTCCTTGCCAAGAGTGCTGTCTGACTCTGTGCCTAGATGCCTGGCTGCTCTCCTGTGACACCCTGGGCTATTGCACTGTTGGCTGTGAAGTTTTTTTTATTTAGTGTGTGTGGCTAGTACAAGGCTCTGACTCTGATAAGATTTCTATCTCCATGTTATTACCACTCTTCTGTGCTACTCAAGCTTCCAGCTACCAGCACCATACACATTTGCTGGCAGTCCCTGGAGGTACTGTCCAAGTTATTTCCTAGTGTTAGAAAGAGATGCCCTTTATAAATTTTAAAGCATTTCCGTGTATTTCCCACTTTATTTTTGCACCAAATAGACCAAGTGCATATTTTAGTTTGTGTTCTCTTGTTCTGCAGCTATAGCCTCTCTGCCTATGTATGTATTTAAGATGTATATTTCAACTTTGCAGGAGACAATTTCCCATCTGAGGGCATTGTTTTCCCTTCTTCCTTTGCAACAACTAGCTTATCAATAGTGCAAGGAGCTCACAATCAGGATAGGTCACGCCTACTTGCCCCTGTTTTGCTGCCAAATAAACCTTTGGGCACCATAAGCTGTTGGCTTGGTTTAAAATCTAAAAACACAGTGAGATAAATGCCCCAAAGCAGCACTACTCACTACTACCATCTCACTACTGCAATGTGGAATAAATCCAAAATAAGCAGTATGTGGTGCACCAGAGAAGGCAGGTCTGTGTCTATCCATACAGGTGTGTCAACCTTCTCAAAACCGAGCTGGTGCATTCAGGCATGCAGGTTCATGCTGAACCACCTGAAAAAAGGGTCTGTTTCCAAAAACTGCTGTGCAATCAGTACATCCCTCTGAAGTCAAAAGCAGAGAGTTATACTTTTGTATTCTATGCTTCTGTGGTTTTTTATAGTACTTTTCTTAATGAGTCTATTCTAAAGTGTTTGCTAGCAGAGCCCGCAAAAAAATTATGAACAATCATTTTAACTGTACTGCAATATACTCTTACAATAAGTTAAAAATGTGGTGGGAAAGACAAAGCACTACTTTTACGATATCCTATGCCAAATCACAGGTTCTACAATTCAGGGGTTTTTTTATTTGCACAGCCAACAGTGCTTTGTAGAGCAATCAGGGAAGATAATACAATCTATTTTAAATTCTCATTACTTTACAATGTTGAATCGTCTTAAATTGTTTCAGGGTTAATTGAGAATTTGCCATTTCACAATAGACAGGGAATTGTTTACGCTGCCCTTGTTTCATATTTTCATGCATACCTTTGTTGCAAAGCTATAAAAACAACAATAAAAAAAGAAACAAAGAAGGGAAATAAAATAATGATCTGCATTGTTACTATTATAGTAACTCATTTTTATGGGAGATAAAGCTCAGGTATTGATTAATGTTTAAATGGTTATTAAATGGAAGAAGATGTTGGGTTGATGGAATATCTCACTATGCACAAGCATTTGTCTTTGATTCTTTTCCACATATTCCCCAAAGGATAATTTCTGATCCAGGAGAAGCCAGTGATGAAACTCAGTGACTTTTGTGGGACTATGACTAAGCCAAATCTTTTCAACACTTGTCTCGCTTTCTCACAAATTCCAAGAGGCTCTAGTTCCAAGTTGCTCCTTTATTTTAACATGATAATAGCTCATAAAAATGAGGACATTTTTGTGGCTGTATACATTGAAGTTTTGATCCTGAAACGGGCTGCCTGAGCACCAGTATGTTCCTAGTTTCCATGGAAAACTCATTCTGGTTCAGCAGCCCCAAGGAGGCTGTGTTTTTCAAGCCTGAAGCAGTCTTGGTAAAGAACAACAGTTGTGTGGACAGCATTGTCTGTTAGCACCTCTGAAACCAGCCATGCTCATCTGCTGCAGGATAATAGCACTTCCTCTCCAGGTACACCAGAGAAACATTGAGGCAACTGGTGATTATTATGTGGTGTGTTTTTTGGTGAGAGGTATTTCTCTGATGAATTAAGAGAACACCTTTTGCTAAAAGCAATTTTGCTTTTCAATGACAAAAATCAGTATTTTTTTTCTTGGGCTATCATTCCTTTGAAATAAGAGCACTCTATGGATCTCTGAAGTATAATGTCAATCTATACTACAGTTTCTTTAAATGGACCTCTGGGCCACATGGTATATTCATAAAGATTCTGGAGCCCTGTGTTTCCTAAGGCATAAATTCAAATCATGCTCTGCCTCCAGCTAATCCAGTTATAATGGTCACCTGATCTGTGGGCTGGCAAAAGATGTGTTTCTGGCCTGTAGTTTTCTGGCCTGTAGTTCTCTGGCCTGAGTCCCTGTGTGTGCACTACCTCACATATGCATGTGGAAACCAATATTTCCTTTTTTAACAACTGAGTTTTCTTCCAGCTGAACAGATTGATGGCTGTGGCCAAAATGTAATATTCAAAGGCTGTTATAAGTTCTAATTCTTTTCTAACCTTTTCTAACTTATATGAGACCAAGGGAAAAAAGCCTTTGGTTAATGACACATTCCCATATCGTTATTCCAAAAGCTGGAGGAGAAGCTCCTGGGATGAGGGACAAGAAATCCATTCTTCAGCCTTTCACAGTGCCATCTGATGGCAGAATTTGAGCTTGGGCCACTTGGGACACTAAGTCTTTTGGTTTGTGTTCATCCAATGATCAGACCTACTGCTCAAGCACAGCAAAATTTGCTGCACGAATTATGAATGATGCTTATGGCCATCTCCAGCCTCTGACAGCTTGAAGCTGAAGCCCTGCTTCAGCTTTTCAAAGATCCCAGCAGAAATCCAAAGTTCTCAAACTCTGCCTCATCGAAATAACTGGAGAGTGAAAAAGCACAAGTTACATGGGACCAAGAGGTCTGAAAGGAGGACTGGGGTCAGAGGCAGCTGGAGAGGACAGCTGTGTGTTGTCCCCTCATTGTTAGCAATGATAATGGACTACTCTTAACAGTCTGCTAGAAGGATTGAGCAACTAATCACAATTCATTTCTCCACTTTCCAGAGGGCACAAGAGACCAAAGTAAGCCTCCCAAAATACACATTCAACGAGACTGTTTCTTTGCTGAGATGCAATTTATTCTTTTCTCTTCTAGCAGCTGCTGTTTGATTTCATTTTACTTACTTTTTCACCCTACTGCCAACTTGTTGTTTTGGATTATTCCCTCAGGAAACAGTTGCACTGATAAATTATTGTTGGCAGAGTTATCTCATAGGACACTCTTCAGGTGAATGCCACTGTGAGATACTGACTGGTCATTAAACAATAACAGGTTTCACATTAATCACTTATAATTTAAAATGTCTATAGCAGATTGTATGGCTGTTTATGACCTATAACAATTAACTATTACAGGTTATTATACTAAGTATTGATTATATGATTGGGGCTTTGGTTTAAAATATTAACACTTTTCACTGGAGAGAGAATTGGTGCCTGTAAATTCAGCTCTGCTGTTATATTGCTTAATATATTTAACTGAGTATAGATATAGGCCCTAATTCATGAACATGCTTATTTCTATTGCTTCAGCCAAGTAGAGAAGTTCTTAGGGCATAAACTCCACAATCTGTCTAAATATTTCTAGTATCAGGGTCTAAATATTTGTGCCAATTAACTCAAAGAAAGCACAACAGTGACTTCTGCATTGAGGGATCTTGACAGCATTTTCAAATCCTGATTTAGACAATATGTGTGTGGTTGAATTGTTCCAAGATTCTGAGCATCCATTTGAAATCATCAGAAGGAGGAAACGAGATCACAGACTGCAGAACAAATGTGTGCACACCAGGTCTGCACATGATTAGCTCCCGTTAGACCTAATGAATCCATAGCTAACTCTTGCTGCTATCAAGCCCCACAATTGATTAAGTTTCCCAAAACAGCTAATTGTAAGGGGAAAAAAATTTAAAACCCTCAAAAAAATTAGTTAAAAAATATAGTTCCTAGGCTGAATTGAGTTTTGAGTCTGGAAAAGGGAGGTCTCTGAGATGATTCCTCAAGTCTGTAAATAGCAATATTAATGCAGAGGTCCATTGGAAATGTTTGGGTACCGTGGCAGTGTAACACAGCAGTAAGAATCATCCTACATAGTGCTTTAAGTACTGATTTCTGCACTCAACTTTGGGACATATGTATCAAAAGAAATGGTCTCAGACCTCTCTGCATCTCAGATAAGCTTAACAATAATGAACTATCTCAAAGGGAAGGCACAAGGTTTGAACTGTTGGGTTGGGGGTTTTTAAGTATTAAGAAATCCATCCCATGAAAGCCAATGAGAGCAAAGACTTTTCTTTTATTGTACTAATGAATTAGTTTCTGTCTAGATATGTGATTTGTTAACCACTTGTTATTTTTCTTCAGGTATTCAGTTCACAAGGATCCAGCAAGTTGGCTAGAAATTAACCCTGCCAATGGTACCATTAGCACCACTGCAATCCTGGATCGGGAATCCCCTCACGTTCAGAATAACGTATACACTGCTCTCTTCCTGGCAATAGACAGCGGTGAGTAACTATTGTGGATCATATTCATTGAAGTATATGATTATTTCCTCCTTGATCTTTTTGGTTTGTTTTTTTTTGCTCAGAGAGGTGCACATATAAATTGAAACATACACTTCATTGTTTTGCTAGATGGCCACTTAAAGATGTTAGAGACTGTTGTAGCAAAAGGAAAGCAAAGGAATTTACTTAAAACTTCAGACTTGGAACAGCTTTGATTTAAGAGTGTCTCATACATTTATTACTATGCTGACATCTTAATGTTAGATGCAAATAATCTATGCATGTCCTTGGGAAGTAATAAATCATCTTTATCAGAGCTAATTTCTTCATAATACTTGAGCAGTTAGCAAGCCTAAGGCACCTAAATACCAATAACAACTCATCCCTGGTATGCTGAATTCTATTCTAGTCAATACAATGGCAGTGACAATAAAAACATAAGGAAAAACTCTCATTAAAATGCAATATTTTTTATATATTGTGTGGATTAAAGTTCCTTCTGTCAAATATAAGCACAATTAAACCATCCAGTGAAAATTCAGTGAGTGACTTTGGGGCAGAAAGAGAGAAACTCCTGAACGCTCCAAATCTTCACAACTAAAAGCAGGAAATAAATAAAAGATTTGTCTGTAATGCAGCAGCTAATAAGCTAAAGCTTTTTTACAGCTGCAGCTGGTTTAGCCTTAGTGATTAATATTAAAATGTTCTTTTTAGGAGAGTTAATTGTACATTTTTGTAACCACATGACTCAGGGAATATTTGCAGGGACTGACAGGAAAAATAAAATAGCGCCGTAAGCACAAAAAAACCCAATCTGCTGAGATGCTGATTTGCTTCTATCTTCACAGACATACTTTAATTAGGACATTGCCATGTGAAAATGTAGCACTAGCTTCTTTCTCTCTTACTTGATATTGGAGTTTTTATATGCATCTTAAAATCTGGTACCTTGGTACGTGGTCGTTTCTCCTTACAATGAAGAGTAGAAATTCAGGACAGTATTATTGTGAGATTATCAAAAGGACAAAGTTGAATAAGTTTTAAAGGTGGAGACAAATATCCTCAAAGAGAATAGATAAATATTTCTAGGTGTGGGAACCAGTCTGAACGAAAGTAGATTTTTGGGTATACTTTCATGTCATGCCTAGGGCAGTAAGATGCATTACTCATTACTCATTCATTCTAGCTGAGATCTTCAATGCTAAGTAACCCCTCCGAACTGCCAGAACTTTTTCTCTTCTGGAAACACGAGAGAAGGGAAAGGTCTCTGTGCACTAGACAGACACAGAGCCTGAGAAGATATTAATGTGCATTAGAAAAGGAATCCTGTTTGGTCAAGGTATTGAATCTGCATCTGATTCAAGCAGCTGTTAGAGTGTTTATACGTAATTCTGCAGCACTTAGCACAGGACCTTATCTGCTGCACCGTTATTGACTGTCTTGAAGGAAGTCATTAGAAACCACGTGTGTGCATTTAATAGTCATGCCAAGGTGTTGCTAATAAACATTCAGGACCGTTACTCTACTTCACTGTACACAGCTCAAGCCACGCATGGAAGTGGCAATAAGTAGCAGAACTTACATAGTTGGTATTACCCTTGCGGTCTCTATTGATGCTGGATTCACTACCAAACAGCTTCTGAAATACATCAGAGGCAGGTTGGTAATGGAAGATTATCTGCTGGTCTGTGCAAATATGGAAGAATAGAATTTGTGGGAGTTGAGGGGAGCAGGAACTCATAGAATCACAAAGTTGTTTCAGCTGGAAACAATCAACCAACCACTGACCCAATACCACCATGGCCATCAAACCATGTCGCAGAGCGCCACATCTACACTTTTTTTGAAGCTCAACCAAGGGCAGATGCTTGCTTCTGGTCACACCTGGCTAGTGCTGGGGCCTGCTGGTGAGCATGGCTTTACTTTGGCAGGCCTGTGATAGTCAGGTAATCTTCAGTTCACACACAGACCACTTGCAGTGTGTCTGCCTCTGCAGAAGGAGCAACGCTGTCTGTACATAGCTGCTGCCAAGCTGGTCTCAGTCTAGACTCTATGGCTAAGGCCATCAAGGAAGTTTTAGAATTGATTTTAGTGAGCAGGTTTGAGGGTCTGCCTTGTCCCCTGCAGTGATGGTTGGGATCTATATTATCCATGGAAGGTGTTCCCCATCTTATTGCCAGGCCACTGATAATACCAACTGGCAAAGCTGTGAAACCTACTTCATTTTTCTAGCTATCACTACTAATGTCCATCTTGAAAGGGGATATTACAGTAGATGACAAGAAAAATTGTTGTAGAATAACAGGAAATGAATGCAGAATTCTTTCAAGACTTTAAAAGAAGGTTATGTTAACTCAAAAGGGGGAAAAAATCAGATTGAACAGAAGTGTATAGGCATTCTCTTTAAAACAGCATTGTCCACAAACTGCAAATCACTTTCTTCAGGTTACTAAGTGTAGCCTATCTAATATTACTGAATATGGGGTAGGATTTTATGTGAGAGGGCAGCCAAAGGCAGGATTAAAAATTGCCAGATGAGATAGGGTGGTAAATTGAAAATTCAAAAGCTTTTCCAATAGAGTAAGTCATTTGCTTGGGCTAACAGACCTGGGGCAAAAAGGGAGGAGAGGGAAAAAAGCCATACTTAATCAGAGAGACTCCTTTCAAATGCATTCATTGTAGGGTTTTTTCCTTTGGCCTGTTGCTACATCTCTAAGTCACAGCTGAGATGTCTTGGCACATGCACTGAGGCAGTCTGAGGTGCCATAGACTTGACTAACTGGGGAATATAGAAGAGCTCAGGTACAGCCCACAGCCCAGTACTGCAGTGTGAATTGGTACCTAACACAGCTCCAAGAACACAGAGAATCTCAGTCCAGGCCTAGCACCACACTAGTGTTTGCAAGACTTCCTGGACAAGTCAGCTCTGTCACAGGTCTGCACGTTTGTGTGGCCACAGCAACGCCTAATCTATCTTCTCCCAAGTTCTGACAACACTAGCAGGAGCTCGAGCAGCATTAACATTGTTAACTGTCAGTATAAGGGATTGCAAACATGAAGCTTAATGTGGAAGGGTGTCTGGGAGCTGTGTGCCAGTTGTTAACAGTATTTGTAATAAGGCAAGGTTCTAAAGACTCATAAAACCTTGGACCTTGTTACAGGACCTTAGACACACACTAAACCAGTAAATAAGCAGATTATTTTCTAATAGATTTCTTAGCACATAGAGTAAATGTAATTGCAGAAAAGATGATGCTGCCCCATCTTATTCCACCATCACTCTTTTAAAATGACCTTACATTCACGTGCCACCCTTGGAAGAGTGGAGAGAGCTGGAAACAAAACTCACAGGGATACCTTTGATGCCAACAGAGAATTTCTCTCTGGTTTCAAGACCCTGGCGTCTTGTTAGTATTATTCAGCGCAGGCAAGGAGTGCCAAGGTATTTTTATTTGCAAAATGCTGAGGATTTCTATAAACCCAGGAGCTTCATGCTTGGTAGTTCTTCATATCAATATATCTCATATTTTTTTAGTATATCACACAACTCTTCTTTACCATTAGGACAGTAACCGTGAGCAGGCCAGAGAAAAATGGAGGCACACAGCACACCACCGCAGGATGGTGTTTAGCTGTTGATAAGATTGGTTTTGAACTTCACGACATTATTTTTCAGCACTACCAAATTAAGTGCAGAGAAAGGTAGTTATTTCTGATCTAAACAGTTCCTGTGCCTTCCCAAACATAATTGAAGCACTGTGTAAGAACAAATGTGATGGACACTATTAATTTTATAGATATGAAATGCTGACCTTTTATTGGGAGAAATTTCACTTTTAAAAAGGACTTTTTAGAATGAATATTCTAATCTCTGCACTTCTGATTTCAGTAAAGGTCAAGGTAATGTCTTCAGAATTAGAAAACTTTTTATTGAAGACTTGTGTGGACATAGTCTGGTCTATTAAGGAAGAAATTAAACACTAGTAGGAACTATCATGAAGCAGAGTTAACACATTAAAGTGTCATGAACTGTGTTTAATCTCAGAATGAGCTCATAATGAGACAGGTTTATGCAAGCTTGGAAAAGCATCAATTCATAGAAGTGCCAATAATAGTGACCATTTTATTTCTGAATTCAGCATTCTAATCTCTAATCTTTAAATGCAGCATTTCAAGCATACAGTGCCATTATTTGTAGCATATCTGTAAAGCACACGTGTCAAATACAGACAAGGAACCATCTGAGTTTGAGCAATCTGCTTGGAACAGACCTTCCAAATCCACACGACCCTGCTGTAGTGTCTTCGTCCAGATTCTGTTATACACTGGAGCATTTGGGTTGACTATCATAAAGCAGAATACCTGTGTGTGATTTTTGTAAGGTCAGTCATGCTAAAAACCCTCCAGGAGAGGTCTTTTCTCCTCTATATTTGAAGAGTTTGAGTTACAATTTAGAAATAGTAAGGATGAAATTAAAAACAGTAACATTTTGGAGGTGTCTCAAAAATGTGTGAAAGCTGAAATTGGTTTCTCCATTCCCATGAACAATGAAGTATATCCAGTAGTGTATTAGTTATACAATACAATACAATACATCAGGTTGGAAGAGACCTTCAAGATCATCGCGTCCAACCCATCAACCAATAAATAATATAATAATAATAATAGATAGAGATGCAGTGATCACTCATGCCATTGTGGAGGGGCATGATACCCTAGTTCATGTCCCAACGTGTAGCTTTTTCTCTCTTTGGGAAAAAAAAATTAGTTAGCTTTCTTTGCCAGATGCATGGAAAAATCAGCTATGCTGTTCAAGTGTGTCAGCTACTGGTGACAAGTGATGAAACACTAATAGCCAGTCTTGCTGATTTGGTTAAATGCAGTTATCATGCCACTTGCAGTTTCTCATGCCACTCTGGTGGAGAACCACCCACACAAAGCCAGCTAGCAACATTCTCTCGCTGAGCAGGTACTCATGTCTAGCATGGGTGTGCTACCTTCCTACCCTGCCATTCTCAGCACCAGGGAACTACTGAGACAGAAATTGGGAATATAAGTACTTCTACTGCATTAAACAGAGGAGTGGCATCTCTTCCAGATGTTAAAGATACTCAGAGATGGAGTTAAGGGTTCAAAATTTTAACTGGCATGGCTTTAAATGCACTAAATCACAGTAAGCACTGTTTCTTACAGCAGTACTGAGGGAGGGAAAACAATTGCTTTCTTTTCTGAAAGGAATTTGCTTCCTACATGACATCACCATCCCCAGCATTTGACAATATAAGCGTTTTATGGCAGATCTCCACAATCAGAGGCAGAATGTCCACCAGGAAGGCTGAGCAGCAGGAAATAAGCTTCAGGAGCGGTGACCTCTATTTAATGGAGTACATGTATTTGAGCAAGGTAAAGGTTAAGAGATATGGAGGACTATAAAAAGAGTGATTCTAGATTGGAATGATTTAAGTGTCTGCCTTCAGTTACTGCCTTGACCAGTTCGCAGGGGAAGAAGAAGGGAAAAAAACCCCAAACTGCAACCAAACTTGGATGTTGCTTCTCTGCCTGGCCAGTTGTGAGTCTAAATTAGTTAGGTGAGGGGCAGCATTTCAATTTCTCTGGGACACATGCAAAGCAAAATGAGGGAGGAGTGAGTCAGGGTCTAGTTTTCACTTTTTCCCTTGTTTCCAAGGACCATCTGAACTACACCCAGGCAATTCTGAATCTCATTTATTGTGTGAGTCTTGATAACTTCTAACCATTAGAAAGGAAAATCATCATTCTGTGGTATGCTTAATGAGCAGTATCAAACATTTGGAAGAACTGGAGTAACAAAGAGATGTGTAACAGTTTGCAACTGGAACTTTTCCTTACATGTATCTAACCTGCCTTCCTGCTTCATGATGTACATAATTAAATTACCACAGATCGATCCCCCTAAAACATGCTATTTTTGAAGAAACCAGGCAATTAGTTGCCATGGCAACCCAATTAATCCAGTTTTATACCCCTTATCTTAATTGCTGTATTAATTGAGAAGAGAAAACAAATTGGATACTCATCCTTTTTTTTTTTTTTTTTGCCATTTTAAATTTTGGTAAAATATGAATTGCACACAAAATATTGTTTTAATTTGTCATCACAGACTCATGATTAGAAAAAGGAATTAGAATGCTGAAAACAGTATTTAAGACGGATGGCATATGTCAGCAGCAATTTGATATGCTGAAAGAGCTGTGCTCTTTTGAAATGTAATTACTCAAAAATAGGATCTGCATATATTATCTGAGTGAATGAATGAGGGATTGTAACTTTTAGAGACTATTTATTTCATCAATTTTGAAAGCTATCTGTATGCCAACTGCGCAGGAAATTTCAACTCCTGGGAAATCTGGGGCCTCTTTTATCCAAAATGTCAGCATCTGGCGTCTATGAGACGGGTTTTCAAACCTGTCTGACTCTGAGCAGCACACCCAAATCTTGGTATCTTCCCACTCTACTGCTTCTGCTTTGGTTGAACCATTAGTAGACTTCAGCTTGAACACAACACGTAATGGACTGTGCCTGTCTGAATGGGATTTGTGCCTGTAGGCAGGGTACCTGCTGCCAAATCACCTAGTGTGCACACATTTTCTGATTAGAAAAGCAGCATATGGAGAGGGGGAAAAAAACCCCAAACCATGAAGGAGGAAACAGAAATGTGTGTTTAGATTTTCATAGCAGTATCATCAGAGAATGAAGCATTACTTCTCTCGGTCTGTTTCTAAAGTCTAGTGATTTAAAAAGAGAACATGTTACTTAGCCTAACCATGTACTGCACAGTTTAGCTCCCTCCAAACAATTTGGGAACTTCTAGAATGCTTCTCTTTCTTTACTCTTTGCCTTTCTTGCATATTCACCTTCAGGCAAATATGAAGCTGAAAATGGAGAAATTGGTGAAAAATCCATATTCAAGGATAGATCCTAGACAGCTCTCTATTGCATCATCTGTTACATGGGAGTAAAAGGAGGAAAACTATGTAGGCACCATTGCAATTCCAAACTGACCTCCATACAACTATGATTCAAATGTAGGTTACCCGTGGTGGTTCAGGGGAATGGTAATTTAGTCAGAAGCTAGCAAACCCACATTCACAAAGGCACAGATACGAAGAAAAAATGTTCTTACTCCAATTGGTCACCCGTTTTGTACCAGTCTAACTTTGCTAGCCAGCTAAAAGTGTAGGAATGGGGGTGAAAAAAGTTGAAATTGAGCATTCTGGGTTATGTAAATGATAGTGCAAGTGAATTACAAACTGCTGCTAACTGGTAGAGTATAAATATGATGTATATGAGATGTAGAATATGAGATGTAGAATAAATGGATTTCCATTCCGTCAGCTTGAGAGAAGCTCTCTGCAGCAATGGATACCCTATTGCTTGCTCTTGGAATTAAATGGCCTTGTAATTTCTGCATCATGGCATAGATAATATGTATTCATTTGATGGTGCTGGGAGCTTAATTTAATAAGAAATGAGTACGGAAGTCTTTTTACCATAGATATTGCATGTGTGGAAAGGGACAATTCATGCTCTGTCCTTCCTAAAATTGTTCCGGCTTCCAGCAGTCCTGTGGCTTAGAACTGTGTGGCAGATGGGTTCTTCAGAATGGTTCATTTTTCTTCTCTGGGAATTTGATAACTACTGCCAGAATCCAAGGCCTCTGATGTTCTTTATAAGAACCCAAAATGTATAACAGTTCAAATTCCTTTTTGTCATGTTTGTTTCTAATTAGATTTTATGTGGAGGCATTTGCATAAATACTCCTTCACTGTAATGACCAAGATACAAACCATTAGAGCTCTAAATAGAGAAGATTTCCTGTGTTCAGCTTTTGATGCCATTAAGTGAGCATTCTAGATAGAAGTGAAATCGTGCCTTCTTATTGTCCCCCAGTCATAATGCTTTTTGATTTGTGCTTGGTATTTTTCTTGTTAGTTGATTATTGATGTTTTGTTCCTCAGCTGTGCCACTGAACAAATTCTATTATTTACAAGTAAACTGATTTTTCATCTGATTTATTCAAAGTCCATTTTCACATAGCATGTAGAAATCTATTTTCTTGTGTTTGATAAGCCATGTTCTCCCTTGTGCAATTTGTTCTATTTTAGATCAAGAGAAGTTTGGTGTCAAACTTTGGGGGGGATAAAAAATAAGCTATAAGGGAAAATATTTATTGAGGATCTCCTTGCTGGCTTTCACAAATTAAATTTATGTACCTGAACAAATATTATTGTTATAGTAAACCAAAACAAAACACCCTCCACACCTCGGTTATTCCAAAGAATGATTTTAAAATGCCATCACTCAGAAAACATGAGGTAGGATGGACAGCATCAGATCCTGGGTGCTCTGTTGACCAAGGAATATGATTTTATGTTTTAAGAAGCAATGTTCAAGCAATTGCTTTACTTGATTAGGGTGGGGTTTGAAGAACCTTTCCACTGCTTTAAGGAAGATTCATCTTCATTTTGAAGATCTAAATGTACTTTAATCCTAAATGTCCAATTCTCTTAATTTTCTAAACTTCTGGATATGTTTTCTGAATGCCAGGAAAATGTAATCAGGGTCATTTAGGCTAATCTTGAGATTTGCTGCAAATGGGGAAGTGAAAGCTGGAAGAAAAGGTTTAAATCTTCATTATTTCTCTCTGAGAAGCATTTAAACAACTCTTTCATCTTGAAAATGTCCTACCAGTTTAGAACGATGCTTCTGACCAGCTTCTCTAAGTATGCACTGACAATTTAGCATAGATGGATGGTACCCCTTTACTACCCTTATGCTCAGTGGTACTTCTAGAACAGAATCGAGTCTCTAAACATAACTATTGTGAGTCTAACAATCAAGCACTTAAATAGTTTCTCCCACTGTTGCTGTTGTTGTTGGAGCTCAGTTAGTGGAGAAAAACACTACTGAATGTGAAAATAGAAGGCTGACATGGCCCAGACACCAGTGTAGCCAGTGCTGCGTTCCCCATGGCTCCATTAGTGTTGTATATGAACAAAATGCTCCATGAAAATCACACCTTGAGTTAAAGCATGTAAAACCAACTTCCATACTAACAATCTGAGGCTACATAGCTATTAGCATCTGCATTGACTGTTTCAAAGCTCCTGTAGATATGCCTGCAGAAGATAAGGTGAGGCATTAAGACAAGGCTGTGGGCTTACTCATGCAATTTGGATCCTTCTATCTTTCATGATGTTAAGACAGGAAGACAAGATAAAGTGCAGGTGTGTTTGCATTGTGCAGAGAAGTAGGATGCTATGGAGACAACACTCAGTCATGTTATGAGTTTGTCTTTAGATACTCCTAAAAATTAATTTCTCAGTTTTCACTGCCTTTTTAGGGGTGTTAGGTTTCTTATTGTGTGAGACACATCAGAAAATCTCACCTGCTGTGTGACAATTCCTAACTCTGGCTTTGCTGTTACTTCAAATAAAGGAAAGCTGTTGGTATTTCACTGTGGACTGTTAGGAATGTCTTAATTCATTTTCAAAGGAGTCCAGATAATGTCTTTAATTTCATGGAGCACAGCTCAACCCTATTAGAAATTTGTACAAAGCAGCATCACATTTTTGTAGGAAAAAACTAGAAAGTGGAACATGAAATGGCTCTTCATGTCCACACTAATGTTATGCTCAGATTAAATGCATCATCCGCCATTCAACCATATGATTACTTGTTAGACATGCCATTTTATGTAAGTCTTGATACTTAGGAGAAATGTCATCTTAGTCCATGGCCATCATTGTGCATAATCGGTATCTTTCAAGAAACTATCTGCTTGGTAGTCTCCTTTGAGTAGTTAGATGTCTGAATGCCATCAATGCTCCTACGGGAACTTTTCAGACCAACACTGAATGCCAGTTTTCAAATTGCTTGGCTGTGTATTCCTACAGAGGGCTTATAATTTAAGATTTTCATAATTCTAACATGAATCTGCACAGCTTTTCATTAAAATTCAAGTATACAGAAGTATACAAATTACCTGTTTCTATAATGTTTCTCTGAAACTATTTCTTTTAACTAAGGGAAGCAATATGGTCATTTATGCTGATAGCACTAAAATCCAATTTAACACCTACATCATCTTCTGGTAATAGTCCCCTGCGTTACAGATTCTAGTTCACAGAGAATAGGCCCCATCATATTCTATGGTACTCCCTAACTCACAGAAGATAACCACTTTTGTTAGTCTGCTTTTCACTTGTTGCAGCTTACAGCAGCAGTAGCTGTAGCCTAACTGAAGGTTGCCATTAGAAGCTTTGTATGCAGTCTAATGGCCTGTATGCCAAGGTACAAAGCCATTACCAGTCTTGATTCCATTCAGATAAGTCTGTTATACCTTTCCAATTGCAGCAAGTTCTAAGATGAATCTGACTGGGGGGGGTTGGGGTATTTTATTGTTTTTTAGAGTTGCTGATCAAACTTCCAATCCCATAGACATTAACTAACTTGAAAGCCCTTACTTGCGTTTTGGTCTCATTGAAGATTGTTTGTAAAGGTTCTCAGTCTTAGCCTAGATTATTAAACTCAGGATTCAATACTGTCAGTTTTCACCTTCTTTCAATATGGAATCAGCCATCCATCAGTCTGTTTCAGTAGCTTTTACACAGGTGAGTAATGCTCCTTCCTCCATGTGTTTGTCATGGCATGTTCACAGCTGTGCCACTTGTGAGGTTCTTAGCAGGAATTGAAATTAGCCATACCACAAATGTCTCTAAAGGTTTAAAGTGCTGAGCCTCAGGAGGAATGGCCAGTTCAGTTCAGTGACAACAATTAGAGTAGAGCTCTTTTCAAAAGCTGCCCCAAGGACCAGTGGACATAGCCCTCTATGTCATGGTTCGTGCATTAATTCAGCTTTCAGCTGCAAGGTTTTACAATACAGATTAAGAGAAGTCTTATTTCAGAATTAAAATATGCTATAGAAATCTTTCATTTCAAAACCAAAGCTGTCTGGAGATTGTGGGAATTCTGAATTATTTCAAGCACATAATACTGTCAAATCTATGAAAGTCACGTATCCCCAGTGGACATGTTGCGACCATTTTTTCCCTGATTCATTTTTTGTTGGTGTTTTTATGATGTGCATGTTAACAAGCTTCAGTTTATGACCTTGACATTTGCTTATTTTCCTTTTGGAGGTTTTCATAAATCACCAGAAGGTTTTGTTTAAATCATTATAAGTAGACTATCCAGAGAAGAAGCCATTGAAATGGACAGGAGCAATTTCCTTTTTCTCTGTGAGTAATAGTTGACTGGCTCATAAGCCACCCAAAGGGAGTCAAACACTTCCATGGCAGGGAAGATGTAGCCATAGCTGCGTTTGACAAAATAACACCACATTCATAATGCTGTTGGCTTCTTAATTTCAAAAGGCAGATTTTAATATTACTGACTTCAGAGAAAGATAAGGGCAGTGCATAAGACATTATCAGTCCAGTGTGGAAATAATGCATTCAAAATTAAAGACAGCGGTTTAATTAAGTGCATGAAAGGCTGGCTTTTATGATCATATTTCAAATAATCAAATGTCTTTTCATCCATTCTGCAGTATGACTTTACTTAATAATATATCAAGAACAAAAACTGTATTGGAGTCTTTCTGCAAATTCAATTAGTCCAATAAAAAGTGAAAAATAATTTCTTTTTCATTAGAAAGACCTCAGCCCTAGCCCTTCTGATGACAAAGTGCAAGATGAAGAGGGGAGGAAAGCTAAAGGGCTGTGAAAATTCTGCCTTTGTTATGCATTTATGTGTGCATGAAACAGATGAAGTGTCACATTAGTTGCATTGGTTATTGAAAGGACTAATTGCATTCTGCTGCTGTAAGTAGTTTATCAGATCCTGGCCACAGGGTATTTACTTCTCCCTTAAGATGCACTCACAGTGCAGTAATAATTCCATAGTTTATTGGGCTGCTATAGGCAGGGTAATTATGCTAAAGTGTACCTCTTTCTGTGCTGAACTTAAAACTACCATGACACATTGCACCAGTGCTTTACAGGTTAAGTGCAACCCCTTGAATCCATTCTAACTCGTTTATAGCTAAGGGAAGTGCAGAGATCGTAGATCTTGTGTACTAAACCAGAAAAACAAGTAACACAAGCAGCCCAGAAGTGCAGCATTTCAAATGAGAAGTTCCTGAGTATGGTACACAATGAGGTAATGTGCATTTAGAAAACTTTGTGATCTGTTAAAATAGGATGGCAAAGGGATCTGTGAGAAGATATCAAGCTTTAGACTGAAAGCAGTAGGTTACTGGCTCAACCATGGCACACATCTGTAATGACTGGAAGTTTTACCACTTGTCAGCTCCTCTCTGACCTCTGTGAAATGAGGTACTCGTCTCAGTCTGGCTCCCGGTGGGCAGACATCTCCGTTACAAAACACTTCCAGTGCCATGGCTGCTTTGTCTGTCACAGCCTTGGCACAAAGGCTTGTAGCAGTACCATGGTGAATAATCAACCTTCTCACCTCTGAAACTGGTTCTTTCAGGTCAAGGCAGGCTGGAAAATAATCTGTGAAAGGCTGAAACTTCACTGCTAACACAGGGTGGCTCTGGGTAAAGGAAAGATCTCATTTTCCAGAGTTGTGTGTTGACAGATTTCTCCTCTGCTTAGGGCTGAGGGCTGGTGGGGAATGATCTTGTCCTGTTCTGTTTATGGACACCTACTATATGGATTGATCCTTCCCTGCTGCCATTCTTCCTCTTACTTGTTCTAGATTCTGTGCTGTTTATCTAGGGGATGGTTTCTACTATGTTTCTCTCGGTATGTGTTTATGAACAGATTCTTTTCCAGGTATCTATTTATGTCCTAATCTCGTTGTAATTTCAAAATATTCCTCTCCCAGAGGTTTCCTTAGAATAATTATCATACTGTAGGGAATGAGGCTGCATTCTGAAAAATACAGCAACAAATTTACAATAGGGACTCATCAGATTTTTCAAGCTATGCTTTTCATATAATAAAGGTAAGAACTATGAAAATTAATTTCCCTTTGCAAGCATGCAGATACAAATGAGAGCAAGTGTTATGAAAGTATGATTCAATAAACATGTTTGTGTTTTCATATAGGTAACCCTCCTGCTACAGGTACAGGAACTTTACACATCACCTTGGAGGATGTCAATGACAATGTCCCATCCCTTTATCCAACACTGGCAAAAGTTTGTGATGATGCAAAAGATCTCAAGGTAGTTGTACTAGGAGCGTCAGATAAAGACCTTCATCCCAACACAGACCCATTCAAATTTGAACTGAGTAAGCAATCTGGTCCAGAAAAACCATGGAGAATCACCAAGCTTAACAGTAAGTCTGCTTAGGTTTTCTTAAGTATTTAGTCCTTCCACCTCTATGTCCCAATACACTCACCCTGAGGCCACCAACTGGGTGAATTCAAGTGCCGCTGTGCACAAAGATCTTGTAGGATGGCCCCACTGCTGCTGCTTTATGGTCTGGTTTTGCTCAGATCAGCTGCCTGCTGGGACATACTAATAGTCTGGCTTATCTCTGAAATCTCAACTTTTTTCTTCTTCTCACTATGTTTACCAAACGTTTCTCCTTTAGCTTTGCATTAAAGAAGGGCTAACAATGACTTAAGAATTTGCAAGGACTGACACATTCCACAGTATAGAATTTGTTTGTGTGAGATACAGGAGGCTTTATGTAGGTCTGCATGAAACTTCTGGGTGGGCTATAGCAATGTACTTGAAAAACTTCCTGACTTTAAGTATTTGGAGTCTTCACAAGTACCTAAATGCACTGGGACTGTGCACTCTTGGTAAGAGGATCAAAGCACATGCTATGCAATTGCAGAAAATATGGCAAATCTTGGGCACAGAGTTCTAAATTTCTAACATTTTTAACACAGATTATTTCTTTTTGTTTTCTAGCCTGTTTTATTTATCTCTGTTGCTATCAAATCTTTTAGCAGTTCATTTTGTATTCTTCTCAGAAAAAAAAATCTAAAGGTAGATGTGATGTCTGGACTTGCCGGAAGGACCAAGTGGAGGAGTCATTTTCTCTACTGTTCTCCAGACACTCAACCAACCCCTGTTAACCCCCATAAAAGAGTCAGCACACTCGCTGCAATGCTGATAGCTGTTGTGACCCACTCAAGTGGAGCAGAGCTGTGGATCTGAGGGGGCTTTACTTCCCTTCTCAGTGCACCTGGGGAAGCAGTTAAGCAGCTTGGCCTGTATTTCCTTGCAAGAAGGGTTGGAGTTTTTTTCCATTGGCAAACAGATATATTCTCCCCCGAGTGTTGCTTGGGCAATGACATGCCTCACCAGTTCATTAGTATATTAGTTTCCAAAGGAAAATTCTGCCAGCAGTTTGCAGACCAAACAATGTATTTAAACCAAGGGGGCTCCTAAAAATCTGTCTTTTGGTGAGGTTTGTAGTAAGTTTGCAATGAACTCTCAGCCTATGAAAGAATTTTTGTACTGCCTTTTCTAGTTCAAGTCTTTAATCATTTCTGTAGTGTGTTCTCATTTTAATTTCCACTAGTAACTGTAGCATATCTGACACTGTATGCAGATTCCTCTTCCCTTCCACACAACCACTAATTGCCTAATGGTCACCTCATCCTTTGCAGATACTCATGCCCAGGTCATCCTGCTTCAAAACCTGAAAAAGGCCAATTACAACATCCCCATCTCGGTGACAGATTCTGGGAAACCCCCTCTGACTAACGTCACAGAACTGAAATTACAAGTGTGTTCCTGCAAGAAATCCAAAATGGACTGCAGTGCCAGTGATGCCCTTCATATCAGCATGACCCTCATCCTTCTCTCACTCTTCAGTTTATTTTGTAAGTCTTTTCCTGTACTGTAAGTAATGAAGCATTATTTAGGTATTCATTTGTACGCTGCATAAGAAAGCCTACGGAAGGAGGAGTTAAATTCGTACACTGAAACCATAATGCTGTAAGTTTGGTGCTTTTTCCTGAGGAAGTAGCTGTGAAAAAGAGGCAAGGGAGGAGTTTTCATAGTCAAAAAATAGCAACGAATGCCTGGTTGTCAAATTAAGACACAGAAGCAATAATTTAAAGAAGAATCAAAGAGAATTAGAGCTAGCATATGATAAACTAAGAAGTACCAGCTGTAGTAGCAGATTGGTGAGATGCTTTCTTTCATCTCCCTGCACTTGAATTCAATTCAAAAACAGAAACAGGAGATTAAAGGTGTTCTTGTAACAATAGCTGTTCTGGGTCACCATGAAAATGAGAACTGTCTGCTTCAATCTATTCCTCTGTATAAAGTGTGCAAGCAACTGGAACATGAGGAACTCATTCGAGATTCTGGGCTTAAAGCCACCCACAATTGATAATCAGATTGAAAGTCTGGGTTGGAGGGCAGAGAAAACTGATAGGTAATGGAAGCTTCTGCTGCTTCTGAGAAAGCTCTCTAAAAGAGACTTGGAAAATTCCTAAATTGGATTGCAAGAAGTGAGAAAAGAAATCCCAGAATGACTGAAGAGTTGGACTTCAAAGGCCTGAAATCCAACACCTAACCTACCGGTGTCCCTGGCTTGACCCGTGGCAGCTTCCAGCAAGTTTTTTGATACAGTATTATTTTGAGTTTCTTATCTATTCAAAGAGGAATAGCTGTATCCTATAGCTACAATAATAAATCTGCTATTCAATGATTATTATCATCATCTTATGTTAGCAAAATGCATTATATGGTGAATTAATATCTGAGCCATGGTAAAAGGCCTTATATACTTGATGGGATAAAATCTACCATGAAGCAGAGAGGGGTCAAGGCAGAGATAATTTACACATCTGAAACTTGGTGTGTGCTTGATTACACATCTTGTTGGGCTTTTTTCTTATAGTATATTATTTTTATCCCAGAACGTCAGCATGAAGGTCATTGTGAGAAATGAGAAATGAGCTAATGTTTGTGATGGTCTTTGAAGATTAAAGGGACTATGTAAATGCTAAGTGCAAATTCACATTCTTTGTTCCAGTCAGTGACATCTGAAGTACCTCCACTGGCTTTGGTTCAGTTATTCTGGGTTTAGCCTGCTGGAACCAAATGCAGACTTGAGCTGGTAGAAGTGATATGTTAAAAATATTTGACAGTATGTGACACTATCACACCAGTGATGTAAATATGCAGCACTGTTGATTCAGCTGTATTCTTGTTACTACTTCATAAATGCTGCTGGTGCTATACTAGGCATGACTTTACTTCCTTATCTGACATAATTTGCACTTGAACTTTATTTACAGTAGTGTATCTGCTCAGAATACAATGAGGTAGAGAAAACCTTTTTTCTTTCCTTTTCAAGTAATCATCTTGCCTATTTCTAGCTCCAAAGAAGTCTGATCCTTTTCCTTTTATTGAATTATAAAAAAAACAGTTCTAGGTATTGAAAAGCTCTTCTTGAGTTGCTGCTCTTGATTGTTGTTGACCTTATCCAGCTCAACTGTGGGTAGAATACAGGCCCCTGGTTCTCTGAATGACAGAGGCATTCCCTCTCCTATTGTAAAAGCATGAATAAGACTGAAAAGTCTTTACACCATGAGAAAATGCAGATGTGCCTAGAGTCTTTCTGCAGCCTTACCTTCCTTCAGAGTACTGTAATGAGTATAGAGTTGCCATTTTAAATGAAGAGGAGTAAGATTACACAACTAATCTGCCAGCAGTATGATGATCTGCTCTGTTGTCTAAGCGTTAAAACTAAAACAAAGAGGAAAAAGTGAGTTGGGGGAAAAAAAAAGGGGGGGGGGGGAAGGAAAGGTGTCCCCTTGGGCAAGGGCTGTTTTATACACTGCTGTGAGAGAGCTTGAATTCCACAAAGAGACTTCAGCAAAGACAGACCTAATCGTCAACACAGGACTGCATTGTTGGGGCGGGGCGTGTGTGTGTTTGGGTGGGTGGGTTGGTTGTTTTGCTAGAACTTGCTGCTATTCAGTTGTGTGGTTTGGATTCACCCAGCCACGCGGGGTGAGCCAGGTATCCCAGTTACGCGTATGCAAAGCCAGCAAGCATAACAACATCCATAACCACGGTCCTCAGGTGTCAATGACTACATGGAGGCATAAAAGAGTGAAGAAGGAGCCAGTTAAAATAACGTGGTTCTGCATTTGAACTTCTCTAAGACGTGCTGGTATCACTGCCTTCCCAGCCTATTTTCACATATAGGTTTGGTTTTTTTTTATAACTGTGATTAGTTCCATTGCAATGTTTTGTATAGTCCAAATATTTATCAGAGTAATCAAAGATTACGATGCCATAAAACCAGAGAACTTTAGTGCTTATGGAACAGATGAAACATCCCATTTCTAGTGGCAAGTTATGGGTTTAATTTTTGCAAAAGCCCTTACGTGGCTCACTTCCCTCCCAGTGTTTATGTTTTATGAGGCTCTTTTTCCTAGGAGGTAAATCCTTCAGTCAAATGAACTTTGCTATTCATGCCAAAGTGTTTCTTTTTGTCTCTGACATCTGGTGTGAGGATAGATAGCCCTATGAAAGAGCTGCTCCTGGTAAAAGCGCCCTGCATGAATCTTCCCCCTACAAAACGTCTTGGTATTACCATTTAAATGGTGCAATTCTTGTCTATACTTAGAATTTGTGACTCCTTTGTAAATCGTGGCAGAAGTCCTATGTGGTAGATTTCTGAAGTATCTGATCACAGAACTGAAGGGCCTGATTAAAACTGTAATGCATGCAAAGAGCAGCAGTTCCACCTATTCTGTAGCTGCCCTACTGTGCTCAGTATACTGAAGGATAATGGGATACAGACTGCAGCATTGCCCAGAAGCCCTTGGAAAGGCAGATAGACTTGGAACAAGAAAAATTTAGTTCTTGTCAGCCAGATATAGAAAATATAAAATGCCAACGTATGGGAGCAGATTGCTGGGTTTCTGCAACACACAGTAAGGTGTTAGGTGGGATTAAAAGATGGTGAATAGAGAGTTGGGGGGGGGGGGACACCAAACCCCATATTTGCATATTTTGTACTTAACCTAACTTGTTACCACTGGGAATCTGTGAAGTCAAGCTGGAAAGAGGTATGGTGGGCAGGCAGAGGACTTTCCAGTTATAATAGTAAATAGCAACAGATATTGGAAAGACTAAGTCTTGTGTCATTAATGCACCGTGCTTTTAAAATGAGACCTAGGGTAGTGGCATCTTGTCCTCTGTCAGCTTTTTCTAGCCACTACTAGGGACAAAATAAGACCAAAATGTTCAGGAATCATTTAGAACTTAGTCATTTAGATTGAGGAAAAGAACAGAACAATTAAGGAGAGCTGGGTTTCCTAGGCAGGGAGAAAGAGTGAAGAAATCTATTTGTCAAGGAACTGAAAGCATGTTATGCATGCCTGATGCTGGGGCTGAGATTGTCCATGTAGGCCCTTAGTGCTATAGTGATTCAGTCATCAAGTTTTCAGTTCACAGTCAAAATAGCTGTTCAGAATTCATGTAACCGAAGTGATGTGTTCAGCAACACTAGAATCATAATCAAGTTCTCTGTGGAAAGCTCAAGAACACTTTTTCTAAGGACAAGGGACAGATAGAGGGGGAGAAAAATGTGCCCTTATTGCAGCCTACAAATTGGTCGCTGATACTGTATTTAGGTAGTGGTTGTTCTCCCCTAAAGGGAGAGCTGATTCCTGAAGCAAAGTTTTCAAGGTATGTTCCCTTTAAGCACCATAGATTTCACAACAGATCATTGTAAATAGCTGTTTAACAAACATTTAACAGCAGTGTCTTCTCAAGATTTATTGAGGTCAATAAAGTTGTTGTTCTGGCAGTGGCATGGCAGGGTAAGTTTCTGTAAGAAACTAAGCCAGAATAAGCCAAAGCCATATATCAAAGAACTTTTCAGCAATTAAGTTGCATGCAGGTGACTGTGAAAAAGATGAAAAACTGAATGTGTGTATATTGTCATAAGGAATTCAACAACAGAAACAGCTCTAGGCCCTATGGGAGACTGAGAAAGAATTGCTCCATCTGGAAAAAGCAGGCTTTACATTCATTAAAAATTATTATTATTATTATTATTATTATTTAAAGGAGTATTTGAATTCTGGACTTCAGATTTGACAATAATTATTTAACTTAATTGTGTAATTATAGAATGATAATTGCATTTCATATTGCCTTTTATATGCAACATAAAAGACCAAGTCAGATTAAATTGTAGTGAATCAAAGGACTAAAGGAAGAACTGAAGGCACAATAGTCATGTCCTGAACAAGCAGAATTCAGAGAGATTTTTTTTTTTTTAGCTCAATTATACGAGCAATAATATTTTGCTTATATTTCCTTGCTATGAAAACACTGGACTTGGAGTAACTGATGTTACAGGAGAGCAAAAAATCTGTTTGTCAGTCATCTAAGATAAGAAACTTTTTTTGCTCACCTGGCCAGCCAAGATTGTAAGTTGACTTGAGCTTAAATAAGTGTTCCGTTATTGGGAATAAAACTAAAGTGAGAGAGACTGGAGGGGGTGGAGGGGGAGGAGGCAGAATACTGCTATGAAGAATTAACATAAGCTGGAGGTCTCTACATTGAAATTAATTTCTTAAACTGAGGGTGAAAGGCCTCAGGTATGTTGAAAAACAGAGGCTGGCACAGATGTTTGCACTGTGATTGCAAAGAAGCCTCAGAGATACCCTTCAGTTTAGCTCCCTGTTAATTTTCTGGCTTAATGCCTGCCGTTCCCCACTGTAATACTTTCCTGATTTGACAAATGCAGCTGTAGGGTCAAGAGACAAAACACATTTGTTTTGTTTTCCCCTCCCTTGAAACTTACTCACATGGTATTACACTGTTACAAAAATGCAAAGTATATTAAGCTGGTAGATTTGAACTTACCTGAACATAGACAGCCAGAATTAAACTACAATATTATGTTTTACCTATCTCATTTTTCAAAGCAACAGAAGCATCTGTATCTCTTGTATGTTCTATGTTATTTGTGCAGGAACATCAAATGTCTGAAGACTGAAGCAAAGTGTTCTTGAATTGCATAAGACTATGACAAATCATGGCAGGTTTCAAATGGAAAAGCCCTTTAAGGTCACTGCTCTTTCCATTACAAGTGCAGTTTTGTTTCCCGCAGATTCACGGTTTGCAGCCTTTATTGTGAATTACTTGGCTTACTTTTAGACAATCAGTGCATTTTTTTTTTCAGGGCTCAACTACAGTCTGGTTTCTACAGTAGGAGTTTTGATTGTATATTTTTTCCCCTCAAGAAAAGCTTGTCCCTGTTCCACATAGCTCCAAAGAGGAAGCTGCAGAGGAACCATTCCAAATATGTAAATTTGCTAAAAACACTACTCCTCTTTGTTTGGGATTTCTAATCTTTTAGGTTGTCTCAGCATATGTTAATCTCCTACAGCAATTTTCTCCTTTTCAGACCAGTGGCATTTAATTAAAAAAATAATCAGTTTAATTAGCTAGACTATGAAAGTTTGCAAGATAAAATTTCCCATTTCTGAGAGGTAAAATATCTCAACATTGGCTAGAATTTCAGAAAGTACTCCAAGGGGGAGAGTTTTTCTGTGAAAGGTGGTTTGGGATGGATGGGTTTCCACTATTCAAAGTTAAGTTCAAGACCCACCTGGATGAGTTCCTGTGTGACCTGGAATGGGTGATCCTGCTTTGGCAGGGGAGTAGGACTAGATGATCTCTTGAGCTCCCTTCCAGCTCCTAACAATATGTGATTCTTCATAGCCTAGCTATATCACACTATCAGCTGGCCCTACTGTCCAGACTCCCCACAAGGCTTCCTTCCACGAACAGTGCTAGCAATTCATTTCATCCTTACCTTAACAAGGATGAAGCATAGTAACTGCAGATAGCTTGTAGTTCACCATCGCCACAGTGACAGAGCAGACTACAGCATCTATGCTCACAGGATTAATGGGAATCCACAAGAATGAGATGAGGTGCTGTAGAAGACAATTAGCAAGGAGATTTCAGACAGGAAAATAGCAGGTGAGTGCTGCATGTGAGAGGGGAACAAAAAGCCTTGTGTACTGCACTGCAGCATCCAGAATAGGATACCTAGGTGATCCTGCTTTGGCAGGTGTGTTGGACTAGATGATCTCTCAAGGTCCCTTCCAACCCCTAACATTCTCTGATTCTCTGAAGTTATGGTCTTGCATTAGAGCAAGTGCCACGTGGCAGCTTTAAAGTGGCAGCTACATAATGCTGTCCAAGTAACTGGAAATTACTGATGTTTCGTGAGTTCCACTTCTTAAGCCAAGTAACAGCAGCAATATCCACTATTGCTTTAATGCTTATTACCTGTGTTACAAATGGGTTTGCTCATATTATTATTAGTGCTAAATTACCACTGAACTTGGATGCTTTCCTGGATTTGCCCATAGGAGAGATGCCATTTTGCTCCTTAAAGTTTTTGGTTGATTAGACTCTAGAGAGGAAAGAATGGTTTGGGGGTTAAGAAATTGCATTGAGATTGAGTCTCACTCTCAACACAGACCTCTCCGTCCAGTCTTCCGGTTGTTCTACAGCTGAGTCCTTCAGTTTGTTGTACAGATGGCTTTGGGAGCACACCTAAAGTTAATGGGGCTCGAAATGGCACAGAAGTCCATGTGTATGTACATAATTGGAGACAGGATGTTTATATACCTAGTCATATAGACATGACAAATCGAAATGCCCTCAAATTGTACATCAGCATATTTGAAGTGTACTTAATGACATTACATTTTATTGAGTCAATTAAGTGGGAAATGGCATTTTATGCACGTTTTAAACCACCCCAAACATGTTCCAGAAGTGTGGACATGAAAAAATACAACCATTTAGAAGACACTTCTGGAATGCAGAAGAGAAAAATGTTACTAGCAGATACAGCTCCTTGCCTAAGAGCTGTAATATTGTTCCTGATGGTCATTCTGTAGACATGAAATGAACAGTTAAAGAGATTGGTTTGATAGACCATTCAGTGTTGTGAATTCAAATGAACATTTTATGCTTTCATTTTCTCAACAGTAACTGGTGATATATAATACTTTCTATTTCTTTCCTGAACAACCTCTTAAAGCCATATAAATATATAATTTCAGATAGTTATCATCTGAATTGTACTGGAGTGGGCTGTGACTAAAAACTAGAACTGAAAATATTACCAGTTCAAATATTTATTTATTTTTTCTGTCACTAATGGCCATTGTACAGTATGGGATTTTTGTTTCTTTTGACCCTTCCTGTCCTCAGAGATCTCCCCACTCTAACATCCAAACACCTCAGAATGTGCTCTCCCTGCAGATAGCTTGTTCTTCAGCTGTAACTGCAAAATGTTGTATTAAAGATGAATAGGGGAGATTTGCTGTGCTTAATTAGCTGATGCTGCTTTTGCTTCTCTACTAGACAGCTGGCACTTACACAGCCCTTCAAAATGCCCCTGATGTTTGGAATATTCCAGACTATATCTTAAAGCTTTATGTTACACTCACACTTGATGTGTCTATAGCACTGGGTGGTGCTGTAAGCTGTCGTGCTTACCCGTGCTGCTTGAAAAATTTTGTAGTGGTTTGGTTGACATTAACATAACCAAACCTGACAATTTCCTCATGGTTTATTTTTTCCCTTTTCCAAGGCTTCCATGCACACTACTGTCCTTTCATCTTCATGCTTACTTAATATTTTTCTTTTTAGATGATTCTTTTAGTATTCCAAGATGGGATTGGTATATGCCTACAGCTCCAAATGTGCCTGGACTACTTATGTTCATGTTCTGCTTATTAAAAACTGATTGTAAACAAAGCTGTACTGCTGTGGAAGATGAGAGCTGGCTGCTTAAGCTGTTATACCGTGCTTAGAAGCTTGGCCTGTTATTACATTTGATGCATTCATTTCCAGCAAAAATATGAAAAAATTAGGAGTCTTGTTCAATGATGCTATTTCAACTCTGTGCTTATTTATTTCACTTGCTAAATCATTTCAACTGTTCAGCTAAGATTATCAGATTAGAGCATCAGAGCAGGTAGGAAGCTCTGCAATTGCTTTGAAAACAAAGAACTGGAAAAGAAAGAAGACATTTATATCCCTATTGATCAAATGAAGGTGACGTTGCTTTGCAAAAGTACCCAGCTACAATTCATATCAATTAAAAAAGCTACAAGTGGCTGGGATATTTTACCTGCTTTACTCTAGGAACCACCCCCAGTGAGATAATTCATAGTGCTAGTGAAGAGGGATTTTATTAGAAGGGGCTTTATGAGATACACATAGCTCTGCACTGGACTAGATGGCACACAATTCAGAGTTTCTAAGCCAACACACAATTTCAGAGCACTTCATCAGGAGAGCCCATCACACAGTGAGCGTGGGTGGATTAGAGGCAAGGAAGCGGTGAAGCAGAAACAAGGATTCAACATCTCAGAAGAGTAAGAGCACTTTGGTATAAACCAGCATTGTTTCAGGCCTGCCAGTTAAAGAAGGCACTCTTGGAAATATCTGCTGGTGTCAACCAGATCCCCTTTGAAAATTACTTCAGCCTGAGCAACTTATTCCCCTGCACAAGCTGATTAGCTTGGATTGGCATCTTTCTCCACCGTCTTGCCAGGTGGGCCCAATTGCAGAGCACACACTGGCATTTCAGCCCCTGAAGTTAAATATTGACAGTGGTATATGAGAGCCTACTGGAGCTCTGAGAGAATGATGAGACCCTCATTTCACAAACCCGGAGCTAATGCATACTGTGGTTTTCCTGTCGGTAAGAACTTTCAACTCAATTCCTCACATAAATGGGAAACAAATTCTGTATGAGGTTAGAAGCTGCAAATTCTTGGAATAAAATAGTTTACTTCTCTCTTCCTTATAAACTTTTCCATGATGTATTTACATTCAGTGCAATCACTAATTTGCTCCAGTCACAAGCATACCTACTGCTTGTCTTGATACCAAACCTGAATTTCCTAATTACAGGAAGACAGACACAATAGCTTTCAGGGAATAACTCTTTCCATTTGGGGTGAAAAGATCCCCTTTGTGGAGAAAACAACACCTGAGTAGTTAAAAAACAGTGACCACTAGATTTTGGCACTTGCAGCAAAGCTTAGGCAGCACTTTTGACCACAGAAGAGGTCATAGAAGAACTTAACTATTCAATTATTATTTCACACAAACCCACCAGATATTACAGTTTCTAGGCACATGGTGCAAAGACTGAGACATTTTTGGTATTGAAAACCACTTGTGACAAACCATCCAGTGATGCAGATGAAAATCATTTTTGTTTTCCTAAGTTCTATGTGAAGGTTAAATTAATAACTATGTATCTAATTAATGTCCTTTTGTAGATGATAAATCCAGGAAATAAGTACCTGGCTGTTGATTAGCTGCCTAATCAGAAACATGGTTCTGATTCCTTCTGCCATTTTCACATTGCCTCTTTAACATTACTGAGGTTTTCATAAAGTCCATGATGTAATGTAGGCTTTCAATTATGCCAAGATTAATGTAATAATTCTGATGAGAGGGTAATTGAAAGAAATCTGAAAGAAATGGAGCATGCCTGAGTTGAACTTCAAACTCCAGCTGTGCTAACATTCTTCTCTATGCTAAATGGGACTCAAAGGATGAATGCATCTTGGGTAAAGTTCATTCCCACACAGAGGGTCACCGTGAAACCTAGATGCCTTTAATTTTTATGAGTTTTTAACTGCTATGTAGGAGGCCTAGTCTATGTAATGAGAGGTTAGTTTGGTCTCATAAGGAACACATCTTTCGAAGGCTTTGCATTACTCAAATCAGATGTTCTTCTTAAAATAAGCAGGGAATTGGGTCACTAATATGTAAATATGCTCAGAGAAAGCTAAGGCAGCAGCAGAGAAAGCTGTATGCCTGGGAAGTGCCAAGGCATTTTCTGAGATCAGGAGGAGTTATTTTGCAAATAAGGTTGTTCATTGGCTGATTAGAAGGGTTCTGCTGGAATGTGAGCTCTTGGCAACTTGAACCGTAGTGAATGAGGTTATATGCTACCAACTGTCTTTTTTTGCTAGGATGGGGCATTACAAACTTCATTTTAAACAGCCAGAGGAAAATCCAGAAGGAAGGCATATATCACATAAACCAGTAATGTGAAATAGGCAGGTAGTGACAATCATAAGTCAACATTATAGGCAACTAATTTACTAGGTGGCTTGCTCCTTTTCTGTGCCAACTGGGCACCCAAACCCCCATGATTAGATGACATTTCATACCTGTTCTGGGGAGGTTGCCACCAACTTCAACAACTCTTTTGACCTTCCAAAACCAGTCGACATTCTATGATTCTATTCTATGAAAACATTACTAGTGGGAATAGAAAGGGGGCTTTGTTCTATTCAAGTTTCTACACCACGACTCTCCCTACCTTAAACTGCACACCTAGACCTGTATTCCTGTGACATTATTGCACTCCACTCTATCGCTGCGTTAGATCCAGATAAACACATGCAACAATTGTCAGTTTTCTTGACCAGCAAAGGCAAACATCATCTTCCAATGCCAAAGTACCAGTGCCAACAAACACCATCTGTTTATGATAACAAGCTGTTCTTTCTTACACAGGACCCACAAACCATAATAGCAATAATATAGCCAGGGAGCACATAAAAATACCCTTACCTATTTGACTGTCGTTTTACACGGTATGTGGCTGATTGTCTCTCTCGAATGTTGAAGAGGTGGAACAGAGGAGAGCTGTGAGAAAAAATAGTGAAGATAGCATTAGAGACTTCAGTAAGCCTAATTTCTGTACAAAGAAGTAATAAATAGCTGTGCCAGCTTTGTGCTGCTTCTGCATTCCCTAGATACCTCTAGGGAAAGGTGGAGGGTGACCACGTAGGAGCAGCAATGCACACATCAGCCTTGTGGCTTTCATGCCTGCAGCTGCGTGGGGCAAATTAGGAAGACAGAAATCGTATTTCAAACAACACAGGGGGTATCACAACTGTTGAGTGCTGGACCACTTGTAGAGACTAGGTTGTTCTTAATGGCCAACACAAAGAAATTAAATATTTAGTAGGTGTAATGCTCATTAACGTACAGATCTCTAAACCTGCCAGGCACAGGCTTACCAGGACATTAAGTTCCTCTAAGAGAGGGAGTTAGCATGGATCAGCAAACTTGCTTCCTGCACACATTATTTGCACATTTTATACTCCCAGTATTCCTTAAACACTAATCTCTTTTATGTGCTGTTGCCAGATGCAACCTTTAAATCATGTGTGCTATAAAAATACATAAGGAATGGGTAAAAATAATAATAATATGTAAAAAAATAAATCAACACAACCTCACTGGAGACAGTAGAACACAACCCTAGAAGTCAGCAATCTTTAGGTCTGCTGTTTAGAGATGAGAGTCAAATAAGAAGTAAACTCCAATAATTATTTATCAGCACATGTATGTTTCTGGAAGTTTCATTTGATTCTTTTTTTATGGGGAGAATAAAGGTCAGGGGGTGGGGAAAGAAAATAAAACCCCAACCCCACAACCAAACAAGAAAACTACAATTCCTTTACAGAAAGCTATAAAGAACATTGGAAATCCAGCTGGGAAAAGAGGTTTTAAATATGGACCAGATGCTTATCATATCCCCAGAGAATTTATAAAAGAGGAGTTCTCTTGATTGCAGCAGATCTGCTTACATTCATCATTGAGTTTTCTGCACAATAATTTGGCTGAGTTTAATTGCTGCAGCCTTTGTATAAGGGGATTCCTGGCCAGAACGCTTGTCCAGTATTACCTCATCTGGCCGTATCAGAATATTTTTAGACAGTAAGTTTGTACCTGATAAACTTTGCTATTAACCACAGAAACTAAAAGATTACATTTCTACTGGACATAAGCAATCTTATGTCAGCTTCATGAGCAAGGATAAGGACAGATTTAGTCACAAATCTTCTTACTGGAAACTACCAAAAACAATTTTAAATGTTGATTTTGAATCGGCCTCTTTTAAGCCCCAAACTAAGTCTTTATCAATCCACCTTTATCAGAGGGTGAAGTCATCACTAGGGAGCAGAGGGATATATTGTCCTTTCAGACAACATTTGGAGTAAGATAATTCTGTTAACACAGCTTCAGTCAAGGCTGGTGAAAGGGCTGAGCTGAACCCATGGTGGTCTTGGCACACTTGGCAAAGATTGCTGTAGATGTGTCAGCAGAGGCAGCAGTTAAGGAGACAGCATTTTATGGATGCTTGCAGGGAGCTCCTCCTACTGCACGTGAAAAGTCGGGAAAAAGCCCAGAGAATGTGTCATTGACAGCTGCCATCATGGGCTAGGACTGAGGTGGAAAACAGGTCCTGTAAGGATAATCCAGGAAAATACATGCAGTAGGGAAAAGCCCACGAACGAGTTGGAGCAGCAGAGGCTTTGTAAGCGGCAGACTAGGAAAAAGCTCTCTGCAGCAAACGGCTGGCAGGATGTGAGAGCAGCAGCTTAAATTTGTCAAAGGCTGTAAAAAAAAAATGTTGCAAAGCAGCTAACTGAGGGGAGCGTGGGTAGGAAGATTTAGCTGTTTGAATAGCTAGAGAAAACCCTTCGGGATGATGTGTGGAAAAGAAATAATTCTAGATTAAGGCATAGCCTAAATGCATAGACCTAGAGAGGAGATTCCATGGCAAAATCCTTCAGTTTGTTTCTGGTTGAATAAGGGGCAAAAGGATAGTGCTGTCCTGAACAATCAAAGGAAGAACTAGGAGTGCTTTAGGGTAAAGATTTAAGAGCTCAGTTTTAGCTTTGCAGAGCTGTCAGCTAAACATTGAAAAGGTATCAGAGCTACAGGTTGACATTTCAGTCTAAATAGAAAAGCAGGTAAAGAGAGCAAGATCTCTGAACTGTCAGCACTGATGTGATTGCTGAACATGTGTGGTGTCACAGAGAAGGGGAAGAAAGTGAAGTGGGAACATAAAGGGTTTCCCCAGAAACCTAGGATTGAGGAAATGAGAAAGAAGGACATGCCAGAAAAGTGATTAGAGAAATCACAATAAAACGACAGGAGTCATCACAGGAGCCAAGGGAAGCACCAGATTTCCAGGCATCTGATTAAATGGGTCAAATGCAGCAGAAAGGTCAGGAAATATGAAGCTGAGAAACCATTTCAGTAGAAAGAGTCTAGGCAAGGACTGTGGAGCTACAAGATGAAAGAGAGAAGAGCTGAGGTGGTGCCTGAAGAGGCAGGTGGGGGAACAAAGCAAGCTTTTGTCACGAGAGGAAGAAGCTAACCTTCAGCAGACAAAAATTAACATAGGAAAAAGCAAATTCATAGCTACAGCTGAACTGTGTCCAAGCCCGACTGGAGTAAAGTGACCCATTAACTAACAAGTGACGATACATTTACTCCTAATCTCCATTTTCCTGATTTTCTTTACTATCTTTCTATTCTCAGAGTGCCCACCTAAAGCAAATAAAATCATTCAGGCTGGGCTACCTTCACTTTATTAAAACAAAATGCTAGACAGTCCACCTAATATTTATGTTTCTGCAGCAACATGACTATGACATGCAAGCTGTTTTTCCCTGGCACATTCACAAACTATAAGGCACTACAACCTGTTGTTCTTAAGAAGATATTGTTTGTTTGGTCTTGGCTTGTCAGTGCGTGTGCACGCAAGGGAGTGACTCACTGGCATTTTTGCTGGCACTCCTGCACTAACATAAATGTTCAAGGTGTCTAATGGGGAGAACAAGGACCTGGCTTGAGGCTTACGTTCAGACCTCTGCACTACACCTACCTGAATTGCACTACAAAGGTCTCTGAATGACCCAGGTGACATTTTGGGTTTTCCTCTTGTAAATTTCTGTTTTCACAAATAATTGCTTCTGAGCTAGGATAATTTATATTAAATAACTGACACTCAGTTGTGATCTGCATAGCAATAATCGCACACATTTCCCGTCATTTAGGTCTGTAAGAACTCCTGACATTTGAAGCTGTCCTACCGAGTTGCCACGGCAACGAGAGAAAAGAAACCGTCAGCTCTGAAGATTGCAGTTTACAGTTACTGTTCTTCACTACTAGGCCTCAGTTGCTCCAGATTCAGTTTAATTTGCAACCTCACTTACTCTGTCCAACTCTCCATTGGTGTTTGACAGCCTCTGCCCTAACGCCCGTCCACGAGCGGATTCCTCTTGCAAGATGCAAGGTTAATGCGCATTTTCTCTGAATGTTCAAAGACCATGACATCTAAACTGGACCTTGGGGGAGCAGAAAACAGATTGACTCCATTCTTTTTCTATCTGTTGACTTGTTGCTATTCAACTGTTCAGAAAATATTTTGTCTGTGGGTTAGTATTTGTATATGTATGAGTGTATGTATATATATATTTATATTTATAGAAAGAGAAGAGTTATACAGAGGTTTAGCTTTTATAACATACTCATCTGGAGCGTGTAAAGGACAAGGCAGAGCAATACAGCCACAGATGAATTGCAACTACTCTGCCATGGCTAAACCTACTGTCTTTGCTGTTGGTAGCGCGGCCAGGAGAAGAGAGCCACCAGCAGCCATACTGCTCTGACAGCCACTTTGTGGATACAGACAAAGCAGGCCCCAGGCTCTGCACTGTCTTGTACCTCAGGTTCAGTAAACAAGAAATGCAGGTCCCCCTGGCTTGTTGCTGAGCTGAACTGCTCTCCCTGTGCCCCAAGGGGATTCACAATTCAGCGGGAGCAGAGTGCTTGGCTCCCGTTCCAGTGGGAAGTGCTGGAAGGTGATTTGTAAGGAAGTAGGAAGCAGCCAGCTGCGACCAACACCCTATGGATCACTATTCACAGCCATGGGAGTGTTGGGCCTGACTTTTAAAGGACTGAAGTCAGCTTCCTCTGTATTCCTGCAAGTAATTATTGGCGGGGCAGTTTACAAAATTGAAGCCTTCTGTCAGCCCTGCAGACACAGTTCAGTGGGTGGATGGGGAGCTGGTGGGAACAGCAAAGGCAAAGCCCTTCTCAGAAGCACCGGTCTGTCTCTCAGCCCTTGTGCAGCTGACAGTACAGACCTCAGTGCAAGGAGGGAAACAGAAGCCCTGTTCTATAAATACGATCACACACATGAATATATATATACACACACACACATACGTACACACCCACCCATGTACACAGAGTTTCCAGTCAAGAGTAACACGAGCATTTGTGTGTGTAAACTTACCACACTCGTTTGCAGACATGGAAAAAAAGGGTGTTCGTTGTATATGGTTATGAATCCTTTTTTATTCTGTGAGCATGTAAGGTCAGAAACAAAAAAAACAAAACAAAAACAAAACAAAACAAACCTTCTAACTGTATCAAGATGATCTTCTTGTTAATAAATTGTAAATGATCCATCAAAGCTCACACCAAATTTTTATAAAATTAACACAAAGAGTATACTAGTGACAGACTGTGGCTTTTATTAGAGCTTGCCGGTAACTAGGGTAAGGTAAGTGTCTTAGAATATTTTAACAAACTTGCTTATTTAAAGTTTAAACAAGAAAGCTTCCTTATGCAATAGAACTTTGCAGTTGCATTCTTTAGTTAGCATTTTTACAGTACCTATGAGTCATACTGTATGTTGTCTTTCCTGCAGTGAGATTATGAGCATATCTTCCACACCACGCATACGTTTCAGTAGTAAAGCTTTTTGGAAGCATTAAAAAGTCCGAACATACTTTTACTTTGCCATAATGCTACACTAGATATTAAATGTGTGTTGGTGGTTAAAAATTGCTGTACAATAGCTTCTCTCTGAATTCCTGTATTGTACCCAATATAAAACAGGTCCTTTTTTTCTTTTTTTCCTGGTTGTTTCAATCAACAGGAGTAATAACAACAGCAACAGAGGAAAAATTATTTTGTGTTGTGAACTTCCCTAACATTGTAGATTTCTTAAGATAAGATACAAGCTGCCTTCAGACACAAACCTATTTTTCTATTCCAACTTAACTCCTGCAGTCCTGACCAAGCAGAATCTCCCCCTGCTCTTGTTTGTCTTGCAGCACGCTCTAGGTTCCAATTACCAAGGCAGTACCTTGGGGCTGGTGGGAGTTTCTGTCCAGCAAGGGCTGCAGGAGTGGGCTGTTAGGCAGCTGCAGGTGTTTCAGCGGGAAAGTGCCTGATCTCAAACATTAACATAGGCATGCTTCTAGTTCTCTTTCTTTGCCCATGCCTTGTTATAATCTTACACTGCTGCTTTATCATCAACAATCATTTATTTAAAAAAAAAAAAAAATATATATATAATTTTCAGGTAAGTTTTTCAAGAAGAAAAATATTCACCAAATGCCTAACACCCTGTATTTTCAACGTGTATACTTAATGAGTGTGTCCACATGCACCCAAAGATAAAGTGCGCCCTATGCTTTGATCTACAAAACCTCTATCTTGAATAAAAGAAATTACAATACCCTCCTCCACAAATACTCTTTTTCTACTTGCTTACTTCCTCTCTCTATCCAGCCAAACCCACCTCTGGGAAGACACCCATTGATATAAGTGTCATTTCTACGACGTACCAGAAGCAGCTACCCTTTTCTTACTTAAAACAAGGCTCATGAAGAATTTGATGGATCATTCCAAAGGCATTCAAAATGAGGAACAAAGGAAAATCTCTCCTGCCTGGAACCACCCTAACAATGGGAAGATTCTTTCTACCACTTTGTACCCAAAGACGAGATCTTTCTTCTTGGATAACACTGCAACCTTTCGGTGTGTAGAGGGTCAGTATCATGGCTGAAACTCTCAATAAGACACATCAAAGTCTTCATTCACCACTACCACTTTATTTCTGCACCTAGATTAAAGCCTCTCAGCCTTGACTGTGTGCCTCTAGGCCTAATCACTGGAGTACTTAAGCACGCAAAGAGAAGTTGAAGCTGCCATGTTATTGTTTCTCTCTCTCTGTGCTTCAGAGCAAACCCCATTTAACAAGAGATTGTGGCACTTTCTGTAGCATTATACAGGTGAGGAACCACATTAGAGTCTGAGTTTTCCTACCTGAATAAGCTTGTCATCCTTGGCTCCAAAAATGCTCCCCATTTCCTGAAACAAAGGAGCAACAATAATTTATCACTTTTTCTGCAACATCATGACAAAGAGTAGAGAAGTCACAAAACTGTCTTTTTTTTTTTTTTTTTTAACAGTTGCTTATGTTCAACATAAAGCAAACTTACTGATTTTTTAGCATAGCACTTATTCCTGCCTGTCTATTTTAGTCACTACGACATTTATCTCAGTCTATATTTGTTGACACACAATGCTACCTAGAGTCAAAAAGGCAGGGAACTTATCATCATTTCATAACACACACAAAACTTCTTGTGGAAAAAAATCATTGCACTTGAAAAGAGTATCTGCTGTTAAAACACAGATTTGGTATAACAATCAGCGTGAGGGGTTTATTAGCAAGACAGAGGTCTCATTTGTGGTGTACTTGCTAACTGAACCCCTTTCTGCACACCTCATACCTGTGCTTTCACAATATGCCTATGTGCAGCTGTTAGTGTACATTTTGATCAGTAACTGTAGGTCTGGATAAAACAAAGGGACATGAGCTGAATATCCTACTGGGTACTAAGGAAAATGAGGTAAGAGTGGAACACTGGCTTATACACTTTATGAGTCCTGTTCTCATCACATTTACACTGGTGTAAATTGAGAAGCAACTCCATTACTAGCACTGTTTGAGACTCAGTTAAACATCCAAACCTCTCCACATATTGCTTTTATTGGTCTTCTGCAAACAGCAAAGTGGCAATATTTGCCATGGGATTTTTGAGTGCTTATATATTATCAAAAGTCTGTCTTTTTATGACACATAGAGAAACCTACAGCTTTGATGCCTCCCAGAGATGACTCCCTCCCTTCACTGACCATGTTAATGGGTCTCTAAGGCACCCAACATAATTTGGTTTAGCCCAAAATGTCTGGGGCCTGTGGTCAAATAATTCATCCTGGTCTCCTGCTTAGTCATTTAAGTTAGGGATTACTACAGTGCAAACCTCATTTATTAAATGAAGGACTTACAAATCCGTTTGCAGGGCCCTAGCTTAAATGTTTTATCACTACAAAAGGACAGATATATGTTATATTAACAGCTTCTACATGGCTGGTCTTTTTTCTTGCAAAGGCCTCCCATCTGAGGTACCAAGAAAGCTGCCAATTTTCTTCTCCATTGCTATTGATACACTCAGCCCCTTGAAACAGCAGGATTTTGTACACAAATAGCTTTACATCACTGTTTGCCTAAAGGCTGTTTTTTGGGGGGGATGGGTTTGATAGTATCTTATTTAGTTAAAAAAAACAGAAACCAACAAACCACCACCACAAGATAAATTATATTAAAGTCACATCAGCTAGAGAGCATCAAACTCTGATCTTGTCTTCCCTAGAAACTCTGTTGTCTGAGATACACCGTCCAATGCTAACACAATATAAATAACCAAATGGAAAGTGTTTTCTTTCGCAATTAATTCTGTGATTTATAATCTTTAGTATTAATATGAAAAGTACATTAGTAATTATCATTGCAACTACCCTATTTAAAGCCAGTTTGCTATGTAAAACACACAACCCATTGACTACACTGTTCTCTTGCCTCACATCAAGGTAAGGTGGTGGATTTATTCATCCAAATGAAAGGGATTCACTCATATACTCAGTGGAAAGTTACTAGTTGCACAATTGCTATGTGTGTGTATATATGTAGATATATAGAGATACACACATGCACATATAAATATATATATATAAATATATAATATATGCAGATGGAGGGAGACTAATACAACAGGAGGACTGGGAATAAGCAGTTTAATTCCATGAATTATGGATGAGTACATGAGTTAAGGGACAGCACGGCCAAACATCTGCCAAATCAGTCTGATTTAAAGAAAGCAAGGCAAAAAACCCCAAACACTAAACACCAGACTTATCCCAACTCTCACGTTGCATTTATGCTACCTTTAGCTGTGCCCTCGGAACACAATTGTATCACTTGAAGATATGCGTAATTGTCTACTGACTCATTCTCAGTTGTTCATGTATCACCAGGTCACCAGTAGTGGAAAGGGAAGGGTTCATAGCAAAATTCTGCATTACTGTGCTTTCAGTGGGACAGCTACTGGGGAAAGTTTCATCCACCCTTTGAACATCACACACCTCCTCTGCATCAGCAAATGACTGTGTTTGGTGGCTTTGTGGTGAAAACAGTAACGAGAGTGTGTGTCCCTGCATACACACCCTGCCTGGGGCTGCAGAGCGAGGGCTTGTCTGGTGGACTAGGGGGTGAATTCAGCATGAACCAGCTGTGTTGTTACTGCCATTTCAGACAGAATCCTCCTGTGAAATCATATTTGCCCCATAACAAATGCTGTCTCTAAGTCACCACCAAGGGTTTTTTAATTATGATTTTCTTTCTTAGTTTTAAAGTTCAAGCAAGGAGGAATTTTTTTTTTTGGTTGTTGTTTTTAAAGATCCTTAATTCAGATACTTTTCCAGTTAATTGTTCCTTTGGACCCTAGTTGCTGAATTGCTTGCTGTTTCTGAGGTGTAAATAAACGTTTTGATTTATGACGTGGTTGCAAAGAAACTTGTAATTTATTTGTGAAATGCTCAAATAAAGGATGTATGGGCTTTTACCTCCGTCTGGGCGTAGACCTTCCTGATGCAGTACAGCAGGAGTGAAGGAGGGGGCTACAAAATGACCTTGAGACTGCCAAAAGGCTGGAATACCCTACAACAAACTCCCACGCTGCTCTAAGCAAAAAGAGATAAATTGCAGCCTTCATCCCCAGCATGCCATGGCTATGGAATGCGAGTCTGGAGGTTAGAGAGGTAAATAAGGTTTGACCGTGCACTAGCAGACCGTTCAGCATCCTTTCAAGTGACAGCAACAATTTGCCCTACTTTTGTTACAAGGAGTTGCACTGAGCCAAAGCTGGGTCAGATGTCCCTAGGCTGGGTTGTGTGCAGGAGCTTTAATGGATTTTTGTTATATGTCCTTTCGGCTTCAGCTGGTCACCTTCCCCACCTACCACCACCGGTACAGCTTCTGTAGAAGAGTCAGGCACAAACACTAAATGTTGCAGATGGCACAGAACCAGGCAGGCTGGACAAACATTAACCAGCAAGATTCATTGTGGGTTGCTACAGGACCAGATTTCCGTCACTGCTGTCATGGCTGGTTACAGTTGGTACTGCCATAATCTGTAGTCATGTCTGATGTGCTCCCTCCCTGCCCTTAGCTCCGGTGGAAGTATTGCCACATTGATGTGCTCTGCTTTTTGTCCTGATTCAGGAAACCTTATTACAAAAATTTAGAGCCCTTGTGTTGCCTTCAAGCCTAAACTGCTGAAGGCCAGACTGCCCCTAAAAGCCAGCACTGCTTTAATGTCCTCCTGTACCAGGAACTACAGACTTCACTGACAAGGCTTATCCTTTCAGCATGCTGGGCTCCCAGTAGGGGGACTTAAGGTTTTTGAGATACCATTTTCTTTTTCATTGAGCTGTCATAATCCACAGTTATGAAGGGAAAGGAAGTGGGGGGCATGCTTTCCTGTGCTGAAAAGCTGCTCCCAGATAGCAGATAAAATAAACAAACAATAATTCTGGCCCCGAATCCAAACCAGAAAAAAAAACAAAAACAAAAACAAAACAAACCCCAAACCAAACCCCAACACAACCAGCAGGCTAGGTAGAATGAAAATCCTGTGGCAAAATTGCTTGAAGTCATTATTGCCTCTTTACCAGGAATTTCTTTCCTTCAGCACAAAGCTGGAGCCTGTTGGCTTTCCAAAATTCCTGCAAGTTATTTTTTTAGATTTTCTGGGAAGTTATCTAAAGTGACAGAGAGACAAAAATAGAACAGCTCCTGAAAATTGTCTTTTACTACATCTGAGCATAGAGGAAGCTGAAGGGGGGGGGGGGGGGGGGAGGGGGAAGAAGGGTAGCACAGCAGCTTGTTTTCATCAAGACCCACCTCTAGCTTTTGCCTGTTGCTGATGATTTACCAGACTTGGAATCTAGAGGGTATTTTTAATGTGGTCTGTAATAAGTGGAGGAAGAAAGAATATACATGAAACTTGTGGTGTCATTGAGGTTGTTACCTGAAAGGCACAGCAAAAACGTGTCATCTCCTTTGGTCTCAGTTGAGACCACTGCCCTAAATTAATGCTGTGCCTTGTACCTCAAGTGAGGTGTTCGAAAGAGTGCAAAGGTAAATCATAAACATGTTAACTGAATTAGAAAATGCTGAAGTTTTCTGTTGCCCTTTCAACCTTTCTCTGTCTCATCTAACACCACAAGTCCTGGGTTGCAGTCTGCTGTTACTTGATGACTGCACAGTTCAATCCAGTTACACTTTTTTCTCCAGCAATAGTAAATCAGAGCAGTCCCTTTTGGCTTCAGTAAAACCTTCTTACCTGCAGAAACGAAGCAAGCGTCATCACTCCTGCTGTAAAGCCATTGGGATGCTCTTCCTCAGCCACCACACCTCTGGCTGGACTCTACTCATCCACCTCCCAGTGCCTGATGACCTTCGTCGCTCCTGTGGTTCCAACAGTAAGTTAGTTATTCTAGCCCAGTATACCTCAGTGGTCTATGGCAATACCTTTTATCACTTATAACTCATTTTGCAACTTACAGGTTTTTGTGGGACACTCGCTGTCATTTCTGTGGCTGGATGTACTTGTTCTGACTAACTGTCCAAAACAAGAACAGGAAGTGCTTACAGTACTTTGTACTGCAAGGCATGATGAAAAATTAGAATGTAGAACACAGCTAATGAGTGGCTTGTAAACAGTGTTCTGCAACACAGTTACAATAATGGAGTGGTTGATTTGGGAAAGAACAGAATAGAACAGAATTAAGCAGGTTGGAAGAGACCTTTGAGATCATCGAGTCCAACCTATCATTCAACACTATCTAATCAACTAAGCTATGGCACCAAGCACCCCAGCAAGTCTCCTCCTAAACACCTCCAGTGATGGCAACTCCACCACCTCCCTAGGCAGCCTATTCCAATGGCCAATCACTCTCTCTATGAAGAATTTCTTCCTAACATCCAACCTAAACTTCCCCTGGCACAGCTTGAGACTGTGTTCTCTTGTTCTGGTGCTGGTTACCTGGGAGAAGAAACCAACCCCCACCCGGCTACAACCACCCTTCAGGTAGCTGTAGAGAACAGTAAGGTCTCCCGTGAGCCTCCTCCAGGCTAAGCAACCCCAGCTCCCAGCCACATTGTGGCTGCTTGTGCTGGCTATGTATCTTAGCCCGTAGATGCACCTGCTGTTTTGCTATATGCCACAGATAATCCTCTTTGGAAGGAATCCCCGTTCAAGTCTGCAATCACATACCATACACTTCAAGACTAGCTGGGGTTTTACTAGGTAAGTGCCTACAAGAGTGAAAGTACATCACTGTGTCAAACCTCTGCTGCAGAAGAGCTTACACGAAAACCACAGATGAACTGGCATGCTAACAAACATTAAGAACATCAGCATACCGCAGCTGAAAAGCAGCATTTTGTGGTACATTTTAAAAACAAAACCAAACCTAAACCAAAACACTCATGGTGTTGTCATTTCAAACTGACTCCACAAGTTTTTAATCAGAATGATAATGAAAAAAAAATATTAATAAATGTAGACAGTGCTTAGGGACTGGATTAAATCTTCATGTCACTACCAGGCTTTAAAAATCTTAGCCCTATAAATGTGTTCATTGTTGTTCACACCTGTTGCCTTGCTTCATGCCAGCAGCCACTTCGGAACAAATTCTATTCCGCACTAATTTTGCCATTCCAGTCATCTTGCCAGCTTCAACCTTGCTGTAACTGATCTGCTGGAGCAGTGGCAAGATAACAAGCCTAGCCTGCACTTGGAAATGACAGCAAATCAAACAGTGCTTATTTGTACGCACATAAGCAAACAAACAAACAAACAATCACATCCGCTGCTTCTCATTCTTTGCGTTACTAGGTCAGCTGCAACAAAGCAACAGATACACCTTCCAAGTAGCCATAAAACAGGGATTATAACCTGCCTTGGGGTTACAGTATGGATTATAGACATGGCTAGTACCAAGGGAGTTAGTTTTTGCTGGGATTTGAACACCTAATTCCCACTCACATCACTAAAAACTAGAAGCCTAATTCCACACCCCACCCCAAATAGATAAAATTATCTAATTATAAACGATGTCTTAAATTTAAAGGCACCATGAGCTAATACACACTGAAAAGTTTCCTGTATCTCCAAGGTAACTTAGTTGTCATCATCTTTCATATTGAGCAAAACCAGCAAACCCTCTAGAGAATGTGCCCCAATTAACAGCTACTCAACCTTTCATATACTGCATTGCTGACAAGAAAAAGATTGAGGATAGTTAATTCATATGGGGATCATAGAGAATGTGGCAGAATCCACAGATAAAGCAAAGCATAAACAATATATTGCAGCGATTAGAATAACCCTCATTAAAAGACAATGAGTCTAAAGCAAAGAGTTAGTCTTTTTGGTGCAATATAATTCACTTACGTAAGCTGTGTCTATTGGCTGCATCATGGAAGAGCTAGACCAGTGCTGGAAAGCCCATTCCTGGTGCCTGGCAAGTTTTGCTGTTGCTACTAGGGACAAAAACTGCATTAATCCATAAAAGAACCTCTTGCTCTTGGATACTGCACAGAGAAGTCAAAATAACAATGGCTCTAGAGAGAAATCTTTTGAGCTGGGCAAAAATCCCCTGTATCCTCAGCCCTGTCAAGGGATTAGTGCAGCTGCTCATCATCACACCAGCAGAGCCAGCTGCAGGATTCTGACCCATGTGTACCCATCAACTTGTGTTCTCTTGTGTCTTTAGTCCTGCCAGAGCACAAAGTACCCTATTCTCGCTCTGCTTCAGTAACAGGCACAGAACTGCAAGACAAAGAGAGAAATGCAGAAACAGTCAACAGACATAGTTCAAAACCTTCCTGGCAGCAGAGCCACTTGGAGACTTACCCTCATGCATTGCTGGGCTGCCATTGTTTGTGCAAGGCTAGTACACTCTCCCCCACCAGCACATGGAAGAGCAGCACGTAAGCAGAAGGAGCCTTTTTGTTTGGTTGGGTTTTCCCCTCCACCTTTCTCGCTTGGTAAAGACAGTTCTCATCATCTGGTTTCACAGAAGCATCACCAAGGTTGGAAAAGACCTCAAAGATCATCAAGTCCAACCTGGCACCCAACACCTCATGGCTACTAAGCTGTGGCATCAAGTGCCATGTCCAAACCCCTCTTGAACACCTCCAGGGATGGTGACTCCACCACCTCCCTGGGCAGCCCATTCCACACAGTCTTTCACCAAATGATCCCAAGGCAAAATATATCAAGCCAGTCATGGCTCTCAGCTGTAAACCCCAGCAAAGCCCAGGCCTGACTGCATTTCAATTTCTCAAAAAAAAAAAAAAAAGATTTTCCTGTTTTTCAAAGTGCAAAATGAACACATGGGACCAAATGCTGTTGGATAAGACTGCAAATGAGACTAATAGGCCAAATGTCAGATTTCTGTGCCACTGACATCCAGTCATCACTCTTGCACCGATGCTCTGGCTTGGCACCTTGTTGAAAGGCCATCAGGGCTTACTCTTGTATCAGTTCTGTGATAAACCTACTTTTAATCATCATTGTCTGTCACCATTTACCCAATGCATGGTCTGCAGTACTTTTTTACACTCTTAATTTCTGTTCCTTGGCACTGTGTACTTTGCTCTTTAGCAAATGAACACTCAGTACCTGAAGCTAATGAAAATGTGTGCTGTACACAGCCCTCTCTTCTGCAGTTGAATCCAAGGCTGGCTGGCTTCAGTTTGTTCTTCAGTTTTAAACAAAAGTCACAGTATCACAGTATTACCAAGGTTGGAAGAGACCTCGAACATCATCAAGTCCAACCTGTCACCACAAACCTCATGACTAGACCATGGCACCAAGTGCCACATCCAGTCCCCTCTTGAACACCTCCAGGGACGGCGACTCAACCACCTCTCCGGGCAGCCCATTCCAATGACAAATCACTCTCTCGGTGAAGAACTTTCTCCTCACCTCCAGCCTAAACTTCCCCTGTTGCAGCTTGAGACTGTGTCCCCTTGTTCTGGTGCTGGTTGCTAGGGAGAAGAGGCCAACCCCTTCCTGGCTACAACCACCTTTCAGGTAGTTGTAGACAGCAATAAGGTCGCCCCTGAGCCTCCCCCTCTCCAGGCTAAACAACCCCAGCTCCCTCTGCCTCTCCTCATAGGGCTTGTGCTCAAGGCCTCTCACCAGCCTTGTTGCCCTTCTCTGGACACGTTCAAGTGTCTCAATGTCCTTCTTAAACTGAGGGGCCCAGAACTGTCCTCCTGCTACTGCAGCTCCTCTTCATCTCTTGTCCTGCTTGGGCTAAATAAGAGAAGGAATAAGTATATGCATTTAAATGTCATTATTTGGTAAAGTCATAACTCACAGCATAGACAGATACATGGATTTAAGGGATGCATTGTTCAAAAGTAAGTATTAAAATATGTGTGCATATATATATATATAAATGCAAGCATCTAAGGCAATGAGTTTCATTATCCAACACACAGTAACAGGCAATTTCTTTAATTGGTTATTAAAGAATGAATACTCAACAGCTCAGTTCACTGGAAAAAAAATAGTATGATGCAATTAAACTGTACTGCAGACTAATTAATATGGGAATTGGGACAATTCAAATACCATTCAAGAGACAGAAGGATGGAAGTGGGGACAGTAAGTAGCACAGACTTGTCCCAGTCATCTTCATCAGCCTAGCAGATGGATTTTCTGCTATTTCAGGTTCTCACTGAGGGATCTGTATTTCAGATTTCATTTCAAAGGAAATCTGGGGGCGGAATGTTCTCTGATGTGGGCCTTCAAAGACTCATAAAGCACTCCTTAGTAAAAAGAAAGAAAGAGAAAAGTGGATTCATATATTGCTTACCCCTATCCATAACACCATCAACACTCAGTTTGTTTCTATAGAGACATACTCTTGGCCTCTCTGCCTTCCCTTTACACAAATAAATTTGAAATATCCTAAGACTTAATAATAGAAAATTCTCAGCCTGCTTAGCTCCTCAGTCATGTAGCATCTTCTCCCCACGGGACATCCTTGTTAGTTTGTTCTTACCAAAGGCTGCTGTGTCAAGAAGCATTCTTACAAGCTGTCCAATTTCTTGTGAGTCAGGAGACATTTGCCAGTTATAAACCAGACTTTTCATGAAAGTGTTGTGCTGCCTTTCTTATAATTGAGATGGAAGAAGGATGCCAAACCTCTAAGGAAACACCATTGAAGCAGCTTGTTGACCTTTTGCACTCAGCCCAAAAGTTACCCTGCTTAGAAATAGGATGTCACATGAGTCACGACTGAAAACTTGCCACTCATTTTTGATAGCACTGGCATCCCACAAGCAGTTAAGCAGCAAAGGGCCCTGGTGCAGAAATCTGCTAAAAATAGCTCTTTACATCAAAACCTGGGATGGGCTTCAGAATAAAAGCTAAACTCAAGTCTGATGTTGCTGTTGGTGCTTATGGGTCATATTTTATGTTGGTGTGAACTTCAGAAACCAGTCCACTCCAAATTCTGCCCCTTGGGAGTCAGGCTTTCATTACAATACACAGCTTTACCATTTACAGTTGCAACCAGAACTAAAGTGTAGGTCTGAGACATTCTTGGCATCTCATATTTGACTGACCTAAGCTTCAGGATGTCCAGTTAGCTGAACCTCTCCTGCTTCACACTTTGTGTGCATTTATACAGCTGGTGCATTTACAGCAAAGCACGCCACTACAGGTCAGATGAGTTTTGATTCATCAGTATTTTCCTCACAGCCTGCAGAATTGCAAATTCCTCCACAGGATGACAAACACTGATCTGACTGCTAGATCACTGTACTATGTAGTTGTGTTAGGAGCCAAAACCCGTTCACAGATACTCATTCATTTGAGAGAGATGTCACTGGCCTAACACAATGGGTTTCTGTGCTGGAATACACCCACTGGGGGTTGGGAAGTAGGGGGAGGATTGCAAGAGCCCTGCTTACCCCAGGGGACAAAAGAAACCTGATCCAGGTGGACTTGGCTTCCCCCTCTCAGGAATAGGGGTCCCCTGGGTCTAAGTTGGTCTGTTCTAGTCCCCCTCCCTGTCCAGCAAGACTATAAAGGGGAGGGTGTGGCAGCTCTCTTTCTCTTTGCTCCTGCCTTGCCCGTTGGAAAGGACCCACAGCTGCTGCCAGCCTCCTGGCTCTGCTACATGGTCGGGCCCAATCTTCTCTCTGCCGCATCCATGCTTCTCTAGAGGACTGCAATCCACATACATTGAGGCAGATACAAGGCCATCCAAATCTGCTTTTGTATATTTTCCTATTCATCCTTATTCCTTACCCTTGTAAACCCTCCCTGTTACTACTATATATATATATATTTTTTTTTTTTTTTGTTAACAAATTTACTTCTCCTACTTCCAAACTGACTCCAAATTATTTTTTGGTAGATTTACCTCCAGTCTCTTGGTGGGGGGAGGGTTGGGGTTGAGGATTTCTCTGTTTCTTGCTACCATTTGAGCTAAAAACCACTACAGCTACTGTCAAGCCTTCCCTTGTATTTAATTCTGTTATTTATATGTTAATAAATAAAATCCTCGTTGTTTATGGCTGTAAGAGATGAAAAAACTCTTCATGTCTACATTGTGCAGTACTGATGGAGTCTGGCAACGGTCAAATCCTGGCTCAGCTTCTGTTCTGTTGTCCTTGTTAGCATTTTGCTTGGCTGTCCCAGCCAAAGTCCCACAGACGCTGTTGAACCCCGAATTGTTGCAAATATTGCAACGTCCAAGTGTGAAATGAACTGCATGGATACTCCTGGGAACCTGTTAACAGCGTATTAACAATAACCTCAAGTTCACAGGAAACAACAGGCACCTGTTCAATGGGGAACATGTTCTTAAATTGACACTCAATTATCACTGCATATTTTAGCATCATTTTTTGCGCCTTATCTAAGACCTACCAGGAGCCCTAAAAGCCTGTTTACTAATTTAAAACCAGTCTTCACGTACCAAGACAAAAATGAGACTATGAAGAGCTGGAGCATACAAACAACTTTGCATTTGGAAAAAACTCTGCTATTTGTAGCAGTTCTTGTTTACTTGAATGGGACTTGAGATGCCAATTTATAGAAGCCAAGTGCTTAATCTTAATGATTCCCTCTAAGATGTTACAGTCGTGGAAGATATATTTGCCTTATTTAAAAAAAGATATTAAGCTGAACAAAGCAAATGACAAGTAGTGCTCCAGAAAACCTCTCTTGTAACAGTGATGTCTGAAAGTATTTTAAAAGTATTGCATGATTTAAACCATTACCTGCATTATAAATAAATTTGTATTAATCAAGAGCCTACTATAAAATTAAAATATATCTATATTCAGTTAGTGCCCCAAGAATGATGTACAGCCCTAAAAACTATCCAGCTCTTACTCATGTACACCACATGGAGGTCTGGAGGAACATACCTTATGGATTGCATTAATACAGAACAACTCTTTGCCCCTCTGGAGAAGTTTCATGCATCCATCAGGAGCTGATGCAAGGTCTGCGATTTGACGACTTTTATGGCTGCCCTCACAGCACCTATGAGCCCTTCAATCACCCCACAAGGCAGCAGAGTAGCCCTGTGAGAAGCTGCTCAAGAAAGGGTTCTTAAACAGTTGAAGGAGTTCTGCTGAAATACAGTGGCCTCTCCAGCCTTCTGACATAAGGACAGACCAAAGCCTGTCAACGAAAGACATCCAGGAGCCTGCAACTGTGGACAAGTCTATGCAGCAAACCGTCATTAACATCAGAGTAAATCAATCAGCCAGAGAGTTACTCACTCATTACAGTTCACAGGTCTGTCACTTGTGCAAATCTTATCTAGCTTAGTTATTTCTCATTATCAAATTTGTTTTTCCTTCCTGTCCACTGTGATAGTTCTGTCACCCAAACTCAGATGGCTTTTGCAGAACTCATTTAAACCCTTTTATAATTCCTCCAGCCTTATCCAAACTGTCTCCAAATGATGGTTAATAATTAATATCCCATTAACCATGGTCTTACTCCTGAATATTTTGCTATTTTAGCAGTAGGATGGTATATTCCCACTTTATGATACTAGACAAGTTTAACCTCTGAGTTGAATCTAGAAGGGTCAAGACTGACATGTCATTCCAGTCACAAAGAGCTGCTCTTCATCTTACATTCTATCCTTCATATCCTCCAGGATGGGGACCAAAAAATTGTCTCACATAATGTTGGGGAGGTGAGAGGAATAATTTTCTACCACATGACTGAATAAACAATATTGAATACTTGCTAACTGAATTATTGTCTCTTGTATGCTACACAGAATAATCTATGCCTGAAAATATTTCCCATTTATAGATAGCTCAAAAAACAATGAGGAAGTATGCACACACACACCATACAAAGATGTATATACACTACACATGTATGGTTTGCTTCAAATTAAGCTTCTAAGAAACCAGCAGAAAACCAAGACAATGGATCCAGGTAATTTGTCTTACAGATAGGCATGTTAAATTTTATATACAGGTAAATATTTACAATTATACATCTGAGCTATTACTGCTTCATCTTTGTCAGCTTCCACTTACCCACACATGACGCTGAAGGTTTGCACATACCACATTCTGTACAGCATGATAAGAAATTTTGGATGGTGCAAAGTAAATCAGGAACAGTTTTAAGGACATGACAACACAGGCCCATGACAAAACCAGCTTTCTTTCAACAGTGACTATTAATGTGCAATTTGGAAGCAGCAGACTAAAGCTATATAGCTTGATCTCTAGTTAGGTTCATGAAGGACTTCTATTCTGCTGGGCACACGACAGATCTGGAAACACTTATACCTGCACATTTCTTCCTGATACATTCTTCTGATTTTTTTTCCCCCTAATCTTGGGCTTTCTCTTCTCTCCCCTCAACAAGTGATGCTCTGATAATTCTTTCATGCTTTCTTGTTAGCATTTCAGATCCATGTTCTGTCCTGAATCTGCATTCAGGCAAGTCACACTGACACCAGCACCAAATTTATGAGGTGAAAATGTGTTCGCTTTACTGCTAATTACCATTAGTTGCCACTGGTTTCTGTGTTGAATAACTTGTATTATCATCCCTGCCTTGCTGCATGCCTGATCTCTTGCCTCTATTACTCATCCTCTGTTAACTTCCATTTCCACCTCATTTCTGGGTTGTGTCTTTGATGGACCAAGTGATTATTTTTTAGCCAATGATCCAATTTACGTGTAAAATATCCCCCAAATCATTCACAATTGCCTTCATTTTAAATAGCTTAATCTGTCACTTCTGGACAGTGTTTTCTAATGGAGCATCTCATTTTCTCCTTTCTCCTCACTTCTTTGCAGTCACACCAGTTGTAATCTAACACTGAATGAGATAGATTGATTAAATGGTTGAGTTATGCGTGAAACAGTGCTGACTGGAAAAACATTTAATGGTGGTTAACTATTATGCTGTTGTATATTCCACCTGAAAAATGAGCATGACTAACATGGCAGTCAGAGCCCTTTGAAAATGCCTTTCTGGCCAGAATTGTACAGGTTTACTGACATATTTTGTCATGCCGGCTCTAATTAAGCCTTTCTGATTAATCCTCCAGTAAGGATTTCAGGTTGAGCATATAAATTCTTGAGGATGTTATCTACTGTGGGTGAATAAATGTCGTGTAGGATAGCAGGAAAGAAAGGTCTGTAGGGTAAGATAATAACTTTTTATTAGATCATAAGGCATAGCTGGGAAAATGGTTAAGCTTAGGCACTTTGCTAGCTATCAGTGAAGGAGGATTTTATTCCATGTCTAAAAGAATGCCTGCTTTTTAATTCTAATTTATGCCTCAACTGGTCCTCTAAGGCTATTACAAAACTTGCCTGTCATATATACTTCAATGTTTGAAACCATTGTTGCACCTAAAGCACCTCCAGTGAAGAAAAGTAGGTGTCAGATGAACACAGTTCTCGTTGGTTCGGTTAGTTTGTGGCAAACTAAAAAGGAATTAAATAAACAGCTTCTACTCACCTAGCTCCTTGCCCTGGTAAATCTTTACTTGTTCTCTGATGGAAGAGATCCAGCAAACAGTCTCCCCTAATTGCCAGAAATTGATGATGAGGGCACACTTTTGTGAAGTGCTGGACAGGAGGTCTGAATGCTTATATAGTCCTATGGAAAGAATGAAATAGAGCATTGGTTTTCTCACTTTGAAGGACCCTCTCCTACATCCGCTGGCTGTCTTTTATACTGTATGATCTATAAGCAGGCTATGAGGACACCTGTAATTCAGCTTCTGCTCAGCCTTCCAGGTGCATCTAAAAAGGACTACAATCAACAAAACACTGTCAGTGAGTGATTGAGGAGTTTAACCTAGAAAGAGGTGTCAGCTGCAGACTGCAGCAGCTAAGAAGCATCTGTCTTTGCAGCAGGTTTGGAGATGTATTTGTCATGAAAATATGACATCACTTTCCATGGATCTGTACAAACTTATGGAGAATGATCCTCCATCGAATTTGCCTTTTAACTGCAAGTGCACTTGAGTTTGAGATACAAATTATCAAGAATAAGCTTATTATCTTTTACTTGCTCTTGTTCCCAGTAATGCTGCCACCATACCTCCCTGTGCATGTCATCAAGCTTAGAAGTTTGATTTGCATTTATCCGATCAGTTGAAGTGCTCAAAGCAGGGTTAAAAGTACAGTACTTAATGTAAGAAATATAGGAAGGAGGAACCAGGGTCCAAAATAGATTCCACTTTGCAAATCCATGTGCTAATTTAAATTGGGGGAAAAAGGCCATACCCTGTTCTCAGGGGTCCAATTGGGAACAAGATTGGGCTGTAGGTAGAATTTAATCGCTACATGGCTTTAAATAGTTACTTCTTGACAGGTAGGTGTCAGAAACACAGGTAGGCTTCCACTTTATATACTTTTTATAAAGAGCAACAAAGCAACAACCCACAAAACCCCCAAACAAAACCAAGAAACACCACCCCCACACACCCACAAGACTACAGTAATGTCTGCAAAGTACAGACATTAAGTAGCAAAAGGCTTTTGTTGTGCACAGTTACTATAATTCAGTCTCTGTCATTACTTGAGTGTTGCCATTGTAGCTGTTTTGCTGTGGCCTTGGCTTTTCTAATTTAAATACCTTTGCTGGAACTTTAATTTGATGGGGAAAAACAGAATATTTGCAACACACACAGTATTCCCATCAAACTGATAAAGCCAAAGCTTCCCAACTTCTAATCGTATTCAGCATTTGTGTTCTTTTAAGTGTAGAAACATAATGAAATAATCCCATAACATAAAGCTTGATGAAAGTGGCAATTAAAAAGAAATCGATCTGATACATCCTGTTCTTCACATTTCCATGCTCTGTAAAACGTAAATTTCTATCTCCATCACTAAAGCTTTAGTTTCCCATCTCGATTAAGCAAATATTGAAAACAATAATCATTTTTCACTAAAGTGAGCCTTTATTATGGTGTAGAAAGAGTGCACTCTGGATATTAGATTTTCCACAGAAGACTGGCTTCCACATTAGTGGCTGCTATTAGCGTATTTCATGTCACTCCATCATACCGTCTTTCACTCAAATCCTACATTTGTTGGAGCAGATGGAAAGTTAGTTTAAATTAATTGAAAGCATGCTGTGCACAGCTTGTGGTACCAAGAACACGTAAAGAAAAAAAGGAAGACACATCAATTTCCTTTCTAACATACCTGTAACTGTGAAAGAGATCTCATGAGAAATTATCAAGACACCTTGCTTCTTATTTTCTGTAGCTATAGAAAGCCATATTGCTTTGATTTTAACAGGAGGAGAGGATGCAGTGAAATTGGCTGGATTCAATTGAAAAATAAGTTCTGCCTGGGATAGATCATGAATAACTGAAAGAGAAAGGCAGTATGTTGTTTTCTTTCTGTAGTCTTATCTAGAGTGCTTAGGATTATGAGAAGGAAGGACATGAGAAGGAAGTTATTCACCATGAGAGTGGTGAAGCCCTGGAATGGGTTGTCCAGGGGGTGGTTGAGGCCCCATTTCTGGAGGTGTTTAAGACCAGGCTGGATGAGGCTCTGGCCGGCCTGATCTAGTGCAGGGTGTCCCTGCCCATGGCACGGGGGTTGGAACTAGATGATCCTTGTGGTCCCTTCCAACCCTGACTGATATTATGATTACTGACAAATTTGAAGGCTAATAACCTCCACACCTATTTTAATTATTACTTCTTTCTGTACCTGGATCCTCAGCTTTTCTTCTGTCACCACTGAAAATCCAATTGCCTTCTCTAGTCTCTGAACCATCAATCAATGGTGCTATTATGTTACTAATGCTTGCATCGTTTGTTTACCTGACACTGAGATGGGCAACTCATCTGCTCTTCAGAGTGATTGGTACATGGCTATCCGTGGATTTTTGACCAAGCAATAATGAAAAGTGTTGTTAATTGTTTTTCCTTTAATAAAACAAACAAAAAACCCCCAGCAACTAGAAGACCCACAACAAAACAAAAAAACCCCAAACAAACCAACCAACCCAACCACAACACAAAAAACCCACCACAAAACAAAAACAACAGAACAAAATATTCCACATTTTTGCTTCATGGTGAAGTAAACATTGAGAGTGATATGGAGCAGCTATTGGAAAAGAAAACATTTCTAAGATGGATGGCATCTGTTTGGTTTATGTTTTGCTAAAAATGCTGCACTGGGGTAGATGGGAGGAAAGCTTTGTCTTTAATCTACGTGGCCTAGGGCAAGGTGAGACCCTCAGGCACAAACAGGACTTGACAAGTCTTGTAATGCACCTGAAAGACCAAAAATCAATGGGGAAAAGCAGATCTGGAATACAAGGTGAGAAAAACAGGTAGAGAACAAGAAGGTGGCGCCACAAGTCTGTTGGTCTAGGTAGGGAGCAGATGCTGAGTCAAATTTTAGATGTGATGAAAAGAAGAAAACACCATGTCCCAGAGGGACTTAAGGTAGAATTTACTGCAGAGAGAAAGCACAGTGAAATTTGTCAGAGTGACAAAGACCCCAAGGGTCCTGCATGAAAATGGTGAGAGATCTGTTGCTTTAATCTGTCTTGCTGAGTTTTCTCCATTTCAGATGTTGCTCTGTTCTGATTTGCTTTGAGATAAAAGCTGGCTTTTGAGTTTTAGGTCCCTTTTGCTAACCTTGCTGTCTCTTTCTCACACATCTCATCTCTTTGACTCTTAACACTGGCCACAGTTTTGGTTTCTCCTCCCAAAATGTCAAAAGGGAGGAAAAGGAGGCAAATAATTTTAATTTCTTTTTGTTTGTTTGCTTGCTGTTTCAGTCTTGAAGAACTCCAAGGCTGAAGTGGAACAAAATTAAACCAATATATTTTGTGTTTAGTCAAGTCAAAAAAAAATTCTGCAGAGTTTAAAAGAAAGTAAATACATCCCTGACTGTGTTGTTAGGGGCTACTCACTGAACACATTTGACCAACTCCACTCCCTGCAGAGCAATTACTCCTGTAGCAACCACAAATTACAGATAATGCAGACTTTTCCTGATACTACCTGTCTGGTATCATCTTCCTTCTTTTCAGAAAGCCTCCAGATAACTGCAGCTGAGCCCATTTTCCTTTTCTCATGATCTGATGCCATCACTTATCCTCCACAAATGTTTACTTCCTGTATTAGATACCTCCAAAATTCAATTATACCCTTGTGAGACTTCACTAATTTTTTGCCTCATTTACTTTATTTCTTCCACGACTATCTTTATAGCTCCTTGCTCTTCCCAAGCCTTTTATTTAACGTCTTTTCTTATTTATTTTATCCATTTGAGGTTTTGTCCTTTAACCAACTTTGCTTGAGCACATGGCAGGCGTCTTAGATCATATTAATGAAGCTCTCTGGAAATTCAGAGGATTATACAGGTCTTCATTGTTTGGTTCACAATTTACACTACCAATGGGACAGAAATGAGAACTGGAGAATGACAAACTCAAAGCAACTGTAGGGTTGTCAAACATGGAAAATTTTTACCCTCTTCCTCTGTGCAGGCACTGCTCAACCCCATGCTGAGCTGCCTTTCTAGAACATAACCCCTGCAACATTCATGAATAATTAGACAGTTATAAAGACACAAGGAACGAAGAAAATTAACTTCCCACCTCCTAGTGTCACTTGAAGATTAATTCACCTAAAAACTAATTAGCTGATACAGCAGAAGCACAAAACCCCAAATGAAATAAAAATAAATATAAATAAATAAATAAATAAATAAATAAATAGGGAAAACAAAACAGAAAAGAGAGCCAACAAACATTAAACCAGAATTTTCCATCTCTGCATTTATATAGAGGCAAGCTTAGTGCTTCTGGAAAAAGCTTAAATCCCCAAGGTCTATTTTTTTCCTAAGGAGCAAATGAAATCACAATGCAGCTGGGATGAATTCCTTCAGCCCTTTCACTGACATCTACAAGAAAAGCAAACGTCGTTACATGAAACCTCTTTCTGAAGATAAAAGTACAATCTACTTTTAAGGTTACAGGGGTTTAGATAGCTGTGGGCACATGAGGCTGTTTCATCACTGAGCTTGCCACTTAATGCCAGACAGAGCTTAATAGCAGCCAAGTCATTAGTTAGAGGTAGTTATTAGGAGTAAGTGAAGTCAGTACCTGTATCACCAGTTCAATGATGCAATTAGTATCTTAGTTTGGAGGTAATTCTTTCCCCATCAGGGGACAAAATTAGGTGATAGGGATGTTCCCTGCATAGGAATAAACCCTTCTAAGGCTATGAACCAATGCTGGGCAAAAATGCCAAATATGCTAAAAGGAAAAGAGGGTGAGCAGAATTCAGATTTCAAAACACTAATTAGGAGAATCAGAATATTTAATAGTTATTGGGGGTAAGCCAAGACTAGCAGCCTGAGATAAAACTATGGTGGTGGTAAATGATTCTGGCATCTCTCAAATCTCACTGAGGATAAACATAGGTCAACTGAAGTTTAAGAAGCTGCTTCCTATAACAGGAACCATCTCAAGAAAGCAAAGAGAACACAGGCCCCATTTAAGTTCAGAAATATGCCAAAAATGTCAGCATTTCGGTAAAATTTACTCCTGATTTATCTGGTTTTAGCTAGCAGTTAGGTCCTGGCACTTATTTTCTTAGCAAGAGCATTTTTTTGTACCCACTGTGTTTTTTCCCCACTAAATTATTTCTACATGGTATAAGAATTTTTTTGTCCGTCATTTTTTACACCACTTCTGACACTCATTTCTCTTCAGTCCTCAAAAATCACTTCAGGACCTCTTTTGTCTGCTGTCCCTAAACTTGCCCTAAACCTAAAGAAACAATGAAGATGGCAGAACTAAACTGGGTTTTTTTGCTGAATTCCAGAGGGAATCCAGAATTATCACTCATAATTTTACCAATTGTTTTGGTTGGAAAAGACCTCCAAGATCACAGAGTCCAACCACTGACCTAACAGAACCATGGCCATGAAACCACATCCTAAAGTGTCATGTCCACATGTTTCTTGATCATCTTCCACTGTCACCTAAACCACTTACTTCTGGATACATGCAACTGTTTTCATCTTGGAAATCAAGAGGACTTTTTGCCAAACACAGTAGGAGTTTTCATGTCAGATGTCCCTGAGTTAAGAACAAATGGTCAACTAAATTGTGCATCTTTTAGTGGTTTATTTCTGTTGACTTAAAAAAAGTTCTAATAGTCCAAAGGGAACAACTAACCAGAGCAACAGGAACTTCAACTGAAACTAAATTTCATCTTCAAGCTGAGACATAGAGGGTACAAAACATGAGACTATACAGAATCACTTTTATCTGTTTTTGGAGGAAAAAAAAACAACAGGTGATTGAGCATCCAGTCAAAATACCTTGAAACAGCACTGGCAGGTGCCTGCAGCAGCTCACTCTCAAGTGATCTGCAAATCAAAACTCACCAGCAAAGAACAGCAGCTAATAGTTTGAGTATCTAAAAAAATATCTAGCCAGATTAAAGTCTGTCTCCAGATCTGTTACCTAACATCTGTATTTAACATTATTCTAGTTTCCTTATTAAATAGCTCCTCTTTCATTAAAAAACACCCAAACTCTCCAACAACTCATGCACAGAGGGAGGGGAAGTAAAATTGCTGAATACATAATTCATTAGAAATTACTGTGACAGCTTTATATTTAGCCTAACAGTATCTTTGCTTCAGGCAGAGATAACCCTCAATGCGGCTTTCCAAACGAGGTGTGATGTAACACCTTCTCTAATATTGTTGATACAGCCCCTCACAGTACATGCAAATGAAAATGGTGCAGTGCTACACAAGGTGCTGCTTAAAAATCCAACCTAGGGAAACAAGGCTACAGCACTTATCTTTCAGGCACAGAGACTAATCTTTGGGGGAATTAGCTCAGGCCGGTGCTCGCAGGGTGCTGTGCTGCTGAGTTACACTGGTAACAATTATTGATTTTTAATGGCTGGAGACCTACCCTGTAATTCCTCACTAAAGACTATCCTGAAATTTATTAAGAAAATTTCAGGGCATTGGAGCTATATATCTAGATGGGATTTAATCTTCATTAACTCTCAGGAGGTATAGCTGAAGGAGAGCATTGATGCTAAACCCTCAAAGGAAAGGGTAGACTCACTGCACATGTTCACTTACCTTGCCTAAGGTCCTGATTCTGCTACACACATAGGTGTCTCAATTCAGACAACTGAGGAGAGACCTCAGATGCTCAGTACATCTGCATGGCCCTCTCAGGAACAAGCTCTGCCCAACTCCTACCAGAAATGCCTCATAAACCCTAAAAACTTCTAAGTGCAAGCTCATTAAGAAAAGATGGTACATGTTTGAAGTAGCAGAGAACATTGAAGGAGGACTCAGGAAGGCCCTTCTAGTTGTTACGTTCAAAAACTATCTATGAGAAAAAAAGGAAACCTGCCTCATAGAACACAAGCACATGAGGTTTTATTGATACTTCAATTACAGCTAAGCAAAATACCAGCCCAGTTAAATTGTCACCTGCACAACATTTCTCTGATTAAAGGAGAATAGAACAAAAAATTAATAACAATTAAAACCACAATTAAAGCTGCAGTAGAATAGAATAAAGCAGGTTGGAAATGACCTTCGAGATCATCAAGTCCAACCGATCGTCCAACACCATCTAATCAACTAAACCATGGCACCAAGCACCCCATCCAGACTCTTCCTAAACACCTCCAGTGATGGTGACTCCACCACCTCCCAGGGCAGCCCATTCCAATGGGCAGTCACTCTTTCTATGAAGAGCTTCTTCCTAACATCCAGCCTATATATATATATATATATATATATATATATATATATATATACACACACACACACACACACATATATCAATCATACTCCCTAATATTTCTGTTGTATTTCCAGGCATCTTCACCCTCAGGGAAGAGTTTGGGCTTGAGGTGTGATGTTAGCACCCCACTCTCCTGCCAGGATGTCAATGGTGCTGCTTTGGGGTTGGTTTATTGCAATTGATATATTGCCAGCATTTTTTCCTCCTGATGATCAGCAATTTCATGTTATACCCAGCTCTTTTCTAAGCTTCTGCCAGGTGTGTATCACTCAACATTACCAGATGTGCTGCAGGCAGATATTAGATCACAAAACTCAGTGAAACAAGTCCAAAAAACTGCAAGGATGATAGTATTAAAAAATAAAATAATTAAAATCCATCATGAATAACCACATAACCTTTTAATTTTGCTGCTACTCCAGCTGCCAGCTGCTCTGCAGCTAAGGCAAGCAAAAGGAATCAAGAAAATTCCTAAAATGAAGCAATGGGGCATATGAACTGTCACAACCAATGATAACAAATATAAAAGGTTACAAGGATATGCAGCACAGTGCTACCAGCTGCTTTAGTTCATTTTATCCATCTAGATCGCAGACTACAAGGCCTAGCATCACCCTCTGGAAATCCTGTGCACAGATTTGGCCTCAGCAACAGATCTACAAAAGACTGAAAGTCAGGGGTGTTTGTCACTGCAGCCTCTGACTAACAAAACCAAACAGCCTAAATCACCTATTTTACAGTCTCTTAATCCAGGCATACTAATGCAAACACGTTCTTTTGAGTTTCAATGATGCCATTTTGGCATCCTTACCTGAGCCAGATAGGAGAAGTCTAAGGATAACTTTATTGCAAAGTAGCAGATGGCAGTTAATGATGGGGATCAGATTCTGGGTTCAGGGTGAGTAAAATGTGCTACTTCCTAGCAGTGATTAATGAGGTGCGATGCATCTAATTAGAAGGTGCTGCAAACAAGAGCAGCTAAAATTCTGGCCTTAGTGCAGCCAGCAAGTACCACTGTAAGCAGCCTGGTCTCTACCTCCAAGATCCTCGAGAACAAAACAAAACAAAACCAAACCCAACAGCACCACCATACCAGCCATGTCTCTGGAGGGACCAAGAAGACCACTTGCATGGAGAACTGTCCCTCCCCACGTTTGTGTTTTGTATTACACCACTGTGCACAGGTTTGATGAGAAGACATCACTGAGCTGTTCTTAAAAAGTTAACAGCTATGGTCTGTGTTCACTCTCCAGAAAACTTCCAGACAAAATTCTCTGTTTCCATCTCTCTGGCTTTGAAACTGGAGATGCCCAGCAAAAACCTCAGCTGCTTCAAAGGCCTCCCTTGGTGCTTCAGTACCAATGCCTGCAGCTGCTGATGGTGGGTAGCTAACATGATTGAGATTCTTCAGAATTTGCAATTATTTTGCATCTGAGTGTCCCAAAGCTGGAGAAATGCCTTCATTTTATTCATCTATTGTGAGATGGATACTGCTTTTCTCCTCCTGATGTGTTATGGTGCAACTGAGCAGTATGTTTTAAAACCTAGTGATGTTTCTTTGAATCCTCTTGCAGAAGCAGTATTTTCTGTATGTTTATTCTAACTTCTTTATAGGATACTTGTTATGCATGACTGATTAATAGGCCCCAAGCTATACTCAACCTGCTACCCACAGCAAATTGTTCTTTCTGTTGTCTCTGTCATTTTTCTTTAAAATATCAAGCTGGTTTATAATTAAAGAGTCCCTTGAAGGTCTTGTTTCAATAAACAATCATTTCTTCCACTGTGTGAAGTTCTCATGCTAATAAACAATTTAACAGCATAGATTATTTTTCCTGTCTCCAGAACTGCCCTTCTACAGAAGGCCCACCAAAGCAAAACTTGAAATGTGATGCTGCCTTTGTGCACAGACTCAAAACTTCAGCCTGTGTGTGCAGCTCAGCATTAGATCTGTTCTTAATCTGCATATTGTGTGAATTATAGAAGATTAATTGCTCACAGTAGTGTTTAGACTCTTTCGTATGTCACCCAGAAGATGGCTGAAGAGTTACTTATCTCCAGCAGCTTTATCCTTAATTACCTTCCTCCCTGATAATTCCAAATTTGGGATTCAATGCAGAGGGAAAAAATCTCCTGTATTAATTAGAGATTGTAACCTTGTTATACAATGTGTTTTCTATGATAAACAGCTTTTCCTTGGATACTGAATGCTTTGAGAACATGGACACATTGACAGTTCTGCAGTGCTGCCAGAAGCTTCTCCGGGTTTCTGACGTTGCAGAATGCAGCACAGTGACACTGAGGCCTGTGCAGGAGTACAGATGGATTTTTCAGTGATGACACTGGTTATAATTCCATTTTTCTGGGGGAGGCTGGGGAAGGTAATCAAGGTGTGGAGTTGGCTGTTGGCTTTTATTTTAATTTGTAATGAAATCTCATTAAAAAGTGTTTACTTAAAATGATAAAACCGTGTGCAAAATTAGGAAATCAGATCAATTTCAGATTCCACAACTGTGTCTATGAAACAGGGTTTTTTAATTGCTCACTCTTTTAATGAGCTACACTTGGGCAGCAAGTTTACATTTCGAGATATTTGATCACAAAATGTCTTTGATTTGGGTGTGTTTGAATACCAGGATGCCTTATTTTCTTGTCAGGTGCTGCTTTCAGTACATTTTTACACAGATTCTTTAGTTGCTACAGGATGTCATAGTCCCAAAATATTTGAGGTATAATATGTTAGATATGAATTCATCCCAAAGGCATCATCTTTTCCACATTTAAGAGCTTTTTCTGAGGAAAAAATAGATTAGATATTACAATCCTCACATCAGTATTCTTTCAAATCACCTTGGATACTTTGCTGCCTTCACCTATAAATGCCACACTTCCTATTTTCTACTAGTGACTATATTCCTTGTTGATGTAATTTTCTGTAATAAAGTTCTGCATTTGCTACATTTTCACTTTCCTCTGTTCCATCAAGTAACCTCTAAATAGCCTACTTCACTATGAAAATACACATAACATTGTTGAGTTCCATGTGTATGCTTTCCAGATGCCAAGAGATAACCTAGAACCATGCTTTTATTACTCAGCATTAAAAAACATCCTTCAAAGACCATGTATGAACACTCAATCACCTGCAAAATTCCATTTATTTCACCTTCCTCTGCTTTCTGAACTCTCATTTTCAGTTGTCCAACATCCTTTAGCTTTAGTCAGATACATGGGTGGGGTTTTAAAAGTGTTGATTCCATTTCAGAGATGCCTTTCAGCAATCCCTGTGGATTCACTGCTTTAGAGACTCCTACTACCTCCATTTCCTAATAAAGTAAAAATGTTCTCACAAACAGCCTGAAGGCTTTCTGCAATGTCTTTGAGATGAGAGTTAAGAGGATGATGGGAATTAACTTGCCCAAAGCCCCATGATAATGTTGCTTAGAGACACTGGTACAGTGCAGCGTGTAGCCATGTAGAAGGGCAGAACCATATCTTGGTGTTTGCAAATCCTGCCCCTGCTCCAGACTTCAGTTACTTTATTTTATTCTCCTCTCATTCCAAACTCATTACAGAGATATGTTGATAAATTCGCACCTAATTTCCTTAAAAGCTTCTCCACTGTTCTCTAGCCTTTTTTACACATCATCTTTTTGTTGGTAATAGATCAGCCTTTCATAAATCCCCCAGTCTATAGCCATCCCCTGAGAGCACATGCATTCCTATGGTATAGTCATCTCTGATCACTTGCTATGTATATATTTAGAAGCTGTTGAACACATCCAACAGGACAATGGAGTTTCGTTTTTTCCCCTCTCAGTAGTTACCTAATGATATTCTTTCTCTCTGTACCTTCAATGACACTCAGCTTTCACTGTTACCATGTATGTGCAACTTTCATCGTTTCTTTTGAGAACCAGATTGCATTAGAAATGTTATCCATTTTCTACCTCCACCCAAGAGACACTGAAATACTTCCCCTCAAGGGTACAAGTTGCTCCAGCTACATGAAAATATTTGGCACTACCCCATTATTCAACAACTGGACCTTGTTCCTTCAGGTATTTTTGTCTTTACAGCCATAATCTCATAATTCATATCTGTGCCCATAGTGTGACATTCTGTCATCAATCCTTTATCCTCTCCTTTCTGATGTGCAGGGTGGTTCACTGCCTTGTTTTTCACCACAGGGATTTAGCAGAACTAGACATGTACAAAGAAGGGCACCCAGTACAGAGACATAGATCATCTTTTGGACTGACAGTGGTTAGACAAGGTAGGGCTCTTCAGCTGGGCATGTGACAGGAGCACACAGAAATACAGATGGTTGAGAAAAGTTGAAGAGAAAACAGCTGCTCATTCTGGGACACCAAGAAGCAGTGGGAACTCAAGGAAACATGCTGCTCAGGCCACAGATGTCACCCTGCCCTGAACAGGTGGCCCCCACCACTAGGGAAGGGTAGTCAATGCAGGGCTGTAAGACATCATTCTCCTCCAATTCTGCCCAGCAGTAGCTCCAGCATCTCCTTTCTAGCTGGCCAGGTGACGTGCTTCTATCTGTGATTTTATACTTCTGAGCCATGCTCTACTTGGAAAAAGAACACCCCTTCTTGCACAAACTATCACAAATCCCCTGTGGGAGGCTGCTGTTTGAGGCTTCATTTCTGTGACCTGCATTCAACTCTTCATAATGCCCTTTTCCATCCACCAGACAACTTGTTTCAAAACACAGACACTTTTGGCATGACATCTTTCCTTCCTGTAGTCATCTCACACTAGCCACCTTTCCCCAAGACTCACCACAGCCACTCCTGATCTTTCAGTGAGGTTCATCCCTGCCAACCACAAAAGGGCATGCTATTAGCATGCTAAAAATGTCACTGCAAATAAACCAGAAGCATCACGCAAATGCAAGAGCAGAGTTCAGGAAGTGCAGGTCTTCAAAGCTGTTTGAGAATCTCTTGTTAGAAGATGTATTATGCATATTCCAAAAGTAAATCTGGGAGGATACTCTTAGATAGTTCTCTGCACTGCTTACAGTAAAGCCATATATGATGTCATTAAGTAGAAGAACAGAAAGGCTTAGCATAACTCAATTAACCTCTTCTGCATTCAAACAGAAATCAATGGGAGACTGTAGATGAGAGAATAAGTGGATAATTTTCATACATTACTTTTCTCAAATCCTTTTGAAGGTTACCCCTTTTTGAAGAGGGATTTTTGAAGATATGCAATATATTCCCTCCAAACTGTAGTGAGCAAGTGCCCTTCAACTGAAAAATGCACTGTACAGTAACTGAGGAAAAAAGAATAGCAAAGGTCTTAAAATTCCTAGCAAACTACTAAAAAAACCCCCAAAGCAAGTAAACAAACCCCTAAAACTCAACTGTTTTAGAAGAATGAGTCTGTCTGCTGTGCCTCCACGGAAAAGGAATTGGAAAGTGGAAAGCAGCTATTTACTTCACCTTGTCTAGAAAACAAGTCATTAATCAAAAATAAGAAAAGTCAAGATAAACCCCATCCAAACCAGCAGTTCTGTGTTCTTAGCATAAGAAAAAGCAGAATTTCAGTGTCAAATTCACTAGAATGCATTTGGGCTACAGCAGTTACAGAATAATTTTCTTTCTCTGACGCACAGAAAGCCAAATCACTTATCACAGAGTGTTATATTACATAAGAGATGAGGACTTAAACCCCTCGCTTTTTCTGGTCTCTGGTCTGATGCCGAGCTCATTGGCAGCCATCTTCCAACCCGAGTATTAGAGGAGATTTGTAACACCATGCTGCCAAAGGAGGGATGTAGGAGCTGCCCAGTGCTAAGCCGTAATGAATTTTTCTTTCAGCAGCTAAACTACAATTCAGGAACACTGGGATTTCATGTGCAGTCACTGCCATGAGCTATAGTCAGTCTCACCAGTAAAACCTGTTTCTAGTAGGTTGGAGGCTTAGTGTTATCATAAGCAACTCTTGCCATGTGTCTACATATACATATTTATTTAGTTATAAAACACACTTCTATACAGGTATATGCAACATATCTTGCTGCCCTGGAATAAGAAAATGTTTCTATTTTTTGGCAGCTTCAAGCACCAAAACTTTCTTTTTCTATTTAAGACAAAAAGGGGGGCAAGACAGTAATGCCTTAAGCTAAAAATGACCTAAAAAAAAAATAATCTATCAGTGATTTAAATCAATAGATCCACTTCTTGTTACTCTTTGACATTTTAGGTCTTTTGGATTTTTCCCCCTTTTCACTCCTCCTTGTTTTTCACCTCTGTTTTCAGTTTCTTTGTTCTCTTTTAATTATAATCCTGCTAAGCCTAGACATCCCTGTCTATTCCACTCCAGTCATTCTTTGAATACTAACTAGTAAAGAGAACAAGCAGTTTCTTCTGTGTGCTCTCAAATGCTAATAATGTCAGAGAAGTGCTGAATCAAATGCCAGTCATGCCACAGCAGTAACTCCAAGCCAAAATGGGATGATTAACTCAATTCCCATAAACAGGCTTGCTTTCAAAGAGAAGCAGCCCCAGAAGAATAAGGATGACAACTATCACATACAAGTTCACTAGGAGGTCAGAAGAAAGATATAGAAAACTGGAGATGAGCTTGTTTAACTTCAGTGCCCGGAAAAATACTAGTACAAATTATTAGAGAAATAATGTATCAGTGCCTGGGGAATAAATAAGTGACAAGCAATGACTGAAGTCTTTCAAGACTCTTTCATGGCAGACTTGTCTGGTTCCCATCTCTGACTTGGCAACTTGCTTAATGGGTAGAGCACTATAGATATTATCTGTTGCAAATTTAGTAAGGCTTCTGACCAGTAATGACACAGCAGCATAGATTCTTGAAGCTGTTGCTGAAGGGTTTGTGCTGCAGATACTGCTCCATGTGCACCTGGATGTGTCTGGCATGCAGGCACCACCTTCAACAGGTGCCTGCAAGTGGAGCTTCACAGGGAAGAGTGCTTGAGCAGAGGGTACAAAGTACTGAACTCTTCTGGTGGGCCATGGGCAGCCCACATGCATTTTCCTATGCAGCATTCAGTTATTATAAGGAAGGTGGACATGAGCTGAACAAACCAGCTCCAAGGGCAGTCGTGTTAAGTAAGCCATAGAGGATTGTCTGGGCATAAACTGCAAAAATTATGTAGACAGGTAATACAATACAATACAATACAATACAATACAATACACCAGGTTGGAAGAGACCTTCAAGATCATTGCGTCCAACCCATCAAACAATCCAACCCACCCAACAACTAGACCATACAGCCAAGCACCCCATCAAGTCTTCTCCTGAACACCTCCAGTGAAGGTGACTCCACCACCTCCACGGGTAGCCGATTCCAATGGCCAATCACTCTCTCCGTGTAGAACTTCTTCCTAACATCCAGCCTAAACCTGCCCTGGCGCAGCCTGAGACTGTGTCCTCTTGTTCTGGTGCTGGTTGCCTGGGAGAAGAGGCCAACCTCTGCCTGGCTACAACCTCCCGTCAGGTAGTTGTAGAGAGCAATAAGGTCACCCCTCAGTCTCCTCTTCTCCAGGCTAAGCAACCCCAGCTCCCTCAGCCTTTCCTCATAGGGCTTGTGTTCCAAACCCCTCACCAGCTTTGTTGCCCTTCTCTGGACACGTTCCAGCAAGTCAACATCCTTCCTAAACTGAGGGGCCCAGAACTGGACACAGTACTCAACAAGTAACTAACAAGCACTCCAAAGAAAAAGGATATCAGGGAGCTAATGAAATGGAGAAACGCTCCAATGCTTATCATCTATTTTAAAAATACAAAAGCAAAAGGCTTCACTTAAAAAATAATAATAATCAAACAACAACAAAAGCTGAGTAAGCAGGAGAAGTTCAGTAAAGGATGATAGGAGGGAGCCACAAAGTTGCTGCTGTAATTTTCCCTTATGAGGTCAATGCTCTGACAGGATGTGTAACCATACCCTTTTCCTTGTCCTCCAGCCCAGGATCACAGCTTTTACTTGTTGATCATTTACTGAGGAAGGCTTGCAGGTGGCCACCACAGATGAACAATAATTTTGAGAATCTGGAGTTTTGGGCTTTCTTTCCTGCAGGATCAGTAATGGGGAATTTGATACCTTACCCCCCAGTCAGAATTCAAGGAAAATAGGTTTTCCTTTCTAGGATAACTGGAACATCTGTTACAGACACTTTGGGGGAATGGATTAAAAATTAATAAATAGATCTATTTATTTGCTTAGCTGGGCATGCCATGTTGAATGTAGATAACACCTCAATACTCTGTTATGAAATCATGCTGTGTTGAATGTAGATAACATCTCAATACTCTGTTATGAAGTCATGCTGTGTTGTTTTGTAGTAGATTATAAACTACTTGGGGCACATTTCAACTCATTGTCTTACGTTCTCTGTCTGTCACTATGGAACACTGTCCACAGCTAGCACATTAAGTTGCTATTGCTATACAAACAATAAAAAATAACTATAATAATTTGCCTACCAAAATGCTCTCAGCCATTAGAGGGAAGAGCTGATACAACACAACCCTGATAAAAGTAAATGAGGCACTTTTGTAATCACCTTCTATAACTCTTACAGATTAAGCTCAGAACGGCCGTATTTAATTCCCAACACTGAAAGGAGAAACTAAAGTCCCAAATACTGCTGCTGTTGTAACAAAACAAATCACTCAATCAATCTTATTAAAGCTCTCCAGACTGGTCCCAAAGTTAAACTGAGTAGGGCTGCTGTGCTGAGAGGGGAATTTGACCCACAGCATGGTATGATGCCAGCGTATTTATACGTTCATTTCCAGACTGTAGCAGGTTCTGTGATTTGTAAGCTTTTTATTCCCCATAAAGATGCAACTTAATGTGCCTCTGTAATGCTTTGCACTTAACTTACACTCCGAGCTCTCTCAGTGTATCTAAACCACCACATAATCGTTTCCAAGTTCTTATTCTATTCCCCCTTCTCGGCATCTAGCAAATGGTGATTTTGCTCGTGTAAGTCACATTCTTCCAAACTACAGGGTCTTTTCACAAAACATCAAATTAATCTTACACAAAAATCAGATTCTTAGTGTGAATATGTCCAATTTCATTGAATTCATTTTTTCTTGAGTCGTTTTATGCTCATAGGTCAAAGCCAGTGAAATATAACTGAAACGTCAAACGAAATGTATGGCGAAGTGATTAGGAAGAGACTTTCAGCATTTGTTACAGATTAATATGTTAATTATAGCATGTATGGGGGGGGGGGGAAGATTAAGTATCACCAAAGTAAATTTATTTTTAACCAGCTTTATTCCTCACACTTCATAAATTAAGCAGCAGAACACATAATGGAGAAGAGTTCAGATGCTGTGATTGCTAGAAATTATGCAAAACTCCAAAGCATACAAGGCTGCACTGCAGATAACGTCTCTGCTTTAAAATAAGCCCTTCATCAAAGAGAATTATGCTTCTGAAATACCTATTTTCACAGATTACTTGCAGGTATCTCTAAAACACTTTGCCACACTGAGAACACCTAAACCGATCGATATTTTAAACTCCGTTTTTGTCACGGAACATACTAAGAAAGATGAAATGTTGACTCTAAGCATAACAACGCAAGAGCCCACCTGACATTAAAATAATTGCTGAGAGAGAGACTGAGAGCTGCAGTAAGTAATAGTAAGAGTAACAGAAGCCCATGAGGTAATGCAAGAGGGAGTTTTTAAATGTAACAGCACATGCTATGAGCTGCTGATGGCTACATGAACTTTTCATTCATGAATTTGTATCTATATGCGAACCAAAGAGACCTACAAAACCAGAATCTAAAACAAGAGACATAATGCAGACTCTGGGAATTTGGTTTGAGCTATTTTCAGAAAGCTGTACAGATTTAATGGCCTCTAAAGTCAGTTTTCCCTTTCATTTCAGTGGGCTTGGAGATAGGTTTGCGCAGAATATTGGATGGCAAACATCTGCGGCCCAAGGTCTGATCCTCTTCAAAAGCACAGCATTTGCCTGTTTCTGTTTAACCTGCCTAATACACCATCAAACCATCTTTATGCTGACACATTCCTTGGGATAAACCAGTGGAGATACAGGAACTACAATCACTGGGTAATTTATAGAACAACTAATGTAATTTACATTAAAACTAATGTTGTATGGTGTTTGGGTAACTCATGCTTTAGGCAGCTTTCCAAATATTTTGACACCTTGAGTATGGAAAATAATTTCCTCCTAATATAACATTATTTTTATAAAAAGAAAAAAAGATAATGTGCTGAATTACAGATCCACCAATTACAGATGTCAAGAATAATCCTATGTCAATTGGTGTACATAAGCCTTCAAGTTATTAAAGTAACAGCAAAATCTAAATTCATTAATCTTGTCACTGGTAATTAGTCTAGTAGAGAGTGATGTTGCTATCATTCTGTGGGTTTAGAAAACTCTGTGTAACCTTTTTTTTTTTTCTGGAAAGATCCTCAATAGATTCCCTATAAAAAGATGAATTCCACTTGATTTTGGGGGTGAACTTGTGATCACAACTGATAGGTTTGCTCTCTGGAGGCACTTCAAGATGATGAGCCCAGACAGGACTATCATTTTAGTAATTGTGGCTTTCCAGTATCTGAAGGGGGCCTACAAGAAGGCTGGGGAGGGACTTCTCAGGCTATCAGGTAGTGATAGGACTAGGGGGAATGGAATGAAGCTGGAGGTGGGGAGATTCAGGCTGGACATGAGGAGGAAATTCTTCACCATGAGAGTGGTGAAGCCCTGGAATGGGTTGTCCAGGGTGGTGGTTGAGGCCCCATCCCTGGAGGTGTTTAAGACCAGGCTCAATGAGGCTCTGGCTGGCCTGATCTAGTGTAGGGTGTCCCTACCCATGGCAGGGGGGTTGGAACTAGATGAGCCTTGTGGTCCCTTCCAACCCTGACTGATACTATGATACTACTCGGGGATCTGGAAAGGATCTAGGAAAACACCAAAGCAATCAAATTGAGTAATCCAAGTCCTAAGATATTACTAGGCGATCCCATTCTCTCAATAAGGCCTTTGGTATGTGAAGTGGGTATATCGTAGCTGACTTTGTTAATTCCATTTACTGTTTGTTAGATCTATGGGCTGATCAGGATCCCTTTGGTCTTAACTTTTCCCCATTTTACAAAACAAGGGCAACACTCCAAAAGGAATCCTGCCTCATCTTGGCTGTTCATGTGATAGATGCAGGAAGAGACAGACATTGGTCACAAATTTGAGTGGCGCAGTTATAACTCATTAAAGCCTTGTTAGACCATCATGAAAGGAAGATGACTTTTACTTCAATATTATTTAAGAGCAGTCTCAAAAACTTATAAGGAAAAATTGGTTCAGGCTCACAGAAGTCCTACCATTGCACTCTTTTTGGTACATCTCCCTATTGCTTTGCTTGTCTTCAAATAGCCTATTTGTAACATACTACTCACACAAGTGATCTATATCCTTATCGGGTTTCTGCAAGGCTGACAATCAAATCTGGTCCTGGCCACTTTATCTGCAACCTCTGGAGCTTCAAATTGCTGAATAACTCTCAGTATATCTGGACCACCACTGAAGATCAATCCCCTTAGCTTAGTGCAAGCATATCAAGAGTTATTCATTCTTGAAATCTATTAAACCTAATGATTTTTCCAGACACACAGGTAGTCTCTGCTGTGCCTGTAGGAATTGTGGCATATGTCAGTCATCTCTGCAGTTGGCCCTTTCATAAAGCATTATGAGAAAATCCAAGTCACTCTACATGGAACCTAAGTGAGGGCAGGCAGGTTGTTAAGAAACAGGACTGCCAAATGCAGTTGGAAAAGAAACTATTGTATCTTTATTACACCATATTTTCAACTTTCATTGCCAACTCAGTCATGTGTTTAAGGAGCCTTTGACTGATTCTCCTTTCCATTGAAAGCAGGCAGAACTAACAAACAACTTTCATAAGTGGCTTGTGGCTTATGTCTTCATAGATTTTTAATTGAAATGCAACTCCCACAGCACCTCATTAGTTCATTGAATGCTGTATTAGTTTAATATACTGAAGGGGCTTTTTTGCACCTGCCTCACACATTTACCCCATTAAACATGTGCAGATTATCAGATAACTGCTCAATTAAACCAAACTACTGTTCAAATTGAATATTTCATTATGTTAACAAGGTAAAAAGCTACTTGGCATGTATCAGCAAACATGCCTTTGTTAAATGCAATGTATTTTTACAGTACACTGTGACACTTGGACACTTCAGCTTGCTGAAGTCAGTGGTAAAAACTCCAAATCAATTCCAGTGGCCTTCAGATAAATTTCTAGATTCAGTGATGTTTATTTAAGATCATGTATCTAGGGGAAATTTATTAAAGAATGGATTTGTCCTTGTCTGGTTTCCTGAGGCAAATGCTCTGTGAATGCACCCAAAATTCAAACTAGAACTCATCAAAATTGAAGAGTTTTGTCTTGATTTGGGTTTTGTTTGAAACCCAGCACCACTTTGTAGATTTTAATGAACCTTTTGTTTCAAAGGCAAATTCAGGCTGACTCATCCATTACATGCTTCAGCTGGAATATGAGAACATGCTATTCTTGGCAACAAGGGAAACTCATTTTCCTGTAGAAAGTGGGAAAGTGGTAGGGAGTACAATTAAATTGCAGTAGAATTTTATTCTCTGATGGTTAAATTCTGTCATCCTCATTCACACTGAACAGTGATTTAATTTGAACTTAGCCAAGTGATTCAATGGAGAAGCATTTGCAAGTAAAATATTATTTTATACAATTACTGTATTGCAGCAAGGTCAGGAAGCCTCATCACAAACAGCTCCTTGGTAGACCAAATTGTCCTACAGAGTTTTTACAAAGACAAGAGCTGAACAAAGAGATCACAGGTGTGCATAGTCATCACAACATGCTACCTCACTGTGATCCACTTCCATGCCAAACTAAGCTCATCCAAACAAGCAATTCAGACAGGTATTGTCTAGTCATATTGCACCCAAGTCAGAGCAAAAGCAGAGAGTTCTGATCAGCGTGGCAGCCAGTCACCTTGGCACACCAGATGACAACTTCCCGTGGAGACCAGGAGGAATCTATTCTTATAAGCATTGTTTCCTCAGCGCTGCCTCACTCCTGGTTGGGCTATAAGGCTGGATTACTTTTAATAACCATCTAGTACTAGATCCTAAACCTTGGACCCTCATTATGCACTCTCACTTAAGCTGACATGCTTTAATCAGCTGTCTTATTTTAGGAGGTACTTCAGTAAATCAGTGCAAAAATCCTGTGCAGCCTATTACAGTTTCATGAAGTGCCATACAATAATTATGAAACAGGAATATCTTCTCCCCTGATTCTCCATATAACCCAGCACCCTCAGAAGATGTAAGGTACAAGGAAATACAGTAACCCAACTCGTTGGAGCTTCAGGTAGTGATAGGACTAGGGGGAATGGAATGAAGCTGGAAATGGGGAGATTCAGGCTAGATGTGAGGAAGAAGTTCTTCACCATGAGAGTAGTGAAGCCCTGGAATGGGTTATCCAGGGAGGTGGTTGAGGCCCAGTCCTGGAGGTGTTTAAGACCAGGCTGGACGAGGCTCTGGCCAGCGTGATCTAGTGTAGGGTGTCCCTGCCCATGGCAGGGGGTTGGAACTAGATGATCCTTGTGGTCCCTTCCAACCCTGACTGATTCTATGATTCATTTAATGTCTCTGAGATACAGTGGCTAATGAGTCCACTCTAAGGAAAAAAATACTAAAAGAAAAGAAAAAAGAAAAAAAATACTAGTAAAAAAATATCTTGTTTTGGTAAAGGAAACAAAAAATCAGCATCTCACTTAAGTATTTTGCCAGATCTGAAAAAGTAAAAAAAGACAACCACATGAAATAGACATAAACCCTTCATCCAACACCATGCACCAAATCTTTCTGGTTCTTAACACAAACAGAAGGAGAATTCATTAAACTGAGAAAGGATACTTCTACACCTGCCACTGGCACAGACTCTCTCTCACACTATTTGTTCTCACTGCCAAGTGACTGGCATTACCAGCTAGCTTCCAGTAATAGATTTGAGATCCCCTTGATTCAACAGTTCTTCTGGATTGCTGAAAATTAATTACTGCAAATTAAATATAGCAGACCAGAATTTGCCAATGAGATGAAAGTGAAACTGTGATGTACTGACTGTTATAGTTACCTAAATGGAATAAAATCTGAAGATCTGTTGCTATCATTCTCCTGGTGAAACAACAGGGTTAAAAAAAACCTTCCAGATTATTATCAACAGAAATTTTTCCATTAGAGATAAGGAGGCTATCAGCACGGGCAACATTAGTGGGATTTGTCTTCCAAATGACAGGCTAATTAAACATCTTTCCCTTGAGGGACAGCAGTGTAGAATTTTATCTACCTATCAGCAGAGCTATGAATGGGCACTAGTTAGCAGGTTGATAGAACAGAAGATGTGAAAAGAAGCATCTTGTCTGCACCACAAGAACAAAACTTACAAAGCACTTCTTCATTTAAGTATCATGACTGGAGTGTCCCCTTGACTAAATTCTTATAAAGGCACATAAATGTTGCTGTTCATAGATCTCCAACAGCTCAAGTTCCTTTGAGGCCACAGACACCTGTGCTAGGTTTGGGAGCTGTCCCAGTAAATCTCTATGGCTGAATATATTTGTTTAATATAATGCCGGTCCAAAATTATTACATAATCATTGCAGACTTTCCTTCACCTCTGCTGATCCATGAGCATACTTGAAGGAAGGTAATTAAGAATCTACATTAGAATTTTTATTTCTGACAGTTAATTTCAGTGTGAGTTGATAAAGGATGTGTTGCAAACAATGAAAAAAATTAAACAAACAGTCCTCATGAGTGAGCCACCAGAAAATCCCTATCTGAACTTTTGAGGATGGCATTGCTGTAACTGCTATGGAAATCCCTGTTACCATTGCTGAAAAAAAAACCAACACAAACCCCAACAAAACAAAGGAAAAAAAAGGTCAAATTTAGCATTAACACTGCTAGAAATGCTATTATTGTTTATATGTGTCCATTTATGTTACCATTCTTCACCTCAGCCTCTCTCTTCATTAATCTACCTCTTCATATCACTTTTACACTGCAAAGACTCCAAGTCACTTTATCATTTACTTGTCCAGAATATAAAGGTGTGAAGGCCAGATGAGTTTGTCACCTTCCAGTAATGCACCGCAGACAACAGAAGGAGTAATGAAAAAAATTCCATCAGGGGTGTGTGCTGTGCACAAATAGCTGCAGCAATATATCCTTTTGCAGAAGAGTTACTTCAAATAACACAGATAACGTGGAAAACACTGGTGGATGTTATTGCTAGAGATATTTTTTTTTATATATAAAGAGAGTAACCCCGTGGTCTTGCCTTGCCATTCCAATAAAGGTGATGCTTCAACTTGATAACACCAGGAATTAATTCAGTCACAGTTCTGAAGCAAGCACATGATTTCTTTAAAAAGAAAAAATAAATAAGAGGAAGCATTTTTTTGCCTTTTTTTTTTTTGAAGTGCAATATACTACTGCAGATCACCAAAGAAAATGATATATTGAAATCCCTGAACTAAGAATACATTCAAATAGTGACAGAAAAGCATTAATATGGAATCTTCTTACCCGAGTTATTATTTTTAACCTAGAAATGGCAGTTTGTCTTTGAACCCTGACTTTTCCCCACTAACTTAATGGGTGGGTCTTTTGGGAAACAAAGGATAGTGCTGTGGCCAAAAGCCCTGCACAGAAGAAAAAGGTTTAATAATTTTAAAGGTGAAGATGCTTGTGGTGGTGAGAGGCTCAGTTCACCCCCACACACAAAGAAACCACGGCTAACTCAGTCGGAGAAGCAGGAATGAACAAGCTATATTTACAAGCAGGATGAAATGCAGATGAATATATACACAATATACTTCAGAGAGAGTTGTTAGCCATTGGAATGTGCTGCTCAGGGAGGTGGTGGAGTCACCATCCCTGGAGGTGTTCAGGAGGGGATTGGATGTGGCACTTGGTGCCATGGTTTAGTAGTCATGAGGTCCTGGGTGACAGGTTGGACTTGATGATCTTTGAGGTCTTTTCCAACCTTACTGATTCTATGATACAGTATTTACAATATGTACAGAAATATACAGCAAAGAATGTAACACAGAAGACCTTCCCTCCTCCAAGGAGAAGGGTCCCCACAATTCCCTTTCTCTCCCTTCCCCCCCCTTTTTTCCCCAAAAAGGGTTAGAGAGAGAAAAGGTAATTATTAAGAAGGAAATTCTGTTAGCTCGAAGTGTATGCAAGAATTAGCTTCTTATCTGGTTAGCTCAGTTAGTTCAAGGTCAACTCCATCCAGCACAGAGGAAAGACAGCAGATGTTGCTCAGAGAGACTGAAAACACACTGAACTGACTGAGATTCAAACTGAACTAAAGCTAAAATTTAAAGTTGCATTCTACCAATCTACCAATGAAATTCGCTTAGACTTATCTCTGTTTTCATTTTTCTACCAAAACATTCAGCCAGAGTGTCCCAGTAACTGTCCCTTTCTTAAAGGCACAGCCTAAAACAGTCACAATGCTTAACAATCTTACAACCTTCTCTTTAGGAAAGGAAATGGAACAATTTAAACCTCTGAAAACCAAGGTGAGCTTGCAGACTTAAAGCCCTTGCTGCAGCCAAGCTGCCATTAGAAGAGCAGGGCGTAAGGAACTGGACCCTGATTTCTACAGCTCAAAGAAAGAGAAGCCTTGACTTTGCTGCAGTCAAACCCAGACATGAATGCACAGTGTCTTTCTGGACTAAGGAGCAAATCAATGGTGAAAGTAAGAACAATGCGCGGTTATGTTGATGAAAACGAAGAGTTCAACCACTGAGTGCTTCCTTCAGAATTCACTCACACAGCTCCTATCCTGGTTTTATGACCTGACATCCATTATGTTTTAGGGATTTGAGTCTCAAAATATGTTTTTCAGCCTACAGTGCAAAGGCTGCCTCTGAAATCAGGCCTCTGAGAAGCAAGGCCAGAGAAACTCGCAAAGGCAAAAACATCTCCATTTCATACTCACACATAATAAACTTTTCTCACATCTAGGCTTCTCTGAAGCTTCACCACACGTAATATAATCTGTTAACTGACAACTACTTACCTTTTTTTTTTTTTTTTTTTTTTTTTTAAGCAAAATGTTTGAGCTTTAGCATAAAGATTTTAATGCCAATGAATTCTGGATTATTTTTTTTTTGTCAAACCATTCAAGAAAGAAAACTTCTCTAAAGGCTGTTTGGATGTCAGCATCCAAAACTCCACATTTAAATTACTTTGTTTTAAAAGACCACCACCTGCAGAGCTGCAACTTGGATCTTGCAGATCTTTCAGAAGAGGGAACAAAGGTCTGTTACTATGTAGAATGGACCAAAGATGCTTGAATCTTTCAGCTGCACAGCGAGTGTAACATCAACATTTCCAGGGCAACTTGTTTTTCAGTTTCAGAGAGAGCAGCATGAAGCATTTGTATGGGTCTTACACTCAAGTGGTATAGCAGAAGGATAGAACTTACTGTGGTAGCCTTACAGCTATAAAATACATCATACACACACATGATGTACTACAGACAAGATAAAGGTAATTCAGTTGTCAGAACTGCTTCATACAGCACAGAGATGCAGTGTGAAAGACAGGAGGGAAAACTGGCTTTTTTCTTTGTTTCTTAAGTCTCTAACTTCACTAAGCTGGGAAGCCTAACAACAAACATAACTAATGAAACAACTGTTTAGGAATTCAGTGACCAGAAAAGCCTGGAAAGATAAATGGTATTTTCAAATGCTTACAGTTTCTTTGGAGAATACTTGCTCTCTCCTGCTGTCTTGAGAATGTGTGTGTGTCCAACTCCCATAGACAAATACTGCATGAGGCTCAGAACCTCCAGGATGTGAGATAAGGATAGGATAGAATAGAATAGAATAGAATTAGAATAGAATAGAATAACCAAGGTTGGAAGAGACCTTGAAGATCATCGAGTCCAACCTGTAACCACAACCTCACGACTAGACCATGGCACCAAGTGTCACATCCAGTCCCCTCCTGAACGCCTCCAGGGACGGAGACTCAACCACCTCCCCGGGCAGCCCATTCCAATGACGAATCACTCTCTCGGTGAAGAACTTTCTCCTCACCTCCAGCCTAAACTTCCCCTGGTGCAGCTTGAGACTGTGTCCCCTTGTTCTGGTGCTGGTTGCTAGGGAGAAGAGGCCAACCTCTTCCTGGCTACAACCACCCTTCAGGTAGTTGTAGAGAGCAATGAGGTCGCCCCTGAGCCTCCTCTTCTCCAGGCTAAACAGCCCCAGCTCCCTCAGCCTCTCCTCATATTTTATGATATTTTTCTGTATGTTCTCAAAAGCATGTTCTTTCTTAGACTTCTGCTATCGATTCCTTTATGTGCTACCAGAGAAAAAGGAGGTGGCAATAAGGAAAACGGCAGGGTAAACACAAAATAAGTCAGCTGCATGGGACTAGGAATCTCACAAAAATGACCATAATCAAGGAAGAAACAGGAAGCAATTAAATTGATGCCACATATTTATATTACAATAGTTTGAAAGAATGCTAGACAAAGTCTGTCCTTTGTTCTACACAAAATTAGATGGCCAGGAAGAGATCACAAACTGTCCCAGGCTGCAGGAGGTATAGAACTGGCCACGAAAAGATGAAAAGTCTTGCAACTAGAAGGAACAGTGGACATTTTATTGCTGTAACTGACACCCAAAAGGTAATGTCTGCTCCTCCTTTCTTCATACTTTTCTAATATCCATTCCCAGCCAGAATCCAAAAATGCAGGGCCACATTCCTTGGAGACCAAACACTGCTGTCCATTTTAGTCATTTCTAGTGTGTCACTCATATTTACTACTGAGGACTTCCCAGAGGCACATCTGGCCCAAAGCAAGTAGTAGGAAAAAAAAAAAAAAAAAAAAAAAAAAAAAAAAAAAAAGGTAAAAGAAATTTAAAATCTCATTTAGAAACCTGGGAGCTTCTTAGAAGTTTTCCAACCCAGTCTGGCAGATGCAAGAGTTTCTGATAATCATCAAACAGTTGGATGCTTTCTGAAGCTTATCTGAGCCAAACAGAACCTCAGGCCCTTCTGAGGTTTGTCCTGCATTGAATAGGCTTCAGACAGTCATTGTATTGTATTTTGAAAGTGATTTTCTTTGTGGTGCTCAGAGCAGTAGCCAACAGGGTAAGGCGACTGCACTTGTGTGCCATATCACCCATGCTCACATGCTTGCTTTTTCAGCCTCTGCTGTTTGATCCTCTGCAACGGACTCCATACAGATACCAAAATTAGATGTGACAATGGGGAATACATTCAAATGAAACAGAGGCTACTAGAAAAATTACTACAAGTGTACCAGGGATGGGATTTCTTTGCTAAAGGCTAAATAATGTTAATTTCCTAGAAACTGATCCAACCTTTATACTCAGTGGCTCAGCACTGCAGGCAGCACATCTGTTCATTGCGTGAAGGTCCTAGGTTTGGGAAGGACTTGGCATCCTTTCTTGTGTGGTCAGCAGGGTGTCTAGAAACTGATGCTTCACTTGATGTGGCAAACTACAGGGTTCCAGGAATAATGATGTCTGTTTATTCTCTGGATGATGTTTCAAATGCATTTATCCCTTCTTCTCCCTTGTTAGACAGAGCCTGACTTGCAAAATTTAGGGTGGCTTCTTTATGGTTTATAGATTTTAGCCTGGTATCTTATCATGTTCTAAGATATGACTATGTGTACCATTTTACCTTGTCTCCACCAAAAAGCTTTTCAGCCTGTCCATCAAGCTTCAATTAAAGTTGATGAGGGAAAAGTCTCAAAGATAAAAAGTTCCTGCAAGCTTTATGAAAAGAGAAAGCATACAGAGAAGAGAGGTTATATAGGTTATCTACTGAGAAAAAGGCTGTACTGCGAGGCAGATCTTTATTGGACACTAGGTCAGCCACTTTTAAGGATTCTCTCAACTCCAATGAGAGAGAAACCTCAACAGTACCATTTAAAGCAGCCCAAGAATTTGCCCTAAGTGTCTGATCAGAGATGTAGCCAGAAAGAAAGCAAAAAAAGATCATTTGGATCAGTGAAGCATAGACCCACATACACAGAAAAGTAGGCTTCATTAACTCCTCTACCCACAGGGTGACCTTTTATAGTTGTTGGACCAAACTTTTGCAAACAGCAAACAGCAATTTGAGTAATAGAGGGTGGAACGTTGGCAGTCAGCCTGTGCCAGTGCATCACTTCCCAGGGTTTCTTTTTCTCTTCCTGTTCATTTCCTGAAATTTATGTTAAAGTGACTGTTTCAACAAGTTGAGAGGTGGATGTGTCCCCATTCCTCAAATGGATGGTATTGCGGACAAAGATTTGATTTTACGCTATGTCACTAGGCACAATGAAAGCCACCAATGCTTCATAAGCTCTCTTAGACACTTAGATGCTGCTCAGTGAAGGTCTGATTGATCTTTCCTTATGTCAGTTCTGTCCTACTGCTATACATTTGCTCAAGCTATAAATATTGAAAAAGTTATACAAGCATCAGTTCAGCAGCAACAATGAAAAAGATGAGTTGCACTGTGAAAGAGAGTAGTATGCAGCTGGCAGCAGCTCACAGCATTAATTGTGACTCATAGCCCTGGACCTTGGGCATTCTGGCTCTATGTTGTAGCTTACACTGTAGGAATGGGGAAGGCTAGTAGGATTCGGCTTAACTGGCAACCTTGCAGACTTCTCTCCTGTATTCCTCCCTGAACCAAGTCCTTTGAACCCAGAACTCTTTATTCCCTGCCTTTTACAAAACAGTCACACTAAGGAAATATTTGGTATTTCTTGGAGCAAGCTGCTCTGTGACACATAGCCAGAAAGCAGCAGAGCAGCAGCATAACTGCTGATTTTTGCTAGCAAACTAAACCATGCTTCTTTGCTTTTTACCAAAAATGCCTTTTTGGCATGTTTATCCTCATTGTTAAATCAGCCCTTCTGAAGGAGTAATTGGAACACAGCCTTGGAGTGTGAGAAGCAGAGCATGGACCCATGCAAAGGCTGGCAGGCTAATTTGAAATCCCTCTGAGCAAGGCAGACCAGCTGCCTTTAACACAGAAACCTCAATCAGCTCGGTTTCTCTTGAAACTGAGCCAAACAATAACGCAGTCATAGAGCAACCTCTTCTCAATTTTTATCAATGCCAAAATAAATGAGAGGGAGAGAGAAATTACATAATGGTGAATGAAAATATGCAATTTTTTAAAAATCCATATTCTCCATTAATATGGAAGGCTGGAGCTGAAGTTCAATAAGCAAAACTATAATTGCTTGTGTCTCTTTAGCAAATGTGAGTGAAAAAATAACTACAGCAGAGGAAATGTATTCCCAGTCTGGAGCATGGCTATATCCTCCTCTCTGCTCAGCAGGATGGCTGCTGACACTTGGATAGAAGCCCTGACTGGTTAAAGGAACCCAACTATTACAGTCACTGACCCTCACTCAAGAAAGCCAGTCACTGCCTTCAAGGTCTGTCCTCCTCTAATTGAAAGATGGGTTGTGAACATAAAAGGGAGGATGTGTATCTTGAAAGTGAATTCCTGTTGTAAGAGCACAGAAGGCTGAGAAAGGGAAGGCTACATGAAGCTCGGACAGCACCCAACCATTGCTACCCACCTCGTTTCAGAGTTATATTGGATCGCATCAAAGAATTGAAGACTGAAAACTTGAGATGGGATGTGATGGAAGAAGGACTAAGCAGCAGCCTGCTAGAGAAGACTATTGTACAAATATACGTTGTACGTACACCAGCATTCCCAGCACCTTCTGCTGATAGGTGGTTACAAAGACAGTGATGATCACAGCTGCAAAAGGCACAAGACTCGTCATCTGCTGTTCTTCCTCATACCAGACATCAAGCAGCCCACAGACAGTAGACATTATCTACATGAGAAGTGTATGAAACTGAGGTCAGGATGCAACAGGCTTTTCAGGTCCCTACCCATTCCCAAAGCCTAGGCAATGAAAAACAATTTTCCTTCTCCAGTACCCTGACACCCGGTTCTCCAGTAAGGCACATGCAGTACTCTGGCAAGAAGCTGATGGGAAATTTGTACACTGGTGCATGAAATGAAAATGAAACAGGGCTGAAATTCATGCAGCAAAACAGGATTCAAGGGCTGATTAGACACATGTGAAGATGTATTCGGTGCCTTGACTCCTAGAGAAACACTGATCATTTGTAATTAAATTCTGCAAAATGAGTTTAGCCTGTCAACACCCAAAGTATCATCATCACCAGATGCTCCACCTCTTTGAAGAGAGCAAAAAGCTCACTTTGACTGTGATGTAAGTGGAGCAGTGGCTGTTGTAATGAAAGCATGTATAACATGAACTGCTATGACACACTTAGAGGTATTAAGTGTGGGTATTTTTATATGACAAAAGTACACCCATACTCAGTATCTCTGTGACACTTGCTATTGTCACTAAGAGCACTAGGATTGCAGATTGAGAGTAGATGAAAGGAAATTGTACAGTTCTGGCAGAAGCCCAGGTAGCTAGTGAGGTAAATGCTGCTGGCTGTACAGGGCACAGAAATTGTTCTTCAATAGAGAGACACCTGAAGACAGCCTAAGCAGCTCTCCTAGCAGCAATTAATTTCAGGTGCTCTATACAAATGGAGCTTGCAGAAGAGTGTGTTGCCATGAAAGAAAAGCTCATTTCAGATTGATGATAATTTATTTGTAGTGTGTTAAGTGTTCACTGACTTTTCACTTCTTAATTTGTTCTGTTTGTGGGCATCTGCCCAGTTAAGGTTATCAAAGGCGGTTTTAGAAAGGCTCATGCTCAGAAATAGAATTACAAAGTGTTTTGGAGAATGATAAGCTTTATGACCTCTGTGCCATCACCCCACAGCAATTTATCCATCTCTCTGTCTTATCCTTGTTCCTGAAATACATGAAGCACAATCTAGAATTGCATTTTAGTAGCAGGTTGGAGTAATAGATGCTACAAGGAATAGTGACATTCCTGATGTGCAATGTGCTGTGCACCACAGGGAGTTGAAATCTCACTTTGTATGCCTTATGGCAAGCCATAAATTCTTGATTTTATGTGCTGATGTAAAAACCTGTTTAACAAATCTATTGGAGCAGACTGCTCAGATCAATGTTATGACAGGCACACAGAATCCCAATAGCATTCCTATGAGAAAATATCCTAACATCTTGATTCAGAGGTATGCATTAACTTAACAGGTCCATGAGAACACACAGTAGAAAGAAGGAATTTCTGTTTCCATCTGCTGTGACTCACTGCTGTTGTAGCTATACAGAAGCCAAATTTCAGCTCTAAGAGCACACACACTGTTTCTGTCACACCTGCCCCGAACATAGCTTGTAGGCAGCTACTGACATGTAACAGCACTTCCCTCAAACTCATGTTCTATGAGGTTGTTATTAGTTTTTGTGTTGCCAGATGACAGCATGTTTTTAAGAGTGGAATTAATCACTATTCTTGGATGCTTAGTGACGAGGAGAAAGTTAGGTGAAATATATTGATAATTTTGAGAGATAGCTAAGCAGAAATCACTCTGAATCATAAATAAGTAGTGTACTTGAATTTTACAATCAAATACACAAGGAAATACTAGGAAAATCATTGCACTAAGGTGAATTTAAATGTATGCATCACTGCATGCATCCAAGAGGGTGTTTGATATAAAGGCCCTCAGGGAAGATAAATGAGACCTGAGGAATGGACATGCAATGACAGCTACACACACAGAATATGCAAGTTATTTTATCACTTGGCGGAGGATATTATTAAAACATAGTTAGCTACAGCCCAAGCAGTCACTTCATAAATTTTACAATTGCTTTGTGTGCACAAACTTTAACTGACAGTTGATAAATCTAAAGCACTCAGGAATAGTGCAAAAATCATCAGCTTTGAGATATTCAGAGGAAGTGTACACAATATTAATTATTAATCACTCAACCACCAGCCCACGGAAACACAAAGCTTACATAAGAATGACAACAGCTACTCAAATTAGCTCAGTCTTACAGTGGTTGTAGGATAGCAATGGGAGCTGAGGGACAGTCCCAAATGCATTCAGAGTATCTGCAAATTAAATGTATATGCCTCTTTGCAGTTGCTGCAATCAAAAAAGCATGATCTTTATCCAAGCGCTCAACATTTCTCAGCTTAGAAAAATCTTGAAAGCCCTGGTTTTATGGTGGATTTAGCTCTCAGGAAAGAGGCTTGGAAAAGAACTTTCATCTTTGCCTCAAATTTTACAATGTGACCTTGTCATGAAGTACATCAGAAGGTGAAGCACCATTCCTGTAGCAGAGGCTCTGAACATGTAATGGAACAATCTTACCAAGGGTTAGAGTGCAAGAGGTTATAACACTTCTTCAGAATAAACCATCTTGACCAAAAGCAAAGTTAAAAGCATGAATTTTCTCAACCATATGAAAGTAAGGAAGGCTTTTCTGCTTGAGAGAGCATGCACATTATTCAAACGACTTTCAGATGTATTGCATTTACTACCAGGAGATTATCCATCTAAGCAAGCAGTTCCTGGTTTCAGATGTCATTTGGTTAAGCACATAAAACGTTAAGTGAGGCTGAGACTCAGCACAGACATTAATGCACAACCCAAGGATAATAATGTGCTCATGGCTTGCAGTGAAGTCTGTTGCTCATAGAAAATATTGGTACTGCTAACAAAATAAAGTGTACTTCCCAATGCCATTTAACCATTCTCCCCAATGCCAGCCAAGACTGTCGTTTGCCTGACAAGAATTAAAGTCTTAAATGAATTGCCACAATGTTAATCCAACAGTTACACTGCTGCTTGAAGCATTAAGGTTCTGATGAACTGGAAAACCCAATGTTTCTCAACTGCAAGTTCTCAAACACTCCAACAAGGACAGATGCACAACAGACCTAAACCAAAGATGTAGCAGCAATGCAGCATATTGCAGTCAGGAAGCTTTTAGCCAGCAGATTCTTTTCAGAAAGAAGGGTAGATAACTGTGAAACACCAATATCTCTCCTGCTTTGCTGTCCAGGAGAATCCACATGTGCAACTTGCTTAACTATACCTGCCAGTCTAGCAAACAGGGCAGCCAACTTCCATCACTGTCAATTTGTGCTAACACATTCCCATTTACTTTGCAAAGCAATGTATTCAGCATGAACAATTTGTAATAATACATACTATGTATTATGAGCTACATAAACCTTTTCATATGTAATTAATATTTTATTACTTTAACATTAAATTACTTTTCTTGTGATAAAAATATTATCTTTTCCAGTTCATGGATGCAAATCTACACATAAATAATGTAAGCAATATTAAAATATCAACAGATACCAGTTCACTACAAAACAAATTACTGACTTCCTCAGAGAATATTTAGTCTCAATTACTTCTCATGGAATGCACATACCACTAACAAGCAAGCCAAAAACCATCTCCTTTTTAAACAGGCCAACTACTGCAAACATATTTTGACAACTGACCTGCACTGTATACTCAATCCTACTCCTAGGAACAGGGGATCCTCAGAACTGTTCAGCTCCTTCATTTAAACTATTTCTTTGCTTCCCAAGAGGAAGAAAGGTACCTTAGTACACCTCAAAATGAATGCTGCAGATCTTGGGTTTATAGTCATTGTCAGAGCTCATAAACATCACTATTTGTTCAGCACCCGACTTCTCAACTGCCAGATTTCAGAGACTCTTCTATCGCGATCGGAGCCGCTTCAAAACTCAAATATGAACAGGATAAGGTCATGCTGGGCTGGCAGCTATTGCATTCACTTCTCCTCATCGTGTGGTAGAAACAGCAGGTCATTTCTGGACAACTACCTCACAGGTGAATCACTCCAACTGTCAAAAAAAGGAAACAGGGTTCTAGGTCTTCCTTACCCAAAGTAGGATTGGCTCCACCAGACCTGCAGCCCAGAAGAGTTCTGTAAGCATTTGGCCAATTAGCTGGTTTCACTTTCATTTGCTAGAAATGGAGCAAGTAGTAGAAAATCTATTGGTGGAGTGTCCCACATGATCAAAGGTAAGAAGATGCTCTGACTCCGTAGCATTATGTCCAGGTGGCCAGCCAAGTTTTGGGGGCAACACCAGCCAAAGCACAGTTTAAGTCTCCTGGTAGGATAAGCGCTATCACCAGCTTTACAAGTACTCCACAGCATAACATAAAAGCGCTAAGACAACCTACATTTCAAGACTGCAGTGGAATGAACATAGACTGACAGTATCTGCTGGCAATGTTTGCTTCATTCTACACGTTCAGTGGGATAGAAAAAGAGAGCACTGCCTGTCACCAGAAGAGAAAATCAGCTCCTGCTCAGAACAAGTGCCAGGTCTGTAATGACTGTAACACAGATGTTACTAAACTTGAGGAAAATATGATAAAGGTTGAACAATAAGCCATCTCCCATTGAGTGAAAATATTCAGAGTAGCTGGTTGAGTAGGAACATGTGCAAAGTGAATGAATCGTGCATGGACCCCAGATGCATGGGAACATCTGTGATGATGATGCTGGCATTGAGATCTACTTGCATATTCATGTTATCATTATCACTCCTGCTTCTCTGCTTCTCCTTATTGCACAGAAGAGCTACAACTCTCCTATCTAGTCAACAGCAATGAGATCATTGGGATATCCAGTTAATAGCCACATCCTCAGTTTTGGTCAAATTACAACACAAGTAAGCAACATACTTAGCAATTCCAGCAGCTACACAAACCTCTTGATACAATCCTGGCTGTCATTTGTAATCATCTTTCACTCACACTACAGTAGAAAACATCAGCCTTTAGAAGCTGCACAAGCTGCCACTAGCTACATTTCTCCAAGGATAAAAGAGTTTCTGTATTAGCATAGTGCGTTGCACAAAGACATTTATACTCATGTTCAAGGCTCCTCTGTACTTCCAGAGTAGTGTTAGAGGTGTCTGTATATAAAAGTAATCAAACTACTTGTCTTACACACACATACTCACACTTACATGCTCTGAAAATTATATTAGGAACTTTTGATCAGCAGGCTCGGTGCTGCAACAGTTATTATGCCTCCTAAATTAACCTTTATTTGCTCTGCCTGTATTTTGACATATGAACCAAAAAGGCAGCCAAGAGGTCAAGCTAATAAACTGGAAAGAAAATTAAGAACTAAACATAACCCTTTAGTACACAAATAATCCATGTAAAAGCAGATCCCTCCTGTCTGACAAAGAGTGAGCTGCTAAACAAAGTCTGTGACAGAGGACAGAAGGTACAGTGACTAATTACTATTAAATAGCTTTCTTTTTCCCTAAACTCAATAAGATATGGATTAGGCAATTGTTTAGTTTTCCTTATAACTAATCTGTGAGAGTATGTCCTCAGTGGAGATAAGAACATACATGTAAATTTGGATCTGTTACACTGGGGTATAAACTGGAGTACCAGAACAATAACAGGGAGCTATAACAGCCATTAATGCAACTTGAGGCTGATTTATATGGTTCAAATGTTTCTGTACTTGACATCACCTCTGCAAGCCACATCAACCCTGATGAAAACAAAAGGGTAGCATTACTACTCTGGAGTTTCATTCTTGTAACACGTTAGCATGAGAGTAGGTGAGCAGCCACATACTGACACCACTATCCACCAGATTAACCTACACTGATGCCTTGTCTCCTTTCCCCCACCATGTGCCATGTGTTGTTTCTTCTCCCATGTGCAGGCTAAGTGGTTTCCTGTGCAAACCCCCAAGCACCCCAGCCATTGCATGAGTGAAGTTTCTAGCACACTCACTATGGTAGGGTGAGAAAGTTCCACACACACATACACAAAAGAATCCACAGCTAAATTTCTTTGTGGAATACACTGAATTTCACCATTGTCTTGCATTACCCAATAAGTGTGACCAGGACCTTCAGCTGAAACCACCCCTCGGACAGGTTTAGCCTCTCCTGAGGAGAAAATACCCAAACAGTTTTACCTAACAGATTCTTTTCTCTAACAACAGGAACTCTATCACCTTCTACTTTCTGTAGCAGATCCGAGTGTGCCGGTCCAGCTCGGTTCACTGAACCTCTACTATCTACCAGCCAGGTTGCTTGTGCTAAATGCTTTTCCCAGTTTTTCAAAGATCCACCCCCATGGCTTTAAGCGTGGTCTTCAACAAACCGTTGTAGCGTTCAACCTTCCCTGCAGCTGGTGCATAGTAGGGGATGTGGAATATCCACTCGATGCCGTGCTCTTTGGCCCAGCTCTTTGGCCCAAGGTTGTTTTTGAAATGAGTTCCGTTGTCTGACTCAATCCTCTCTGGAGTTCCGTGTCTCCACAGGATTTGTCTCTCCAGACCAAGAATGGTGTTGCGTGCAGTTGCATGTGGAACTGGATAAGTTTCCAACCATCCAGTGTTTGCCTCTACCATAGTAAGCACATACTGTTTACCAGAATGAGAACGTGGTAGAGTGATGTAGTCAACTTGCCAAGCTTCACCATACTTGTACTTGGACCATCTGTCACCGTACCATAAGGGCTTAAGTCGCTTTGCCTGCTTAATAGCAGCACAAATGTCATAGTCATGGATGACTTGTGTGATAGCATCCATGGAAATGTCTATGGATCTGTCACGTGCAAAGAATCCACAGCTAACTCAGCCGGAGAAGCAGATGAAAGCTATATTTACAAGCAGAAATGGAATGCAATGAATATGTAGAAAAATATACAATAATTACAATATATACAGAAATATACAGCAATGTATGTAATATAGGCGAACCCCCCCCCCTGCAGCCAGGGGGTTTGGCCTGTTCCCCCTTCTCCCTCCCTACCTCCCCTTCTTTCCCAAAAAGGGTTAGAGAGAGAGAAAGGAAGGTAATTAAGGAGAAAATTCTGTTAGCTCAAAGCGGATGCAAGAGTTAGTTTTCTTATCTGGTTAGCTCTGTTAATCCAAGGTCACTCTGCTCCACAGCGATTGCTTCAGCGAGAGAGAAACAGACCAGCCCACAGGACAGAGAAGAACAGACTGACTCCAAACAGCCTGAACCCAAAACTAAAAGTCGCATTATACCAATCTACCAATGAAATCAGTTTAGCATATCTTTGTTTTTGTTATTATCCCAAAACATTCAGCCACTGTTCAGAAAGTGTCCATTTCTTAAAGGCACAGCCTAAACCGGTCACACTCACAAAACAAGTATATTGTGGGGCTGGTAGCATGAAGAGCAATAATTATAAAAGCTTCATTTAGACATGGAAATCCTTTAGAGTAATGCCTTGTTATATTACATCTTAAAATATATCCCTTAAATATTTTAGATCCCTAACTAATACTGTGAATTTTGCTGCCTACAAAAGCAGTAGTCTAATGTTTGTTTACTTTAGGACTTCTGCAGGAAGTTTTTTTTTCCTCTTCTTAGATAAAGGTTGCTCTTTTATCATTTGCCACCAGGAACTTTGTTAATGAAAATGTTTAATACCTAAACACAGAGGGCATCCAACCTCAAAACAGTAAAAGGAGCAGCACTGATGGACCCCCCATCCTACACTGGTTGCCAGCTTTATCAGTACCCATGTTGTATAGCTGCATTTTGCCAGGCTCTATATCATAATTCATGCAATCTATTGCTATCCAGGGGGAAAAAAAAACCTCACATCATGTCAGCTGCAGGCAGACTTGATGAATTGGAGACTCCAATACTTTTTTTTAAACCCATATATACTTTTTTCATTACCTTGCTTCTGCAGCTTAATGCAGAGAAAGTTCCAAGCCGCCCTCATCATCATGAGCAAACAATATTGTCCAAGGGCCACACCACTAGCTGGCACAGTCTGCACTGATCCTCAGGCCAGGTACCATTTTCCTGAGGTACTTTTCGGGTCAGGAAGTTATAAATAGAAAAACAGCACAGGTTAGTAAACATTGCAGTGTACTAGGATTCAAGAAACAGACTCTATATGCCACACTGCCATCTCTGCCTCTCCAAGTGGCTTTAGGCAGGTCACTTGGCTTCTTAACATTCCCTCTTGAGTAATGAGGCTGGAGACAGATCTACTTCACTGAAATATGATCATGGAAAAATGCTGAGAATGATCTGGTTTAGCAACAAATTCTAATGTTTGTATTCTATTGGGCTAATCTCACCTGTACATGGACTGCACAGAAGGGAGAAAGAAGAGAGTGGCAAGGTGACAGCATTCAATGTCTGATCAAGCTAAGCTGCTCCTAGGCTTTTTTTCAATACATCTCTCAAGACACAGCTTGTCAGAATCACCTGAATAATCCTAATATAATTCCAATCCACATTTCTACCTAAAAAACCCTGAAAAATCTTTAGCATGCAATTAATATATCTGGCAATGACACAGCACATCCATCTGCCCCCTTGCACCAGAGGAGGTTTAATAACCAGTATGCCTGATGGGCTCAAATAATTTAGAGCCCATATTTGTCCTCGAAAGTGGTTCTTGCTGGCTAGAAGTTTCACCACTTCCTCATAAATTTAAGGACTGGATGTGTGGAGGGGGAAGGGGTACACAGAGGAAGAGATTTCTTGGAGAAATTCTGTGTACATGGGTGACAGTTTATAAAGACAGCTTCTCATAAGGAGAAGTTGCTTTGTGCAGTCATTTTGAAGTATTAAATTTTGATAACTCTTTAATCACAGCACTTTAATGAGATAGAGGCAGCAGGTGAAGGGGGAATCCATCTTGTCAGTTCAAGCACCTGGCTCTCTTCCTGCCATGAGCATTTAACATAACACAGTAGTCTAAAGCTCTCCTTCTGCAGCTGCAGTTCAGAGAAGGGATTTTTTTTAGTCCTCCAAGAGGGTTTGATTTCCCTCAAGAAACATTTTAACATGATGTAAAGTCAACCTTCACTTCCCAAGGAAAAAAAAAAACAAACCCAAAAACCAACAAAAAACTCACCATAATAAAATTGTCAAACAAGTGCAAAGTGCCTAGATACAAGTGTGTGCTTGTTTGATTTTCAAATTGGCCAAGACAGGTTATCTTATCCTATAGAAGTGCTTGTTGTAAGTGTCACTGCAGACCTTTGTTGTTGCACTGCTTCATTTTTAATATATAATAGACATTAGCCAATAAGAGTCCCCAGTGATACCTGTGGCCACTCAGGTATTGTTTTTATCCTGAAGTTTTTTTGTACTTTATCCCACAGAATCTCCAAACACATAAACAAATTGTTTCCTGCAGATGAAAGAGAGGTGGATGAGCAGTCAGAGCCCATGATCCCATCTTGAGCTGCAGGTGCAGTTCCTCAAAAGATTGAGACATTGAGGCCCACACAGAGGAATGGAATAACAAGAAACCTTATTTTGCAACACCTAGCAGAAATTTTGGGGTTTTTGTGTTGCTGTTGATTTTACACACACATATACGTATAAAACAAGTACCTAACTACATGTCTGTCTTCTCCCCAACTCCCTTTCTCCTTCCAGCTGCCTACAAAGCCCCAGTATTGTATGTGACTGCCATTGGTTAGAGGGGAGATAACTCAGCTTAAGAAGTCACTAGAAGCAAAGTTGCAAATATTTTGACTGTTAGCCTTCCTTGACATGGAACAAACATATTGGTTTCTCAGAGGCAGAATCTTTTTATTGTTTTATCTCCACCATTTAAAATAAAACATTCCTTCCTTTGAAGGCAAGTGCAGAAATGATCACCCTTTTCTTGTTTGTTTTCTATACAATTTATCATTTCCCCCCCTTTTTTGGGTACAAGCAGGAAAAAAAAAAGAAATAATCAGCTTTCTTCTCTTTGCCCACTCTAAACTCGATTAGAAGTAAGGCTTGTCATTCTCAATTCCTCAATAGAATAAGAAAGAAATAAAGCAACACCACAGAGTACTGACACCTATTTTAACACTGGTGACTTTTTTGGAGGAGGTTGAAGAGCCATTTAGAATATATATATATATGCTTGCTTGCCTTCATTTTGCACAGAATTGCTTTTAAAATGGAAAAACCCTCTTGGGTTCCCAGAACAGAATGATTCTTTTTCTTTCCCTCTCCCCACCAACAGCAGTCAGCTCACTATTGTTTTTTTCTGAAGCAAGCTCTGCTTAACAATAACAATCCTTTCTATCTTGCCTCCTCTTAAGTCCACCCTTCTCCTCCTTTTACGTATTTCTCAAAATTACTGGTCCCTTACACAGTCTTTCACCTTTATACCCCTCCACAAATTGATCCCAGGCTTTCTGAAAACTCTCCAGCTCCCACTTCAAAGATTCAGACCAGAGAAAGGGTACTGAGACAGGATATAGCTATATTAAACTTTCTACCATTGTGAATTGTGGTGGAAATAGAAGTACTTCTGATTCCCTTCACCTCTACATAAACTTCAGTCTTGATCAGTGCCTGAATTCATATCTGTATATTTGTCACTCCTGTCCATCTTACCAGAAGTCTTTCAAGAGAACCTGTAAGGTAGCACTGTTTTCATAACTGTGTCTATGAGCAGCCCATCTTCCAGGGATGATTACAATCAAAAACAATCCCTGGAGAAAAATAAGAATGTCACATTAGCTTGAATCTGTCATTCTCTAATGGTTTTATGGAAGATGACTCTATTCTAGGTAATATTAAGTACTAAACTTCTCTGGAGACCATAGCCTCTACACCAGTGCTACATGGACACAAATACAACACTTAAGAGGAGCAATATGTGTAGGCCATGAAGAGGGTCTTAAATGTTTTAAAACACCTGTATGAATGAGGTGATGACATTTCCTTCCAATTTCTACTTTCCCTTATTTTGTTTGCTTTGAGATATGGGGATTTAAAGTTCTTGGCTTCTGGTTCTTATCAGAAGTATACATTTGCTGTTCATAGCTTTTAACAAAAGTTATTATTAGGAAACTTTTCCCTTTTATCTCTTATCACTTTCCACTCCAGAACACCTTATCACTCCTTTTACTAAGTGTATGATAATTGGAGCATTACAATTACAGGTACAACACACACAGATTTAATAGACCAATTTGACAAGCTAAAAGAATTCTAGTTCCCCTAGCTATTTAGTGCTTTAATAGTGCTTCTTCCTAATTAGTCTGTAGTTACAGTTACTGGAGTAATTGTCAATTACTATAACCATAAATAAAGCAGATCTGTCAGAGCAAGCCTGATCTTTCAGTGGATCAGGACCCTTTCTGAGGAATGAGCAAATATACTACAAGGATTCAGTGCAATATGCCTCCTGATGCTTGAGAATAAGAGCTGGATTAATAAACAACTCTCAAGAAAGGCCAGTAAGAAAAGTTAGCTCTTTCCAGTGCCTTTCAAGCCAGACAGACAGGTACTGAAAAGACCGAGTTGGTGATGCACTGAACCAAAATCATATCAGTAAGCATCCCCCTGCTAGGCTGCACTCCCTAGGTTAATTACTGTACGTGCAGACTCTACTACAGTGTGTAGGATGCACATCATTCACCTTTGGGCATGAGGAAATACACTACCACGAACATCACAGGATTCCCCTCCTTATCTCCTCCCTCAGCTGCTGCTCCTTTCTACTCCAACACAACTGGTGACTGAACATCCTTTTTCCCATTGCATAGGCATGTGCACCCTACAATGACTGAATGCAAGAGAACTTTGCAAGAAATTCATACCCTGCTAAATCTTTTGCTGTCCAAAATGTTTGAGAATATATAAACAGGCTCTGACTTATTCCAAATGAAAATGTATCAAATATTAAAGTATGGGTTAAGTAGCTGTGATTTTTGTTATGTGCTGCAAACAGTTCTGTCCTAAGCAACACTGAAGACATTTTAAAGAAGTCAGGTTCTTCAATGTACCTTTTTGCACACACATTTGTGCCTGAAGCCCTGTGCCATGGTTTAAATCTCTCATGAGAGTCTAGGAAATGTTGTTTTGTTCTGTAATAGAGGTAGCTGTTGGCACCACAAAAGGCTTATCAAAGATTAGAAAGGTAACATAGGAAACAATGGGAAAAGCATCTACAAGGAAATATAACATTTTTGGCCTCCCCCTTAAAGTTTGACTAAATGGTTAAAAAAATAAGCTTCTCCTTACTGGTATATAAGAAACATTTGTTCTGTTGTCCTTGAAGATCTAACCCCACAATCAATTAAAAACAAACAGTAATTATCTTTTTGCTTTCTTTTTCCTTCACAGAATATTTTTCCCCAGAGCAGAGTGAGGCTGTAAACTATGAGTAAGAGCTGCAAACTCAGGACAGGCGAGCAAACGAGCAGTCCCTTCTCTATATATAGTTGGTGCATTTCATTTTTAAGATTTGTGTGTGTGTGTGTGTGTGCTTGTGTAAACAGCTGTTTCAATAAAGGAAAAGCAATGCCAGGAACAGAAGTTAATAACCAAGGCAAAACCAGAATACAGGAGACAGTAAACTTAGCAGCATAGGTCCACACGTATGCCTCCTAATCATACAGTCCCTGGAAGCTTGATTTAATGAAGCAGGGACTGACAGGAAGTGTTTCTCCTTCTGTGGGGCACAACAGCAATTAGAATCATAGAATCATAGAATCAGTCAGGGTTGGAAGGGACCTCGACAGGCTGGACAGATGGGCAGAGTCCAATGGCATGAGATTTAACACATCCAAGTGCCGGATTCTGCACATTGGCCACAACAACCCCAGGCAGTGCTACAGGCTGGGGTCAGAGTGGCTGGAGAGTGGCCAGGCAGAGGGACCTGGGGGTGCTGGTTGATTGTAGGCTGAACATGAGCCTGCAGTGTGCCCAGGCAGCCAGGAAGGCCAGTGGCATCCTGGCTTGCATCAGGAACAGTGTGGCCAGCAGGAGCAGGGAGGTCATTGTGCCCCTGTACACTGCACTGGTTAGGCCGCACCTTGAGTACTGTGTCCAGTTCTGGGCCCCTCAGTTTAGGAAGGATGTTGACTTGCTGGAACGTGTCCAGAGAAGGGCAACAAAGCTGGTGAGGGGTTTGGAACACAAGCCCTATGAGGAGAGGCTGAGGGAGCTGGGGTTGCTTAGCCTGGAGAAGAGGAGACTGAGGGGTGACCTTATTGCTCTCTACAACTACCTGAAGGGAGGTTGTAGCCAGGCAGAGGTTGGCCTCTTCTCCCAGGCATCCAGCACCAGAACAAGAGGACACAGTCTCAGGCTGCGCCAGGGCAGGTTTAGGCTGGATGTTAGGAAGAAGTTCTACACGGAGAGAGTGATTGCCCATTGGAATCGGCTACCCGTGGAGGTGGTGGAGTCACCTTCACTGGAGGTGTTCAGGAGAAGACTTGATGGGGTGCTTGGCTGTATGGTCTAGTTGTTGGGTGGGTTGGATTGTTTGATGGGTTGGACGCAATGATCTTGAAGGTCTCTTCCAACCTGGTGTATTGTATTATTATTATTGTACAAGGATCATCTAGTTCCAACCCCCTGCCATGGGCAGGGACACCCTACACTAGATCACACTGGCCAGAGCAATTATCTTGCACTCTTTCAAGTCCCAGTCCCAGGAAAAACCATTCCAGTTTCTGATTCAATACTCAGTAAACCAACATATTTCCTTGGAGAGGACAATATTTCAGACAAGGCAAGTGATAGAACACCTCCCAAATGTGCAAGAATACATTTTCTTCACAAGCCCCACGTGCTGGCACAGAAGCAGGATCCTATTTTTCAGTAGTGCACAATCCAGGAGCCAGAGCCATAGAGTCATTTGTCCAACACTTGCTCCTCGTGGGCAGCCAGGTGTGTACTTTGCCTGACCACATGTCATGATTTTCCTCCCTTGCCACATCCTTGGGTTCATTTTACTGAAGTGAATGCTGTAAGAGGATCATGCATCTCACAGACAAATCCTTATCCTTCCTGTTCTTCATCCTCTGCAAATTACCCAATTCTAATCACGACTTTACTGAATACATTCAATTATACACAATTATTTGGATATTACTTATGTGAATAATTTCCAAATGATTTCAATTGCAAATGCTACAGGATATGTAACTCATTCCATAGCAGAGGCAGTGAACTTTAAACAGACTGCCACAACATCAACAACATTCCTTACTGCTTCTGCTCTTCTGTCAAATGCAATATCCAAGTGAGAAATGGAATTATCTCATTAGGGATCTGGTTTAGTGTTGACCCTTCAAAGGTTGGACTGGATGATCTTTGAGGTCTCTTCACAGTATCACCAAGGTTGGAAGAGACCTCAAAGATCATCCAGTCCAACCTGTCACCACAGACCCCATGACTAGACCATAGCACCAAGTCCAGTCCCCTCTTGAGGAGGGAGGACATTGCTGCCCAGAGAGAACTCTCCTGCCCACTGCAGGCTTGAACTCATGACCTTCCCAGTAAGAGTCTTACGTGCTACCAACTTAGCCACATGGTGAACCTACTTTTTTTAAAGGAGCCCTCACTTGGTGGCATTATGGAGTGCTGAGGTGAAAGGAGTGGAAGTAGCCCTGGGTGGTCTGGCTGCACAGATGCAGCTCCTCATGTTTATAGGTGAATCACAGAAGTGTTCTGGTTGGAACAGACCTCTAAGATCAGTGAGTCCAACCTTCAACCTAACACCACTATGACAATTAAACCATGTCCCAGGGTGTCGTTTCTGGAACCCCTCCAGGGATGGGAACTCCACCACCTCCCTGGGCAGCACATCCCAATCCCTGACCACTCTTGCAGCAAAGAAGTTCTTCCTCTTCTCTAACCTAACTTCCATCCAGACATATTCTGTGATACTCAACACTTTGTCTCTAGTCCTGAAGGCTCACCCCTGCCATCTTACAACCAATTCACTGAGAGGGACAGATTGAAAACTCAGGCCAAAAAAGATAGCATGTCTCTCAGAAGCAAAAATCTCTCTCCTGTTTGTATACAGATTATCCAAAATGTCCCCCTCCCCCACTGTGGAAAGTGGAGACAGTGACATTTTAACACGTTTTACTCAGCATTTTTGGAAAATAAGTACACCTCTATACTGGGGAAGAAAACTCTGTGCTAAAATATAGAAATTCCAGGACTTTTTTGCATTCTAGTTTTAGAAATATGTGCTCTAACTACTTTTCCTCAGCCTTGTGTAAGAATGCAAAGGACAGCTTGTCAGCTAGCTTCACATAGACGTTTTGCACCTGGCTTGCAGTTCCTGTGAGGCTGAATATTTAGCAAGGTTTGCCACTACTTTACAATTCCTTTGTGAAGGCCATCAAAAAACCATCCTGCTCCAGTTCTGCAAGCTGATTCAAAATCTTCCTATGAAGATTTTGTTGTCTTTGTACACAATGCAGAATCTTGCCCACTATTTTTCTGCATCTGCTTTAACTGCCTCCTGTCAGAGGAATTTTCTTGCAAACCTAGGAAGACATACACTTTTAGGCATTTTTTTCTGAAGACATGAAGTCTAATGATCAGCAGCAATAGCTGGGTATTAATTCTTCCTACCTCATTGCTCTGAAAAGCAGAGTTTTCTCTTTATTTATCTCATAGAAATGGAGTAAAACTGGGTGTTTGGGACAGCTTTAAAAAGAAAGAAGGGGGAAAAAAAGGAGCTAGGTATTGGTCATACACCCAAACCACACTAAACAAGCAGATCAATGCATGCCAACAGACTAAAATTTGTTATTTTTCAAGCAATAAAAATTTCTCTTCAACTTGAATGAAAGTTTGCCTGCATAAGGCTTGCAGGATCATGCATGGAAGAGCATAATTAAGGCCTACTGAGAATCTATACAGTGATTGAATTCCTAACTAAACATTCAATCACATATTTGTCGCTCTGCTGCAAAAACCCTTCTCAAAGAAATCCTTTTCCATCTCCTATTGTAGGCCTTGAAAAAGTCTTTGACTTTGTATATGGAAATATTTTAAATTTTTTTCTCCTCATTAAAGCTTTAGACTTTAGTGAAGACAGAAATTTTTTTGTGTGAAGCTACCTGTTATTTTTAGCATGTACCTGTTTTCACAGTAGACAAGAGTAAAGCCTTATACAAGCTTGGAAGATGAATGACTACCACAACAATCATCTAAGTTCCAATGAGGCTCAGATGTCTCAAAAAATACATCCCATCTTTGCTCAGTGAATAAAAGTCACTGAAGCCTGAAAGAACAAATAAGAGAAGAGGGAACTAACAGCGATATTTAAATGCCTAAAAGCTGGAAAGGGAACTGCTCTACCTATGCCTACGACAAAATTGTAGATTTAAACTGAGAAAAAAAGTTCTTTCTGAAGTAATCTTGCTCTGCCAAAGGGACAATCAAATGCTAAGATGGATAATTCCAGCTCATTTTCCTTGTGGGAGCACTGTGGTGGTGGATATATATCATCTAGTCCATATGCCCACTCTTTACTTTTTGTTCCTCTGCTGTTTCAGTTTTATCTAGTTTTTAGCATTCTGGTTTGAGGCTGCAATCCAAGTGCTGGCTGGTGTTACAAGATAGCCAGCCCCTGCCTTCTGGCAGGTGCTCTGCTTTCACCCCATCCCTGTGCCTGCACCAGTGTCACACAACCTCCTGGCAAGACACAGCAGACAGTTTGCAAGGACATTGCTCATTTTAATTGCCATTTTTAGTTGGTTTTCAGTTAGATCATTTCCATTATTTGTGTGCAACCACATGGCCAGTAATGGCACAAGCAAGGAGGCAGCTTTTGTCATCCCTGCACTCATCTAACAGTTTCTGACTCAGTACACCTGAAAATACTCAAAGCAAAACCAAGATGAGCTGCTAAAATTTAACTTTCCAACATGGTGTGAATAAATTGCTTTACATTGGTGTTTTCAAATGGATTTAGAAGGAATAAAGTACTTAAAACAGTGAAATCCAGCATCTCTCTCTGAGACATGAGATATTTCATGCTGCAAAGAACAATCTTACCTTCTGATGTTGCACATATATAAGGAACACAATTTTAGGGGTAGCATGAAAAAGATAACCCTTTTTGGTTGCATTACATACATATATTATTTGCATGTCTGTGTAGCTTAGGACCAGTTAGGGTCTACAGAAACACAGCTTGTCCATGCCAAGAATATAACACAGGAGGAAATGGATAAATCAAAACAAGGAAAGGAACAGAAATAAACCAAGACAGTACTAATTGCACATCACATGCCCATGGTCTGTCTCAGCAGCAGCAGCTGCTAAGGAATATTTTCCCAAGAACGAAGAAGAAGCAGAGAGTTGTTTGCTCATAATATTCCACAGCCAGGACGTAGGGACTGGCATCTGAAGCTGACTTTTGATACTGGCCTTGAGATAAGGGTTAAATCAAAGAGAGGCTGCAAATAGCTTTAAATGTGAACCTGAGAGATTTGATTTTTTTGAGATGATAAAGAAAAAGGCAGAGAAGGAATGTATAGAGAGCAGTGAAATGGTCCAAGGGGCAGATAAGGAAAAAAGATCTTTGCAAAATAATGGATTCAAGCAGGAACACCAAGAGAAAAGAAAGGGATTGTGCTGCACCTTAAGTACAAACTTCCTTGAGGATGTTAGCTTCAAGGATGGTTACAGAAGCCTGTGGATTCCAGGGACATTCTAGAAAAAGGCTATGAGTGTTCAAGCTAAATGTGAATATAGTACTTGAGGAAAAATATGAAAAGAGCTATAGAACATTCATTTTTGCACCAGCACTATAAGTTTCTCTTAAAACCTACAGCCTCTTTCTTTCCCTTTTCCATTAAGACACAGATAAATCTGAATCTGTAACTGTTGCCTCGGGATATTGTGTTCACATGAAGAACATTTCTTAAATAAGGTTGGGTTTTCCTTTCAGCTTGAATATTAACTATGTATACAGCACAAGCAGGGCACGACAAACTCAGACAAGGAGAAAAATCAGCAAATAAAAGCTTTTGCTCTCTGATGAGTATTTCTTTACTACATCATCAAGGAAAAAAGCTGGTAGCTATGTTTTTATTTATCTCCAAAGGAAATTCCTATTTGATATTGCTTCCTTATTAGATGTTAAAGGGGCAGTAAGCAATATTTCCACACACACAGAAGTACCAGCAAGAAAGAAGATGCAATTAATACAAACCAGACAACTCAGCCAAGTCACATACTGGGCACCTGGCCACTGAGAGCATTACAACATCATGGTGTGCTCCATGGGCTTTAGCTTTCCAGCCACCCTACACTCCCTCTCACAGCTGAAAATGAAACAGTGGCAGTAGCAGCAAGGCACGTCAGGGATTATCCTGATTGTGCAGTGCTGCATTACACTTTGGCAGAATACAAAAGGGACAAGAAAGCAGCAACTTATGGATAACTGCTGTATGTAGTACTTCAGGTACTACTGTGTCCCTCTGCAGTCGCTAATTATTTCCCTGATGAGAATGCAAAGAGGGTTTTTCAGGGGAATTGTTAAAGTCTATAATGTGGTTTATCCACATGAACCCATGTACAGCAAACACATATGCTTAGAATAAAGACAGACTTTCTCCAATGACCACCTCTCCAGGGACAGACATTCCATAGCCTTAACTCAAACCATCTTCATCGTGCAAGAGCCAATTTTTGTAGAACAAGCACCAACAAAACACAGAAAAAGCACTCCAGGGCCTCTGCTGCAGTTGGCATCTCAATGAAGCCAAAACCAAAGCATAAACTGATGCATACATGAATGAAGAAAAAGCTAGAATTCTGCTCAAAAAGGGAAAGAAATATTTTTATTGTCAGAAAAAAAAAGTCTGCTAAAACATTGGTTATACAAATTCATACTTACAGGAACAGTAAATGATTTTCCACAACTGTTTTCAGATATGGTAGAGTTTAAATGAGTTTTGAAATAAAAAATTACATCTTCCCTCCATGTTAGGATATCCTTTTGAAAGCAGATTCGGACTTTTTCGGCTTGTGATGTTAAACATGAATAATTTTGCTATGTCTAGAAAAAAAAAAAAATCATCTAAACCTCTAAGATATTTTCCTGTAAAGTAAGAACTATAAAGAAGCTGTAAATTTGCAATACAAATTTTAAAAGGAAAGACATTGCATGATGAAAATTCTGGAATAGAATAGGAATTAACCAGGTTGGAAGAGACCTTCAAGATCATCTAGTCCAACCTATCATCCAACCCATCTAATCAACTAAACCATGGCACCAAGCAGCCCACCCAGTTCCAATTCCTAACCTATTTCTCAGTGAGAGATTTAAAATTAATCTCTAATGGAAGAAACAGCTATTGGCTTCATTAAGCTAAAGTTAACAGAGCTTAGTGTTTATGATGTGCTGACAATATTGAAGTCCATGTTTGAACCTGTTGCCACAATAAGATGCTCTAAAAAGCTAAGCTACAACTTGCATCTCTAAAAAATGAGTAAGATTTTAGGAGTTTCAAATGCCTCATAGATCCTCCATGTTCAAAGCATCCTTGCTGTGGTGATTTATTTTGAAAATTGGGGTAACTTGGATTCTCAAACAGGAGATGAGATCTTTTGACAATGCAGCCTCAAGGAGATTTCTGCTGCAACATATCTGAGCCACAAACACAAATAAAGGAGGAATTTGACCCTGCTGCATGTGAGAAATACTGCCTTCAGCTTTATCACAAACAAAACCATAACAGAAGTGATGCTTTCCATTGCATTTCCTTAAGGAAGCAATTCATGCCTTCAGTTGGAAAACCACGGGCAGGTCAAATACAAAAGTTAGCAGGAATCCTTACCTTTGTGTACCAACAGTCTATCAGACTGACACCTAGCATCATAACTAATTGTGTCTAAAAAATAAACATGGGGGAAATAATTTAAACATTGTCAAACAGCAGGTCTTCAGGCCAAAGCCTCAGTCTTGCTTGCTCTATTTCAGTAGGAAAAGCAGAACTAAACCCATCTGAAAGGCTAATCATGACAGTGGCGAGATACAGGCATTGTGACCTATACTTGGTAATGCCAGTACTGAAGCATATTAAACTCCAGAAACAGTATGACCAGAATCAGATCTGAAAGAGAGCAGCAACTGTTTATGAACACCAGTGAATCTGCTGTGGAACACAAGGTATGACAGATGTCTCAGAAGTAGAGAGGTTCTGTTGCAGCTCACATGCAGCAAAAGAAAACAGGGGAAAGCAAGGTCAGAACAAAGTCTTATTTCTGCTTTCTTCTTCAGTTCTACACAAAGGAAACAATAGAATACAATTTGCAGAAATTTAATATCAGACCAGTGCAAAGGCTACCATGGTCCTTGCTGCAATCTATCAAGCAGGTCTAGATGTGAGCATTACTGACATCCATCAGCTTGATCTTTTATTTTTACTACTAACCTTTTAAAAATCATTAGGACATTAAAAAAATTACTAGATGTGTGAAAACCATCACTCCAAAGAACACTCACATGTAACTAAAGTAATTAAATTGCATGTTGCAAAAGTGTAGCAAAGCAGGCTTTTCCTCATGTTTTCCTCATGTTCAGTATGAGCTTTCTTCACTCTTTGGTTTTGTTCTGGTATCACAAAATCAACCAGTTTGGAAGAGACCTCCAAGATCAACAAGTCCAACCAATCACCAAAGCCTATCTAATCAACTAGACCATGGCACCAAGTGCTTCATCCAGTCTCCTCTTAAATACCTCTAGGGATGTTGACCCCACCACCTCCCCAGGCAGCCCATCCCAATGGGCAATCTGTCTTTCTGTGAAGAACTTCTTTCTAAAATCAAGCCTAAACTTGCCCCTAAACTTGCTGGTTGTCTGGAAGAGGACACCACTCCCCACCTGGCTACAACCACCCTTCAGGTAGTTGTAGATGGCAATAAGGTCTCTCCTGAGCCTCCTCTTCTCCAGGCTCCCTCAGCCACTCCTCATAGGGCTTGTGTTCCAGACCCTCTTCAGCTTTGTTGTCCTTCTCTGGACACATTTGAGAAATTCAACATCTTTCCTGAATTGATGAGCCCAGAACTGGACACAGTATTCAAGGTGTGGCATCACCAGTGCCGAGTACAGGGGCAGAATTACTTCCCTAGTCCTGCTGGCCACACTATTCCTGATACAGCCCAGGATGGTAACATCACCCATCCTTCCAGCAGCCCTTTTAGGTTAATTTGTGTTGACAAGGATAATGGTGGTGTTAACCTCTTACAAGAAGTAAAGAAGTTGTTTTGCTAAGAACTCTCTCTTCCCTTTCTTCATGATTTAAGACATGGTTCCTGCAGTGAGGGTTGAAAAGCCCATGCACACATTCTTTCCAGTTGCACCATTCTACACTTTCAAGTCTTCCTTTAACATGAAGCGAAATTTGAAGATTGCATTGAAATAAACTTCTAGCATGCTTGACAAGGTCTGACAGAACTTTGAAAAGGCTTGCAAAACACTATAGTTATTTCTGGAAGGGACTAATTTTTGTCTTTGTATTCATCTGTTATTATTTTCAGAAAGCCAAAGGCTCACGGGATGCCTATACAGATTTTCGGCACTACAAAAACCTCAAAGGAAAAAACCAAACAAAACAAATGCTTGTTACCTTGAGATAAAGCAAGAAATGTCTGAAAAGACTTGAACTGCAACTGGCATTTCTAATTCTGTTGCTGTAGGCGGCCATCTTGCTAAAACAACACTCCCCAGAAAGAGCCTGGGAACTACATTTCAGACCACTTGAGTAATCATTTCATCATCATCATCGAAAGAGCTCTATCTGATCTCAGTATTTAGTGATTAAATGCTACACATTAATAGTGGAATATTCAAAAAGATCTGTTTCAGACCATTTGTGTGTGTTCAGCTTTGCACATGCACATTCCACTTCCAATTGTGTTGCACTGAGCGCACTCACGTTTGAGTGTTAAGGTTGAGATGAATCACTGCAGAGTGCAAGATCTCAGCCCTCTTTCTGAGCACTGGAAAGTCCATTGGTCCTTTAATTGCAAAATTACAAGTCAGTTCACGTAATGTGGAGCCTGACATTCATGTGCACAGCAGCCACCAGGCACTTTTACAGAGAATCCATTTTCAAACTTCATTTCAGGCTCTTAGTAGTCAACTTCTATGTTATTACCAGAAAGAGTGAAAGATGATTTACATTTTCTTCCTTTGGGGGTATGACGCTGACAGAGAATAAGTGACTTCTTTTTTCAGAGAGTACTAGAGTCATAAAGGATAAAAGACTAAGGAGACTACTGTGTTATACAGCCAGGCTTTGTAAAGAATGAAGCTTAGATGTTACTGATACCAAGAATAAGTATGTGTGTCATGAGGTCTTGTGCCTGTGTGTATCTTGCTATCACTCTCAAGTACTTACACACTACCACAATAGAAGCTGTGCAAGTACTTTACAACCTTTACTGTAGTTAACTGCACAACTGTCAGCTTTCTGCTACCCAGGCCAGTGAGGGAGGCAAGGGTTAGACAAAGAAAACACCAATGATGTAAAAATTGAAGTCGAAAGACATGAAGGGAGGACATAGTGAGGAAAAGGGAGAAGATAAAAGATTGGCATCACTTCTGAGCCTGGCATACTGTGGTTCCCACATCACCACTAACTTGGGCATCTAAGCTTATAGAGCAAATAACAGCCTGTACATAGGAGGCTGCACTGACATTTCTACATCATCGGTGGCTAGTCCATTGTCTGACATCCAAGAAACAATGCTATGCTGAGCTTACAGAGCAGGTGGTCTGTAGTGAAATAGGAACTGAATCCAGGAGCATGCGAGCCTTGGACTTCTCCTTTGCAGAAGCACATCTATTTCTCCTTAAAATACTGGACTGATTTGCTTCAGACTTTCCTCATTGATCTTAAGATCATGGGAAATACTCTTTGAGGCCTCTGCATACACTCAGCTCAAGCATTTTCAGACAACTTCTGCATCATGTACTTCACAGCTACTGGACCTTTAACACACCCTTTAGAAAGGGTTCCATAGGCTAGATTTTTTCTACTTTCAGCCTCAGTCACTGAATCTCCTTGTACCTTTTCCAAAGATTAGCAAACTGTCTGCTGCCAGATATCTCTTCCCCATACGTCTCTTCATAAATGAAAGACTGAGTATCAGGACTAGAGCCCCCAAATTCAAGTCATTCACAAGAGTTCTTTTCTGAAATTTTAATTGTTCTATGCAGTCAGTTCCAAAACTGCAGTACCTCTATGTCTGCTCTTCAACTATTAAACCATGTGCTAGTTATTGATGGGAGCAAGACATGTTGTTCTGCAAAGCTTTGCACCGCAGCAAAATGGGCTGCAGCCTTCTCACAAGACCAGAACACAGCTACATGCTAATGAATATTGCACAATGCAGCATGGCGTTTTCTGTGGTGACTCCTACAAGGTGACAGGTTATGATTAGTAGATGAGGACAGTTTTTGCTCCAGTTGTATTGCTAATGAACACAAGAAATATTCCTGCTGGAATTTTGATGTGTATGTACAGTACCATTTCACAAACTAGGCATCAAAAAGCCACAAAATGGGCACCTTTGCATAGCAAGTTCTTACTTGTACTGGGTTCTTTTGGTTTTCAGCAGTTCAACATTATGAAAAATTGCTTGGTTTTGTTTCTTTCTTGGTGAAAATGTAGAAGGCAAGTTGCTATTGCTTTGTCTTAGTATGTTTTTGGATTTTAAAACAACAAAAAACAACCATTAAAAAACCCCCACCAACACCAAACAAACAAAACCCACAAGCTTATTTAATGCCTGTTGTTCCCCTAAATAAGCATCTCTAACAAGTGAATTGGATGAGAAGTGCAAAGCACTTGGAGTTCTCTCTCTCCACAGAGAACTCGTGACAAGTAAACAACATATCACAAATGGCTGTTGACAGCAAATGAAATACTATTGTGATTTCACATTGTAGAATTAATCACAGAGAACAATGTACAAAATTTTACAAAAAAGAGAGATCCTTTAAGGCTGAAAACCTCCATTCTGAAGTCAATAGGTTGTTAGCAGCCATTTTAATGCAGATACCCCGTGCACCACAAGAAAGTTTATTATTATGTTAAAAAAGCCAGCGAGAGATCAGTAAAAAGCCACCAGCCATCTCAATTGGTGTGTCTTACACCAATTGCTTCTCCATAATTGGCAGGAAACTTTCTGTCCTAAATCAATACACTGCTGTACTGCAGTGTTACATTCATCACACTGTTTTCCTGTGTCACCTGTATTTCATTAACTTTGGAATATGGAATTTGAACACACAGCCCAAACATCAAGTCATACAGATTTCCAGGAGCAGAGGGTGAGTTCAGATCTGTTAAACTCAGACTATATGTGAAATTAGAATCATTAAAATGGCTAGAAAAAACCTCTTACATCATCAAGTCCAACCATCAAGCCAACACCACCATGAGCACTAAACCATGTCCTGGAGTGCCGTGTCTACGTGTTTTTGAACGCCTCCAAGGATGATGACTCCCCCACTTCCCTGGGCAGCCTGACCACCTTTTCAGTAAAGAAAGCTTTCCTAATATCCATTTCAAACCTGCCCTGGTGCAACATGAGGCCATTTCCTCTTGCCCTCATGATAGTCAAGGCCTAACTTCCCTATGCAAAACTTCAGTGGGTTCTGAGGTGCACATTAAGGACAATAGCTCTGCATCCATGTTTTCCCAAAACTAGACACACAAAAAAAGCAGAAGATCAAGCATATCCCCAAGCCCCTTGTGAGACAACCTTATGCCAACACAGTGGCAAAAAAAAATCAGTCAACTGAATGGTTACTGCTTTTATGAATAAATGTGTTATCCCATATTCATCTAAAAGCTATTGTAATGTTTGGATAAAAAATAGTTCTGGAAAGTCCATTGGCAGTTATTTGGAACTGCTAAAGGCTACATTATCTCAATAATACCACTTGGTTTAAGACAAATGTAGCAACTCAGGTCTTAACTGACATCTGGTGGTAAACCTGACATCTCCTGATAAACAAGGCTTTCTAAATCTGAAGCTCAAAAGTGAAATGAAGGATTATGATGAGATTTCATAGGAAAATTGGTAATTCCACATCTAGACCTGCTCACCAGGCACAATTCCAGTTATGAAGGCTTAGTGATAGTGCTAAGTGATCATGAGATATATCAAAACAAAAAGAGGTATATTTTAATTTACAATAGTGAAGGTCTTAAATGCAACTAACCAATTTAGGTTTCCCAATCCATTTGTTCCCTCAAATCTGTAATACATTTGTTTTATGTGATAGAAAATAATAGCTGCACATCCATGGCTTTTTTTTTTTTTCCCCTTTTCTGATGACTGTAACAGTATTACAGGCACACAAATAATTTGAAATGACTTTTCAAGGCTAGCACAGTGTTTAAATATGCTTCAGCGTGTCAACCACCTGCCAAAACTTTAGCTGAATCAAGCAGTTCCAGATCATTGGAACTCTAATTATCATAAGCACAAGTGGCTCTTGGAACAGCAGCAAGCTCTACATGACAGTGTTGGCAAGCACTCCACAGGCAAATGAATTAAACTCCACTGGCTGATTCTGATTACTAGATCATTCACTATTTTCTGATCATTTGGCTTCGCAGGAAATTAGTGTTAGTGCTGAAAGTTTCCAACATGATAGAAGGTGTGATAAAAAAAGCCAACATATTCAAAGCATGTACATACACAAGGCTCCATTGATGAGAAACTCTGCTGATGCACTTAAAAAACCCACCAAAACAAAACCCAGCAAAAAACAAGCACCACACAACTGTATTTAGGCATGCAATAAGCAACTTCCATTGCATATTTCTTGCCTATTACAAATGCAAAGTAGGACACATTAACTGAAAACACCTTTGAAAGTTATGGTCCCCTCACTATTAACACCATTCACACTCTGTGACAGGAAAGTAACTGTAACATAAACAGTTCATTTTCCCTTTCCCGCTGTGGTTAAATCTTTATTCTAGCTTCAGGTGTTTTCAGGCCATGAGGGTATGTTGGGTCATGACTTATCATGCCTGCTAAAAGAGCAATTCCCAAAACAACAAGATGGAAAGCAAGGTGCAAAGGATCTCAGGACAAAGATAAATTAGAATTATTTAGAATTATTATTCTTGAGACATTTTCAACAATTATGTGTAATTTCATTTGTGATAGGAATTATTATATACATAACACCAAATATATCCCAGAGACTTCAGATTTTCAGTTACATTTCAGAGGTCATAACTTTATTCAACGAGGTTCACTGTAAAATGATACATAATGAAAAATAAATGGCAGATCAAGTTCAAGATAAAGTCCACAGAACTAGACTGTCGTCCTCCATTGCAATCAGCCAGTTAACACTACAGAACTGTAGAATATCTGAGGTTGGAAAGGACCCATAAAGATCATCCAGTCCACCTCCCTGCTCCTTGCAGGGCAAATTAATGTGGAAATTTAATCTCCATATTTTGGGGTATGTTTCCTCATGTAAAGAACACTAATCTTGCACAGTACTGTTAGTGCTCTGTATTGACAGTGCTCATGCAGCCACAATGACAATTGTAAACCTTACTGGAGTCTCATTTCACTGCTAAATTACAATACTGTACATCAGTCTGTACTCTGAGTCTAGTCTTCAGAAAACTAGTAAACAATTTTTTCCTCTCCCCTGGAATCTTGTTGCTTTTAAAAAGCTCTCAGGAGCTTCCAATTTTCAGACTATTATGTAGAGGGAAGGGTATTAAGTAGATGAAATCAGGCCCAACAGTTCTATACGGCAAATTAAGTGTCAAAAATAACACATATGCATCATTCTAGCACATGTGAACACATAATGCATCATTCTAGCACATGTGAACTACAAAGCAAGGTTTTAAGTAGTTTCTCTTTTTGGCCACCTAATTGTAAAGTATGAAGATGTTATAGGGCAGACAGTAAAATTGCAAAAATATTTTCCTTTATATCACAATATGGTTAAGTAATTGGACTAAGGGCTCAGCGTTCCCTGGAGGACATAAGCCCTATGTGCTGTGCAACAAATGAGTCAATTCTACAGAAATTCTTGCAGAAAAAGCAATGCAGTATTTTATAAGCCATGTGCAGAAAAGACTCAAAGGGAAAAGCAAAGGAACAGCAAAATGAGGAAGCTACCAACTTGTTCTTCCTGCTGACACAAGGAACTGGCTTTCAGACCAGCTAGCAAAATGTATCTGTAGGTTATAGAGTATATGACAATTCCTGAGTTCCTCTTCGCTCAATTTTCTTCTTCTTTTCCCTTCTATTTTGTGTATTTTACATGTTTCTTAGTGTATTATCTAAGGATATTATCTGAGCATCCAACTATAGGCAAACTACGATTATTGGAAATGCACAAACACCCTCTCTCTCACAGCATCAAGGGGCTTTCATTCTTGCAGGAAAGCTCTATTTTCTTGATATGCATTTGAAAACAGTTATTTTTATTTGTAAATTAGTGATGATGCTGGAATAGAAAAACCTCTTAGGAGAGAAGCAGCCTTGCCATTTATGTAGCACTAAATAGGCACCCTCTGGCAGGATCATTCCCCAAGGCTGTGAGGACAAATTTTTGCAGTTGTTTATACAGGAGCCTTCACAAAGTCACACCTACCTAATACAATTATTCCTCCTACCTATTATATGTTCATGGACTATGACTCAAAGTGTTTGGACACTAGCACCCATGCAGATGGTCTAGGGTCCCTTTCACACGTAAAACCATAACTCCCTTTCTTATCTATGTTTAACTTGCACACCAGCTGAAGATAAAGCTTGAAAACAGCACATGCAATGGACAGCCTTATTCTACAGCTTGTGAGAATCTTCCTGGATATTCCAAAACAGGTAGTGAGCTCAGGGGAAACAAAATCTTGGTTTTGAAATGAAAAGCTGAGGAACTAGCTTAGGGCCTGATTTTTGAAGTGACAGTAATAGTCTTTAAAGGGTACCACTGAAAAGTAGGACAGTATGTGGAAAAATGCCAAACTATGTGTCTATATAGCAGAAGAGACACACTCAGGACACTACTTTGGGTGCAGATGATAAAAAGTTATTTTTTCTAAATGGCTCAGGCACACTGGCCTGCAGCTCACTGTATCAACAAGTCCCCAGCAGGAGCAGTCAGAGCAGCAAATGTTCCCCAAGCTATCTTTAACATTGCTTGCTCAGTGCAAAGCAACACAGGCATGACGACCCAAACTTCATTGAGTTTGGGTTTTTTGGGTTACCTATCCAAAAGCCACACTGCTATGAAACACTGGGGTTTTTTTTGCCCAGCAGGCTAGATGACAGATAGTTGTGCCTCCTGTACAATTACTCCCATGACTGCAATAAAGACATGTGTTCCCCAAACAGTTCTGAAGTAGGACAGCACTGAGTAAAATCTCTCCCTAGTTTTGAAGCAGATGAAGGTACAAACTACATTTCAGAAGTACAGACATGCTTTATTCATGCATCTTTCATTCTGTGTACTGTCTTCTGTGACAAAATATTCTGACACCCTTCTGGTGAGAGATAACTGGGTACAGTCTCACTAGGCTATAATAAAGTTCCACTGCCCTAATCCCCCAGGAATGCAGCAATTATCTCCTACCAGACAGGTGTTAAATGCTACCTTCTAAGAGATTATCCCATCCTCTCTCATCCCCTTTGCCCTAGCTGTACAGGGGACAACAGGAAATAGAATATGCCACTATCTCAACAGGTAAAAAAGAGTCATTAGTACCTGATCCCATGACAGGGATTCTGAGCAAACCAATGTCATAGCAGCTCAGTACCCTACTCACAGCAAGATGAAAAAATTTTCCATGAAAAACAAAATGCTTCAAAAGCTTTTCAAGATGTGTGTTATTCTCTTTGCCCTTTATTTCTCCTGCCATGTATCAAAATGGAAAAGGGGGAAAGAAGGAAATGAACACACAACACAAACAATTAAAAAAAAAAAAGGGGGGGGGGGGAAGTGGCAAAAATTATTTGTTCCAAATTTTATGAGAAAGATCTTCTCCTGTATCTCCTTTGAAGATTCAGAATACACAGGAGCTTATTTGCATTTGCAGCAAATTGTAGATGCTTCGGGAAAAGTGAAATAGAAAAGAAGTTGAATCCTCTTTCCTCCTGTAACATCCAAACATTTAGCAATCAGTGGTTTAGACATCCTATAGCTGGAGCCTGTATTTCTTGCCAAAGCTAAGACCAATTCAAGTTAATATTGTAAATATAGTTTAACTGAAGTTGTTTCTTTTCTCCAAAACACCCTGGAGAGCACAAGTTCTGTCTCTCCTTATATTTGTGCATTTCCAGTAAGTACAGTCTTATACAATGTAGTCCTCAGTCATCCCTCAAATTAGAAGATAGAAAACCCCTTTTTTTGTGTTATCTCCTGTTCATAAGTCTATCAAAATTATCAAATTCACACTCAGTATTCTTATCAATGCCCCCTGCAATGAGACAGAGATTAGAAATATAGTTCCCTGTCCTCCTCATGCCACAGGTGATCTTAAGCAAGCAAACATCTCTACAGAAGAGTCCTGAAAAAAAGCAACCGGGCCTTAATACCACTTTTAACTGTACTTGCTCTATAATCTGCTGCAGACTTGTTCCACAGGGCCTGGCCAGTCAGCACTGAAAGTCTGGGATTTAAAAGAAGAAATCTGGAGTTTTTTGCATGATGTTTGACTTAAGTACTTTTCAGGACCAGAATATACCTGCATCATTCTGCATTATTGACTACACAGGAATCCACTGTAGTTACCAATGCTGGAACCACACAAATGAACAGAGAAACTCGAAAGGTATCCAAATTAGACAGCTTCTGCTTTAGCTTATGTTTGCCACAGTGCCAAAAAGACCATGGAGAGATATTCAGCCTCCAGAGTGCAGTAGAACTTCCAACCAATATGACTATTCATCTAGTGTTTTGTGGCCAAGTCTCAACAGAGTGGCTTTTTGTCTATCCTTAGCACTCAAGAATGAGAAAGGAAAGGATTAAGGTAGTCATCTGGAATCCAGGCATGTGTTAGAAAAAGAATTCTTGATCCTTAGAAAGATGATATCACAATGAATGGGACTGCTGCTGCAACTAGGGCAAAGAAAAAAGTTCCTGTGAGGACAACTGTATGGTTTCACCAACGATGCACTTATAATATTTTTATGACATTAATGTCGACTTCATCTACTCTGTACAGCAGCCTAAGCTAGGGAGCAAGAATTCTGCTGCTTCTGTCAGAATGTTGCTCTCCACTTCAGGCACAATATCACATCTACGACCAAACTAATGCTTTAATGCTCAGGAAACTTGCAGCAGTCTAGCAGAAAAACAAACCAAAAAAAATCTAGAGAGATAATAAAAAGCAGCCCCTAGAAGATGAGCAACATTGTCAGCTCCTTTAGTCAACTGCTGAGGAAGCCTCCTTTCAATTAATCAGCATCCTTCCATGAAGTTCCTCAGAATAAGGAATTTCTCCCCCTAGAAAAGCCACATGGGCCAACTTTACCCTCTGCTGTACAGCCCTTGGATGCTTCATCTGTTACAGGGCCTCCTGCTCAGCTATAAGAATCTCAGGCTACTCTTATCTTCACCATGCCTTATCTTCCCACAGAGAAAGGCAGTTGTCCACCCTCCCCGCTCTTACTATTTCAACTTTACTGCCCATAACAGAGCTGACTCAGAAAGTTCCTTACCAACCCCAGGTACTGCAGCCCCTTGACTGAGCACAGGAGGTGAAAGAGAACAGTTAAGTATCCATGTCTTTCAGGGTCATCACATGCAGCCATTAAGACCCCTACTGCTGAGGGATTGAACCATTTCTTGGCAGAGCAGAGAATTCAACAAGGGGCAGAAACACAGAGGCGGCTATAGAGCATCTTTCCTGCCGAGCCCAAAGGGCTAATGCAGTGGACTTTAAAAGCTTCTCTGGCCCCACGAAGATGAATTTGTCTTACTCATCATCTCAACCTGTCAAAAATAGTACAGCTTATGCAGTAGCAGTTGTTCCAAACATAAAAAGTTATCACCTAAAGCAAGTTAGAGACAAGAAAGGAAGAGCAGAAGACAGGAGTATTAGTGGATCTCCTCTTTCACTTATGCATACTAAACTGAAGTCACTGGGATTTATTGACATCTTCCAGTTCAGGCCTCACCAAAGCAAAGAACAAAGGAAGAATAGTTTGGGTTTATGACTCTCTTCTTTTGCTCTAAGGAAGCAGCCGTTTATGGATCAGGTGCATAATCACAATCTCTGTCTCCTGCAACTCTTACTGTCTTTGCACAGACTGTAATGGGATTTTGTGTGTGCAAGTAAGAAGCAACACAAGGTCATAAAATATCTGGCAGTTATCCCACTACATGTGATTTCCCCCTGTGATGTCTATGAAATATGTAAAGTAAGAACATCAGCACCATACTTGTACCTGGTTATATGTAGTAATAGCTTTTTTTTCTATTGGCTCAGCAGCACAATTTCTCCACATTCTTTACATCCTCTTCTGGTATTTATCTGCAATTCATATTCTTCCCCAACCACATCCTGCCTGGGGATGTGCATTCAATCACAAGTACATGTTGACTCCTTCTTGACCAGAACCTACTTTTTAATTTGTTGAGGCTATTTTTCCTGGCACTGTTTGGTAGTGCTGGAAGGATTCCCCATGGAAATCTGTCACTCATCTCTGGTGATAGGTAATTTTATGTTCCCTGACTACTCGAACTTTTATACTCCTTTTTAGGAAGCCTGTTCTTGTAAGATTAAAAAGTATTTCTTACACTAAAACAGAGGATTAAATTACCACCAGTTTCACCACCCCTCCCCTGTTGCCTGGACCTTCTGTCACCATGAGCACAACTGTAAGAAGGATACTGAAGCAGTCCTTTTTTGTATTATTTGTAGCTTTTATCTTTTTAGTGATCTGGAATAAATAAATGACAACTTTCATGGGAAAAAAGATGAGCATGTAGTCACAGCTTGAAGTGGAGGAAAGGACTGAAGCAAAGGAAGACATCTGGCCTTTAAGCTGAGACCTGTGGCTGTGCAAGGCATCAATATGAAAGCACAACTACACTAAATTCTCAGATATTCAACCACAGACTCCAACACCCGAGTTTCTTTGTCAGGCAAGAGAGACTGGACAATGGCTTTGAAAGTCTTTGGAGAAACAGTAGACTAAAGAAAACAAACATATCAAAATGGGGCTGTACTCACAGTAAAGCTGTAAAGTTCTGCAATTTCTCATGTTTCCTTGAATTTTATAAATTTCAAGTGCCTACAAAGATGACTCAGTGTGTATGGTTTTCTGTAAAGAGCAGAAGAGTTAAAACCAGTGGAAAGTTGGCTATTCCTTGATAATTTCACCAAACAAATGGAGCCATTCATGCCCGTTAGACTTTCAGAAACACCTCAGTTTTGGCATTATTGTTTTCCAAAATTTTTCTCACAACTGCCACACCAAGGGATCTGTTGTTATTTTTAGCAACAAACCAGAACTCTAATAACTCTCAAGAGAGACATCAATGTGTTTTTTCCCCAAGGGAAACTAAACCAGTGGCCGAATACCGGTTTAGGACAAATTCCCTTTAAACAAAGGTTCTTTCCCTCCTTCCCTCACAACTCATTCCTCATTTCAGGATGCTATAAAGCCACAGTTATTGAGGTTTGCCCTCTACCAGCCTGGTGTGACACTTGCCAAAGCTCTCATTGCCACCACTCTGACTGAACTTTTGATAGGAACTGTTGACATTTACCTTCAGTCACTCTAGGACACCCAATTAAATACATCTTTTTACTTCATTACTAAATTCTGGAGAGCACTGATCCTATGAACAATAACATATTCCTGTGTGTAAACGGAGAACACATACAGAGTGCTCAGAGGAGGAGACTGCAGTGTGCAGAATTACAAAGCCAATGGACATCCTGCCCTGTCCAGCTATAGCCCCTTTCTTCAGATCCTCTGCTGTTTCTGAATTTGAGGCATGTTCCTCCTCATGTTTCCCTCCTGCATATTGTCAACTCCCCTGTTCCCTCCACAAATTATCTATTGTCTCTCAACAGCCCAGGAACGAGTGTCTTCTATTGTTGTTTGGTTTTGGGGTTTGAGTTTTTACTCAATACAATGACAAACAAAAATAGTTCAAAGTCTTCATTTTCATGCAACACAGTGAAAACTTTCCAGAGTGCTTATTATTGTATGGATTTTTGTCTCCATGTCTGCAACTACCCCTACAGCAAGGCAGTATACTTTTTCCTTGCCAGAGGCTTCTCTGACCTGAGCTAGCACTTTGCACATGCTTTATTAATGCTCATACTGAGATTCACTACCCAACTCACTAGCTTCCAGATTTTGCTGTTCCTATTACCCCTGAAGTAATAAAACCAAATGGTTAGGCACAAACAATTTTGGTTGGACTGCTTGTGGGGAAACACAGTATCACAGTATATTAGAGGTTGGAAGGGACCTCCAGAGATCATTAGGTCCAGCCCCTCTGCCAGAGCAGGATCACATAGGGTAGTCTGCACAGGAATGCATCCAGGTGGGTTTTGAAAGTCTCCAGAGAAGGAGATTCCACAACCTCTATGGGCAGCCTGGTCCAGAGCTCAAACTGAAACATGCACAGGACTGAACATGCACTGACTGCAACACAGTGACAGAAACAACCAACCATGTGGACAGTGAAGCAACTGTAAGTGATCCATAAAAACCCTCTGGCTGATTAGGCAGAAGAAACAGCATTTAAATAATGGGGCAGCACATACTCTTTTCTCACACCTTAGTGCCATTTGTTAGAGTGTTTCATCTCTCCCCTGTTCAAAAGGGCTGCCCTGCTAATGAAAGACAGAGCAGCACAAGGCACCACTGCCGCTGAGCAGGATGAAAATCAGGCACAGAGTCCCTTTGATCCTGTCAGAGGCTCCTAGCCTTTCCTTTGCCACAGGAAACAGGGGCAGAGGAACATTTACCCATCACCAATATATGTATACAGCTACATGCCCCCACATACATTAGTTGGCATCAGCACACATTTGGGTTCATTACATTTGGATTTAACGGATCGTTTTTCTTGAGCTTGCCATCTACAGTTTAACCAAGCACACTCCTCAAGGTTAACCACTGATCACTTCCCTAGAGGTACAGCTCTGGTCAGCACGTTGGAGCACCAGAAATGCTACTCACAGCTAGTGCCACAGAGGCAGAGCCTAATGTTTTTAAAGTGGCACCATTAAAATGACACCACACGAAACAGTAGTGTCTTCCTTTCAACAGAAGCACGTGCAATTTTACTACCAACAGCAGCCTACAGTCTGCTTAGGGGAAAATATATAAATTATCTTTGTAAAAAATACCTCACAGGCCTTTGATCAGAGCTTCACTGGATTTGTCCATAATCCCAGCATAATTATGTTAAGAATAGCTGGTTCTAAACTACTTTGAGGAAAAGCAGTTCGTGAAGGGGTGGCGAAGAAGAGTGAAGGCAGAGAAGAACAATTAAACCTGAAGAATGCTGTTGGTGATAAACTGTCTTGTGGCATACCCCTGGTTCAATGTAAAATTCTGCTGCTTCTCTGTTAGGAGGACTGAGTCCTACGAAAGTCAGCTGCTTCAGTTCAATGCAACAAAAGGCACTTGCCAAAGACAAAGTATAAAGGTCCACTTCAAACTTGCCAAATATCATTATAGAAATTTAAAAAATGCCCCTATATTAACAATTTCAGTTCACAAATAGTGGATGATGTATTGTAAAAGCAAGGGCAACAAGGCTGGTGAGAGGCCTTGAGCACAAGCCCTATGAGGAGGGGCTGAGGGAGCTGGGATTACTTAGCCTGGAGAAGAGGAAGCTCAGGGGAGACCTCATTGCTCTCTACAACTACCTGAAAGGTAGTTGTAGCCAGGAAGGGGTTGGCCTCTTCTCTCTGGCAACCAGCACCAGAACAAGAGGACACAGTCTCAAGCTGCACCAGGGGAAATGTAGGCTGGAGATGAGGAGAAAGTTCTTCATGGAGAGAGTCATTTGTCATTGGAATGTGCTGCCCAGGGAGGTGGTGGAGTCACCATCCCTGGAGGGGTTCAAGAGGGGATTGGACGTGGCACTTGGTGCCATGGTCTAGTCATGAGGTCTGTGGTGACAGGTTGGACCTCTTGATGAGGTCTCTTCCAACCTTGGCGATACTGTGATGCTGTAAAATACTTGGTTAGAACTGATGTTTAGAAACTCCCTCTCTCATGCCCATGACAAAGGTATATCACGAGTACTCCAAACATTTATCCCATCATTACTGGAACCAAAAGGAGAAATGAATACAATTTGCATTCTGTCTTATATAGTATTTAATGACTCACTAATCAAACATTAAATCTTATGAGAGTTCAGAATAGTGCTTGATAAAGTGCATGATGCAGCATCAATGCACTCAGGAAGTGAAGGCAGGAGGACAAGCCACTTCGGACTAAACAGGAATATTCAACTATGTTCACTTTCATAATAAACTCTTTCCTTTGGTATCCTTACTTCTAGAGTTTGAAATAAGGTCAGTTGCATTTCCTTCACAGGCCATACCAGGGAGTTGAAATTATTTTATGCAGGAAACTCTGCTTGCTAGTCTGAGACTATTGGTCAAGCAGGTAAAGTTTGGAGAAACATTTTCAAGATAATCCAGTAGTCTCAGACCACATTTCTCAGTGTCAGATACTGGTCCTAAAGCCAAGGAGCTTTACAAGTTTCTAAATGAATAAATGCATTTTCCAACTCTCAAAGATTCGCTTTCCAAATCCAAAGTGGAAGTAGCTAACACAGATGCTTTCAGAGACTCTGGCCTGTATTCTGAAAGCACAGATTCCTGTGCAGGATCAAGAAGAAAGTGTAGAAATAAGGCATTAGATTTAAGCAATGACTTATTCAAGGATGGGCAGTAGGAACACAATGTACTGTGTGCGCCATATGCATAGCATATCAAAAGAGATTTTCAACATTGGTATTCCTGTCCTGTTAAAAACTTCAAACATCTATGACAAGGACTTTAAATATATCCCATGCTGTAGGTAAAATCCTGGCCTTGGCAAAAGAGAAGTTCTGCATTTGTCCTCAACCAATCATGGATTGCACTGTCTGCTTATAATGGAGAAATCCTTTATAAGTCACTTTGCATTTCTTTGTCAGACCTTCAGAGCTTTCCACAACCTGTATTAGAATACCTTTGAAGTGCAGCTGAAGAATTAATTTTACTGCAGCTGACTTTACTGGGCAAGTTGAATCAAGACAATTCCTACAGTTGTGTGATCTTGGGAGAAATGACGAGTATCAACCATGTAAGTCAAAGAGATCTGGAAATAAACAGCTATTCAGATTGGCCACAGGGCAACAGTGATCTCTAGGCATTTGACTGATGCAAGTGGAAGTCTACAGTGAGGTCTGTTTGAACTACAAAGACATTACTTTGTCATTCCATAGCCAGTATATTCACAGCCTGAGAACTGCTGAGGACCAATATATGTAACATGTGTGTAGAAGGGCATGTGTGCATGGATGCACACACACTTACATATTTAGGTGTTGTATTCTCTCTAGTAACTCCTCAGTACTAATACCTTTAACAGTAAATACTAGTAATAAAGGAGTCTGAAACAGGATAAGAATAAAAACCCTTCCTGTATTCCCAGATGTCATTTTAACAACAGCTGATCTATTACAATTGTATGCACTTTTTAACTGCAAGTAAAATAGCCATTACACTTGTAACATTTTATGTGCAATGTTATTGGAGAGAAATCGACTCTGACAATATATATCTGGAAAATTGTTGCTCTTATTCACAATTCATGAATGCAGCCTTCCTGCAATATATCAAATCTATAGCCAGGCTCCCATCACAATGTCTTTTAGGCAACAGCCAAGCTGATATGCTGTGGTTTATAAAACAGAAAAACTAGAAGTACCCTTTAAGGGGTAGGGATGAGAAGGGTCAGAAGATCATCTGGTGGTAAAAAGCAGGATTTAATTAAAATTTTCCAGCTGTTTTTCTTGAAGCCCTAAGATCCATGGATATTGTGACTAACTTGAACATCATTATCATCACAAATAGAGCACAAAATCCAGAGAGCGTGAATGCATTACCTGCACAGGATAAAAAGTCTCATTTCCATTTTGTTCAGGGGTTATTGTTTTTTCCTGTTCCAAAAAGACAAGATTACGGTTCAGAAGTGGAAAAACAGATTCTGTTAAATAACTTTAGGTTCTTCAAATCATTATAATGTGAGAATAAAGGGGACTAATAATGGACTGGTTAAAGGTTCATTTCAGTCTCACTGCTTGAAATCTAGCCCACATTGATTTGTTTTTGTCTGTTCAGCAGTAAACATGAAATGAGTTTGGTAGCTGGGACTCCTGTTCCTGAGCAAATAGGTTCCTCTGATTTACTGGAAGGTTACAGCCAAGTTTTATCTGTCCTGAGAAGTTGTTATGGCAAATAATTAGTGATCTAATCTTTCTGCACACAGCACACACTTGAATTTTCATCTTACATTGGTAAACCAGCAGACAAGACAGTTGAGCAGACAGAATGCTAGAGCTTATTGCTTGGTGTGTGATAGCTATTATGAAGGACACTCTACCCACAAAACAGGAAGATTTACCATAAAGACAAACTGGTAGATATTTCCAGCTTGATCCCTACTTACATGCTTCAGCATCAGTGACACCATTGAGAAAGTACAGCTAGGTGACAAGTGAAACTGAATAAATGAGGGAAAATAAAGGTTTATTCTACTATTTGACTGCAAAGTTTACTTAATTTGGCTTCCACATTAAAAATTCCTTAGTTTCCTATTGCCTATACATTAACTAGGAATTTCTTTTGCAAGACATCAAGAAAAGCCTACTGCATGACCTCATCTTGTTGCCCATTAGGGCAGCTACAGTATGTTTTTAGTTTGTTATTGTATCTGCAACTCAAAAAGAGTACTATGGACCTGGACACCTCCCATGTCTGCCCAAAGCATCTCTCTGTTGACACAGAGGTGCACATGGTGAATTTGGAAGTAGTGCTTCCTATTTTAGTGGTCATTTGAAATATTCCTCCGTAAATATAACATCTAGCATAACCCACAAGAGTCACAGAAAGAGCTGGAGCTCTGACCTCAGCTCCAGAGGAAAGGGCTATCCAGATCTGTGTGACCTTGGTGTCGATGTAACTCTATACATCACCAATGGCAGTTACCCACAGAAACCGCAATAGAGTTTTCCACACAGAATAAAGTTTTTGGTATGCGTGAGAAGATATTTGCCACAATATGTGTTCAAGACAATAGCACTTCAAGAGGAAGTTGAAGGAGAAATTACGTTAAATGAAAACAAAATTGACAGATTTTACATGTACTGTTACCTCTAACCACACACAGGGAAAGGTGCACATACAGCTAAACACACATCCTCTTATCATTATGGTTTGTTGTCTCAAGTTCAAGAGAAAGTAAAATAAGTCCTCACTAGCCTAAATCCAAGTAGGCAGTGGCAGTAATTCTTTAAAAACAACATGGGAAAAAAAAAAAGTTTCAAAATATGTGCTCCATAAATAAAATATACAAGTGGAAGCTGCAAGTGCAGTATTGATTTCATCTGTAAGTTGAGATGTGGAGAACTGCAGACTTGGCACTTCACAGTCTTCTGAGCTGACAATAAATCCCTGATTTGCCAGTATCTAAATTACTATTCTGCACCTTTCCAGTTGGAGAGAAGCCATTAATTAGGTTGGCTTCCTTACTCGGGAGGTAAAGGTAGAATTATGCCACAATGGCCAAAAGCTTACTCTTTATTTACAACTCCTATGGGACCTTCTGCAAACTGATGGGTAAAAATCATTTACCACATTGCATTTACTGACAGAGAAAGAAAGAGAAAGGTAAAATGGTCAAATAGATTTGTGGCACACCTGGTGACTGACACTGGAAAAACATGAATGCTGCAAATCTAGATGGTGAGTGTTTTTGAAATGCACAATAAATATGATTTCCCCCCCCACTGCAGTCAAAAAGAGTTATTCAAATGCTGCACTAAAGGAAAAAGTTACAGGTATTTTCTTACATGCTTTCTAGTATGCTTTCTGACAGGAAGATTGTGAGGAATTCTGTCTGCTATATGAATTCAGCTGTAAGAGGGGCAAATGTAACATTAGATCCTTTAGATGGTTTTTGAAACAAGGCCTCAGCTGCTGTGTGTGAGATACACTGACAGAGTGCCAACTCTTTTTCAGGAAAGCATTCCTGTTTATTTCTATTATGTTACTCCATCACAGTCAAAGGACCTCCTCAGCTAGCTCCATCATGCATTTATATTTTGCCATCTCTCATTGAAACCATTCTTAGATACAGAAGATTCTGACTTGTAGGCATATCTTGCACTTCTGTCATTTCAAAAGTAATCAGCATTCAGAAGACAACTTCATAATCCAACTCAGTAAAAAACAACCCCAAACTTTTCATGGCAGAATGTTTTGTTTTGATGCAATTTCATGTTTTTGACATGTTCCTGATGCCGCAGTGAAAACCTACAGATAAGTAGGCAGATGAAGGAAGCAAAACTGGGAAAACACTAGATATACAGAAGAATTCACTAGTTAAACCATTAGATTTGCGTTGGAAATTCTGGCATAGCTGTCACCTCCCACAGAAACAATTATTTACATTCTATCAAAATTGCCACTGAGTCCCACTAAGACATCACCTACTTCTTACAGTGGAAATGCAGCTCCAAAAGATAGTCATCACCAAACCAAATTAGCTATCCCTCTAGTCAGATATTGGACACAGCTACAGTACAAGCCAAGGTTGCATGAAAATGCAAGCCCTAAGGTATTTGTTGATCTGAAAAAAATGCTGGAGGGAAGGAAGTATTCTCTTTCCTAGAGGTTTGTTTCTAAACATTACCAGAAATATGACAGACACCAGAAAATACAAAGCTGATGGGACAAAAGGCCTTAATGAAAAAAATGATAATAAAATAAACAGAAATGTACCCATTCTGCTCAACACATTCTCAGAGAATATCATAAGGCTAACACAAAGCCATCTGAAACCACTGTAAATCTTTTGTGAATGACTTCATGTCAGGCTCCATTTGATAAACATACAGATTACATAAGGTGCATGCTTCTCTAAGACATCACAGGATGTGATGGCTAACACGCAGCTAATGCACGGCTGCTCGCAAACAGCTTAGAAACACCACAGATCAACTGGGCTGAAGTAAACAATACCTAATTATCTTGCAGAAAGTGAAGCATCTTGTTACAGAAGAAAAAAGGTCAGCCTGAGATATATTTTAGAAGAATTTGGAGGGGGAGGGGAAAGAAGCTGAAAGATTTTTTAAAGTGTTGTGTTCTACTGATTTCCTATAATAGTAGCACTGAATCCTTACCAGTCATGAGCCTATTTTTATAAAAGCCTAAAGCAGTCATGTATGAACAATTTGCTGAAGAAGTTCTCACCTGAAAGTTTCTGTTCTTGCTCAAAGTGAGCACTCTAATTCATATAGCTTCTCCTCATCACATATATTAGTTTTCATTCAAAGACTTATCCCAGAGGACCCAGCACAAATGGGGACATCACCAGGCTTGATCTTTTGCAAATCTAGATTGAAAGTCTATTTAACAGCTGAAGCTTTTTACCACCTTTCCTCCGCTTTGGGCAAAACTAGCAGAGAACCAAAGCAAGTTTGTCTACCTATTGCAATGCCTGCAATATAGAACAAGACAAGAAGAGAGAAGTTTCTAGTACTACAGTCCCAACCCACACAGGACTTTATATTTCAAAAGCAGCAATTTCAATTTAATCTAACAATTTGTCATCAGTAAAGATGAAGTTGCTATTGAAATGTACTGCTTTGGACTAGCTAACACATTCAGTGATGGCTTCAGTTCCTGCCTCAAGCAGATTTCTTTATGATCTGAATATAGTGTCCTCCTCCAAACACAAAAAAAAAAAAAAAACACATCCAAGCCGGGGCGGGGGTTGGGGAGTTTTCTCTGGATTAAGTCTCCAGTTGCTTAAGAGAAGCTTAAATCATTGCACAGGCTTTAACTTGTGTAATACAAAAAGTTATCTTTAAACCTGAATTTCACTGGTAGGTAGCAGGGCAGTTCATATTCCCCCTACTTCTCAGCCACTCAGTGATTGGAAAATTAAAAGAACAAAGTTTACAGAAGTATATTACAAACAAACATTAGAGCTTCACATTTAAATGTGCATACTGAGAAAGTGTCTGTAAGAAGCTTCAATTCTCCTCTGTTTCCAAGGCAAGACAAAGCTTAACTTCCTAATACTTGCTGAAGTATACCAAGATGCATAAGCACTAATGGAAAATAAATACAGATAATCCTACTGCAGGCCATTAATGGAATAATGAGATGTCATTAACATGTCAAAAAAAAATTATGATGGTAACATAGTTTAAGAATGATTGACAGGTGGAAGAAAAATACCTATATATTATTTGCTCATTTCATTAAATTGTTTAGAAAAAATCTTAAACCTTTAATCCAATTATTCAGTCTTCAGTTCATGAATTATCCATAAGCCACTTTATCTTCCAAAGGAGAAAGAAAGAAAAAAGAGAGAAAGAAGGAAAGGGCAGGGGGTGGGGGAAGGGAGGGACAGAAGGCAAGCAGTCAATGATCTAATCTCTATTTTACCCCTCGTTGGCAACTTCAGCTTTCTGGTTTTGGTGATCAGCTGCAGGCCTAGCAACATGCAAAGTTTATGAGTTAATGTCTCACTTAGCTCTAATGAAGAGAAATCCCAAATACCTTCTTTTTCATCCAAGACCTCCGGCAGCCGGAAACAGGAGTGTTAAGTCCAAAAGCACAAACACTTCTTCTTGAAGGCATATCTTTAAGAGAAGACTTTCTGGCCAAACATTTCACTCTGGGTTTGTAGCACTTCTGATACAACACCAAACCTGGTATCTTCTAAGCAGCCTATAAACTACACCAGAAGCTTTCCTCTCCAGAGAATAATAGATTTCAGCTGGCAGATTCATGTGTTTCCTCTTTTTCATCAGGGTAAAACACACCTTGATTAATGTCTGGAAAGAGATTACCCTTGTAGGCTATGCTGAAAACCCTTATGGATGTATTGAAACCATGAGCCAGCTGATCTGTTACACATGGGTTGTAATCCAAGTGGAAAAAGAATATTTTAGATAAAACAATTCTTTTTTCCTCAGGGCAGGACTGAATTTGTTTTCTATGTACATATGAAATAGCCAAATGCCTAACATTTGAGAATAAAATCATCCTGATGGACTTAGAATAAGAATGAGCTTAAGAAGGCAGTTAAACTACTATGAATTGGGGGGGAAATAAAGAGAGAAAGAAACTAGTTCTATGAGGCACATACACTCATTAAATTAGCATTCCCTTTTCCATAAATGCAGAACTTAGCATCTTTGCATCATTACATTATGCTTCCTGAACATACCCATGAGTTCTGTTGTGTTGACTCAACACACTGGAGACCTTGCCTGGAGATCTTGCTGTGCTTTAGGGACTGCAGCTGAGAGACAAAGTCGAAAGCTTCTTGCACTTATGGGGAGAAATGATGCTTCTAGACTCTCTCCAGTAAAGTGCTTTTTTCTCTCCCAGATACTTCTTAAATTAAAGAAACCATTTCTGCTCACCTCACTAGATTCTCAGCTGGTACAAGTTCGCCCAGCTGCCTTCATTTCAGTGTAATGACTACATCTTGCCTCCACCTGAGCTCTTACTAGGCTGTGCAGCTGATGGACCCACTTAATCAGGTTGGGGGATGATTATTTCAGTAAATAAATGTCTGAAATGAATTTTAAAATCTACATATCTACAAAAATTCTTTTAAGAAATGTGTTCTGTCATTAAACCTACTGAGACTAGCGTGGAAATAAACATGCAGTAAATATTTATTCCTAGAAAATGGCTCTGCTTTTGCTACAGATCTGGTCCGACTCAGAATTCACAGCTTAAGCAACTGGGAGAAAATACCTTCTCTAAGGCAATTCTACCAGTACACTTGTACTCAATTCCTTCTGTGCAGCCCCCAACAGAAGCGTTCCTTCCTCTGCTGCTGGCTGCATGCTCATTTCCCCCTCCTGCCACTAGCACTCACAAAACCATCACCACCACACCAGATCAGAGTTGGCTTTCAATTAGCTGTAAACGTGTGCTACCTAATGGGTAGAAGAGGCACACCAGGACCTCTTAATAGCACTGTGTCCTTTATGGACAACTGAGTTTTAGACTGGCTTTGTCATACAACATTAACTATACTCTGCTCGCCTGTCCTGAAGTCTGTCCTCCTGCAGCCCAGCAGGCAGGGCACTCTCTTTTCTGTGGTTTCCCCATCAGTGTAGCAACTAGATGCTTTTTCTTCCTCAGGAATCAGTGAAGCAGATTCTCAGGAGGAGTTCACTGGTTTCAAGACAGATTTCCTTTCCATTTTCATTATTCTTCCATCTCTCTGGGAGGATGCTGTAGGAAGCATTTAAGTAAATAACTAAACCATGATAGTAGGTGGAACAAGTGACATTCCTGACTTCTCTTTCCAGTTATCTGTCAAGACTTAGGTTTCAGAGAATTGGAAAGCTTGAAGTAATAGTGGTTTAGTGTTCCTGTAAGACAGAACTTCTCACTGTGACTGGCTCACTGTCAATTTATAACCTGGAGCATGAAGTCTTTTAAATCCTCTGTAATTTTTCAACTGCAAGGGATTTGAGGATCTTATCAGTTGTGAAATAACATTGTTAACATTTCTTTCTTGCAAGTGTTTCAGGATTCATGTTAAATCTGTGAGCTCCTTGTGTTAGTTGGATTTGTCTAACATTTTAACATTTCAAAAGTTGCAGAAAAGTTGTAAAGATTGTGTGCTTCTAACACTTGGCATGTCCAAGTCACCTGGGTTACAGCTGGATGTACAGTTATGTGTGAACATTCCTACACAGTGACATTAGCCAGCAAGCTTTATTAAAGAATAACACTGCTTGGCCAGAACAGCTAATAAAGGAAACTGTCTGTTGTTCCAGAGTATATTCCAAGTGACGGCCTTTCTGCCCTGTCATTCTGATAACAGCTTGTCACCTCTAATATTCCAGCTCCAAAAATGGCCTCTGATTCATGATTCAAAGGTAGAAATTCCTTCCACCTTGCCCCTGTGTTATGACACTTGCTCACCACCATAATCCACTCTACTTGCAGATTCTCTGCTTAAACTGTGCTACAAGAAATGTTATAATTTCTGCTACAATGACATTCTCATATAATAACCTAATCTTCTCTTTAAATCCATCCAATGACAGGTGGTTTCCTGTGCCAGTGAGTTCCCTTAGCCAGCAACATACTGTCTATATGGTACATGCAGACCACAAGATTTCCTCTCTTGGTTGCCTTAGTACAAAGTGATAATACAACTAAGATTTCAGCTAGAAAGCAAACTAAGATGAGCTGCAGTGCTGATACCAGTCATGCAAGTTAGATTAGTTGCTGTAAAATGCTATAGATTACTTTTTGTAGGGAATCTTTAATGTCTCCAAGCTAACTGCATTGACAAAAAGGATTACTGTACAGTAACTTATAGTCGTGTTTCCCACATCATCCCCTGACCACATGAATAATAACCTGTGCTGCTGCCATAACCATTCTAGCACAGCTGCAAATGCATTTCCCTATAGCTCATCAACTGAAATAACGTCCATATCTGTGTGGCTTGAGAAATGCAGCATTCAAAACCTTATCTCAGAAATCAAACCAGTAGTCCCCAAACAGGTGGGAATTAAACACTAAGCAGATCATCCACTAAGCACATCATCTCAGCCAGGGAAAATATTATTAGATGTTTTCATATACATATATTTTCAATCTAGGAGCAGGTTCAAAGTATTAATCAAAGCTATATCCTGGCTCATCTCCCATCACTGCTTGCTGCAATAATTTTATTCTGTATACATGTGTAGAGAAAACACAAAGAGTCTTGGCATTTGAAAGACTGATAAAATTTGATTTGTAAGTTTGTCTGATAAACGCTTCAGACATATCAAAATGGGGGAAAAATATTAAGCTTGACAAACAATATGGTTAAGGCACAATGAATGAAACTCTCCCATGCAAATCCAGCCTGCCTGCTCAGCAGAGATGGCAGATTCCAGAAAATTCAGGTCTGACCCAGAGTACACAATGGCCTTGGGAAGACTTCAATTCCTTTTAATAGGCTGGGGAGCCAATTCTGAGGCAGTAGAGTAAGAAGCTGTTCAAATCATCCTCCTGTTCTAGAATTCTTTTTTCTTTTACAGTTACTGCTTTATTCAAAGGAGGAGGGGTGGAAGAGACTTAAATGTCTTTTAGACAGCAGTTTCAAACAAGTGAGTAGTGGGTGTTGCTGCTCTGTTGGTGCTAAATGTAGTAATAAATTGAGGGTGATTTGATTTGATTTGATTTGATTTGACTTTCATGATATCTGAGGGAAAAGAAAATAAAGTCTCCAGGAACTGTGTCAGTTCTTCATACAAATCAAACCAGAGTGATTGTTTCTGTACCAATAATAGTGTTTGCCATAAACATTTCTACTGGGAGAGCATTATTGTACTACCATCACTGCAGCAAATAACATTAGAAAGTATACATATCACAGCAAAAGTTAATTTCGTGAACTATGCAGTTAAGGTATAGAAATCATAGCTGGGAGGAGGGGTAGGATTTGTCTGTGTGAACACAGTACCTGGAGCTGTGTACAGACACATACTGCAGGTTTAAAAAAAGGAGGAGGGGGGGTACAAAACAAGCAAAGAAACAAAACCCTAAAATAATATCAATTGACAGATTTCTCCATGGAATCAGAAGGGAAACAAAGGAACAGTGAGAAAAATAAGACATTAACAAAATGCAGTCTTTAAGGTGCTCCTTCTTCATCTGTTTGTTTACAGAATAAAGAGATCTAATATTTCTTTTCATTGGTGATTTGGGCTTCCAGCCATTTTCCCTGGTTTGTTCTGCATGTCTGCATAATGTGAAACTTCATGGGGGAAAAAAGGGAGAGAGAAAATAAACAAAACTGTTCAGGCCCTATAGTTATGGCATAGTCCTGTCAGCCTTCAGATTTTCCATAAGCAAAATGCTGGCAAATGCTGCCACAGAATAGACTAGAATAGAATAGAATAACCAGGTTGGAAGAGACCCTCAAGATCATCGTGTCCAACCTATCATCCAGCACCACCTAATCAACTAAACCATGCAACCAAGCACCCCATCAAGTCTCCTCCTGAACACCTTCAATAATGGTGACTCCACCACCTCCATGGGCAGCCCATTCCAATGGGCAATCACTCTCTCTGTATAGAACTTCCTCCTTACATCCAGTCTAAACCTCCCCTGGCACAGCTTGAGACTGTGTCCTCTTGTTCTGGTGCTGGCTGCCTGGGAGAAGAGACCAACCTCTGCCTGTCTACAACCTCCAACCCCAGCTCCCTCAGTCTCTCCTCATAGGGCTTGTGTTCCAAGCCCCTCACCAATTTTGTTGCCCTTCTCTGGACACGCTCCAGCAAGTCAACATCCTTCCTAAACTGAGGGGCCCAGAACTGGACACAGTACTCAAGGTGTGGCCTAACCAGTGCAGTGTACAAGGGCAGAATGACCTCCCTGGCTCCTGCTGGCCACACTGTTCCTGATGCAGGAACAGTATATATTGTACATTACACACCAATTACCACAGCTTTCTGTCCGCAAAGCATTTTTTGCTTGGTTTAGAAATCTGCAGGTATTTTATGCAGGAAAACAATTGTTTCCTACCAAATTATGAAGGGAACAAGTTTTAAAAGAAATGGAAAAAAAGGGAAAATAGACAGACAAGAGACTGCTTTTTCTGAATGGAAAACTGGATCAGCTGCATGTTGACACTCAGAAATCTGGAGCAATTTCTATGGTCTGGAATAGCCCTGGAGCAGAGGACAGGATGGACAGTACACTGTGTGAATGACTTAAGTCTGCCTCCAAAAGAGATGCTTAGGGCTTTCTTCCTGAACCATCTCTAATGTGATAATGAATTTGGAAAAGAAGTATTTTCAAGAGAAGAACAAGGAGATTCAGGCACATGTAGACACAGAGGCAGTAGTTATGGAGATCTCTTTGTGTTTGGGAAAAATAAAAATAACCAATACAGGTGGGAAACCAAAAATGCATCTTAAATTTCAGATAGACACAAGTGTTATTTACTTTTATATTTTGGCATCAATGTACCAGCCAATGAACCAGCTGTCCTCAAAATGTACTAAGTCTTTCTTATGAAAAACCAGAAACCTCTCAGTATTTCAATCTACAACCAAAATCCTTATTACCTCAAACATTTTAGTGGGGCCTTCTAAACAGTAAAGGAAAAATAGGATTATATAACCTAATAACTGAAATCAATCAAAAACAATACAAAGAATGTTGTTATATACCCTATAAAACAAAAATACAAAAAATATGAAAAAAATCACCAAACAAAACCAAATCAAAGCAAACAGTGGCTTATGCATCTGGAAAAAATAGATAAACACCCCCAGCAGTCTGCTCAATGTCCTTTTGTCCTTCAATGTGACACAAGGTACAGGAAATGCCTGCATGAAAATCAGGAACAAATCTATCTGTCAATATGTGATCCAGGCACACAGTTAAAAGTGCTAATACAATTTTAACTGAATAGACACAATGTAGTACCTTCAGTGTATTACAAACAGTTTAGAATGACAGCTCTTTATTATTCAGCCTGGATGGCAAGAATTAAAAAACACAAATCTAAGGTTCTTTCTTTTTTTCCTCAATAGATGTTTAGGTACACTTACTCTTTCATGTCCCAAACAGGTAAATTTCACAGTATGGGCACAAGGTTTATTGTCTAACTGCTGTCTTCTTCCTGTGACTGAAATAGACTGTATTTATCAGATTACATCCTATGCTTTGACAATGTGTCCAATGACAGCTTCTTTTGCTAAAGGTAATATCAAGCGATTTTAAAGTGCAACTTACTCTTCATCTAATTATCATCATGTTGTTGGACAGTTTAGTCATGGAGAAAAGCAGGACTCCAAATTGAAAGGTGATGGTTTTGCTACCTCAAGAATTTTGTTCATGCTCAAGTGAGGGAGAAATCAATCAGTCCTCTTTTACTGGGCATCTCAGCAGGACTCAGCCATGCTGGGACACACAATTATCCTGGCCATTCCCTTTGTAAACCTCTCATCATGTGTCGTGGAGAACTGACCAGCTCATAACAGGTTGGACTTGATGATCTTTGAGGTCTTTCCCAACCTTATTGATTCTATGATTCTATGATAACATGCTTGCTCTGTCCCTGCAATTCCTCTGCTTGCCCATGAACACATAGCTGGTGCAACAGGCTGTAGCTTCAGAGAAGCCACTGAAACCACAACAACTTCCACCGGCTGAGATTTTCCATTTCTGTGTTTTAGTGGTGCCTAGCTAGTAACTTTTGCAGCTATAGGATTCACTAAAACATTACAAAATTTGCATTTAAAGAAGACTTTTTAGAAATAGCAAAGGTGGAATGCCACAGAGCACCAGGTGAGGCTGTAGATGCCAGCAGTAACTCACCTCACACACTGCAGCCCTGTTACCCAAGACCAGCGTTTAGAGATCTGTGTCATTTCCCTGGCATAATGAAAGCATGAAACCAACCCAGCATTGTATACCTGAGGCTGCTCTATGAAAACCTAGATGAGTGAACTTTGCTTTTCTGCCCTAAAGGGAGAGCAAAGGACCCAGAGGTTTCTAAAGGTGCTGAAACACTAAGCTGAAACCGAGTCCTAAGGCTTCCTGGGTTTCAGAGCTTTGCCCTGCCAAATTGGTGCCTGTGTTTAAATACAGATCTCTTTCCTGCTTCCAAATTTACTTTTTAATAATACCACATGAACATTCCATTCATCTTTCCTCAAAACCAAAAAAAAAAAAGTACTTCCACAGACATCTATTTTATTGTCACAGCAATGTACATTACAGCCTATCAGGCTGAAAAGGTCACTTTTTCTGAGGAAAAAAAAACGAAGCCATTATTAGGTTGAGACACAAAATTCATCCAGACTAAATAAATAAACAGAAAGTGTGCCTGTTGCCTCGTTTTAAACTTCACAACAATCAATTTCATTATATCAATATTTCTTTAAAAATAAACAGCTTTCCCAAATTATGACCTTCTGCTGCTTCACTCTTAGCTAATTCTGTCTGAAAAAAAGGCAGCTCATTGCGGGAACATTGGTATAGCCTCAATTCCAGCAGCACAGTCAGTTACTCCAGCTATTATTGTGACTAATAAACACATTATTATGAATGAATAGGGGCAAAAGCCGGGTGGTGAGAAATGTAAAGAAAACTGTGTACTTAAATAACCATCACCATCAGTGGTTGACAAAAATGAAATAAAATCCAATACAATTAAAATATCTAATGGGAGATAGATTTCTGTTTAAAAGCCCACTATTAACCCTTTTGTTTAGTTCAGATGGACAAATATTGATTAACAGTTTTGGCTCACAGAGTTACATGGGTAACTTCAACAGCAGCTGCTCCATGAAGCCCACGGGAGAGGAAACCATTAGTGCCATCTTGAGTCGGTTATGTGAGAATTTCCTTTCCTTCTTAACCTTTGAAATGCAGCACAAAATAGTATACAGCTGGGAAGGATTCTTAGTGACAAATGTTACATTTAGAGCTGCCATAAGCAAATACTTTTCAATATCACTCTCCAGTGTGTGCAAAATCTCCTGAAGGCTGCCTTTGTATGCATTAGGTACTGGAGAAAATTGACCTAGGATGAAAATATTCTGCCTTGAATCTTTTCACACTTCCAGGCATCAAGATATACAGCCAGACTGGGTCAAAGAGTTGAGGCTATAAAGAAAAATCTGGATCTCTTCATCATCTTGTTGTGACTAGAAAATGAATGTATCCACAAAAAGTGTGTTTAATGCTGCCTAGTAACTCTCTATGAAATTTGGATTATGTCTGCTGCATGCCATGTGTACATGTTCACTACTTCCCAACAGCCCCTCTGCTCACATGTACATATACGCAAAGAGGTCACTGTGTATTCCTCCGACATCAGCAGACAAGCATCAACTCCCCTTCCATAAGACCATGTAACAACAAAAGAAGATGAAGTAGTCCTTCTCCTTATAGCAATTTTTCTAGGGTGCTGACTTTCAGAGTTTCCTAATCAGCAGAAGCTTCAGCTGAGTTCTTAAAACTCAACTCTTCAGAGAATGGGACAAACTAAAGGAGCATCCCCCTGATTTCAAAACACTTATAACCACAAGGATGCATGAACTTTATTTAAGGTTTCTGTGAAGATATCACAATATGTTTTTGTTGTTGTCTGTTGTTGCCTGCTTGAAAAGACCTTAGAAGAAGAGAGGATGTCAAGTTCAGAGAATTGCTGGTGCAAGTGAAGTCAGATTGCCTCAACGATTCCACAGTGGCACTTCATCTTGGAATCTCTGGACTTTTCCCCATCTCAATTTTAGAAACAAACCCCATTTCATATGTTTTTAATAGCAAGAGAAAATCTGTGGTTGGGTGTAAACTGGCAAAAGGGCAACCTCAACAATTCAACCCTGAATGCTAAAAATTGTGCATTTAGTGAATACATTTCCCAGAAAATATGCTTCATTCTTCAACTCCAAATGATTTTTCAATTTGAAATGTCAATTTGTTAAGGGTTGTAGAACTGCTTAAAGGTAATCTAATCCATAACAGATAAACTACAATTACTTCAGATGATACTTTTGCAGTTTACCAAGGAAATGTCAAATTCATTTGTCAACAAGGCCCCTTTAGAAGACATCCAGATTAATTTATTTTTCTACATTTACATGCATGTATCAAAGCATACATTTACTAATTCATTATTTGCATTGAATTTGATTTCATTTTTTTCTTGAAAATAAAAATGAAAAAAAGCTGGGGCTGAAATTTTAGCATCTAGAATCATTTTGGTTCAAAAAGACACTTTAAGATCATCAAGTCCAACTGTTATCTAGCTCTACAAGCACATAAGATCATACAGGTTTCATATGTACTGGAATTCAGAACTGAATGGCTAATTTTAGTGGATAAAAGAGGCTGTGAAATGTCTTCTTTGTCACAACTTCACTCTCCAATTGCCTTGTGTCTCGCACTGGTAAGAACAGAATTTCAACAGATTATTATTTCCTTACAAATGCTGCCTATTCCCATAGCAATGGTTCAGGATTATCAGTGCATGAGGTGCAGAAGCTCTGGTACTTCACAATTTAGTAAAAACAGATCTAAATTGTATGGATACTGTCCCTGTTCCCTTGTCCTCCCTATCCTCTCTGTGGGATATTGCTGTGATTTTGTTCCATTTCTGAAAACTAAAAAACCTAGACTAAATAAAAGGAAAAGCACAAACCCTCAAGAGAAAGTGCCTGTGGTCTTTATCTGCAAGCCATGGCCATCAGCAGAGGGATGGGGAAGCATTTCTCTGCAAACAATGCACTCTTTCTCAGTTTTCAGATAACATGTTTTAACAGGATAATCTCATCTGATGCTTCCCTTTTCTTCTGTGCTTTTTCTTTTCTCTTATATGTCTCTGCTTCACTAGCATTAAATAGCATCAGGATCAGAAATATAAGGAGAAAAACCCTGGATTTTGCACAGCCTTCACCAAGTGAAATAAAGTAGTGACCCTCTGTTTCCAACCTGGCGATAATGGTGTTGGAAAGAAAACACATCTAGAGCTCCAGAGGACTGCTGGCCTTTGGCACATTGTGCTCTCCAGTCAAGCCACAGCCAGGTCTCTATAAGTCTATGTTCTCACCACTGAGATTTTTCAGCAAACAATGCAGTTCAGTTAAAAGCAGGCTAAATCCTGCTTCTGTTTTTTTTCCTATTGAAATATCACTCACGTCATTAGGCTTCCAAAACAACTGCCAGTGTCAGTCACTATGTACAGTGAGGATGAAAAGCATACTGCAGAATCAATAATAGCAGGATCCATGTCGAGTCACAAAAGCCTCTTACCTCAGAAAAAACAAGGACCTACTCTTTCACACTCCTTTCAACTCAGCCAAAGGGAATAATTCAAGGCCCAGGTGTGCTGTGCTAGGGAAGGGAAAGGAAATGGGCTTGTTATATTAGGCAGATGTTGAATATTGTCATAACTGGGGCCAAGTTAATAACATTCTAACGAGCAGTAATAAAGAGTCAAAAGCAATAAAAAAGTAGACAATATTCTCTAGAGTAATCATGCTGTACTTAATATACCCGGAGAGCAAAGGCTATTATTGAATGGGGAAGGAGGAGGAGGAGGGCTGCAGCAGAGGGAAAGGCAAGAGCAAAGAGTGCTGGATCTCAGTACAATTTTTCACTAGAAAACAAGGGAAATGGACACTCTCAAAAAGATTGCCAACCTGAAATTTTGATGAAGTAGTGAATTTCTTAATATCAGCATACAATATACTTGTGATCCCCATGTTAGCTAACATAAACAAAACTAATTCAATATTCGCTGTTTGTCTCCTTCGGTGTTTTGTTCACAATCAGTGCACAGAACCTGAGTCCAAACAAGTGTGAAGGCATATCTTCACAACTGTGTGTCTGAAATATCTCCTGATAATAAGCAAAAGAGAGGAATGAGGTTCAGATGCAGAGGCTTCATCTTGTTACTGTCTGTGTACAGTCTGAAGAATCAAGTCACTTCTGGCTGCATGCAGGCTTTAAGAGGGAAAATAAATAAAATAGGAAGGGAAGGCATTATTTGCCTAAGTTGTCCAAATACTATTCTGAAGCACACACACAACTCGAAATTACATGTATGCTCCCAAAGGATTACAGTGTTAAAAATACACAGAATCTCAGTGTATCTCAGAATGCTTGTGTGTGTATTTTGGTGAAAACGTGCACAGAAGGCTCTGAATGGAATTTTCCAATGCTAGCCTTTGCCTAGTGATGACACACAGGCTAGGTCAGCTGCACACCATTTGTGTTTCCATGCCTCACATACTTGCTCCGTCTCCCTCTTCTGTCATAGGCATGTTATTGTCCACATGTCTATGCATGTAAACCCAGCCTGTGGTGCACACTGTATTCATCTGAAAAACACCACCACCAAAGCACATGTTTATCCAAACTCCATCCAATTTGTAAAGGCAGTCTGGTCAGAAACTCAGTTGTAAAGCATGGTCTCTGAACTTTTGGTGACAGGTTTTAATTTGGCATTGCTATAACATGTGGAAAGAGGTTGTTTTCAGATAGCTTTGGAAGGCTATAGGGAAGAAAATTCTGTGGTTTGTCTCCCTTTTATTCACTTCATGAACAAAAACTCAATTTGTCATTAAGGCAAATTGCAAATGTAACCTGTCCTCATAGGTCCCCTGTGCGGTCAGAGAATTATGTCCTCTGGTGGAGTTAACATCATTTTCAAAGAGAACCTCATGCAAAGACTGTGGAAATCATTGCTGGTATTTCATGGATTTCAGCTGGGTTTAGATCATGACCTATAAGAAAATATGTCTATTCTAAAAGTGGAAGTGAGGCAGAAGCAGAGAAGCTGTTGTCTGCCTTTGTTCTTTTTGCAATTCTCATATCTATAAGGCCGTGAACAAATACCCTGACATCTCAAGCTGGCAGCGAGAAAGAACCATTTTCCCCTGTAAATAAAAACTGATCCTTCTTTCTTGCTGCAGGAAATTAATTTGATTTGTATGTTGTCTGCACAATCTGAACAGTGCTAAAAACACCACAATAGAACTGCTTCCCTGAGCCTGGCATCCATATACCACCTGCTATAAAAGTCACATGCTTTTGCAGTAATTAATGTACTTAATATTTTACATATATATGTTTCAAACTTTCCTTTCAGCTCTGACTTCTCCAGAAGTTCCTCAGTGGACTGCTGGTAACAATAACAAAGCAACTATTTTACTGATGTAGTGCTCTGACTCTTGACTACCGTATAATATAATAAGACAGATTTCTTACTGTGTTGTTTTAGAGTTTTTCACATTGAGTGCCTGTAAATATCTTTAAGACTTCTCCAATCAGAGTTTTGAGGTCTTGAATATATGTCTTTCTCAGTAACACCAGGGAGAAGTCACAGTGCCTAAAACTTCAGGAAATTAATATATTGTGTTTATTTTCCTAGTCTTCATTAGATAAAAAACTGGAACCAAGCTCTGTACCTGAGTGCATCCCTATCTGTGCAGAAAGCCAAGCAGTGCAATAAAAACACAATCTGCCATTCCTTGACCTCTAAGTGTGCCAACTCTAAAGCCCTGGCTATATGTCTAATGCTCATTTCCCCGTGGAAATGCCCAAGTACCATATGCTACATGAGTTAGAGGAGCAGTTTCCAAGTCCTATGGCTTTCCTACTTGATTTTACCTGAAAGAATCTGAAAAGAAATCTAAATAAGGATTCTGAGTTCATTCAACAACTGTTTGGTCAGAGAAGGCATGACATTGCATGCACAATTTTATTAACATGCAGGTCTTTGCCTCTACTCTACTGAGCGATCTTTGCTCTTACCATTCAGTGTCATTATTTTGCCACTATTACTAAAGCAGAATACTTTTCCATATCGGAAGGACTAAATAACTTGTCATAGTGCCATACTTTACCCTAACAACTCCTAAAGATGCAAATCTACTCCATGTACTCATTTTCCGAGAAACCCAACAAAAAATGACAGGAAAAATACTTAAGGAGAAATGAGCCCACTAGCAAAAGCATTAAAACACAGTGAAGGTAAATGTAATTGTTTTTAAACCAAATGTTTTCATAAGATAAATTCAACATTGGACAGGCTCTTTAAAAATCAATTTGCACTTGCTTCCTCTATAAAGATTTATCCCAGAGAAAAAAAAAAGAAAAATCCATTAGTATTAAAGTGCTTAAAAACTTGGCAGACTATCTCCAAAGGCATCAATTTCTAGTGCTAATTACCACTAATTATTCACTCAGCAGTTGTAAGTTGCATTCAGTCCCTGAGGGTGGAAGAGAGATTTGTCTCTCTCCAGCATAGCATGTTTCGTATGTTTGTTTCAAGAGAATTTTTTACATCCAGGCATCAAAACAGTGTGGACTTAGAGATTTGCAGAACTTTCTTGTCTGCTGCCAGTGGCAGCAGGTCAAGTTTTCCTCATGCAGTATGAAGAGTCTGTATTGTTCCTCTACATCCTGCACCTGGCATGAGGGGTTTTAGCTACCCTGTTTGCTGCTGTGTGGTACAGATTGGTCTCCACACGCATTTTCAGTGCCTAAGCGGATTTAATGTAGCAGTTTTCTAATTGCTTTGGTCTAGTGTCCAACCTGGCTGTTAAACAACCGTGCATAACTGACTCAGAGCTTATTGTTCATGACCAGAGTTACCAGAGAGGCCATCACATCCTAGATCTTCAGTGTTTAGATTTGGACTCATACCAGACCCCCAACATCCCTTGAAATTCACTCCTTCAAACACTATGAATAGCTAATAGACTTTGAACACTGCAAGACCTACAGATGATGCAACTCTTTTTCCCCAAGGTGAGTCAAGACAAAGACTGGAAAAGAAAACCTTCTCAGAGAATTAAATGTTTCAAGGAATACTTATTTAGAAAAAGCAAATTATTTCATTCTTGTAATTTCAATCCAGCTAAACTAAATTAGCGTTCTCTAATTTAAAGGTTTGTCTTTCTGGTGCAAAATTAAACTGAAATGGATTTCCCCCAACCCCCCCCCATTAAGGTAGAATAGGAATAGAATAGAATAGAATAGAATAGAATAGAATAGAATAGAATAGAATAGAATAGAATAGAATAGAATAGAATAGACCAGGTGGGAAGAGGCCTTTGAGATCATCAAGTCCAACCTATCATCCAACACTATCTAATCAACTAAACCATGGCACCAAGCACCCCATGAAGTCTCTTCCTGAGCACCTCCAGTGATGATGACTCCATCACCTCCCCAGGCAGCACATTCCAATGGTAAATCACTCTCTCTATGAAGAACTTCTGAACATCCAGCCTTAATCTCCCCTGGTGCAGCTGGAGACTGTGTTCTCTTGTTCTGGTGCTGGTTGCCTGGGAGAAGAGACCAACCTCCACCTGGCTACAACCTCCCTTCAGGTAGTTGTAGAGAGCAAGAAGGTCTCCCCTGAGCCTCCTCTTCTCCAGGCTAAGCAACCCCAGCTCCCTCAGCCTCTCCTCATAAGGCTTGTGCTCCAAACCCCTCCCCAGCTTTGTTGCCTTTCTCTGGACATGTTCCAGCAAGTCAACATCTTTCCTAAACTGAGGGGCCCAGACCTGGACACAGTACTCAAGGTGTGGCCTAATCAGTGCTGAGTACAGTGATAGTAAATGTAGCCCTGTGTTCTGGGAAAAAAAAAAATTAAAACATGAGGGGTTAAATGTCAGAATGTCCCAGATTGCCTTTTCAAATACCTTTCCTATCACTCTGTTTTGTTACATAGCCAAGCAACCACTAGTGGAAGAAGAAGAATTAAAAAAACAAACCAACACACAACAAACAAAAGCTTAGCAACAAACAAAAAAGAAATTCGCGCTTTCTGATGCAAGAAGGAAAGAAAATAGGGCTGGCTAGAAAAGCTTCTGAGGAGAATATTAATGCAGCTTGACACCCCCTCTGCTCAAGAAAAAAAGACAGATGCATGTGTGAGAGAAAAGCAATAAAGGGTCAGTAATAAAAGAAATATATCACTTGTGGAATTGACTAGGCTTTACTTGAGATTTATAATCCATTCTAACTGTCCTGGAGACAGGCTGCCTATTAGACTTGATATTTTTGTAGGGCACCACCCAGGAATAAAATACATGAAAGGTGTGAGATAAGTTGCTGTTTTCTGTTATTTTAAATAATACCCTTTCTACCAGACTTTCTAATTTAATGCCATTATCTACCAGCAAATGGATGACAAAAGCAGTCAGAAGGGGTTAAGTGACTTGCCCCAAAATTACAGAGCAAGTCAGCAAGAGAATTTGCCTGATTCCTTACCTTTGTTAATATCTACACTCAGCCTAACACATCACAGCTTCTTGGTGTCATGTAACACTCTGCTCTCAGTCCCTGAGGTACTCGGGAGAGCTAGGTGCTTTTCAAAATCTTGGTATAAAGCTTCAATCATTGGTCCAGCACAGCCCATCATAGCTAGCATGGCAAGCTCACCAGTACAGGGGGATACTACACTACAAACCCTGCAGAGGCTGATGGTATGACATGAGTTTCATTGCCCATGCATAGCACCATGCAGGCTTCAAGCAGCAAAGGGTACTTTACACAGTCCCTCTCCTGTTAAGGCTGTGATTTCCTGATATGAATCAAAGCCTCAGCTGATATAAATTGCCAGAGTACCAGTGACTGCTCTGAAGATGATGTACAACTGGAGAATTTAGGTCTACTGGCTCTAGTGAAAGTATTACAGAGTATGGAACTCTTTGACATGAATAAAGGCATGTTTAATAGCTGGGAGGTTTATTAGGTTGGAGTCAATGCTACATTAGTACAGTAACAACTTCTGGTAAGCTCAGACCAAGGAAGAGCAAGCTAAGGCCTCCTTACAACTTCCAAAGGTCAAATGTTTGACTCAATAAGATAGGTAAATGCTCTCAAAATCTGTCAGAACACCATTCTCAAGCTCAAATTCACTGCTTATTCCTAAATTTAAGTACTCATATAGTCTGACTTTAATAAGAGAATGAACAAATGAAATGGAAGTGAAAGATCAGGAAGATTTCAGAGTTTCCTGTAAATGCTAAAACTTCATTCCTCAGTATAATTCAAATCATCCTGCAGAAATACAAGTGGTTGCATGAAACTATAGCCTTCATGAGGGACCGTGAAGCGAGAATTTACAGGATCTGATATCCAAGTTTAGTGCAATTTGGGTTGGGTTTGGTTCATTTTATCTTCCTCTTTACCTCTCCATCACTTGACCAAAATTTTTCAGAATAATCGTTGTTTTGCTCTTCCCCTTGTCTCAGAGGGAAGTATGTCTTGCCTTGTTAAAGAGTAATTAGGATGTTCTATTAATCATTTCATTAATAGGAAAGGACCATAAGTGACTCCTGAGCATTTCAAAGTCCGTAGTGAAAGAAGGAAAGGTGGAATAATAATCCCTTATGGACTTAACTTTTTTCCCTGTATTCTGTGGGACTATAATTAACAAGCCATGAACTTCTGTTTCTGGTCACTGTGAATAAATTAAGGTGATTAAATTCAAAGTATTGCACTAGTTGCATTGGCAGTCCCACTCTTGCCAACTGAGAGCAGAAATCTGCTAAAAGTAGAAACCAGTCACAGGAAGTTGTTCTACTGGGTCTGCAGCTTCCTTTAGCAACATTTTATTGTTCTGTAGGACCTTTGTTTTCTTTGAAAGCTAGACTCCTGCACCTTCTGCCTGCCCTACAAATACAGCTTGCAGGGAATTAATTGTTTCATAAGAACAGTATTATTTATTTTTTTTAATGGCTATTGCACAGACATTCTTGTCTCCCACTCTGTTCAGCAATCTGAAAGGCTTCATAGAGGATCACGCAGTGAAATTGCATACAACCTCTGAGGACCTGGATGACAGAAACACAATCTAGCTTGGTGTTTGGGGCTAAAGGGAATTTCTCCAAAAAGAACAGAGGTGTAGAACATAACTGGAAGCACCATAACAAATGCAATTTAGCTGATGCCGACATGACATGCAATTATATAAAGCTTCTCAAGGACTCAATTAAAATCTGCTTCTTCTTACAGGGTTGTGGGAGATCATATATTTTGGAATCTGCAGATTCATGGCTATTTCTATCCTAGAGGATTAAGAATGGGCTCATGGAGAATTTTAAATTCAGGGAACTGGCCTGGAGCAATTTGGCTTTGTGGTAGCTTTTTGGCTGCAGCTTTGTAATAAAGTGCATGCCCTATGCTAGTCCATGTGCTGCATGCAAACATGGATGCCAGACGAGTCTGGACTTGAAAACAGTTCAGATTTAGCCTATTTGAACAAGCCAATGTAGATACACCACATATGGATGTAATGATTATTTTTACAGCAGCTGAGAAAACAATCATATGCATTTTACTTGCATATTATTTTTTACCAGAAAAAACTGCTTTTGTAAATACCTAAATTCCCCCCAAAATAAGCATTTTGGTGGTTAAATATTTAATGAATCATTCAAGGGTGCTTAAAAAAAATAGAAATTCAAAATACTGGATTCTTGCTTCTGTATGAAATCCACAACAAGTTCATGGAAAGATTTTGATTAATCTGGATCTGTGTAAAAATGGAAACATGTCCCATTCTCAGAGCCTACTAAAATAGATTGGAAGGTATCATCTGACTTTACCAGGCTTTGGCATTTGTCTCTCATCCAGAGTTACAAAAAGTTATGTGACAAAATAAAAAATACAACCCCCAAAGCTTGTCTCATATTCCATTGTGCTAATCAGTAGATAGCCTTGGTCCATTTCAACAACAGTTGACCTTTGGGGAGCATTGCTATTGAAATTTGCATAAAGAGAGAGATTTACACTTTCACCGAAAACAACTGAGACTCTATATCCAGAAACAGTCATCAGAGTCATCAGAAATATCTTCTTATAGTATGACTAGAAGGAGCAATTGAAACCTTAAACCACAAGGGAGATCTGTTTATGGTCCATGCAATCCTTTTCTCTTGGAGACTCACCCTGATGAGTGATGGTTGATTAAAGATCTTTAATTTCCTCTGCATTTATGAATGAAAAATGAACTGTATGGTTCCTTCAGAAAACCTGTGTTTATACTGAGTCTTCTAAGAGCTGTCGAAACAATTCCTATCATGTTGTCACATGGAATGAAACTGCTCTGTAAGACTCCTAAAACACTATCAGTGACCTGACCTGTGTTAGGAGGGAAAAATTAGTAAAAAATCAGAACCAGAAAAGGATTCATCAGGCCAGAGACAAAGAGGAAATACTGACCCAGGAAAGAGGCACACGTGGCAAGAAACAGCCCAAATGACAGGATGGGCAGCATTTCGCCTGGGATCAATGGTGAACTCTGAAGTGTGAGAAAAGGTGCTAGTAAGGGCCAGGAACATGTAAAAACTGATCTTTAAAATATCTTTCAGTAAAGCTGCCTCCATTATCCTCCTCTTTCCTTCTTCATTTTTATTACAGTTTATGAGCAAACAAGTAGCTTGTTTTAGCTCTATGGCAAGTGAAATAAATTAACCTTTTTTTCCCCTTGACTGCAAAATGTTTCAGGGGCATATATATGGGCAGAAAAACAATACATTCCCAGGGAGGAAAGCATCTTTATAAAGATGGTAGTAAAGAAGACATCAAACATGAACCCAACATCTTTAAGGAGTTACAGGGTCTTGCTTACACCATCAGTCTGAAAGAGGATGCCATTTGCCATTGCCAGACTCCTGCTCATTAGAGATCAAGCAGCTGCTGGTGCTGGCAGCAAACACAAGAGAATAAGAATTGGTTATTTGGCTTATCTGAGCTCATCCATATTAATACCTTGCTTCCACAGAGCAAAATTTAGGTGCTTCTTGAAAATGCCCTCGGTGTCATCACCTCCTAAACCTTGCCAGGTAGTTCTCTCCAAACATTTATTACTTTCAGACAGAAAAGATGCTCCCTTGTGTCTTATTTCAATTTAAATTCCATTTGTGCTCTTTTGTCAAATTTTCTGCATTGAGTTATGAATAATGCTGACATTAGCTCTTCCATTATAGAGTTTGAGCTCTCTAATTACATTCCCTTATTCAACTTTTTTTTTACTGAGGTTAAGGTTTTAAACTAGTTCTCATAACTCATTCTTTTAAAGCTGAAGGCAACAATGTCAATGCTTTAGTCTCATATTCCTCCTTTTTTCCAAGTGGCATAATAGTCTTTCCAATGCATTGACTGGAATTGTCTGCTTTGATTAAGGGCTGCCCACTCCTTCTGCAATGAGAGTCATGCACACTACAGAATTTCCCCCATGATTAAGCCAAGTATTTGATTTGCTCTTTTATTTGTCTCACTTTGCATGTGCACACTACAATAGAGCCTCATTTCTGCATGCCTAAAAGTCAGCTCTGGTTTCTTGACACCCTCTTCTACTGCTCTCCCAAAACACAATGATTTTACATCATGCAGAATTTGAACTCTAGGTCTGTTTTTTGTTCCTATTGCTTTCCCTATCACTCCTGTCTCTCCTCTGCATAAACAGCTACCTTAAAAATCCTCACCTATGATGTGAGGAAGTTGAAGTTCCAGGAACTATCACAGTGGTTGTGAGTCTTTTAAATGAGCTAGAATCAGCTGCAATTGGAGAAGACACTCCTTATGTGCCTATCATTAAATACTCTTAAGGACCCTTATGAAGGACCCAACTGTAAATACTGTTTAAAATACTGTTGGTGCCATCTAGCACAGAAGCTGCATCTAGGCATTGATGTACTACAGACAAAGAAAGGAGTAACATCGGGAAGGGCAACTCTCAATTTCTGAGTTCTCAGTTTTGTCTACTTCAAAATAGTGAAAAATATATTTGCTGAATCCACTGCTGCAGTACCAAGTATGCATCTGCTATGGATATTGTTTCTCTCTTTTTCTCCTGGATGTGAATTTTTGAAGCTCAGAGAACAAATCATTCCTGTCATACAAAACTTTCTCAAGGACACCTGAAGATGTAGACAGGAAGACACATTCTTGTATCAGTGTGCTGGGAGTAATGCATGAAAATCTCTTTTTATGGAGAATATAACTGAGTCATTTAACTAGTCTGTCCATAAGCTCTGGTAGGCAAGACATTCCTCTACACTATTAACCCCCCCAGTGGTTTATATCTTGGTAAGTGGTGCTAAGACAAGATAATGTCCAGCCTGTAAATGATTTGATGATAATGATTCTAAATGGTGGGTATGAAGAATGAACTCCTTAGGCTATATTCTAAGTTTTAAGAAGATTTGGGAGGGGGAGAGGAAGATGGATAAATTATACTATCCATTGTTTTCTATAGTACCAAAATCACTGCAGAGCCAGGAATTCAGCATGTAGGAAAGATGCCACTCCAAACATCAAATTGCAGTATATTGTTTATTTCAAGGCAGCTTCTGAGGTGGAAATTAATTTTCTATTTATATTAAGAGAACTGATGACAGCTTGAGGGAAAGAAAAAATGCAGTGTAAAATCCAATGCTAAATCTTCCCAAATGGACATTAACAATAATGATGAGGGACAAGCCACAGATCTCTGGCAGAACCAAGGCAGCTGGAAGTGTGGCATCACCTCTACAATGACTGTTGCCTCCAGGATGGGTGTTCAAAGTGGTGTCACAAACCAGAACCAGCAAATGCAGTCCCTTTGGCAGCTTGAAAAGCCAGGGGCAAAAGCAGAGTCTACCTATGTCCAGCAGTCTCAATATGCAAATGCATTTGTATTCATTATAACCTAGTCCTGCTTCTTACCTGCAGGAACACTTGTCAGGAAAAGAAATAAAACCATCAAGGAGGAACAAAAGCCAGGATGTGATTTCATTCTAAGTAAAAAGGTGATGGGCTAAACTCCCATTTTGTGATGGTGAATGGAAGTGTAGCAACATCTCCAGAACTGTGACCACTTGCAAACCAGCCGAATTTGGCCCTTCACAAATAAAAAGCCAATTAATCAGGTGTTACCCCTCCCCCACTCAAGCCACAGGAGACACTTATTTAGGGAAGCATTGTAAGGAATAGTCATGAAAAGACTGAACAGACACAGCCTGGGATGTTCCAGTGGTCTTAAACAGGTAAGCTGCTGTGTAGGAGAAGGATTTTTAGCTCCCCTCAGCACCCAAGAAACCCCTTTCCTATGTGTCAATTAGTTTGGACAGATGTACACGTCTGCTCCTTGCAATGCATCCTGGAATATATGCAAAAGAAGATACCCTTTCATGTGAGAAGGTGTGCTCCAGTTTCACAGTCTCAGCAAGCTTGAGAGAGAGATGCATCCTGTGATATTTAGCCAGGATTTAGATATATATTTTTAAAACAAAACACGAAGTAGGCCTGACACTGAAACTGCATCTGCAAGAAATGTGTGCAGTGATTGCATTGTGGAGAAAAGGAAAGTTCCCCATCAGCGAGGGAGAGACCAGGCTTCAGAATAGGTGGAGGGATAGACAGAGACTATTCCCACACAGTACCTTTCTTTCAGCTACTTCTAAGCAAGGTAACTTCTTTAGCTGTCTTACTGTGTCACACTTACTGGAGTTACCATAAAAACAGCTTCTTCCTTTCTTCCTCTCTTCTTCTTTGTGTTCCTTCTCTTCATTCTTTTCCTTCTCTTCCTGGTAAACTTAATCTCAAAATAGTGGTGACCACTCAGCTGAATTTCAGTTACTGTGCTAGAAGTCCTCTAAACCCCACATTTTGATTGTGCAACATGCACCCTTGGTTTGACATTGAACATTGCTTGTAGTAGACTGTGCAATGATGTGCTCACAGCAACTGCTTATACTGTGTGCAGTTTTCTTTTAGAGGGTTTATGGTAGGATGACAGAAAAGAAGGTCTCCGTGTTTACTTTGTGATGGCTACTGCATACACCATGAGGAGATCGCTGCATCTTCTTTGAGAGGAAACCATACTGCTCAGAGATATTACATAGAGCAAAGTGGGAGAATGTGGGCAGGAAATAAAAGAGAGAGCTCACAGGGACTCTGCAATATACTCAGGAGGAGATGTCTGAGAAAAGGAGAGACAGGACTCAAAACAAGCTTGAGACTTGGGGGAAAGGAAAAAGTTCTCAAGGTAAGAAAGAAAAGTGTTTGGATGTTGTTCAAGAAGATACTTGAGGTTGCTGGGCTGAGAGCAAACCTGATAAGAAGGTTAGCTGCTGCAAGGGGAATAAAGTGTTTATGCTGCTAATCTGTCACACTATGGCATTTTCTCCAGTTGTCAAAGCTCACTGTTCTTGGATCCCTTCTAACCAGACCTAGCTCTAGAATTTGTAAAGCCTTTCTGGTGTTTCTAAGTACACTTGTTTGAAGGACAAGAAGCAAAGACACAGCCCATCTCCTCATGAGAAGCCACAAAATAAAACAAACTGTCTCAAGATGTGCAACTGACTACTAACAAGAACTTCCCTCCTGTCACAAGCTCCTTAATATAAACTAACAAAAATATATTCAAATCTGTCAGATCTTACTTGCCCAGAAGGCAAATAGCACTCTCTCCAGCCCTGAGTATGCGCCACGTGAACCCCAGACAGGGCCATTCTGGAGCCTTCTCTCTGTCTCAAATTAGCACAGCACAGGTAGCTCATTCACAGCTTCTCTAATCAATCAGTTATGCACACAGTCCTTGCATATCCAGACACATCATATTTGAAAGTATAATTGCCACAGCAAGACAACACAAACTAGAAACATTAACAAATCTTATTTTTTCACACACCCCCTTCCAGTTGAGAATCTGAATAATTTAGTATGGGTTGGCAGCTCCTGATTACATTTTTGCACCTTTTTTAATTGGCTAAATGAAATTTTAAGTAATTTAAGCAGCAAGTGGAAAGGACACATCTTTGTCTTCTGTTTGCATAGGAAAGAATACTGAGAGTGCCAGTTTTTGTCAGCCACAAGTCAAATTCTCCAGCATTTTTATGAGGCCACTGACATGCCTGACACTGGAGGACGACTACTGATATGAATAAGGATTTCAGGGCTCAGTCAAGTCAAAAGAAGAGGCTCAGGGGAGACCTTATTGCTGCCTACAACTACCTGAAGGGAGGTTGTAGTTAGGTGTGGGTTGGTCTCTTCTCCCAGGCAATCAGCACCAGAACAAGAGGACACAGTCCCAAGCTGCGCCAGGGGAGGATCAGACTGGATGTTAGGAAGAAATTCTTCACAGAAAAAGTGATTTGCCATTGGAATGTGCTGCCCAGGGAGGTGGTGGAGTCACCATCACTGGAACTGTTCAGGAAGAGACTGGTTGGGGCACTTAGTGCCATGGTTTAGTTGATTAGATGGTGTTGGGTGATAGGCTGGACATGATGATCTTCAAGGTCTTTTCCAACCCGGTTAATTCTATTCTATTCTATTCTATTCTATTCTATTCTATTCTATTCTATTCTATTCTATTCTATTCTATTCTATTCTATTCTATTCTATTCTATTCTATTAAGAGAGTCATCATGATACCAAAAAAAAAAAAAAAAAAAGTGAGGAGTTGTCTCTGTGTCAGTTTACTTGGTTGCTCAGTTCAGTATATGCAGCCTAAGGAAGGATTAATTTCATGGAAAGGCAGGATTCAGTTTGCAGGGGCATCTATATATTATGAGTTATTCAGAGCTGAATCTATCCAGGAGACTGAGGGAGGTGAAATTCCTGCAACCTGCATAGCCATAAAAAGATGCATGCAAGGTGTCAAGCAGTGGTAGAAACTGCTGCTACCTCTGATCGACAAGCTGCATTCAGCCTTGTCAGCTGCTTATCCGGGCAGTACGTTTTTCAGTACGGAGGGCCTTGACTTCTTTCTTGCAATGTAATATGGGAGTATGTGGTATTACATAAATGAAATCTTTATAATTACTGTTTATAAAAGTCTAGACTGTGTATAAGCTAGGCAGACATCTTGGGGATACTTGGCTTGGCTAGAATGCTCATAAAAACATTTTTAAATTGTAGCTTTCTACCTTAATAACAAGAAGTAGATTTTCTTGAGGCATTTCTAATACAGACTCCCAAAAATGTTGATATGACACTTTCTTTCTTACTACTTTGTTTTCCCCCCTCAACATAGGAGAGCCATTAAATAGGATGAAAAAAAAAGCATTTGCTTTCAGTGTATAAGTGGATTTCACCTTTCAGCTTCAAAACACAGAGAATACAGAGAAGGTTGCGAGTGCTAAGCAGCTCAAAAAATAGGTCCTTTGCCATTCACAGAAAGAGGAAAGAGAGGATTGTAAGGGAGTGAACACTTGCAAGATCTCTGAGCAATTTTAAACCTGTTCTTCCAGATTCATTTCTCATTCCAGGAAGATTCTGGTTCATATTTTATCTTTTCACCAGGTCACATATCCATAATATACAGTCAGGGGGATTTCTGTAATCTAGATTGTCCTTCTGCTTAAAAGGGAAATGCGTAATGCGATCAATATTTTTACCCTGTTGGAAATGGAACTGCCCAACTACAAATAAGTCTCTTGTATGTGCAAGGCCCAGAGCAAATGAGAAGAACATCCTCTTTTAACCATTATGCCTAAAATTTACAGTATTTAAATGAATTAATGAAAGTGGAGAACAGAAACACTTCCAATTACTTAAAATACTTGAGAAATACCTAGCTTGCTTTCTCCTTGCTGTTACTTACTGATTAACAATGGGAGAATTTTGAGTACAGGCTGGGAAACAACAAACAAACAAACACACCCCCCCCACCTCCTATGTAAATCATATAGAATCAATGCCCCCTACTGCAACATGAAACCAAACTGTGGATAGGAGAAAGCTGGGACAATTTCTGATAGCAAAAGAATGGTTTTGGCAACACATTCAATGGCATGCATAAGATGCTATTGAAAAATAATTGCTAGAATAAGGACATAACTAAAAAAGCACAAAGAAACTTATAAGGACTGCCTTTCATCTCACTTTACTGGGGTCTCAGCTCCTCATGCAGTGAATTAATACTTGATATCAATATGGCCTTGCAAATTGCAGCTTCTTTATAATATGCCCTCTTAGAGGAACTTTCACAGAACATTTCAAGGACCATTATTGAAATGAGACTGCAGAGCTATGCCTCTGATGTAAGGCAGTTAAGAATTTCTTTATTAAAAAAAAAAAGAAAAGACTTTTTCTTGGTTTTCATTATTCTACCTAGTTTGGGGGCTCTTGCTTTAAAAAAGAAGTAATGTGTTTTATTAGCAGGAAAGTGCAAGTATGCAGCAAATTTGTGTGTTTTGCTAACATGTTTATTAAAAAAAAAAAAAAAAAAGGAATAAAAATAATTGCCAAAAAATCCCAACAACAACCAAAGGAAACTATTATATGGGAGAAACTTTTCAAACAGCCAAAATAGTTGTTCCTGTTTAGCAGTACATAAATTCCTTCAAAGTATAAATAAGAAGTTAACCCTGGAAATCTAATTTAGTTATTACCTTTTTCTTACGTAGAAAAAAATGGAAATAAATACATAGAAGCACAGAAGAAATGAATCCATCAGAAACTGAAGCATGTCAGCATGAAGCATTGACATTTCAACTCAATTTTGCAAATAAAAAGAATGTTTAGAAAAGGAAAGAATTTAGGAGTGAGTGATGAAGGAAAAGAGGCATTCATTACAAATGCCATCATTCAATGCCAGATCTGGTTAAGTACAGTATGTCACTCTCTCTATAGTGAGGAGTTATTCAGTTTAAATTGAGCTGAATTATGACAGCCATGAGTGAATTTTTTTATATAGTACCACAGAAATATGATCAGCCTTCAGAAAACTCTCACTCGCCTACCTCCAAAGCAGCACAGTAGACTAATACGTGCAGAGTCTGGTCAAGGCCATGATGATATAAAGAATCATAGAATGGTTTAAGTTGGAATGGCCCTCCAAAAGTCCTACCACCCCTTTAGAGAGCAGGGACATCCTCCACTAGATCAGCTTGCTCAGAGCCTTGTTGAGCCTGACCTTGAATATCTCCATGGATAGGGCCTCAACTATCTCTGTTCCAGTCACCCTCATGGTAAACATCCAATCTAAATCTACTCTTCTCTCACTTCAAACCATTGGCCTTCATCCTATCACTACGGACCTTTGGAAAGAGGCCCTCTTCAGCCTTCCCTTCAGGTACTGGGAGGAACCATACTCCATGGTTCCTAACACATCTTGTTGAACCATAACAGAACCCGAACCATAACAGAACCTGGTGGACAAAGTTATTCACTGATACTGGATTTCACAGAATCAAAGAATCATAGCATTGTAGAGGTTGGAAGGAACCTCTGAAGATCATCTAGTCCAACCTGCCTGCTAAAGGAGGATCACCTAGAATATATCACATAGGAACATACCCAGGCAGATTTTTCATTACAAAATAAACATTTTAATATTTTTTCTCAAGCACAATCTCAGCCTCATGAATTATCTTCAGAGTTTCCAGGCCAATGTAATTGGAAGATTTGATGCAAGTAACTTGCCATGGTGAGGGGTCCACATGCTGGGGTCTTGTCTTACTACTATTCCTACTCTGCACATGGTGGTTGTGTCTACCATAGGTTCTGGCTTTTAAATCCAAATCTTACTTCTTGACTCATAAAGCACTGATATGTCAGAAAAATGGGATAAAGATCTCATCAGGCTAATGAATTTGTAGTTCCAGTGGCTGTGTTCCTCTCCCCCCAAATATCTAAACTATAGAGTTGTAAGTAGAATGTGCTTACAGACTAGCAATGAATTCTGAGCCTGCATGGATGATGCTCATTCATTACAAGAAAAAAAAAAAAAAGAAAAGCAATGGCTGGTAAAAGTGTTGCTCTGTGTGTTCTGTTTGCTTGGCTCTGGCAGAATGTTCCTGTATGCATTGCCTTTTGCCTGCACTCTATTTTCTGAGAAGTATTGCAGAACGACATAGTTATGAATATAGGTGTTACTGCTGCCAAATTTCAGGTGACTCATACCCACAAAATAGTGAAGCATCATTAAACTAACTTTCAAAGTATTCCACATCTCCTCAAAGAAACCAGCACATCATATAGACCTTCTTCAAAGGACTCCCCTAGGCACTACTCAGGAGTCTCCCCTATGACAGATATTGCTGCAAACAGCAGCTGCTTTACCTCTCCCTGTATTATCCTAGAGTGAGAAAAAGTGAAAGCTATGAATCAGTCTGCTATCACAAATCCAGAGATAATGAAACAAGGAATAATTAAGGTGCCAGAAGTACCATTTGGCACATATAAATTATAAGTAATTTTGGAACACTGGTTTTCCCAGTTCCATAAAACTTCAATTCTTCCCCAGTGAAATTAGGCCAGTATGGCAGCACAGAAGCTGTGGAACAAGTTCACAAAACAATTACATTCTAGCTGAGTTTCAGTTTCAACTAGGGAACAGCAAGGTTTCTGATGGAAGAATGGAGTTGCTTATATGTGTTTATAGATGCCTGTCTATTTGAGTGACAGAAAAAGTGCTGTCACTCTGGTTTATGGAGCAGTTGCTTTGGAAAGATTTCATTTTAATGCTAAATAAATGAGATCAAACTGAAAATAAGTAGGACAATTAGAAAGCAAACACTGTTTTCCTTTCAATTCTAGACCAATATTAAAGCTTGAAAAAAATTGTCATGTTGACTGAGGTGTAAAGAAGACTTTAATAACAAGATCATATTCAACTTTAGGGAGAAGCACACCTTGTTATCAGGGGAACTCTGTTTGCTTATCAATTTGCTCAAATGAGATGACTACTGCACCTGGCAAGTATGGCTTCTGCCACATCTTGTCACCTGAAGGGTGAACATCCAATATAGGGCATTTTTTGAGCCAGTGGTGCAAGTCTTACAGGTGATGGATGTAACGTGATGTATGAAATGAGACTATTTCCAGGAATACAAATACTGTGCCAGCAAACACAGAAAATATATGAATATTTTTGTTTTTGTAGGGGGAAGTCTGATTCTTTGTATTTCTGCCAGTGAAAAGTGATTCAAGGTTGTTTTCAAATCCAGAAGAAGATCTGCAACTTTTAATGTTTTGCAGAGAGAATATACAGGAACAAAAGCAACTAAGTGTCACTGCAAGAGTCGTCTTCTTCTTATTAAATGTATCCATGGAACACCAGGAAAATAACTCTCTACTTTTCAAAGGAGAATTCTTTTTCACTCCTTCACAAACAGTTTTGTCCCTGTGGCTTCTCTTTTAAATTCCCAGTGTCCAGGTGACTTCAGATCCAACAGTATATAATACTGAGTTTACTGAAATTAGCATACCCAGAAAGTCTTTGTAAATCAAGTACTGTGGAATTCTATAAACAAGAAAGGTTCTCTCATTTTAGTTGGTCAGGAAAAAGAGAGAAGACAAAACCTATAATTGCAAAGAGGGTTCAACAGCAAGTGACTGGCTTTCTACCTAAATTCTATTTTAATAAGTTTTGTATACCGTAGTGAAAGAAACACTGAAGTGCTTTCTAGTAATAAGGACTACTAAACACTTTCCAAGAGCCTATTCAATAGATTCTATCAGAAAACCAAAGATCAGAAAGAATGGATATCTTTCAGGAGTTTGATGAGAACAGGGTTAAGAGATACCAAAACTACTTAAGTAGTTTTAAACCACTGAAAAATTGCAGACACACATAAGAGTACAAATGTTGTGATGGTATTCAGGAAGATCAAGTGAAATGGCTCAACAAAGGCTTATTGACTTATCATCAAAAGTTTGAAAAGGAACTCATATGATAAAAAATTAAAAAGACCTAGGAGTCACCATGGTTCATGGAAGAAACTTTTGCTACACTAACCTAATATCATATCCTGGTAAAGTTACAAGCACAGATTATAAAGGTAACACACTTAAATTCCTATGAAGCTAATGCTAGAGTATGGTAATTCACAATATTCTGTTTAAATTTGGTATTGTACCTTCTTAAGTGGATTAATAACCAGCCATAGGGCAGATTTTACAAGGAAAATCCTATTTTCAAGGAAGGTTGTCATGGAAGAATGGAATTTTAGTGCATTGCTGCCTACCAGAATTCAATCTTTTCATCAGTGATCCAGAATAAAATAGAAAATTGCTACAGGGAAAATTGGTGGCTGCTGTAGATATTGATTGAGAGAAAAATTGGTAAGAATACTGAACAGAACTGCTGGTAAACTGAGAGAATTCGATCAAAGGACACTTCTATACAGCCAAATGCTACTGGACATAGCTAAACACAAGGAATTCTGGCCATTGCTATCACACAAAGGATTTATAGCCTGGAAAGAAACTACTCCAAAAAGATGTGCTGCTCAGAGTGGATACAGAGCTGAATGGATGTTTTCAGGATGATTCTGTACCAAAAAGAACTAATGAAATCTTTATACAAACAGAGGCAATGTGAGTAGAAACAGAAATGTGATTGTTATCTCCCCACTGAACGCTCAAGAGTCTGATAGAGAAATTCTTGCATTCAAATAGATGCCTTACAACAAGGTGCTTAAAAGCTCACTCCATTTAGCTTATCTAAAATAAATAAATAAATAAGTAAATGGGGAAAAAAGGTGTATTGAGGATGAATGAGAAGATAAAAATGCCATGTCCTATAGGTTTTTAATCTGGTGGATATAAAACAGAAAGATAAAAGAATGGAATAGAGTCTCAAAAAATATAAGTATTTTTTTCAGTTCAGTCTGGATGTGTCTTTGCAGTAGATGTAGTAGCAAAACTCTCCTTAGCAAAAGCAGCATTGCAGAAATCCATAACCTTCCCTACTAGAGATGGAAAACTGGCCAGTATAAGCCAGGTGCAGCCATAAGTCAGATCTCATCTATGAGAGGGGTACAACTCTCAAGCCTGCCACCTTTTTTCCAAAGGTTGTAAACATAGGTTCTTTTGGGTGGTGGACATTGCTCTAAGCAGATAAAACCTCTTAGTTCATACCTGAGTATTTTGGATGTCTCTTCTGCTTCCATAGATCAGTGAAACAGAGGAGAAAAGGCAGTCTCCCTGCACTGGGACTGGCACTGGGACTACACTACATCCTCTGCAAATGAGTCAAAACCAGGCAAATTTTTGTTTCCCCATGACTTTTTGTGGGATGCCAGTGCCCATGGTTATGTCAACTTTCAAAATATCTGCAAGATCTGTATTTGAAAATGGAATATGTAGCTGGTGAGATGCTTTAGTGCCATTGTGCCATATTGTTCCAATAATACACTTTTACCTATTATGACATAAAAATCAAATGATGTGTCTTTTTCATCTCCTTTAGTCCTTATAATAAGGTCTTTTGCAGCCATCTCTTCTCAGAAAAGTCTTGTTTTCCTATCAAATGTTTTATTGTCTTCTGTGATAAGCCAACTTCCACTCCTTCTGCTGTGCTGAATGTTTCAAGACCAGGCTATTGGAGGTCCCATTCATTTCTTCCAGTTTGCCTGCTGCCTTCAAAAGGGAGACAACACAATAGCTTTTCTCTACTCACAGCTGATCTGCTTTTCTAAATGTGCTGACAAATTGGAGAAGTAGAACATCTGAAAATGAGATTAGGACTGAGTGACATAATTTTCACCCTTTTGGGTAAAAATAAGGGTATTTTTAAAAATTATTTATGCATGCTTTTTTACAGAAATTTAAGAAATTATATAGCTTTGCTTGCACCTTGCTGTTACTAATTCACTCACCTGCAGCTGACTTTCTGCTGCAGCCTGGAATAAAGCCACTAAATTCCATACTGCATTTCATGACAGTTTATCTTATGATCCTTATTGACACAGTTATTCTTTTAAAAGACTTCAGCATCTGAGAGCAATGTTATCTACTGACAAGGAGCTGGACCTTTTAAAATTAGATGAACAAATGTGAATAGACTGACACAGTCACTGCTGAACAAAAAAAAAGACAGAAAAGGTGTTCAACAATTCTACAGGAAAGGAATGATCACTGTAAGAAGTGCAGTCTATTTCTGTAAGGCTGAAAATTTAATTCTGGAGTGGTGCCATCCAGGTAATGAGGTCAGGGAAAAGGATGCAAGTGCACAAGCAGTGCAGTGTACAGGACTGCATTGCACTGCATTGAGTACAACAGAGTATGGTGAAAGGCTGTTTTCTTATTGGATGGCATCACAGGAAGGAAATGCATTTTATATCTTCAGCATTTTAACCCATTTTAGAAATGCATCTTTTCCTATTTACATAACTATTGTACGAGACTGTTCCCAAAACCAGCTGTGGCAGTGTATTTATCCACGGTGCCATACCACAAAGAGATGAACAGCAGCTGAGTCCTGTTAGGTATTGTGTGGGTGCTGCCAGCTAAGAACGAATGCATGAGGAGGGCTTTTATTTCAAGGACTTCTTTGGGAGCTGAGGACAATCAATGTAGATCAATATGTCTCTAACTAGAACTTTGGTTGGGTTTAAGTCTGCAAGCACCACACTGGCTGCACATTACCTAGAGCCCATCTGGCAAACCAGCCTGCAGGAGAGGTTTGACCACACCTTGTTTCACTAAACCACAGTCTTATTTCTCTAAGCCACCTTGGTGTGGAGAATGTGAAGTGCCAAACATTCGCTGAAGTATGTCCCTAGAGGAAACCTTCTGAATTTGGATTCCCTTCCCATCTCTAATTCACCTCTAGAGGGAGAAGGCGAAAATGGGCTATTTTACACCAGACACACAAAACAAATTGGTTGCAACACTATCAGATCTAAGAAGTCAGCTTGGAATCTTATTAGTAATGTCTCAGCATACTTTCACACATATTCAGCACTTGGAATTGAGAAAAATCTCTCCAGAAAGGATTAATTCTTTTGCTACTAATGGTTGGTGGTAAGGGGGGAAGAGAAGGAAAGAGAGAGAGAGAGAACAAGACAGAGGGAAGGAGAAAGAACAAGGCAGAATGTCTTGGTATAGAAAATTCAAACTACAACTGTAAGAGAACTCATCTTTTTCTATCTACTGAATTGTACATGAACAGTTCATAAGTTTCCAACATTATTTCAATGCCAATAAATTTATCTGAGTAGTTATTGCCTGGGTGCCCCTTTACAAATATTCAGTATTAAGAATAAAATTGTTTCAGCTGCATACATAGAATTTGCTGTATGTTTGTGTTTCCCAAAATGCAGTGTTTGGATCAAGGTTTCTGGAACATACACTGAGAGTTACAAATGTGCCTTCTGTTAAAATTATACTTAGGCTGGATATTTTGATTAAAATAGCTTGTTAGAAGATCCACAAGAAATGAAGTCTGAAAAAGAACTGAACTCAATTTTGATGAAAGTTGTTTCAGACCTTAAATAAGTATTCAAGAGGGATGGTGAGAGTGGAAAATGAGAAGTATTCCACTGGCCTTCAGTCCAGCGTGCTGCATAGTCAGACATCAAAGCCATGCCATTTTCCTCAGTGTTCTTGATCCAAACCCCAGATCATGCACTGAGAGGATATATATTTTACAGTGTAACTGTACTTCACTGATTAATTGTACTTAGGGTCCTGAAATACATTTTCTGGGAAGACACATACATTCTGTGCTCAGCGTGTTTCATAGATGGCTATAGTTACAGGTATCACATTATTTCTCTGGGAGGAAACACTGACGTAGAATTTAAGGTTATCTACTACACAGGCTTACCTACAACTATGGCTGGTGACTGGCTTACAACCTGTGAGGACTTTTATTAGAATAACATGATCTACTTGTGTGCTGAAAATTATGTGAATGTTTCATTCTTTCCCTGAATCAAAGCCTTAAGAATGCCACAGTTCTTCCCCCTGCATTAAATAGCAAATCATTGTATTTTATAATCCATCTACCAACCAGAATTGTTTCTCATTCCAACCGCTCTCTCCTACAAGCTAACACAAAATCTATGTATCCATTGATGCAGTAATCATCTCATTCTGTTTGATTTCTCTTCCCAAAGACAGTAGAAAAACTATGAACATCTTTCCCAATTTTAATCTTCATTCTAGTTCAACAAATAGCAGCAAGTAAGTATCAGAGAAGTGAGAAGATCCTACACAGCACTGCAATCCATTTCATACATATATTGCTATCTCAGTTCAAACATGATAGGGGAATGAAGAAAAAGGATAATTTATTTGTATGTGGGTAATGTATGCATGAGCTCATGTTAAGACTGTCATCTAAGAAGCCATAATGTAAAGCCCATATAAAATATATATAAGCGAACATATGTCTTCAGTGAAAGTACAGTAAAATATTGTATGGATTATAGAAGGACTAGAACTAAAAATTAATCTCCTGCTGAGGCTGACTGCTCAAGCCAATCTGATTATGCAGGGAGCTTGTCATGTCTCCAAAGGACCAAAGCAGAGTATTTCTGACTTCTAATAACCTGTTCATTACGGTCTTACAGGTGGATGTTCTTTCACAAATAGCAAATGAAGCACCACTGAGAACCACAACAAAGGTAACCTGGAGGATATTCCAGAAACATAGATAATACATTTTTGTTTTACCTCTTGGGGCACAACTGTTGGCCCTACTGGCAGACAAATGTCCAGAAACTACCAATTAAAATGATGGTGGATTTTCCCACAATGCATCTGCCATTGATGAGCTTGCACATTTAGATGAGACGGAAATGAGATGCCATTGGATTGCATCCATGACAAGGATTCAATAGCAGGAGAAGAAGATCCAAGATTTCAGCTGACAAAAAAAAAGTTTCTAATTTTTTTTTTTTTCTTTTCCCTGCAGTGAATAAAAATAAAAAGAAAAGCCTCTGAGACACAGCTGGGCTCCAGGTAACTGTGTTCCTTAGCAATTTGCAGTGAAGTGAATTGCTGGCTTCTCTGAAGGGTGGAAAAGCAATTCTTTGGTTCCTGTTATTTAGCTGGTTATTTGCTAAAGGGTAGACAACACAAAAAGCATACTGAAAGATTGTTTCAAGATACACAGATGTATTTCTGGAGTTCTTGAGTTGCCTATAAAAGTCAAAGAAAAGCAAAAAAAGAGGAATCAAAAGCAATTACTTACTAAAGCCAAACTCTTCTAAATCTAGTCTAAAAGCCATCAAAACAGACATAGAGAGACCTGAACATCTCAGGCCCGGTGAAAAGGGAGGACACAATCATATGCACCATATAGAGAGGCATATAAAATGATCTTGACTACTGTGTGTAGGGCTGGTTCTTTCACCTCCAAAGGAATATATTAGAAGTGGAAAAAATTCAGAAAGTAGAAACCAGTCTGCACAAGAACTCTCCATGAAAGCAATAATAAATTGTGACTAGAAAAAGAATAATTTGGTGGGATATGACAGAAGCATTCAAAATTCTGAAAGGATAGAGAGGGAGTAACTTTTTAGTAAATGTTCACTGTCTGTGTGAATGGGCAGGACAAGGCAAGACAGAGGGAAAACCACAAGGCCGTGGATGAAATGCAAAGAGTAAGTTTATTTTCATTACCTTGAACTGAGGAGGATCCCTGAAGCAGCACCTGGACAGAGGCACACAAACAGGAAACAGACAATGTGGAGCCTGGTCCTTGCTAGAGGATCACCACACCTGCTGCTTGCACCTACATTCTGGATTCACACAGGTGTAGTGACCACTGTGCTTTCATCTTCCCCACAGTTGGGCAGGAAGCTCAAGGATGTTTGATAGGGTGCCTCTAAGACAGGGCTACAGTATCAAAACAGACATTCTACTTGCCAAGCACACAGGATTGAACAATCACTGGTATAATAGATGGGTTTCTACACCCTAGCTGCAAGTCAGTTAAGTATGTTTAGAATCTTCATTACCATTCTTCTGTTATTTTACCCCAGTATCTTATTCCTGAAAGAGTGGGGTTATTGAGTGAAGTAACAGGAGGCATGTTCAAAACTACAGAAAGGAGGCAATTCCTACCACTACAGGTAGCAGACCTGGGAAAGTCTTTTCAAAGAGATGATAGATATTTACATGGTCCAAGAGAAACTGGGCATACACTTGAATGATAAATTAATTGCCTATGAAGGATTACAACAAAATTCAGCTCTCACTATGTATGGCCATCACTGAGACTAGGTAGATAATGGGGTTATTTCATCACTCTGCTCCATGCAGCATATTCTACAGCTCTAGGCAGTGGAGTCTGAGTAAGTTCTGACACTAACAAACTGCCAGCAAGGTATTTTGCTCAAACAGGGTAGGAAGACAGTAGCTATTAAAATGGGGATGGCATCACAAGGATGTGCCAACAGTGCTTTTCAAAGACCTTGTCTCTAACATACTGACTTGATGCTTATGCTTTGCTGCAAAGGTACTACGCGATGATCTTGAAGGTCTCTTTCAACCTGGTGTATTGTATTGTATTGTACTGTACTCAAGGTATCCTCTATGCACTGTGCCAGAGGTATAAAAAAAATTACTAATTCTAATTTTTTATTATTTATTTTTTGTTTGAACTAGCTACAGTGACTTGTGGGCAGGTGTTTGACTACACCTATGTAAGCTTGCAAAATCAAGTGCATGAGGTTAGTTTTGCCAGTTAACTTACAGCCAGGTTGAGCACCCAGTGATGATCTTGATGTCTCAATCACCCCAGGGATCTCAGGCAGCTTAACCTGATCATGCTTCTTCAGGCTAACCTCATAAGCAGTGAAACATTTGACGTCAAGTACGTTAGGCAAAAAAGCACATGAACTTAAGCCAATCCTTTAAAGCCCCGTGTGCTTCATGCAAGTGCCACTCAGAGCCCCAGGCAATGCTGGGAACTCCTATGAAATGTTGACCTAATACTTAATCTTGATTTGAAGTCCATTAATCAGACAGCTTCTTTGTGAAGTAAACATGCACAGATTACCATACGAGGTTTAGAGAAAAATTAAAATCAAAATGATGTTTAAATGGAATGCAAAACAACAGAGCAATGGAGATGGCAACTTGACATGTACATGGTGTGTCAATATTTGCTCTGCACAATTGTTTCTGAAGATTAGGAGGGCTAAATCTATGGACACAGTAGATAATTTGAGTTGAATCACACTCCAGGACGCTTCTTTGTTGTTGCATTGGTTTGGTTTGGTTTTTTTTTTTTGCTGGGAGGAGCTGCAGTAGTAGATTTTGATTAGCGATTCAATCAGAAGCTGGTAAATTAATTCCAATTACTCATATAGTTTTCAGGGGATATATTTTCAATGCAAGCTTTTAGACCAAGACCAAGTAAAGTCTTGCAATAGCCTAAGCTTCCCTGAATCGCTTCAATTAATTTGGGGATCTGTGAGAGTCTATTGCTCCCCTTTTTCTGCACCCTAATTCACTTCTCACAGAAAGATCTTCAAGCAAAGGGGAGCTTCTACTATTGAATTTCCCTTTAGCCTGGAAAAATACTAAATTACCAGAGGTGCTTCATGTGCAATGCAATAATATTTGCACATGTTCATAAATACCTATTTTTGTACTAAATGTTTTCTGTATACATAGTGTTCCCTTGCTATCCCCTGTCTCTCCTTAGTCGCTTATTTCATCCTAACTATTTTCGTTCCACCTGGTGCAAGCAACATTAAAACTCCTTTTTAAGGGATGGGTTTAAAGCACCATTGGCCTCTAATGAGGCAGAAGCACATGCTGAACTGGGGCCAAGAAAATGAAGTAACTCATTCACATGCCTCCATAAGGCAATTGAGTTTGTATCTTTTATCGTTGCAGGTTTACACCGGGTTGAGAATAGCTCAAGGCATCCTGAGTGGGAAGATTCTACTTAGGGCACTGCTGTCTTGAAGGCACTGAAGAGTCACCCTGAAAATCTTTTTCTGAGTCATTTTCTTGATGGCTATTCAACTCCCTCTTCTCCTAAGTTCTGATACTTAGATCTGCAGCTAAGCCTTAAGACCCACATTTTCTGTTATTAATCATTGGATATTACTTTAGCTGGGCACTCTGTAAATTGGCTGAGCAAGGAAAAGGTATTTCTGGTGCTGGCCATCTGCAGCTGCAGTGCTTTATGTGCTACATTTTGTATCATTATACTGAGGAGTCGTATGACAAAACAGTCATGGGTTTGCCTGTACTACAGCCTGCAGAACAGTGTACAGAGAAGCTTGCTGTAAACAATCTAGAAGCACTGGAAGGAGAATAGCAAAAGAAATAGAGTGCTCACAGCAGGGTAGTTCACTCCATTCCTCAGATGCACAAACCAAAAGTTCTGTGACACACAGAGGCATTTCTGAAAAAGAGAATTCAAGATGAAAATAAAAGTGGTGATATTTGTGTATTAAATTAATGCACCAGTTCTTATAACGACAATAAAAGTACTATTAATTGCTAAGTCTGCTCAACTGGTATGCAAATCAGTGCTGCAACCCATGGGAAGTTTGTGTAATATAAACCAAATCCATTTGATGTAAGGTAATTTTGAGTGTCAGGAATAGGAAGGGAGGAGAGAAACAAACAAAAGACGTATTTGGTGAACACTGTTGCAGTAACATAATGAGATCAATTTAAGGCAAATTCCAGGGAGCCATAGACACTGAAAAAATACTCTTATACTCCTCATGAAGTAATTACTATGCTTTACCACTTAGAAAACTCCAGTGAAATACAGGCAAGAGTCTTTTTATGACCAAATTGCTGCATGCAAATAAGCCTGGTAAAAGTAGACTCATACAGTGCATGCAAATCCAAACTGCTAGATCCAGAGCTAGGCTCATCTTGTGTAAAATTAGGTCATTCTCTCCAAGAGATGAAGGAATCCACAATGGCTGACACTTTTCAGAACAAATGACATCCTTTTCAAATTGGCTTCATTAGCCTTTCCTGCACACAAGTCAAATGCAATTTAATTTCTTAAAGGGACTTCTCTCAACTGTAAAATTCATAGGACTTGGTTTATGGAACAATATTTTCCTCTGGGTTCTGATTAAAAAGTATAAACTTAATAATCCGTAAGGCTATAAACAACCTTTGTATTCAGTACAGAAAGCTTTTCAGTTAGCTGGAGTGAGCACTTGGGTTTAGACACTTCCAGTCCATTAAACTAATTGAATAAGTGAGAATTCATTCTTCCAGAATAACCAGTTGCTCCAGGAAGTGATTCTGACAATTAAGTAACTGACACTCTTTCTTCTGAAGTATAACCAGCAAGAGTCCCAGCAAGTAGCTCTGTTGAACTATACGTGTCTTCTTGGAACAAATCATGACGTGGAGGCTCAGGCAACTTCACTGAAGTATTGTGTAAGCCCCAGTTCATGAATTGCTTCCCAAATACATGTGCCCCATGAACTACTCTCTGCCCAAAGAAGGATGTAAGTCTGCATATTTCAACATTATTGAGCAAGGGTGGCAGATGGGTTGCCGTCCACCTCCTCACAGAGCAATGGCTGATGCTGTTTATCTGTGAGTGTTCCTCATTTTAAGAAAAGCAGACAAGGATGTTTAAACTAGGGATGTGAGAAAACCAAAGTGATTTAGCTAGATAAGCATGAATGTAACAGGATTACTTCTTACTTTTATTAGAAAGCTATAATGTAATTCTGCTCTTTGTTTTTTATTTTTCCTCCAGAAAGGTCATCATGGTACCAGCAGAATTATCTGTGTTCTGTACAACTCCTGAAGCAGTATTATGGCACAGACTCACGGTGGTTTGGCATATTTAACTGGTGTCACCATCCATCATATACAGCTGTCTACTTTACACTCAGGCCTCTGGAAGATGTCAAAAACCTGAACCACATTTTTCAGCTCCTTGCCAATTAAGAGCATGTAGAATTCAAGTAAACCCTAAAATGAGCAGCCATACACAAAAGAAGTTCAGCTGAAGAAGAAATATCTGAGAAAAGAGTGATTAAAAATATAATAGAAATAAAACTACTGCAATTTTCACTGTTCCCCCCACAGAGAAGGAGGTTGGGTTGCAAAGCACAGTGTTAGAATTATCATTAGCAGAGCTGAATTGTTGTAGCATTGCTTCCTAATGAGAGACTACCATCCAAGGATGTCTACCCACATACAAAAAATTGACTTTGCAACACAAATTATAGATGACAGACAAAGGGACAGTCACAAATCATGACAGTCAAAGACTCCCAGTTGGCACTGGAGAAAGAAGACATGCAGTACACGGGTAACTGGGAGAAACTGAGAGAGGGAGTCAGTGACTTTCACAAAAAGTATCCATGACCTTTCTGAGTAATCCAAGTAAAAGAAAAAAATGTTCTCTGCAGGATACAGAAGGATAATAAGAGGCTTTGTGTTGAACAACAGCATATGTTTCTGAATATCAGAGTACCTTCCTTTACAGTAGCATGTGCAGATGGAATGATTGATTTGTTCTTACTCTATGGGTTAGCCAGTTTCATTTTACAGGCCATTCATGGATCGCTAATGGTGAAAGCTGTGTATCCACAGGGGATGGGAGCACCTTCTGATTAGGGCCATCCATCCTCTTTAAATGCTGGTTCTGCATCCTGCCCCTTGAACCAGGTTTTCTGTGCATTGCTCCACTTTTTAAAGTATAACTTTCTGTAACTGTTGTTGTCAATAAGATGACTGTGGCTACGGAGCCAGACAGAAAACATAAAAAGCCTGGCCTTCTGGCTACTCAGTGACAGTTTTTAGGGAGTTACTGACCTCAAACTTTGGAATACTTTAGGAATCGGTTGGATGGAGCATGCTGTTTGTTAGACTAGACTCAATAAATCTAATCCAAAGCTAGCAGCACAGCTTTCCTTTCAGGTGCTGGGTAACTAAACAAGATGTTTAGGCCTGAGTTTTTCAAAACTCAGGCATGAGTTTCCCAGAAGAAAGCTCATATCCTTGTCAGCTCCTTCAAGCCATGCAAAAAGCAGCTACGTTCTCTCTTTCACAGCCTGATTGGTGCAGTAGTAACATAATTTGGCTGATTCTATAATTACGAAGATACTTAGACTTGTCAGCAACAATACAGTCTGTTTGTCCTAAGTTTAGGCTGCATACCAAGGAACACAGCAATCATCAGGGTTCTAAAATAATACATTAATATAATCATTCTTGCCCTGGTGTCTTTTTTCCCACACACACACACACACACCCCGCCCTCAATTTTCTTCTTCCCTCCTCCTTTCTTCTCCAGTTTTTTCACTATCAAGACAAAACAGCACTAGAAATAGCTCTTATCGTTTTAATAGCCTTTAAATTAGACTGGCACAGACTTAAATAAAGAGGTGTTTTGTGAGAGAGAGGGGGGAAAAAAAAATCGAGAAAGTGTTTGTAAAACATAACTCTTGTGCCCAAAGGGACATATCATTTTCATATTTTAAATCTGAATGCATTTTAGTTATTTTGTGTTTTTTTGCAGCAATCAGTTCACATTATGAGAATAGGGTAGTATAATTATGGAAATTAAGTACAGATTTCAGTTGAATGAACTCATCAGATGGAATTACAGCCTTTCTAGATTGGTCGCCTGGCTTTATGTCAGATGATTTGCATAAAACATTTAGCTTAATGAGAAGTAAACAACGAGACTGTGGAATGTATTAACCCAAGGGGGTCTGAGCTGACATGGAAGACATATTAAGGTTGTAGCTTTTTTAAAAATTATTTTTAAGACAAAAAGGAAGCCTTGAGAGTAGATTAGGGACATAAAGGTAACTCTGACCTGGAGCATAATTCTTCACGAGTGGTGTTTTTCACCACCTACAGTCATATACTGTAATTTTCCAGGTTTATTTACTTTCAATTGCCTGCAAGCAAAATCTGACATAATCTAGTTACCCTGCCAGACAGGGCTCATGGCTGCAAACATGTCTTTGTGTTCAGTAGTTGAATTTTCTTCTGATCAGTGGTCTGGAACCTGCTCAAATTACGTTGTGGGATATCTAGTCATTTATCCATAATCTCTGGAGGGTCTAATTTTTATTGGGAAGTACAGAACCAAACCCTACTTTGCATCTTTAATGATTAAACTCAGAAATGCTACCATCCTAAAAGCATATTGACAACAAGTCTACTTAATGCACAGAATATTAAAAGGCTCTTTCTTTTTGTTCCCATGGCAGCATCTGCTTCTGGGAGGGGATTCTCTAGGAGGTCTAAGCAAAGCACATGAGAGGTGCTTTGCAATCCATGTTCTTAGTGTTCTGGTTTTCAGGCTCTGCTTGTGGGCTGCCTCCTAGCCTGGTACAGTTTGGCATTTCCACAGCACTGCAAAATCTCTGCTTTATTCCACTGCAGATCACCTCTTGACATGTCTCCTTATGCTAGAATCCAAATGTGGCCATTTACCATTTACTACACTGAGGGAACCTCATTCTCTGTCAACAGCACCGTGGTCTGTGAGGTAGAAAGGCAGTAGAAGGAAGCAGAATTCCTTCCCTAGCATTTAAGAGGCCTAGGGTTTAATTTAGCCTTCAACACTGTACAGCAGTAAGAATGTGGACAGGTGATCACAAGAGCCCAAGTTAGCAAATCTTAAGATATAACCACTCATTAGCTGAAAATTACCAGTCTCAGAAGATGGGCAGCATTGCTTGTGAATGCCACTGCTTCTGATCATCTGGCCACACCTGTAGATCCTCTTCAAACTCCAGTCCCTCTGATTGCAAATAAGGCACTTGATCACTTGACAGAAATGCCCCTGGTTGAGAATGCAGCATTTTCTATCTTCTCATAGGAAAAAAGAAAAGTCTGCAAAGACAAATTAATCCCTCCTGCTCTACCTTTCATTTAGCTCACAAATGTGAACATTTCAGGGATTAGCCAGTAAAGTGGTAGTAGGAGATTTTATGGCGAGTACTTTAACACAGTTCTGACACAGAAGCAGAAACAATCTTAGACATGATCCTGATGGTGAAATTTTGATGTTTTTTATTCTTAAAAAATATATTAAAAAAAAATCACCATATGAAACTCTCTTGAGTAGAAAGGTATGAATAATCTTTCATCTAGAAGGTATGGATTCTATTACCCTTGCTTAGGAAGGAACGGTACTAGAAGAGATTGCCTTTCCCCAGTTCATGATTGCTAGTGACAACAAACAGAGAAGCAAGTTACCAACTGAATGAGTTGAAGAGCAGCATGCCACCTGTTGTGCTTAGAGTTCAAAATAAAAAATTGTATGGCAGTAGGAAATGGAAAAAGCCACTCTCCTTGTGCTGCCACGTGTTCTTTCTACTGCTGAGCTCTCCCTAATGAAAAATTGGACCAGGATTGAAGAAGCAGGGCAAGAGATGAGAAAGAAATGGTGGTGTGGAAAACTACTGACCCTTGTTCCTGGTTGAATACAGAAGCAGCTTAGGTAGGGGTTCCATCAAAGAGTGTCTCTGAATCTGTGAGTTTATGATTGGCTGCATTTAGGGAAACAAAGTGAAACAGGAAAACTTCAGTGTGCTGGATGAATGTGCAGACCTGAAGAGAAAAGATGAGCAATTGCAAATCAAAGGCTGATGGTTCAGTGGCCACACAGCCAGTATGAGGAGAACAGAATTGCTGCTCATTTCAGAAATATGTTTTATAAAAAGTCCTTGGGACCTGTCCCATAGCAATTCAAATCAGTAGGATCAGTTGCTTGCTATATAGATGCCTTAGTGCCCTATTTTGAAGTCAAACCATGTGCTGTCACCACAAACACCCTGGAGGCTCTCTCGTCTTTCTAGCTGGTCTGGTGAATATCACCCAAAAAGAAATCAGTATTGAACCTGCAAAGGTCACTTCAAAGAAAAATTAAGAACTCTTCAACCATTCCTTTTTGCAGATGGGCCTGGTTTTGCCCTCAGTTATCTGAGAATCAGAATGCCTCAGGCACTCCAGAACGTCCCACTCACAGGGAGCAATTGCCACCTTCTGTCCTATGGGGAATTTTCTCTCAGGAAAATGAATCCCTTACACATTCTCAATACAGAAAGCACTTTGGGGTAGTTGGAGTGAAGAAAACTACAGGTGTGAGACTACTATTTTAAAGATGTGAAGAAAGCAAGTGTCCTTCCTCTGTCACCAGAGATAGTGAAAATTATGTGTATTTCATACAGCCAGAGTAAATCACCAGCAAAACCACGCTTCTTTTTATTTGCAATTCAGCTGAAAGATTGCTTCTTTCTCTTTGCCTTGGTTTATGCTGTGCTATAAACCTGTAGGAGGACCTCAGCTCAATCATCAACTAAACAAAGAGATACTTTGTGCTTAATAAACACATTCTACCCATTGATCACAAAATTCTTTCCAAAGGTAAATGAGCATCCAAGACATGAAAAAAAGTTATATCCAGTTTCTCAGGATTATAAACTGAGGCTGGATCAGAATGTACCTAAATACAAAGTATATTCATGCTCCTTCTTCCTGTCCTTTAGGACCATCCTTCACAGAGAGAATACAGCTTTTACTCAGGATTTCCCAGAGTACCTAAAAATTCTATTTCACAGTATGTGGTGCAGAATCTCTAAAAGAAAAAAAGATTAGAAAAAAAAAAAGAAAGATTGGATTTCTTCCTCCTAGTTCAGGCTGAACAACTTCCACACATGATTACAAACCCAGCATTTGGCAAAATTTGTAGCTCAGTGAAACCTGGCAACAAGACAGCTTCTGCCTTGCAGAGAGGGTGATGATACTGCTCACCACTTGATTGGGACTAGCTTAGCCCTTTGAGATACATTATATCCCAGCTCCCTGTAAGTTTCTAACACATATCCTTACCTATAACTTGGGGGGGTGAAGGGGGAGGGGGTGGAAATTAAAAAAAAACACACAGTCCTTGGTGTTACTGTGAAAGATGTCCAGTTCCTGCCCTAGGAACAGCTCCCACTTACAACTGAGCATGTTTAGATGCAGAAATAAGACATCCACCAGTGATCCTTTTGATTGTATGGGTGTGATGTCCCCTAGCCATTTCTCTCAGACGTTAAGGTCATGAGTTTCCCCAGAGAACCTATATCCTAGGGACTGGAAAAGGGTCTGAAAGAGGAGATTTCAGAGGAGGAAAGACTGTCACAACATGGATACTACCCTCCAACTGGCTCTTGTGAGAAAGGAATTGAAAAATCAGTAAAGTAAACCAGAAACAGGAACACTAGAAAACACATCCTGGTGATTACAGTATTCAGCTGAAACAGTTTGAGGACTTAATGTTTGTAAGCAATGCTCCAGTTATTAACTGTGTGTGGCCCCAAGTCTGTTTTCCCATAAATCAGTGTTGAAGGTCCTGATGCCTCTACTAGTGCCATATTCACCTGTGTTCCATAGACCTCTGTTTTATAAGCTACATCTTTTTATCAGTTCTGCAGCAAATGAAGTTGCAGAGGAGAGAAAAATTTCTTGTTCTTCTTGGAATCATGTCCTTTGTCTGAAGAAGATACAGTCAGTTAATGTAGTGCTTTGATTTTATTAAGATTTTCTGGTTTATTGATATTTTCTGTCCATTCTGTTTGTTCTGGATTAAGCCTCCTGTGATATAAACTGCTACAGCACTCAGAAAAACTTGTCTTGTAATCAAAACTTCTTGTTTGATGCTGTGATGGGTGTAGAAGGAAAACTGCAGGAGGAACTGCAAATGTTAGTTGTATTTCAATAGTTGTTGAAATCTATGAAAATAATATTTAGGCTTGAGTAAGCATTGCCACTCCCACATATCAAGCAAGTATAACATTTCTGGATGATCTCTTTACACTCAAGAAGAAGAAGAAGGAAATCTCTTTTTGCATGTATCTTCTTCCTCATCATTTTCTGCCTCTGGGAGTTTTGACCACAGAGCAGCTCAACCACAGGAACTGCTTCTCACTTGCCACCTTTGCATCACAGAGTAACTACATTCCCCCTAAAGGCAACCACTGTGCTGCAGTTTGCACATCACAAAGAGAAGTGACAAGGACTGAGAACGTAGGCCCGGTCTGTTTAAAATGTTGACGTTTGGGGGCACTTCCCTATAATTAAAATCAAGCTGAATTTTTCGTTCCCTCTTTATATAAATCCTTCCCACCCATGCATTTCTGTTTCTCTGTGTGTGTATGTATTTATTTATTTGGGGGTGGAGGGTGAGGTGAGCTAGAAGCACACACATTTGAGCAGAGTGTGCGCAGTGTGGGCGTGCTTTAGAATTAACTTCTCTTAGAGGTTGCTTAACAGTTCAAAGAGGTTTGTAAAATTGTTGAAAAAGACCTGTTGATTGCTTCTGTTGGCAATTACTAGTTGTGCAATGTGAATGTGCAAGATGTATTTACTGAATTATGCTCTGAATGTGAATAGTATGCTGCTGCTTCTTTACTGCCTACTCCAATAGGTGTCTGACAAGGTACCTTTTCATCTCATACCCCTTTTTCAGGAAAAAAAGAAACACTTTTTCTCTCTTTTTTATGTTTATGTTTCTTTTCTAGCAATATGCTGACATTTTGTCAGCTAGAGCACGTACTTGAGGAATTTTACTTCAATACCAGTAATGTTTAGCAAAGTTTGGGTGGGGAGGAAGAACCAGCAATAGCAGAGACAAAATGATTCAAAAGCAGATATTAGAAATAATGCTAGTGCTTCATGAAGAGCTCAAAGAGGTCATTGAGGCTTTCTGAGAACATAAAGGAATTTTTCATCAAGTTCTTGCATGTTGTGATTTGCTTTCTCCAAAATAAGGTCAAATTTTTTGCCAATGTTAAGTGATGAAGCTTTACTAAATCCTCTGGAAATGTACCATGTCATCTCTAATGTTCCTACAGAAAGACCAGTTGGAAGCAAAATGTGTCTGTATGAAGGTTCCTCAGCCACATCACAAAAGAAATTTTATAGTGATCATACTGGTTTTTCTTCATCTTACGACATACCCATGGTTCCATTCCATAATAAATATCTTACATGTAGCTGAAGATGTATTAATTATCCCTGCAGTCATTTGCTCTGCTTTAAAAGGAGCTTCAGCAAAGGGCACCTTAGGAAACGGTTTAGAGACATTGTGAAATCTCCTGATTTAATGCATTACCACATCCCACTTGTGACTGTAACAGCTTTGTTTCTTTGACTGTAAAGGAGACATGCAGCCTAATTGAATTCCATTTAGAAAGAGTGTAGAACAAGCCAGATACAGTGGAAATGTTGTATTTTAGAGTAGTATTGTAAAAATTTTTGAACAGTAGCTGAAACTAATTTCTACACTTTTGACTTAGCAAAAGAAAACACAGCCAGGGCTCCCAAGTATAATTAAATGGGTATTCATCATTCAGCAATAAAGACTACCACAGCACTGTGAAACAAAATTTCTTGCGGGGGTCTTAGCCCTTCTGCTGCAATTTCCTGAAGGCCAAGACAGTTGAAAGAAGATGAGCAAACATCCCTCCAGAAAAGGGAAATAAGAATGTATTTCTGCCCCCCCAAAAAAATAACTAAATAATGGACAAGCAGTAGCATAGCAATGAAAATATTGAAGTGCTTACTTCAGAGGGATGCTGTGAATTTTGGGAGATGAGGACTTTGCATACAGGTGGATAAACTCCTTTTCTTTTGAGGAGCTAATCCAAATTCTACTGAAACACAGTAAAGGAACTGCAGTTGTGGACACACGGATTTGATCGTGCTCCATGGGATCCGTGTCACCTAAACTACAGGACCACAGGCCACAATAATCCTTACAATATTTCCATATCATATATGGGAAAGCTTAAGTTACAGACATCTCTATGGGCCAGAAGCACAACAGTCATTTCCTTGACACGTTTAAATCACTGAAATAACTACAGAATTGTTCCTCCAGAAAAATTCATGCCAATAACAAAACCCTAGCAGTCTTAGAGCCAAGAAAGAGACCATATGACAAGGGGGTTGAATTGTTTGCACTGTCATCCCTAAAAGGCAAAACAAAACAACAAACCACTGCACTTTGAGTAGAACTCCCTCATTTTAGGTGAGAGTTCTTACCTGATGGCTCCATATCACTGCACGTTCTTGAGCCCTAGCTCTGAACTTTAATAATGATGAAGGCAGTGCTAATAAGTGGTGTGTGTGCAGCATTGTTACCTTCACTGCACCAAGTCTGCATGCATTAGCAAAGCAGAAGTTTTAATCATTCATGTAAATGTATGATGTAGCACTTTATGGCATATTAGTGAAGTATTGATTGCTGCTTGAGGCTGGTGCTTAGGCATTCTGTGCTAATGAAATTTGTACCAAAGACCAAATTGGACAGTGATGTCAATATACATACATATAAACAAGGGTTATTTTGCAATGGTTCAGTCTTCACAATTATTTTAAGTAGTTTTATGGGCATAAAAGCAGTAAGCAGTGAGCTAGTTCAACTACCCTCTAATGACCAATGAAAACAATCCAGATTTTCTCTTTTAAATGCTCATTTCACCACACAAGCATCAGCCAAGCTGCCTTTCCCAAATCTTTTCACTGTCAGAGTGTTTTGGCTCAGAATGAATGTATAAAGAGTGGCTCCTGAGACGCACACAAAGGCATCTGTTATGCAGCATGTGGCATCCAAAAGCCACCTGTGTGTTCGCAGATAATGCAAAGCATTCACATGTCAGAATGGATCCTTCGTGGGATTTTCTGAAGTTATATCTAAATACATTTCTTCTGCCAAGTACATTTGATGGGTTTTCCAACCAAATGATAACATGATTTTTCTGAGTCCCTATTAACTCGACTGCCTCAATGTGTGTTTTCCACCTGCCTATCTGCTTTGATTTGCATCACTGTTATTTTTCTGCTCTTGCTTCAGCCAGCCTCTCTTATTTTGCTGACTCTCTTGCTGTTGCACAGAATTCACTTTCCAGTTCTCTCATGCTCACCTCTGAACAGGACCAGAATTCAAGTGGAGAAGATTCTCAGCTGATGCTGCATTATTCTTCAGTGTTGCCCCACAATAAGACCAAAAGAGCCAATACTTTGGCATGACAGCTGAAATTGTGGTCACTTTTCACCGTATTTAATAACAGATGAGTTATGAGAATAAGGCTTCTGAAATTCTGGCTTCAAACAAACCAACCAACCAACACCAAACAAACAAATTAAAAATCCCACACCAAACAACAACAAAAAACCACCCACAACCCAACAGTAGTAATCAAATCCAAGACTGAAATCTTGTGTCCTTGCTAACCAGGTAGAGCCCCATGACAAAGCTCAAGCATGCTGCCAGGCAGCATGTCCCAGTTCAGCATAACAGACAATTTTCAAACAGAGCCGTTTGATTTCTGTGCTGACACTATTAACGATGATGCTAATGCCAATAACACTTTTCATACAGTGGACACCTGTATGCTTGGAATAAGATAGAGAACAGCATCTCATTTCATTTTGGCTTGCAAATGGCTGCAGGTGACAAAGTTATTTGCTTGCTTACAGCTCAGCATGGACCACAAGTCCAAAGGAAAAGGCTCCATTATTTCACAGCCCCACTCCTGTCCCCTCCATAGCTGCTCATTTAGGATTTCAGACAACCCACATATAAAATTTAATATGTGCCTTGGGGAAAAAAGAAAGTCAGAAGTGACTTTGTATAATTCTGTAGATATTTTCAGGCCACAGAAATCAGAGGGCACTGCATTGTGTGGTGTGGCAGCAGTTTGTCACAGCAGAGTTATAGAAGTCACTGCACCAAATGTCACAGAGCCATCTTTGCAGAAGCAGGAATCCTCCATAACTAATTAAATACTAAAAACATGGACGGGATCTGAGTTCTGGTTCAGATTCACATGTGACTCCACAAAGATCAGTTAAACCCCCTTTTGTGATAGATTTGTTTGGCTATATTTCTTTTAAAAATTGAGGTGAAGAATAGGAGTGGGAGGGAGCAGACATAGCTGGATTCTGATGGGTAGCTGAAAGTGCTTTGAGGGTTTCAAGGATGGTGGGTAGGAGATTTGCAGCATAGCCAAGAACCTGTGGCTCATGATAAGACTGTGAAGAGCAGATAATCACACCACAGAGAAAAAGGAAAAATATTTCTGGAGCCATAGGGAACTGAGTTTGCTGCATCTCAGAAACTCATTGAATGAACCCAATGCAGGTTAATAGGAAAGAACACATCTGCTTGGACACTGTGGACAAAGGAGGCATCTTATCTTCACTCTATTTTTTAAAAACAGACAAACTACATGTAAGTACATATGAGTCTGAGGAAACAGGAGTTTGTGAAGCACTTTTAGAGCTTCAGGGAAAAAAAAAAAATTAAAATTAAAACCAACACCCTATGTCCTAGGGAGGGAGAAAAAGCAGCACATTAAATCGAGTGGCAGGAATGAAGAAATGTCACAACATCCCTCTACAGTGATTTTCAGTGAATGGCCCCAGACAATATTCAAAATCATGGTTAGTGAAAATTAAAATGCTTTTCTCAGTCCAGGTCATTTCCTCATGCTTCATCTCAACCAACATTTTTGCAGCCACAACCAAATAGGCCTTTTATTTTATGACTCACAGAGAAAAAGAAGACAAGCAGATTAAATGTAACACAAACTCATTTTTGTCAATAAAGGAAGCAACTATGAACAGCAAGGCTTCCACTAAGGCAGACACAGCTCTACCCATGAGCAATTACCTAACCTTGACTTCGAAACTGCTATGGTCAAAGAACATTTACTTCCCACCGTACTGTGCAGGCAGCTGCAAATGGAAGAAAAAAGGTTTGGAAAGGTCTCTGCAGTAAGACCCAGGATAGCAAAAGACAGAGAAAAGCAGACACAGACAAAACTCAGTACTTTACATCTTAGCTCTAGGGGGCATAGTGGCAGCTATAAAGAAAGCCTCAAGGACCCCAAGTGACAGTGGCAGATGCAGAAATCAGGCATATGCTGAGGGAATCATCACAAGACTGTCACTCAACAAAGACAGAGATGTTTGCTTCTAAGGAGCACTGATGCAGAGACCCTGCCAGCCCTAAACCAACAACTTTACACAATGCCTTTGTAAAAATCCAGGACAAAAAAATCTCACTCTGAAGAGGGATTCTGGAGGGCACCTTCCACTTTACAGACAGGTAATGCACTTGCACTGAACTGTAGCAAACTTCCCAGAATAAGAGTTCTTCCTCCTTGATTTTCATATGTTAAATGATATGCTTTCCTTTTTACTGTAAAGCTGGATGTCTTTAAAGTATCCTATTTTCTAAATAGTAGGCATGACTTTTCATACCTTCCATATAATGAAGCAAAATTCCTAGAATGTTGTTGACCAAAATCATTGTTTTGATCCCTATTATTATGTAATCTTAATTAATTCTACTTTTTAAATTACTTTTCTCCTGCCTTATAACATTCAGAACTCTACTGTTTATCTTGTTATATCTAAATTAGCAGCATCCCCAAGCAGGTGTTACAACTGGAAAGCATCATTTTGTAAGCAATTAGAGAATTGTATGTAAAAACATAATTTGTCTGAGGAAAAGAAAGCTCTTTGGTGTGATTAAGTACCATTTAAAAATTTTGTGTTAAGAAAAGGTAAGCAGCTTCCAAACTGGATGAGTCAGGCTTGGAAAACATGCTTCCCTGAAGGATCAGCCCAAGCAGCACACTGTCTGTCAGTCTCTAGTCAGCTGGTGGAAGCTTGGGTCTGAGTCTCATTTCAAAATCTTCATTCCCAAGAGAATCCGCTCTTGAGGACCTAATTAATTAGAACATGATTATTTCTCCACTAGCTGTGCCTTAATCGGAGTGTGCATTTGTGGCACGCACACACACATGTCCTTGAGACGCTCTCCCTGGATCAGGATGAAGACGACTGTGATAAGAAGCATGAGCTGACATGGAATGCACAAGCAAAGGTGGACAGACACATCCTGATTTTTAGCTGAAACTCTACAGATGTTACAACTGAGCCCAAGTAGAGATATATGTTTTTCCAGTAAATTTTACCTAGCGTTTACCTAGAGATTAAAAAAGTCCTCAACTTGATAATACACAAGAGGGGAAGAGATACAGCCTTTCAGAGTGTTGCAGGCACCCAATACCCACCTATGGATTTATATTTTGGATTATAGATCCAGTGTCAAACTATTCAGGAATATGTGAAGGACCTTGCAAAACCCCTGTACTCCACAGCACTCCTGTGAGAATTAGAGGAATTATCCCTTTTTTACTACCAGACAAACCATTGTGAAAGAGACATAAGGAACAAGCATTCTCTCTGCCTGATTTTGGGTATGCACTACTTTCTACATGAAGGAAAACACCCACCTTGATGGAACTCTCCTGCCAAATGGACACATTGTAACATGAAGTACAATGAGATAGGAGACATTTTATTCCTGTTTCTGCCACTAAGTATTGTAACATCACAGGCTCTGTGGAAAATTGCCACTTAAATTAGACCCTTGAGGCCCCAAGTGGTTGAAACCACTTACCAAGAATCCTACACCAAAGAAGCAGTAAAAGCAGAATAGTTGATTTTTTTCCACCCCAGTTTTTATTGTCTATTAGGCATGCTGGTGTACTTGTAACAATCTTCTTAATAGCAGAACTTGAGACTTCCATCAGGGCTCTCTCAAGTCAGAAATCTGTTAGGCTAGTGATTGCTACAGCTAGCAATAGTGACAACAGCATAGCTATCAAAAAACCCATGACTACAGCTTGACCATAACCATAGCAGTAGAATGTAGCCTTGCATTAGAAGACTGCCAACCCAACCAAACCAGCTCAGCCTAGGAAAACATACTCCAAATCAATTTTATTATGTTCAGGGCATATCATTTAGATCAGTTCTCCTTTCTGTTTACTTGTCTTAGGTACAGATTGCCTCTCAGAGGAAGAGCTGACATCCAAGAAGTGAGGTTTTCCTAGTGGAAAAGTATGAGATATGATTTCAGATCCATTTTAAATATGACATTTCAGGATTAACAGTTCAATATTTGGCATTTTCATTGCATTTTCATTACAGTCTAAGACAGAATAAGTTAGTTGGGGTTGTACACTACTGCAGCTGAAGTGCCTTTGGTATCTGACTTTATTCTTGGTATCTGACTTTATTCCTCTGAACTCAGCTTAGGTGTTTTTACTACACCACACTTTGCAATGCAAATGTACCTTGATCAGATTACATAGAAGTTGCTCTGCAAAGATATTCACTGACCCCACTAACAACAGGAACTGCACTTCTTTGCTGAAGGCAAAAATAAATCTATGAATACTTCTATGACCACCTCACAAGGAAATAAAAATAATGCTGCAGTACCTTAGGAGCAAATTGGTAAACTTGTAAAAGTCTCAGCCATTCACACCTTCTCGCTGCCACCCATCACTTCAACTGGTTTCTGCAACCAAGCTACAGCAGTGCTTCAAAGAGTCACCTCAGTATTTGTACTTGCCATGAAAACAGGCACTGGAAACTGTCATCTGCATGTCTGTCAAGAAGTGTGGGAGACGCATGTCTGAAGAATTTCTGGCTCTGAACGTTGGCTGGAAAAGCTACTCTCCTACTCTCCCTTTTCACTTTGAAACCCTGATTTTGCCTTGCCTTCACAGATTACAGTGTTGCACATGATGAATAGCATATAGCAAATTAATATTTAAGAATTCAGCACCAAGAGGTAATTACTCAGCTAGCACAGGCTCACATTATTGATGCTTGGCTCCTTTCGAGGTTGTTTTTTTTTGTTTTGGAGTGCCTATAAACTAAATGAAGACATTTAAAACATTATAGTAATACACATCATTAGTTTTCTGATCTGCATATTTTAACAATTGTTTATGTTATGTAGCACGAAGAGCTGCTTCTTGCAAGTTATTTCTCAGAAAAGCTTGGATTCAATTAGCTGTTTGGAGATTTCTGATAAAGTATCCTCCATGTTACTGCAGTGGGTTGGAGGTAAAAGTAAAAAGTACCTCCTTCATGTCCTCTAAAGATGCACATTGAAGCATAAATCTCCAAAGCCCTGGTTTTCCTATCACCACATTGCCCAGTTCCATCTCTCTCCAGCTCTTTAGAAAGCATCAGAGAATCTCTGTAGGATCTGTTACATGCAGCAAAGTACAAGGACATGGTCCTGAATCAGGAACCTTTAGGCCTGAGCTTTAGTCCAACTGATTTGTCCAACTTCAGAATCTGAGCAGACCCAGAGTTTGTCTTGCCAGGGCAAGAATGGAAGAAACCCATTACTATACTTCAGTTGATAGAGAAAGCTCAGTAGTATGGTCTAGCATAAGACTTCAGACTTGTTTTTCACTTGATTTTTAGAAACATAAAAGTATGGATAAGGGTTTGAGGATTCCAGGAAGCAAGAATGGAGTCTTGCTAGACTGGGAGTGTCTATGACACCTTCAGTAGCCTGTGTCCAATATGAGTAGATGAGATTAAGCATCACAGGTAAACATCATTGCTATACTGACATAGAAAGAATTGTATTATCATTATAAACACCTTTGTAGAAAAAAACTGTCCTAAAACCCTTGATTTTTTTTTTTTTTTTTCTTCCTTCCTCCTCTCTCCCAAATTCCAAATCCATCTTCTAAACTGAGCAGTTTTGTCCTGGATTTCTTCACCCATGACATAATACCTCCAACATTACCAGGGGCCAAAATGGAAAAACAGTGTCACATAAAGACATTCAGGAATAGATAACTTAAGTGTGTCAAACATATTGGATAAATCCCTGAAGAACTTGCACAATACAAGAGATTTCTACCAATTTTTGTGGAAGGCCACTGACAACTAGGAAAATGTTTGGATTTCCCTGCACGTTCCATTGTATGTTGAGCCAAAACCAGACAGGCACTGGTCATAGTTAGTTGAGCAAGAGAATTAGGATCCTGAGGGCCTCATGGGGAGTGGTCTTGGGTTACAGCCAGGTACATTTGGAATCAGATTTAGGTCAATGCCACAGGGCAAGAGGACTGCACAAAAGTAATTATGCCAACAATATTTTGCGCTGTTAAGCGACAAAGACATGGTTTTAAATGTATAATGTCCATTCACTTGTAATTGATCCAAATGGGATCTCATTCTTCATAAAACAGGCTTGGAGAAGAGCCTGACAAATTGTCAGCTTTGTGCTGTACCTACATATGTTCCACAGCATAGAGGGGTATAATCTTAAATTAATGCATTTTATAACTCGGGCAAAATTCATCTAGTTCTGTGGTGTAGAACTGAATGGCTGCACTTGGCAAGCATTTGTAAGCATTTAAGGCCTCTCTTTATAGGCAAAATAACAAGACTCATCAATCCCATATTGTGTTCCTTGCAAAAAAAAACCACCAAAACAACGAAAATTATGGAATTGGAAATAACCATTTGTGAAGTAACCCTGCATTAAACAAAAGGTTTTAAATGGCCTTGTTAAATCTTATCTGAACAGCTCTGCAACCAATAATTCAGTACAACTCTCTACATCAGCTATTAGACCTCGCCCAGGCTATCAGTTTACCAAGTGCTGGTTTATTCTGTCTCCTGAGGTTTAACTGAGAAAGTTTGTGATGTCATGGTAGTTTCATAATTACATGTTCTGATCAAGAAGGAAACTACTACTACTACTACTACTACTACTACTAGCTTACCCACCTACACTTGACACTGGTGCTCAAACAAAAAGGTAACAGACCTGTGCGTCTGTTTGGTGTTAAAAGGGGAGAGGCGCGTTCAGCGGGGAGAGGCGCAGGGGCTGCGGGACAGACTCGTGTATAACAGAGCCATCTACTGGAAAACCGCTGCTGGGTGCTCCTCTCCACATTTCTCACCTGCCTGCAGCCTCCTCAGAATTAACCCCGCAGCATTTACGACCATCTCTTATTCGCTGTCCCTCCTTGTATGGCAAGGTACAGGTGAATGATGCACCGCTGGGTTTAGCTGCCACCTATCTAGTACGGAAAAGAGTAAGAAATCCCTGTGTTTCATCTGTGTTTCCAGAGGAATGAGGTCCCTTGTCGTTTGTGAGCTTGTGGTTCCTTCTGTACATTCTCTGCCACTGGCCACACTTCAGTGAAGTTTAAGAAAAGGAAGTCAAAGCAGGATTTGTTGTGTTGCCAAACTGTCACTTGCTTCTATGGGGAAATGGGAAAGTTTATCTTGCTTTTACAATGCACTGAGACTTTTTTCACAATGGTTTGATTCAACAATGCTGAGAATCATTCTTCCTGCTTTGTCATAAGAAATACTGAGTAATCTCTGCTGCTTCTTTTTCCTTCCTTTTTCCCCCCTTTTTTTTATTTTTCTGGGCTTCTCCTCTTTTCTTTTTGAAAATTGCCTATCCAGATGAGGGCTTTGTCTGGGTACCACAGGATACTTTGTCCCCAGCAGCAATTACATTTCCTGTAGTAATTTTAAATGAGGTCTTCATATAAGAGAGTTATGGTCAGCCTCCATTTCAAAGACAGTCAGAGAGCTGCATTTGTCTCTGTCTTAATCAAGGTGCTTGCTAAGTGAACTGCATGCCTAAAATGAAAGTGATTGCTTTTCATGTCCTGCAAAATGACTTAGACACTAACTGAACAAATACTCTCTAATCTACCTTTATATATATATAAAATATTGTATATATATTTTTAATATATATTAAAATTTACATTTCTATTTGGAGGAAAGCAAAGGCCACTCTAGTCTTCAAAAAGGGCAACAAGGAGGACCTGGATAACTATAGACTGGTCAGCCTCACCTCCATCCCTGGAAAAGTGATGGAGCATCTTATTCTCAGCACTGTCTGTAGGCATATCAAGGGTATTAGAAGGTTTGTATCAACACAAACAGGGGAAAAAATGTGGAAGTTTCTCTAGATAAAACATGAAAAATTATGTCCACTAGGAAACTGTTGTTGGACTCCACACTGACCATATGGACTACGTGGGAGAGCACAAGTCCAAAAGCCAGACTGGCACAAGCCCAGAGACTGAACTGATAATCCTGGTTTCCAGCTCAAATGACATCGAAACAAAGGAACACACAGTGAAAAGTTAATCTGTTCTTTCTTTGAAGATACATCTTCAGAACAGTGTATCACACTGGAACTGTACATACAAATCTCCTGGCAGCTACCAATTGCCTGTGAAAGGTGGTTGTCAATTAGTTGTTTAATTTGCTTATTTCCTCTTGAATCTGACCCTTTTGAGTTGGCAAAGCACTATCTGTCTTACCAAACCTTTATGTGTTATCTTCTGCTTGAGGATTGTAGGCAGGACAGCCCTGCTATCATATTTGCTCACATGTCTTTGACTCTGAATGGCCATGAAAGTGTGGCAGTCAAATGGGTTGAAAACCAAGAGAATTAGGCTGAAGTCTTAATTGCAGAAGCGGAACAAGTTTTTCTGTGATGGGACCCTGTCATTTGAGAAGTGGTAAGTGTTCTGTCACAGCATTTAGAAAGGGAGGGAGGGGGTTTACACTGCTGAGTATGGCTGACTAACAAGCTTAAAGAAATAGTAGCTATAGGTTGCTGTCTTCCCTCCCCTGAAGCAATGCTTCCCCCCTGCTTTTTTGTCCTTCCTAAGCTTGTTCTTCCCACAGATGATGTAGTTAGAGAAAAGCTGTCCAACTTTCTAAAAGAAAAATTCTTTCTTTCAACCAAATCATTTAATCTTCCAAAAAAAACAACCATCCTTACTTTTGCTTCATGGAAGATTTTTCATAAAACCATTTTACAAGCATTTAAAAAAAGGTATTTTATCTTTTTTCCCTTCCCTTAAATCCAGAAATCATGATGAGCTTGTAATTAACCACAGTTTGTAGGGGATTTGTGAAACTATTATGCTGTACTATAAGGACACACACTTTATCAAGGCTTGAGCAGGGTCTAATTAATAGAGATCGCATGCAGCCTATTAATTAACTCAACATGGTAATCAAACACCCAGAAATACTGCTTAACTAACCTCTGGTGTACCCAAGGGCAGTGCATTTCCTGAAGATGTGGCATGTCATATTGCTGCATGGGATACAACAGCGTTACCTCTGAGGGTGGGGTACTTGGGGGTTAATTTGACAGAAACCACACAATAGCAAAGAATGTCTCTTTATGTGAATTTAAGTGCCCATGTAAAATACCGAATTAGCCTTAATGGAACATTAAAGATTTCCTGGGCAGTAACCTCTGCCTACTTGACTTCTTGCTCTAATTATTCCCAACCATCTTCCTATACTCCTGCCATGCCCTTGCAGCGGGGATTAGGGCAGTTCCCCGGTGATTCATGTCACAGCTCCACAAACAGCTGCTGCTACTAAATGGGCAGCATGGAATGAGAAACCACAGGTAGAAACAGGGCTTGTTCATGCCAGCACTCAATGCTTTGTTCTGTTGGAGCCTAAAAGTTAGGTACCTGTTTAGAGTACCTCTGATAATATGTAGTAATACAGATATTTCTAGAAGTATGTTAGCCCACTTACCTCAGAAACTTATCTTAGGATGGTTATCTTTAGAGAGGCTTAATTCTTTCCATCAGACTGTAGAGAGAACCTGTATTCCTAAATTAGACCAGATTTGCCTCATACATGGCAAAATTAAATTACATAAATTCCTGCTGGAGTACATAAATGTGACTCAACAGTGGCCACCTAGTAATCAAGAGGAGCTATCATTATCTTCGTGGAAATTAGAGAAAGGATCCATTCCATGTTAATATTTAGGTCATCAGTTTGCTGCCAAGTCCCTTGAATCTCCTTTGTCCCCTTGGCATATTGCTGTTTTATTAGTGCTATATTTGAGTAAACCATAAATTAAAGAAAGCCAACACACCCCTGTTGCATATGATCCCTTATGTTGGATGAAGGGCACCAGAAAGTCAGAAGAAAACAAAAATAAGTGAGCTAATGAAAAAAAAACCACACAACTATTTCTAAGGCACTTTCCCCTGCCGTGATTCAACGTACTTACATTGCTAAGCAAATCAAACAGTAATAAAGCATTGTTCTCTGACATGAAATCACCACTCTATAATTCTGCTTCCAGTCATTTGTGGTGCTAGGAGACAGTGAATGCTATCTTTGCAGGCTCTGATCTCATTCAGCCTCATGGAATTTTTATACCAGAAGGGAATACTACGTTTATCTGTTTGACTTTCAGTATAACCCAGGTCAAAACATGTCACTTGGTAACTCCTATATCTTGATCATATTTTGTGGTAGGAGCTAGGACAGATTTTTAGAAAGATAATAAAATGAAATAATGAAAACTCTTCTATAGCTCTCTGCAAATCATCCCAGTGCTTGGTTACTTGCTGTGTGAAATTTTAGCACCTGAAGTCTGACCTGAATTGCTGCTGGCTCCAGCTGTCTGCCACTTGGTCTCATCCTGGTTTCAGTTGCTAAATTATATTTTGGCTCAAAGTCAACACAGGTCAGATACTCTTCCACTGACCTACAGGACATGATCTTCAGTTCAGATAAATCACTACAATTTAAGCAAAGTTAACTGGATCGTATCCTGACTTTGCTTGTTAAAGTAAGGAAATATCTGGTGTGCCTCACACAAACTGTTCCTTCACAAAGACTGTAATCAAAGCAGTCTGTCATTTCAGTCAGATTAACGCCCTGATTACCTTGAGTTTTCCCCATCAGATTCCTGTACGAGTATTCTGAACTCTTTCAAGAGCGGAAGTAGTTGTGGCTTGGCCTTGGGCTGCATCCAAATGCCCACCCAGCCACATTCTCACTCCCTGCCTCAGCAGGATGGGGAGGAGAAAATAAGACAGAAAACTCATTGGTCAGAGTAAAGACAGGGAGATCACTTACCAGTTACTGTTACAAGCTAAAGAGAAATGACTTGGGGAAAATTAATTTATTGCCAAAAAAAAAAAAAATAGTTTTGGACAGAGAGAAAAAGACAAAACTAAGCCCATACCTTCCATCTCTCTTTCCCTTTTGCCCAGGGTCCACCTCTCTCCTTTGCTCCCAGCTTCTCTGCCTTCTCTTCCCAAGCAGCACAAGGTAGGATGAGAAAGAGCTTATGGTCAGTACCTAGCTGCTCTTCTCCGCAGTTCCTTCCTCCTCATACTTCTCCCCTGCTCCGGCATGAGTCCTCTCCACAGGCCGCAGCTTCCTTCAGGACAGACCCACCTGCTCCTGTGTGGGGTCCTCTGGGGGCTGCTGGGAATCCCTGCTCCAGCATCTTGGAGTCCTTCTTCCTCCCTCCTCCTCAGCCTCTGAGCACCCAGTGCTCTCTCAGCTTTGCCCCTCACTTCCAGCAGTGTTTGCCCCTTTCTCTGCTGTGTCTCCACAGAAGCACCACCAGAGACGCTGATGGGCTCAGCTGTGCGCTGTGGTGCAGCAGGTGCAGAACAATCTAGAACCGCCCAGAACCAGCTGCATCTGGCATGGGGCAGCCCTCCTCTCCTCACACAGACCCTGCAGCCCCACACAGCACCAGTGTTTGCCCCTTTCTCTGCTGTGTCTCCACAGAAGCACCACCAGAGACGCTGATGGGCTCAGCTGTGCGCTGTGGTGCGGCAGGTGCAGAACAATCTAGACCCGCCCAGAACCAGCTGCATCTGGCACGGGGCAGCCCTCCTTTCCTCCCACAGACCCTGCAGCCCCACACAGCACCAGCGTGACAGGACTTCAAAGCAAAGAGGCATAGCTTCCACATGCTGACAAGGTGTTGCTCTGCCAGCACAGCAGCTCTGCCATTAGCACAGTGGTACAATCCCCCTCAGCCTGCTTGTCTACGCTGTCACATAAGAGCCTTCTCCAATGCCATGCTACACTGAGCAGCTGGGCACATGCAATGTCCTCCACACACAATCAATTCACTTCTGGTATGCAGCAGTTATGGGAGAACTGCAGCCCAAATTAGGAGCTTAGGTCTTGTAATGTTGAAGATAGGTGTCGGACAACTTAAGAGCCACCACAAAACCCTGTCTCCCTGCTGAAATCAACCTTTTGCCCCATTTATGCCAGCGGACCTCTGTTAGAAGTTCTGTGCCAAAGTCATGGCGAGCCCCCAGAGGAACTGAAAACTTCCCCCAAGGGTTGATTCCTGATTCAGAGCTCCCATCTGCCAGCTATCTTCGAGACAGTTTGGGAGCCGTTTAATATGTACAACACCGATTTTGTATAGCGATAATTGTTTTTAATCAGAATGTTGTGCAGTACCAAGTCAAACACATTACAGAAGTCTAAATATATTATGTCAACACAGCGACTTTAAATTAAGCAGAGCTAGGCCCAGCTCAAAAGCTCCACGGAAAACCGTGATTCATTAAGAAGGAATGTTGATTTAGTAGTAACTATCTTGCCCCAGAAGAACTGTTATCCCAATAATAGTTCTTGGGATGGAACTTCTGGGAAGGAAGAGAAGAGGTTAAGGAACTGTAGCCCCCTCTATTCACTGTGTGATGCAAGGTGCAGTCTTTCTGATGCAGTAGAAGATATAGCAGCAATTTATGGGCGTGGTAGCTACATTCACAATATCACAGTATCACCAAAGTTGGAAGAGACCTCAAAGACCATCGAGTCCAACCTGTCACCACAGACCTCATGACTAGACCATGGCACCAAGTGCCATGTCCAATCCCCTCTTGAACACCTCCAGGGATGGTGACTCCACCACCTCTCTGGGCAGCCCATTCCAATGACGAATGACTCTCTCCATGAAGAACTTTCTCCTCACCTCGAGCCTAAATTTCCCCTGGTGCAGCTTGAGACTGTGTCCTCTTGTTCTGGTGCTGGTTGCTAGAGAGAAGAGGCCAACCTCTTATTGGCTACAACCACCTTTCATGTAGTTGTAGAGAACAATGAGGTCACTCCTGAGCCTCCTCTTCTCCAGGCTAAACAATCCCAGCTCCCTCAGCCTCTCCTCAATAGGTTCAATCCCCGTGCTGTCAGTGTTGTCTTTTCCATAGCATAGATAATCATCATCTTCAGTTATTAAACCACAAGGCACCTTTTCTAAGTGCAATCATGTTACTGGGGGAGAAAGACAGTCTTAAAAAGCTAGCCAGGAGTTAATTTTGTAGATATATTGCTTTTTTAAAAATGGTTCACAGCAACATTTTGAAGAGACAATAGTAGATTCATTTGTCAAGGGTCCTGATCGGTGGAGGTAGTGTCAGAGCAGCAGAGACTGTACCAGCTTAAAAGAAATGGTCACCAAGCATCTGCCTTTGCCTCTTCTCCCTGATGACAAGCAACAGGACTAGAGAAAACTGTTACCATCTGTGCCAGGGGAGGTTTAAGCTTCACATTACAAAATATTTCTTCACGGAAAGGTTTATCAAACATTGGAATGGTCTGCCCAGGGCAGTGGTGGAGTCACCATCCCTGGGGGTGCTCAAGAAGTATGTGGACCTGGCACTTAGGGACATGGTTCAGTGTTGACCCTTCAATGCTGGGTCGAGGGTTGGACTGGATGATCTTTGCATTCTCTTCCAACCAGATATATTCTGTGATTCCATTCCCCTGCCATGAAACAGTTCACTGATTATACATTCCTGTGCCACTTATTTGAAATCAATTCAAACAGGGTATTAAAAGTTGTAGGTACTGCTCAGCGTGCAGAAACTGGACATGGGGTAATGAAAAGGGGATATGGCATGAGTAAACAGCTTCTGTCTCCAGCCCTTCCCTCTTCACAATGCCTTTTGTGGTTTCTTCAGGTAAAAAGTGAGGAAAAGGAAACAAAACCATTTTCTCCAGCTGGCAGGGGGAAATCAGGAACAAATTGTCCTTAAGCACCACTCTAAGTGAATTAAAGTAACTAACTAACCTTAATGTTTGCTTTGGAAGAGACAGAATCCTTTAGTATTTTACAGCTCCTTTAATTTTAAATGGAGGAACAAGCAAAATCTGCTTGTCCTCAGTTTCATCTTGTTCACTCGTTAGACCACAACTGCAACAATGCTGTATGTTAGCCCCCACATCCATGCCTGCACGAGTCTGAAGCATGCATAATCCATCACAATATGAGCATATTAAATATATCATTTTGATTCCTAAGCATTTTAAAACCTTTATATTTTCCCCTTTACAAAACCAATCCAAACCCTCCCCCAGAAAAATATACAATGTCTTTTTCAGTAAAATAGAATAATGGGCATATTTAGACCACATAAATAATGGAAGGGAACAAAAGAAATGTAAAATGGCATCTTAAAAGCAATTTCCAGATATTATTATGTTATACATTCATAAAGTAAAATTTCTCTTGGGTTGTGAAGCCGAAGCCTAATGATATAGGTGTCTGAAAGAAATAGACCTACTAGAATGGAAAATTGTGTAGCTTGGCTCTAGAACAGAATTTTCACCTGTGATTAGCACTAATCTCCCAGAGCCAGCATCTCAATGGAAGAACTCTCCCTAACTTTTCTCATACTTCCCACAGAGAACCTGATGATCCAAAAAGCCTAATGTGGTAATAAATTCCATGGCACCCTTCATATAATGCTCTCTTTTCCACATGCTACGTGCCCAAGGTGTCATTGCTCCTACCATAAGAGCACTGGGCAGTGAAGGACAAGAGTACACTTTAGCAAAACACACACGCACTGAGAGACAATCAGTGGCTGCGACATAAAGCTAACCACGTTACAGAAATGAACTTCCTTTAAGCCCAAGAGCATGTCTCCTTGCATAGTAATTTGCAGCAAAACCATTCAACATCATTATGATTATGGTACATTTTCACTGAACTGCTTTATTTTTAAAGGGAAAAAAAAACAAACAAACAAAAAAAACAAACAAAACAAACAAACAAACAAAAACACCCAAAACCAAAACACCAGAGGCTCCAAGCAGTGTGAAAGGAACTGACTCTCCATCACATTTACTCTCTGCAGAGGGAATCTTAATGGTTGGCCCCAATGACCAAAACCATCTATGATTCTGTGCATGAGAGAGAGACAAAAGAGAGTATATATCCCACAGAGTTGCTCTCCCAAACCACTTCTGGGTAGTGAAAGGCACAGTTTTAGCAAGCCAGTGGGTCCTACCTGCTGTACCACAATTAACATTTCAGGGAGGGCTGTGGTTCATCAGGCACAGAGCACTGTGAGCCCAACGTCCTCTGTGTTCTCCTGCACAGAGCTGTGAAATTCAGCACACAAACCCCATTTCTCTCTGTGTCAGACCTTCCAGATCAGTAATCAAAAACCAGAATAGATTTGCCTGTTGTGTGACAACTGCTCAATATGTAAAGCTGGAGCTGTTAAAGGCTACTCATCATCATGTTCTCCCTATCCTCTGTGATCTTTTACAGTCTCTTTCTCTCATAGACTCCTATTTTTTGATGCAACCCAAGGTGCACTGTGTGTTGAGGCTTGTGCTATTTTGAATAGTGAAGTAGAACCACCCACCAGCCTGGCTAAAATTCAGATTAATTAGAACCCCTTCAGCCTCTTCTTTTTGATGATTAAAGGCTTGAGCTAGCCTGTAGAGATGACACCTGTCAGCATGAGTTATGGAAATACATTAACCACACATTTAGTGGGGGCTGGTTTGTTTTTTAACTAAAGGAACCATTCTGTTTAATTCAAGCAGTTTTAAGTATCACCAGCATAATTCTTCAGCATATGAAGTTATTACAAAGCTGTAACCTATTTTGAAAAAGGAAGACAGCAAGTCCAAATTAAACTGGCAGATTCAGAAATTTAAATTCAGTGGCACTGCACTTAGGTAAAAAAAACCCCACCTTAATTCTGTTTTAAAGGCTCATTTTCCACAAAAGGCTGAGCTCTTTAAGTTAAAGTGAATAAATACCTAATGAGCCATTAGAGTCTATAAGACTGCATGGCCTCCAGGCACCGGTACCTGGCTTCAGCCAATTATAGCTCCATAAGATAAGATGAAGACATCAGGTTGTTATTGGAATATATAAAGGTTGAAGACATTGTTAATAAGTCACTACAGGATGTGATAAAACTTGTTTAAATTGTTTAAAAACTCTCAATGTGTTTTGCTAGACACATTTTTACTGCTACCTTTTTTACCCCCTGTAAAGTCTAATCCTTTCCTTGCACGGCCTTGAGAACTACACTCTGCAATATTGCATTAATACCAAGAGGTGATTTGTTTCTACATTTCCATGTTTTTAGCACATACTCTAGAGGTTATGAAATATTAATGGTGGCAATTCCTCAACCTTGGCATAGAGAAGGAAGGAAAAGAAATAAGGAAATACCATTTAAAAGAAGGAGAGGGGGGAAAAAAACAACAACAAACCCAAAGCAGCCATCCAAGAGAGGAGTCATAAATAGTGGAAGTTATATTTGCCTTTAAGCAATATCACTCTTAGGGAAATTATTCATCCATAACTCCTATATATCTGCTCTTAAATTTTTCCAAGCTGAAGAATTCAGCCTATTCATAATTAGAATTTACTACTGCTGACTCTGTTTATTAATCTTTAATTATTTTCCCCCACAGAGCTAAGCATATAAGATTGGACTATGCAATCCACATACGTAGCAAGAAGCATGAAAAATCACCCTGAACACACAGGCACCAGCCCTGCAAAGAGTTGTGGATATGCATAATTTTTTTCCCACTGGTTTAAGTTTGCCATGGGGAGCTTGAATTTGTCCTCTCACTGATTCAACCTGAAGGCCTATGTTCTTCAAGTACCTCAAAAATAACTTATTTGTCTTCTTTTAAACCCTTCAGTAACATTAAGCTTGCCAAATAGCAGGCCTAGCTAGACTTTTGACTTTCAGAGTGACCACAATATATTGGCACTTTAAATACTCTCTCTGAGCCTACTTTGCTGGATCAATCTGTTTCCTCTTGGCTTTATTTTGAAGACTTTTGGGGCAGATACTATCTTTTTTATTGTGTCTCTATACAACACTTAGTGCAATAGCATCCTGATCTCTCTCCAGGGTTCTTTGCTGTTACCAGCTTAACTAACTGATATTAAGGTAGGGTGTCAGGGGGCTGTTAATGGGACAATTCACAGAGCCCAAGGTTAAGCATATGAATAAATACATACAGAATAAGAGCCTGCCTGATGGAGGCTGAAACATTTCATTTGTTAAAGTCACAAAAGCTTTTAACATGCAAAAAATACCTCAGTACAATTTTCTTTATGACTTGCTCTCCCATGACTTAAGTATCAGTTATTTAAAGAATTGTGATTTGGCCCTAAGAACTACCACATAAAAGCCATAGACCATAGTAGATTTTTACAAGCATATTATAAACTTCCCAGACTGATCAAGGTTTCTGACAGACACATTTACACATTTTCATTCCCCTGCTTTCTCATATAAATGTACTGAAGGTTACAAGCACACAACATGGCTAGCTTTATTTCCCAGCAGCATAACTTGCATAAAGACTTACATGCATGCCCTCAACTGGGAGCACCTCGCCTTATCCCCTCTTGTGTCCCAAGCAGAGCTTCAGGCCAGTGCTCCTGAATTATCACCTATGACTAATTCAGTTTCCCACTGTCATAGTTCTATTCTGTTTTGACTCAAAGTCACCAAAGAGGAATAATCTCTCCACTAAGGTACAGGAGCAGATCTTGAGCTTGAGTAAGCTGTTGTAATTCAAGTGACATCAACAGAAATAAGACATATTATGTCACTCTAGGGGCTAGCCTGTGGGTCCTCAGGACAAACCAGCACAGCTGTTGCACCAACTCATATAACTCTGCCTTGATGTTGCAGCATGAAATCTTGTTATTTATTTCTCATACATGTCTTCCTCACCAGTTCTGCAAAAGGTGCCTAACTCTAAATTTACTGAAGCTTGCAGAACCTGGACTATCACAGTACAATAGCAATTCCAGGTCCCTGCGAGAGAGAACATTTTACTGCTCAGAGCTGCACCTTGCCAAGGAATATATGTGTATCAATGCCACTGGTGGGAATTTAATGAAGCACTTCAGGAAGCATGCTGCTTTTCATGGCTGTGCAAATGAAAGGCTTGATAGCACATCCCTGGAAAATACAGTGCCAATATTCATCCTATAAGATGGCTTCATTGATTTGAATCTCTTGATTTTATACCTACCCCTCTCATTAATATCTTGTGAAGTGAGTTCCTGACTTCACAGTGGGGTTTTATGACACTGCAGGCTTTCCTTATGGAAAGACATAGTTAAAGTTACACAACAAAACAGACAGGGAAAGTGACTGTGTGAAAAATATATTCTAAAGTACAGCAATCATATCTCAGACAAAAAAAGAGAGGTTGAAAATTGGGGCATTTGACTACTTTCAAATGAGTTTTGCATGAACCCTGCCTTTTTGTGTGCTAAAGATTGCTCAGAGCAGCTGCAAATTAAATATGTCAGGTATTATTGATAATGGAGACCCACCACCCTAATGGCACTTGGAGTCATGACTATGTAATGCAATCTCCCTGAGATTATTTTCTTCTTGCTTGATTATATTTTGTGGTTATTTCTTTGCATTTTATTTACTGTTACCATTGTATTTTATAAACATACTCTTAGCTAGAAGCCAAGAACATCATTTCAAATCTTCTTTGAGCAGCTGTGTGCTTGTTGGCCTAAGACATACTGTTTTATACGTCCCAGAGTATATTGAACATGTATAGATGATGAGGAAAAAAAGTCTGTCTTGGGTTTGGAACTGAATACTGGTAGCATGTGTAATTTAAGATGATTACCAGTATTTTTTTGTAATTTAAAGGATAGATTACCCATAGGTCATGTGCAAGGTTAAGTAAGATTTTATTATGAATATTTTTTAAAGGGTCTATTCTTTGCTTAGAACAAGTAGGACAACATAAGTGGCATTTATTAACAATACAGTAAAATGCATGCTTAATTCTGCCAAAGAAAAGCAAGACAGTTTGTTTGTTTATTTGCAGCTATGAGAAGACATTCACAAGCCTGCAAATATAACAGTAATCTCATACAGTGCAAACCACAATTGCACCACCATCAGCAGAATGTAATGTGAGAACTACCTGGAAAGCCACACTGAGCTGGCTAGGCAAAACTTCCCCATCTGGAATGGAAGCCAAAAGAAAATAAATACATAACTATCTCTACTAAACACTGTGCTGCAGATGAAGACCTCAAATTCTCATGCTTAAAGTGTTACTCTGCTTGGATGAGGCACTGGAATACTGTCAGGCTCAGAGCAATCTGCTAGGGCCAAACCACCTCCACCTAGAATGACAGAGTAAAACTCCTCTGTCTTTTGTCAGCCTCCAGCTTTAGTAGATTAATCCACGCTTTGTGATACTGCTTCACTTTTAGCTTAACGACAATGTTTTGAAGTTATGTAGCAGCTTCCATCCCAAGATCGCAGTGCACCATCAAACGGCGTTTATGTGAGTGAGAACAGAATGCTGTCCGTTTTGCAGAGCAGCCAAGGGAGATTAAATGATTTCTGAAAAATCACTCAGCAAATATTAGCCAGAAAGAATTGAGGAAATAAACAACCCCACACCAACCTGTGCCTGTAAGCCAAAGAAATCAGGAGTCATCATTCCCATGCTTGTGCTCCTAAAACTGCATTTCACTCTTTAATATGTCCATGAAATGGGAGCTCCTGTTTGCTGGATGAAATGCCCAAGCAGCGGTTTGGTGTTTATAGCGATTCTGTAGAACTGAGCCTTTAAGAATACTATGGGAAGAAAGGTCTTCAGTTATTTGTGGCATAATCAGGAGTGCCTGTCCCCAAATCCATTACCACTGTCAAGCAAGCAGCTGTAAGTTTTCAAAGACCCAAAGGAACAGAAAAGAAAATGACAACAGATTTAATCTCTTCAGATCTAAAGAGACACTGAAAAAGACTTCTTAGGCCAACATTTTGATGTGTTATTTCCATTTTGTTGTGGGGTTTTTTCTCCTTTTAAGACCCTTGAGAGAGCTCTCAAAGGATAATTTATATTGCTTGAAACCCTGTTTTCTGTAACATACATGAAAATTGGCCAGTGTGTTTTGATGTTTACCAGATTGGGCAACAGGGAAGCCTAGATCTCAGCAGCAGGGTGGAATGGCTTGAGTGCCTAGAAGCAGATAAAGTCCAGTGAGGTGTTACCTGTGCCACTGACACAGAGCACAAAAGATCAGTCTTGCAGATGAGTGTCACTTTAGCCTTGAATGAGGATGAATTGTGCTCTGTGACTTCATTACTCACCTGGAGGCACTCTCCAAGGGCTGAGAAGGAGAGGGTAGCCTGCATTGTCACTCTGTCCCTCCAACCTTCTGTTCAGGTGGACGCAGACTATCTGCACAGACAAGGTTCCAGCAATTAGCATCTTGACAGTGCAGATTTAAGATTCTCTAATCTCCTTTTTCCTGCCCTTAATTAATGACAATCCTCACTTTACAAAAAAAATTTGAACCTACAGACCAAAACACCAACACTAGATTTTCATACCATCTACACTTACAGATGTCTTGCCTTCTAACTCATGAACTAATGAAGAAAAGAGGGTCACAAAGATATAGCTGAGGACATTCTTTTGTACTTGGATTTGCTAAATTTGCTGAGATACGACAAAAGAATCTGCCCATCCAGCCATTTTTTTCCAAATCTGTTTTAAGTAGAACCATCTCAGAAAGACAGAAAATAATATAATCATTTAACTTAGCATCCATCAAATGCAATCCACTTAGAGCTGTGCAATGTTTCAAAAGCTTTAAACAGACTGAACACTCCTTCTTTGGGAGTTAAATATTACAGCCATCTTACAAAGAGGTACATTGAGACATGCAGGGATTAAGACTAACAAGATGCTGAATTCTGTGGCTCAGCTGGTCTGATTTTCAGGGATACCCAAAAAACACCTCTCTTCTTATGCCAATTTGAGTTGTAGTCTCTCACTGCGTTTGCTTACCAATCTGTTTGTTAAACTGGACATCTACAACTGGTTACTGGTGACTGAAGTTAACCCAGGATGGAAGTGGGAGGCTTCAGACCTGAATCTGATTTGGTACCTAAAATAATACCACAAAAAAGTCTGGGAGGCCCTCTGAACTTAGAATAAGCAAGCCAAGGAGACAGATTAATACACTTACATCAAATATGGCAACAATAAATAAAAGAACAGACAATTTGTTGCATGCTCTGGATTCTGGAGGAAAGCATTGCACCCATTATTTCTTATTATTGCTCCAGAAAAGAAATTCACAGTCAAAGCAAAAAATGAAGTTAGCAATGATTTTTCACTCATGAACCATTCTCCAGGGGTGAGTTACAAAGGAAAAGAAAAAAAAGTTGCCCAGAAGAAGAGAGAAAGCAAGCATTAGCTGGGTTTATATATTTACTGAGACAAAGGGTATGCAGCCATAGAGAAACCATTAGGCAGCACTTTTTTATGGTCCAAAATTTTGTCCTAATATATGAATGAATGAGCTCTTTAGTCAAGAAGTAGTAAGTTAATGTAAGTGGTGTGGCTAAAAGTGCAGCAAGCAACAACAAGAGTATCCAGTATGAGGTAATCTCTTTCCAGAGTCTGAGCTTCTGCCATCTGTGAGCCAGGTGTTCACAACAGGGTTAATTCCTGGAGTGACTGCACATGCTCTGTGTGTGCCTTTCTCTTCCCAGGAGTTTATTGTTCCCATGCACAGCTTAAGGAAAATATTCATGTAACCAGAGTCTCTGTTGCTTGTATCTTATCTGGGGGAAGCTGAACACCAAGGTTTTCTAAACACCTGCTGGTTCACAGAGGACCTGTAACACTAACTCTTATTATTTCTGTAATCTACGTATGAAATAGGCTGAGGTTTCCAAGAAGAGCAAGCAGATGGGAAGACAGACAGCAGTGAAGAGGTGTGCCATAATTAGAATATGAGAAGTTTTCAAACACAGACTGGTAGGGGAGGGAGTGTAATTAGAAAAGATTACAAAGAATTGAATTTAAAAGTAGTTCAGCAGTATCATAGAGTGGGAAGCCAAGAAGGATGGCAGCATTTGGGTTGACAGTAGGTGCGAGATCAAAGGTAATATGACATGAAGTAAAGCATTATATACAAAAGTAGGTACTGAAATGCACCTAACAAGCAAATAAAGGAAAGGCCAGTGGAAACACAGAAAAAAAAAGCACATGTGGAGTGGAAATAAAGAAAAGAAAGAACATGTGGAGTGAGGACACTATGCAGAGAGCAGAAGAGCTAAAACCCCAACAGAAGCCAGTGCAAAATGAGGTTGCCATTTAATAAGTTTGCACCAGCTGTTCAGTGGAGGATGGAGGGATTATATTTGTTATTTTGTAAGCTAAATTGGCAAACCAAACCTTAGACTCTTTGGGTATGTTTGTCCACAGCAAACAAGGACAGTAGTAGATCTTTTGCAGAGGCACTGAAAATGAGCAAAATTCTGCCTTTTCCTTCTGAAGGTGTTTTAAAAAGGCGTGGATGAGAGGCCTCGGCACCTACCAGTCTAGAACCCTCCCAGTCTGCTGGCAGTCTAATCTTGTTCTTGGGTGACCAGTGTCAGCATATGGCTAGGTTATGCAAACGATGTGACAGAGAAACATGAGCTCTTGCATGAGTACACAATGACTCTGGCTTTGCCTCCTCTGATCGTCCCCCCTTCACAGAGACAAGCAGACATGCATTTCCTGTGTTATAATGGTAGGCTGTGAGCTCGCTCTTATCTGAAACTGTTTGCACACAAGGGTCCAGGCTTGTACCCTGGTTAGCTCATCACAAAAGCTTTTGAGCCTCAACCAATCATTTCATTAATACACCTGTATGGTTTCCAAAGTGGAGCTAGCTCACATCTGCCCAGCCTGGGGCACAGACTATGGAGGCTGGGTTTGTCTGACATATGACAGAATGCTGATACATCCTGTAGCCCTAATTCATCAGGGTACATCACTAATTGAGACAAAAATAGAACCACTCACAGGCTTCAGAAACTTGCAGAGCTTCTTGCACTGGAGCTGATAAAACAGACTCTGAAAGACTCTGTGACAGTGTGTTTAGTCTCACCTAGACCTCTTTCAGGGGTTTGTTTGGGAAATACCTTGTGTTGAATTATTGATCATATAAATAAACAGAGATGGAGAGAACTGACATACTTCCAGAGTCAAAATAAAATTAAAAGGAAGGAATAGAAAAAGCTGAGGTGTGAGGCATAGACATTAGCCGTATTAAAGGATACTCACGTTATTCTGTGACAGAATAACAACATTATGCCTTCTGGCTCCTGGTAATACTTTGGTTAAATCCCTTAAATAGATTGGAAAGGATTACAGATGCTACTGGATGAAAAACCTACAAGCAGGTAGTGTGCATATTTTATTACACAGAGCTACGGCAAAGTACTGTCATGGTACAGAACTAAGAGGAGATATAGACTGAGCTGGATTCATGAGGGGAAGTTAAGAAGAAAAATGAAGCTTTGGAATTTTAAGCTTTACATGTTCCTTCCTAATGATTTTGATGCTCAGCTGCTCCCCATCCCTTTGGACAAATTTCAAGATAAATTTCTTCTTCTTCTCTTATAAAACAGTAACCCCAAGCCAGCCAGTTAAAGAAGGATTGAAAAAACAATCTTCGCGGTGCTCTATTTCATATCTTCATGTGTCATAATGTGTTTCTTACACTTATTGAGTTATATTGTATCGAGGGTAAGCTGAAAAAGTCCTACTGAATCAAAAAACAGCACTAATTTCTCTAAAGGTTCCTCTAATTTTCACTCTACAGCTGGGATTTTTACAAACTAAACATATTACACCCTTCCACACTTCTCTATTTGTAAGGAAGGCTTCAAAATATAACTCAGATCACTCCTATAGTTATCTGTAACAAACATACAAAACCTGCAAATGTCCTCATGTCCTCTCCAGAATCTTGGAGATGTGGATGGGTTTACCACAAGGCATTAAATGCTGGCAGTCAAAAGATATATTTTGGTGGTGGCTCCAGACATCTTTCATTTTCCACTTCAAGCAATATTTATCAGACCTTCTCATGCTTCTTTAATTGGATTGTGTGCCCATTCAAAATGCACAGCAGCATTCTACCAGGAGAACAATACATCCGGGCAAAACAACACCTTGTTTAAAAATACATAAGTAGAGTTCTTGTTTGAGCACAGACAAAACCAATATTTCAGTTCCTCGAGAAAAACTTCAAGGACATCAGAAGATCCAGGGCTGACCAATACTGACCCAGCAGAAGTGAGACCTCTGCTAAGTTTCACCTTAATCAAGTTTTCTCCTGAAATCATCTTTTCCTTACTCTGCTCCATCAGAAACTTTGGTCTTATTTTGGAATTTGCTGCATCCAGAAGTTTCTCTACTCTCCAAGAAGCAAAAAACCACCTGAAGCATAAGGCACCAAATAAAACTGAAACCACAGTCTCGTTATTCAATACATCCTGATTAAATACAGCAAAAAATTTCCTAGAAGATGACACTCCATTACTATTACACAGAAAAGATTTACTGTCTGAGCATTGAATAAGAGAATTACCTAATCTAGGTGTAAGAGTAATAGTAGTACAGCGTGTTACAGTGCACAGCAAAACCTGCCCGTATGAGACAACTGCAAAGGTGACCACGAGGGCTGCATATTAAAACAGTCTATAGACATCTTTTAAAGGCTTCAGTTAAGACAGCCTTTGTGAGCTTTGGGATAGAACCACAGAGAACTGCAATGGAAAGATGAATATTGGTGTGAATGGAGAGCAAATGGGAATATCTGAATGCGGAGGCACCACAAAGAGCACACACCAGGTCTCAGCCTGTGCTCATGGCACACAGATAAGCAGCTCGTCAGGGCTCCAAAAGGGTTAAAAGAAGGTATGTTCAAAACCTGCATGTGATGACCAGCCTAAGAGGATCTCAGGAGGCACAAGGTGGACTTGACAGCTGGTGCCTTCACATACCTTTAAAATACTTTTTAAAAATCTCAAAATAAATACATAAAATGCTGTTGTTGTTCTATGCTTAATTATTCCTCTCCTCCTGTATTCTGGCACATTCTGCACTCCTGATAAAATGTTGCAAGAGTATGAATGAAAATCTGGATTTGGTCTTTAGCCCTCTCAGTGATTATGGCTATTTTTCTGATTTTTCTGATTTACCTGTATTAGTTATTCTGCAGATTTTCCCCTCAAAATGCCTTGATACCTTTTATTAACAAAATATGTGTGGCCACTTCAGGGAAGTCTGTCACTCACCAAACAAGCTTAAGAAATGTGCTTGCTGTGTGCAGACATACCCTAGAGAGAGACAGGTAAATATAATTTTTCTTTTCTTTTTTTTTTTTTCTCCTTTAAAAGGGCAGTTCCCTGGACATTTGCAGTAATATGCCATAGTTTCACGCAAAGACCTCACCTGAGACTGTAGTGCAGGTGTCAGTCACTTGACTGGCAGCATATGAGGAAAGGCGATTTTTTTTCTCCCTCACCCCAAAGAAATTTTCATGACAAATTTGTGCTTATGAAGCTGGTAGTTAGTCCTCAAAATCAAATATTTTGAAGACAAATGTTGACTCCTCCTACAAGAAAAACTAACAGAATCTAATTTGGAAATCCATTCCTGTGAACAGCCAGAACTTCACAGGCCTTTTTTTGTGTGGTACTGAAGCACAGTTGTGAGAAATGTCCCTTTGATAATGGCTCCTGAGGACTTCTGGATCATTCTTAATGTATCGGCTGCCCAATCTGTGAGATGACACTGGGATCTAGAAATGAAGCCTTTCTTTGCATTTGTTCAGATACTCCTAAAAGTGGACAGACCTGTAGATGTGTGAGTACCTAAGCAAAGTACTGGTAACTCCTCAGTGTGTTAGGACCTGGATGCACACAGACTTCAGAAATCCAGATGATAATTGACTGGAGAGGAGTAGCAAGCACTTGGGGACAATCAGTAACAGCTACACCAGAAGGAATCAAGCAGGCAAGGCAAACTTGACTTGGATTACGCATACATGATGCTCAGCTTAACTTCAAAAAGGCCCTAGTGGACAGAGACTCACTCTTCTGCTCTACGTGAAGTCAGGATTTGATCCACAGGGGCAGGTTTTTCTGAAGACAATAATAAGAGCTTTTACTGCTCCAGCTGTTCTGGTTAAAGAGGTTGTCTTGGCATGCTGCACCCTCTTGCTGGAGGTTGGGACACCTTCTCATATGACATCTGAGATGCTTTTCTCACACTGAACATTGGATCAAATAGTTTAAATGCCAGTGAGGTCTTCAGAGCCCTGAAATATGTTTGTTAATATTCCTGTCAGCCCTTGAGCTGGAAGGTCTTAGGAGAAAGTACCTGCATGAAGTGATGAGGAGTATGTGGGTGGGTAGCACCTCAAGAAAAGGGAGTTGGCATGTAAGTTCTTGGGGAATGTCACATTCCATTAAGGTTTAAGGTAATCATTTTAGGTCCAGCTGTAAATATCATTTGAACATGACACTCTAGAATTTCTCTCTTCATTTTTACTGCTCATCTATATGATCTTGTGAGTATGAGAAACAACACAGGAATAGGAATAATAGAAATTAATCACTGTTAAAATAAATGCATAATACCCAGGCCCTACTGAAATTACTATCAAAGCACTTTGACAAAAGGGCAGGACTTCACTTACTGGATGTACTCTGGCATAAAGCCAGTGGCAGTAATCAGTGCCAGGGTAGCTACAAATGTCTGCTCTGGCAGTGATGGAACACAGGCACTTTCTCTTTTTTAGCTTCCCTATTTCTTTTAATACATGCAAATGATGTGCCTTTCTGGGTCTTTTTTGCTTTAGAAACCTCAGTTAACTCCCTGATAACAGAATTTTTCAGTCATCCTCAGCAGACATTTATTTAATCTTTGGGTTTTTTTTTTTTATCTTTTGAGGTAGAAGGAAGAGAGAGCATCAAACAGTGATGGAGAGAGATCAAGAATGACAGAATAACAAAGCACAGGAATGAATACTGAAGCTGCCTTATTCTTATATTGTGAACCTGATCAGAAGCAATGGACTAAGATGTACAGTACAGAAGCATTCAAACAGAGGTGTTTGTAAACTCCTGAATACATTTGTCAGCTAATTCTCTACTGTGCTGCATTTGTAGATATATCCTCATAACTGTTTCAGAACAATGGCCTTTACATATGCCATGACTATCTTTTGAACATATTTTTCAGACATATGCCATTCACTGGTGGTTGTTAAATGCTCCATCCATAAACCATTATGCTCTTCTATATTGGTTTCACTGCGACAGGCATCTGTGTGACAGAGAATGAACTCCTGGGGATAGCAGCAAATCAAATTAAAGATATCTCCACAGAGCTATCATAGAGGGTTGCATGGCTTGATGGGCTGCATCAAGACTGATAAGCACACAAAGGAAGAGCAAACCTGAGATAAATCAAGATAGACTAAATGAGCAAGCAGACAGACAAATCACTATTGGCTCCATGAAAGTCATTAGGAGTTTCAATGTTGATTTCAATGGACCTGATATTTCAGCTGTTTATCTGTGAGCAGGAAGTTTTTAATCCCATAAAAATCAGAGGGATTATCTAATTATTGGTCTTTTCTCACTTTTATAAGCTTGGTGATGGGAAATGATACCCACTGAAATTCCAATAAATAAGCTCACTCAGGAAAAAACCAAAAACAAACAAAAAGTGAAACATGCTAGTAGTAAAGACTTTGTTCACTCTCTTTCCTAACATTTATTTACTCATATAAACCTGTAACCACACTAGAGTTTAGCAGGGGCTAAAGAAAGACAATGGTGAGATTACTTCAAGGGACAGACCCAAACATGTATTCGGCTCAAACACTGGAATATTCTCATCAACAACTTTTCTACAAAGTGTTTTCTTTCCTCCTACATTTCTGTTATGTATGCCTCTATCAAATACATACTGGTAGTATATACATCCTGTTAGGAAGGGAGAAGAAACACCAAGAGAAGTGTCAACACATTAAATTAATTCCTCTTAATAAATCCCATTACATCAGTAACAGCCTAAGCACTGAAGTGTGCACTTCAGAGAAGTGTAAAGTGCTCACATGATATCTTAATTCAATATATTTTGTATCAAACCCTGCTCTTTAAATATTCCCTTTCTCAGCCGCTTGTTTCAGCCTGAATATATTGAACTTCTCAGAATCAGAATCAGAAATGGTAAGTCTATGGAGAAGTGAGAACAGCATTTAAAAGCATTCACTCTCACATCATTCATTCTGTTAATACTCTTTCTCAACTAGCATTTCACAGGCTCTTGATCACACTGTGCAACTGGAGTCTACAACAGCAGCCCTTCTTGGGTTTATGACTTTTCTGACTGATCTTATCTTAATCTGATGCACAATGAAAAACAGAGAAATGCACCTATATGGCTCCAACTCAGAATAATTTCTTATCATCAAATATAACCTGTGTTTTGCCACAATGGATCTGTCAAGCATCCCTGACCACAGGCTGACTGGAAAAAGGCAGGATGTAAGCAACATCTTGGGGGTGTTGGTGGATGAGAATTTCAGCATGAGCCATCAGTGTGCATTTGCAGCCCAGAAAGCAAACCACATCCTGGGCTGCATCAACAGAAGCACAGCCAGCAGGTTGAGGGAGGTGATTCTCCCTGCCTACTCTGCTCTGGTGAGACCCCACCTGGAGCACTGCATCCAGTTCTGGTGTTTCTACTATGAGATGTGCTGGAATGTGTCCACAGAAGGGCCACGAGCATGATCAGAGGGATGGAGCACCTCTCCTGTGAGGACAGACTGAAAGAGTTGGGGCTATTCAGTCTGGAGAAGAGAAGGCTCCAAGGAGACCTTCTTGTGGCCTTCCAGTATCTTAAGGGGGCCTACAAGAAAACTAGGGAGGGACTTTTTAGGGTGTCAGGGAGTGATAGCACTAGGGGGAATGGAAAAAACTAGAAATAGGTAGATTTAGATTGGATGTTAGAAAGAAATTCTTCACCATGAGGGTGATGAGACACTGGAACAGGCTGCCCAGGGAGGTGGTGGAAGTCCCATCCCTGGAGGTTTTTAAGGCCAGGCTGGATGTGGCTCTGAGAAACCTGATCTAGTGTGAGGTGTCCCTGACCACGGCACGGGCGTTGGAACTAGATGAGCCTTGAGGTCCCTTCCAACCCTAACAATTCTATGATTCTATGATTGATGTCCTTAATTAGGCTAGTCCAGGATTATTTTTAAAATACAGTGCATTTATTTGCCTGTGTCCAAGCAACTCTCTGTGCAGCTCTTATACTATTATCACTGCTACTGAAAGTTTCCAGCAGAAGCCTTAGATACTTCTTTCAGAACAAAGGTACAAACAACAGGTGCAATTTTCCTTATGTCTGTTACCACTACTTCACAGAGACACTTTAACACCTTCTCCCCACAGCACTCTGGTGATGAAATGGGGAGATCAGCTTGTTTAGGAAGATGGAGAAATGTGTCCTGATTCTAAGCCTCTGAAAGTCTTTGCTTGTGTGGACTCAGGGCAATAATAATCAGACAGCATTTAGATGTTCGCAGCATGGTCCATTACTTGGAACTCTAGGGTCTGAGCAGGAATTCCCCCTACAGCTGTATATCTGGCATCCAGAGCAGGGCTCAGCACTAGTCTCTTCAACTAGATGAAAGCAAATTGTCGCCTGCAATATCTGTTCTGCTCCCGGTCACCAAAAGAAAAAAAGTGGGGGTGGGAAGCCTAATGAAATCAAAGTAAAAAGTAAAGTGGTGCTGTAAGGGGGTCAATTGGCAGCTGAGAAGCAGAGATCTGATTTCCACTCACAGAGCTGAATTTTACTGGGGCATCTTCTTTTATCTTCCCTAAGATTCTGAAGAACTAGCACTAACCCCAGCTTTTGCAGGCTCAGGGTTATGTCATTGTTTTTGAGTGTCAAGCTCAGTCCCAACTGGTGAAGTTGTGAAGCAGAGCAGACTACAGTCAACAAACAAAAGCTCCACTTTGCAGTGATAATGTGCTACAAAAGCATCAGCTACAATCAGTGGCAGCCATCTCACGTTGGGCTCTCAGAATTAGTGGGACAGTTCTGTCAGGTGTGGCCCTGTAGCAGTTATCCCACTGCTGCTGCAGCAGGGCTAACATCCCCGTCAAGCGCCACAGTGACACGCATCTCATGGCACAGCCTGCAACTGTCAGGTGAAACAAAGGCTTGAGCAGTCTGCCATAAATAAAGCATGGAGCTTCAGAGTTTGGGTACAAGATCAAAGATCTGCGGTGGAATACATATTTCAAACACAGAACTGTCTGAGGTTTGGTTAGAACTCAAAAGATGATTATTCAAAAATCCAATTAAAACTTTATCCTTTCCCTAAAGGCATCCTCTCAACTTTAAGATAAGTCATTACAAGAGCTTTACTTGCAGTATGTGAACTTTAAAAGCCATCCTGGCAGGAGAATATTCTTTGGAAAACAAACACACGCAACAACATTGATTTAAAAAAAAAAATTAAGGCAAACATATCTTAAATACTTTAACTGCATTTTAAATACTGTTCTGGAACACAAAGCCCCTCTAAGTATATTTTAGGCAGACTGTAATAACTTCATGATTTCTTCACTATTTGAAATTCTTGCATAACTTCCTTTTTTTTTTTTGTTTTTAACCAGAAAGAACCTAGGTCATTTTAATTCTCATTCTTCCCCTTTCTCTACCAATTCCCCCCAACACTCTCAAATTCAGCAAATTATTCCAGCCTAATCCCCAGTAATTCTTTTGTGCTTCCTGTTCTTCAAAAAAAAAAAAAAAGGATCTGTTAAACCAAACAATTGTAGTAAAAATTGGGCTTTGATTGCCATCTCTTAAAAACTGAGGCAGAGTATCTGCTGGACAGATGCACAGTATCTGCTGGACAGGCTGGACAGATGGGCAGAATCCAACGGCATGGGATTTAACACATCCAAGTGTCGGGTTCTGTACATTGGCCACAGCAACCCCATGCAGTGCTACAGGCTGGGGTCAGAGTGGCTGGAGAGTGGCCAGGCAGAGAAGGACCTGGGGGTGCTGGTTGATGGGAAGCTGAACATGAGCCTGCAGTGTGCCCAGGCAGCCAGGAGGGCCAATGGCATCCTGGCCTGCATCAGGAACAGTGTGGCCAGCAGGAGCAGGGAGGTCATTCTCCCCCGTACAATGCACTGGCTAGGCCACACCTCAAGTACTGTGTCCAGTTCTGGGCCCCTCAGTTTAGGAAGGATGCTGACTTGCTGAAGCATGTCCTGAGAAGGGCAACAAAGTTGTTGAGGGGCTTGGAACACAAAACCTATGAGGAGAGACTGAGGGAGCTGGGGTTGCTTAGCCTGGAGAAGAGGAGACTCAGGGGTGACCTTATTGCTCTCTACAGCTACCTGAAGGGAGGTTGTAGCCAGGTGGGGGGTTGGTCTCTTCTCCCAGGCAAGCATCACCAGAACAAGAGGACACAGTCTCAAGCTGCACCAGGGGAGGTTTAGGCTGGAGGTTAGGAGGAAGTTCTACACAGAGTGAGTGATTGCCCTTTGGAATGGGCTGCCTGGGGAGGTGGTGGAGTCGCCGTCACTGGAGGTGTTCAGGAGACTTGATAGGGTGCTTGGTTGCATGGTTTAGTTGATTAGGTAGTGTTGGATGATAGGTTGGACACGATGATCTCGAAGGTCTCTTCCAACCTGGTCTGGTCTATTCTATTCTATTCTATTCTATTCTATTCTATTCTATTCTATTCTATTCTATTCTATTCTATTCTATTCTATATTTCCTCAGGATCCTACCAACCCAACGCCTACCTAGGTTACCTCTTTCAGCTACTAGTTGCAGGTGCTGCCTTTAAGACATTACACTTGTTAATTATACCCACAATTAAGATAGGCATTCATAAATATGATACAGAATACAAAACTGCAACACAGCCTTCTGCTGTTTCTCAGTAGGTGAGCTGATGCAGTGAGCCAACGCATCCTGCAAGGAGTCACAGCATCTCCAGAAACAGCCACGTGGAAAATGAATGCAACTCTGTTAAAACCATAAAAATCTGTATTTGCACATGTTCACTCTAGCCTTGGCAGCAGAGAGATCTGGAGTTTGCACTTGTCACTGTGACAAAACAATCAATACAACCCAAATCCCACGCTTTTCAAGCAAACAAATCTCCCACTGACTTCAGCAATGGTAGCACTTCAGCAAGATCAGCAGATTTCAGCATTTAGCAAACCAAACTAAAAGAGAACCTCTGAACCTCAGCTTAAGTAGTCTGCAAAGACATCTGGAGCTGATACCAGACTTTAATGCTTGTTAGTAAGATGAGGGAAGTTGGCAAAAATGCCACAAAACTGGCAGGAACTGGCCCAAGGTCTTTCCAGTAGAAGCTAATGAGTAGGCTGATATTGAATCCAAAACCCATGAACTGTGACAGCTTCAGCAGAGTTTGACAAGTGCTGCATGGACAAACCTCTAAGCAAGGCTTATCAGGTGGGTAATGGCTTCCAGGCATTGCCATAATAGACCACTGCTGAAAACAGTGACTGGAAGACAGAACACACGTTAAGCTGTCCTCAGGCTTTCGCTACAACCTGAGTATAAGGTTTAATAACTTATCCAGCATGTCAGATTACATAGTGCTGTAGCTCAACATTCTCCAAGCACTTACTAGTCCTGGTACAGATTGATTTTAAGAATGAGCACATGTGCATTTCTTAGATAAAATGTTGCAACAAGTCATCTTTTCCTGTACAGTTTCAGCTATCCCCAATAAAAAACAAAACTTACCTGACTGCAAAGTGCCTTGAATTTAACCCACTTACACTGTGCTTAGTTCCCTAACTGTAAGCATCTAGCTGGGAGGTGACACAGCCAGGCAATTCAGCATGTCTTAGTATCCTGTGCACCATGTAGTTGATGTCTTGATGGAAGATTTACGGCAGCTGCTTGTGCAAGAACACAGACCACCAGACCTGGATAAGTGCAGGAACAAATCCGAACAGGCTTATGACACAGGACTTCCCTTTAGGTCTGTTTATGAGTCCTCTACTGAAGACATGTATTAAATGGTGACAAACATCTATACAGCATGCCAGTGGTTAGCACATTCGTTCGAGAATCATTTGTGGCTTTCACCTCATGAGTGATACTAACAGTCTTTTTCTTCCACTTGATCTTTGTTGTATTTGGAAATGAGTATCTTTGAGATATCTGCTGTTCTATCACATCTGAACAAAGTTCAAATGCTTTTGGAAGCAGACAGACACTAAGTAATTGTTTATTCCTTATATTCTGAAGAAAACAATGCTAAAAAAATGTGAACTGCTCCTGGCATGCTGACTGTAACTCTGACCTCTCTTTCCTAAGGGAGTTTCCTTATCAAGAGGCTGAAGAATCAGATTATCTAACCCTCCTGTTTAATAAACCTTTGCACTCGTTTCCCCAAGAAGCCCACAGGAGGCATGTTTTGTAGGTTATGACAGCCAATAACTAAAATAAACTCTAGTGATATACGTGGAAAGCTTGTCTGATTCAAGAAGCACTTACTCCTTCCTTTCAACAGGACTTTGTGATGGCTCAGCACCTGCAAATAAACGGAATATCCTCCCTTCATGCAACACTTTGGCCTCTCATTACTCATCCAGGGCACAAGTCACAACATAGGTCTTACTCAACTCCATACAACTTGTGCACTGATAGGGCCTACTCCTGTGACAAGAAAAATGGTGTAAATTGATCATAAAATAAGCAGAAGTGACAAAGTAACGTAATTTCTATCGATTTGCTTTCAAAAGCAGGATGCAGCTGTGACACTGCGATGCTTTTGTATGCAGCACCTAACAGCACAGCAGCTACCACTGCTTACTGAGGAAGACAGCCACTGAAACCAGCCACCGCTTTTTCTGTCCAGACACATGGCAACAGAAAGCCTCCTGACAAAGTCAGAGATGGAGGTTGAAGGGCCAGGGTTGTTGGCAAAGCCTACTGACAAAACCTGTGCTTTGAACTAGGCAATCATATCACTGCATCGTGGAGGGGTTTATATCAGGAGCTGCAGTCAGGAGTGTTTCTCTGAGGAACTAACAGCCCTGTAAGTTAGGAGTATGTTTGCTACCCATTGCACTGAGTAAGGCAGCGGAGAACAAAAACGATGGTAGAAAACAAAATCATACACAAGCAGAAACCCTAGCACTGTCAATTCCTCTATACAATTCTTTTCTTGAGAACAGGACAGAAATTTGACCAGACACATAATAAATCAGAAATTACAACAGTATGAAATTGTGTTAAGACGGCTCTCCTGCTCTGGTGACACTGTTATCAAGGAGGGCTGTTAAGTGAAGGAAGGTACATGCTGAAATACACAAGACACGAGCTGTTGAGAAAGTTTATTTATTGATTTACAGGTCACACGCACCTCTTTATCAAAAAAGCCCTTTATTAACTTTAAAAATTACCAGAAAAAATATAATATGCATATCTGGAACCTTCCAACTGATCCCTAAGTAACAGCCTCTCTTAGTCTGCTGTCCTTTAAAGAATCACAGAATAATCTGGGTTGGAAAGGACCTTTAAAAGCCATCTGGTCCAATCCCTCTGCAGTAAGCAGGGACATCTTCAACTAGATCAGGTTAGTCAGAGCCCCAAACAACCTGACCTGGAATGCTTCCAGGGATGGGGCACCTATCACCTCTCCAGGCAACCAGGCCAGGGTCTCACCACCCTCAGGGTATAACATTTTTCTTCCATCCAGTCTGATCTCCCTCTTTTAGTTCAAAATCCTCATTCCTTGGTCTATCACAACAGACCCTGATAAAAAGCCTGTCTCCATCTTTCTTACAGACCCCCTTTAACTACTGAAAGGCCACAATATGGTCTCCTGAAGCCTCCTCTTCTCCAGGTTGAACAACCCCAACTCTCTCAGCCTTCCATCATAGCAGAAGTGTTCACTGCTATGTAACCCCTCTGTCTTGCTCATGGCTTGTGAGCAGACAAAACTACAAATACAATAGTGCATATCTGCTGCACTGAGAGACCCTGATTCTTTAATTCAAAAGCCTCAGCATGCTCCAGCAAAGCAAGAACCTGATGATATTTTTAATGGGTTTGAAAAAAGAAAATGCCAAGAGGTTTTACATAAGAGTTCCTGGAGGGTGAAAATTATTGAAATACATTTGTGGATTACTGTTTAGCTAATATATATTTCTACCTTTGTTCAGCACTTCTTTCCAGGCCCTTTGGTACTGAACTATCTATGGTGGTATCATATCATGCCAAGAAGGGCGAATCCTTTCAGAGACAGAGTTTATAGAGGTTTATTATCAACTGAATAATGGTATAGCTCCAGTATTTTCCACCCTTTAATATATATATCTAACCCACTTGTACATAACAGAATTTGCAGTGACTCAATCACAGCCCATCAGGTTTTGAATACACAGCAATCTAGTCAAGAGAATCTAGGCATTTGTGTGTTGTACTGAACTGAGTAAATCTGTTTTACAAGGAACGTTCTCTTTAATGTAGACATTGCAAAATATCACAGCTCTTTAGAGCTGGGGAACACTTGTCCTTAGTTTTCATAATATTTAATTAAAGCTTGCTATTTTGCTGGAATTGAGACACCAAGGAAAGAACCTGCTCTGAGGCTTGGATTTGCTGAGTCCCCAGGTATGCTGCGCTGTTACTGGCGGTGTCCTCTAAGAAGTAGCGGTAGTTTGCCATCATGCCACAAGAAGCGCCAATGCCCCGAGGGCTTGTGTCTGCCATCCAGTTTATCCTCCACATCACAGAGCCATTCTGGAGATGAAAATTTGCTACTGGATTAAGAGCATAGCCACGATGTTTCTCCCCATACAAGTACCAGGCACAGAGTCTCATAAACGGTGAATGGAGCACTTTAACTAATTTTTCTGATCTCACCCACTCGTTGTTATTTAAGAGTTTCTTTAGTGTTTCAGTAGAAGAGTCTCCTGTGATCTCAGAGATTTCTTGCCATTCTGATTCTGTGAAAAGTTTATTTCTTTCCAGTTCTTTTGTTTGTGAGGAGAGGACACCAACAAGCCATTTTGTGAATCCTGGGATTGGTGAAAGAGTAGAAAAAGCTTTTATCTGAGGAAGTTCTTTCTGCAGACAAAAGGAGATAAAAAGAAATTCATGAGTTTTGTGATGATTGACAATGAGAAGTTTGAGTAAAAGAACAACTGATACCCTTTACCTGATGTCAAGTGAAGACTGAGGATTCTGAGAATTAACTGATATGCACAGACAAAAATAAAAGAATCACCATGCCAGCAATAGGTTAGTGGCTAGAAAGCACCAGAAAATTTAAACACTGACTGAACTGCAGTCCACACACAACAGCTATATAAAAATACTTATGTAGTAGTTACCAGCACTACATAGTGGTGTATCAGTTTATAGGCAGAAATAAACCTATACAATCCCATGCAATCAAGACATTATTGTGAGGAGTATCTTTTTTTACAAATAAACACACAGGTTTTCAAAACCTTTAAATACAATTTAGTTTTTCACATGTGACTGTCTTTTTTTTACTCAAGGGCAGTTTTCAATTTCAGTCTCTTCTAAAATCAAGGTAGGTGTGCCTTCCAAATTTTAATAGACAGAAGCATTTCTTAACGTTTTGAAAGAGATGCTTTCTTCAGGCCAGCTACTTTTCATGCTGTTCCCAAACTATGAATTATCTTGATAAAATAGCAAGGTAAGAAATGCAGCCTTGCAGCAAAAAAAAAGAATTAATAAAAATATTGATCACACAATTCAATACTTGTTTAACTTATTTTGTACATCTACAGTTTAACAGCAAAAGCTGTTAACTATGTAATCATGTAAGCAAACCACCCAAGAGGAAAACTGTGTGTTAGTTCCATAGGACACCAACACAAAAAAATAGAGAAGGTTGTTAAACTCACTGCCATCTAGAATTCACAAAAATTGCATCAGTAAACATTGCTGGAGGAGCAGGGGGCAAGGAATAGATGAAAGATAGAGCTGAAGTGAAACAACCATAGTGTTGTGTTAATTACTGTTCATATAGGAAGAACCAAGACATTTATCAACATTACAGAAGCATCTTAATGTCAACAGAAAATTGTCTTTAAATGACTACAAAATGCACATTTCTACCTTGAGTATAACCATTAAAAAGTCATCACTGCTCAGATGCCACCTTATCCGAGCAAACACTAATGGAAGGCGCGCTGCTAGGTTGCCTGAACTGCACCTGTGCTATTGCCTCCTTGGGCACCACCGTGCTCCACACAGCGCTGCCACCTGCAGTCTCTTTTGTGAGGATGCAGAAGGAACGTAGGTCTGGCATACCTCCCTTGTAGGCTGCAGCCAAGTACCACCTCTGCTAACTTCCATGACTGGAGTAATGTTCTGTGGTTATTTACATCTTTTTCCTTCACAAATAGCTCACTGCTGTTCTGCTGGCTACTGGCACTACAATGAACCAGCCAGCTCAAATCTACCACCTCTTCAGTGTTGTGCCTGGTAACTACATAAACTGGAATACCTCACTTGTTCCACTTATCTGAAGTTCTTTAACTATTACAGATACATAAGCCAAATAATTCTTCTAGGACCAGACAGGAATAAGAATGGCAGCCCAAGTTACAGACCCCACTTCATCTCCTTTGAGACCCTAAAAAAGGAAAAAGCAAATTGCTTAATAGAAACACTCATTTCTGTATCTTGTGTACCTAATCATCACATCTGGAATCCACTTTCTTTAAAGCAGCAGGATCTTAACTAGTATGGTAGAGGAGACTTATGTTCTGATGGCCCCTTGTCAGCTATACTTTCCTTGATTGAACACTAGCTCCCACCAAAGACAACACTACTACCACAAAACCACAGACCTCCCAGAAAATAAGAAGGGACAAAGATAACACAGAAGTGAATTTTTAAAGGCTACTGGAAAACTAACTTCAACATGTTTGTTCCTGGAGGAAAAGCTGATCGATTTCAGTTTTTCCAAGACACTAAGTAACAGCATCACTTGCTACTCATTCCTCCACCAGCATGCTGAAAGCTGACCACTGGGGACCATGCTCTCACTGGCTGTAGCATAGCTGCCAAGAGAGTCTGCTGTCATTTGACCTTTTGCATGTCAGTTCTTACTGTGGCTAGATGAACTTCTGCCCAAAAGAGAGGGCCACTACTCCATTTTGAAGATCAGTGACCCAGTATCCATCTGCTAGTCCATGCAGTAATGATAGATGACAACTCAGCAACTGTCTAGGATGTGATAGACCTGCAAATCATAGAATCAATAAGGTTGGAAAAGACTTCAAAGATCATCAAGTCCAACCTGTCACCCAAAACCTCATGACTACTATACCACGGCACCAAGTGCCACGTCCAATCCCCTCTTGAACACCTCCAGGGATGGTGACTCCACCACATCCCTGGGCAGCACATTCCAATGGCTAACAACTCTCTCTGTGAAGAACTTCTTCCTCACCTCGAGCCTAAACTTCCCCTGGTGCAGTTTGAGACTGTGTCCTCTTGTTCTGGTGCTGGTTGCTAGGGAGAAGAGACCAACCCCTCCTGTCTACAACCTCCCTTCAGGTAGTTGTAGTGAACTTTAAGGTACAGAAACACAAACCTGTAATCTATATTGAAGTACCCTTTTCATGTCAGCACCCTTAAGCAGCAGCAAGATGCCCCTGAAAAAGACTGGATTTCCAAATGGGGTTTCATTCTTCTAATGTCTTCATCATGCTTTAAAGTTCCTCTTTAGTACATAATACAGACAACCCAAGAGATGGGGATAAAACAGAGAAATTTTTCAAATTCAAAGAATCACAGAATGTTAGGTGTTGGCAGGGATCTCAAAAGGTCACCTAGTCCAATCCACCCTGCCAGAGCGTGATCACCCAGAGCAGGTTACACAGGAACACATCCAGGCAGGTTTTGAGTGTCTCCAGTGAAGGACACTCTGCAACCTCTCTGGGCAGCCTGTCCCAGTGCTCTGTCACCCTCACAGTGAAAAAGTTTTTCCTTAAGTTCACGTGGAACCTCCTATGCTCCAGCTTACACCCCCTGCCCCTTGTCCTACCACTGGACATCACTGACAAAAGCCTGGCTCCATCCTCTTGACACTTGCTCTTCACCTGTTTATAAATATGAATGAGATCACCTCTTAGTCTCCTCCAAACTAAAGAAACCCAGCTCCCTCAGCCTTTCCTCATAAAGGAGATTTCCATTCTCTTCATCATCTTTGTATCTCTGCCATGATCTATCAATGAGAAATCCTAGCTGTGCTGCTAGAGGGAGCACAGATGTTACTAGTGTACAGTAGGGGGGAAAAAGAAGGGGAGGGGGCGGCGAAGATAGAGAAAAATGTTGTCAGAGCCTAAGCAGATTCAGGAAACACATGATCTGTTTTGTTTTTCACCCAAAGGTGGGATTATGTTCCTTAAAAGTTTTCTTTTGTTGCCTTTTTTTTTTTTCTAACTGTACTACTTATCCTACAAAAGATAATGCCTTTGAGAACATATTGCTTGGGTCTCTTTTACGAATTCTTCATGGATATTTGGGGGTTAAAACCTGAAAGGTAAAGAAGGAGAGTAACATTGCCATTTGAGAAGCAGAAATTCTTCTCTGAGGTAAAAGAAAAGAAAATGAGACCAAGAGAAAAAGCTGCTGATCATCAAGTCTGGAAGTCTTCTGCACCATCTCTGCTATTAAAGCACACTGAAAATACTGGTTTGCCACTGAAAAGAGCTAACAAACAGGACTTTTCACCCAGGAGCTGAGCCGTGCCCATTGCTTCCAGAGGCTAATAAATCCAACTGCATCTCCCAGCTTGCAAAGGCAAGAGGGCACCTACGTGCCACCCACAACAACGAAACTGAGAGAGAACCATTTCTTCCTATATTGGTGCATTGGTAACAACCAATGCAAAGTTCCTCATTAAGTAACTGACATTTTTCTTCCTCATGATGTTGACTGCTCTTTATTATTCATTTTCAGGAGAGACCTGCTCACCAAAACTAATCCAAAATTTAGTAGCTCCAATTCTATTAATAAAAACAAAATGGAGAATGCTGCATATTTTTCACTTCTGAGGACAGAGAAGACATGGGAAAGTGACCCCATTTTGAAGCTACAGTAGAGACTATTATGTATATAATAAATGCTTGAATTCAGGGGCTTATCTGAGGCAGCCATTTCTTGTACAAAAACAAATAGATGCGGCAAAGTGTGCACATTTATGTTGCTGCTAAATTGATGTGCTAGTTTCTAAGGCAATTGGTGGAGATCCATTAATGTTTATTTCCTTGTCAGAAACCCACACACCATTAAGAAACAGCTGCTTATTTTGGTTTGGGGTAGATTTCTAGTTTTTGTCGTCTTTTAGTTTTTTTTATTGCAGAAGAGTGCAGATTTCTGCTATTATCCATATCTCATCTGAAACTGCCTTGCACTCTGAAAGCTGCAGTCCAAGGTCACATTTTTCATCAATGAAAGCAAAGCCTGTTTTGGAAATTATGATCTCCCCAGGTCACCTACATCAAATTAAGGTAGCAATTATCAACAGCCCAACCAGAAAGCTAAAATCTGCCACCAATTGTTAAGTATTCTATCGAGTCACGCAGTAGCTATCAGTTTTCTCCCACAAATGCCACAGGCTATAAAATTCTAAGCAGTTTTCTCAAAGGCTTCACCACAGTTATCTATGTCTGTCATCTGCAGACTGAATTGCTATGATGTACCTTCTGCGGAGCTACAGACCATTTAGAGTGGCTATAAACACATTCTGAATTAAATGTCTGTCTAATGAGAAATCTCTCTCTGTCTATGCATCCACCAGCACCTATCAGCTTGCTAGAAATGCATTTGCCTGCTTGTCCTCCAGTACCCAATTTGAGGTTTGTTTTCTTACCAGTTGTCTGAAATTGTTTCACAATCCAATTCATCTCTGAGAACAATACAGTCTTAAATTTAAGAAATAGAAGAGATTATTTCTGTTTCCCATTCCCTACTTTATGTACATTAATATAACCAAGGGACTAGACAGAACACAGAGGTAGCCTATTTTCTGATTTGCACAGGAAGAACTGGGACCAAAGTAGTATCAGTAATCTAATGAATTCATCCCACTGCTTACCCAAAATAATCCAAACATAATAATGCTCAGATAACAATAGAAGCACATTTACAAAACCCTTCCATATTATTTGTGCAGCAAACTTTTGTCAAGCAACTACCAAAACCAGAAACATCCCCTATTCTGAGCAGCATATCTTCTTCTAGTCTGCCCAACGTATGTGGCACAAGTTACATCCCTAGGTCCCATCCTGATCTCCATTGTATCCCCTCCCTTCACTCAATTATATTATTATAGCTGTGAAAAATATCAAATTGTAAGGTCTAAGGAAAACTGCTGACTGTGCACATATAAAAAGATGAAACTGAGCACCCACTTCTACCACTCAACCTCATCTGTCCTCCATCTGCTTAAACTAGTGACTGACTCCAATGCAGGGGCCATTAACTTCCACGCAGTGCCTCAAACTAACAGTGCTTAACACCGAGGGTTGTAATCTTTGCCAGAGCCTCTGCTGCTGCACTTTCCCTAACAGTCCTAATAAAAACCCATTTGTAAGAAACACTTTCATGAGGGAATTAAAGTATTTGAAGGTGAGAAGTGCTACACTACACATGTTCATGTTTCGCAGCGTGTGTGAGCAGTTTGGCAAGTTAGCAAATTTCTAAAACAATAAGCTCTTCATGGTCAATTGATGAGGTTTTAAAGATTCTGGTACCAGCTGAATTTATAGGCATGACTTTATCTTGTAGATACCTGCTAGATCACTGTTTCAGGACAGTTTTTTTTAAAATCTTGCCAAATAAAGGCTTCAATGGTGGGGGAAAATATAAGAGTGTCTATTAGCATATTCCTAACTTAGTGCCTATCCTTCTCTGATCTAACAATAGACAGTCATGACAGGAATTTGGAGTTTTCCTTATGAAGAATGACAGTTTTGAGGTTCCAATGGAACTTACAAGTAGAAGTGTCAGAGCAGGTTAAGTTAAGGCAAAGTCAGATAAGGCATTTTTACTAGAGGATAAAAAAATGTTGTAAGAGTCTGCAGTGCCTCAGGAAAATATGAATGGAATAACATTCTGAGGATCAAACAGATGTCCACAAAAGTTAACTCAAATAAGCAGCAAGTTATAAAAGCAATCAGCAATTTAAATACAATGAGAAACAAAATCCTCAACCTCTTCAAATGGTCTCTTCTTCCCAAAGCATTTTATTATCAGTTAAAGAGAGTTTCAGCTTTTGCAACCTGGAACGCTTGGTGATTTAGGAGCACTTTAAATGAAGATTTCTTCACTGCAAAGCCAGGCAAAGGTTATAGAAAAAAATCCTCTTCCTATCAGAGATCCCAGATAGCTATTTTTCACAACGGCTGCTGGTTGCTTGCTTAATGAGATGCAATTTTTGACCCATGATTTTTTTGCTGAGGCTATATTGTTTCAGCTGCTGTCACCAAGTCAACTCACTCAGCACTACTGCTGTACCATTTGTCCCTTTTAAAGTGACTATAATACTGCTCCAAGAATTATGTCCAGCTCGAACACAGACAACCTTGTAAAGTCCTTTGCTTGCACCTGACCAGAGCTTCTCTGAGCTGAAAGGTGAAGCTCACTGAGACAGGAGTCACAACAGTTACACCAAAAGCTTAATGAGCAGGCATTACAGACCCATCCAGTAAATCTGATAACATCAGTAAGATGATTCACAGATGTAAAGCATGTAATGGTTCTTGCAGAATTCAAGGCAACGAACTCAAGAGCAGTACTTCTGAACAAAGAAGATGAAAACGTGAAAGAGTAGAAAGAAAGTGGGAAGCAAAGCAAAGAAAAAATATTAACACTGCAAAGTGGAAGAAAAACTATTAAGAAACCACATCCACCACAGATAAACTCTCCTGGATTATTCTTCATATATTTTTGTCCCTAGAATAGAGTAGTGGCTGGAGAGCGGCCAGGCAGAGAGGGACCTGGGGGTGCTGGTTGATTGTAGGCTGAACATGAGCCTGCAGTGTGCCCAGCCAGCCAAGAAAGCCAATAGCATCCTGGCCTGCATCAGGAACAGTGTGGCCAGCAGGAGCAGGGAGGTCATTCTGCCCCTGTACACTGCACTGGTTAGGCCGCACCTCGAGTCCTGTGTCCAGTTCTGGGCCCCTCAGTTTAGGAAGGATATTGTCTTGCTGGAGCGTATCCAGAGAAGGGCAACAAAGTTGGTGAGGGGCTTGGAACACAAGCCCTATGAGGAAAGGCTGAGGGAGCTGGGGTTGCTTAGCCTGGAGAAGAGGAGACTGAGGGGTGACCTTATTGCTCTCTACAACTACCTGAAGGGAGGTTGTAGACAGGCAGAGGTTGGTCTCTTCTCCCAGGCAGCCAGTACCAGAACAAGGGGACACAGTCTCAGGCTGCACCAGGGCAGGTTTAGGCTGGATGTTAGGAAAAAGTTCTATACAGAGAGAGTCATTGCCCATTGGAATCGGCTGCCCGTGGAGGTGGTGGAGTCACCTTCATTGGAGGTGTTCAGGAAGAGGCTTGATGGGGTGCTTGGTTGCATGGTTTAGTTGTTTAGGTGGGTTGGATTGGTTGATGGGTTGGACGTGATGATCTTGAAGGTCTCTTTCAACCTGGTGTATTGTATTGTATTGTATTGTATTGTATTGCCCTAATGAGGGCACCCATCGAAAAGGAATGGTGCAAGTTGTTGTACCCTTAACAGATACAGAAAAAATATAAACAGTTCAACTGCATAGTCAGCTAAGTATGTGTCAAATTTGCCATATAAAAACTTACTAATAGCAGTATGTTTTTCATAGCATCTTAAACAGTGCATGAAATTTTAGTAGAGGGGAAGACCTCCATCTTTGGCATTGTATGGAAAGCACTTGTCCTTTAATATTAAATAAGTTATTTAAGCTTGAGACAATAATTTTTGGATTAGAAAGTATTTAAAGGTACCTTAGCCAAATGGTTTCCTTTTTCGTGAGCACTGAAAAAGAGCTGGATTTTACAACAAGAAATGTAACTATAAATAAGAAACACCTTCTCCTGCTGGACACATCAAATGTTAGAACTTGCACATAGGTTACCTAACTATGGTATGTCTATTTTCCCTTTTGACTCACTGGTAAATCTTCCAGTGTTGTAAGCAATTAGTGACAGACAAATATGTTGGCAAAAGGGTTATTTTATGAGAGCAACTCAATTGTCCAGAAATTATTTTTCTGATTTGAAAGCAAGGAACTGCATAAATTTATTCCAATTTCCCCTCAGTCAAGATCTGACAGATGGCTTAGCCTAATTACACCTGGACTACTACATTTCCAAAACTTACAAGCAACAAAACTCATCCAAAAATCAATTAAAAACAAAACAACACATTTCAGGGCAGCCAGAAATTATTCATTAGTTGATTAATCAATCCTTTTATAGAATTAAAACTGTGATGCATCCAATTTTAAATTCTTTTTCTAAGTAGAAATGAAGTTTCAAATCATAAGACAGTTTTCCAGGCATCATTACTAACCCCGATGTTGGAACAAGGAAAATAAACACAAGCAGTGACCATTACTTTTAAGAGGCAGCTTTGTTCATGATTTCAGCAGTAAAGACTATGAAATAAAACAATGTACTAAAGACAGAAATGTATCCGTCTCTTTCACACCACTCTGCACATAATTTAATTGGAAGAAGGTTCTATAGAAGTCCTAAAACTATTATCAGTAATCCTATAACATACAATGGTATTACACACATTCATAGAATTGACTTGCATGAAGTAATTAATTCCTGCGACTTTCAAATGTTAAAGACATTTTCTTTACTATATTGCAAGAAACACCCTGGGAAAGAAATGTCACAAACATACACTAATAATGCCCTGCCCACTCAACTGAGAGACAGTAGAGAACACCATGCAACACACCGCATTGCAAAACACAGACATATTAAAGCTTGCATTCAGTAGAAATTTAACTTTTAGGCAACCTGTGCACAAAATCAGGCAAAACCAAGCAATTCCCACAGTACATATCAAATATGTAACAGTATCTACATCTGGCAGACATTAACCAAGAGCAGAAATGTTCTTCCAACTCTTTACACATCTTCAAAGGTTGATCTGGTAAGAAGCTACAAGAGCCAGTGAAGAAGTAGCAGCTCCCTGCCTTGAACACTGACACAAAATGGGAACTAAAGCAGCAATGTAAGAGAAGCACACTGGCTGAGCAGCATCATCAGTGCACCCAGTCACACCTACCTGCAGCTCTTTTACAACCCGCTTGATGAGGTAAGTCCCAAGTTCTACACCTTGCAGTCCCTGCTGAGTCAAACTGATGGAGTAGAAAATTGCTGTTGTAATTTTATCTGCCTCTTCTGTTTCTAAAGGCACTTCTTTCACTATGTCCTGGGACAATAAAGATAAAAAAAAACCCAAAACAGTTTGTAGTAGCTACCATCACCATTATGGGGGAGGAAGGCTTACTTTTTAACTTTCAAATGTGTTAACACTTTTCCCCACTGTTTTATTCATTACTCTCTGTGAGAAACAACAGAAAACTAATCAAAAAAGTTGAAAGAAGAGCTGCTGATCTGCTGGCAAATGACTGTAATGTGGTTTGAAATTTTCAGAAGTATCACAACGGCTTTGAAGTTTTAATCTCATTTGCTATCTTATATATTTCTCTTATTCTTCTTGCACTTGAGCAAAACATTTCAACTTAGGTAATACAGCAGATAAACAGAGTAGCCATGTAATTTTTAAATGCTAAATCTCTCATCCCTTAAAACATGAAACAAACTCAAATATTCCCAAATTGTAAGGAAACACAGATTTCAAGAGAAGTACATTGCAATTGGGTGGTTGTAGCCAGTAAGGGGTTGGCCTCTTCTCTCTAGCAACCAGCACCAAAACAAGGGGACACAGTCTCAAGCTGCACCAGGGGAAGTTTAGGCTCGAGGTGAGGATAAAGTTCTTCACTGAGAGAGTCGCTCTCCATCGGAATGGGCTGCCCAGGGAGGTGGAGTCACTGTCCCTGGAGGTGTTCAAGAGGGGATTGGACGTGGCACTTGGTGCCATGGTCTAGTCATGGGGTCTGTGGTGACAGGTTGGACTCGATGATCTTTGAGGTCTCTTCCAACCTTAGTGATACTGTGATACTGTGATAATTTAAGCACTTTGCTGTGAACTAAATGCATTAGTAACTGTACCTGGATGCTGCTGGAGATATCACTGGTTAGTGCAACATGCAAGACTATCAATGGTTCTCCTGGGATTGCACAGTGAGAAAAGAAGTAGCATCTTCTATATGGCCCAACTCGACGCTTCATGTCAAGCCAGTTTCGAACAGGATGCACAGCTTCCGAGCTCAATGAGAAAACAGAAAACAAAATTATGTGATTTTTTTTTAATTTAAAAATAGAGGTCAGTTGCCAACCCCAGAAGCTCAGTACATTTCCCAGTGATGAAAACTTTCAGCACTTACTCACTGATTTTCTGGAGTACTTCACAAGGTGATTGCCAAGTCACCCGCTCCAAGTTTAGGAATCCTGTTGAGAACCACTCTGAAAGCATGTTCTTGAGAACTCCATTCATCTCCTGCAAACATAAGAAAGATGAACTTATTGGCTAAGTAAGCTAGGTAGAACTACAACACTGGGAAGTTCAATGAAATTATTGCATAAGTTCTCAAAGATCAATCACATAATAGCTCAAGCTTCCTCCCACAGGACTAAAACAATGAAAGTGTTCAAAGACACTGTCTATAGCAAATTGCAGACAGAGAAATAGAAGAGAATGGAAACCATTGTAGATGAAATGCAGACAACAGATGTATTTAAGCAGTCATGATTCAAGGTCACTGGTACTTGGGAGTTAAATACCAGGAAAAAACTCATGGGAAATTTGATTAAAATAAGGACCTGAATTTAACTATCATTTTTCTACATCTGAATCTCTTTTGAGCATTTTGCAGTTCCTGCCTTAGAAAGACTTAGTACTGACTTATGAATGTAAGAAAGTAACTCACCAAATGGAAATTTTCCAGGTTCTTACCTTATTCTTACCATATTAGTCATCTCTACTAACAAAATTTACACTGCTCTGTAGAAGAAAGATCCAGAGCAGGTATTTAGTCTTGCACATTCTCCACCATGTCCCACACATGGAACTTTCTGCTTTTGACAGATCCCCAAGGCACATATAGGTCTGCTGGAGGTGACTGGAACCCATACATGCACATTCAACTTGGAATTCAGCATGAATTGAACACCTCAGCACAAAAGCTGCCCATGACCACTCAGGATAAGAAATTACAAAATTAGTATCCTTGACCAGGATGCAGATAAAATAATAGGCTTTACAAGACTTTTCTTCTTTAGAGAAATGAACAATTTTGAGCAAGAAAAAATAAAGCAGCAGCATAAGACTACAGAACACAAAACCCACAGCACATTTGGAACAGTGTGATACAGAATTAAAGCCAACTGTAATATCAAATACTTTCAGGAACATTCATTGTCATGAATAATGAATTTTATATTTCCTACTAATTTCCTGCTGTCTGTATTATTAAAGATTTTACCACCTAAAATTCTTTGAGTTCAGAAAGTATTCTTGAACTCAGCACAGTATGGATATATCCCTTAAAGAGATTATAGAGCTTATTTTTCTTTCTTACATTTGCTTTGTTTACAGGACACAGCATGATCCCAGCATCAACTCCCAAACAGCCTGATCAGAAATACAGGCTTACCTGAAACTAACTTAACTCTTCCTATTCAGAACATTAGTCACTGCTGTAAACAAAATAAAATCAAATAAAAGTTATAATGTACCTCAGATTGCTCCATTTAAGATAAGTAACAGAAAATAAAAAATCTCTCCAGAAAATGCTTAATACTTACATCTTCCCAAAGCTAAGATGTAGTTTCAAGACATCCACAAAAAAAGATTTCCTATTGTAACCTAAAATGAAAGTTCTAGAGAGCCTTGCCAAGAGCCACACACCAAAGAAACTTCCTGTTGGCCAAAGTAACTGCTACAGGTATTCCAAGATTGGAGGGGGCGAAGTTTTATACTTAACATACTAGAAAAATGAAATGTTTCCAGCCCTGACCATGCTTGTAGCTAACTGTGTTAAGGTATTTCAACCTACACCAACTTACTCAAACTCATACTTAACTCTTTCCATAATACACAGAGTAAAGTTGACCATGATGACCAGTCATGGAGTTTCCTGGCTCTTTACCATAGCTAAAGTGTAGAGTTAAGCTTTCCTTCAGCGTTCCTATTTCCTATCTATTTCTATGCTTACAAAACCGTGTTAGTAAAACACAGAGGCTTTGCTTTGGTATATATATCCTTCTTTAGGCAGAAATGGGTGCTATAGGAACCACCTAAAGAAAATTGCCATTCATCTATATTGAACAGTTTGGACATGCATGAATATGTTATGCTATCTATCTAGATTTTTTTTCAGTCACATGCTCAAATATAGAAGAAAAGAAGATCTTACTTATTGAAGCATAAATTGATGTATCCTTCAAACAGCAAAAATGTCAGTTGCCTTGTTCCAAACACAGGGAGGATCCATAAAGTCAATTCACCAAGCTTTGTACATCAGTTTTCTGTTAGCCTTTCTAGAGCTCTTTTTCAGTTATACAATACACCAAGCTCAAAGTCTTCTACCAAACTGTACTTTCACCTGCACTTGTACTCCAAAGCTGAACAAAGCTTGCATACACTAGTAAATAGAAAGTTGCTAGATTAGTATGACACTGAAATAATACAAACAAAATTCACCTTACCTATATTTACAGGGTAAGCAATCTCCACTGGAAAACAATGAAAGCCGTGTAATGCATGGCACCAGCATAAATAGAAACCTCTCAAGAAAATACAGAAATGCAACTATCTGCAACAAGTACTGAAGAATTAAGAGACATGAGGGGTCACACTCAACAAAATCCACCATAGGAATGGACACTCTTCACTGTTTTTCTCTGACACTTTGCTAAAAAAGTTCCTGCCTTCTCTGTCTCATAGGAACATTAACCTACAGTAGCAGGGAGAGGAAGTAACATAATAGATGGCATTAAAAACGACCAGATTAGCTATGCCAACACTTTGTAACCAGAATAGTTAAGAGGGATATAAGCAGTATACCTTCCCCAGCCTAACAAATGGATCTATTGCACATTTGTAGTAAGTCTGATGATTTTAGGGGCTTCAGCAGCCATATATGCTAAAGCTGTGCTGCCTTGCTACCTGGAAGGAGCAGATTATTTCTACAATATGCCATTATTGTGAAAAATGCACAATTGCTGTTGGCTCAAGGCACATAAACAACACTCTACCAATACATCAGTCAACTGCACTTATCGAGTAGCTGTAATCTGTACTGGCAAAACTGTTTTTGCTGATGCTTCTAGGCTAGTGGATTAAAGAGAAAGCAGCAGGTAGAAGAAACTACTGAGAAGACAACAGAATTGTCTGTGCAAGAGCCTCTAAGAAAAATAACAATCTTTCTGGCACTGCTAAATCAGGAGGGGATTGCAGGTCCTGGGCAGTACAACTGAGCAGGCACTGGCCTGCAGACTCAGCAAGGCTTGCATCAGCAACTGTTTTATTGGGAAAGGCTGAATTTTAGTCCAAGCACTTCCTCATACAGTTTTGGTTTGGTTTGTTTTCATTTTGTTGTTTGGTTGTGGTTTTTTCATCCCTCTTTAGCTGTAGAGGTACAAGTGTCCTAAACATATTCTGACTATTTTGTTTATTCTGGCTTTAGATACTTCCCTTGTGAATCCTTGTTTCTGCAGAGCTCTAAGGTTTTGGAAAATAACTATAAATCATTTTGGTCAAATATCCCTTCCCATAGTGGAAGTCTCCAGGTATTTCAGGACTGTTTGTTTTATCCTTTTTGTAAGGACATGATGTAAGCCAGAAAAATAAGCTAGAGTTGTCAGATCTGGGGTCAAACTAACAGATTCCTACAGCTCTCCTGCCATTCATCTGCTTTTGGAACACCATTTCAAGCTGCAGTCCAGAAACTAGGAAGGAAAACCGCTGATGGCTGCACTCCTGCTAGTCATTATTTTGAACACACTGCTCTGCATCTACTGGCACTAACAAGGCTCAAAAGGCAATGAGTGACTTGGGAGAAAGCCAGTAATAATACATGGAAACTGGTAGAAGTGGAAAACACAAGAATCATGCATTTGCTTCTTTGAAGCACCCACAGGTTTAGCAAGCACAGCCCCATAGGACAGTACATAACAATACCCATCTGAACTAAAGGCCACTGCATGAACACTGAAAGCTGAAAGCAATGCAATTGTAACCAAAGAAAGTGAAGCTGTGACTTCAGTGATGATTTTGGAAGAAAGGAATATTAAAAGTCAATTAAAATAATCTGCCAATTGTAAATAATGATGCTTTCTAACACAACAGGGCAGCAAGCAGGCCAAAGGATATGAATAGTTCCAGCTGGAAGGGACTCCTTCAACAATCATCTAGTCCAAATACAACTGTCTATGCTGACAAAACTCATTGCAGAAAGACACAGAACGCTTTAGCCCAAAATGTGCTTAATTCAAGTCATTTCAGCAAAATTCTGAGTTCAGTCTAATATCACTGCATATACTAAGCTTCTGAAAGGCTTGACTCCAACAGCCTCAAGTTAGGTTTGCTTATTTTCTAAATTTAGTGGTAGGAAAATTCTTGTTTTCCTTTCATAGGCCTTTTTAGCCATTAAATTACAAATCCAACATTTCATTATAAGGAAAAATGCACATACTCATTATTCAGCCTCCCAATTTTAATTTCAGCAACAAGACATACTCAGATTACTACTTAAAATCATCAGCTATACTTCTGTTTCTATTAGTAGAATATAATAAATGATGATAATTATTTATTTCATTCTGTGTTCTTGCTACATGACAGCAAATTACAGCCTTTTCATCTCCACATCAGGTCCCTATTTATTGCACAATCAATGGGAAAAGCCTTATGAAAAAACTTCAATTTTTTCATTAGGAAAAACTGCCTTTCTGATGAGGAAAATATTTCAACTTCCCTCTCAAACTACCAAAAAGTAAAATACCCCTTACAGTAGAGAATAATCCTGAAAAATATCAGCAAAACAGGATCCAATAGTGTCACACAAACAAAAGGGAACTGGTTTTCTGCTCTTTTATTGCTAATACTAATTATTGCAGTGCTGAAAACTTCTCTGGCTCTCGTATTTTATATTGATTGATGTCTTAACAAGAAAATTGCATCCCTTTCCCCCCACCATGTTTCCTCATTTAGACAATGAGTAAAGTCTGCACAAGCATTTTTAAGTGACATAATCACTTCTGTGTGTTATTTCACTGTAATCTGTTTAACAAACACTAAATAGAAATACTTCATCAAGCCATATGTAGCAGTCCAAGCTGTTTCTCTGTTGATATGTTATGAAAAAATGGAAAAATATTTTGTATTTACATCCCAGCAGTGGGTAATCATTGTTTTAACAGGCCTTTCAAAATGCAGAGTGAAAACTAGGGACTGTTTAAGAAGTATTTGAGACAGTTTGGGCAAACCCAAAATCCCAGTAGGCCATATATTATGTTCTGTCATTTTCCTCCAGCATCGTGAAGATCCATTTAATTTTATTTCCCCATTTCCTTTTCAGCGCAGTTACAAACACAAAGAAGTTATAAAATTCTTGTGCATTTCTCTTCATGTATGGTTAGAATTTAAATCAAAACTACAATAATGAAATGGCTACAGAGGACTTTCAATAGACAAATACCAAGCACTTTAATAGAAAAACTTATCGCTTTTATTTGTTTCATTAGTTAAGGGCTTCTTACATGTTTTGAAGTAAACTGTTTCAATATTCAGATTCTCCACATAGCCCCTCTTCCACCTGAATGAACAGATACTCCAAGCCACTGATGAATCCTCAGCAATGAGACCAGTCTTTCAAGGCAGCACAGCCTGATGAAATAAGTACATCCTTCTGTGGATGTTTATAGGCAAGACATCCACCACCACAAATATTTCCCCTCCCCAAAGAGCCATGAACGGCCTAAACACAAAATACTCTGCCTTAAAGCCTTTTCTACCATTTGAAATTCCTCTACTAAAATTTAAACCCCATATCCCTAATTATGCAAAAGTCATTGCTCAAACCTGAGAGAAAGCTTTAAGAAATGAAATAATTCAAGGAAAAGTCCAACTTCAGGGCCTTGCTGTATTTAGGAGCAGCTGTTATGAGGGGAAAAATACCCCAAACAGCTATGGTATTTCTTTTTTTTTTTCCTAGGTGACTAATACAACAACATCAAGATTACAGACACACTCCAAAAACTGCTTAATTATGGAAGCAAGTTTATTTATTAATCAATTTGACAAAACTGTTGTTTTTCATTATCTTTTGCCATCAATTTGAGCCTTCACTGACTTAGAAACCAGGGAAAGATGAAGACTACTTTTGAAGCAACAGATGAACACTTGGGTTTGCATTTTTCACCAGAGTCCGTCTTTCAAATGCTGAAGCTGACGAGGCACATAAAATACTTTAAAATAAAATCTCAAGAGGAAAATGATGGCACAGAAAAAGAAGTACTGCTGGTGACAATAAGAGGAAGAGCTACACTGAGAAAACAGATTTTCAGCAAATTTCACTCTGTGCCTTGCAAGGGCTCATCAGAACATCAACTCGCTTACAAAGACACTGGAAAACGTGTGTCCTTCCATGGAAGGAACAGAACACAGGGAAAGAAAATGAGAGAGGGGAAAAAAAAATTCAAACAGCATCATTCAACAGGCCCAGCTTTATTGTGTTTTAATTGTTCAAGCAACTTAGTCTGTGCCAGAAGTGTTTTTAAAGGTCATTTTGACATTATCCATAAGATTTACAATAACAATAATTGATTCAAACACTTAACAGATAAGAAAATCCACCTCTGGGACAGACTGTGAAAAAAAACTTTCTCCATACCATATGTCCTGTACACATTGTTGGTGGACTTTTTTGGGGGAAAAAAGGTGTACAGCATCATAAATACAGTCTACTGCTGAATTTTGCCATTTGATTATCATTAAACTTGTGTCAAGAGTATTCAGCATCTTTTAAACATCCACAGAATGTCATTTACTGTGTCATAATAACTTGTCACTGAGGATACCGTCATTTTTTCTGTCTTGTCTTCTAATAATTAACTTAAATACAAACTAAACGTTATTTGTAGCATGTTCCTTCTCTCTGCACAATTCATCATTTTAAGAACTTCCAATGCATTTTTAAGAGTCTGTGTTCAAGATCTATGGACTTCTTCCAGTAAGGTAGTCACCATTCCTTTCAATTTCTTCCAAGTCAGCTTTTTCAACTTAATTTGCCATACACTGGTTCCTGACAGCTAGGGCACTGTGACTTCTGATTTAATGGACATGGCTACAATAGTTCAGTGGCTTCAGTGCTCAGAATCTTTCACAAGTCAAATAATGAGACACATTTTGGAGTGCAGTGCAGCCAGGCACATGTCATGAAGTACACAAAATCAGAGTAAGGTAAACATTCACATTTTTTATTTTCAGTTTAATCATCAGTTCAACTTGAGAGGTGATTTATAAGAGACAACTGAGGGTATTATGAAGATGTATGTATACCTGGGAATGACTGAAGACAACACTGCACCAGTTTGCAAGTGCATCATCTATTGTGGTAATGATTCAGGAACAGTGAAACCAATGAAGAAACAAGCATCAGGTAATTTGCTTCTGCTTGTTTTACAATAATATCTTAAGACAAGAATTCATCATATAACAGTGAATCCTGACACTTAACATACATGCCAAGTGCCACAGCTTTTCTACAGCATTTTTCATCACTTTCCTTCAGCCAGGGAAACCAACAAAGAATCACTCTGAAATAGTCCATTGAAAGATCCCAATAGGTATGTTGTATCCTAAGAATTTTAACAACCTGTCAAGCCCCAAATCTATAGCCTGGATATTCTGCCATCCAATTCTCTCTGCCCTTGACATTTAGCCTCAGAACAAGTAACACAGTATCTCATACCTATATCTTAAGGCACCAAACTAAATACAACTCATCATAAACCACTTGCACCAGTTAGTAATTGCCTCCATTGCACAATCAAGATTTCCCACGGGTGGGGCTCTCCCTTGGGTGTTTGTAGTTGTTCTGACATTTAGTTGCAATCAAAGCAAAGACATCTTAAAAGGCCAAGAAAGATGCTCATTTCAGAAGCTGGATCTAACACCTTTCCCAAACATGCTTTCAAGAACACTGGACTAGCACATAGTTCTAGGTCTTGGATGCTTTGAAAAACAGATGAGAATGACCAGAGTGAAATTCCAAATTGAAAACAAACAGTATCCAGTGTGAATTCTTACAGCAAATACGGCCACAAACAAAAAACAAAACAAACAAACAAAAAATGCAGATGAGTTCTCTCTTCATCCTTCCTGGCCAATGGGCTATTTAGCACCAACTCTCATTCATAAAAAAGGCTACAAGAACAGGTATGCAAAACTAGGCTCACTCATAACATGTGCCCAAAGATTAAAAAAAACGTATTTTGAGAAAACAGGATGCTTATGAGAGCCCTTTTATTGAAGTTTTAGTTTTGAAGACAGTATTTTCCTACTTTCAAATGGGTTTAGTATGTTTCTGAACATACTGTATTATCTGATGCATGTATATTCAGTTGGTTTAAATATTTCTATCCTATCAATTTTGCAATTTTAGTCTGTTTTTACTCAAGATGATATGACCGGCTGTGAAATATTACCAATGCTGTTGCTATTTACTGGTCGATAGTAAGCTGAACATGAGCCTGCAGTGTGCCCAGGTGGTCAAGAAGGCCAGTGGCATCCTGGTCTGTATCAGGAATAGTGTGGCCAGCAGGAGCAGGGAGGTCATTCTGCCTCTGTACTCAGCACTGGTTAGGCCGCACCTCGAGTCCTGTGTCCAGTTCTGGGCCCCTCAGTTTAGGAAGGATGTTGTCTTGCTGGAGCGTGTCCAGAGAAAGGCAACAAAGCTGGGGAGGGGTTTGGAGTACAAGCCCTGTGAGGAAAGGCTGAGGGAGCTGGGGTTGCGGAGAAGAGGAGGCTTAGAGGAGACCTTACTGCTCTCTACAACTACCTGAAGGGAGCTTGTAGCCAGGTGGAGGTTGGTCTCTTCGCCCAGGCAGCCAGCACCAGAACAAGAGGACACAGTCTCAAGCTGTGCTAGGGGAAGTTTAGGCTGGATGTTAGGAAGAAGTTCTTCATAGAAAGAATGATTGGCCATTGGAATGTGCTGCCCAGGGAGGTGGTGGAGTCACCATCACTGGAGGTGTTTAGGAAGAGACTGGATAGGGTGCTTGGTGCCATGGTTTAGTTGATTAGATAGTGTTGGCTGACAGGCTGGACTCGATGATCTCAAAGGTCTCTTCCAACCTGGTTAATTCTATTCTATTCTATTCTATTCTATTCTATTCTATTCTATTCTATTCTATTCTATTCAGTTGTGATGAGCATAGTTTATTAACAGCACTGACATTAAAACCATTCTTTTTATGTCAAACTTAATTTGGATCTGAATATTGACAAACAAATTGCAGTCAGGGCATCTGACCAACCTGCTGTGATTCTTCATTGCCTTCCAGGAAGTCCTGTCACCTTCTGCCACTATGATGTGCTACATCAGTCCTTCCTCCACTGCCATGTCACCTTACCATACCATCTAACCACTGGGTAAGTTCCGCCTCACCTATTTTGTAGACACTACTGAGCTAAGTTTTGACATCTCCTTTCTCTTGTTGATACACTTTACCATGCACATGACATGGCTGCTGTGACACTTGGAGCCCTATTATTGTACTCCTACATGTCACTTCTGCAGCAAGTTCCTGATGCAGCTTGACAGCCCCAACACTAGTTCCATTTTGTCAAGTTGAGTCAGAGTGGCACTTCCCCCACTGCCTTAAAGTCGTCCTCTCACAGCCCAGCCTGCCACTGCCACCTCAGTTTGGAAAGCCCATTGCTTCACACCGTGCGCCATTCCCTGAGCTGTCAGCAAAGCCAGCTCCCCCAGGTGCCACAGAATGTGGGAGGGGACTTCATTTATGTCACACTACAAAGGCCCCAACAGTGAAGCGTATGCATGGGACGCTTTCCAGCTCAATTTGGAGGATTCACGAGTAACACTATGAGCAGGAGGCTCCACATCCCATCCGGCCTCCCCCCGACTCCCTTTCAGAGCCACCCACCCCTAGCTAATCTCTCACCTTGACATGAGGCCCGTCCACCGCCTTGGTTGCAAGCCCCTCCACCAGGTCGCCCCTCAGCTCTACCAGGAAGCGCAGCCCGCCCTCCAGGCGGCCCAGGTGCTGGAAGAGACCCCGGTACTGGGGGCTGAGGTAGTAGCGGAGCCGGTCCTCGGCCTGCAGCAGGGCCCCCAGCTCCCTCTGCTGCTCCCGGGCCTGCAGCACCTTGGTACTGAACTCCGCCACCCGCCCGTGGTCCACGCCGAAGTCGCGGGCCAAGCGGGTAAGCAGCTCGGCCCTGGGCGGACCGGCCTCCAGGCCGCGGTAGTACCGCATGAACTCTGCGCTGCGCAGCTCCGCCGACCGCGGAGCCTTCTCCCTGGTCTCGTAGGGCGGCAGCGGCGGGACGGAGCGACTCAGCAGCTCCTCTATGTTTGCGACAGAGGCGGTGCCGGAGCCCACCGGGCTCTGGCGCAGACTGGCCGCTACCGAGACGCGACGCAGCCGCCGCGACACTGCCCAGGACCCAAGGAAGGGGCGCGGGCTCATACACGGGCCCAGGCGACTCATGCCGCGCCTCAGCTCTTCCGATATCGTTCTTCACCCTAGAGCAGGGCCAGGCCGCAGCACCGCCTCCAGCGCCGTAGCGGCTGGGACGATTGGTTGGAAACACAGACTGCCAGCCCCCTTGCCAATCGAGAGCGGCAAGAGTGTGGCACGGTTGGCATGGTGTCGGGCGTCATCTTGAGCGTGGCGCAGAGACGGAGCGGTCCCTCTGTCGCTTCACGGCGGCCTCGCCTCAGCCCCGCCTCAGGCCGTGGGGGCTGCTGTGCCCGGAGGCATAACCGGCGATTCTACGTCGGAGTTTTTCTCTCCCTGAGTGCACCTTTCTCTAGCTGTCACTGAACAAGCCATTGTGCTTTGTATCTTTCTCACCTGTCACTCCCCGATTTCCCAGCCCTTCTCCTCACAGCCCAGCTACATCTGAGGGAAAGGCAATGCATTAAGTTACAGAAATTCACTGAACAAAACCAAAACACTATGACTTCATTTTCAGCAAAATTGAAGCCCTCACAATTTGGCTGGTTAGCCCGTCTGCATCACCTCTACAGGAAATGGGCTGTCAAAGAAAGCTGCTGTGTCAGATTCCCAAGCTCATCTCTTTGGAGGCAGAGCTTTCACCAACTAACATGATGATATTTGTATGTGCACTCTTTATAGGCAGCAATCATAGAATCAATAAGGTTGGAAAAGACCTCGAAAATCATCAAGTCCAACCTGTCCTGCAGCTTTAAATGGGCATCCATGAGCCAATTACTTTAAAACAAAGCATTTTTCAGCAGTGCTTCATAACAAGATGTTGGCAGACTTGTGGAAGGTTGGGTGTTTTTTTTTTCAATAAAAGGTAGCTAGAAGTTGAACTCTTCCTTCTGTATGTTTACTAATGAATTTGAATCTGCTGTATTTGTCAAACTTCTTTACAACCCAAGATGCAGATTTGGTTCATGTAAACCCAAACATTGTGCTAAAAGTCTCCATGAGCCTAGTTAATCTTTGACAGTTTTGGTTAGTGCATGTCAGCTTCTGAAACCATTGGGACAAAGCAGCTGCTTTTGACTCATGGGCCAGAAAACACAGATACCATTATGCACACACATGTACATAGGAAATAAATCATTAAGGCATTTATAGAAATACTAGTAGAAACCCCTATGCACCCTTTCAGTTTCTGTGTTATCTGGAGATTCCTGGAAATTTCAAGAAGCCCAGGACTGAGATGCTAGTACAGGGAGAGTGGTGATGGAATTTGAAGGCTTACGACCTCCCGGGAAATGGTCAGCATTTCTCAGGATCAAATTCTTTAAAAAATCCTACATTCTTTTCATTTTGAAAGCCCTCTCAGACTGGCCTTGGTTACAGTTCTTCCAATAACATAGTTCACTTGCATAACCCACAGGCCATAAAAACTAGCTACCTGTATTGTTCATCGACAAAAAAACATTGTGGTTCTAAGTTACAAGGCTGTGTAAAATAAGATGTTTCTTTTGAAATCTTCTATTGCTTCTTTTTTCGTCCCCCCAGGGGATAAGTATTATCTGCTTCAGCTGCTGCTTGAAAAATGAAAACACATCTCTTTCTGTCAGGACCCAAGGGCACTAACAGATGTTAACAACCTCGCCAGATTCATCTAGGGTCTTCCCTCACATCCACCCAGGAGCCCCATTTCAGCTCAGCCTGTGAGCTTCCATTCCCTTGCTGGGTTGTGTTACAGGAGTGTCTTCAGCTGTGCTTGGCTGTGGGTGTCTCTGATCCCAGACTGCCAGACTTGCTTCCTTGCCTGATTTGGATTTGCCTTAATGCTGTGGCCGTGCCTAGTGATTACTGGGCTGTGCCTGTCATTGGGCCTGATCCTAGCTGATGTTCCTCGCTTGACCTTACACCACTGAGTTGCTTGTTGACCTGGATTCTTTGTTGAACCTGTTTGCTACATGGGCCTGCCCTTCTCACCTTGCCTAGGTATGTTATTGTCCTCAACTCCTTGTCCCATAAGGGAGCAGCCAGTTCTTTCTGCTCCCTGACACTTCCAAGGCAAATGAGATCTAAATTAAGATAAGCAAATCATTGTTGTCCAAGAACTTTCCTTCAAATAACAGGCCTTCCTGCACTTCAGAAATGTATTTATTATATTCTTCTAACGTGAAAACTTTTGGGGGCTTCATTAAAAACTGAATGTTCTTATCAGAAAACTGGAGATTGAAGGAGACCGGTTACACTTCAGTCATTGTAACTTTTGTCTCCAAGTAAGAAGAGAAGTGTATAAAAGATGGAAAGTCAATGTGATCTTTTTTTTTTTTTTTCTATTTAGTCTGTTCAAACATTAAGTAGAAATAAATTGCATGTCCTGAATTATTTTCTGCTCAATAATTTTCACTGTAATGAAGACAGACTAATTTATGTTTGATATGAATGTAGGCTTACAGCTTGGGTTTTGGATTTTTTTATGGTTTGGGTTTTTTTTTTTAGCATTTGGATTTCTGTGTAGAGTGCCATATGAATCTATGTAGGACAAGAGTCTTAAATGAGGAACAGACTGTGCTACCTATTAAAAAGAATAACAGAACTTCAATTAATTTCAAAGGGAACAAGATGGAGCCTTGCATTTCCGATAAAGTCTGTGCTTGTGCCTGCATAGTGTTCATCTGATTTATAAGGAAGCATTACTCCCTACCTACCACAAAGGTGGAGAGTAATGACTAAGATTTTATTCTTCTGTGTAATCATGGAGTGTATACACAAATATTCTTTTTCAAAGTATAGTTCTCATACTGAGGTATTTAAAAATATCTATTAAAATATTACAAAGACCTCTGTGTTTAATTGCAAAGCAGCCCTTTTCAGGTTGTTGTTAGGAAAAAGTCTGAGAGATGATGAAAGACCTCTTCTGTTTTTCTTTCAAGGTTGGTGAATTAGCAGTGCTTACAGTGTCAGAGCACAGTGGTAAGCTGCATTGCAAGTTCTAAATGTGTTTTGTAATAGCTTGGAAAAAGAGTTTGTAAAATGACTTTAAATGAGCAAGTATACCATTTTGGAGGTTTCATAAATCTCATAAGGTATCAGAGAAAGAAAATCTGCTGTAGTTACTTAATAAAAAACAGGGTCTTTTCAGCTTTCACACTAGCTCTTCAATTATTTAGACCCTCCAGAAAGGCAATTCTATGTGGCAATTCTGAAGCTTGTTTTGTTGCAACTCCCAAAGCTGTCTGTTTAAAATTAGATAGCAGTGTTTGATTGTTAGAGCTGTAGCCAGTGTTTAGCTTTCAATCCTAATTTCAGATAAATATGGTATTGTTTTATAGAATTATCTGGCTTGAAGCACATGAAGCTTGTACACAGAAGATATAGAATAAATTCTGTGCACTCAACGGAACAGTTCTGTTAGAGGTCTCTTGTAAGGCTAGCTAGATTCAGTGTTTCCTTCGTGATTCTTCAGATCTTCCAATTGCTTGTTTAATTTGCCTGCAGTGAGTTTGAAGGTAATAAAAAGATGTACTGTACAGGATAGGCGTCTGTCTCTGAGATCAGGTCATGGTAAGATTTGTCTCAAATGATTAATCTTCTGTATTGAGTAGAAATTTGACATAATGGTTATGAGGCTAAGGATTCATATTTAGGGATCTGGAGAATCAAAGCTTTTATGATAAACCTCTGGTTTGTGTGTGTTACTTTTTTACCAATTTTAAGAATGCCCATAATGGACAGTGGACTGAGTCTGTTTCTCAGACTCAAATGTTTTATCTTTTATTAAAAAGGAAAAAAAAAAAGAAAGAAAGAAAGAAAATAACTGCTCTTGCAGATTTTAATTTTCAAGATTTCAGTGTCTAGTCAAAATGAATGATACTTTATTTTCAGTTGTGCGTCCAAAGCGCAATGTTGGAAGCTGCTAGTGTTCTTTGAACATTGATTTACCTTTCTTTACTGTCTGATACTTGAATTTAAAAAGAGTTTGACAGTAAGTAAATAAAATATAGTACATGGGTTTATATTTAAATGTACTTCATACTTGTTACCACGGAATCCTTATATTTGGCATGGATCTTGGCAGTATACAGGCTTCAAGCTGCTCTTTCCCCAGCTATTTGCTGGGCTCGTGAGAGACAGCTACACAACTCTACCTTCTGTTTTAATGCAAGACATAGAAGGTCAATGTTAGGCAAAACTGGTCCTCCACCTTTACAAATAGCCCTTTCCTTTGTTGCTTATTTTCTCTTTTCCTCACTTGAAGAAGTCTTAGTTGATGGATCAGTTCCTAGATAAAACTTCTATTAGTATTTACCCAGTTCATTCAGTTCCTTGATATTAATTCTTGTTAAGACTCAGATGGCACATTAGAGATCAATGAGACCAAAGATTTAAGCAGATACTTTTAAATATGGCTGCTCCAATGTAAGGTGGACAGAATCGTACAGGACAGCATACCAGCTTCATCTTTCTGCACAAAACTGTCATTTGTATACCACACATGAAACAGTGTGGTAGCAAATTCTGCCTTTACAATAGTTATTTCTAAGCAGATGTTTGTAACTTTCTCCTTTGTTGCTGATCCACATTTTTACACTTGTGTGAATTTGTATCTCAAAGCAGAACATTCTTAATTAACTTACCTGCTAGCCTCCAGAAATGAAGCTGGATGGAAAGGTAAGAAGCTATCTTCCCATTTTCCTGCTGTCAGTAAAAATTATTAGAGTCTTAAACAAGAAGGAAGAGGAACAGTGTTTGTCAGGGTGTAGCATGATGCAAATGTAGTGGAAATGTGAGAAGTAGTTTGTATTTTACTTATGCATTTAGTCACAGAAGTCAAAAGAGAAATTTAATGCAGCATTTGTGATTCTTTGGAGAAGAACACAGAAATCTTCCTCTGTCATGGCAGGGTTAGAGAAGTTGAGTGGGGCTCACCTGTGCTCTAACTTACATTGTGAACAGTACAGAATACTATGTGAACTTCCTGGGTTTCATAGCCCAATGAGTCAGAGCTGTGCAGTGTTTAGGGGAATAAATGACCTGAAGGACTAACAATCCAAGTCTTTTATTGAAGCAGAGTCCTGATCTCTTGTAACTGGATTATGTAGGAAGTGTTATATTGTCCATGGGTGACTTTGGCACTGCCCTGGCTGACCAGCCTCTCTCTCTCTGTAATTATAGAGGGATTTTTTCCAGCCTGCTCCAATTCAGCTTCAGGCATTTTCTGAGCTCAGGGATTTACCAGAACATATGAGGAGTTTGGGATGTAGCCATCTTGTTTACTGTGTGAATATTACTTCTTTTACAGTTAGCATTTAAGTCTACAGGGATGAGTGTAGACTGGCTGTTATACCGCTGTGCAAATTTGTGTTGTCTCTCATATGCTAAAAACATTCATTGGTTTTAATAAAATAATGCAAGGATTGGGAAATTGAGAGATGTGATAATTGCTGTGCACAGCATGGAATGAATGGAATGGAATGGAATGGAATGGAATGGAATAGAATAGAATAGAATAGAATAGAATAGAATAGAATAGAATAGAATAGAATAGAATAGAATAGAATTAACCAGGTTGGAAAAGACCTTTGAGAACATCAAGTCCAACCTATCACCCAACACCATCTAATCAACTAAACCATGGCACCACGTGTCCCATCCAGACTCTTAAAATCTTTAGTGGCAGTGAGAATAGTGGTTTTATATTATTGTCTCTTTAACAGACCTGATAATTTTGCTGGGGTTTCCTTGAAGAAATTATTTTTTAAGTTTATCATAGAATTATAGAATGGTTTGGGTTGAAATGGACCCCCAAAGGCCATGTAGTCCAACCCCCTCTGCAGTAAGCAGAGTTATCCTCAACTGGATCAGGTTGCCCAGTGCTTTGTTGAGCCTCACCTTGAATATCTCCAGGGTTGGGACCTCAACTACCTTCATGGGCAACCTGTTCCAGTGTTCCACTGTCCTCATGGTAAAGAGCTTTTTCCTAACATTATCTGTTGGAGTAGATGTGGTGCTTGGATATGGTCTCTTTTGCACACTGACTTGGCTCTGTGACATGGAAATATCAAATGGTCTTTTTTTGGTAAAGTTACCAGCAGTCTGATAACATGTGTGATGCTGCAGCTGATACTCTGAAGCGTTCAGTTTGTGTATGAAACCAACAATAACAAAATTGCAGGAATGTCAAAATTTATGACACCAACCTCTTAATCTGTCACCAGTTCTGAAGGCCTCCTAAAAGCTCAATTACCACTGAGGTGTCTCCATATTATTCCCAGTTACTTGCATGTGAATCCCCAGTGAGGAGAAAGTGATGCTTATTTCAGGCATCTCTGTTGATTCTGTGCATTTACTGCGTACTATTTGCTTAGTTTCTTACATTTCTCCAACTGTGGGATTAAAAAATAAATGAATGCTTTGTCAGCCAGTTAATCTGTTTGAAGTGTTACAAAGGAGCTGTTACTGGTGAGTGGGAAATACACACAGATTAGCTTGTGTTCTGCTGCTGTTCTCACTAGGTTTAGCCCTATAGTTTATGGGAGGAGAGATTCTTCTGGAAGATAACTGTGTTCATCTGTCTCTGTTGATTGTAAAGAGATCCTGATGTCTGTACTCAATGTTACCCAAGCAAACCAGCTAGCATTTATTCTCCTTATGCCTTCAGATCACAGGGCATAGATGTCCTGTAACATTCCTAAATATCATGAATAGGCCACCATCAGGCCTCATGGACAGTGGGGCTTTGTCAGGCAGCCAGGGAATGTTCAGCTTCAAAAGCACTAGACCCATCAACCAGGGCCCAGAGGGCACTGGAGTAGTTGTTACTAAACTTTAAAATCTTTCTTAATTGTTTTGTTTTCCTTGCCAGAAATGGATCTTGTTCTAGGTTATGTACTAATAAAATCCATCCTGGAGATTAAAAGTGTTTTAGTGTGCTTACTTCCAAGAGTTACAATTTTTAATTTCAGGCTTGAGCCAATGTTTTCCCATCACAGAAGCTCACTACAGTAGTTCAGGACAGCAGATGTCAGTGGCTTGTCCTTACTACCCTTTTTGTACCCAAATGTAATACATACTTAATGCAGGGAGCCCCTTCAGAATTCACTTCTGGCTATGCTCTAGTCTTGTTCCTAGGCTTGAATTTTCAAGCCTTGCTGCATGCAGCTGATGCATTTAAGGTATACTCATGAGGCTTGTGAGCAGAATTGAAATATAAATGTCTGTGTCCAGTTTTAGAAGGGGAGTCAGGGAGGGGGGTAGTATTTTCTGAATTCTATACAAACATGTATGAAAGTGTTGTTATGCCATTGCTTAGACATCTAAATGCAGCTGCAGTATAGTTCATCATTTTCATTTAAACTTTTATTGATTACTGACCCCAAAGAAGTCACCCACAAGCTGGAACATGAAAACCTCTGCTGTGCAGAGGTGTATTTCATTTAACGTGACAGTAAATATGGTTATACAAGAGGCAGAAGATTCTTAGGTAGACTTGTCTGATGGTGCCAAGGCCACAACCTCAATTTACAGCATAACAGAATTAGAAATTGAAAGGATTTGGGGGAATGCACCTCTTAGGAAGAAATTGTGATTTTTTTTGTGTGTCTCGTGCTGTGCCCCTGTGTCTCTGCCCTTGTGATGGCGTGCAATGCTGAGGATGAACAGTGTTTCTGAGCTTTCACTATGTCAGGGATTGGGGCTGAGGGATTTTCTGAATTTTACACTGCAGTTATGGTGCAGGATTTTAAATGTAGATGTGCCCAGTCACAAGCCTAGAATTGATCCTATGGTAGTGCTGAGTGTGTACATAATGAATTCACGATAACATGGTGTGTTCAAAGGATTTGAGTGCATACTAGGTACTGACATTGAGAAGTGAGTGATCTTCATTCCTGCTTATGTAGTATCCACCTGCAATCACTAACCTTTGATGTACATGCATCGGTGTGCTCATATGCTCTGGTTATGAGTGCTGAGTAATAAAGAAACTAGAAAATAATCTTATTTTACATACTAATTGCTGTACTGTTTGATGTTTTCTTTAGAAGCTTTTATCACCAGTTGAAGTTGAATTTGTATGGATTAACAATGATTAGCATAGGAGTTAAATAAAATATAAATGAACCATAATACTTGATATAATATTCAGGACAAGAAAACAGCTAAAGATTAAGTTGCAGAATAACAATTGACTGTATGATAATTTCATAATTAATAGAATTAACTTTTATCTTAAAAAACACTTAATAAGCAAATGTCTACACTATAGAGGGGTTGTAGGAAAAAGAGCTGATTCTGGCAGCTGCATAATATTCTGACTGGGATCAGCACATAGAAATGTGAAGTCCTTGTTAGGAAGTAGTATGTCTCTGAAGTTTCTGAAGATATTTGGAAGTAACATTCAGGGTGTGTAGTTATTTGTGTGAAACCAAAGAAGAAAGAAGGCTTAGTTTGTGATTCTTTCATGGATGTTTTCTTGCTGCTTATTGGAAGTGTTTGTTGTATTCTTCTTCTAATTTCCTTTCTTTGACAGTGAATCCATTGCCTGCAACTTGAAGTGTAATTTATTGCACGATTACTGTCTTTTCTTGTGGATGCTAAGGAAGAGATGTGTAGGAACAGACAAATTCACTTAATGTTGGCTGGTTGGGTCATCTGTGTCACAGAACAAAGACAATGCAGGTAGCAATATAATTTATCTTTTTTCTAACTGTAGGACTTGCTCTTTATACAAACTTCCTACCTTGGCTACTGTTGTGCCTCCCTTAATGAACTATTTGTTTTAAGCCTCTTTCCTGTTTGATTTTTTCACTTGCATCCTAACAAGATGTGACGGGGGTAGCAGACTGGTAAAGCATGAAGACCTGTAAATAAAGGAGCTGTTCCATCTTATTAAATGTCTAGAAAAAAATAAATAAAATAACATATAAAAACCAGAGGGAGAGAGAACAGTTCCATATGCTATTAGATTGTTTCCTTGCAGCCACAGATATTTGGATGAGTGCTTCACGTTTAGTGTATTTTTAATGTATCAAACATAATTCTCTTCTATAGCTTTGCCAGTCACTCTTTCTCTTTTGCTTTTTAATTATTCTACAAATTAATATATTGTAAATGGGCTCATTTCTATGCTTCAAATTAAGCTAGTTGTTTCAGCTTTTTCTCAATTACTCCTGTAATTAAGACCCATAAACCCACAGCAGAGAATAAAATAAGAAAGTAAAAGAAAATAATAACAAAAATTGAAAAGAGAGGAGAGCTTCTGTTTGATTTCCTTCAGAACAAATTGCTTAAAACTCTCTGAAACAGCCACTGCAAGGGAAATTATTAAGGAACCTGCCAGCCTATATGTAGTTTTGAAAAGAACATAAAGTTTTCAGACAGTAGTCTCATCAGGGATCCCAGTTGTAAGCAGTCTGGAGTATACCCACTTAATTATATGAAAATCTGGCATGGTGCTCTGGGGAAGAATTAAGAAATGCTAAACCTGCATTCCCCACTGAAGTGGAATATTTAATCAAGTCAAAAGCTTCATTGCACCCTATAGCAAGCCAAGTTAAATCTAGTCTGTTAAATATTTTATTAGTGTTGATGTTCATTCCAGCCATATATCAGATCACAGTAACAACAACAGAAGTATTTCTTTCACTTAGAGAGTGTGGGATGGTGATGTGTAATTTTCCTTGACACTTCCGATGGTTACTATGGAAAGTGGCCTCAAGGAGAGCTGCACTTGAGATATGCAGTTGCCCAGGCTGAAATGTGTTTAGATGGTCTGGATGCCATACAGGAAAGATCAATTCATAAATGTGTACCTTGTTTTTTCATTCTTTTTACACTGCCAAGCACCATTAAACACATTAATATAAAAAAATGACAGTATTGTAAGTAACTCGCTGACACACACTATTTTTTTCCACTTAAGCCTAAGGACACGCCTGAAGAGCAACAACAAAGAAAGAAGTAAACACATTCTTTCTTCAGAGCGAGCTCATACACCTGAAAAGAATCCAAATCTCCTTGTATGAAAGTTGTGAAGTGACTCATATTAAAATTATTTATTTATTTCCAGCACTTTTAGCACTCTTTCAGCATGCACTTGGATACAAAGGAGATCTCAGCTACAGTTTGGGTCAACACTTACCTTTATTAGCTATAAATTATTTGTTAGATACTCAGTGGTTTATGATGCTTGCACTGGAGGGGCACCATAAATACAGTTATACACAAAATATGTCAGAAATCCATTTTTTTCCTACTTTTGAGGTCTTCTAGGGCACTGCTTGGGGATTAATGCATGACTGTGCCATCAAGTGAAATGATAGTGGTCACCTTCCTAAAATGTTTATTTCAAAATGCACTGAATTCAGGTCAAATTACTTCTAGACACTAATGATCATTACAAATCTGACATTGTCTTTGGCAGCTTACTACAGATAACCTTCAAACAGGAAAGTAATAGGGTTGTGGTTTTCTTGTTTGGTTTTAATAGTTTTTTTAATAGTTCTTGTGAGAGGCCACATGTACTGATAGTATACTCAGATTTCTAGTGACTTTCACAGTTATCATGACATTGACCTTAAGTAAACAATGCTTTAGAAATGCCAGTTAATTCAAAGTACAATTAAGCAGAAAACAGATAGCTGAGAACAGTGCAGACCTAAATCCCAGTTTGACATTTTACTGTTGCCTGATTCATCTTCCCACATGAGCCCAGCATTGAGTTGGGGCCAAGAATTAATACAGATCTTCCTCTTCTGCCCACAGTCATTTAATTTACTAAAACAGAGTTCAGCTTCCCTTCTGAAGAAGCAAATCAATAAAGTTTTATTATCATCCTGTCGTTTGGTGCCTTTAGAAACCACCTTCTTGTTCCAGTGTTCTGCAATAATGAAGCCTCCAGTGTCACTCCTTTATACGTTTGTAACCTTTTTGAACTGAAAATGACTTCTTGTTTATTGTACTCTACAGAATGAAGGCAAATACAGAGGTGGGGGGAAAAAATTACTTCTTCTTGATAGTTATGAAAAGCACACTAAGTCTCTCTCTGACTTAAATAATTTCAAGGATTAATTGTTCGAATTATCACCTCTGAAGAATGTCCACGTGAAATGTCTAGCTGAATTTCCTGACTCTGAAATTGTGGTCTTTTGCAGTCCAAGTGATGTCTAAATATAGAGCTGGTATATCTCCCAGCCCCAAAACTTTGACATTTAGCCCCTCAATTGTGTAACTCTTTGCCCTTCTGTTTTTTTGTGGTTGTTAATACTGTAACTTTAAAATGCTATTGCACTTCTAACCTTCTTTATGTTGTCTTTGACATTTAGTTGATTTCCTTGTGTACAGTTTAAATTCATAAAGCAAAACTATTGTGGAGAATACATGGAGTGACAACTCTAACATTTGTATTAGTGTAGGCTGACTTTATCAGATATTGCTTGAGTTACTGTAATTGCATTTAAATTATATACTTTTCATATTAATTTACTCCTTCAGAGTCTGAAAAACTGTTTCTCTGAAGACAGCCTATACTGTTAAAGAGTGACAAGTGTTTAAGCAAACTTTTGTGTGCTTCTTAATGGTGTTGTGTAAAAGGGTTTTATAAATAAAACTGGTGAATTCCTGGGAGCTTTAAGTTAAATGAACAACTAAAACTTCTCTTTTGCATACTATGCATTTCATCTCCTATTGTTATCTTCACTCAAAACACCTTTTCACCAAAATCCTTTATTTAACCACAGTTAATTCTGTGCATGTGACCTGCAGAAGAGCATGTATCAATTGACAAGAAACAACTTTTTTCTGTTTATACAATCAACTATATAAACCCTTGTCGTAATCAGGTTGTGATAAGCATAGTTAAGTTGTTTTTTAATAACAGTATGTTGTGAGAGGGCAGAAATAAAATTGGCAGTTCTGAAAGTAGGTCCGTTTCTGACAACAAGTATATACTTAACTTCATGTGGGTATCCCATGAGGCTATGGTCTGATGGCCTTATATTTATTTTGACCTCTCTTGTTTGTGATAGAATTTGCATTTCTCCCGTGGTTGTTGTGGGGTTTGTGTGTGTTTGTGTGGTTTGGGGTTTTTTGTTTTGTTGGGATTTTTTTTTGTCTGTGTAGGCACTGGATAACTTGTCAGGTTGATAGAATGTACTCTGACATCTTTCAGTGCTGTTCCTCTTAGTCACTGACTGAAGTGCAGTACTGTTTGGCTTCACTGGGGAATAAATGCATAATTATTGCTACAAGCTTGAGCTTTTCTGCTACATATAAGGAAACCAGCACTGGGCTGCAGGCAAGCTAGTCCCTGTGCTTATGGATAGCTGTGCTACAAAACTTCACATTTAAAGGAATGATTTGTTTGCCATGAATATACTATCAGTATGTTAAGATAGTAGATATTCAGAGGCAGTTAAGCATTGAGAATGAAGGCTTGCTAAGGCAGCATTTCTGATCAAATGGCACTTCCTTGATTATCAGAATTGGAATTTCTAGCATGTGAACACTTCTGTCTGCCAAGAGAAATTTCATGTAGAAAATTTGGGGTTGGTTTTCTGGTATACATTGAAATTGTTTTTCTAATTAGAAGCAAACAAACAGCTGAGCCAGAAGATAATTACCTTGAAGTCATGAAAAGCTGGGTTCCTGCAATCATCTCTATGGGCATGGACATTATTCCCCTGGATAAGTACTTGAAGGATAAGGCCCTATAATCCTTTGGAACAATTCTTCTCTGCCCATGCAAACGATTGACAACAATTTCACTGCTGTAGGTCGTTGTGATTCCTGTGTATTCATTTATGCAGAGGAAATAAGTTCCTGATAAGCAGGTTTGTATCTTTTATGAGCAAACAAGGTGTTGGCTGAATTGGGAGTTTCCTGCAAAAGTGTCATTTTGATCTATGAATCTTTGCTGTAATGAGAGCAGAGAATAAAGCCACCACAAGAAAGAAACTAATGAAAACAAAATCCATCTGTAATAAGAGGCCAGTAAGAAGAATAGGCTTTAGATAACTCTGGCTTCAAATAGGTGACAGTTTAATTAAAATTCTTACTGGGAACACTAGGTAATATAGCTTTGCATTTAAGAGGAATATTTTGCAAAACAAGTGTGTGACTATGATTCAAAATATAAATTAATTGGTTACTGGCTAGAAAAAGGACTGAGATTGGTTGGCCTTTTGGACCACCATCCTGCACTGTTTGGTGTCTTACCATGCTACAGGTGGCTAGATTTTGCATGACCACTCTTGCAAAATTGAGCTATTTCGATAATTTGTTAGGACTTTTGGATGCTCCTGAAGCAAGTTTGAAGCAATGCATACTTCTAGCTATGTCTAGAGCCTTGTATCATGAAAGGAAGAGGGAAAAATGTTTATTGTCTTAAATGCTTTCAACAAAAATGGTAGGATTGGTTTGGAATGTAAAATGAAAAGCTTTTTACATAAGAATATTGATAGTTTCCCTGCAAACAGCTGTTTCTAAGCTTATCTTTGCAAGGTTCATGCAAAGCCTGGTGTGTGTCTTGCTTATCTCTTGCATGTTGTGGTGTTTCAGAATTCTTCATGACAATCATTTATTTTACACCAGTATGAGTGGGTAAGAATTAATCCAGCTTTACAGCTAGGCTGAAAGAACAGAGGCTAAGTGATTCGCTCAAGGTCATCCAGAAGATTATTGGCAGAGCCAGGATTAAAACTTACTTTTTAAATCCTAGAAGATGAGAATTTGTAACAGGGCCTGAAAAGAGGGAAGTGCCTCATGGATTTTAGCAAATTGAAACCCTTGCTTGTGCGCTTGCTTCTGCCCACTGTAAACCATGTAGGTATAGAAGAAAGAAACATAGTTTTTCTTCTCTTTTGGCTTTCCTCTTTAATTTATGGTACTTGAGATTAACTGTTAGGGCTGAAATCTTGAATGCTTCCTTTCTCATGCCCCAGTAGGTATATGCCCATAGAATCCACGTTTGCGTGAATGAGGAAGGCAAAAGTTTGAGTCTGAATCAAAAGACATATTTATGTATGTTTTATTTTTAACCCTCATATAAAGTTCTACTGTAAGAAGATTAAAGCCAGTGTGGAAATTTGGGAGGTTTAAGACATTTCAGTCTTTATGCCTGTTTCAAGAATTTTAATTGACTCTGTTAAATATTATTTGGTTCTGTTTGTTAACTGCTCCTAAACAAAATCTAAGCAGCCCTAAAGAAATCCACAGCTCTGAAAGGGCTACATATCACTAGTAGGATGGTTGTTGTTGCTCTACAGGGGTTAAATGCTAGTGATTCTTTGGGAGGTTACTAGAGTGTGGTAGTTTCTACTTGTACTGTAAAGCATGTCAAAGGAGCAGGAAGCTAAATGAGGGGAGAATCTTAATTAGCACTTATTATCTCTGCTTTACCCCTGTTTCTCTGTTCAGGCACAAACCAATTTATTGGCTGGTTCAGAGTTCAAGCAGAACTCCTGATGATTAAAAAAAAAAAAGGGGGGGGGGAATATGAAAAGGGAAATATACAAGCTAAAAGAGTGTTGAGATTGTTACAAAGTTGAGCTTGCCAAGTATCACATCATCTTTAGAATCCTTATAGCTGGGGAAGCAAGGACAAAACAATGGTACTTGGGCTATTTTGCTTTAAAATTTCACTGCATTTATGGACATTTATGTTTTGCTAAAAATACACTTAAGGTTCCAATTGCAAAGCATTTTGTAATAAATACATCTTGAGTAAATCTTTGGGACAGATTCCTTGATTTGGCTATATAAAAGTTTTTATAAACAGACTCCTTTTCAGTCTCCAGTGTTTGTTTTAGTTAACTGCTTCATAATGCATTTTTAACCTTTCCTGCAAAAAGAGCCCTGGAGCACAGATTCTTCATCATGATTCTGAAAGTAAAGCTCCAGTTTGTGTAACATTGCATTACTAAGGGAATTCTTTGGTTGCTTTCTTGCCATGCCATGCCACAAAAACTCCCTTCTTAGATAAACAAACACAACCTGTATAGTTCTAAATATCATTCAGAAATAAATGAGTAGTTGATCACTCTTGTTGTTGAGAACACCAGCACCATGACAATAGGAGATTGTTTTTAGTAGTAGCCCTCTTGTGAAGTAGCTTGAAGATTATTATTGCACGTTGGAGCCAGAGTTCAACTTAGGCAATAAAATACCTATTTATTCATGGAACTCGTAGATCACAGTGGCCTTCAGGTATTGTAATAATGCAGGAACCCATCCTGAAAGAATGAATATTTCTCTACAAGTAAAGAAGGGCTGTATGGAATGTCTATTTGTCAATTGCTTCAATTTGCTGAGATTGAATACTTTAAAAATTTCATAAAGTAAACCACAGGAGAAACTGTTCCTCCTCAGACTGATCTTTTTGTTATAATTTTGTGTGTATAGAAACTCTATTAGTTCACACATACAATAGGATCAGAAAAGCTTGATGATGCCAATAACTTCCTGGGGATTCCACAACAGCAATCTAATTAAAGGGGAGGTGATTTGAGGATTTGGCATGAAAATACTGCAGAGTGAGTGGAATCTGTAAATTTTTGAGCAATGTGTTACTGCAAGTTGCTGGACTTGAGCAGACTGATCATTACTTCAGATGAGAGCTTGTCTCCTTCTGGATGAGTTATTAAAATGACAACTTGAGGCATAGCCATGCTGTGCAATGGGGCAGGGATGATGACAGAGCAGTGTTTCTGTAATTTTGGGTGGGACATTCTGGCTGTCCTTCTTACAATACTTTGTAAACCACAATGAATTGAGAAGTGTTACACAAATCACTAAGTCTCTCAAAAAGTATTTATTGTACTTGGGACCATTATGGGTCATAATGAGTACTTGTTTGATGAAAGTTCAAGCACCAGTAAAAATTACTCTGGACCACAACTCATTTTGCTGAAGCTGATGTGTGATGCTTGAATTTCACACAGCAGGTCTTTGCATCTATAGAGCTTGAATGAGCTGTGCTGTAGCTTTTCAGCTGCCCATGATGTCTCAAAATGGTTTTAGAGTAGAGGGATTGTTTCCTGAGGTCTGAAAACGAAATCAAATTGAAGAGCCAACAATAGAGCATGTGTCTCAACATGTCTTTAAATGTGTCAGAGGTTGTCTGATTCCTCCTTGGAGCAGAAAACTGTGTTATGCAATGAAAATTTGGACAAAAAGTAAGAAATCTACTGAGAGACTTACCTGCATTAAAAGCTGCATTTATTCACCGGTACGATTGTGGAATATTTCCTGTATTTGTATATTCATTTATAAGCCATCTTTTCCTAAGAGAAACGTAGCCTTTCTGTCCTTGTAAGTTTTTGACACATATTTGCAAATTTTACTGATGTCTTCCATAATGTGAGGGAGATGTTGACAAAAGAAGAAAGAAGAAAAGGTGGGAAAATAGGACTGAAAAGAAAAAAAAGTTCTTAAATCGAGGACCTGTCAATAGCATCACGCAAACTAAATTTAACAGCTAATTTACTGGTGACAGAAATATAATCCATATAATTTATGCATCTAATATAATCTGTCATTTGTATTTAAGGAGGAGAGCAAGGCAGCATCTAATAAAATGTAGAAGAAAAATGAGTTTGTAAGGTGAGTGACAGAAATGTTCATTACCTCAGTTCTTTCCTATGGTGTTCCTCCCTGTTTCAGGCAGGAATCTTAAGAGTTTAATCCTTATGAAGTACAGAATTATTACTTTAAAGGACATTTTTTCCCCCCTTTCTTCTCAAAACTTAATATTGTTCCACTTCAAAACCAGTCAAAAAACAGAAGATTCTGATTTCATCCCTTTCCAAAGAAATCAATGAGCAGGGGCCAAAGGCTATTTCAGAGATGAAAGGCCTGTGTAGGCTAATTTGAAATCTCCATCATCTTTCCAGATGATGTGCAGGTTATGTATTAGATACACATAGAATCTGTGCCAAATGATATGAAGAACAACTACAAACTTGTGATACTATAAAACTAATTTTAGAATAGTATTAGAGTTGCAACTGGAAATACAAGGCAGGAGTGGCATAACTGTGGGGCACTGAAAAAAAGTACTTGAAGCAAAACCAAACAGAGGTTCTGGACTTCATTTCCTAGTGTATTTTTCTGTTGCTTCTGTAAGTGGTGCACAGTGATTAGTGATGCCAAAGACCTAAAGAAGCCCTGGTACAGAACAACATCCCCTCTGCTGCAATAGCACAAGCATCCATAGGCTTGGCACACTGATCCTAGCATAGGCCAGAGGCCTTGATAATCAAGACAGTGACCTCAGGATGTTGAATGTAGCCAGGAAGTAACATGGTTGTTAATCTGCTGTAACTCTTCTGTTGACTAACGTGTTCCTGCTGCATTGTGATTTGGCATTTTAGCTCTTTGTAGGATTTTGGAAGAGCAGGAGAAGATAGTATGCAGCAGCTTTACTAAGCTGGTGTCTGTAGAGAGGAAGTTTGAGATTTTTGGTGTCATAGCTGAGGAAAGATGTAACTCCTCCAGTTAATACATCTTAATAACAATATAACGTAAGAATCTTCTCAACAGAGTTGCAGGAAGGGAACTTCCTGAAAAATGTAAAGCTAGTGTAAAATCCTTCTTGCTGTGATAGGCATTAGTTCCTGTAAAAATGTTGCTTGTTTATTACATGTTGGCATTTGGGAGCTCAGAGATACTGTGCTGCATTGCAGACTGCTGTTTATATGATGGGATAAACACATTTATCCACAGAAGTTTTTTATTAGATTAAGAGATAACTATTGATCTAAAAATGGGAAAAAATACTGTGTTTTCAAAATAAGCAATGAAGCAAACAAGTAATTTCTTCTTGCTCTTTGTTTTTGCATTTTAATCCTATGATACTGTTCTTTTAAAGCAAAAGGCTACCTCACTTGCTAATTGCATATATGGTATCTATTAATAACATATAATGAAGACAACATATTGTTCATAAGCTGTTCTTATAGAGACATGGAAACTCAGAACTTGCTAAGCAGTTTTTGAAACTAATACTTCTAGTTAAGTACTTCCTGAAGCTTTACATGCTTCAAACACTCAAATAGCTAAGCTTGAATGAGCAGTTCCAACTCTAATCCCTTTTATTTGAAACACAAGGATGAAACTGAAGACTATGTCAGCAAAATTATGGATGTATGTATTCATGCACTTCTAGTTCAGATGTTACTTTGGGGGAAGAAGACACTGCTCTAGATTTGTGCAGTACCTGTTTTCCTACCATCATAGTCTTACATGATTATTAAATGGACATTTGTTTATCAGCATTGTCATTAGGATCCTCACTGAGGCTTGGGGCTCTTCAGTTACAAAAGCAAGCAATAGCTGCTTCAGAGCTGGGAAACTAAATAGGTAGCTCAAAGAGCAGGGGGGGAAAGTGACATGTATAGTGCAATTATCACCACTCAAAACCTTCTCCACAGCACATTTTTCCCACAAGAAAACAGCCTTTCCAAAATGGAAGCTTTCCACAAGTCCATATAAACTTCAGTAAAATGAAGTTGGGAAAGAGAAGTCACAACTGAATCATTTCAATAATGACAAAATGAGTCATGTCAATAATTGTCAAAGCATTTCTGACAGATAACTTCCAAGATTTTTCCAGGTGTGTTAACTTTTATATTACATACTGTAAAATATAAATACTGAAATAAAATGTTTTTCTTGAAGTGTCTAAGGTGTTAGTTTTATAGGAAACTAAGTGGCAAATTTAGAGGAGAACTGAGATGAAAACTGTTTTCACAATGGAATTTTTTGAAGGTTTTGACCAGAATTTCTTACACTTTTATTCAGTCTCCTCAGGTGTTAGTGCTATTTTGGGGTGAATTTCACATCTTGGATGTATGCAAAGGTAAAAGCTGAAAGAGATCCAGTGACATATTGCTAAACAGATTAAGATTGAAAGGATAAAACAGGGCATGCAGGACAACTAGAGTAAGGCTGGAGTGAAAAGATGCAAAGGGTAGCTGGAATAACCAATGATGGGAGATAAAGAACACTTAGCAAATCTGACATCAGTGTCAGAAGGGCATTGCTTTTTCTGTCTTTAGTCTTCTATCTCTGTTTTGAAGGCTTTCTCACTTCTAAAGCCCAAGCCTGAACACTTTATCATGGTGTTTAACACCGTGCACTTAAGTGCTTAATATTTTAAAATCATTGAATACAAAACTGATACTAAACTATATCTTTTTGATTTTTTAAGTCTCTGTGAAATATCTTTTTCTTGACCTAATAAAAAGATGAGCTCATATCTTGCTGTGTCATCAGTTTAAAGCTTTAAGCATGGATTGCCAGATTTGTGACAATCATTGCCAGTGAACATTTAGTATGTCTCAAGTCAATTAAGTGCGTGCTACAACGAGATATTAAGCATTATGAAAAAAAGCCAGGTTGGGTGAAGTCAGAACTCCCTTGTGTCCTTTTCACGTATGACTGCTAAAGCTTCTCTCTCTGTACTTGATGTAACTCTTGCCATTAATGCAGTGCTAATCACACTAGCAAGGGAATAGCTCTATTGTAGCCAACTGTGTTAAGCACCAAAATGGCTGTAATGCTTTCAGGTTTACCTTAAACCTGAGTTTGCTTACAGATTGTAGAGAAGAATGTGCATTGGTGCTGTTTCATCAAGACATCCTCTTCATATTAGGCTTTAAGAATAGAATAGAATAGAATAGAATAGAATAGAATAGAATAGAATAGAATATAATAGAATAGAATAGAATAGAATAGAATAGACCAGACCAGACCAGACCAGACCAGACCAGGTTGGAAGAGACCTTCAAGATCATCGCGTCCAACCTATCATCCAACACAACCTAATCAACTAAACCATGCAACCAAGCACCCTATCGAGTCTCCTCCTGAACACCTCCAATGATGGTGACTCCACCACCTCCTTGGGCAGCCCATTTCAAAGGGCAATCACTCTCTCTGTGTAGAACTTCTTCCTAAATGTAGCATAAATGTAGCATAGAAAACGCTGGCCAAAAAAATGCTTTTTGTTTCACATATCTTCTTTTGTGTGCACCCGTGTTTTGCAAAGCAAATTATTTTGCATATAATAAAAAAAGGACAAGAAAGATCAGGTGAAAACACTGCCAATCTGCACCATGAGCTACTGTATTCATCAGGTGAGTTCCCAGTTCTTTAAGTTTCTAATGTGAGGTTTGGATAAAAAATTATGTTTATATATATATATATATATGTACATCCTCTGAGTTCAACTGAAATGAGATAACACTGAAGTAGAATTGCTTCTGACTGAAAAAGCATACTCTGCTCTTGGAAATGAAGAGGAAATGTGAGCTGCTGTATACATTTTTCTCATTGACTGTTGATTCAGTTTGAATGTGGCTGCACAAAAAGAACAATCTCCAGTTCAAGCAAGACTTTCTCAAGCAAAGCAGAGCTGAGTGAACCTCTTGAAGCAAAATCATCACCAACAAAAACAAAAACCTACAACAATATATTTTCCTTTTATTTTTAAATAGCCAATATCAAAGATAACTGATGATTTTGATCTTTTAGTAAAATGATGGTCATATATCCAGAACTTTAATTTCAGTCTGTTTGAACTATCATGATCTGGTTATTCTTCCATTCTTAGACTCGAAGAATGAGGAACTGGCAGTAAATGATGGTTGTTCTGCTAGAATTCAGGTCAGGAACTGCTTCTGACTTGGAGGGGGGAGAGGAATAACATAGAAAATTCATTTTAGTAAATCACAACATTTTCCAGCTGAAGTTTAGCTGACCTCTCTGGGGAAAAGTGAAATTTTCTTAAGACAGGTCTGATTCAGTCATAAAATCACATTTCCACTGCACACTTACTTTCCATTAGTCTTTAAAATTCAAAAGGAGCAAGCAGCATAAATGCAGATACAGTTAAGTTTCTTATGGAGATTAGGAATTTAAGGGAACAAGCTACCCTTTGATTTAGAGTCATTTGCAATGTTCATGAGACCCTTCTCCAAAAGGGCTGGGTTCTAAGAGTTTTGGAGAGCAAATGATCATAATGTTCAGGAGATTAAAAAACAAATAAAAATAATAATATCCCTGAGAGGGCTAGGGAAGTGAAGCCAAGTGAGTTATAAAAGGCTTGCCTCATGATTGCTCTAATTTTGTACAAAGTGCTGTACCTAATACAAAAGCTGTCTTGTATTCAATTTACATAAAGTGTTTTAGTACCGGGCTAAGAGAATTATAATTTCTCCCTGCAGAGGATAGTAATCTTGTAACAAAAGAAGATACAATGGGTAGAAATAGTGCTACTAAGCTAGCAAAAAAACCCACCACAACCCACTAAATAATCCACTTTTGTCACCTAAGCATAAGAGGAGAAACAACTGTTACAGCAATTGTGTTCGTATGAAAAATATAGCTACCAGTCTCGCAGATTTCCTTGCTTCCCAGCCAGTGGGAAGTGCATTGGCTACAGTTTGTGTTCTCTGAACAAGTATTCAGGACTCTTCAAAAGAAAGTTGGTGCTTTTACTGAACAGTTGAAAACAATGTTTTTTGGAATCCATGCATAATGTCCTACTTCTTTTCTGAATAGTTTGACTTAATAGAATGGATTTTCCAGGCTAAAAATACGTCTGTGATTGTTGTCTGTGCCACCCTGGGAAACACCTTGAACTGCTCCAGATGAAAAAACAAGACAAAACCAAACAGAAGTATCCCCTGTATTGACGTGGTGTCCATGAACAATCATCAGAAGTTTGTGAAGAAATAGGAGAGGTTTCTATTATTTCTTATGATTGTGTTTCTTGGAACCCATGGCATCTTCATTTAATCCTCAGAAAGGCAGTAAAAAAAAACAATCCTGCCAGTTTATCACTATTGTTTAATTACATTTCTGTTGAGAAATTGTAGGACTACTAAACAAATCCACACAACAAAAGCTGTGTTCTCACAAAGTACTATGGTGCATTAGCACTCACTTCTCTGAATCCTTTTTCATTTTATACCTAATACAGATTTGAGAACAGTTATTTAACTAACTTGAAGATAACTTGCAGCTTCTACTGAGTTCTCAGAGCAGGCAGGAATACTTTTACTTGGTAGGAAAACACACATGCATTGAAGTCCGTGGAATGGAAACCTTCCTGTTCTAACTGAGGTGGAGGAAGGCAAACCTTTCTTCCTCACAATATAGCCAGCAAGAGGACAGTAGCAGTTTTGAACTTGTGCTCATGCTGATGAGTGATTTGTACTTTTTCCTTCATGAGTGTTTTGTATGTTTTCCTTAGTCTGTCTGAAAGCCTACTTCTGACCTGGCCCTTAAGGACCTACAGGAGCAGTTCCTAAGGGCAGACACCTTGCAGTTGCAATGACTGAATAGGTTGCTGCCTCCAAGTCTCCCTCCTCACTAGAGCAGCCACTCTCAGGTTAGTGGTAAAAGGTGCTCCTAATATGTCAGTAGGCCATTTTATGGTTATTGGGTAGCTGTAAGGGTCCATGGGATTGTAGCTGGTAGGTGGGTAAGAACCTCAGTACAATTGCAGATTCTGGGTCTGCAACCTGAAATCCTGAGCTGTGGAACTCAGATTTTCCGTGTAGCACCATATATGAGCATTCCAACTTCTGCAACAGCACAGGCCCAGGCTCTCCTATTTTGGAAACATTTTTATGTCTCAGTGCAGAGTAAAGGTGATCGTTTTTAGGTTTGATTTGTTCTTCTCTTTTCAGAAAGTTAAGGTCCTTTCCCTGTTTTACACACCAAACATTTCACATTTGAGAATTCAGTAATAAAGCAGTATCTTTAAATTTGTCTTAATGTATCAAGGCTGAGAAGAGAATGAGGTAGCAGAGATTCCACTGTTTTATAGTTCCTGGTTTTTCTTCACTATTGCTTTGTAAAGCAAAGCTACATTTATTACCTTTTAGAGCAATACATTTTATAGTAGTTATGTGATAGATGGCTTCAGGCAGCACAATACATTTTCCTTTCCTGAGGTTTTCTTATGTGTGTATGTATGCCTGTGCTTAAAGGGAGGGTGGAATTATCTGAGACAGTAAAAAGGGAAGCAAAAAGGCTGTGAGTGGAGAATGGTTCTGTCTTGAAATTAAAGCAAGAGAAAGAAATGGTAAGTACATATTAGAATTTATATTCTGGTTTAACAGTAAAGTACCCGAATGAGGAAAATCTAGTCTCACATTCTTCAGCACTCTAGGTAAACATATGCAAACTGCCATTTAAAAGACTCAGTTGTCTTTTGTTGACAGTATAATCTCTTCTTTAATTGACAATCACAGTTACACTTAAAAATCCCATTTGGCTACACTTACCTCTCTTCAAATTCGTCACTGTGATAAAAGCTATCAAAACTGTAGCAGAAATAGTTATATTTAGTTCTTCATGTCTAATTATTTCTACACATCTAAGTTTCTTAATCTAACTGAAATTTAAGTTTCTTAATCAAACTGAAAGTTGCAGTTTCTGGTTGGTGGTGTGGGGGTTGGGGGTTTTGTGGTTGGTTGTTGTGTGTGTTTTGGTGGTGGGTTTTGCTGATGTTGTTTGTTGTTCAGTTAGGGTTCTTTTGGTTTTTAGTTTTTGTTTGGTTGGTTGGTTTTTTCCCCAGTGCCCCCTAACAGTAGATTTCCACCACTTTGTAAGCAGAATCAAAAGATGGTAACACAAAATGTATTGAAGTGAAATGTCTTAATGCTCTCTTTTCACATATTTATTATTTCTTGTAAAGGGAATATTCCAATGCGCTTTTACTACACTGTGTGGATGAGTATTTTCTATCTAGGAAAGCACAAAGTATCAAAACCCTAGACCAGACTGATCTTAGGACTGAAGAATAATAGAATTACCAGAGATATAATTTATAATGTTGTATGGGTTTGCAGATGTCACTTTTCAGTTGTGTTTGTAACTAGACAACTATAGCTAAAGGCTTAAATATATAGTAGACAAAGCTGCTTTTTTTTTTTGTTAAGAGAGGAAGGCTCAAAAGAAATCTTTGCTCAGAATTAAAGCTCATGTTTTTTTATGTGTTAAAGGATCTATCACAAATGGAGCTGGTGCAGTCCAATCAGTGTCAGTATAGATCCAGACACATAATGATATTGAAATGATTGCTTATTAAAACAATAAGGATATGTATGTGGCTTTACTTTTTATGCCAGACATTGTTACTTTGTTGGATTTACGTTTTTGAAAAGCTGTTCTGTCAATGATAGATAATCATAGAATGCACTGGGTTGGAAGGAACCCTCGAAGGTCATCTTGTCCAACCCCCCTGTACTGGGCAGGGACATCTCTAACTAGATCAGACTTCTCAGGGCCCCATCAAGTTTGACCTTGAATGTCTCCAGGAATGGGGCCTCCACCACATCTCTGGACAACCTCTTCCAGTATTTCACTACCCTCATTGTGAAGAATTTCCTCCCAATATCCGTCCTGAGTCTACCCTGTTCTAGTTTCAAACCATTGCCCCTTGTCCTATTACTACAAGCCCTTCTAAACAGTCCCTCCCCAGCCTTCCTGTAGATTCCCTTCATATATTCAATAATAATTCACAATAATATTTGACAATACTAAAGAATGGAGTCACTGTTCAACTTTAAAAAATAATTTGCTACCTTTGTACTGATCTTGCAGTTTGGATTAGTGATTACTTGTTTCCACTCCCCTGATTGTTAGTTTACAGATAAGTGGTTCACTTCCTATATTTGCTCTTAATCAGTAACTCAAGGCTGAGAAGGTAATAACAATATGAAAATTGTAAGGTAACTTTAATGCCTAATGTATAGGAACAAATTTTTTTGTGACTCATAAAAATCAAAAGATTGAGCAAAATGAATTATTTTAGTTCCACATTTGCAGTTGCAAGTTCACTGCATAGTGCAGAGGGAGAGATGATAGTCTGCTACATGTAATGGTGTTTCATTAGCTTCCCTCTTTATTCAAATTATGCTTTTACTCTTATAGAACTGTTATGTTTATATTTACATTTTATAGTCTTATATTTACTAAAGAGAACAACTTGAAAGCATTCCACAAATGTAGCAGCACTGAAAACCTGCCTCAACCCAGTAAGAAAGTGCTTAGTTAGTAAATGTCATTTAATCAAAACTATTCAGAATGTTAGGGAAAAACAAACAAACACACACCACCACTTTTATGGTAATTGCATTGGAATAAAGGATATGCTGCTGTTTCTTGACTGGTATGCAATTGGAAAGTCAGTGTTCCTGCTCTCAGTAGCCTTTGTGAGTGGGTCAATGACTGCAAACAAAGTTGTTGAGGGGTTTGGAACACAAAACCTCTGAGGAGAGACTGAGGAAGCTGGGGTTGCTTAGCCTGGAGAAGAGGAGACTCAGGGGTGACCTTATTGCTCTCTACAACTACCTGAAAGGAGGTTGTAGCCAGGTGGGGGTTGGTCTCTTCTCCCAGGCAAGCACCACCAGAACAAGAGGACACAGTCTAAAGCTGCGCCAGGGGAGGTTTAGGCTGGATGTGAGGAAGAAGTTCTATACAGACTGATTGCCCATTGGAATGGGCTGCCTGGGGAGGTGGTGGAGTCACCATCACTGGAGGTGTTGTGGAGGAGACTTGATAGGGTGTTTGGTTGCATGGTTTATTTGATTAGGTGATGTTGGATGATAGGTTGGACACAATCTTGAAGGTGTCTTCCAACCTGGTCTGGTCCTATTCTATTCTATTCTATTCTGTTCTATTCTATTCTAAATGGCTAAAGCCTCTGAACACATATTTTAGTTAATAGGACAAAACCTCTCCCATCTGCTGTGACAGCAGAAAGCTGCCATTACCATCATCAGTAGGCTTCAAGATGGAGGGGGAAATGAAAAAAAGACAAACAGAGTGGTTTTAAACACTAACTTAGCATGAATGCTAGGACCCTTGCTACAGTACTTTTTACCAAGTACTCAACTTCCTGTTCTTGGCTAACATTCCAAGACTTGTATGTGCTGCTCTAGTTGTTTTAAAAGGAAAACGCCTGTGTCATAGCATAGCTTGGATGGGAAGAGGACCTTTAAAGGTCATCTAGTGCAGGCCCCAAAACACCACACAGATTAATCTGTCTTTAGTGCACAGGGTTTGAACTGACTCTTCAGGCTAATGAAAGCATTGGAGGATGCTGAGATTGCCAAACCAAGATTACTCAAGTGAGAATGTGCCAGTTTGAAACCACACAGCAAAACCTTAATGCGTGAGCACAAGGTCAACGATTATATATTTTTTTACCAACATGAGGAAGTCTGTGCACTGCTGAAATCCTGCTGGATTTTAAGCCAGTGATTTGGATATAAACTTGGGTTATGGGGTCAAGGTTTGCAAACTTTTTCTATTCAGGACACTCAAACATCCAGTTTTCTTGCTAGCCTGGCTTCTGAGGTTTGGTGGGCTGAACCCTGCTGTGTGAGGTGTTTGACAGATTTTAATGCTGGTTTATGCAGGAGGGAACTGAACTTTGGGAACCTTACTAGCTGGCATTAGAATTGTTTCCAATTTGTGGGAGCCATGTGTCTGTAGTCATTTCAGGTCAAGCTGCTGTCATTCTATAAATTTTCTCCTCGTCCCTGTTCCTGCTGCTCTTTAACCAGTGAGAGGGTTAATGTGTCCGCTGTAAGGACTGTAAGGATTTTACTAGTGTTAGAGCGAGACAAGTAAAGATCATGTTGCATAATAAAATCATCCTTAATTTAGTCATTAATCTTGCAAGTCTTCCACATTCCCAGTCATAAGGAAGGGGAAATCTGGAAGTAATAATTGATATTTCTAATTAATTGACAGCATTTGCAGATAAATTGCAAACTTTTGGCCGCGCTGTCCATTTTGGGTGTCACACTTCTGCGTGATTTGTTGCTGAGTTCAAAAGATCTTTGTTTTACATTTTGGCTTGCTGTGCCTTTTGAAAGAGATCTGGAAGTTGAAAAGCTCATTTTTGAAATGTATTTAAAATTAAGTATCATTCTTGCAGCTTCAGTGTTCATAAATGTTTTCAGACAAGCCAGCATCTATTAGAAAATACTTAAACAGACATTACCAATGTAGGTGTAGAAAGAATTAATTTGCTGTACTTTATCATAAAGGCATTTGCAAATCGTTTACTGCATCACTCTGCTACTTGTAGTTATTTGTTCTTTTCACACTGGAGCAGACTGAAATTCTTCTTTCCAGCTACTTACTGCTGTTATCTCTTGAAATTAATTGTTTTCCCGATACAGCACCCACGATCGATGCAAATATGCTTTGATTTTTTTTTACAAAGCAATTACCCGTAAATACCAGAGTTCATTGCCAGGTTAGTACATAGCGTACTACTCATCTGAAACTGGAGGACTCACTTGTAAACACTTTCTTTTGGCATTAGCATTTAGCAGTTGAATAATGTGATGCTCCACTATCAGTTTATTTCTGAACACAGAGAGACCTTGACATGCTGGAGAGGTGGGCACAAGCCAACGTCATGTGGTTCAACAAGACCAAGTGCAGGGTCCTGCATCTGGGTCAAGGCAATCCCAGGCACAAATCCAGGCTGGGCAGTGACTGGCTGGAGAGCAGCCCTGAGGAGAGAGACTTGAGGGTGCTGGTGGACAAGAAGCTCAACAGGAGCTCTCAATGTGCACTTGCAGCCCAGAAAGCCAATCAGATCCTGGGCTGCATCAAGAGAAGTGTGGCCAGCAGGTCAAGGGAGGTGATTCTCCCCCTCTACTCAGCTCTGGTGAGACCCCACCTGGAGTACTGCATCCAGTTCTGGAGCCCCTATTACAAGAGGGATATGGAGGTGCTGGAACGTGTCCAGAGAAGGGCCACGAGGATGATCAGAGGGCTGGAGCACCTCTCCTATGAGGACAGACTGAAGGAGTTGGGGCTGTTCAGTCTGGAGAAGAGAAGGCTCCGAGGTGACCTCATTGTGGCCTTCCAGTATCTGAAGGGGGCCTACAAGAAGGCTGGGGAGGGACTTCTCAGGATATCATGTAGTGATAGGACTAGGGGGAATGGAATGAAGCTGGAAGTGGGGAGATTCAGGCTGGACGTGAGGAGGAAGTTCTTCTCCATGAGAGTGGTGAAGCCCTGGAATGGGTTGTCCAGGGAGGTGGTTGAGGCCTCATCCTTGGAGGTGTTTAAGACCAGGCTGGATGAGGCTCTGGCCAGCCTGATCTAGTGTGGGGTGTCCCTGCCCATGGCAGGGGGGTTGGAACTAGATGATCCTTGTGGTCCCTTCCAACCCTGACTGATACTATGATACAGCTTAGTGCCTCACTCTGTCACTTGAGCATGAAAGTTCTCATTGGCAGGGTTTTGGGGTTTTTTTATGTCTTTTGGCTTATGAGATCTCCTAAAAGTAATGGTAAGTTTCCCTTGTTTTATATGGACTTATCTTAAGTTCAGAAATCCTGGTAGAGGTGTTATAAAAATCAAATGGCACCAGGGCATATTTTGGTCTCAACTCCAAAGTCACTGCAGAAGGTGAACATGAGAAAAGCTAACCGTGATTCAACTGTAATGTGCCTAATTGGTATTTCAGACATACATTTTGTCCTTTTGGAGGTACAGATATAGACAAACAAGCAAACAACAAAAACCAAACAGAAAACAAGGAAATGTGCACAGTGAAAAAAAGGTCTTGTTTGTTAACCTACTGGTCCTCATTCAAGGATAAAAAGATGTATTTCAGAGTACAAGTGGCTGTTATTTTCTGCTTTTCCAAAGCAACTTTTGAGAGAGTTTTAAACAGAAATTTGCACTGTGTCAGTGTTCGGGGAGATAAAGTGCAGCTTGTTGAACTCCAAGCACAACACTTCAGAGGCATCATTCAGGGCACAGTAAGGGGAATATGAGAACCATTTTCTCATCTCAGTGGAGAATGTTGGATTTCAAAGCTAAAAGTTGCCCATTTCCCAAATGAGGACTTGTTTGTTTCAGCCTCTAGCTTCACTGAGACACAATAAACTGTTTTGAAGGCTGCTCTTCATCACACATTTGCTGCTCACATATTTGCATCTGTTTCATAATGTTTCTTCTCCTGATCTGTCCTATTTGTAATTAAGATCTGGGCTAATCTCTAGGTTTATGAATTACTTGAAATTGTTATGCTGCAGATAACATTCCATCTGTATTTATTTGGTTTGGGTTTCTTCCAATTTTTCAGTTAGAGAAGGTGCAAGAGCAGCATGTGCTCTCCAAAGGTTTTCCTCATTGATATCCTTTATTTATTGTTTCAGAGTTGTACAGGGACTAGTTTTCCCACTTTTTAAAAAAAGAATAGATATTGAATCTGATAGACATAAGGGAAATAATTTCTTGGAAACTCGACATGGATGAAGCTTTGACTTGGCAATTTTTGACCTTTCACCCAGAATTGTAATGGGGAAGACAAAATGTTTTTATTCCTGGATCAGATTCATAATAATTGGGTTTTTAAGAGGTTTACTTAAAGCAAACTCTCTGAGTCCTATGGCAATGGCTAAGAAGTACAATTATTAATGGTTATTCTGAATTCCAGCATAGCCAGGAAATGGTGTTTAAGCATTTAGTGTTTATTTGAGAATACTTAGAAATGTGATATACTAGATCATTCTTACAGGCTCAGTGAGGCTAGGAAGTGGCCATTTACTCACTTTTATTTACCCCTAAACTTGTCTATTTTGGGGTTGCAGGCTTGGCAGTGAACATAGCAAAAAAGCTATACTGCCCAGATAAGAAGGAGGCTTGGTTTAATATTTACCCTTGACTCCTCTGCCACAGGTAACTCCTCCAGTTTTAAGGAAAAGAGTTTCTCTCCTTGATCTAATTCCAGTTACAGTTTGGAGACCTTTTTGGAGGAGTATGTCCCCCAGGATGTAGATGTCACTTACATTCTGTTGAAAGCTTTTCCTGTGATTGAGATTGGAGATATGAAAGCTCGTAATTGAGGTTTGGTCCCAAATGCTTTGGCATTTCGGATGCTAAAGGTACTTTGGCTTTCTCCTCACTTTCAGAAATGCTATTTCCTTCCTATCTAGACTTTCTTTCCCTTCTCCCTTCCAAATTTTGGGGTCTTTTGGGAGGGCGCTTAGTTCTAAAGAACCAGAGAGTGACTGCATGACTTCCTTGAACGATGGAAGAAACAACAGGAGATAGAACTGATCTAGGCCTCCTAATTCTGTGGTGATGTCCCCATGCATCAATAGAGGAAAGGTAGCTCTTTACAGGAGGGCTGGCCTAAAGGAGCTCTGAATGAGCAAATAAACTAGTTTTCTTATTTAAGATATGGGGTTTGGTTTTTTCCTGTCTCGCTGTTTAGGTTTCCCAGCTTGAAGATGTTTTGGCCCACCTCCCCTCACACATGATGGAATTTTCCATCTGCCTTCACCTCAGTGTCTTATTTGCACCAGCAATAAGTTTTGACCTGTATTGAAGCACCATTTTTCACTTATTGCTTCAAGGAATGGGAAAACCTTTCAAACGACTTGGTGCCTATGGATTACCAAGCCTTAAAGTATCCATATTCCTACTGTCTGAATCTAAGGAACATCATATTGCACCATACAGATGTTTAGAGCCTCACGTTGTAGTAATGTTGAGATTTGTCGTTTGACTGCACAGCACTATTCTGCCAGTTTAAATCTGCTTTTCTGGGCACAATTTGCATCTGTGTATTGCACTCTCCTCTGCATATGAGGGAAAACGAGGATATTAAACCCCACTCTGTAGCTGTAAACTTCCTCCCTGGTTCTGCCTTCTCTTCTCATTCAAGGAATCACAGAATGGTCTAGGTTGAAAGAAACCTCCAAAGGCCATCTAGTCCAACCCCACTCTGCAGTTAGCAGGGGCATCATCAACTAGATCAGATTGCCCAGAGCCCTGTCAAGCCTCACCTCAAGCCTCAATTACCTCCCTATGCAACCTGTTCCACTAACTTCATGGTAAGGAGCAATCATGTTTCATATGTAAATAAATCTATGGTTAATTAGTTGGCTTTTATGAAGCTTAAAAACAAAAATAGTTGGACTTCCCAAAATTAGCTTATGGATGATGATAATTTAAACAAATTGCAACTTTCAAAGTCGGTTCCCTATGGTTTGTAATTAGGTTTTTATTCTGTTAGGTTATTGTTAGATTCAGATGTGGTCGGTACATATGGCTGAATCTCATAGCTATTTCTAAACGAATATCTACACCCCACAGACAAGGATGGCTCAGGCAGAATGGCAGAATTCCCCATGTGACCCCAAGTCAGTAGCAGAGTCAGACTGAAGGAAATATAGTTGTAATGTAGTGCTAAAACCAGATGAACATTTTCTTTGGAACATATTCAGTGTTAATAGGTTGACCTGTGTCTAGGGTATTTTTCTTCCCTGTTTGTGTGATTATGAAAAGTTCAAAGGTAATTTCACAAACTCGCATCCAAATGACACAACGTTGGTAAATGTTCAACCACCTACTGTGATTTAGCATAATAATCAGTTTCAGAATATTCCATAGTGGGGGGAAAAAAATAATTAAAAAAAAATATTAAACATTTCTTTTATTCAGCTCCTCAGGGTTTTTTCAGAGGCTTTTCACTTATGCAAGAGTAAAGCTTTAATAAAAACCAGCAGCGCTTTTGTTTTTTAAAGATACGACCTACAAATTTGTTCTTTTGTCCTAAGTGCTTTATAATTTAAGTAGGCATTTTTCTTTAGCTGACCTTCTGCTATGCACATTAAAATAAATGTCAGAGGAAAACTTCTTTAGTGATGGTGGCATCATAGTGCTCTGAGCATTAATTTTCCGTGTTACCTGGAGGTGTGATATTTTTTTACAGGGCAGGTTTCTCAGGGAGCATTTTTTCTAAGTGGTGTTGCGTCATTTGCCTGGGAAGAGCAACAACTGCAAGAGTCACATTGGTGCCAAATGACAGAGGAGTTGTTATTAATGAATTAGATTACATTCATTCCAGAATTTTTCACTTTCCATGAAAAGATGCTGCTTGGTGGTCTGAGCATAAGCCTGCTGTACTTGAAACATTACCATCAGCAGCATTCGGGAGCTTTCACTCTCTGTGTTATCGTGGTGACTAAGAAGTGTTCTCTCATCTGTAAAATGAAGATACTTTCTCAGTGCTCACTTTACTGAGAACTAATATTTGGGGTTTTAGAATTGAAAAGCTTATCAAGGTTTTGACCTGATATTTCATAAAAGACTTTTAGAGCTGAATTTGACAACGATGGTAAAGTGTGCCAAAAGTGATTGCCCTTGTTTTAGGGTAGAGATTAGCCAGTTTTGAATTTAAGCAGCAGAGATGAAACCTGTGATGACCTTTTATGCTTCATTTCAATGATAATAAAGTCTGGGAGAAATAATTATTTAAAAAGAAATAATTTCCTTTGCTGTTAAAGTTATCCTGGGTAATAGGTTCATGTGATAACTTTCTCTACTTTTTTTTTTTTTCTATTCCTCTCATCTGTGGTGTAAATCAAAGAATATTCAGACACAGCCAGGATGGCTTCTGTCTTTTTTCTGTTCTGATAATTTGTCTTTGTAGGAGTTAGGAACACATCACATCCTTTCCAGGGAAGGTAAGGTAAAAAAAAAAATCCCTGTTTTATTTACCCTCTAGAGTTGTGCTTACTATATGAGCAGCTCCTAGTGGGTGTCTGTAGAAAGTTTACCTTCACTACTACAGAGTATAGGTTGGAGGAGAAGAAATGTTAAACTGGTATCACAGAGAAGTTTCTGGAAATTCGGGGTCTGTTTTTGCCCCAGCCTCTGGCTGACTGCCTGGAAATGTGAAGCTTTTCTATGATGATAATCACCCACTTGACAATGTTATTGATCAGTGGACCTTAATGTCTTGTGTAATGAGCTTGTAAGCACTAACTGTTTCAGTAGGGGGTTTTATTTGGTATCAGAGTAGCCACTGAAACAAGTTTAGTAGTTGATAAAATTGATCTTTTCCAAGAGATCCTGCTGCTGAATCAAATAATGATAGTGTATTTAATAAATAAATAAATAAATAAGACTAAGCAAGTAATCAGCAATAAAAGAACAGAGATCAGCAGTAGGAAAATATCTTATTTTAAAGGTTCTTGAAACCATCTTTTGACTGCCTTCTTTTCACATCTCATGCCTTTCTCTACAAATAGAATAGTGTTTATTCATAAATCCTGTAATAGAAGTGTTTACTGGCATGAATGTGCATACACAATTCTGATCTAAAGCCTATCAAGATAATTGAAATATCTACTATCTTAGCTGGCTCTGGATTAGATCTGTGTAATAGTGGCGCTTGCTTGTGTGGAGGGAAGTAAGCAGGGCTGGGAAGGTGGAATATTGCATTAGAGTAGCCCCCGTTTGTAATGGTGTGGCAGATACATCCTCGTACAGGTGGACAAATGAATGCATGAGATGTGATCTAAAATGTCAAGGCTTTAAGTTCTGAATATGTACCAGAGCATTTTTAGTTGGTTTTTGATAGGTAAAATATAAATATGTTGTTTATGGGGGTGTTGTTATAAAGAACAGTTTCCAGTTTGCTGATTTGTCCCACATATAACAAGCTTTATAAGCATATAAACATGTAACAAGGAGGGTTTAGGCAGCCAGCACCAGAACAAGAGGACACAGTCTCAGGCTGCACCAGGGGAGGTTTAGGCTGGATGTTAGGAAGAAGTTCTATACAGAGAGAGTGATTGCCCATTGGAATCGGCTGCCCAAACACACACCACCACTTTTATGGTAATTGCATTGGAATAAAGGATATGCTGCTGTTTCTTGACTGGTATGCAATTGGAAAGTCAGTGTTCCTGCTCTCAGTAGCCTTTGTGAGTGGGTCAATGACTGCAAACAAAGTTGTTGAGGGGTTTGGAACACAAAACCTCTGAGGAGAGACTGAGGAAGCTGGGGTTGCTTAGCCTGGAGAAGAGGAGACTCAGGGGTGACCTTATTGCTCTCTACAACTACCTGAAAGGAGGTTGTAGCCAGGTGGGGGTTGGTCTCTTCTCCCAGGCAGCCAGCACCAGAACAAGAGGACATAGTCTCAGGCTGCACCAGGGGAGGTTTAGGCTGGATGTTAGGAAGAAGTTCTATACAGAGAGAGTGATTGCCCATTGGAATGGGCTGCCTGGGGAGGTGGTGGAGTCACCATCACTGGAGGTGTTGTGGAGGAGACTTGATAGGGTGTTTGGTTGCATGGTTTATTTGATTAGGTGATGTTGGATGACAGGTAGGACACGATAATCTTGAAGGTGTCTTCCAACCTGGTCTGGTCTATTCTATTCTATTCTATTCTATTCTATTCTATTCTATTCTATTCTATTCTATTCTATTCTATTCTGCTTTTTTTTTTTCAGATCAGGTAGTGTAATTGCATATCCATTGAGTTGTGCATGAACTTAGCAACTGATTGAAAGTCAAAGAAAATGTGATGCATGTGGAGAGAAGAAATTAAAATGTTATTAGGTTCAGCAGCATCAATCTTGATGTATTTTCCACTTTATCTTTCTTTCAACCTGAATTAAAAAAATGCTGCTGTTCTTGACTAATTTTATTATTTTATAACTTGCTTCAAAAATTTATATAGACTTCAGATGCTCAGCATTCCTTGCAAATGTTGACCCATGACTGGTCAATTTAAATTGCAACAAGGTCAGATCTACCACCCATAATTCATATAATGAAATGCCTCATAAAATCTGAAAAATACTACACCAGAAAGTGCAGAGGGAGCAGGGCCTTCTTCAGCTGTTGGAAAAGCAGTAAGATGTTACAATATTTCTCTGCACAGGAGCAAGAACAAAACCCTTTCTAGCCAATAATCTGACTTGATTTTAAAGAACATTCAACTTACTTTACAGTGAAGACATTTTCTGAATGTATTCTGTACATAACACAGAACTGGATGCCTGGAGAAATAATGTGGTGCCTGTTCTGATTTTTCTGTAAAATAATCTCTGCTAGGCTTGTGTTTCCATACCTGAGTGTCAGCAACAGTAAATAGTGATTGGGACTAAAAGCAAAAATACGTTGTGGGAAAATCAAGGCTCTCCAAACTACTTTGTGGTGTTTCCAGAATAACTCTAACATTTGTTTTATTAATACCATTACACTTGACTGGCTTTTCAGAACATGTTGGAATCACCTTAAACTGTTGATTTTTCTAGCTCTAACTAAAACTGGGTTTAGAACAAATATGTGATAAAACAGCTTTTTCTTTTGTCAAAAACTGCTCTGAAATGTTATGAATTTATGAACTTAGGAAGAATGCTGTGAGTTTTATTAATGCGTTGCCCATATCAGAATGACTAAATGCCATCTCCACTTACAGCCTGGATTCATTTGAGTTCTTCTGAATTGGTGCTCGTTTCATTGAGATAAGTTGGGGCTTCTGCAGCTCCCCAAGGATAATTGCAGCTAGCTGTAAGCACGTTTGTTGCTATTTGATGAAATAAATGACTCTGCCCTGCAGTTGCTACAGCATACCACAAAGCCACACCAATCCACCAAATACTGGCTCATGGGAATGATTTCATGTAGAAGCATGTGTGCTCTAGAGTTGTCTGGGTGCTGGTTATCTGTATGCTTGTGTATGGACTGGAGTGACAGATTTGTTTTTAATGTGAGGCATAGAGAGGTACCAATAACTCTTTATGTGCATAGATCTTGATCTGACAAAGCACGTCAAGTCCCACATTCATCAGCGGGATTTAAATGTGTTTTATCCACGCTGCTAAACCGCAGCCAGGATTTTCAGAGTTCAGTGGCAGTAGGACAGGACTTCCTTTTGTAGGCTATTAAATAGGAAATTTGTGTAGGGATTTTTTGGTTTTTTTTTTCACATTTCTCCAACACTTAGGATTATTTACATTTCAAAGTAAAATGGGTTGCTCCTGTGTAAATGAAATAGGATTAATTTGCTTTGCTCTAGGGTTGAACAGCCTATCACATAGTTTTGGAGTCTTGTACAAAGGCTGAGACTCAAGTGGAAAGAGTATAAATGACACATTAAAGTACTGTGTCATAAAACTGATGATAGGTTTAAAAATGGGTCCATATTACAGAGAAAAAAAACCCAACTCACACCAGATGAAAGGGCAATTGACAAAATGGCATGAGTGTAATAGCAGTCACTGTAGAGCTGAATAAGGAAAGCTAGTGGAATGATTGATTCCATAGTTTCATCAGAAAATACTTCCCAACTTAACATGATGCTTAAAACATATACACTTTTTACAGCTTCAGAGTTTTAGGATTAAGAACAGTCAAGTGCTGCTAATACCATCTAGAACCCAGTTTTCAAACAGAAGACCTGATATCACCATGGCAGGAAAGTCCTTTCATAAAATCTCTTTCTACACATGAAGCATGTGACATGCTGTTCTATAAGTAGCCTCACATGTTGCTCTTGCACCTTTCCTCACCAATTTTTTTTTACATGACATATACCAATGATGCATGATTGTGTTTCACCTGTGTAAATCCTGCTCAGGAGTGAAAGAAACACAGGCATGATTTGAATCTTTTTGGTGTAAAACTCTGTTTTAGTATGGAGTGAGAAGGCATGGGCAACCCGTGAGAAATTACTTGCTTTCCATGTTGTATTTGTTAGCATAAGCAGAGAAATGGCTTCTGTGGTTGCCAGAGCAGCTTCCATGCCTTGAGTTCACATGACTGAAAACATGGTCATTTCATTTATAGTGATACCTACAGAACATCACATTAAACCCTGGAGCTGGAAAACACAAATTGCAAACAAAAAATCTGCTATACTCTGTGCGTTTAATGTTTACAGTAGTGTATGGATTGGCTTTGAGGAGTTGGTTCCATTTTGAATTCACCTTTGTTTTCCAATAAATAATCTCTCTGGGCTGAGAATGTAGTTGTTTATTGTTGGAAACTTTATTTAATTATCCCATTGGTTGCTGTAGTTAAAAGAGCAAAACAGACAAATACAAACTTCAGCAATAAAACAGTTACTAGAAGAGATAGAAACACGCTGACAGGCTGTGCCTGAGCTGAAAATTCAAGAACCTAATCTGGGCTCTCACTATAAGAGCACTTGAAAGGTACTTTTCACTCTTCTAATAGCTTTAAAAGGCTTGGAGTTGTTAAATTGTATAACTTGCAGCAAGAAAAAAAGCTGAAAAACTTGTCACCTTGTTGTAGTGTTAATGTTCTCCAGTAGGAACAGGAGACTGCAGGACAAAATGGTTGCAAATGAACGGGTTCACATACTGGTGACAGGGCCCAGAGAGCAGTGAGGTGTCTGCAGCACAGAAGCATTTTAACGTTGGCAGTCTCAGAGCTTAACCAAAATGGCAGCAGGTTTCACAGTCTGTCTTGACTCTGAATTTTGTCATAGCTGTGCTGTTGTCAATCCACACAACCTGTTTGCAGATTAATACCTTTAAGGGTTACTAGCCGAATAATACAGTGATCAGTCATCTCATTGCCTGTCAAATTCCTTTCCTTTGTGTTAGATGTTTTCATCCCCTGCTGTCTTTCATCTAGACCTCTTAGGACATGCAACAGCAGTGAGTACTGATAGCAGGACTAGACTAAAGCTGAGGACTTCTTCAAAGCCTGTATTTTGCTTGGCAGTTTTATTATTCCAGCCAATCTGTCTATTCCACTTGGGCTGAAATGCCACCCCACTTCTCAGTGGTTTTCAGCCATCATCTGGTATGCTAACAATCAAACATTTGGTGCAATTCATAGGAGAGAGAGAGCATCACTGGTGAGAGAAGCTAAGATTTTGTTACTGATGGAGCCTTAAACCTCTAAAGTGGATGTCAAAAACTTTAAGATAGATTCATTTCCTTTTATTGCCTGTGTTTAAAAATAGATCTAACCACCTGATTTTGCAAACAGGCATGGCTTCCTGGGCATTTTATGTAGACTTGAGTGCAAAGTAATTGGTATTAGATGGACATAATTTTCATCAATTAATCATTGCATTTCTTTGACCCAGTTCTGATGCATTTTTTAAGGCATTAAAGTTTTTCAGCAAACATTTACCTCAAGCTTATGAAATCTGCAAGTTGTATATACTGCAATGAAGTCTTTGATACTGAGGTTAAGAACTTGTGAGGGTCTACATATGAGGAATAATTTTGTAGGACGGGCATAAGCATTGGTGATTCTTCCCAAATGTACTTCTTTGCTAGGAATATTCACTGGTTGTATGTTTCAGATGTTTAATGGAACTTAGTACCTTTAGTCTTCTGTCACTTGCCAGAAAGCAGGACTTAAATATTTGGTTCAGGCTCTGACTGAATATTTTCATCTTGAGCTTATTATTTGACTACTTTCTGCTTTGATGCTTCTCTCTGAGAAAATAATATTAAAGGGGATACCACCTTGAGAGCAGGAGAGGAACTGCCTTGTGTTGAACAGTTACAGAGCTTGTTGAGGTTGCCTAGATGAAAGCAATCAAATGATATAATACCTCCTGGCACTCCCTCGTGGTTGAAATGTAGTTCTTTCTGACAGCTATTTTCATTTTAGGCTTAACAGATTTTAGTAAAAGTAGAAAAGTAGCATGCTGTAACTCTTAAAGATGCAGATAGTTTGTGTACTTCTTCCCTTTATCCACAATGGGATTTCAACTCTTGATAATATTTTGGGCTTTTAAATGAGGCTTATCAACTGCTGATACTGTCTTTCCTGAGGCCTCTATGGAGAACACAAGATGCCTCAAGGAAAAACCCTTCTAAAATAGTATTGTATCTGACATGAGTATTTCTGCTGGGCTTGGAATTAATCTTTAAAGGCACCTGAGGGGAAAGGGTGGGCAGCAGCATGAGCATAGAAGCTGGAGGACTATCATATTGCCAGTGGCTTGCTTTGAGCTGCACAACCATCATACTTGCAATCAGTGTGTGTTACTCATCTTCATTCCCTTCCACTTTGTGTCTGCTTCTACTGCTCGCAAGGAATTTCTTGGCAATGTTCTCTTCTTCCTCTATCAGCATGCTGGGAGGGATCCCAACTGTTTGCTTGCCTTTCACACTAGTTTGTCATAGCCCTTTGCTGCAGGGGCAGCCTCATATTTGATGCAGCAAACTCTGTTGTTTTATCAGTGAAGTTATGCTGCTCTGCACACTATTGGATTGCATCAGCCAGCCCCCAAGCCCCATGATTAGCTCTCCTCTTCTTGACTTGCCTTATCTGCTGTTTATGGGCTAGTCCTTATGCTACTCTGGTTTTGAGTAACTGTCTGGAAGAACTGTCATCCCTTCTAGAAAGCTCCTACTACAAGACAAGCTTCAGAGCTGTTTTCTCATCATTCCATTCATTCTGCAGATGGCAACAGCTCAAAGTCTGCTTTCCAGCTAATCCTTGTGACAGCACCATTCTCCTCAATCCAGAATGCTTTTGCAGATACTGAGGTTGCTGCCTCCCAGGCCTGTGAAGCACTTTTCAGGCATGTGATGGTTTGCTGCAGCTCACACACAACTATTCAAACATATGCAGCCTGGCCTCAGCTTCATTCCATCCCCACTCAGAGGTGACAATGTAATGGTACATTTTGGTGACATTATATAAAAATTTAAAGATCCAGCATTACCTATTGATAACAGTGGTCTCTGTGCTGCTTGTGTCAGTGTCCTCTGTGAGAATACAGAAAGCTGTGCACGACAGGGGTTTAGTTTCCTAGAAACAGAATTGTAAGAGAAAGCTGACCTTTCAAGGGCTTGAGCTCAAACGTAACATCTGACATACCCTGTTGCAGTTTCTTGTTTGGCCTGTGTTGGTGTTACTAGCCTGAGTGACTGAGACCCAGATTCCTTCTGCCTCTCCCCAGACATTCCTGCTTGCCCAACTGCTTATTTTTTTAAAATTATTATTATTATTATTATTATTATTATTATTATTATTATTATTATTATTGCTGAAGGTACATCAAGATCCACAAATTTTTCCATAAAATACCATTGAAGTAATATAAAGGAGATGAGGGAAAAGCCTGTCTTTTATGTAGTTGACAGACGAGTGTCTAGAGAGTTTGTTCAGACCCGAATCCAAGGATTTCTGCTATTTTTTCCTAAATGCTAATTGTATTCAAGAAAGTTTCAGCTCCTTCATATGCTGTGATAAGATTCCCCATAGAAAAGTGTTTTCTTGAAAGCCCTGCTTACACCATTACAAATTAAAGAACCTGGAATTTTAGTGCACTTTTCTTTTTTCCAGACTGATGTCTGTGTTCTTTTGAAGCGAGTCCATGCTTTTTCCTTCTAGTTCTCCCACCTGAGAGGGGAGTTTTCAGGCCATTAAAGAGTACAAGAGAGAGCAAAAGTACTTATTCTGCCAAAGGTGTCAGACAGACAAAAAGCGTCAGCTGCTGTGTGAAATCAATCTTCCAATCTGTTGTAGAACAGTTTGCTTTGTAAAGAGTAAGGAAAAAAAACCTCTCGTAAGGGACATGCTTCATCTGTCTGTTTGCTCAGTGGCTTCAGTGTCCTTCTTTGCACTCTTCTTTCAACACTGCATCAGAGAGTTAATAGACTACAAAATATTAGGTGTAATTAGGACCTGTGGCTACCAGGGCACTAATGATGGAGTTATTGCTAAGTTAGCTATTCCCGTTTCAAGGAATGATTCCAGCTTGATCTTTCTCTAATTACCTCCAGGGACTGTTTCATAACAAATTCAGGCTCATACTCATTTTCATACTTGAGAGGTCAAAGGTATATTTCTAGGTTGTTGAAACACAAGAAATTCTCTACAGGATGTCCATTTCCATTTATTACCATCATTAAGCTCTATGGAAGAATATAGTGCCTTCTTCATTAATAACATCAGGGATCTCAAGTAACAAAAACTAATCTATGTTCAGCACTTCTGAGCTAGGTTCTTAATATTAGTAAATTGAAGTCCTCCCAGGTTAGCCTGAGCTTTAGAAGTCTGCCTGTATCCTGGAGTGTAGTCCCATTAATAGAGCTGCTTCAAATAATTAGGCATCTCTTTTTCTGTCATTTATGCCAGGGAACTTTTCACCAGGATGAGACTCTCTTTCTTGTCTGTAATCCATGAGGCTTAAGTAATACGAGACCTTAGCAGGGGAAAGTTAGGAGAAAGGGGAAAGGCAGAGAGATTAGTACTGCCTAATTTTAGTAATATATATTAGGAGCTTAGAGAACCTAATCTCCTAATATGACAAATAGAGCAGGACTCTGAAGTTTACTCATGCTATGAAATGCCTAATACAGAAGCCTACCTCTCTTCCAGAGAACTGGAACCCAGACCTGGGTATTTGGGGTAGATGGTTTGGGTCTTTCCCTTTTGCCCCCTTTAAAAGAGTGACCTAGTGATTAGCTCAGGATTTTGTAGGAAAGAACTGGCTGTTGAACAAGGGGAGACTCACTATGTAGGTTGGAGTGGCATGGGATGGATGCTCATCTGTTTCTTCCCTGTAGCACTGCCTGAGTGCTGTATCTGTCTACTGCTGCAGCCAATCTTAACCTCCTAAAGAGCATTCCTGCAGGGCTTTGGATTGCTTGGCCTGTTTCAGGAAGAAGTGGGCTTAGCTGCCAACAATCAACCAAAAATCAGTCCAAGCTGCACAGTGCCACACACAGGTTTGATGGCCAGAAGATAACCAAGTAAATTCTTCTCTGGTACAGTTTCCCTTGGTGCTTTTTGGCATCTCTGGATCAAATTCTCTTTAGTTTGGATTTCATCTTTGTTAGAATGCTGATCACACAGGTAGATGAGAAAACTGATGTTAGTAGTATGATTTTTCCTTGTAGCCATGATGTATGTAGTAAAACATACTGCATCAAACACTGTAGCCTTGGAAAGAGTTGCACTCTCAATATTCATAAAAACAAGGTAGCCAGATTGCTTGAGGTCCCATGGGTGGTGTTTGTTTACCATTTCATTTAGCTTCCTTCCTGCCATTTTTCTATTGGCCTAGTCTTTTGCTCAAATAGGTAATCTTGCTTTGTGGGTATTCATTTCTGAAAATAAACCCAAAAGTTCTGCAGGGCTTGAAATTGCAGGCCTGTGCTGGACAGCTCTTTCAAAGGAGATCAGAACAAAAGCGTAAACACCTCAGCCCTCTCCCACCTCTGCTCAGCTAGCTTTAAACTTTTCCTTTCACTGTAGCATCCAGCTCACATTTTTCAAGCTGTTGTAAAATTTCCAACCTTTCAATAATCTTTGTATTAATTTCCTAATACTGAAAATAAGTAATTAGTCACATTTTTCAAAATGCCCTCCAAATTAAGAGACTAGACTGCATCTTATTTTACTAATTATTTCAGGAGAGCTAATCTACAACATGTGTGACCTTTTCCAAATTTGGACCCATCTGGCATTTTCAAATGGAATTGAGTATTGATCTCCACGCTGTTAATTTATTGTTTAATTAAAAAATCATAGTGCAGTGATGTGGTTTGATTGCACATCCTTTTCCACATCAACCAATTAATGTGGAGAGCCATCACAAAACTATCCCTTTTTACTATGATTTTTCATAATAGAGCTTCCCAGAAATGTAGGTCTCCTCTCACCATACTAATGGGTTGGAACGTGTTTTAGCAGAAATGACCTGCAGGAACTACTGCAGAAAGTAAATTCTTTGCTTTTATCTCTGAGCAAGGTGCTTCGCTTCCTAGACTTGATTGAATGTTTCTGGAACTTGACTGGGCATCTTAGGTCACCAATACCTAGCATAAAACATAGAGAAGTGGCCATTAAAGAAGAGTCATCTTAGCCAATGGGGCTGCTGTATTCCCCTTGCATATTAGGGAGAAGAAGCAATATTTCTTGAGTGAGGCAATGCCACCAAACTTTCTACTGTCAAGATCCCTTCCTGTGGATGAAAAATATTGAAAGCAAGTTTGTGTTGTAGCCAGACTACCTATACTTTATGTACATAAAAATGCACCTAGGCAAGACTGAGCGTGGTGTGTATTCTGCAGAACGCTTGTTTCCCAACTGTCTTAAAAGATGCCTCCTAGAAGCGAAGTCCTTATTGTTCCTTCCTTGTATCTTTATGATTGAATGGTTGTTTGAGCTCTTATTGAAGTGTCATCATAGAATCACAGATCAACCCTTACTTAGTGCTGCATCTAGAATCTCTGGTGGATGAGCATTTAAATCTAGAGATCCTGGTAGGGATTAATTTAGGCAAGCAATTGTTGTACACTCAGATCTTTGGAATACAATGAAGTTGTTCTGAAATATTCTGGGTTTGACCTTCAGCACACATGTGTATGAAATATCAAAAGCAGATACCTATTAGGTGTGTTCAAGTAGCAAATCTGATAATGGGAACTTAAATTATATGCTAAGAACTTTAAAGTAAGCAATTACTTCTCAAGGGCTGTAGAAGTAACGCCGGGCTGGAGTAGCATCAGGCAGCAAAGCCTTGCTTCAGCCAAGTCACTTTTAACTTGTCCGATGTGAGGATTCCAGAAGAGATCAAAGGGAAGTGTGAGGACTGCAAGACTAAAAATCTTGCTTTGCACACCAGTTAGCTGGGCAGCATTTCAGCAGAGATCTTAAGAAGATGGTTTTCAAAGTCATGATACATAGGTCAAAAATCTCAACTTGAGCATTTTAACGAGAAGGTAGATGAAATGCCTACATCCAGCCAAGCATGGGGAAAGGGTGGGGAAAGCTTAGTATCATAGTATCAGTCAGGGTTGGAAGGGACCACAAGGATCACCTAGTTCCAACCCCCAGCCATGGGCAGGGACACCCTACGCTAGATCAGGCCGACCAGAGCCTCATCCATCCTGGTCTTAAACACCTCCAAGGATGGGGCCCCAACCACCTCCCTGGACAACCCATTCCAGGGCTTCACCACTCTCATGGGGAAGAACTTCCTCCTCACGTCCGGCCTGAATCTTCCCACCTCCAGCTCCATTCCATTCCCAAACCCAACTTGTGGGTTTTTTTCCTTCTCTTCCTCTTCTTTAAAATTTTGCATAGAAGAATCTATATTTTTCCAATGTGACTTTTTTATCTTCACAGTTGTGAAAACAGCAGCACTTCTGTGGCCTCCATTTCTTTTTTCAGCAGTTAGGTTTGAGGCACAATTTAATATTCTTTAAATTACATCTATCAGGCCACTTCTGACCAGAATGAAAAGTTGCTAAAGCTAGTCTGATTGCTGGAAAATAGATATTTTTAATCAACAAATAATTGCTTGTAAAAATGTCCATAGAGCAGCCATGGCATCCAGAAATAAATCACAGCAGGATAAGCAAATTTGACTTAAACCTTCAAACAAAAATCATTATCAAATAGTAATTTAGGATTAGTTATTTGCTTTTCCATGTCTGCTTCAAAATAAATAGCATGTCAAAGCAATACATTGCTAACAGATCATCCTCCAAGGAATTACAGGACCAGCAGCTCCACAATGATGGCATTTTTTGAAATGATGAACAAACTGCATCATTTCAAGGAGCATTATTAGAAAACTGTGTATCACTGGGCTAGAGATGAAACCTTGGTGTTCTTTGCTGGCAAAGGTATGAGTAAACATTAGCACAGTTTTTGTATTCATCCAGTCAGAATCCTATGAAAGCAATTTATCTTTGATTGTCTGAGAAGAGCCCATGGTTCAGTGTTAGTAAATCATAGAATGGTTTGGGTTGGAAGGGGCTTTAAAGATCATCTAGTTCAAACTGCCATGCCATGAAGAGGGATGCCTTCTACTAGACTAGGTTGCTCAAGGCCCCATCCAACCTGGCTTTGAACTCTTCCAGGGTTGGAGACAAGTTTTCTGGGCAACCTGTTCCAGTGTCTCACCACCTTTATGGTGAAGAATTAATGACTGTAATTGGAAATTTTAAAATAAATAAATATTCTTTAAGAAGGAAAATAATCTGAAATAGTAGTATCATAGTATCAGTCAGGGATGGAAGGGACCACAAGGACCATCTAGTTCCAGCCCCCTGCCATGGGCAGGGACACCCCACACTAGATCAGGCCGGCCAGAGCCTCATCCAGCCTGCTCTTAATCCCTTTCAATTGTATTACTCTTGAGAATTCAACTCTTAAGAAAAGGATGTTGGCAAATGTTTGCTTTTGATTTGGATGATGCTCTCTCTTCACCGTGCAAGTCCCTCAGTGATGCTGAACTGTGACAGAAGTACACCTAGAAAGAATTAAAAAACCTATAGGTAAAACAGAGTTGTGGTCTAAATGGACAAATGGAAGTCTTTCTATTGACATCTCTGGCCCTTAGATCAAGTCCTTGTTTTGTTATCAGCAAAAAGTTCTTAAAACTCATTTTTGGATGCAGTGTCAAGAGGAGGTTTCCTTTTAATACACTATAAAAGATGAAAGGTTAGAAAGCTGCACAATGGCCAGGTAAAGCAGAAAACCAAATGCTTTCTTAGCAGGTCAAAAGAAGGTCTCTTATTTTAGTTAGAAATAAGCCCTCAATTGAGAGTGACAGTAAGACTTTTACTACTGCAGTTCAAGGAAAGTAATGGGTGTCAGTGTAAACTGTTTTCTGAAGTGCTTCTTTACTCTTATGACTATGACATAAATTAAAGGGAGGTGGAAAATCAGACAGGTACAAAAGAGTGAGAAGAGATGGTTTTAAGAAAGAGAGACAGCTAGAAGCAGCAGTTGTGGAGGTGCCTGGAAATGGGCAAGCTGTGTACATGGTTGGTTAGCCAGGCAGGATTTGTAGCAGATGCTGGGAGGAGATTGCATATTCCCTGCTTCCTCATGCACATGGAGAAAATAATAGAAAAGAAACCTGTAGGGAAGAGTTCTTAGTTTCCTTCAGCTAATAGTATCCATATTGCCCCCTAGGCACTGTTAGATCTGTTTTGAGTTGAAAATAACATCAGCTGAAATAATTGGTGTTAGGAGTTGCCAAATGCAGTGGCCTAATAGGGGCTCTGTGTCCCCAGGTCCCGCCGGGAGTGACACTGAGCCTGTTTTCCCACTAGACATGCATGCAAACAAAGCACATGTGTGTGGCTGGCCACCTTTGAGCAACACAAGCATTGATGAGGATGAAAGCCTGTTAGTGGAAAGTATGGATCTATGTATGGTACAGATCGTGTCAGAAGCTGGTCTTAGTCTATCCAGTAGCTACTCCCTGGACACACACAAAAATATGTAAATGCATGTCACTGTTTTCTCTTGCATCCAACCCAGACTTATGGCCACTCCAATACTTGGCTTTCAAGTTTCTTATCCCACTTGCTGGCTTATCTAGCCTGATGCTCACTAGCAAATACAAACACAATGTGCACATCCACACAGTGTCTAGTCTCTCCAGTTGCTGGTACCTGAAGCACATGGACCTGTATGACCTGTGGCCTCATCTTCAAGATCTGCCACTTAAACTTCCACATGTGCACAGGTTTGAGAGCCCCTGGCCCAGGAAAATAAATGGAAATGGGGCTGAACAAAAGACAGGAGAGTTTGCTGTGATGAGGTGTAGGGCATGGCCACACAAATGTACTGACACTGTTTTACATATGACTGGTGAGAATCTCCACTGCTGATTCATGTGGATCATGGCCTGACTCCTCTCATAGCCCAGAGAGGAGCAGGCTCAAGAAAGATACTTAGGTTGTCCTCCTCTGTTGTTCCTCTCCTCACTGCCCATGTGGATATGGCCAAATTCTGAAACCCACTACAAAATCCATTCAGTTGCTCTAACTGCTGATCCTTCAAATTTTGCACTCTGTTTTCTGTGATCCTGCTCTGGGCAGAAGATGACCCTGAGGGCCAAGTCCTGCTTGTTTTACTTGCAATTTCCTATTACAGTAAGTGACATCATTAATGTGGGCATCTAGCTAAAGCTGCTCCAAAAAGCAGGTTAGTTTATAGTTCAACACACAGAGTTTCCATAGCAGCCTCATGTCTGTTAGGTACTTAAATACTACTGTAACTGTTGATTGATAAAGGCTCCTGCCTGCCATGCAAAGGCATTTGTAATGGACTTGTGCGACCTAAAGCACTCACACAGCCTCTCTTAATGATCCTTGATCTTATACAGCCCAACAATAGTACCCCCAGAGCCCTAGGAGCCTTGGGCAGCTGGTTTTGAAAGTGTGCTCCATAACAGGCAACTGGCTGAGCAGCACTGAACTGGGTCTGCAGCACAGGGTGGGTTGATGCCTTCCCCAGGTGCTGACAGGGAACTGGCAAGGCTGAGTAGAGATGCTCAGCTGATGGGGAACCCTTCTTGTATTGTACTCTCTAGCAGGAGGTGTCCCTGCCCATGGCAGGGGGTTGGAACTAGATGATCCAGAAGGACCCTTCCAACCCAAACCATTCTATGCGTCTCTGGATTTACTGCACGTGGACTGGAATGATATAGTTGTATCACAGTGTGCATTTAAAAAACGTTTGGGTCATAAAAATTCACTTTTCATAGCCATCTGAGTATGATTAATTGTAACAATGCAACTTATTAATTAAACTTGGGAAGCAGCATAATTGGAACTAGCATTCTCAATTCACTTGAATGAATATCAGCATTTATTCAGAGCAGTTTTAATGAAATGCAGAACTCATCTGCGTATCAATCTATTCATTACCAAATAAGACAAATGCAACAATCCTAAGTATTCATGGAAATATCTTCATTAGAAAAATCACATAATTAACCTGGAGTGTTCCTTAAATGGAGCACCTAAAATGTTACATGCTTTCTTTCATAATTGCAGTTTGAGAATATTGGTTTCTCATTCAGCCTGATTATATTTAAAGTAAAAATAGCATTCAGCATGATTTGAGCATTTGTGCACGAAAGAATAAGCTTCAGGAAAATGCCAGCAATGGGGCCATTAACCTTCCTTGTGGTCTTTGTTTTATTTGCTTTTAATAGTCGTTATCAAAGACTGTGCTTTAGCAAGAATGGTTCTGGTTGTGGCTCTTGTCGTTGTGCCGAAGTCTGTCTGAAGCTCTGCTCGAGTTCCTGTTACTTGAAAGATTTATCAGTGTTAAGGACACTTCATTGCCTACCCCTCATCTCCACATACTTCAGCTAAAAGGTAAAAATTATCTCTGTGCTGAAGTTTGCCAAGAAATGTCACACTCTGAATCCAAATGTACGTCAGCTATCTGTTTTTAGCAGCCTCATTTTTAAGGAAACTTCTATTTGAAAAATATGAATGGTTCACACTAAAGCAGAATCGCAGGTTGATCTGAAGCAATGGGCTTTGCATAGCACGTACTTGCTTCTCTTTCCCTTTTCAGTCAGTAGTGACATGACAGAAAGTCCCTGCAGAGATAATGGTGTGAAGCATTTCTTGTGCTTTAAGACTGAAGCAATTCTTACACAGTGGAACAGAAATACAAACTCTTCGTGGATTGTCTAGCAAAAAAAAAAAACCCCAAACCAACAAAACCAAACCAAAAACAAAAAGATAGTTTCTCACATATGCTTATAGAGACTCTAAAGCTCTTCCAGAGTGTTGGTTTGTTGTTTGTTGGTTGGTTTTGTCTGTTTGTTTGGGATTGTTGTTGTTGTTTTATTATTCCTCCTTCTTCAAGCGCATTCTATCTTTCCACAGTGTGTCCACTCTCCCTCACCCCTCCTTTTGTTTTGATTCTTTTTCCTCCTGTTGTCCAAAAGCTGACAGTCTGCCCATAAACAGGCAGAGATCACACTGCCCATCTCCTCTGGCTGGAGAAGACTTTTTTTTTCTCAGCTTTCTGCCTCTAAAGAGATTTCTCTGCTGGCCACAGAGAAATGACTTTCCAAACGGTGGTTTTATCTCCACCCCACTGCCTCTCATTTTCTTTGGCTCCAGGATTTCTCTTGCATTGATTCTGTGAGGTTTTTCTGTCCCTTTCATACCATGCTCTGTTGGCTTGGACAGTTTCCTCACTACAAATACTGAGCCTGTGGAAAAGCTGCAAGCTCCTGATTTGACATTGTGAAATTTATTGTGTTTAATGGGTTTTCTGCAAGGGGGATGGTTGAAGGGTTTTTGTCTCTCGTTTTTGCTACAACATCGTTGAGTTAAAATGTTGCTGGAGCAACATTTTCAAGCAGCAAGGAGTTTTTTATTTCCATGGCTCTAGATGGAGAGTTCTGAGTAGCCTTAATCACACACATAAAGGTTTTAGTATTTCTTTTGTATGGCCTTTTATGTTGTCAACTGCTGCAGTCACAACCATTGCTGAGATTCAGGAACTATCACATCATTGGATTGAGATGAGCAACTTAGAAAAGCAAATCTTTATGGAAGATGTAGAGAGCTGGAATGTAAGAGAATGGGGCATTTTATTAAATGTGCATTAATGAGGCTTTACATTTTCAGCACCAGACCTGTTTATACTGACAGCACTCAAGTTCATGGATGTAGCTTCCCACATTGAATATACGGCTTATTCTTTCTCTTCTTACAGCCTGATTATTCTGGTGAAAATGCATCACTGCAGGTAGAATCTTTTTTATTGTGGAACAGCCATCTGTGTTTTTAAAAACTTGATGAGGCTTTGAAAAGCCAAGCAGCATCCACTACTTACAATAGCCAATTTTGATAACTTTAGAATCAGAGCATTCAAAAATAATCTTCAGCAATAAGGGAAACGAGATTGTGCGGTGCAATGGGATGCTTATGTGCCGGTTGTCTATGTGTGTTCTCTTTAAGCACCTTTTCTCTCCACTTGCTGAATTTAGACATTAGATAAAAGAGTTTTAAACAGTGCCCTAGGCTGCAGTTTGGTGGTCTTAATTATTTACTGCCTCCTTGCACACAGTCTTCCCTACTTAAGTAATTGCCCTGACAAATTACAGTATTAAAATCTCTGTCTAAACAATTTGTAGGCACAGTCTGATATTTAGATGCTTAAAGTCATTCTCCAAAATCCACAGTTTATTGTGCATTCAAAATTACACCTGAAATAGAGAGGAATTTCTGAAAAATAAGGGTCATTTATGTGAATATATCCAGAGGTTGTAACCAGAGTAATTTACATAATCATAGAAAAGTTCTCTGCTGGAATCCTCAGTAACTTCATCTGAATCTGTGATTCTTGTCAAATGGAATAAGACACATTATAGCCTTTGCCTCCTTAAAAATACCCATGTAAGTGATGCCTTGTCTTGATCCTGCCTCTTTCGTGGGAGGACTGAATGTTCTCTGTAGACACTAATTTTACACTGGGCACTGCTATTGAGAGGCACTCTTATTACTTTCACTTACATCAAACACTTGACAAAATAACTTGGCTAAGAGAAATAAGGTGACATGCCCAGGGTAACATACATAATCAGTGCCAAAAGCCAGGCAATGAACACAGATTTTTGTTTTACCTCAGTTACTCCCCTGGATAACCAGATCTTCACACTGTGTCAGGGTAGAGTATCCTGTGTTCAGTTCTGCAGTGAACTATATATGGGATGTTCTGTGGAAGTGAAGTCCAGAACAGAGTCGCTCAGCTAACTTTGTGTCCTCAGATAGGTGCTTCTTTGAACTGTCTATAGGCAAATGGTAATGTGAGCATGCCCAGAAGGTGATTATGCTAAGATAGTTTATGACTTGCTCCTTGGAGGCCTTAGAGAGACCTCTATGTCTTGCTATGAGGCAGTGCAGAGGACTAGCTTAGGCTCGACACCCAACTCAGATGAGAGGAGTAGATAAGCTGAATCTCACACCAAGGAGATATTGAAGGTCTTCATACTGTTTGTGAAATCAATGGTGAAAAAGGGGTCCCAGTAAGTTAATCAAGCCAATACTTAAGGTAGAATTTAGTTCCACTGAGCTTTCAAGTATTTCAGTCTCATACCTACCTCTGTCATTCCTTCTGAGAATGCTTCAAAGATTCCTTGGAGCTGTACACTGTAGAAGAGAATGTTTTGGCAAGTCTGGACCCCACATGACTGAAAAGCAGCAGCTGAGAGCTCCACCTCACTGCAAAGTCTGCTCCCTGTTGACACTGTGCAAGCAGCATCCATCACTGCCCACAGGGATCTGAAGGCTTGCTTTCAGAAGGCCAGGACTTTGAGTTTAGACATGCAATATGGTACACTTAAAGTTCATTATCTGTAGCTAGATGGTGTGAGTAACTCAGCAAGGTTGACACTAGAGGGGGAAAATGTCCTACATTGTTATTGAAAAGATATGGTCTTTCTGTGAAAGAGGTCTTCAACTCTACCTGTTCAGGGAGTGCAGAGATGATGTAAGGCTAAAATGCAGACATCTTTTCACCCATATTAAACCAAGCCTGTTTAAAGGACCTCAACAGCAGATATTTCCATCACACTGAAAATGAGCAATAATGCAGCTGAAGTAATGAGAACTTGTATGCTTTGGGAAGGGAGGGGTTACTGTAGCATGAATTGTGGAGATTTTGCTATAGATCTCTGAACAAGGTGGGGAGATACTATAGAAAAGGAGTGCTAATAACTAGCAAGATCTGTTTTTTTATCCAATTTAGTATTATTGGCAGTGACACATGATGTTTAAAAGCATTTGTATTGAGTCTATCACTAATGTTTATGATGTTACATCAGATCACAGAATCACCGAATCACCAAGGTTGGAAGAGACCTCAAAGATCATCGAGTCCAACCTGTCACCACAGACCCCATGACTGAACCATGGCACCAAGTGCCACGTCCAATCCCCTCTTGAACACCTCCAGGGATGGTGACTCCACCACCTCCCTGGGCAGCCCATTCCAATGGCAAACGACTCTCTCAGTGAAGAACTTTCTCCTCACCTCGACTCTAAACTTCCCCTGGTGCAGCTTGAGACTGTGTCCCCTTGTTCTGGTGCTGGTTGCTAGGGAGAAGAGACCAACCCCCTCCTGGCTACAACCTCCCTTCAGGTAGTTGTAGACAGCAATAAGGTCTCCCCTGAGCCTCCTCTTCTCCAGGCTAGATAGATAGTAGACACAGAAGTATCTGAGTGAAGTGTTCCCATGTGACTCCCATTCTGAATGCAGCAAAATATTCCAGAAAAGAATTTAGAAAGTTCAGGCAGATGCATACAAGAAAATTCACAGTAGATAAGAGATAGTGCAGAAGTGAGACGAAAGAGATGAAAATAGGAAGCAAGTTTTTCAGCTTTCTAGTCAGGTTGTATGGCAGACACTTTCTATCTTTCCACTTAGTTAAGTACAAAAGGAGTAGTATTTGTCCATCTCCTACAGGTGAGAGATGCCCATAAACAAATCAGCAGGGGGAAAAGAAAGTGAGGACATGTTCCTGCATTTAGAGTAGAATATCACCACTATGTACTGTGTATGTTTAGAGTCCTTTAGGGAAGGAAAGATGACAGACAGGTGATAGTGATCTGTGATTCCTTTTTTCCTGCAAGCTGCCTTTCCACTTCTATACAACTTCTCTGAGGATTTCTATCTCTAGAAATGGAGAAAAGGCAGCTCATTTTCAAATTGATATACTAGGAATCTAAACTATATTGATGATATTGATGTTTTTAATAAATACCATATTTTATAAATACTTGATTGAATGATTTTTTTTAATATCTATACTAAATACTTCCTGTATGCTCAATCTCTCCCAGCAGAAGCACCAAGTTACCTAACAGTTCATAGCTGTAGCGGTTTGGTGTTTTTATATTGTGAGTTTGACAGCAACAGATTGAATCTGTTTTTCAAAAACACTGTGAAGAAAAGATAAAATCCAGAGAATAATGGATTAATCCCTGTGGTTTAAAAGTCCTGAAATCATTTGGAAGGAAAAGAGCTAAAACTTATTACTGAGGCAAGTGTTCTTGTTAAAAAGCAAAACTTACTTTGTCTGTGAAAGTGACTCATGCTTTCTGAGCTTGTCATTGCTGTAGGAAAGATGATGACACCACCCAAGGCACTTAAATGTTGTCTTTCCAGGCTACTGAAGCTGAGAAAGATAAGAATGATGCCAAGAATAAAGTACAGAATGAAGGGCCAAGGGGCATCACTTCATTTCCCAGCCCTGATACAGTTTTCTTCAACTGTCTCAGGCAAATCACTTAATGTCTGTGTCTATTTCCCTCTCTGTAGATTTGCAATGGTACTTTTCCACCTTATTTCTGTGCTGGTTTGGTTTCTGAAGATCTTAACAGTAGCAGGATAAAGCATACAATAGAGGGAAAATATTTTAATAAATGACACTTCACCACTGCACTTACTGCAGAGGGACCTCGACCGACTGGACAGATGGGCAGAGTCCAACAGGATGGCATTCAACAAGTCCAAGTGCCAGGTGCTGCACTTTGGCCACAGCAACCCCACGCAGAGCTACAGGCTGGGGTCAGAGTGGCTGGAGAGCAGCCAGGCAGAGAGGGACCTGGGGGTGCTGATTGACAGCCGCCTGAACATGAGCCAGCAGTGTGCCCAGGTGGCCAAGAAGGTCAATGGCATCCTGGCCTGTATCAAGAATAGTGTGGCCAGCAGGAGCAGGGAAGTCATTGTGCCCCTGTACTCTGCACTGGTTAGGCCACACCTTGAGTACTGAGTCCAGTTCTGGGCCCCTCAGTTTAAGAAAGACATCGAGACACTTGAACGTGTCCAGAGAAGGGCAACAAGCTGGGGAGAGGCCTTGAGCACAAGCCCTATGAGGAGAGGCTGAGGGAGCTGGGGCTGTTTAGCCTGGAGAAGAGGAGGCTCAGGGGCAACCTCATTGCTCTCTACAACTACCTGAAAGGTGGTTGTAGCCAGGAAGGGGTTGGTCTCTTCTCCCAGGCAACCAGCACCAGAACAAGAGGACACAGTCTCAAGCTGCACCAGGGAAGTTTAGGCTGGAGGTGAGGAGAAAGTTCTTCACTGAGAGAGTCATTCGCCATTGGAATGGGCTGTCCGGGGAGGTGGTGGAGTCACCGTCTCTGGAGGCATTCAAGAGGGGATTGGACGTGGCACTTGGTGCCATGGTTCAGTCATGGGGTCTGTGGTGACAGGTTGGACGTGATGATCTTTGAGGTCTCTTCCAACCTTGGTGATACTGTGATACTGTGATACCACTAGGAGCCATGATGAACCATTACCGCCTTAAGAGACTTGCTCAGGGAGGAGCTGCACTTTGTTCTTTAAATTTTCAGGAATGTATTGGAAAGTTTGAAACAGAAAGGTGTGACTCAACTGAAATCAAGGGATCTATACCAAAAAAATTAATTATTCATTCAAATTGCTTGTATTTGAAAGATTAGGAAATATAGAAAAATTCAGATCCAAAGCACGTAGCACAGGAATCCTGAAAATACTGTTTGAGCTTACTGGAAGTGGATGTTGAGATCTTCATCTACTTACCTGATAAGTGAAAGACTAAATTAGTTGGCTGCTGCTGATGTGAATTTGTGTTGAAAGGATGTATGCCTTGTGGTATAGGATTGTCCTGTGGTGAAAAATAGCCTGTTTCAGCCTTCTTGTGCCTTTAGATGTCTGGAAGTCTGTGGTGTTAATGTGAATTGTTGAATTAGAAAACACTCCACTTATTTTTCTACCTTTTGCCTCTGTTTGTAGATTCTCAAATCCATGGTCTTTAAGAATGCCTCTTTGGGGGGGCGAGGAAAACAACTTTTGTTTCTAAATGTGCTACTTCAGTTTCAACTTTATCTCTTGAAACTTTGTCAGCATGTTTTCTTTCTCTTTTGTGGCCTCTCTGCTATTACCAGGTGGGGAGTTTCTGAGCCAAGACTGAATAGTGTGGCTGTGTTACGCTGCAGGCAGAATTTCTTTTGACAAAACTGTGTCCAGCAAACTTCACAGGCAGTTTTAACAAGGCTTCTGGAACTGATAGCACTGTGAAGTTAGCCACTGTGACAGCAATTTATAAGCTGTGAATAGAACACTGCGCTGATTATATTGATTTTGAAACCTACCACCCAGGCTGCTATTCATTGACATTCTTGTTGGCAGCGTGTCATGGAAGCTCCATCTATGTTAAAGGTGAGATGTATTAATACTAGACTTGTCAGATTTGTCTGGACTCAAATCCAGACAGTGCAAGCTTCAAAGGTGCCATCAAGAATATGCCCTGTGTCCAGGGACACTTGGACTCTCCCAAGTTTGTTTTTACTCTAATCTGCATGTCTTATCTGAACTATTTTCTCTCCAGATCTTATCTGGAGTCTGCTAAATGCTGCTAGTAGAGCAGTTATAGAGTCTAATTAGTCATTTTCTTGGCTGTCAATATCCATTTTCTCAAGCTGACAGTTATTTAGACTCTAGGGCTATTCTTTGCCCATGCAATACATTCTTAAAATGTATTTGGGGCAAAACATTTGGTTTGAAATGGGTTGCAAGCATCTGGCCTGTGTTAGCACAAGTAATGGCAGCTACACTTGGGGTTGCAAAGTAGGCCACTCTGCAGGGCTCTGGGCCCCATGGCTTAAGTAATACCCACAGCCCACCAGAAACTGTCAGCACAGAGACAAAAATTAAATGAATTGAAAAGTCTTGATGAAAACCTTGGGGGCCAGCACATTCCCTCATCTCCCTGCAATAAAGAAAGTCTTTAATTTTTTTTAATTGCTTCCATTTATTTTCTCTCCTTGATGGTGACATTTCCCCTCCCCCCCCCCCCCTCCCCCAAATGATTCAATAGTAGTTCATTTATCATTTTTCCTTTCCCAGGCCCATGTGACTTTGCTTTCCTTAATTTTATTTAATTGATTATAACTAATTGACTCTTGGTTTGGGGAATAGAGGTTTCTAAGCCTTCTGGTCTGATCTTAAATTATTTTTGGTGAAGTCATTTTTATTTCCAGGACTGAGGTACAAGGTTATTCTTTTTAAAAAAGCAAACTCAAAACTTCCAAATCCTTCCAAACCACCAAAACAGACAGAGAAAGAAATTAAAAAGGTGAGACTTATTAACTCCTTTTTCAATTAATGGAAAGGGAATCTCTGCTTTCAGCATCTCATGGGTGGTCTAGTTCTAGCAAACAGGGAGCTTGGACTTCATTGCATGCCATGATTAGGCTGGCTGAAGTGGTGGCCTTCTTGGAAACAGAGGGCTTAAAGAAGGTGGCAGTGGGGGTTCAGCTGAATGTGAGAGATGTCCTACCCTTGGTGCTGTAACAGGTTCAGTCTCCTGCCCTGAAAGTCCCTTGAAGCTCGCCTTAATATCCATCTTCTGTCTGCTTTTGTTTCCACTCTGCCTCAGATGCAAGTGCAGCTACATCTCCTGCAAATCAAGCTTTCAGATATCTTATCTGCATAAACATATATTGTCTTTTCTTTCTGGAGACTGCATGTATTGTATTGTATTGAAATCTAGGAACAAAGCATGTGTAGCTTACTCCAATGCATCATGTCCACAGTACAATAGTTGTTTTGCTCTTTTAAAAGAGAAGAAAAACAGATTTCCTTGGTAGTGAAAATAATCCCAATTCAATCTCTGGCATGTAGATAATTATATTTATTTTCTTATGTAAAATACTTGGAGATCCTTGAGAGAAAATGTTTATTTGATTAGATGCATTTAAAAATGAACCACTGGCTAAATATTACTGATACATGAGGCTTTATAATGCAGCTGCCTCTGCTTTCTTTTCTGATTCCTTGGGAGTAATCTCTCCTCCTCTGTGGGGAGTAGTTGGAGGAGGTGCTCTCTGCACACCCTGGTGAATTCCAGGAATGACTATCTGGTGACTGAGGGAATTACTAGGCATGGTCTTCATGTTTTCCTTGTTTACCTTCACCACACAATTTCTACCATATTTGATGCTCTGAGTTTTAGAGGAATACGCCAAGTATCTCCTTCATCCTGAAGAGATCTTGATCAAACTGCTGGCAAAATGTTTGGTTTTGCCATTTTCTGGTTTGTGTGTATGCACTTGCAAGGGGTGAGGGGCATTCCTCCATGGCACAGTACTGTTGCCGTTATCTGACTGTTTCCTTGTGCCTTCCTTTCTGCTGGCTGATTATTACACCGCCTTGCTCTGTGAATTAAGAACGAAATGTGCAGGAATGCTATGTATAACATGGAAGTCAGGGGAATGTAAAGAAACTTCTTGTCCTGAAGTTGTGCTTTGCCCAAGAGCACCATCTCCTGGATGTCAGAACTCCGTTTCTGGGAGAGCTGCAGTGCAATGAAATTCTGCTGGGGAAGGGAAAGATCGCTGCAGAGAAGTGAGAGCTTGTAAAGCTCTGCCTGCTGGGTGGGCTTGCTGTCATTTTCAATTTAGCAAATGTGAAAACTCTCTTTGGACATTGTTCGCTCGCTTTTGCAGGTGTAGCCTTCTGACCTGTTCATTAGGGGCAGAGCTGAGGAGGATCTTCAGAAATCCTTGGATTTCTTGTCTGGCTTTGGGTACTTCTCTGCATGATACTGCTGCTTGTTGTATCGTTGCAGTGAATTCTCTTTTCCAGGGTCTTATTTAATTGGTGTGACCTTAATTTAACTCCTCTGGGCTGCTCTCTGACCATTAACAACTGTATATCGTGACCAAATGTTAAGTGTCTCTGAAAGACTCTGAACATCCACAGGAGAAATAGTCTTAAGGATCTCATTTTGGTCCAGTATGAGATTATATCATTGACTTGAGATCTGGGAGAGATTTGTGGGTGGAATTCATGCTGGTTCTAGTCAAAAGGCAACCTTTAAAAACTGAGTGCATATAAGCATGGTTGCCAAAAGAATCCCTTCTGAATCAATGCTCTCTTCTGTCTGTTTCAACAGAAAAAAAACAGGTGGAAAGAAAGTGAATTCTTTAACTGTGAAAAGGGCCCAGTTAACACATAGATTAAGAGAATGTTCCAATTCATGTTCAGTTCATAGATACACTCTTTTTACAGGCACTACTTAAAACTTTTTTTTTCCCTGTTAATCCCGAGAAGGGCCACGAGGATGATCAGAGGGCTGGAGCACATCTCCTGTGAGGACAGACTGAGGGAGTTGGGGCTGTTCAGTCTGGAGAAAAGAAGGCTCCAAGAAGACATAATTGTGGCCTTCCAGTATCTTAAGGGGGCCTACAAGAAACCTGGTGAGGGACTTTTTAGGGTGTCAGGGAGTGATAGGACTAGGGGGAGTGGAAAAAAATAGAAATGAGTAGATTCAGATTGGATGTTAGGAAGAAGTTCTTCACCATGAGGGTGGTGAGACACTGGAACAGGTTGCCCAGGGAGGTGGTAGAAGCCTCATCCCTGGAAGTTTTTAAGGCCAGGCTGGATGTGGCTCTGAGCAACCTGATGTAGTGTGAGGTGTCCCTGCCCATGGCAGGGGGTTAGAACTGGATGAGCCTTGAGGTCCCTCCCAACCCTAACAATTCTATGATTACAACTTGAAAGATAAAGCTGCAACAAGCAAGAAGTTCACCATGACAATCCTATCACTTGGCTGGTGTCTTGCATAGATAAGTCACAGGAATCTATCAGATATGTTGTGGCAAGGTGATCCGGTTTGAAAAAAAATACAATCATTCAATGTAAAGTGCAAGATGGAGACAAGAAGGTCTCTCTGACCTCATTTTTCACTGTTTGCTATTGAGTCACTTAAACCAGGGGAGATTTTACTAGGAGAAACTTTGGAATTGCAAGGGTGTTTAAGTATGGAAGAGATTTCCTTGGGGGTGGTGAAGTCCTTTTCCTTAGAGGCTTTCAAGAACAGATTAGAGAAACATCTGTCAAGAACAGTTTGTGTAGCTGAGCCTCCCTTAGGCAGGAGGATAGACTGAATGACCTTTGAGGTTCTGTTCCAGCCCTATTTTGATGATTAATCCTCAGAGGGAGTGCATACACTCTGTGCTACATTAGGTCTGAGCTAGGATGTAAGTACATTAGTTGTTAGTGCAAAGGAAACACTCTGGCTGAACATCAGTCATAAATTTTGCTTCAATTCTCTGTACTGCAGAACGGGAAGCTTCTTTTACTTATCTAAATGGGAGAGCCTTAAGGGTGAGGTGGCTGAACTTGCCAGGATGCACTCTGCCATAACTGGATTGTATTAACCCCTACCAGAGGCAGGAAAATGCCCCTTCTTCACACCCTGATTAATTGTGGTAGATTCTGCTGGAATCTCTCAGCTACATATAATCTTGCTGCTTCATTCAAAGAGATGGTCAACTCATAGTCATGCCAGTAAAATCCTCATTCACCCTGTGTTACCATTCCCAGTGCAGATACTCTTATGTTGTACCAGCATGGCTAAGGAAGAATGAACTTTTCAGGGTGCATCTATCCTAGGTAAATCTAGAGAATTTAGCATGGTGGACCCTGAAGGCAGCTTTTTTGAAGTCTTTGGGCATTAAAACAAACACATAATACCACATGGGAAGCAGTAAAATGAAGAATTCCTTTTGAAAACCCTTAGAGATCCCCACTGCTGCCATTAGCACTCCCCATTGCTTCTGACCAAGCTGGAGAGACAGTGACAAGAGATCTTATGACATGAATGTCATTACAAGGTGCCCACTGAAGTATTTTCAAAGTGCATATCCAAAGCATACTGCTTTCCACCCTGCCACCGTCTTTCTCTTACTAAAAATGCAGCCACCAAAGTACCTGAATAAAGTCAATAGGAATGTCATGCATGCCCTTTGTGGAGTTTCCCTTGATTTTGCAGTATTTCACTGGAATGAGTCTGGAAGAACACTGCTTAAGTTTAGCGTGGAAAACATTGTTCAGCAGGACTTGCTTTGGGTTTTACACGCTGTAAATGAGGTCATATATTCAAAAGGGATGTAAATGCTAAGGTTTACTAGATAGGATTTGTATTGTGCTCATGACAGGCACTACTTATGGCTCAGTTAAAGAAAAGTTTCTTGCAGATTAAAGTTACAGAAACTGCTACAACCATTTTCTGGGTCTATTTTTAAGCTGCATAATGTACTGCTCAATATCCTTTGATTACAGCAGAGATTTAGATTTTATTTGAACAACACATCTCTCTGTGAATATGCTGCAGGAGTTGCAAATCCATTATTTACACCAAATACAGGGTTTTTCTTCCATTGCTTTCTAAGCCAATTTGGTCTGGTCCCTGAGCTGCAGCTCAGTAAGTGCATGTACCACCATCTGCTAGCTCTGTGCCCATCCTAGACCTCTGTGAAAGGCACGAGCAGAGGTTTAAAATTGTGATGGTTTGGTTTATTTTAGCAAATGCCCCTTTGAGACATTGAAGCTGCAGGGTATAGTTTCCTGAGAAACCTCCTCTTATGCCACTGTTCAGTTCTTTATATCTATGCCCTACTCAACATTATATAGAAATGGGGGGGAGGGGGAGAAGATAACTCTAATCTGCAGCATTTGCATCTGAAGGTTGAGCACCCACCAGTAGGAGTGTCTAGATTTAGATCACAGTTGCATAATAATTGAAATGTATTCCAGTTTGAAGAGACAGCAGTGACTGTTACTTGCATTCGTATTTGGATTCAGTAGCCCTTAGAGATACTTGGAGACAGATTTAGCCTTCACCAGCCCCCTAATGTGTCTGAAATTTGAGGTTACTTTAACCCTCTTTGTTTCTACATCCTGAAATATCTCTCCCTATCCCTATTCACTTTTCTTCAGCGTGAAAAACATTTGGTAAAACATGGAGTTACTAGTAGAAGAGAAGCATAGCAAAGATTTTTGTCTGAATATCATGTAGCCTGGAGGTCTATGGAGATTAAGTTATGACAGTAAGTACTTTCCCGTCTTTCACTGACAGGTTATCTCCTGAGGCAAAATGGCTAAAGACCATCAGTGAACTTGTATCCTTACAGATCTGCTGTATGTGATGGTGTAAGGAAAAACTGGAAACCTCAGGAGCAAGAAGGGTGAGCTACACAAAGAGCAAGTGCAAATGAGGGGCTGTTGGTGCCGATTTTGTTCCATCGTGAGCTGCACTGAAGGGAGGCTGAGCTGCCTTACCATCACCTTGGTGAGTCAGCAGAGCAGCTGCATTCTGTAGGCTGTCCAGGCAGGACCTTTCCTGAGTGCTAAATTTGCATTTCTTTACAAAACGTTCTCTCCATAATTTTTGAATAGGCAATTACATGGCAAGCATACTTCTGTTCCTCTTGATGAGAGTGTTTACAAGACCAGCATTTGTGATGCTTTTAAGCACCGAGTTTATTTAGTCTTCTAATTTTAGAGCTGCTTCTTTCCCTTCCATGCAAACCTGGTGTTACCAACTGTAAGTTTGCCTTAGCTTCAGCTTAGAGAATTTGAAACAAATGAAGAGATTTATTTTAAAAAAAATAAGGAAATACTCTTTCCTCCTCCATTATCTTCCATGCACGCACATTCTTCACTGTGGACTCCCACTAATAGTAAGCACATTATAATTCAAAGATCTTCGCAGGATCTCAGCTTCAACCTGAAGGATATTGTATGGAGAGGTAAGGATTCCAATCAGTAGACTAAAACAAGAGACAAGTCTTGGTGTGACTGGTAAATCATGGTAGTCTCATGACTATAATGAATAACAAGGTCCAGCGGTCAGCAGGCACAAGACTTGGCTGCTGTCCCTCAACAGAAATGGTTGGCAGCACTGATGAACAGAGAGATCTTTGATCATCAATAAGAAACAACCAGCCTTTGCACTTCTGGGCGCTGGCTGTGTCCAAAGTATGGTGAGGAGAGGTGAACCTGTGTGTAGAGGCTACTGTCAGGATTCACCTGATCTATTTCTGTACCTCCTGACCTGCAAAAGCTGAAGACAGAGGAGAGAGGTTAAAGACTCGATGCAGAGTGTCAGACCTTTCCTCTGTGTTTGCTCTTTTGCCAAAACAAATTTAGCACTGAAGAAAACTGTCAGGTTCTAGTGCTGGAGAAATATATCTTCTCTAGCTACAGCTGCTTTGGGACAATCCTCTTGCTCTTGTTTATCACCAGATTGGTCTTTCTCTCAGATCTAGTCTTTAATGAGTTGTCTTGCTCCAGAGAGATACTATAAAAGGCTATTGGGCTGAACATCTTCACACCAGAATGTTTGCATTCATCCACATTCCCACCATGTCTGTTGCTCAGATGAACTTATTCCTATTTTTCCCTCTCCTCTTCTCTCTTCCACTCTACCTCATTCCCTTCTTGAAACGGCACCTGTCTGTACCAACTACCTCTTCCATTAAGCTCCATGGGGAATGCTGTCTGCTGCTGTGGATATCTGTGTGACTGAACAACCAAAAAGAAGCAGGTTACAGCTGAACACACTAGCTTTGAGTCTTGCTTTAGGGCCAGAAGTCATTTCAGCAAGGGAGACTTTTTAGCACTAGTGTTCATTCCTTGTGATTGTAAGCCTTACAACAAGAGGTCAGCAAGGATCATCTCTGGGACCCTCCACACAGAAAGCACTGGCCTCTATGAACTGAAATAGGAACATTTCTGGTGAAGGCTTTTAGCTTTCCTCTGTTCTGGAATGAGAACATATAATGTTATAAACTTGATCAGGGAAGTGCTGAACTTGAAAGAGGCCAATAATAGCAGACACATCTCTGTTTATGGCCAATTTCTGAAGAGATAATTAGCAGATTATTGCTCTGCTCTGCCATCACTCATTTCTTAAAAGTCTACGCTGGTTAAAAATATGCTAAAGCCATTCCTGAGTTTTCTGTGAGGATGTCTGCATTTGTGATCTGTGACACCTCAGTGGAGGAAATCTTTGGCTCCTTCTTGTTGATGCTCTCCTCAGTACACCTCACTTCATAGAAAACCTTTCTGCTCACGTTGCTTTTCCTCATCTTTAGATTACTGTCTCAGTAGGGTGCACTGCCTTAAAACAAACCTTGAGTGACTGTAAAGATAAAGCATTTAGAGAAACATTAAAAACTGTTTGTGTGGGTCAGTTTATCACAAGAAAGTAGAGACTTCCCATCCCTCCAGCACAGGACTTTGACTTTGTCAGTGTGACTGAGTGACTTTATCCAGCGAGGACACCAGTTAGCAATAGTTTAGTCCAATGGGATTAGCTAGAGACTGCTAAATTCTTGTCATGTATGCCTCTGAAAGGCCAGCACCAGCCGTTCTTGCTGGATTGGGTACGAATGGGCATACGAAAGGTGAACTATTCTATATTCTATTACTTATCCCCTTGGGCCACACAGTCTTCCCCTGTAATGCTGAACTTTAAATATGATAGTTATTAAGGCTTGTCCAGGCTTGAGATTTAGCTCATATAAATTCTGACAGGAACAAATGACTCTAAATTGGGACCAAACCTTTCTTTCTCCCCATTCCTTTGCCCTTCTGGATCTGCTATTCGAAGAGGAAACTGAATAGCTCAAGAAGATAAACAGCCACTTGAAAATGAAGTTTCCTAGTTCTCTTCCTAATACAAAAATTTACTGCACCATGCTGTGCCTCAGGTGAAAGCAACATGCTTGTGGCAGATACTTTCCTATTTTAAAATTGGATCTTAGGGCAGGTAATAAGTGAAGGGGAGTGGAGCATGTCAAGCTGCATGTGGAGCTCAGTGGAGAAGATGACATGGTGGAATTCAGTTTCCTGGGGAAAAGCTCTATCAGGGACTACAAGAAAGTGTTGATGGAAAAGCAGGTAGACCAAGACTAGTCACTACTATCTATTAGAAACCAGCTACATCAGGGAGTTAGGACACTAGGCATGAGGGACTCTGGGAATTATTTCTGACTGCTGCTGAAGTCAGAAATATAATTTCTCCACTTTGGCTCTGTTTTGCTTCACCTTTTTTTCCCTCCTCCTTTCTCTTTTTTCCCTATTCATGTGCCAAGCACTGAAGAGCAATGACTGTGAGTACTGTAGAACTGGACTGATGTAAGTTCTGACTTCAGACCAACTGATTAACTCCAGCTCAAGTCAGAGGGCTGCAATCTGTTCTTTCAGTTGGGTGAAGCAGTGTATTCAGAAAGGCAAATGAAAAGCAAGGGCAGGTGTGGGAGCCTGCTGCCACTGATTTAGGAGGTAGGAAGGCATAATAACTAATACCCCACCACATCCCAACTTTTCTTTTGTCAGGAAGCAGCAATAGCCACTCAGACTTTTCATGGTACCAGGCAAAATTGGCAGAAAGCCCATGGCCATTTTGTTACTTACAGCATCCTGCTGCTCAGTGTAAGCACCTGCTTTGCTTCTGCCTAGAGCTTGCCCTGAAAATACACCACTGCTAGAGAGAACCTGCATAGCACATTTGTCAGTTCAATTAAATTAGCTTAAAAACATCTCTTGGGTTAAGTAGATGCAGATTTCTTACATATTCAAGGACTGATTTTCAAGGACTGTGTGTACAGCATCTAGCCTGCCAGGGCTCTGATCTCATTGGGGATCTTGAAGCAGTATCAGGAGCTGACTAAATACAATTTTACTCAGGTTGAAACAACTTGTCCTTTGACTTAAGATAACGGTACTCTGCAAAGCCCTACGAGTCTGCTCTTAGTCAATGATCCCTGTAAAAACACTCAGTGATGTTGCAGAAGGAAAGAGGATAAAACCAAACTGTCTTGTGCCAAGTGATAAAACCTTTTGCATATGGTTATACCACTATCCCTTGCCCTTATAATGCCTTTCACAGAAGGATCTTGAGACATTTTCCAGACATTGGTTAATTAATCTCCATAACATCCCCATGAATTAGGTGACTTATCTACTATTTTACAGACGGGTGAACTGAGGCGCGTAGAGGTTAAGTGACTTTCTCGGCGTTAAACACTGGATTAGAGAGAAATGCTGGAAGTGAAATGAAGGGCCACAATTCTATTTAACAGCCCTGTTCTCTTACCAGCACCATAGTTTCCCAAGAAAGCTCCTTCCCTCTTCACACCATGTCCTATTTAAAAGGAAAATGGTTCAGTTCAAATATTTCTGAGAGTGTTTGCAAAACATTAGCTCATTAGTAGGTATTTTACTTGTAATTTAAAGATGTGACATGGGTTCTCGGGTAGCAAGTGAAAAATTCTACTATGTAAAACTGTGATTTCTCATTGGAAGCCAATTAAGCCCTTCTCACAGGGGAATAAAATTGAGTTTAAAGACACTAACTCCATGTGTATGTTTTGCCATAAAAGCACCAACACCTCCATCTGAAATGTGTATTTTTAAATGGCTTCCAAGTGTGGCAACATAGGCTCCCTTGTACCCTAGGGACACTGATTTTCTGCAAGTGTTCAGCAGATGTTTTGGGGAAGATACTTCTAATTTTTAATTTATTTATTTTTTTTTCTCCACTGGAAAAATGAACAACTGAATTGCTGCACATTGAAGTGGACATTCTGGAAGTCTGAGAATATGTGTTTTCTATTTGCAACTCTTGACAACCAGGGAAAAGAAGGTAGGTACTCAATACCTGTCCCACATGGCAAAGCCTGTCCACTTCAATATGTACTGCAGAAAAGGCAGCAGTCTTGTAAAGCCTCGCAGTTATAGTTGCCACCTGTGTTTTTGGCAAGTACCATATTTACTGGCACAAAGCCCATTCATCTTTGAAATGCTCCAGCTGCTGCTGATCTATTCTATTTTAATAAGATGTTTAAAAATCTCCAGCTGTTTATGAAGAACCAATGCAAAAGAGATGATCTATTTGACAGGCAGAACGTGAGTATGGGCCTCACAAATACTCCATTGTGACTTTGGTTATTAATATTGACATGTTGAATTTGGCAGTTCTTACTGAAGCAGCCTACTGCCAGATGGTGAAGGAATGAAGAAAAGGCTGGAAGGAAAAGCAGAGGGACTTTCCACCTGCTGCTCCCCAGTCAGTAGTCACAGTAGCTGGCACAGCTAGGGATGAAGAGGAGGCTGGAGGATACAGCCTCATGATGAGCTGGTAGGATGCACGTCCTGGTACTGCATCCCATCTTTTGTCGATGACAGACCTAAGATAGGTCATCAGTTCTTCTCCCACAGGGGAAACAAGCATCCACAGCCTTATTCCAACCCTCAACAAATTACCTTTGTTCTTCCAATTAATTTAGCCTTCTGCTTAGTGTGCAGCAAATGTATAATTAGCTCTAGGAAGACAGAAATGTTATTTCAAAAAGCTGTTAGAAATATCCCAAAGAGGCATTCCAGCAGGCTTTACCCAGTGTTTCTTTATCTCCATTCCCACTTTAATTACCAATGAGTTTCCTTGTTTAATACTGTTTTATGGAGCTCTTCTTTCCTCCTCTGCTGCTATTAGAAAGTTGCTGATGTGGAAAAAACCTGGAAAGTATCATGAGAAGAACTATGGCAGAATGAGTTCAGTTTGGAAAATCACTATTCAAAACTAAAGTGCAGGCCTGTGGTTTGCTTTTTGGGTCTTTCTTTCTTTCTCTTTCTTTTCTTTCTTCTTTCTTTCTTTCTTTCTTTCTTTCTTTCTTTCTTTCTTTCTTTCTTTCTTTCTTTCTTTCTTTCTTTCTTTCTTTCTTTCTTTCTTTCTTTCTTTCTTCCTTTCTTCCTTTCTTTCTTTCTTCCTTCCTTTCTTTCTTCCTTCCTTCCTTTCTTTCTTTCTTTCTTTCTTTCTTTCTTTCTTTCTTTCTTTCTTTCTTTCTTTCTTTCTTTCTTTCTTTCTTTCTTTCTTTCTTTCTTTCTTTCTTTCTTTCTTTCTTTCTTTCTTTCTTTCTTTCTTTCTTTCTTTCTTTCTTTCTTTCTTTCTTTCTTTCTTTCTTTCTTTCTTTCTTTCTTTCTTTCTTTCTTTCTTTCTTTCTTTCTTTCTTTCTTTCTTTCTTTCTTTCTTTCTTTCTTTCTTTCTTTCTTTCTTTCTTTCTTTCTTTCTTTCTTTCTTTCTTTCTTTCTTTCTTTCTTTCTTCCTTCCTTCCTTCTTTCTTTCTTCCTTTCTTTCTTCCTTCCTTTCTTTCTTCCTTCCTTTCTTTCTTTCTTTCTTTCTTTCTTTCTTTCTTTCTTTCTTTCTTTCTTTCTTTCTTTCTTTCTTTCTTTCTTTCTTTCTTTCTTTCTTTCTTTCTTTCTTTCTTTCTTTCTTTCTTTCTTTCTTTCTTTCTTTCTTTCTTTCTTTCTTTCTTTCCTTTCTTCCTTTCTTCCTTTCTTCCTTTCTTCCTTTCTTCCTTTCTTCCTTCTTTCTCTTTTCCTTCCTTCCTTCCTTCCTTCCTTCCTTCCTTCCTTCCTTCCTTCCTTCCTTCCTTCCTTCCTTCCTTCCTTCCTTCCTTCCTTCCTTCCTTCCTTCCTTCCTTCCTTCCTTCCTTCCTCCCTTCCCTTCCTTCCTTCAACCCCAAATCACTGAGGGGTAGGGATAAATTCTTAGCAGAAGAATGCTGAATCTGCCATTTTCTCTTATTTTTTCTTGGGGAGATGGGAGCAGCATGATGGGTGGAACATCATCTCTCTTGACTATGTATTCTCTTATGAGAGGGGCACAGCGCAGGCATAAAAGTGCAACATAAATTTGACTCAGAAGGTTGTTATTTTCCTCCAAAAGTGAAATAACAGTGTGATCTGTGGCTTTCATCTGTGGATTCCCTGCCTCACCATCCCTAGAGTCATGGGACTTTAATATTCCACATTGTCACCTGAGTCGGGAGGAGGAGGAGGGCATTGGTAAGGCACCCATCCATTCCACCTCATTCATGCTGACAGCTCTCTCAAACAAAAAGATTTCTTTCCTCACACCATTCTGATTTGCCTCATTGAAATGAATTGTTTCTGATTTGTGTTGGGATAATAAAAGACAGTGGGATTCTTGCAGAGGAATGCAGAGGTGCTGCAGATTCTTTCTTTGCTTGGAAAGAAGTTTGAGATCTGTATCTATTTTTTTGTAGGACAAAGTGGGTCAGAAGTGCTGCTTCCTATTTGGTCATGAACACACATCTCTTTGCCAAGTTTCTGACCTGTTTAATTTTTCAGTCAGTAAATTTATGGTTGTTGTCTGACACTGTATTGCAACAAGAGGTCACATTCACAAAGGTGTTACTGTTGAAATGTGTCTCTTTTTTCAGACTGAGGGCAGAAAATGTCTTCCCTTGGCAAAAAAATAAAGGTCTGGAAGAGGGGAAGCACACAATGAAGGAGTCTGGTTTGAAAAACTGAAGGACTGTGTCTTCATTTGCATAATTATGTAACTTGTAAAGTGCCTTCTCTAAGCCTAAGCTTGGCATCTTTCAAGATGCTTCTTCATTCCTCAAGTATTGTATTGACACATGCAGAAATCATCCAGCACAGCCTGTAATAAAAATCCCTGCTGGTTTGGGAAGTGGCACTGAAATGACCGAGGAGTTTAGGACAGGAAATGAATGATGCCATTATGTCCAATTTGAACTTCATAGGAATTTTGGGAGGCAGATTGTCAATACCCAATCTACAACTGGGTCACTGGGCTATCAAGCCTGGAGATGAAAAGCACCCTGGATCTTGCCATCTGTTAAGGCCTATCAGTGGCACTTACTGCCATGGTATCTGAGCATCTAATGACTACAAGGAGTAAGGATCTCAGCTGTACTTCTCTTCCAGAGCCTGATTCTCCCCTCAGCGCTGTGCAGAAGCATGGCTTCATCACAGAGTGTGCAGTGCCATCTACTGAAGCAGGCTGACAGTGTGGGTTTGTGCCTTCCTCCAAACTGCGAAATGATCTTGTACATTTATTGATTTATCCTCATGCTCTCTGCTGACTGTTCATTTAAGACAGCACTCTCTGCTCCTTCACTTTAGTCTGAGTCCTCCTGTGTGTTCTGTCTAGAGATAAATACTCTAAGGATAAATAATGGACCGTGACTTAGCATCAGGAGAACGGAACGATTTCAAAATCACATTATTCCAACCACTTTTCTGTATAGTTTTGTGTCATTTTGAAGATTGACAGCTTTTATAGAAAAAGTCTAATCTTTATCCAAATCACATGTATCTCCATCAGCTTTTAGGCTTTTTGCAGCTGGATAGCTCTTGAACTCTTAGCTGTTTGTGAACAGTTATTGTGTATATCAACAGCTTCCCAGTTACACTGACAAATATACACAGAACATGGCTGTTGTAAGAGAGGAAGGCAATATGGTGGGCCAGAATCCTACAGTAAATGGAGATTGATTCTTAACTCAAACAGTGAGGTTTTCTATAGTTAATTAATTAAATAGTCCTGTCCTGGCTGTCTTTAAAGGCTGTACATACCTGTCACCTAAAGGGGAAATGGATGTGATTTACTCTTTTCATGTAACCTGGGAGGTTTGCTTATCCCACAAGCTCTAGGTTTGACAGTTGTAAATGCTTTAGTGCTGCTTCACTCTTTCCCTTCAGGCAATAAATCTGTTCCTGCTCTTTGGAACAAGAAAAATCAAGGGATTGTTCTTCCTGTCATCATGAGGCTCTGACTCCAGTGTAATAACTGCAGATTTGTGAGTTGTTGAACTATCTAACTAAAGATAGGAAGATGAGGAAGTTTGGCTCTGAACCTTTCCAAATTCAGGGGCTAGGTTGAGTCTGGCCTATGTGTCTGCTCACTGATGGAATCTCTTCAGAAGCTAGTAATTTCCAATTACAACAAATCAAAGCAGTGGCTAAGGTAGATAATTTTTGTATTTTCCATGCTAGCCAGCATATACTGACTCTCAAAAACCTGGACTAATTTCACACTGAAGCAAAACCAGCTGTAATAATCTCCTGCAGTAGAAATGTAGCACCCATCAGATGTCTGCTCAGAAAACATATTTCTGCTACTGAATCTATACAATTGTTTCCTCTGCTAGCAAGGGTTTTGTCACTCATGTGACAATTCAGATCTATGCATTAGAGAACAGCAGGAATCTAATCAGTTAACTTGGCATTAGGACCAGGATTTAACAAACTGTCATTGCACCAAGTAACATGGGCTGATGTTTAAATAGCAATAGATATTTGGGTGAAGATTAGAGGGTTTTTAGTCGTGGATCCAAATTCCTGAGTTAAACAAAAAAAAATCTAGTAACATTTGTGCAATAATTCTGAGGAATTATACTTTGTGTATTTAGTCTGTGATAAAGTTTAACCTGTACAATCTCCTCCTATAGAACTATAAGAGCTTTGTCATAAAAAAAGTTGACCTGCTTGACCTGTTCTCACTCGTTCTGGTCTTCCACCTTGGGATGATTTTAAAGACAGAATCTTAGCAAACAGATCAAGAAAGCTTTAATGTGGCCTGATTGTGGTCCAAAGTTCCAATTTCTCATTTCACAGAAGCAGTTTTCAAGCAGGCTTGCATTGCATGGCATGTTACTTTTCCCACCTTTAAAGAAAATTTCCAGTAATTGCATATGTATGCTGTGCTGTGAGTATGTGTTCACCCATCACCTTGGAGCTGCAGATACTGTTGGCAGTACCCTGAGGTGAAGCATACATCATCTGCGTCCTTGCAGTGAGGGCATGTGCCCTCGACCCTTTCTTCCTCTGAGAGGTGGAATTCCCTGTTTATCTCCAAATAACAAATTTTCTACTCAGACTCAATTAATACATGCTAACCTTAGTGTAAACATATTTTTTCATAGATAAATTCCCTCCAGAAAAGTTTCTGCTTGATTTTTTGTGGAGTTACTTAGCTGTAATCATGCAGAATTCTCTGGGTTTCAAGCCGTGTGCCTCCTGCAGAGGTTTTCTGCCTGCTAATGATAGGCACTCAAGCTGTTCGTTTTGTTTAGGCAAGGGCACTTGAAGGACAAAACTCTACTTTTACCCTCTCTTCCTGTCTTGTACAAGAGAAACTGCAGAACTTTTGCAAAGTGGAACAGTCCCTTTGCTTAGTAAACCTCCCTCAGAAAATATAGGTGTGTTGCTATCAGGAAAGAGTCACTTGTTTCTGTGGGTTTTAAGAGGCTGCTATGGGGAGAAATTTCCATCCTTTTCTGAGACAAGCTGTAAAATGGTAAGAAAAATACTAACTGATCCCAAAAATGAACCCTTTCTGTTCAAGAATGAAGATTCGTTGCACAAAACTCAGGCAGATCCCTAAGAGTGAAATTTGGAGTGTGCAATGAAAAGAACTGTTCACTTAGTTCTTGGCAAAGCTGCCTCCTTCAGATTGTCTGCTCCTTTTTATAGGAATCAGGTTTATTTAGCAGGGTTTTTGAGAATAGTACTGTTGCAGACATATAAAAGGTTGCTGCAGTCTTTGCTGTGCCACTATAAAGCACTACACTCCATTTCTGCCTTCTTCAAGGCAGGCACCAGCCTTGTAAATCCTAGTTCCAGTGCAAGGGTCTCTTCTCCCTGAAATGACAGCCGGCCTGTGGGTAGCTGGCCCTGAATCATATCTATCCCTTCATTTGAAGGGGCAAAGATTTCCATCTATGCCAGCTGGTTTCTGAGACATGGATACCCATGCCTCCACCTCCCCATGCCTTTCAAGCAATCCTGGAGGAATTCAGGGAGGATGTGAACTGTTGCCCCCATCTGCCTTCTGCAAGAGTGCAAGTACATGTTACATCTTGCTAGACAGGCGGTTAGTCTGAGATGCTTGGGAATGCATATTCCAATAGCATGCTATATTTGAACACAATATGTCTTGAACAAGAAAAGGTAATGAATCACATTACTGGCTGTATGCATGCAACTAATAAAGCATTAATGATGTAGGGAATGGTAGCCCCTGTGTTAACATTGCCTGCCGGCTAAACTCCCATCGCTAAGCTGCTCCTCAAATTTCACTCATTTCTTTGCTAGCATTCGGAATACAACATCATTTATCCTGCAACAGGGCTTCTGTCTCGCTGTTTATCTAGCATGTTATTTCCTTTAGCAAGGAGTGAACAGAGCCCAAGGTCATATTAGAGGCTTCAAAGCATGCTGTGTGCTTCAGTGATCCAAACCCCTAATATCTTCTGGTTGCAAGGTTGTATAGAGTGAAACAAAGTCAACACCAAGAATAGAGGAAAGTTTGCAGAAAGTGCAGGTGCAGAAAACCATAAAAATCATAAAATCATTTAGGTTAGAAAAGACCTTTGAGATCACAAAGTCTAACCATAAATGAGCAAATAGCTGGCATCTTCAGACTCAGCTGTCTGGATTCTAAGATTTCTGTAGCATGGTACATGGTGTCTGCTTGCTCTCCCTGCCAAGAGGGACAGGCTCTGTGTGTGTGTGTGTCTGTGTGTGTGTGTGTGTTCAATTTGAAAAGATTTAGTTGATGTCTGATAATTTTAGAATTCGTGGCAGGAATGACTGCACCTATATGCTCCCTGGAGAGCTCTGTGTTCACCTGTCACTGATGTTACCTAATCATTCTTTCCAGTATAAAACATGGGGTTCCAGCAGGGAAAACAAGCAGGAAGAGCCAGCGAGGTGAGTACATTCGGGTATTAAACATGGCTGAGAGAGATTTGAAATTCTAATCATGACTTTTCCTGAAGTATTTGTTTTGCCCTATCAGCTAATACAGCAATGGTGCATGCATTAACATCCTGAAATTGAAATAGAGATCAAGGGTATAGGGTATAAATTGGTTTTAGAGCATAACGTTAAATAATCAAACCATGCTGGAGCAGTGTCTGTGACAAAATGACTTACAGTTTTGGTGCTGCTTTTTAAATGTGATTATGCATTTTCATTGTTTGACTTCTGTCTATGGAGTAGTTTCAAAGATGTTTTAAAATAATTTATGGCATGAAAAGCCTTCAGATTTTTAAATATGCCTGAGGTTCAAGAAATCTGTTTTTAATTTTGTGTGATGTGTGAAGCAGTGATTTCGTTCAGAGATTGTTTCAGAGGGGTGGAATGGGATTTCCTAAAACACTCTGGATCAATGGGCCTACAAATGTGCAAAGACAGTCGAAATTTCTGCTCTGTTTGTTGTCTTGTATCGCTGGAAGAACACAGAGCTCCTATAAATTTCACAGTATTTGGAAGAACAGAGCACTTCTGCTAGTCCAAGCATTAGAAGGAACAGGACTGGGACATAAAGGGCCTCCAACTAAAGATGCAAAGGTGACTGGTTTGTCTTGCTCCACTCCTTCATCTTGTCTTTATCTCCATAAAGCAGGACCCTATCCCCAGTTCCAGGTGGTGCAAGCAAATGCAGAAGTACTTACAAACCTCAGTAAATGTGCTTCAGCAGTCTCCATGTCCCCTGCCAGCAACATCAGGCAGGAGCAGGTTAATCTGAAAACACATCTCACAAGCTCAATGTATGAGAACTGAGATTAAATCAGCATTTTATTTGGTTTTGCTCCTCACTATTCAGTAAGCAGAAAATCATAATTTACAGTGCCAATTGTCAGTATTTGTTTCCAGATCCTTGCTTACAAGACTGGAAAGATGATTAAAAAAATATAAAAGAAAAAAAAAAAAAAAGAAAGAAAGCAGATGGTGTTGTTCTCTCAAATATTGTTTACTGTTGCCTGTTGGTTTAGAAGTGCTCAAAATTGAATTTTCTGCCTAGGCATAAGGACAAACTTCTTTACTTTTAGGGTGGCAGAGCATTGCAGCAGTCTGTCCAGAGAGATTGTGGATTCTCCTTCTCTAGAGAGATTCCAAACCCACATGGACATTGCAACCCTGGACAACCTGCTGTGGACAACCTTTCTTTAGCAAAGGGGTTGGACTGGATGATCTCCAGAGGTCCCTTCCAACCCTCACCATGGTGGGACACTGTGAATTTAAACAGGAGTTTTATTGCAGAAGTGGCAGACCTTTCCATCAAAAGTATTCAATTTCCTGCATGTCTTGCTGATGAGTGGCACTAATTATCTGACTCATCAATCACCTTGAATCCCAGAGTGTATCTTCAGTGGGGCTGCAGGAAGGGAGGGGCTTGATCATGTCTGGCATCTCTGTGAAGAAATTAAAACTTCATGGTCATACTCATTTCCACAGTTGCTCAGTAGTAAAGTCTTAACACCTGAAAGAAAACAAATGTGTGGAGACCTTGCATAAAAGTAAAACTAAGAACATTTTAAACCAGACTATCAAAGGCACCTCCATATTCTCCTGCATTGCCACCTGCAACACTCAAAGAGCGGCTGCTTATGGTTTCTGTACATTTTGTTATGTGTCCATTTAAACTTGGGCTACTCATGAAGAAGAAAGCAATTCTCTACCTCCTCTATGACAGGCAAATGTTAATAATTTGGAAAAAAAGACTTGCAAAGAATTTCCAGAGCAGTGAATCCTGTTCCAGATCTGTGGTTAATTGTCTTTTCAGAAGCACACAGTTCTCAGCGGCATGGTGCACTTGTCAAATTTATTAGAATGACACATCTATTTGTAAACCTCTGATAAGAACCTGATTAAATTTTTTTTGCCTGACTTGTTTGAGATCCTAATGATGTCCCTTCTAATAAATGTCAACTCCATTTGTCATTAACATTTGCAGTCCCATTAATTGTTGAAGAAGATTTGGTTTGGTTTACAGTACGTTTAGACAATAGCAGGAGGAGCTTCTCCAAAAGCTTTGTAGGGGTTTGAGCTGGTCTTTGACACACTTACATCACATGAGCATTCCTTGACCAATCACTTTTTCAGTTGGCAGAACTAGGTGCTTTTTAAAGAGATAACACTGTGACTGAGGTCCTGTACTTGTGTTTCTCAGCATGAATTTAGGCAATTAAACACTCAGTTTTGTTTTTTTCTTTGGTGATCTGACATTTGCATTAAAAATGTACTGCTCTGTAGAGCCAGGAACAAATTGACAAACTTTCCTAAAAGATCTAGTAATGAGCCTTGAGGGATCATCAGGAAATTTGCAGATGACACCAAGTTGGGAGGAGATGTTGATCAGTTAGAGGGCAGAAGGGCTCTGCAAAGGGACCTTGACCAACTGGACAGATGGGTAGAGTCCAACACGATGGCATTCAACAAATCCAAGTGCCGGGTGCTGCACTTTGGCCACAACAACCCCAGGCAGAGCTACAGGCTGGGGTCAGAGTGGCTGAGAGCTGCCAAACAGAAAGGGACCTGGAGGTGCTGATTGACAGCTGCCTAAACATGAGCCAGCAGTGTGCCCAGGTGGCCAAGAACACCAATGGTATCGTGGCCTGAACAGTGTGGCCAGGAGGAGCAGGGAAGTCATTGTACCCCTGTACTCTGCATTGGTTAGGCCACACCTTGAGTACTGAGTCCACTTCTGGGCCCCTCAGTTTAAGAAGGACATCAAGACACTTGAACGTGTCCAGAGAAGGGCAACAAGGCTGGTGAGAGGCCTTGAGCACAAGCCCTATGAGGAGAGGCTGAGGGAGCTGGGGTTGTTTAGCCTGGGGAAGAGGAGGCTCAGGGGAGACCTCATTGCTCTCTACAACTACCTGAAGAGGGATTGTAGCCAGGAGGGAGTTGGTCTCTTCTCTCAGGCAACCAGCACCAGAACAAGAGGACACAGTCTCAAGCTGCACCAGGAGAAGTTTAGGCTGGAGGTGAGGAGAAAGTTCTTCACTGAGAGAGTCGTTCACCGTTGGAATGGGCTGCCCAGGGAGGTGGTGGAGTCACCGTCCCTGGAGGTGTTCAAGAGGGGATTGGACGTGGCACTTGGTGCCATGGTCAAGTCATGAGGTCTGTGGTGACAGGTTGGACTTGATGATCTTTGGGGTCTCTTCCAACCTTGGTGATACTGTGATCTTCCTTCTGGTACCTCAAGAGTTAACAAAATCCTTGCAGAATCAATCTATTTGCAAAGATCAATAACATTTGCACTGTTGAGCCTTGGATATGTAACTAGTGCAGCACTTTTTGATTTTTTAATTACCGCACTTTAAAGAATTCTTTATAGCGTGAGCATGGTTTGTAAAGTAGATTTGGCTGAGGTTCAGTCTCTTACAGTCTAACTGAATTGGGCACCTGTTGTATGATATAAAACTTCCCCTGTTTCAGAGCAGATGGCAAACTAAATTAATTGCTGTTCTACTGTTGAACAGCCTCTTGGGAAGCTAGTGGATGCTCCTTTGATATTGCCACTGGGATGTGTCGGAGCTCAGACCTTGATGGACACTTCACAAAGGCTTCACACATGGGTTCTTAAATGTCTAGAAAGTAGCAACTCGCATCCTAACGTTTGTCTCTTTCTCCTCTGTGTTACCAGTTGTTTTAATTTTCCCAAACCCCACAATGTGTGTCCTGGATATCCTTGGCCTTCTGACTTCTCAAAGTGCATGTAAAAATAAAGGAACAAACAAAATACTCCCTGGAAGCCTTTCTGTGTGGCTCCTAAGGAACTGATATTTCTGTGCTAATGGATGTAGCATAGCAAAAAGCTTCCCTAATGTGGTTTTAAGAGACAGGAGTCTGGTCTTCAAAACAAAACATGTCTCCCACAGAAAGAAGTGAGCTGCATCAGAAAATCTGTCAGAAAATTCACATTCTTAGAGAAGGAGGAATTAGACTGAGGCTGTTATCAGCAAAAAATGATGTGCCCTGCAGGTGAATGCCTTTAAGCCTGAGTAACTGGCAATGTCAGCTGGCAGAATAGCAGACAGGTCTTTCTCAGTAGTCCACCCAGCCTGAGCTGAAGATACTCCTACATGCTGACGTGGTGGCACTTACACAAACACTTGTCCGCCTCTACACATAATAGAACACAATGCTGCATCAAAAGTGGGGATAGTTTGCTGAAGACAGGCAGGCTCTGCAGCTCGTCTTTTTTTCTGATCTAAACTCATCTTCCTGTAGATGTGCAGGAGCAAATCCTTATTTTGTGGGTACACCTGCTTGCCTACCTGTTTTGGGAGACAGGCAAGTGCTACCTTGTCTGTCTTGTGATTTTTGCAGGTTGCTTAAGGAAGATTCAAAAGTAAGGCCTGTCTCAGACACTGATCTGCTGTGAAACCTTAAGTAAATTTTCTGATTTCTTTTACCTCCACTTTTCAGGTAGTCCTGTGCCTACTTTCTCCATTATTCCCCTAAGAGGAGAGATTACTGTGCTATATGTTCCATATCTGGATGGGAGCTTGCACAAAAGGGTCACAAGTCTTCCCTTGTCACATGAACACCTATCAATCTTAAACTTGAGAAACACTTCACTCCATCACTTCTCCAGTTGCTGTTTCAAGCAGGATTAAATCTTTTGAGCCAGGATTGTATATTCCATGGCTTTGTAAACTGAGGAAAGTTACCCATCAGTATATAAGAAGGCTTCATAAATGAAATGTCAGGTCTGTAGCACAACATAAGACCACTTTCTATTAATGCATGTGCATTTTTCAGAGACAATTCCCATTTAACCTTTCTTATCTCAGAGTGTTTCTAAGATGTAAAGTTTCTATTCCTGTGCTTTATTTTCCTAATGATCTAATTTCATTAACTTTACATTGGAGTCAGGAAAAAAAAAATCTCAGTGAGCACTAGCTCTTTTCAACACAGCAAGGCTTCAATCTCAGGAAGGGATTTGTGTATCCTATTAATTTTCTTAATTGTAAACAAAGCCTCAGTGTCTTGGGTAATAACCACATTTCAAAACAGCATGTGGCTCATTAAAATCCTAACGTTGGAACTTGTACATTAAAGGTAACCAAGAAATTAATCTGAGCAGTGTTCCTTCTGTGAGCTAGTGTGCCCACTAGACGGCACCATCTGCTAGGAAGTTATCTGGAGGGAAAGCGGAGAGCTTGGTTAAATAATTCCATGTCAATACCTCCTCCGGCAAAATCAATTGGGTGTGATTTTAGAGAGGATGGACAGTGTCTCTGGCCTTGGCTACAGGTTTTTTACAGCAATACCATCTGGAAGCAAAATTATTTTTGACATGCTAACTGTATTTACAGTATGAGGGAATTAATTTCATAAGCCACTGAGTGACTTCAGCACTCCCCAAGGTTTGGAGGACAGGCAGATCGGGTCCCTTGCCTGATCTCAAACCAACCAATTCCCCGGGACTTACTTATCTAAGGCAAAGAACCAATGGTCCTCTCTTGGGAATGTTAAATCCAGATGAGGTTAGATAACATAGATTTGCACAAATGTTCCTTCACTGTCCCCCTGCCAGCAATAGATTGTGAGAATCACAAGATGAGGACCAAGTGATTTCCTATGAGCTCCATCCCAAAGAAGCCAGCAGTGAGCCCTGGGTTCAACTCATGGAAAGGATTTCAAATGTAGCTGTTACAGACAGTGTCATGTACTTTTGCTGTGTTTCTCTGGCCTACAACCAGATTCATTTAGAGCACGGACCAGTTGGCATTGAAGAGCTGTGTCCAGTCTTATTTACAACACACTGTTGTTATGACAGAGATTAAATGAAAAATCCTCTTAAGGATACCAGAATTCTGGTAGAGTGCATTTATCTGCACCTGTTTGTGAAAATAAACTGTAGGAAGCAAATGCTTCATTGATAAAACCCAGATGTGTGCTACCATGATGACAAGTAGCAGTATTCTAGACTATATGCTATGAACAGCAGCTCTGCTAAAGTCTTTCTATAACTAAAGACAGCCTCACAAGTTATGATAGACTTTTGCTCAATTTTGCTTTAATATATATGACCTGACTCTTTGTTACCACGTAATAGTTTATTAGATTTTTTAAAATGACATTACAAAGAGCCCAAGGCTGTTACAAGGCATATTGATACATTTCTTATATTCACAAAATTCCCCTGCTATTAACTTTCATTACAATTTCCCCTCAGTTTTGAAAAATGACCTGTCATGTTGCTTTCACAAGACACAGGTGCTGATTTGGTGGCATTCAAAGAGCAGCCTGAAGTGCAGTGCACATGTAACTGCTGTCTGCCACTAGTGCTTCCTTAGATTTATATTTAGAGCTGGAGGAGCACTGCAATGATTGTCAGAATGTCAGACACTGGTCATTTTTCTTCACAAGTGACATAGTACAGACTTCTTATTGGCAAAATACTCTAATGTAATCCATTAAACTCCAGGCCTATAAATGTGGATATCATTATAAAAACAAACACCTTTCTGCACCAAGTATTTTGAACAGCTCCAGTTAGTTGTTAATCAGAGAAGCAAGGCTTCATAATTCTCTCGTTTTCTGTTGCTCAGCATATCCTTGCTTTGTCAGCAACCTGTTTTGTACAACCACCCACAGATTTAAACTGAAAGACTACGTACAGACACTCCTGCAATCCCAACCCTGTTCAGTCCAATGCCACTAGAGTTACTGTTCTAAGGTGATGCCAAATGACACATGGCTAGTTTCAAAGTAAGAGTTTCAGTGTTAAAAACCTTAAATCCCATAGTGAGATATTTCATAGTTAACAGTTCCTTGTCTGTCTAAATAGAACAGATTTGTATGGCAGTGGTTGCTCAGCTGTGTACAAATGCCTCTAATGTTACATCTCTGTTTCTGGTTTCTGCTCTAGGGACACACAGGTAAGGTAATACCAGGAGCACGAGACACGACTGTGATGTTCAGTGCCTTGTTTCCAAAATCACCTTATTACATCTATGAGAAAAAAACACATAGTCCTCAACTAGTTGTCACTGATGCTCAGAGCTAAGATTAGTGCTATGTTTTAGTCTTGTGCTTCACTCCACAAAGTTACATAGGACACATTAAGATTTCCATGTGATGGGAGTCACCAGATGTTTAGCTATCAAAAATGAAACATCTAGAAAAAGTGTAAGAAAGTGAAAGAAGTGACATCACCCAGTAGTTGAGATCCACAAGATCTGTGTTTTAATAACACAACTAATTGATCCTCATAACAAGATTTCCAAAAGTGAAATTACAGTACACAAATCAAAAGATAAACTAACCTATCCCTGACTATACAATATACATTAGGAATGCAAGCTCTGTAACAATATAAAAATGCTTTTGCACACAGTAGTTGCAAAAAGCTCTTCTGTAATTCCAAGGACTTGTAGAAAAAGACAAAGATGTCTTCCAGGATTCCTCTTAAGTTACTGGCAGCCTGTTGGGACAAAACAATAATTAAAAATGTATTACTGAGAAGCATTAAAAGAATTGTGCTCATCAGAATTTTTCCATTTGTGGGGTTCACCCTAAGGGAGCTGTCACTGAGGGCCACAAAGCCCATAGCAATTTGTATTTCTGCCAAGTTATCACACAATATAGGTACCTTAACAAGCAAGACATCATACCTGCTTGACACACAAGCTGAACAGTATTCTAGACATGACCTCAATTTCAAGTCTAAGAGAGGCTGAGACATGCTAATCTACTATGACACATCCAGGACTTCAACCAGTTGCTCTCCATGGATTACAAAACCAAGCTCTACACAAACTGAAGTGAAATCTTGGTACTCATATATTATAATTAAGCAACACACACATCTTTTTTATGCTGAAACAGTTTTGGCTCTCCTGAATTCTGAGATGCCTTTATTAGCAGTAGTCAATGCTGTCTGTGCTGCTACCTGACCACCTGAACTTATTTACATGGTTTTGTACTAGACTTGGAACTGCTGCTTCCAAGTAGATGAAGCATCTACTTCTCCAATATTTTTGTGTAATGCAAGGAGCACATTATCAAATAAGAAATTACATGAGATAAGAAGGAAAAACAACAAAAAAGAACAGCTTAGTTTGTTACTTATTTTCTCACCTCTTCTCCTTCCCTCTTGCAAAGAGTCATTATTTCAGATCTCACTCAGAGAACCAGAGGATGAACACCTCCTCAAAACTAACTAGACACAAAAAAACAAAACTCTCCTCCCAGTGTTGAGTAGGAAAACATTCCCTGTGAAGAGGGTAGCACAAGCCTGCTTAAGGCCTCTGGTATTCTATACTGAATATATGACTCTTTCTCTGTACAGTACAATTCCCTTTATATAATTCTGCTCTGCATGAATTTCTAACTACCTTACAAATCAAAGGAAAAACTCAATATACTTTGAAGTCAGTCATTTCAACTGCCCCAAGGATTTGTTTCAAGTCTAGCAAGCAACTGACTCACTTTTAACTCTTGTTAGTAGCAGGGGTCTTGTTCTCGCCTTCCAATTCTTCCACTCCCGCCTGCGTCATGAGGTCTGCTATGTTCTTCTCCAGGTCATCTATGCGACAGCTCATGTCATCAAGTTCCTGGAGTTAAGGACTATGACTGCAACCCAGTACTGGTTAGGTTGTTTGGGTTTTTTTTTAGTTTGGTTGGTGTTTTCTTTCCCAGCTTTGCTCAAGCTCTTCTGGTCGCTTCCAATTTATCTTACAAATCCCACCTGACTTCAAATAAAGGATATTTCTTCCAATTATTTGGTCAGACATGGTTTGAAATTTGTCCTGCATCTGCTGAAGCAATGTCTGCACCTAAGAGAAAGGAAAAAAACAGAAACCTAGTTTGTTTTCATTGAAAAGATTTTTACACTATTGAATCTCACATAAGATGCCATCACAAATATTGTAGCTATATTGTTTTCTTTCATTGCTGAGCTCAACTATGCACAAATTTGCTGTGTAATTTCTTAAATATCTTAATATATATGTATATACATATGAATGGACACACAGGAGAACTAAGGCTCACAGTAAACTTTAAGAAAATTGTAGAAAATGCCTGCATTCCACTAGCAGGGCTAAACCCGTAACAGCTGCTTCCATCATCCTATGTGAACCACGTTAACAGGTTTTCGGTATCAGAATAAGAGCCCTTCTCTCCACACTGCCGAACTCCCTGCTCCTAACCATATCCCTACCAGACACGGCTCCTCATGCCAAGAGGTCCCGGCTGTCCCGGCCGGCAGCACAGCAAGCCCGGGAAGCGGCACCAGCACAACACCCTAGCGGCTTCAGCGCTGGATAGGAAACATCAGCTCTGCCCTGAGCCGTTCCCAGGGGAACGCGGCAGAAACAGCTCTGCAGTGGAAGCGGCCTATAAAACACCCGAAAAAAAAAAAAAACAGGCCCAGGTAGTGTCTCAAACCTAGCAGCCCCCTCCAAAGCAGCAGACACAGGTCACCCCAGCTCGGCCGCGCCGGGCCTCAGAAGGTAACACCAGGGCCCGCGATCGGGGCGAGGCCGGCGTCTTCCCACCCGCTCTGCCGGGGCCTCTCCTCAGGGCGGCTGCACCCCGCCCTCCCGGCGCTACGGGCGAGGAGGCAGGCCGAGGCCCAGCGGTCTCACCACGGCGGTGAGCTCTTGCACAGTCTTCGGGTCAGTCTCGGCCATGGTGTCTGCTCAGGTCCCGGCTCCACGGAAACGACGCTTCCGAGCCGCGCCCCGCTCACTTCCGCCGCCGGCTCACGCGGGAAGAGGCGGCCGCGGAGCGCTCTGGGAAGTGCAGTCCGCGTGCCCCGGGGCCTGAGGGGAGCGGGGCCTGGCGGGGAACCTCTGGGTGTCGGCAGGGGTTATCCAGTGGCAGCCCCGGCACCGGCTGCCCGCTACACCCGCCCATGTGGCAGGGAGGGTGTCCTCTTGGTAAGGTCCGGGACCCTGCTCACACACTGCTAGGCTGCGCACCCCGGTTGGTGCTGTGGTCCCTGGGCTGCAGGAAGCCTCCTCGCAGGGCCCTTACCATCTGATACCTTAGACTCGTAGAATCCTAGGATCATTAGATTTGGGAACAACACCAACCCACCACCACCATGCCCAGTAAACCACGGCCCGAAGCGCCATGTCTGCATGGATTTTGAACAGCTTTGGGATGGTCACTCCAGCACCTCCGTGGGCAGCCTGTTCCCGCTTTCATTCTTGGTCTCCTCTGGGATGTGAAAATGAGGCACCACGGTGCCCCTCGCAGCCTGCTACTCAGCGAAGTGTCTAATAAACAGTACGAGCACACAGCAGTATGTGAGGAGAAGGTGTTAAAACATCTACCCCCACCCCTGAGCATTGAGACATTTAATCATAGAATAAAAGCTTTCCCCACATGGAGATAATGATAGTTTGGCCCATGCTCTTAAAGAACACTTTTGCAAGTGGAAGAGATTACAAATGTATTTCCCTAGTCCAAGGAACAGTGCTGCCTGAGGAGGCTTTCCCCCTTTTATCTATCAGCAGTTAAACCTGCAGGTAATCTGGTTTCAGAGAGGGGCTCACTGGGGGAGAGCAGCATGACAGATTATGCTGCAAGGCAGGAATGTTGTGAAAGTGGATTAATGATTAGAGGGAACATATTATTGTGGCATATTGTCTTCATGAAAGAATGGACAAATAATGTTTCGTGCATGAGGTTAAATTCTTGACTGCTACAGATTAGTGACATGGTCTTTAAGATACTGAGAAGCTTCATAGACTGGATTTTTGTGGTGGGGATAAAACCAGGATAAGCATTTCCTAAGTGAAAGCTATAAGCTTTTTTTAGACCAAAACTACCCACTGCTCACATTTCATTTGTGGAGTGAGTTGATGTTTACACAGCCTGGCTAATGTATACTGAGATAAGAGCTAAAATGAAAGCAAGAGAAACATTGAATATGAGTTTGAGAATGAAGAACATGTCCCTTTAGCGGCAGATGATTCTCCAATGTCTCATTTCACCTGGAAGCCAATCCAGCGTGCTGACACACTCTGCTTCGTTCCATATCCAGTAACAAATGTGAGATGTGGGGTGTTTGCATTATCCATGTGCCTTTTGGTGCACTGCAGTGGTAATAAAAAACCTACTTAGTGCCACTTTGGGGAAATTTTGTTGTTTGCTTAAAAGTAAATATGGCCTCTAGTTCCAAAAAGTGCTAAGAAATGAACTCACATTTATTTGCTTGATGTGTTTATGAAAGGGAGGTGTTTTTATGACTGCACTTTGAATCAGATAAACTATTGTTTTGAAAGGGTTGTCGTATCTGGTCTCTTGGTGCACATCCAAGCACAGATACCTCTGTTCCCCAAATGCTGACGTGAGTCTCATGGCAGACACTGGTGCTTACAGGCTCGGCCTTGGCTGCTGCTCCCCACTCCAGACCCCATGTATATGGCATAGCAGGGTCAGCCTGGGGACCACATCTTTCATGGTGTGCTTTTGAACATACCACTGCACTGGGAGACAACGTGGTGCTCACCGTGTGAGCTCTCTGCCCTGTGCACCATGTGTTACTCTGTCAGGCAGTTGTGGGTTTCTGAGTCCAGCAGCTGCAAATGCAGTGGGGAGAGACATGCACAGAGCAGGAGAGGTGTGATGTGTGTGCTTGTGCCTTGTCACTCCAGGCTGAGGGAGGTCTCTGTTACAGTACATCTTCATCTGCTAAAACTAAAGTGCTGTGTCCCAGCGCCTTCTTTGTATTTGCTGTTCTTAAGTAGTGCAGAAAAGAGGAAAGCTCTCAGGAAACTGCTTGGCATGCCAGGTTATTGGAGGCTATTTCTGTCTCTTCTAGCCTCATGACCACAGTATCAAGGCAACAGCCCTTAGGCTAGGTGCTTGCCAGGGAAAGACATACAGTCTAAAGTCCTCTCCCTGTAGCAGTGCTTCAGGTTTCAGCAACTGACAATGTACATGCCTTTATTGGTTCTTCATCATGTAACAAGAACAAAATATGGACTGGCCTGATTCTCCAGCTTACTTGTAGATGGTTTTGTTGCAGCTTGACCTTGAGACTGAGCCATTACTGAATTGACTTCACCACTTTGTGACCATCTTGATACCAACTGTGGCAACTTTAGATAAAGTATTTTATAGGTTCAGCCTCTTTTAGCACCGATGTCTCAATGCCATGTTCCATTTTAGGGTATGGTAAAGGCCTACATGGTTTTGACATGTCATTTAAATGTGCTTAGTGGTAAGCTGGTGTAACAGTCCTTGTTATGCAGGAAGCCACATCTGACTAAGATGATTCCTCAGCCATTAAGTTTTCTAGTAATTGTCAAATGGCTTCATGCCTGTTCTCATAATTTTAGGAATTTCTTTTAATGTCAGGATAAAGCATTTTTGTTATTCATTTGCTTCCTAGCATGCCATAGTTAAACAACGACTGACTTAAAATTTGTGGGGTTCTGTCTCCTTTTTGAAACTGAACTGAAAGAAAATGCAATGCAAAGAGGGTTGGTAGGATTGATGGTCCTTTAACAGTAATGTTCAGAGATTACTAAAATGAATGGAGCTGTTGAAGGCTGAATTCTTTTGCTAGCCTTTTACTGACAAAGTCTTAATTTAAAGGACCTTTAAAATTTGCAAAGAGCCTGTTGTTTTCCTTAAATCAAGGGAAATTTGCAAAGATAAGATTGAAAGCAGTTAATGCAACTCCTTTAAAAATGCAGGGATGTTTAGCTCTAATGTAGAGTGATTGTTCCTCATGTCATGATCAGGCTTTGCACAAAAGCAGGCATCTTTTCAGTTTGCAGAGAACTTAAAAGTGAACTTCAACTTTGTGGAAACATGACAGATTTTTGATACTGGTGTCTATAGGTCTGGTTCAGTTCCTCTTTCCTTTGGTAGTGTAGGATTAGAGCTCAGCTTGATAAAAAAGGCAGTTAATTCAGCATCTTAGTTTTTGTGTCAGTTAATGCCAAAATCCCCTTAAATTATTAAAGTTGCAGAATTAATTGTCTATTTGTCATTAGGCCTTCTTTCCAGTAACCCTAACACAAGGACTGGGAGGCATCTAATCACAGAATCACAGAATGGCAGGGGTTGGAAGGGACCTCTGGAGATCGCCTAGTCCAACCCCTTCACTAACACAAGGTTACAATAATGAACCACAAGTTTAAAGTTGAAAAAGGCAGAATGACATTTCCCAAAGGCAATTTCTGCAAAGACAGCTGGTTTTGAAGAAGACCCTGTTCTTACCAACCCCACTGTTGTCGATTCTGTAATGACTCAAAGAGTTGTGGCCCTACATTTGTGTTGGTTTTAAACAGTAGCTCTTCCAGAAGATCTGGTAGAATTCCAGTGCATTAGCTCATTTCCACACTGTTAGGAAAAGATTATATTGTTATGTCTGTGTATTCTGTGAGGCAATAAACAGCAACTATACTTTAATTGCTTTGACTGTCGGCTCTTATGTGGGCTTTCTGATGACTTCCAGATAACTGTGATAGTTCTCAAACTACTGGAACTGTTCTTGCCTGCTCCCTCATTTGAGTGTTCTGAGTTTATGATACTCTGCAGCTAAAATCACAGACAGATTTCTGGTATTCAAGCCAGAGACTTACAAAGAAATCTTGAGAATGAAATTTTAATATCTCAATTGCAGCCTGAGTTGCTCATGGCAGAAATTCTAGGGAAAATATATAATTATAACAAATAGAATTCATTTATTATTTCCAGAGGAATAGTGTTCCTTCAAGACTGTCAAATATACATGAAGTCAGGACATATTAAGCAAAGAACTGTACTTAGAGAACCACTGTCGAGGGAAAAATTAATGTTCAGTATCATGACTCGTGTGAATATTTAACCAGCTAAAGCACAAGTTATGGAAACAGCAAAATGAGGTCTAGAATCAATGTGAAAGTGATTTGTATTAAACCAGAAACAACTCATTGTGCTTTTTCAGACTGTTCTTCAGTAGGTAAAACAAATAGCTTTTGTGTGAGTGGTTTGCACATGAAGTTAACTCCTGTTACAGAATGGAATTATTTTTGCTGTAGGTATTCTGCTCTGGTAATTTATCCTGACTTTTGTATTTTGAGACTTTTATGACCTTTCTGTTGCCTGAACTAACCAAGGAGTACTTCCCTAGGTGCTCCAGGTCTTTTGAGCCATGTGAGGGAAGAGAAAGACAAGCAGAGATTCATTAGGAGTAGACCTATTTCAGTTTAGGAGGTCAGGCCAGAGGAAGGTTAGCAAGGTAAGATATGATGCCTTTCCCTGATGCCTTTCTCTTTCACTGCCCATTTCAGGTCCATCCCTGACTTTTTGGCTCTCAGCACAAAATACCAGCTGAATTTTCTATGAAGAATCACAGGGTCCAACTGCAATGGAATGAGCTCTGTGGATGCCCAGCAACTTAGAGATAAAATGTTAATACAGAGATACGAATCTCTCATTGTAGCTCAGTGCAATGTGGACCCCAAAATGAAACATTATCTTTTCACTTACATTGACATTTATGACCTACAGTGCCTGAAGACCTTCATTTTAAGAAACTTAAAGTCCATTTTCTCCTTCAATTATAAACATTCCAGAGGGCATCTCATTAAAGTTCCTGAAAAAAAGCAAGCATGCCACAGATAGGAGGATTAATTTTGTCATGCTAATTAAATGTAAGTGACTGGATTTTTCAATCAAGTAATTAATAACATCATTGGCTGAAACACTCTGCAGGAAAAGGAGATTTGCAATACAGAAAGAGAGAAGTTCTTAATGGAGATTCCATTTCTTGTCCAGGTAGGGATGGCAGTGGAATGTTTTGTACCTTGCTGAGTCTGGTTGTGCACATAGTTTTTCTTGGTGGGTTTTGGCACAGATAACTAACTACCTCTGTTGAAGTCACTGATGTGCTGCTCTCAGAATTCATTGTCATTCTAAGATAGGAGTTGCAAGCTCCCAGTGAGATATGAAACTTCTGTCCAGGATCATTTGGAAGAGATATTTCTTTCTCTTGAATTTTCTGGTGAGCAGAAATGGATCAAGCTGTTTCATAGATTGTACTGCAGGGAGAAGAACTGTCTTTTAACCTCAGAGAAACAGACATGCCTCAAGAGACATTTCAGAGCTTTATCGGCAGACCTTGGGTTGATATTAGTGTTGCTGCCAAGCACTCAAAGGTGGAGGTCAAACTCACATCTGACCCACTTCAATTAAACATTGTTGATTTTCATGATGTAGGCAAGCCATTCTGAAACTGACTTTGCACATGCAGTCTCACTCTCCATGCTCCCAAACTAAGCAAAGGATAGGCAGTAAGTGCTGCATAATGTATTTAGTTCTGCCATAGTTTTTCTGAGCTAGAGGAACTGGAACTGCACTTAGGCAGCAGGCTGGTTGACTGGCAGCTTTAAACTGGTTTTGCAGTCTCTGTATTTCAAGCCTAATCAATCAAGCAAGAGAATTACTTGGAAGTTCACAAAGGTGTATGCCAATGAAGTTATTTTATGGTTTAACTCATAGACAGATAAGGCTCTGCCTTTACAGGGGAAGACATTGTAGGTTATAAAGTGTGCCAGAGACAATTCAAACGGCCAATTTCTGGCTTAAATACTAAAAGTTCTCTCAGAGATTCTCGGGGAAATAATATTTCATCTCAGCTGAAGAGTTTGGAGAGTAAATCCCAAATTTAGTACAAAGCTATAATATCAACATCAAGAGAGGACACAAATTTTTTTGCACTACTACTGTGTAAAAATCCTGTGTGGGCTTTGGGAAGAGAAGTGCTCTGGAGGTCAGAGACTCCGGTGGGGTGAGGGAGGAGTCTCCGTCCAATGATTGTTGAGGCCTGAGTGCTGTAAACTGTCTCCAAACAATGGCTACAACTACATAAGATTATTTCACCTTTTGTTGTTGTGAAAAAAAATGGTTGTCACTGTTAAAGGTTTGAGTTTTCTGAGACATCAGTACTGTTGCTCTTGTGTCTTCTAAACTCCATTCATTATATTTGTCATTCTATTAAAAGAGCTTCTCTGCTCTAACGATTATACATTTTCCTTTGTATTACAGCTGTTGTCTCTGTTTAATATATCTCCATGTACAACTTGCTTGCTGAAGTCTTCATTTCTCTCCACAAATATGATTGATTTCCCAGTTTTAGGGTTTTATGCATAATAATGAAATGTGCTTTCTTTTATTTCTTGCCTTCTTCTGGATGAACAGTTAAGTTTAGATGTGTCTCACCTTCTAAATGATAACAATCTACCCAGATTTAACTGAAAATTTAAAAGGTGACATTTTCTTGAATATTGATTAAAGAATTCATTGGTATTTCTGCTGCTTTTGAATAGACAAAGCTGTATGTATTTAATTATAAATACTTCATGTGTAGAAGAGAACAGGTAATTATTCTCAGTGTCTGCTCCACTACAATGCTTTTTCCCTCTTTTACTGAGTTAGAAGAAGTTTGGCAAATCAATCAATCAATCATGATTTGCAGCTACATAGCCTACACTGAAATTAAGAAGAATCATAATTTTTTCTCATTGAAATTTGAAATGTTTCCTTCCAATTGCAGCTCTCTCAAACCAGGAGAAAAGCAGCGTTTGTAAATGGACAGAAGTGCCACCCGAAAAACAAATGGACTACCATGGAAGGCAGCAGGGAGTCCAGACCAAAAAAGGGAGCAATTACATGGTTGTGTGGACACTCTGAATAATGGGGTAATTATACAGGCTTTGAAGAATGTGTAAATCTGTAACACTGGACATCTTGGGGCAGTGGTAGCCAACCCCTGCTCTGACTGCTGAATCTGGCATTAAATTCCTGTTGATTCCAGCATCACGGCAATTAGGTCCATGCTGAGCTCTTTTGCAAAATCCACCCACTGAGCAATGAATAAAACCAGCATTTGTTTGTTCATTATCATGATAGGAAAGGGAAGGTTTTCTAACTGCACCATCCAGGCAAACACAGATCTACATTAGGCTTCCCAAATTAGTCATGAGAGTGATTTCTTCATTTCCTCCCCAAAATGTGCACCAGTTCTCTCATCACATGAAAATCTGCACTTGTCTCATCTGTTGCAGGTAGACTCTGATATTTCCCTGTTTGCAGCATGAATATATCTGCTTTACTCCACATCTTTAAATGTTAGCAACCTTAAAAGAAATGCGTGCACCTCCTTTGGCTGTCCATTTGCTAACAGATTTTTTGATGATGGACAACAAAATATAATTCCTCCATGTTCATCATCCTTCTCCTGATTTTGAGCCATGTTGTTAGCAATTCAGCATGATGCATAGGCAATAAATACTATTCTGTGCCTCAGATCTAGACAGCTGGTTCCCCAGATTTTGTGCAGAACTGTTTTACAACCTGTTTGCTTGGCACACAGCAGTTTCCTGCTAAATTATTCACTTTATTCTGTAGCCAGCAGACTGGATGTTTGTGACATGTCAAGTGAAATTCAGTTGCTACATCTGATGTAAACAAACTCGCAGGACTTATCTCTTTAAGGAATAGATCTTTTGATGATGTGATTATCTTCTCCCAGTCTGTCCTTAGCACTGACAAGGGAGACATCACTAAAGTGATGGCAAGGTCCTCATCATTTAGTGCTAGTGCACTCTCCACCCTTAGGTATGCATAGATCAGCTTGGGGAGAGAATGAGTAGGAATCAGAAAAGGAAAAGGCAGTTTTCTCACAGGAATCCACACCAGAAAACACCGAAGTGTGAGGGGTCTCTTCAATAACACTTATGGGATTTGGGGTACACATGGATCCTGTTAAAGACACAATGCATTTGTGGACATGAGCATCACTTTTGTTTAGTAAAACGTGTCTTGTTTGGGGGCCATCACACAGGTTCTGGAGTCTAACTGTGGGGTTTTGAGTCTTCAAGGTGCTGGCACTAGACACTAACCATATCAGTTGCCTCAGTGTCAGAGACTGATTTATTTTTTTCATCTCTACAGTCAGAGGTTAAGGGGTGGAGTGCAAAAGACAAGTGTCCTCTTGCCCTAGCCACAGGAAGGGAAGATTGTGTGTTTTGTAAAAATGGCAAAAAGGTACTGAAAAATTTAAGCTTAGAGATTCAGATTTCCTCAAGTTGTAAATGTATCATTTGTTCTACCACACAGCAAAACCCAATAGCATAAAGGAGATTGCTTGGTTTTATTTCTTCTGATACTGTGGGAAAAAAACATAGTTTGTTTTAGTCCCTTCTCTTCCTTCAGGGAAAGCTTCAAGTATCTTTAGTGGAAAAAATACAGAACATTATTATCACAGGCAAACTAGAAAATATCACTAGTGAAAAATGAGCTCTTCTTCAAGCATGTCAGATGAACTGCTTCAAAGGAAAAGCAACCTGCTTTAATTATAGGTGATATCTCATTCAGCATAATATTCCTAGATTGTCTATTTTTTTGTGTCACTTCCCTTTACCTACAGGAGGTATGAAAACTTTTCGCTGTTTTCCTGAGGCAGACTGTGACAATCCATATATTGGGTCAGATGTTAGAGGAAGGTCTGTAGGGAAGATTGGAGTTGGCAGATATGTTCCTTTAAGGCTGCTCCTTTGAGAACACAAGTTGGACCCAAAATGTTCACCTCTTGTTGCCATGCAACAGTGACTTTTCAAAAGTGACTACCAGTCCTCCAGTCTGCTCAGCTGTGCTTAGAATAACTTCCTTACTCCTAGTTTTGAGTCCCATACACATAAATTCAAGGATTAGTCTCTTATGCTACCACACCTCAGACTGTATTAATGCTGTTCCTATTCATCATGCAGCAAGGTATCCTTGTGTGAAGTTAACAGATCAGTCCTAACATTTGACTTGCTAAGAAAAATAAGACAGCATGGGGAAAGTGGTTAATGCAGGGCTGTGAAAAAATGTCTACTTATGGGAAGTTGTGTTCTTCATGCTGGATTCTGTGGGGACACAGTGCCAGGAATATGTCATAGAGCTATTTCTTTGCCAGATATGATGAAGACCATCTTGATCTCTTTTCCCCTTATATTGGCAATATGAGTGGCTAATACCAAAAATTAATTCATTCTTTTTGGTGTAAACTGTATGAAGATGTTCAGAGCATGTGGCAAATGAGAGTTACACTTGTCTGCATGTGAGAGAACATACCCGTTGTTTGGTCTCAAAACACTGCCTGTTTTTAGTCTACTAGTTGATTTTCAGTTCTTGGATGCAATACATTTCCATACATTTCTTTTGACAGTCAATAGTGAGTTTATTTATGCAGTAAAATGCATAACAATATCAAGCTATAGAAGTGTATGCAGCTATAATCTCCTGTTGCATGCACATAGTTTTGTCTATGTGCAAAAATATGAAGCCAATGCCAAGCAGAGTGGTGTTGAAAGGATTGCATAGTCATAGCCCATTTGGATGAACCAACCAGCAAATTTAAAAAGAAATTAAATTAGGCTTTAGCAGCACCCTAATTGCATGGCAGTAAAATTCAGCTGTTGTGATTCTGGTTACATTATCTTAGAAACACTTTTAATGTATCTTAATGTATAGAAGAAATCCATTTGAAGCATAGCCCCAAAGGGACGTGAATAGAACAGAATAGACTAGACTAGACTAGGATAGACTAGACAAGACTAGACTAGAGAATAGAATAGAATAGAATAGAATAGAATAGAATAGAATAGAATAGAATAGAATAGAATAGAATAGAATTAACTAGGTTGGAAAAGACCTTTGAGATCGAGTCCAACCTATCATCCAACACCATCTAATCAACTAAATCATGACACCAAGTGCCTCATCCAGTCTCTTCCTAAACACCTCCAGTGATGGTGACTCCACCACCTCCCTGGGCAGCCCATTCCAATGGCCAATCACTCTTTCTGTGAAGAACTTCTTCCCAACATCCCTGCACCCTGGTGCAGCTTGAGACCGTGTCCTCTTGTTCTGTTGTAGAGGTCATCATCTTTCATCTCCCTGCTCTAAGGTTACATGGGCTGAAAAACTTAAAGGTATTGTTTTAAAAATTGTGTGTGCCTGTATGACTGCCAGGGTTGAGGTAAAGATATATACCCTTAAGTTTCCTACTTTAAGATGTGAAAAATACATACATTGAGCAGGGTCAGCAACACATAGTCATGTAAGTAAGAGAAAGATGGAACCTGAGCAGTGGCACATTTGAAATTGGAACTGGAAAACCATCCTAGAAACAGCGTGCTAAGTACTTTTGAACCAATACTTGTGAGCTTGTGCACCTTGCAGTTTTGTTATTCAGCCAGCCATGAATAAAACACCTAAAGCTAGTGGTTATTTTACCGCACTTTCCTAAATCAATGGCTGTTGAAATGAAACTAGTGCATTAAATAGAGTTAATAAGGGATGCTGGCTGTTTTCATTATCATTTCTGTTCAGATCTTGGCCACTAGAGTCTGGGGAACGCACCCAGTAGTAAACCCAGAGCACCTGTAATTATTACTGCAAATTACTACATTGACCTTGCCAGAAAAGAAAATAGAGCAGAACTTCCCTTGTTAATTAATTTTCTCAAATGCTTCTATCACTTCTGTGTATAGGAAGGAGATAGGTCACATAAAGAACAGGCAGGCACTGAAGAGACGCACTTAGGGTGATGAACGATGGATGAAGTCCAGTTAGCAGTTTGCATTTTTCCACGGACTAATTACCAGGTGCCAATGTGTTAAAAAATGGGTTAAATCATTCTAAAAATGTTAAAAACCGATGACAATTAAAAATAGCTTATTTCTTCATTACAGTCTGCAATTGAGGGTTCTGCTGTGGTGGCAAGGATCTTGTGGAATATTCTTTTTGGAGTTGGTGGATGGACTTGCAGATTTAAACAGAGGTTTGAAAGCAGCATCTATGGGTAATACCTGTCCTGTGGGAAACCAGCTACTACTGCTCTGGGCCTTTGTCAAGACAGATAGATGTTAGACGGCAAAAGCTTCAAGAAGCAACAAGACACAGGGTCACCAGATTGTGTTTCTGACCTGCTGTTCAGTTTCTGCTCTGCTTGCAGATTGCTTATCTATGGACTGCTGGTATGTAGGATGTTTGCAAGATACTATGTTGACAAAGTATGAAAATAAATTACTGATAACATCCTGAATTGATCTGGAAATGCCAAAGGTTTGAAGGATCTTCAGGTATCAGAAAAGATGGACTTGTTAGATTTCTTTTTTTCTCCAACTGGCTTTTTTTAATCCCAATATCCCCTGTGTTCAGTAATGTAACTGCTGGGGCCAGGACACAATGGCACACTTTGGCTGGGCTATGGATGAAGCAAGTGCTGGTGGTTTGGTGAAGGGTAAAGAGTACAATGGCATGAGATTTAACACATCCAAGTGCCGGGTTCTGCACATTGGCCACAACAACCCCAGGCAGTGCTACAGGCTGGGGTCAGAGTGGCTGGAGAGTGGCCAGGCAGAGAGGGACCTGGGGGTACTTGTTGATTGTAGGCTGAACATGAGCCTGCAGTGTGCCCAGGCAGCCAAGAAGGCCAATGGCATCCTGGCTTGCATCAGGAACAGTGTGGCCAGCAGGAGCAGGGAGGTCATTGTGCCCCTGTACACTGCACTGGTTAGGCCACACCTTGAGTACTGTGTCCAGTTCTGGGCCCCTCAGTTTAGGAAGGATGTTGACTTGCTGGAACTTGTCCAGAGAAGGGCAACAAAGCTGGTGAGGGGTTTGGAACACAAGCCCTATGAGGAAAGGCTGAGGGAGCTGGGGTTGCTTAGCCTGGAGAAGAGGAGACTGAGGGGTGACCTTATTGCTCTCTACAACTACCTGAAGGGAGGTTGTAGCCAGGCAGAGGTTGGCCTCTTCTCCCAGGCAACCAGCACCAGAACAAGAGGACACAGTCTCAGGCTGCGCCAGGGCAGTTTTAGGCTGGATGTTAGGAAGAAGTTCTACACAGAGTGATTGGCCATTGGAATCGGCTACCCGTGGAGGTGGTGGAGTCACCTTCACTGGAGGTGTTCAGGAGAAGACTTGATGGGGTGCTTGGCTGTATGGTCTAGTTGTTGGGTGGGTTGGACTGTTTGATGGGTTGGACGCGATGATCTTGAAGGTCTCTTCCAACCTGGTGTATTGTATTGTATTGTATAGAAGGAAGAGGAAAGCACTTTTGTCTTTTAAATCAAAGCCAATTGCAAACATTGATTTAGTCTGGAAATAAACTGCTACTGTGATGAGGAACTCGAAGGATGTGCCTTTCCAACAGCTCCTTTGCTCTAGAAGGATGAGGGAGATGCTTAATTTGTGTTTAATTTCTGGCTCTACCATCACTTATTCAGAATGGAGAATATGGCATGACTATCCCTGGTTTTCCACACTGCATTCCTGAACCCAGCAGCACTACCCTGAGCTTTCCAGGTGGATGGTGAAGCTGTTCGAGGCAGAGTCCTCCTCTTGGCAGAGGTTTCTAGTGCTTTGTCAAACTGTCTGGCTGCATCAATTAATTGCTTGTTACAACATCACATCAGAGTGCTTAAAGATCACAAAGCACCTGCTACTGTGATTCTTTGAATAGTTTGGGAGAGGTCAGTTGTTCTGGGATAACACAAAGGCTAAAACATACCTGCAGCAGGCATGCCTGCCAAAGGCCAGGGTCATCAATCAGTGTGATGCCACCACTATTGATGTCTCTGAGATGGAGTTTGACTTGAAAGATGAAGAAGAAATTAAGCCTAACAGTGTGATAGTAGAATGATCAATACTGCTCCCTGCAGACTTAGCATGTGCATTGAAAAGGAAGATATTTTGTCAATGCTATCCACAGGTGTGGAAATGAGATGCCAAGTCTTATCTGAAATACCAAGCTAAATAAAGTGACTGCTATGGTAGAGTTAACATTGGTGTTTACTAGCAAAGCAAGAAGAACATGACAAAGCAAGAAGGATGAGATGATGTCTCAAAGTTCCTCTTTCAAGACAGCATAGGTCACGAAGTACCTTTTTCTCAATATTTGAGTCACGATTCAGTTTTCTCATAAACACTGAGTGTACAGAAGGAATTAGCAGAGAGATCATTTCTCTAGCACTTGAGCAGCCTGGCTTGTGAACCTGTTGTCATAAAATCTCTTTCTTGTTACTAAAATAATGTTTTCCATGGGAATGAAGTCATCAGTTAGGGGCAATATCTTTCTCTTCAATGGGATATTCTGTAGTAGGAGCCTTCGTTCAATAGCATAATTTGTACTGAGTATCATAGGCTCAGATTCATCTGGTATGAAGGTATTTGATCACCAGAGTGTTCACAAATACTGATGTGGGGAGAAGAACATTTGTGTATTACCTTGGGAATCCGCTGCAGTCAATAGGACTGGTCTCTGTAGCAGATGTGTTTGCAAAAGGCTGTTTGCGTAATGCCACTGTGATTGTTTTTGTCATGTTAATAATTCCCATAAGGGAAAATGAGGCTTCTGAATGTCTGATTGCTTTGAGGGTCTAACATTTATTATTTATTCCACATGCTTTTATGGATGGCTATTGATAAAGAGATATCCTCATCCTCATGGGTTCTGGTGCTTTTATAGGATGTCACGTTCTGAGGAAACCATTAAGGAAATCATCAGAGATCCTAATCTTATCCATATCCTTCGGTGCATGTAAGAGTTCAGTGATTCTCCAACTATGTTGTTTGCAGCCTTCTGACTTGCTGTAAAGACTTAGGAGTGGATTTCCACATCTCAGCCTGTTCTCACAGCCATTGAGGTCCTTATTCACAACAACTAATCCACTTCTGATATGTTCTTAGCTACTTTACTCGCTAATATCCGATGAGGAACCAAATAATGGGATCTCAATCATATGCTTGAAAGTATCTTGATGGTCAAAATATCCTTATTTTAATCTTCCACTGACCACAATATGAACTCTTTCCTTTTACAGTGGCTTCTCTACAAAATTACATTACCTTGCAGTAGCTCATATGAAAGCTTTTTAAAAATGTCCTTGGATAGCTTTTTAGTACACAATTGTGTTCTAAAATTCCATCTCTGTGTAATAAACTTTTATTTCTGGGCATTACTGTCCATTCAACTGCCATGTCATTTGCCTTTGGCTTTCATTTAATGTTAACCTCAGGTTAAAGCCATTAACACATCAGTCACCACTTAGCATTAAATCTGTGTAGATACAGAGCTTTAATGAATGTAATAGATATCCATAATCAATCAGTCTTCTAATCCAGAATGACTGTGGCAGTCTGAGCACCACCTGAGTACTTCTATTTATGGATTGTGACAATCACTACTCATGGTTGGTGCTGTGGAACTGGCAGTCTCTGTCAAAACAGGAAGTTTTGAAGCAAACAGGAGATAATTCAGTTGCAATTTGGGGAATAATTTAAGTGTGGAGGCCAGTCACCAGTTTCAGAGATCATTTGGGTTTAAAAAGCCTTGGATGAGTGGGAATTTTTTGGAGTGCGCTACAGTGAATTAGGCATTCAGAGAGAAATTCAGCCTTAAGCAAGGATTTGTAACGAAGCTCTGCTTCATCAGTGTCCTTCTTAGGTTCTCTTTTCAAACCACTGTGAGTAAATAGCTATCTCCCAATATATGACTGGGAAATTTCTTTGAAATTTGTTGCATCCAAAATTAGTATTTTGGGGGATTTTTTTTTTCTTTTTGCTTTTCAGTATTTACATTTTCAAACTGGATGCAGCTTCAGACACAAAAAACTCTGGAGTGTTTTCACCAGATATCTGGATTTGGCCAAACACGTTATTTTATATCTGAATTTAGATGCTTGTACAACAGATATGAGACTTCTTTTTAGAGCTCTGAATATGTTTGTATCCTGTATTTTGGGGAGGTCTTCTTTGTCCTAAAAGTTTGTCTTCCTTCCAGGACTTTTCAGTTGAGCTAATGCCAATGCAGAGCAAGATCTGTGGTCATGATCAGCATGAGCTTCTTGATTTTGCTCACTTCAGGTGATGTCTTGTGATAAGTTCTAAGTGCAGCTAGAAATTAGACTCCCTGCAGCACAGAAGCAAGGGTTCACCCTCTGGCCCACAATCATCATGCCAACATGCCCCTGCCTGGCATTGAGATAGTAGTCAATCTCATGTTTGTGAAGCATGTGGGCACCGTACCCCTGGTTTCTAGCATACCTTGAAGCATTCTAGCATATCTTGAAGCATCTATGGTAGGTAATAAAAAGCTCAGAGAGCTGCTATAACAATCCTGTGTCTTTGTAATGAGCAAGAAACAAAGTACAGCAGGAATGACACTAGGAAGATGACATGCCTTAACAGAGCCTTGAAGAATGTCTGGTGATTATGGGAAAAGTCTTTTTAATAAAATCAGGTAATTTGAAATGAACTGTCTTTTCCTTATCTAGTTAGTACAGGCCCTGGTTCTGAATTTATGGCTCTGGTTGCTATCTGATGTTTAGAACATAGCATTCCCCAGAGTGTTTCCTGATGAGTGCAATTTGAGGCCCTTTCATTCTTGAATGCTACAATTGCAATGAGATTAGGAGGTTCCATTGCTGGGGAAAAAAAAAAAAAAAAAAAAGGATTGATGGATTACTCAGAACTTCTCAAAAAAAGGACAAAAATTTGAAAGGCTGGAAATAATCCATACTGAGTGACTACCTGCTGTCCAGAGCAAGCATGGACTCCAGCTTCTTCAAGCTGCAGTTCTCTTTGCCTTTGTATTATATGTCAGGTGTCTCCCAGATCAAGTGTTGCTTGATAAAAACAGGCTAGAGAAAAGAAAGGAGTGAGAGCTCTCTGCAGCTCACCCTGCCTGCCAGGCAAACAGCAGGGCTATTATCATTCAAGTAGCAATGAGATGTGTGATTTAGGTTTTTCGGGTCTCTGCCTTTTATACTCTCGTAACAGAAATCATTAGAGATCCACTGAAATATTCCATTTATCACAGTAAATTTAGATGAGTGGTGACATTAAGTGCTATTACGGGTCTGGGTCATGATTACTGCCAGGCAGAGTCCTGTTCTGGCTGAATGAGTATGCATTAACTCAGATAGCTGGATTATTATCCATCACGGCTGTTGAGTAAGGCCTGGTTTTTCTAGCAACAGGTTGGTTAGGAAAGTGTCCAAGAGAAGTGTCAGCCTCTTGCATCTGAGGATAAATTCAGAACCACATTTTTCTGATCTTGCTTGGATAAATCAAGTGTTTGAGCTAATTCACCCGTTGCAATTTGCATTTTTCTGCTTCTGTGCACCGACTGAAGCCAACTCCTGTTTGTGCACCAGAAAAGAGTTATTGCCTATGTGCCTAAGGGAGGAAAAAAAAAGGAAGAGGCAGGCATCTCTGGAGCTGGACAGTGGTGAGGCTACAAGGAAATTACACTCTCATTTACATTAAGTGTTCTCTTCAGTCACATGCATCCAATCTGCTATGGCAGTCTTGCTCTGAAATTTGAGTGAATCTCAGCCTTTGATTTCCATGCTCTCCAGACAGGATTTTCGCCTGACAGCCAAAAATCAACTAGTTTACAGCACTAATTTACAGTCTGGAGTTCCAAACTCTGGCTTCACAAATTCCATTTTCACTATGTAAAATAAAGCAATTTACATCCATTGACAGTAGATGCAACGCTTCAGTGCACACTGTTTGGCTTGATGCATTTTATAGCTTGCAACTGGCTGCCCTGCAAACATACAAGTGCTTGTCCTGCTGTGTGGTCCTTGTCTATAAGCACTAGCCTGCTTTTTCTCCAGAAGGAAGTAGGTTGCTTTAAAATTCTGAGTTTAGCCATTTTAATCTGTAATGAAATGCACAGATAGAAGAAGTTGATTTGTTTGTCTTGCTGGTAAACCGCAGGCTTCTGTTATTAGAAGACTGCTTATCAGAAATAATAAATTCATGCCCTTTTTTTTGTCCCCCTCTGAAACACTGGCAAAGCATAATTATGTTATGATTTATTTTAGAACCTCAATACCAGAACCTGAAATATTTACTAAGGCCAAATTAAAAATCAAGGAGAGTAATCAATCATTCACAACTAGGGAACTGTAATTGTTTTTGTGTTCATTTAGTAGACTGCGTACAAAATAACCCTGTAGTTAGGACTTCTGACAAAGTCAGGTTTCTAGATGTCTAATGCCCTTCCATACTGAGCCTTATTAATGCACCTCATCCTGTCAAAACAGTCAGCAGTTCAGCCTTTCTAACCCCAAGGATATAAACTATCAGAGAAACTGACAATAATTTTGGACCCCAGTGACCTAGCTGGATAAGGCATCCTGCAGTTTCACCATTTCCTTCCATGTGGATGTGGCATAATGGTGAGATTTCTCTCACTGATCAAATCTATTCTAAAAAGCTACAGCTGTGAAAGATGTGTGTTTGGTTTTGGGGAAGAGATGTGTTGCTGGCTTTTGCCCTCTTTGCCATGGTATGCTAGGTGTTCCTGATGGACAGCTGTCTTGCTGTGTGAATTAAGGTCCCAACCAGTCACTACAAATTCGCGTGTAAACAGAAAAACTTTCTTGTGGCATTCAGCTGTATGGAAATACAAAAGAAGATTACAAATCAGCAATGTTTTCAGGGTAAAAAACTGCCCACCAAGTAACTGTTCATGCATGGGGAAACAAGCTGATTTAAGAAAGACCAGTTAGCATGTCTCTGAAAGAACTGTCCCCATTTTTAAGTCTGAATATTCGGGTAACTGTAAATTAGTATGTAGAAAATGACTTTTCATGCCTAATTTGGGGTTTAGTAAAACACACAATTTTTTCAGGCTCTACATTGTTTTAATTTCCATCTGTCTCAGGAAAACTAAAAGTTGTCACCATAATTCACATCATGATATGTATTTATTTAACAAAAACACTTAGTTACATCACTCCATATATCCTTACACTAATAGTCAAATGTTCAGCCTCTTTATTCAAGTGAATGGTGAACCTAGAAGCATAAAATATGATGAAACCAATGTCAACCAAAACGATTATTCAATAAGAATTTATGTAATGAGGTAGGCAGGTAACCATATCTGAATCACAGAATAAGGTCAGCTGCTGGGAAGTCATCACTGATTAATAATTTCAGTAGGTGTTTTAGGCTTGTTTTGTAGCCTGTTAACAATGAGACATCATTTAACTAGATCAGGTGACACAATGAGACTTCATTGTGTCACCTGATCTTGTTAAAGATGTCCCTGCTTACTGCAGAGGGGTAGGGCTAAATGAGTTTTCCAACCCAGTCATGCTTCTATGATCTTTCTTGTCCCATAGAAATGAAGTGCACGGAGGCAGCCTCACATCATTTATTTCAGAAATCATTAGGTGAACCTGGTAGAAGCTCCCGGCTTTATTTCATTGAAATTCTGTGGTTTAGATCAGCTGAGGATATGATGGCCATTTCCTTGGGTTTTCCACAAATCACTGCACATGCAGCATTTTGGGAGTACACACATGTGAATGAATAACAGTTTGAGACTCTGTCTTTTGAGGTATGTTGTGTGTGCAGGGACTCTAGACTCTATCGATCAAATATATGCAGGTGTATTTGCTCAAAACTACCCTGGAAATGCTGCTGTTCATATGTTTGATTTCAAAGTGGAACATTCACTGAGATTAGAATGATGCACATAAAAATGAAGACCAGCCATTGGATTTTGGGCCTGTTAGAAAAGTTATTTTCCAGAGGGGAAAAAAAGACCAACTCTACCATTTTATTCAGGCTACAGGAGCTATGAATCCTGCAAAATGGCTGTTTGCAAACACTAACGTCTGCTAAGTCCTTTCTAACAGCTTTTTTCAGCTGGCCTGCGTGGAACATGGGGATAGATGTGCTCATCCCTCACTCTTTTACAGATGCTGCTCTGGCAAGTGTCACTACGGCAATGTCCATCAGAAATGTCACTCAAGAGAAACATTTGCCAGATCTGCCAGCCAGCATGAGCTAAATCATCTCACTGTGGCTCGACTGTAGATCATCCTTGCCTCTCCCTTTCCAAGAAAAGCAGTAGGGAGCCACAGAATTGCTGATAAGTAGCCATGAGTGACTTGCAGCAGATGCTAAATATTGTAACTCTGGTAACAGTTAATTTTTTATTGTGAGATCTGAAACTCTGGAAACTTTATTCATTACTGAGGCATGGTTACTTTGATTTTAAGGGACTGGATATGGGCACTTTGGGGAATAGAACAAACTGTGATCTGATTAATAAACATTCCATACTGGCCCTTAGCCTTCAGTACCTTGGGTTTAAAGATAACTCAGACTCTCACTTGTTTGTGCAATGATGCTTAACATGTGGACCTTGCCGAAACTGCAAGTCAATAAGAGGGCTCCCACATGCTTCCTGAGCATTGATTTGATTCATGTTTCTGGAGAAGAGGTACAAGGATGCATTAAGTCAGGTACCATAAACAGGATGCATAGGAGAGCAAAGCAAAATAGAGATTTAAGGAAGAAGGACTTCTAAGCTTGCTGTGATTTGCCTAATCCTGTTGAGATGAACATTTCATGTACTTCTGATTAATAGCCTTAACGCGTTTCTCCTGTGGATTACCACTGTCTGTGGCTTGTCATTCTATGCTGAGCTTCAGTCTCAAAGGATAGACAGCTGTGTGCACCAAGACTGACAAGAAATAGTACAATTAATTAATTCATAAAGTCAAATTTAGTTCTTACATGTTCCTATATAGTCCAGCTGAAGGGAATGTACTGTGCAGACTGAAGACCCCAGTCCTGCTGCTGCCAATTTCTTAGCAGATCACTGCATCCATGTCAGAACTTCCTTGAAGGCAGAAAGCACCCACTACTAATTGCTGGGTCCAGGCCTTGCCACAGGAAAGGTCTGACACCACAGCAGACGAGCAGGCACTTCCTAGGTGACCTCTCCAGCTCTCAGTGTCACTCCCAGTGAGGTGTCTTTGACTCCAAGGACAGGCATCAACCGATGCATCACTGTTAAGCTGACTAATTTTAGCAGCTACATCTGTTTAATTGGGACTCTCAGCAGAACATCACTACAGAGAATGCCTGAAGGAAAGGAAGAGATCATTCAGGTATGAATTGCAAATGTTTTAAAGCTTCACTCTGCCCTGGATAAATCCTCCCAAGTACAGCAGTATTTGTGTTACTTCTGTGCCTGACCAGTCTCCTGCACTTGGATGGGAAGTTGGAAGGGAAGAATATTTCATAGGAGTAATAAGTGATATACTTAATATGTGGAATTTCTCTGTCATACAGCATGTTACTAAATATTTTACAGAGCTACTGAAGGTATTTAGACCCTTCAAAGGTTGTTCTACACCACTTTCATAATTTTCTGCATGAGTTGAATGATAAACTTCTGGATTTTTTGTTGACAGCTGTCAAAGGTCCCTTAAATACTAAAAATCTTTTTCAAATGTTCAGAACCTAAGCCACCATGGAAAAGGTGTTAAAGGCATATCAATTGTTCTGTGCCTTGTATTACCAAGAACTATCCTTATTGTCTTTTACCTTTTTATCAGAGTCCTGGATAGCACTGATATTTCTATTGGAGACCTTGCTGATAGTTGCTGCTGAAAATGTAATACTTAATAAAAGGAAAACCTGATGCAGAATTGCTTTAGGAAGTTGGCTCTGTATCCACCATCTTTCTCCTATAAAAAAATTGGCATTAGTTAAATATCATCCTAAATGAAAAGGTGTCTTCTTGTTCTTTCAAGGAATATGACATTGCTGCCTAGTGTAAACCTGGCTATAACCTTTTCCATCAACATGTCAGTTTTACTTTGTTCCTACATTTTGAAACAGAACCCCAAAATCTAAGGCTTGAATGTGCATCTAGTTTGGACTAGATTTACACACCATCACAGAAACACAGGAAAGGAATAAAGAATCATTGCTTGTAACCCAGAATAATCTGATTTCAAGTTTTGCATCCAAAACTCAGATTATTATCTTTTATTCCAAATAGTTAAAGGTTGGCATCATGGTTATGTGAGTGACAACGTCTTTTGTAGTAAGAGACTTTTGGTAAAACATGAGATGTCAAACTGATCCTGTTCTCTTAGAAGATGGATCCCACTGCTGATAAGCCAGTGACAAGAACTTGAAATGTGCTTCACACTCTGCATTCAAGTTAAAAGTTGAATCTGCCAGCACTTTTGCTTAGGATACACATAAACACTTCTCACAACATTTATCAGTGGCTTGCTGAATGCCTCTTTGAACTTAGCAGCAATGTGATGTGTCTGCCTTTTCCGGTTGTGTCGACCAGTGCAACAAAAGAGTTGCCTGATTTAGAGAAAAATTTGTTATTAGTGCTAAGCTGTCAAAAAAATAACATCAGTGGTGCTTCCTGATTCCTGATGTTCTTTAATACACACCTAATGTTCTCTAATACACAGTTGTTGGAAGCTGCATTGTTCTGGATAAGATAGATAGGAAAGTATTGCTGTTGAGAAAAACTTTCTCTTACTGAGACAGAGTGGGAAGCCAGCTTTTGAGAACCTGCAAGCTGTGAATTCTTTTTCCTGAAAAAGAAACAAAGGATTTTGTCCTACTTTTCTAGAGATTAGCTTTTGTTTAATCTTCCAATCTTCTGGCATACTGAATCACTGACTACTCTAATAACAATATACTAGTTAATCCTTATGAAACATGTAACGATAGTTCAGCCTCAGAAACAATTCATGTTTTGCTGCTGCCAGCTGAAAGCTTATGTCAAATTTTCTGCTGTTACGGGGAAAAAAAATGAAATGTGGTTTTAGTTTCTTCTCTTTTTTTTTTTTTAATCAGTAAACTGATCACAGTATTCTCATGTTATTTAAGGCATCCTCATCAGAGATGGCCCCTTCTTACTGGCTTTCATTTCATAGTCTTTTAAAGCAAACCAAAGATTCACCCTTCTGCTTCATCAGTAAACAAGTAGGAATTGCAGGTGGTGTTTATGTCAAAAGACCTGATCTGCCTTCATATAAATCCACAATTTTAACTGTCTTGAGAGGATAAACAGCTGTTTGGTAAAAGCAAAACCATCTATAAATGGAAAAAAATTTATATGAGCTTGTTTGGTGTTTTTTAAGCAGAATTTGAGTAAAAAATGTCATATCAACAATTTCTCTTAAAGACATTTCATCAGCATTATGTTAGTTGGAAAATTATGTATTCCTAATCTGCCACTTTCAGCTTATTTTCTGCATTTAAAAAACATCCTAAAGCTCTTGGTTCCACAGCAGGAATGGAATGGAATGGAATGGAATGGAATGAATAGAATAGAATAGAATAGAATAGAATAGAATAGAATAGAATAGAATAGAATAGAATAGAATAGAATAGAATAGAATAGACCAGACCAGGTTGGAATCACACAAGCTGGCAAAAAAAAGATAGCTTCAATTAAGTTTAGTATCTATCACTCCAACAGCAGATGTCTGGGCAGGCTGAGATGTAAACTTCAAGCTACTCATGGACCTGCTGTGCTGCTTCATGCTTAGTGTGTGATACTTGGGGAACTTTTTCAGTAAGTTAATGTGTAAGGGGCATAGAAGTAGAGAATTTGGTCAGGACTGAGCTTTGTAGCTTTAGGCCAGGTGTCAGCTCTGATTTTCAGCTGGAATTTGTGAAAATCTTGTGTGCTGCTCTTCCAGGTTTCAAATCTTCACATGTTCTCAATAACATAATTACAAATTTTGCACAGTTCTGGAAGTGGGAAAATCATGTCGGCGCCAGCACTCTTACCATAATATCAGTAATACTTCAAATTGAACATCATTGTTGCGTTTTGCCCCATTGACGTAATTATCGATGCGTTATTCCATAGCGATGATGGCGTGGGACAGCAAAGATCAGACGACTTCCCTAGAGAGCAGCTAAAACTTTATGACAGTAGGTGCTGGTGCCCTTCGTTATTTGTGGGCGATAGATGAAACTCTCTCTCAATGCACGCGAAGCTCACCTCAGTTCATCATGGGGATATTTTCATTACATCTGAAAGCTGTTCTGCTTTGATCCTCATTTGGATATCTGCGACTATTTGGAAAAGGCTGACAACAGGCTCAGTTAAAAGCTCAGTGGAGTGAAGCTCAGTTCATAATATGGAATAGCCACCAGGCGAATGTTGTGCTCTCGTCTTTCTTACCATCATCACGCTCACATCAATAAAGTGTTATTTAATCAGATTATTGCTATCTTGTGATTTCTGTTTCATGGTGATTATTTTTTAAATCTCATTTACTTGTGTTTAATTCCAACAGAGAGTTATCTACAGAGAAAAGGTTGAGGTCTAAAGATCAATTCATTTGTTATGTTTTCTACCCACCCACCTCTTCAAGTTTCAGAGGGATAGGGAGTAATTTATTTGCCTTTTTGTATGCTTGCACACATTGTATTTGGATGTGTAAATGACAAAATACTAGCCTGGTTTTCAATACTTCTGTAATTTGCTTGCTCTGATGCATTAAAAAAAGAGAAGTGATTTGTTTCACCAGGAGCTCCCAGGTATTAGAGTTTCCATTCTGGAAAGGTACACATCAGTAATCATTTCTATGCATGTCTTTCAGTGTGGATTCATTGTGAAGGAGTGCCAGTCCTGAGACCTCTCTGTGATTGATGCCTCTGGACTGTGAAAGGCGCTAGTCTAAAGTCTGTGACAAAACCTGCTCCCTGTTTTGCAGAGGTAAAAGCTGAAAGTGAATTTTGCAGAGAATGCACAACACAGCATTCTTTTGCTGCACCATTGAAACTGGGAAACTTGTATCATTTTTCCTCCCTACAAAAATTATCTTCCATTTGTAGACAAATTTTCAGAGGAGCGCTGGCTAAAATTTTCCCTTTCTGTTTTCGGTTGCTTACAGGACTTGACAAAGGGTTGCAGAGCCACAGGAAGTGGTGTTAATAGATCGGGCTGGGGAGTGATGGCCTCAGGGGTCAGTATAAATTTCTAGAGGCAGCATGGGAGTTCAGACACCTGGGGTTGAGTAGTTTGCATGCTGGCAGACAGAAGGACTGTCCTCTTTTCTATAGAAAGTTTAGGCTGCAGGAAATAAGAGTGGGGTGGGGTATGTGTGTGTGTATGTGTTTCTCTGTTAATATTTTAAGTTAGAAGTAGTTTCTCTTGCATTATTCATTGGTTGTAAGGTTTTGTGTATCCCTTCTGAGTGCTGGAGGAAAGCAATGCATGCAAGTTATGTACAAGATGTCTCTACTGAGATAAGCTGAGGGGTTTTATTAAGTTGGAGCTTGACTATATTGAGGGTAAAGGAAAAGCAAACCTGAAGTTCTGTATGCTGAGATCTGCCAATATCTTTAGCTGCATAGCTGGCCAGAACTCTCGTTCCTTCAAATTCTGTTTACAATATTTGTAGCAGGATCCCTAGGCTGAGTAATCTGCCTGATGCCACTCAGATAGTAGATTGATGCACTACAGTATTCTGGGGTCAAATAATGATTTTGACAATGAGGCGTTCCTCTGAAATGTGTTGATCCATCTACCCTTAACCCTTACACATACATTATCCATTAACCCTTACACATACAGCTAAAGGCAAACACTAGAGGCAGTTAATTTTCTTTGTGTTGCTTAGAATATGTGGAATAATCACACCTGGCTCTAAATACTCATGCTGCTGATTCTTTTAAATCTTCTTTTTACTTTCTTTTCTTCCCTTAACACTACAATACATTTCTGCCCTCTGGCTAAACCGGACTAAAGCTTAGCGTTAATTTGCAATCTTCTTGCCTTCATGCTAAGCTACCCAAGATACTTTGCTGTTAATTTCACAGTTCTCAGAACCTCAAGGCAATGCAGCGCCTGCAAAGTCTCAAAACTAGTGAATGATGTCTATGGTTAGGAATGAGTGCAATGGTCTACTGAGCTTAGAAATGTGCTCAGCATTATATGGGGCTTATGTTACTTTGTCATGCAAAATATCTTGTCGCCTTATTCCAGTTCTTATTGCTTCAGATGGGGACCATGCAGACCAAGGCTCAGGTAAAACGAGATTATGGAAGGGGACATATGAAGACAAAAGCAAGACAAAGTTCTCTAGGTGATTCTCGGCCGATGTATATCTGAACATTTGAGATACAAAAGGATGAAACTGGTAGCTGAGGAAGAAATTAGAAAAGCTCAGATTTTATTTATTACAGTGGGCAGGAAGTCCTTAGGGTCAGCAGGGAATGACTGCAGCAAGAAGCTTAGTCTCAATCAGACAACTTTTAATTAAATTGCACAAGATGTATGCTTGAAAGCAGGGGAGGGATAAGAGGCGCACCAAGGAGAGGTATGCAGCATCTAAGGGCAGCTGTAATAATCACTGCCATAGGCATTTCATAATGAAAACCTTTCAGCAACACTTTTAGAGAGGTTAGAGTGGTACCTTTGGTATCTGTGTCTGTGCTTGAAACACTTGTATAGCTTGTCTGTGTCCTGGAGCAGTCATTCATTGGGCAGCAGTGCAGAAAAAAGCAGGAGCACCCCATGCTTAGCTTCCCCCTGAAGGGGAAAAGAGTCCTGACTGCAGAAAGGAAGAAGCAGTGCTAGCCCTGTTATCTTGTCTCACCCCAGAGAATGCATAAGAGAATGCAGTTAGCAACCATAAAAAGCTGACAGCCACGAACAGCATAGTGGTGATGTGTTTTATGTATAGAAATACGTGGTAATTTTTCTAGCATACTGGCAAATAAATAAAGTGTCGTGGATGCACAGTATAAATTCTGTCTTCCCCAAAGAGCTTCTGGTTTTAACAGGAGAGGTCTCTGAGCAGTGAGTTAGCTAACAGTAAACATCATTATTCAAAAGTTGAGGACATCTGTCAGAGGACATCGATTAATTCAATGATGCTTTAGTGAGATATCTTCACTTTCTCTGACCTTCTTAGAGGAAACAGAAGCTTTCGTATTAAAGCCTGTCACGATGTGATCATGACTACCGCAGTAACGATGAATATTCTTGCCAGTGCTCACTATAGGTGTGTACTCGATTATCTCATTCAAGCAGTTAGTTTGACTTGAAAAATGATTATCGTGAACAAATCAAGAAACTCACAACGGAGCATATCTTTATGGAAAGCGCTTAATCAGATGGTGGCGAACAGATTAGCAGCCTAACTTTCGATATAAGCCCACGCCGTCTCTTGAAGAAAGCTTCATTCAATATAACTTAGTCCAAACGGAAGAGCAGCAGAGGCGATACTGTTCATCTCTTGCGTTGCAATGATGGATTGAAACCTCAGTTTGAGTGTTATCGCCCTTCTTCCTGATGGAATAAGGAAAATCCACATAATCTTGGCGATCGATGATTCACTTTTCCAGCCAGAGTTGCCGGACAGGCGGTTCTCAACGTAACATCTCAAAGTAAAGCACGCCGAAGTAGTTGCGGGATACTCTCTAATGGTGTCCTGTGAGTGATTATCTCTATTCAGGATTTCGTGTTTCCTCAACAGTGTTTGAATTAAGATCTTATACTATTGCGGAATTACTGACCAGCGTTTAAGCGAGAATGAAAAATATCACTTCTTCTGGTTTCTTTTCGCGGATTGACTCTTGCGTCGAGGTCTTGCCAGAAATCTTGGAGCTCCTATCTTACTGGGTAGCCCAGCTGGGAGTATTCAGATTACTCTTATTCAATGGCGGTGTTCTCGTGATTTAGAAAAATCGTGCCTTTAAGCCAAAGGCGTACCAGAAAGTAACAGTAGTGGCGATTATTCTGGACCCCAGAACTTGTTCTTATCTGCTTGTTGAGGCTTATTGAGTTCCCATCAACCAAGGTGAGATATTCTCCACGGCAGTAAGTTGGATTAAGTCTATGGATTTTAAGAGTGATACTGATTTACACCACATCTGGGCTGCTTTGCTTTTTCTCTTCCACACTGAGGTACAGAAGCAGGCAGTGTGAAACATAGAGGGCTTTTCTAACACCAGTCAGAACCTGTGTTACTGTAATGAAATAAAGTATAGTCAGGTATAAAATTTAACTACCCCGTCATAATATTTAGTTGCACTTCTTAGAGTTGTCAGCATACTGGGTGATTCAAACTCTCCAGACATTCACAAAGCCAGAAGCACTTAAGAGCTCTCAGGAATTACCCAACAACCTGCAAACAACCAGGACTTAGACTTCCTGTTATTTCAACAAACACTGATTAAAGACCAGCAAACCTATGCTGTGGACATACTTTGCTCTTTTGGGAGATAATTTAAATGGATTTATCTTGTTCTGCATAGTGTTCCCTCCAATATTCCTTCTATTGAAATACATTTCTGTTCGGAGAAATTGTTTCTTAGGGTACTCTGAGGAATGGACCCTTGGCTACAGTTTTATTCAGAAATGCAAAATTCTGTAGGCAAAATGCAGTATTTCTGTTAGAACATATCACAGTCTCGGAATAACTTAGGGCATAAGTCAATTTGACCTTCAGTTTCCCTTAGGTATCTTTGTATCAGTATGAAATTAGCTTCATTAGGCACACACACTCACGCCTTAATGAGCTGATAACATTATGAACTCTGGAAATGTGACTGTACCGAGTCCGGCAAGCACCATTCAAGGTATCAACCTATGCCTCAGGAATTACAGATAGAGCTGTTTTCAACCTATTTCCTAAAAGTAAAAAATCATAGTAATTGTGCTGTATGAGTCTACTCATGTGTCTTTCCTGAGCTGTGAAATTATTTTTCTTTAATCATGAGCAGCTCATAGTTCTTTCGTCTACCTGAAGCTTTGAAATTTCCTGGACTTTGTTGCCTTTGAGCTGAGGTGATTTTTGTCAAACTCTCATATAAAAGTCTCTCAGAGCTACAACATCTCTCACTAATTTGGATGGAACTGGGCAATTTGGAAAGCTTCAGGATAGGTAGGTAATGGCAAAACACCAGACTAATTAAACCTTACATAATTTGGAGAAGCAGATCCTCAAGGCATAAAGTTTTATGATTGATAACTGCTTTGTTGTTCTGGTAAAGATATTTGAGGAACAGTGATATGCAAGTGAATTTTTAATTAGAAAAATTTAGCATGTATTTCCTTAAAAGACATGTATAAGACATTTAAAGGACAGCACAAGACCTGGTGACTGAAGGACATAAAAGCATTTCCTTTGTTATATTAGTATTCCCTGTTTATGAGTACAATGCAATTATCTTCAGTATTTGTCACACTGTTCCTTTAAGGTTATGAATTTTAATAGGGAAATTCTTTAAGGAGATGGATTTTTGTATAGCAAAGGAACAATGCAAGATGTGAGGTTCCAAAGTGGGCAGGCAAAATCAAAAGAAGCAATCAAACCAGGAAGGTACTTGGTCTGCATCCTTTTTATGTGGGAAGTGATGTGGACCTGGATGCAGAATTAAAGGCACGTGTGGAATGATCATCCTGTTTGTCTGAAATAAAGTGAAACATGACAGGACTCTCATAGAGTCTTGTGATGTCTCCATGGTCCTGTAAAGTCAATATAAATGGTCCCTCATCTGCTTAACTTTAGGCAGAAGCAAAATTCTGTATCACTCCATTTGCTCTTACTGAGAATAGTCATAGTTTCTTGAAGCTGATGAAAAGAAATTATTTTGAAGAAGCTGAGCTAAAACCTTGTAGTTAGTGTCTGACTGATTAATATTTGGCTGAATGCTAGAACTGGCAAGCAGGAAGATGTGATGACTTCATTATATGCATGTATGGAGTTCCACATCAATTCATTAAGTCCTAAAGGATGTTTTTAAACAAAATTGTCAGGTATGAAGCAGTAGACCTTTTCATTTAGGATTTAAAATTTGAAGTGTTGTTTCAGGATGATTAGGTTTTATTGCTTACTTATGGGACTTATTACTGGTGATATAACAGACTATAACTTTCAGAAGAGAAAACACCCAGAGGGTCTTCTACAGCCATTCCCTTTTACACATGTGCTTGATTTCTGCAACTGGGACAGTTATATCAGGAATCGATTATGGAAATAATGAAATCCAAGCTGGGCTTTTATCCCTTTTGCTGAATCTACTGTAATACTCTGCTGAGGTGCTCCTTAAATACTTGGTGCTGATGATCCGAGCCTACAATTTTTGTGCGTTGTTAGTTTGGTGTTATTCTGAATGCAGACCTCTTTTAATGGTGAAGTGGCTTTGGGAGAGATTATTTTCACCTCTGTGTGAACTTTTTGTGGTAATCAGATACTGGCAAGATGGAATTACAGGAATACTAAGTTTTGGGGGAAAATAAGTTTTTGAGAGCTACCTTTTATCAGAAGTAAAATGGTAAAGACAGGAGCACATAGGGAAGGAAGACACCTTGGTTCTTTATCTTCTTTTCCTTGTGAGTCTCATGTTAGTAATCTGGGACTCTGAGAAGGGGGGAAAATAAATAAGAGAGTAACATAGAGTATTTGATGTCATCCTAAGACTTCAAATTAGAAACTGAAGCTACCTACCAAGATCTGCACCCCATATGCCACAGCCAGTTTGCCCAAACTAGTCAAGGGTTTTGCAGATCTCAGCTGAACTGGGTGCTGGTCTCTTGAAAGGAAAGAGTAAGACTCAATAGAATAGAATAGAATAGAATAGAATAGAATAGAATAGAATAGAATAGAATAGAATAGAATAGAATAGAATAGAATAGAATAGAATAGAATAGAATTACCAAGGTTGGAAGAGACCCTGAAGATCATCGAGTCCAACCTGTAACCACAACCTCACAACTAGACCATGGCACCAAGTGCCACATCCAGTCCCCTCTTGAACGCCTCCAGGGACAGCAACTCAACCACCTCCCCGGGCAGCCCATTCTAATGACGAATCACTCTCTCGGTGAAGAACTTTCTCCTCACCTCGAGCCTAAACTTCCCCTGGTGCAGCTTGAGACTGTGTCCCCTTGTTCTGGTGCTGGTTGCCTGGGAGAAGAGGCCAACCCCTTCCTGGCTACAACCACCCTTCAGGTAGTTGTAGAGAGCAATGAGGTTGCCCCTGAGCCTCCTCTTCTCCAGGCTAAACAGCCCCAGCTCCCTCAGCCTCTCCTCATAGGGCTTGTGCTCAAGGCCTCTCCCCAGCCTTGTTGCCCTTCTCTGGACACGTTCAAGTGTCTCAATGTCCTTCTTAAACTGAGGGGCCCAGAACTGGACACAGTACTCAAGGTGCGGCCTAACCAAAGCAGAGTACAGGGGCACAATGACCTCCCTGCTCCTGCTGGCCATACTATTCCTAATGCAGGCCAGGATGCGGTTGGCCCTCTTGGCTGCCTGGGCACACTGCTGGCTCATGTTCAGCTTCCCATCAACCAGCACCCCCAGGTCCCTCTCTGCCTGGCCGCTCTCCAGCCACTCTGACCCCAGCCTGTAGTGCTGCCTGGGGTTGTTGTGGCCAATGTGCAGAACCCGGCACTTGGATGTGTTAAATCTCATGCCGTTGGACTCTGCCCATCTGTCCAGCCTGTCGAGGTCCCTCTGCAAAGCCTCTCTGCCCTCCAGCAGATCAACTCCTGCCCCCAGCTTGGTGTCATCTGCAAATTTACTGATGATGGACTCAATGCCCTGATCCAGATCATCAATAAAGATGTTGAAGAGCATGGGGCCCAGCACTGATCCCTGGGGCACACCACTAGTGACAGGCCGCCAGCTGGATGTGGCGCCATTCACCACCACTCTCTGGGCTCGGCCCTCCAGCCAGTTCCTAACCCAACGCAGTGTGCTCCTGTCCAAGCCATGGGCTGCCAGCTTGGCCAGGAGTTTGCTGTGGGGGACGGTGTCAAAGGCCTTGCTGAGGTCCAGGTAGACCACATCCACAGACCTTCCCACATCCACCAGGCGGGTCACCTGATCATAGAAGGAGATCAGGTTGGTCAGGCAGGACCTGCCCCTCCTAAATCCATGCTGGCTAGGCCTGAGCCCCTGGCCATCCTGTAAGTGCTGTGTGATCGCACTCGAGATGACCCGTTCCATAATCTTGCCTGGCACTCAGGTCAGGCTGACAGGCCTATAATTCCCCGGCTCTTCCAACTGGCCCTTCTTGTGGATGGGCACCACGCTGGCCAGCTTCCAGTCTTCTGGGACCTCTCCAGTGAGCCAGGACTGCTGAAAAATGATGGAGAGCGGCCTGGACAGCTCATCCGCCAGCTCCCTCAGCACCCTAGGATGGATCCCATCCGGTCCCATGGCCTTGTGGGGGTCCAAGTGGCTGAGAAGATCTCTAACTTTCCCATCCTGGAACAGGGGAAAACTATGCTGCTCCCTGGCTCCTTCTGCCAGCTCTGCAGGCCAGCTGTCTGGAAGCCATTCTGTCCTGCTAGTAAAAATTGAGGTAAAGAAGGTGTTAAGTACCTCTGCCTTTTCCTCATTCTTTGTTACAATATTCCCCTCCATGCCCACCAAGGAGTGGAGCTTGTCCTTGCCCTTCCTCTTGCTATTAATATATTTATAGAAGGACTTTTTGTTGTCCTTCACAGCAGAGGCCAGTCTGAGCTCCAAATGTGCTTTTGCCTCCCTAACTCCCTAACTAAGAGAGACTCAGCTCGGTCTCTCTGCTTTAAACTGGATGTATGCACAACCTTGTTCCATGTCTTAGGACTTACGCCATGACTGGGACTCAGCAACTTGGTGAGAGCCCTGTTTAGCTCAGATAAGCCATTGCTGCAGAAGCAAAATCATTCAAAAGAAGGATTTTAATGCTTTCAGTAAAATGTGCAGCTTTTTACCATGCAGAAAACCGGTTCCATTTAGAAAGCTTGAGTCTTGTATCAGCCTTTTATCAGTTTTAACATGTAGCTAATAATGTATTGCTTATAGAAGTGAAAACTTTCTAATGCTCCTTCAGGGACTGTGCTGCACTTTTCATTTCCTTGGCCTTCTTGGTTTTCTTCATTATTTATAGATTACTGTGATGTATTAAAATAATTTTCTGAACAAAGGGGAAAAAAAAAAAAGAAGCAGGAAGTAAAATCTTTTCCTTAGGAATAAAATCAGAGGGGATATGCTGAGTGTAATGCCTATCAGAAGAGGTGCTTAATTGTTAAAAATAACTGCAGAATACTGCTTGGGTGTCTTTGAAACAAAAAATGTTGACCAACACAATTTTTAAATAGTTTTTGCTGTAATGTCTGCATAGGATGTGCAGTACCTTTAGTGAATTCTTTTGCAATTTACCCCTAAAATAATGTAGTGTTCCCTCCAATGAATGTGTGTGACTTAAACAGTAAAGCTGATAATAATTGTATCATGAATACTAACGATTGGATTCAAACTTCAGATTGCCAGAGTTAGATGAAAAGGTAGTTTCAGGAGATCTCATAGTAGGTGGAAATAATAAAATATTGAACCTATGAAATTAATGGGAGTTCATTATTTAAATAATGATATGTCCATTTTATGTAATGCTTCTCTACCAGAGGAACTAATGAAAGTCAAAGAGCAGAAACAGATGGAGAATGGCCGGAGGTACAAGGGCTGCAGTGAGAATTTGAAACAATCTGCATGATCCCTGAAGAAATGAGAGCTAGGTCAAAGCAAAGGTCTTAGCTCCTCGGTGCAATTTCAGTGTCGTAGGAAATTTGCATTTAGGCCATGATCGAACCCCATGCACCATGTTTAGGTTGTAAGTCAGATCAGTAATGGCAAGAGTCCTGTACTACATTTTCATGTGACTCAGTCACACTTTCTGGTGTCTCTAGATGGTTTGCAGAGCAGGATATCTGTCAACTTCCCCAAAGCAGCAGGGTGTTGAGTTTTGTGGGTCACTTCATTTTACAGTAGGAATTGTTGCTGTGTCAGAGTGGCAATCAGAAGCTTAACAAGATACATGATGCATTGATGAGGGCTGAGCAATGTGGTTTCCCCTGGCCAATGGGTGCTTCTCCTCTGCTGCTTCCAGGATTTAGATTCTGTGAAAAGGCTTTGAACTAAGAGAAGCTGCATGCTGGGCACCTAAACTGCTCTTTTAATTAAGTCTGGTTATAAAATTATATGATCTTGGCAACAACAATATCTGCTAATTGTAACTGCTTGTTCTGAATTTGTTACTCAGTTGAGTTACACTGGAACTAAATGTTCCTCTCAACATATTTTTTCCCTCCCTAGTAACGCAATGAATCATGAAGGACACTCTCTTTGAAAGCTGGTGCAGCCCAGATCCATCTATAGTAGGAGGTTGAGTTAAAAATAGAAATATATGTTATGGCTCTGATTCTTCTGAAAAATACAAGCTTTTACTTTATTGTTAAACACTGGAGATTTGTTTGGGGTTTTTTAACCTCCTTGTTGCAGCACATTCTTGCCTTGTGTTTTGGGACAACTTACACAAGCTTAAATGCTTGGCTGAGTCAAGCTTTGTACTGCTGTCAGTTTGAATGCATGTTATGTCCACAGCACAACCTAAATCACAGAACCTGTGGGATGTTAAGCTATTACAAGAACTTGGGAAATAAATGCCCAGTAGTCATCCAGCTATCCACATGTTTAGAGAAATGCATCTGGGCCAATATTCTGTGGGACCATGTTGAACTAACTCCTGAACTAGCATGACAACTGTTAATTAGAAAAAGTAAATCAGTTACACAACCTAATGGTTTGTATTTCCAAAGTCTGTGTTAGTGGAGAGAAATGGCTTTCACAAGTTGTGGCTCTTTTGTATCAGGAGATGTGTCACAGAATCACAGAATCACCAAGGTTGGAAGAGACCTCAAAGATCATGAAGTCCGACCTGTCTGGAAGTGGTATTCCACTTTTGTGTCCTAGCCAGCATCAGTCAGCAGGGAGCAAGCACTGTCTTTGGCTCTGCCAGACCAGAGGAACAGTAGTGGACTGTGCTGGGTATTGTGACAGTGTGCAGTTGTTTTTCCTAAGAAAATGGAAAATTTGTAAAGAAATACAGGCTGTCCCAGAGAAATCAGGCTGGCATCACCATGCATGGGACCCAGGAGAGGTCTGGGTCCAGACTGGGATTGAATTTTGTCTGGATCACCATCTAAATAAATCTACTGTAGGGAATTGGTAGTAATAAAATAAATGCTAATTACAAAAAAGTTAAAGGTGAGATTGGCCTATGCATGAACCAGCAGGAATTCCACCCTTTCTGTGGCAAATACGCCTGTCATCTAGTGCTGACTTGTCCCACTTGTGTTGGAACATCCCATCTACAATCTGCTGCAGTTTGCCTGGTATAAATCATAAGGTCAATAGCAAGATAAATCCAAGAGATTAATTTGAGTCATGTGATCCCAACTGTGCAGACTACTCTGCTTTTCTGTTCTTAAGCTGTGCAGGGCAATGGGGACAGCATCTGAAAATTGAATCCCCTCCCCCCAGAGCCTGCATGAAGTTGTATAAGTCTGCAAGTGCCTGTGTTTGCATGTTGTGTGGGAGACAGATGACAACCCCTGGAAGTACCCCCAGGCTCCAATCTGTGCCTGAAAAATGGAACTGAATGGTCATTTTGCTGAGCTTTGCTCCATCACAAAGTCATGGGAACTTTCAGAGGATTTAAGACATGGAATAATGAAAGCTGAAAATCTGATTAAAAAAATCATGTAGGCCTTGTTTTATCTCACTTAAATACATGTCCAGCATTCAGCACATCAAAGCTCTGGGGGTATCAACAGGACTGCTACAAACTGAGGACCTGTGAGTTGACACACACCCTTGCATACAGGGGTTTGCACAGACCTGGTCTTCACGTCTTGGTGTCAGTTTCACCAGCTGCACTCACACTGTCTAAAAGAATAAATTGTAAAAGATCACCTACAATATCCTGTGGAGTCACATTGCTGACTTCTGGGTAGTTCAAAAGTTAGCTTGCATTAGGAAATCATAGAAAGGTTTGTGTTGGAAGGGACCTCAAAGATCATCTTGTTCCACCCCCAGACCATGGACACCTCCTACTAGACCAGGTTGCTAATGGCCACATCCAACACGGCTTTGAATAATTCCAAGGTTGCAGCCTTCCCAGATTCTCAGGGCCCCATTGCCTCTCTGGCAATCATTCACTATACTGTTTATACTTATGGATATTTCTGAGACATCATCTCATTTTTTAATAACTCTTGTTTTTTACCTTTCTTCCAGAAAAGCCATCACCATTCAGTGAAAAAGATAACACCAACTCTTTTTGATATGGTCAGTAAGCTTGGGATTTTTTTATTCCTCATTATTTTTATTCCTCATTATTACTTTAAATCACTATATGAAAAAGAAGTTTGAAAGCTTTTGCTGCCTAGTAAGAAACATTCATGGTTTGTAGACAACAGCTGCCTTTCAAGCAAATTCTCTTGCAAGCACAATGTATTTTATACAAAAGCAGTGCGATTTGTTATTTATAGGTTGATCATCTGGCTACAGGCAAACTTTGAAAGCTTTCACATATAGTGCTTTAATTTTAAGCTTATTAGTGGCTTTAGATACAGAACTCACATTTGTATTGAGGCTGCTGCTTCTGTGCCTGGTAGATGAGCATTGTTTAAACGCTGGTGTGTAGCCCTGAAAGAATCCATTCTAATGCTTGGCTCAAGATGTTGCAAGAAAGTTGGAAACTCAAAGGCAAATAAAATAACAAGTGTGCTTGTGCCAGCAGAAGCTGTTCTGTTTGTTACTAGTTCAATATTAGGTATACAGCAAGATACATGACTGGCAGAATCAAAGTTTATTCTCATTAATCACAGAGAGGAATGAATATTTATTGTTGAATAAACTCTGACTTTTGACATTCTCAAAACCTCCAGCTTCATAATGAGGAGTCGGAGCAAGCTGAGTTGGTTTGACTGCTTATTATACCTATGCTGGCATCATAACCTATGTTGCTGCTTTGCTTTGTGTATCATAGTGATGTACGTATGTGTGTCTTTCTATTCCTTTCTTGGGAATGTTTTGCAACCAAGCTTAGTTCCCTGTGTAAATGTATTTGATGGGTGATGCTTGATCCTCCAGGATCAAGCTGTCTGTCTCATTGAAGGTGTCGCTTTCACCAGAGCGATTGGCATTTTTCACTCTGTTGAGCCGGGACTGCAGTCGTTCCTGTTCCTTTCTCAGCTCCGAATAGGAATGGGAGAAAGTGTGGAATATTGATGTTGCAGGAAAAGACATGATGAGAATCCCACTGAGGATGCTGCTGAGAGCCACCATCTGGCCTGGGACACTCCGTGGTACCATATCTCCATACCCTACAGTGGTCATTGAAATGATAGCCCACCAGTAAGAAGCAGGTATGCTTGTGAATTCAAGCACCTTCCCAGACTCATTCTCGGCGAGATAGACCAAAGGAGAAAAGAGAGTGACAGCCACACATAGGAAGAGTAAAAGCAGGCCAAATTCCCGTGTGCATCTCCGAACTGTGAGGCCCAAAGTCTGCAAGCCCAAGGAGTGTCGGGCAAGGCGCATTACGTACAAGATCCTCAAGGCACGTAAAACCCGTAGCACCAAACCAACCTTCTCCAAATATGTGTTGCTGCTTGGTCTGTCATCCTCCTCATTTGAGTCATCCTCTGAGAAGATGAGCGAAACATAGTAGGGTGAAATAGCCAAGAAGTCAATGATATTTAGGGGTCCTTTGAAGAACTGACACTTGCTCCTTGCCTGAATGAATCGGAGGCAGAACTCCAGGGAAAACCAAGCCACACAGATGGTCTCTATGACGAAGATGTAATAGCACTTCTGGGAACACTCACCCTGACACAAAACAAAAAGAGAACGAAATAAAAGAACAGCCTGTGAACCAACATCCAAAAAACACTAAGGAAGAAGCAATATGTATCTGCTTGAGTCATTGGTATCAGAAATGATCAGCTCTCAGCTAGCAGGTAGTCATATGGCAGCCGTCTTTCAGTGGTATATAAATTATTATGAGCATATGAAATACCTTAATGAATAGATATATCTACCTGCCTATTTTTATTGTGTTGCTCCTTCAAGTCCAAAGGAAAGAAACTTGCCTCTGCATAAAATCTTGGCATGCAGCCTGTAAGTCCCCACTTTCTGCTCTCAAAGAGAAATTAATTGAAACTTGACTGGTTTATAAGCCTACACAGAAATCAGTTTCTCTTCAAAGAAAGATTAATGTTTGAGTGTCCCTGTAAACTTCTGATGCTGTTCAACGCATGGTGCTTCCATAAGTGCTGTGCACTCCAGTGCAATTAAAAGTGGTTCAGAGATATTCATCAAGTCATCTAAATCTTTTGGCTCAGTTATGCCATATACAGATCGTGTTTCTTTCTGCACATGTAAATGTGTTAATCTAAAGGAAAGTAAATATCCACCCAGTAGGTGAAACTTGCCTGGAAGAATGCCCTCCCAGTACAGAGGCCACATGATACAGCATTTTCTCAGGTGCGTTATCTAAGAAATTGCCATACTTTACCTATCTTGGATTCACATTTTATATTTTCCTGAGATGAGCTTAAAAATATGAAATCTTATTTGGGCTGTTCTGGTGAAATGAAGAGGCAAATGTTAAAGGAACATGTAATTATTTGGGTATGAAAGAGATGTGTCCTCTAGTGACGGGCATCCACCAGGTTAGCATCCATCCAGCTGGCAAAAATCAGACCAGATCCTGCCACCATTTTTTTCCCTATAGAAGATAAGAAATAGCAACAAAAGCAGGATGTACTGCTTAGCAGCTGGACACCTGCCCCTGAAAAGAGCATACTGGCTTTGAATACTGATGTCACTGCTTTCTTACACACCCTATCCATCCTTTGATAAAAACATTCCTGTACAGAGAATTAATATGTTCTTAAATAACCTGTTCACATGGTTGGACTACTGCTGGGTTTTTGCTTTTAAGCATTGTGATTAAGTTTATTGAAGAATGCCACCTAGCAGGTACTTGTGTGACATTTTCCCAGTGACAAGCTGATATTTACATTAAGCTCTTGCATTGGTGCAAATATTTGGATTACAGTTCTAATCCAAACTCACTTCAAGTGAACTAGAGTCTTTCATGGACTTTGGCTGACTTTGAAGCACCTTTATGTGCTTTTCTTTGCTGAGCACGTTATCAAAACACTGAAGTGCATGGGGTTGGAATTTTTGGTAAAGATGGGAAATGTCAGCTCTAACTGGGAACCAGAGAAGGGCATTTCCTAGAGTCACAACCCTTTGAAAGTCCATACTGGACTCAGAACGTGGGTCCAGAATATGACTCTGTGTTCCAGAAAACCCAAACATACAAGTGGGTAATTCCATTTAGCAAATAGCTCTTTCCAGGTCCAACTTCAGTAGGCTTAGCTAGGTTAAAGAGTCTTTACATTCTCCTTATATTCATGCTGAACAGGGACTTGCATCTCTGAAATGTTCACAAGTGCAACAGGTCAAGCAGAATTAGGGACTATGAAGAGGGATTTAATACAGAGAAAGAATGTCCTTTTGGGAGAGCAGAGTGTCCATGTGTTATTCAGGAATCACTTCAGACCCTTGGTTCATGAAAGGCTTTTTGTAACCTCTGTAGAATGAAGTCAGGCCTGCTGTATGCATCTTTCCTGGTAGCCTGTCTCTGAAGTGAAGCAATTCAGAGAAGCAGTTCCTGACACAACATTATCCATTCCCAGCCAAATTTCATGAGCAAAATTGATTAAATACCCCATGGGAAGCACATAACTTACTACCAATGTTCAGTTCTCCTCTACACTGCATTATGATGTTGGGGCTTTTAAGTGTGTCTCGTGATAGAATGACTGCTGCTCTCAGGGGTAACAAGTGGTTTTGTTCAGTGTTTATATCCAGTCACTCTGTGGTCACCACATGTAATGATCATTGGTTGTCCAAGGTTCCCCATGTAAAACGGTAACATATCCCTTATGTATAGGTTTTGTTCTGTTTAACCCTCAGAACAATGTAGCTCTCTAGTACTGTTTGGGGATTTTTCCTCTCACTACTCAATAGACTGTCAAGATCAAAATTTACCTCTTAAAATAAACACCACAGAAGGTGATGAGACTTGGCCTTGGTGGAGTTAATGAGTACAAGATCAGGTTATAGCCCCATGTGAAGTAATTGCCATGGCAGTGCCTAGAGTGTATTGATGTTTGCAGAGCTGCTGACTTGGCTTGATGAGATTGCTTGCAATCAGCACTTGTGTTATGCACTATTCACTTTTTCTGAGTCGTAAATTATTTGTACAGTGCAGCCTGGACCCTGCACAGACCTGCCTGTGGTCATTCTAGTGATGTGGCCTGTGAATTATTCATTGTTCCCATCCAGATTTATTTTATTTTGTTGTTAACTAGACTAAATTTTCAGTACATCTATTACTTATTTACCTGTATACATTTACAGGCAGCAATGCTGTCAGATCTTCGTGTATCATAGTATCTATCAGTCAGGGTTGGAAGGGACCACAAAGATCATCTAGTTCCAACCCCCCTGCCATGGGCAGGGACACCCTACGCTAGATCAGGCTGGCCAAAGCAGTTTTCACTATCCCTTCCTTGGAAAATACAAGCAAAGATACTTGGTTTGCTGAATGTTTTAACCATTAAGATCTAGAGTGTCTCTTGAATTGAGTGTGAAATTACAAGTATAGCACTGTCAGGACTGACTGAGAGATTTTCTTCTCACCATCCTTGGTTGTCTCACTATTCTCTACAGAAAGTCATGTATATTTAGAAAAAGCAATTGTGCAGTCAGCTTCCAAAATGTGTATTTCATTTTTCAGAAGAGCATCCTTCAAATCAAACTTTTCAGGAATGTTATTGTGTGTTTTATTTCTCTTCATGCATAGTTGAGGATGTAAGGGATGATGAGTTCTCCCTTGCTGCACACTTTGTCTTTTTTTATGTACTTTACAAAAGATGTTTCAGAAATGTTTGCATATGATTCAAACCACAGTGCCTTTTTCTGCTGCAGCAAACATAAGAGTGACAATATCACAGTCTCTGACACTGTGACTAATGCAGAGAATTCTCTGCTTCACCTTTGTTCAGGAGACAGAAAAAAAAAAAAGGATGTGTTTGCTTCAGACATACCTGCACTATGTGAAGGCATGCAGCAAAGCCAGCCCCATTTCTGTCAGAGGGAACTGATTTATCCATGCAGCACAGCAGTTCTGTGTGGAGGTGACTAACTCAAGCCTAGAAATACTGCAGCTGGGTTACCATCTGGCAGAAGGACTATTTCACTCCATTACCTAGTGTAGACATGCCATGATTTAGTCAGTCTATATACAAGATCTGCCAGAGAGTCCCTAGCCTCTTTCCTTGCCTGTCTTTATTCCTCTGTTGACTGTGTCTGAAAAGAGAATGTGGCTCTATAATATTTAATTTTATTTCACATTGGGGAATAGATTTCATCCAGTGAGTTTGTATATGAATGGTTTATGTGTTAGGAATATTTGTATATCTTATGTGGTACTGTTCATATAGAGTATCCCCCCTAATTTCAGTCAGTCTCTTGGAGAATTCTTGATCCTTTGTGAACCTATTCCAAAGCAGTGAATATTGGAATAAAGGGGAGAGGGGGATGGGTAAAGGAAATATTAAGCACCAAAGCAAATTTCTGTTTCTTCCACTATTTTTGATGATTTTTTTTTTGCCTCAGTGTGTATTATGTTTCACTTAGAACTGTTGTCCACAGAGCAGGTAGAATAACATACTGACTTCAAATACTGTGTTCTTACCAAAATACAGATGCCTTTATGTCAGTGGTAGATTTCAAACTTGCTGTTGTCACCAAATTCCTGATGGACGTTTGTTAATTTCAGTGAACTGACAAATTATGGCCCACATACTCTGATGCATGAAAGCTATTTTTGCAGAAGTGGCCAATAATGGAATTTCTGTGCCACAACCACTGCTACATATTTCCTTTTTCTGAACAAAAGAAACAGATTTGGGAAAATCTAGTGATCAGTGCTGCCAACACAAAACACACCAAACTTTCTCTTGACCTCATCATTCACTACGGCACACTTCTGAGATTTTCTTTTCAGATCTGAGTCAGTTTTTTTCGACTCTTTTGAGTGAGGTTTTTTTTACTGGCTTCTTTCTCCCCCTGTCTGCATTTTTCCACCCAAAGTACAATGGTGTTCTGGAACATATAAAAGCTTCAAGATAGTGTGGTGTGACTGTGAACACGAGAAGATGAGGCTTTATTTATGGCTACAACATATTTTGGTTGAGCTTTATCAACACAACACTTTGATGCATTTTACACTATCATAGCATCAATCAGTACTCAAACTATCATTGACCATGACAGGAGAACAGTTATCACAAAGCCAGTGGTGAGTGAGTATCTAACTTTATACTTCATTCATCCTGCAGATTCACTTCTGAACAGTGGAAGACTTTATAAGGATTTATGAAACTTGTCTCTAGCTGAAATTCTACAATGTATGATATAAAAGTAAGAAACTGAGTGTCTGGTATTGATCTTACACAGGAGAAGAACATTTGGCTCGGCAATGAAGGAAACAATATTTTTTATGTAAAAGATATATGCTGAACCTGATGCCTGAAATATTGAGTGATTTCTAAAATTTATAAAGCACCTCAAAGAAGCAAAGTGGCTGTTTCAAACTTCTGTACAACCAGAGATAATAAGCAATTCATGCTTCCTTTTCTTTATTGCCTCCTGCCGTGTAAGGCAATGTCTCATTTTCTGGATTCTCTTAGAGTGTTTATAGTGTTACAGTAAAATTGCTCATTTTAGGATACTTCTATTAAATTCTCTTTAGATATGAAAAAAACCGGGTTCATAATAAAATATAAGAATGGCAGTACTGAGGCCAGTTAGCCCAGTGTCTTATTCTGACTACATGAGAAAAGAGGCTCCCCAGGCAAGTCTCCCAGCTTCCATTTTCTACTCCAAAGCTTCCGGAGCTGAAGGTGGTGTTTGTGTAAGCAACCTGAATTGCTCTTCTATGAATTTTGGTCTTTCTTTTGTTTTCTACCTATTGCATGGAGGCTAACCCATTTTTCACTTTGAACTAGTCCCTGTTAGTTTCATCTGAAACTCCTAAACTCTGTCACTGGAAGGGCCACTTGATTGACATTTACTCATTCCCTATTAATTGCAATTTTCTGGGCCTCTTTTGCAGCCACTAGCATAGTTTGTTCCCATCCTGCAGAATTCTGCCTGCCTTAGTCCTTGCAGGAAGTTATTCCATCTTTGTTGCCTTTCTCTGGCTGTTTTTCTTACTGAGATGGAAGGGACTGAGACTGCACTTTCAAAGTGCAGATGAGCTGTAGGTTATATAATCAAATTTATATCCTGTTTATGATCAAGAAATCAATAAATTGTGCTTTTCCTGTTGTGCTTTTTATTGCTTAAGCAAGTTGGATCTATGTAGGGACAATGCTTAGAATACCATATTTCTAATGGAAATTTTGTGACTCTGGGAAGTGGTCCTGCAGCTTTCTTGGAGTATGTTTTTCCAAAGGATCTGAGGTTCAGGAGTTCTGCACCTCCAAGGTCCAGGACTGGACAGGGTAATGTGTGGCAGACCTCAGTTGCACAGGGGAGTTTACAGAAAAGAAATTCATTCACTAGTTCTGAATTCAAGCTAAATGAACTTGAGATTTGTGCCAATTACAAGATAAATTTCCTGGTCAAGTGCCCACTTAGTTTACCATGAAACATTAGTCCAAGTGTAATGGCATCTAGGATAATAAACAAAATCAGATCTCAGAGTTACGCTGCATTAACCTATCTCACAAGAAATATAAGTCTCATCTAGTCAAAATAATATCTTTACATGCATCAATAATGTCCAGGGAGACTGAATCATAATTTCCCCTGTGGAATACATATTTTGTCTATCCACCATGGCTGTCAGATGCACCTCACTTGTTACATTTTCTAGACAAGTTAAAAATGTTTATTTATACATAACTGGATGAGAACCAAGGAAATATTCTTATGCCTTCATGGTCTGCTCAGTGCTGACCATGTGTGTCCAGCCTAGTTGCATGCTAAGGTCTGGAAGGTTGTTCTGATTCATGACTTGATCTGCCAGTTAATTTCCTACTGCCAAAGATTTACCCTAGTGCATTTTGCTGTGGATATTTGCCCTTTGGTTCATTTTTAAGTGTTTTTCCATAAATGCTGAAGCAAACACAAAGCAGAGTGATCATCTGTTATTCTGCAACTCATGCACTTCAGTGTGTTTCTCTGTTGTGGTTTAACTGAAATCAGGACATCCTCTTACAAAACTGTTCAAGGATTCTCTGCATTTGAACCTGAGTCTGCCTGGCCTGTTAGCAGCTGAAGGCTGTGTTGCTCACTTACTGAATAAACAGAGCTTTTACCTCTGGTCCCCTCACCAGTATCAACTGAAATAGATTCTTGAAAACAAGACAAAACCCAAACAAATCCTTAGTAAGCAAATTCTGGAGTGTAAAAAGGGGGAACAGAGCTATCTGAAAATATCAAAAGGAGGCTTGATAAGTTTCTCTTAATCTGAAGAAAATCTGCTCTTCCTGTTACATTGGATGTATAGTGCTGTGTTGGAATAGGAATTGGAGAAGTACCAACTTTCTGCCCTTGGTGTGACAGTCTCTAAGTGTCTTTGGCAGCAATCTGAACATGTTTTCTGTGGTGTGTAATTCAGGATTTCACAAAATCTATGAGTAGAAGTCTAAGATGTGAAACAGGCAAACCTGCCACGTTTCACACCATCTCCTTTCTATGCTCACCACTTAATTCTGTTCTTAATGATGTTCATGGGTTTAAGTGTTTCATGTGTCAAATAATCTGTTTCCTAGTTAAATGGCCAAACTTTCACCATTATTTATAGAACACCTTGCTAATGAGTACTGCTTGATCAGGGTATGGATTATTTCAGAATCACATCATCCCTACAGAGTATTTTCAAGGCTTTAGACTGGAAGTAAGGATCTGACACCTCCTCCCAGCTAGATCCACCCCAAAAGCAGCAGTGATTTCTCCCAAATAAAGGCTGGTTTGGTGTTCAGTCACCCTTACTAAAGAGTCTCAAAACATAGTAAGGAAGTAAGTGACAAAGCAATACGCTTGACTCTTCTTGGTTCAGAATCCTACTGGAGTCCTGAAGTAGAGTTTCCTTAAATACAGGACCTAGACCTGCTTAACATTCTGAAGTCAAAGGACAGACTGCCAGAACATCATCTTTCATGCCAGAAATATGTCTGGCTTTGTGGCTGATGCAAGGTCACATCTGCTAAACCTTCCCTGGCAGATCCAGATTTTGTTTGGCACATTCAGCTGCAGCCAGTTACTGTTCAGATCCTTCCCACTGCTCCACGCTATTTTGTGGACAAAGGCCAGTGTCCAGATGGGATCAGCCTGTATTGTGGCTATCAACCTGCCTTCTGCCTGCTTGTGGTATCTAACATTTAGAGAGGCTTATCTCAGCAAGATTGCTCTTCTTGCAGTCTGGCCTTTTGGCCCATGCAGAGTAAAACCATTCATCCCTCTGTCAGGAGGACTTAGAAGCAAAACTTACAGGATTTCTCCTCTCTGTCTTGATGGGGTTCTGAGCAACCTGATCTAGTTGGAAATGTCCCTGCTTCCTGCAGAGGGGTTGGACTAGATGTCCTTTAAAGGTCTGTTCCAATTCAATGCATTCTATGATTCTGTAAGCCCAAGGCTGCCATTTCCTGGGCAGGGTGCTGCTTTCCAGCCTTTTGTACTTCTCAAGATTATAACCAGCCAGTGTATCCTAGTCTACAGCTTCTTCCTACAAGTTAATGTACTAGTAAGGAAACAAGCTTTGATTCTTGCTCTTGCCTGTCCACACATCCAAGGGTGTACAGGGTGAGGTTGCAAGTCTGGAGAGTGGTTAGGCAGGAGCAGAGGCAGAACAAGACCTCCTTGTAGGGAACCAAGATACCTAACCAGATGCCAGGTGTTCTTATCCCAGTCCACAGCAGAAAGTGAACAGATGCAGGGAAGAAATCCCTTTTGGCTGCAAAACGATGACTCAGTTAGGAAGTGGTGTGCCAGTCTGTGCTCTCTGCCTACCTGGAGCTGTGGGATCCAGCTGCAGTGCTGCAGGTACTGCTGAATCACTGCCACCGCATTGCTGCTGTCATTTGAATAATTAAACCATGCTCTGCTGAATCAAATGATGGTTAGGGAGAACTTGGAAACCCTCTGTTATGGATCACTTCAGTACTGGGATTTATGGTTACAGGCTGGTACAATATAATCAAAAGGTTTACAGCCTGCTGAGAAAGAGGCTGTAACCTGATTTCCAGAACGATGAGCTTGTTAAAGAACTGCTGCATACTCTGAACAGAGCCATTTCCCTCTCACTTTGCTTTATGGGAAAGAAGCCTGGCCTTAGGAAAACAATTACTGCAACTAGTGCATTTGAGGAAACTAAACTAATATTGGGATTTTATTAATGTGGACATTAGAAAGAACATAAAGGAAATGATTATCTCTGTACCCACACATAATTATCTCAGCTGGGGCAAAAGTGTAACTAAAATAAAACATTTCAATTAACTTTTAAGCTTGGATCCTTATTCTGCAAGCACTGTGAGAATCAGTCAGAAGAATATGAGTTTGATTTAATAGAATTTGTGACCCCAGTGTTTGTGTTAGGAGAAAGGTGCGGAAATATCGTCTTGTTTTTCTAGTAAGAAGTTTAAGAGACTTCATGTTGTAACAGTAAGGAACAATATAGTCAGAACTACAGGGTATGGGAGGATGACCTTCAATTTCCAGTTTTTCTGCTGGTCAAATCGTTTGCTTTGTTACCCTTTCTTCTCCACTTCTTTTCCTCACTGCACTGTAAGTTCTTTGGAGCAAGAACTACATGTTATTTTGCCTGTGTAGCATAGGGTGTACAGCAGTGTCCCAAATGTGGCTTTATCTGTTACAAGTAGTAGGAGGTGCTGATGCTATGGCAGAAACCACACTTGCTGCATGAACATGATGCAATGAAACTAGCAAATGGATTTGCTCAGGATTAGAAGACCTGATTGTGAATTTGACTGCAGCAGTAAACTGAAGAGTCCTCAAGGATTCCCATCATCTGCAAAGAGGAATTTCTAAAACACATAGGAATTTGAGTGGTTATTTATTTTTACCACTTGTTGCATTATTGCTATGAACTTGGTGGATGCCTTGATTTGGGACAGTGTTTTCCAAAGATAGATTGCCTCGCTCAGAGGAGATCCCCATCTTCAAAACATAACAAAAGGCATTTAGTAAGTAATCATCTGAGATGAATCCCTTGAGATTAATCAAGTGAGGACAGTGAACAGGTTTTTTACCTTATTGTAGGTATTCTGAACTTGAAAGCAGCAAAGTGGAGAAGGAAGCCTATTTCCCAGTGAGGAGCACATGTGTTGTCACATCAGACAGCAGTGGATCAGCTGCCTGTTGCACAGCAGCTGGAACAGCTGGGTGTCTCCCAGGATAGCGTGCGAAGCCTGGAGACTTAGTGTTGCTGGGATCCAGCCAAGAGTGGATGAACATAAGGCAAACCAATAATGTCTAATTGTGCTTTCCAAACACTGGACCTTGTACTGGCAGAGCCAGCTTTGGAAAACCATGCAGAATCCGTTTACTCACTGAGTGTCCAGACTTCCTAAAGAAAATAGTTCTCTGTGACAGCAAGGGTAAGCTGAGACACAGATGTTCAGCAGCATTTACCAGCCACTGGTGCCCCTTTTGTGTTATCTAGAGCAGAGCTTAAGTAATGTGAACTTCCTCAATGTTATACATATTAGATTTAATGCTAAAATATTGAATTCTGCGTGCAGATCCTTGGAAAGCAGTTACTTAGAATATGGAACTATGAAATCGGAGTCTTAACATAATGGTGCCGTCTCAAGGTCAAAGTTCTTGACGTTCCCGAACAGATGTGCAAATGTGACAGTTTTAGGCTGTGCCTTTAAAGCTAGCTGCAAATTTTTGAGCAGGAGAGCTCAAAAAAAGGCAGATCCCATAAAGCTATAATTAATATATATATATATATATATCTCAAAGTCCCAGGTGTGAATATTCTGATTTCTGTCGTTCTGTGGCTTCTTATTTAGTAAATTTCTTGAACTGTTATTAATTTAACTAATTAAGTCCATGAAGCAAAGAAGTTATCTGGATTCTACTGTGCCAAGTACTCCTAGTAGACTGAGAGCATTTTGGTGCTTCAGTGAAGCATGTTTTCCTACTTTGAAATACTGCAGTACTTTCTTTACTAATCAACACGGTTAGAAGAAATCAGCATTGCACAAGATGACCAGATCATTCAGGAGAATGAGTGTCCATTGTAAGTGTCCTATGAAGAACCCAGAAAATGTGCTGAGCAGATGCAATAAAACCAAAGCACATCCAGCTTAATTTTGTCCCATGCATTTTCAAGTCATATGTATATGCCACCATATTTATAGATGGGCATGAACACACACACACCCCACACACCCCCCTTTGTGGTCTTATACTTTTAAATGAGCATTAGAAGTGTTTCTGAAAGTCAAGATTTCATTAATATCTTTGCAACACAGCAACTTATTCTGGGCTGTGCTTTTTGTGATGTTTGCTTATGTTAGCAGGTTAAGTTTAAGCACCAAGTTACAGTGAAATAGTCCTGCTTTTAAGGTGTATTCTGAACAGTGTCCCACTTCAGTAGTAGTACTTTGTCCTAGTCATTGAATAAGGTAACTTTTTTCAGCAGGAATCATTTTGCCCTGGCTAATCAGCTAGAAAAGTCTTTTTAGATCAATATTTAGACCCCCTTATTTAAAAGCTCTATCGATGGCAGGCAGCAGCGTCAGTCAAAATCTGGCTATTATATTGAATCCACCAAAGGTGATTTCTTCTAGCAGTTTTCCAAATTACTTTGATGAAAAGACTTATCTTTGCAGATTACATGAGCAGCATAACTAAGTTATACTCCTCTCACTGGCGCTCTCCAGGTGGGTTATTATCTCCTCCAGTCCCTCCCAAGATCTCCAGGTTTTCCTTTAATAAGCATACTAGAGATATTTAATCTTACCTGCAGGTTGTGGGCAGGGTTGAAGCTTTACATTCTAATGCTTTTGTAATGGATTTAATGGCTTGAGTACTGAGGATAGACCTTGTGCATGCAGATCTTCACATACTGAACTGAGTTACAAGTCAATGTCTCTGCTTATAATTAATATTATAGCTGTGGCAACGCTAACCCTGATGAAACAAACATCTGGTTTGATTTTCCTTCTCTTCACAATAAGACCATTAAATTGTTTTTTCCCCTATAAAGTAAAATTCTTCCACTTTTAAAGAAAATGTGTTTCCTCTAGTGTACAAGCCAAATATGCTGGGTTCAGTATCATACAGAAAATGACAGTGACATCAAACACTGAAAAACATGTCAGAGCCTTCAGAATTATAGTGTCATAGAATGCATCAGGTTGGAAGAAACCCTTGTAGGTCATCTTTTCCAACCCCCCCTGCAGTGAGCAGGGACATCTCTAACTAGAGCAGGTTGCTCAGGGCCCCATCAAATTTGACCTTGAATGTCTCCAGGAGTGGGGCCTTCACCACATCCCTGGATAACCTGTTAGAGTATTTCACTACCCTCACTGTGAAGAATTTACTCCTAATATCTAACCTAAGTCTACCAAGCTCTAGTTTAAAACCATTGCCCCAGAATAATGGTTCTATGGTTTAGGTACTGGATGCTATTCTTTTCTTCTTGTCTGGATTCTCAGTGTGCTCAAAGACTAAAATGTTACTCTTATAAAAGGAATTAGATTTTCACATAATTAAATGACCTCATAAATAGAGGTTTTTAAAAATAAATATTCTGACTCTCAAGATAAAATCATCAGATGTGACAATGCTGCTTGCAGCTTATGTCAGATATGCAGTTCATCAACTAATTACAACCTCATCAAGGTCAGTTAAGAGTAAATAGAGAAAGTAGTAGTAACAAGGGCTGACCACTCACTGATCACCAGAGAAGAGAGGAAGGAAACAGTCAGTTTCTTCTCTCTTAAAGCACACTTATGCACATCTTGTAAGTGTGATTTGTGGGGAGCCATCTACACTGGAGGAAAATGGTTTGCTTGTTACTGGTGCTGAAGGACTGGGAATGGAAATAGGGTTTCTTTTCCTTTTCTCCTCCTGACCTTAATTTGCTTGCCAGCCTGAAGAAAAGACCTTGCTGTATCCATTCTGCTGAGTCATTTCTCTAGAGGATGCCAATTTTAAGTCCTCATTATAAGAAATTTCTCTTCCTAGGAAAGATCCCTAGAGTGCTTCAAAGCAGTCTCCCTGTCCAAGCTCTTCTGTGGTAGTTCTGTAGTTCTCCGGTGTAATGAGGTTTCTTCCTCAGGGTTAGATGTGCTGAGTAGTATATTCCAGTTACATGCTGATTGTAACTCTCGTGTGGGACTGGGACTTTTGGGGGACTTTAATGGGACTTTTGCCTTGTCTCTAGTGAAATGATCTTAGTTCCTTTGAGGGAAAAGCTGGTAGATTGTGTTGCTTCAGCTATCTTATCCTATATGCATGGTGTCTGTTTCAGATTTGTAATTGTCTCAGGCTACCAGCTCAGATCAATAATAAACAGAGTTCCTGACCTCCAAATAAGTTTTTTTTTTATTGTCTCCACATACACATGTGCCTTGATTTCTACATTTTGATGATATTACTGAAGATGCATTGGTCTAAGGAACAGATGCAAATATCTTAGATAAGGCTGTTTTGCCACTGGAAAATGTGGTTTATGCCCAAATAACATGATTTATTACTAATGAGTCCTCTTTCCTTAGCACCATGTATGATAAATCCCTTTACATATCTATTTCATGGTCAGACTTCAACTTGAGGTCACTACAGCTATGCATTTACTGCTCTAGAGTTTTCCTGAGATTTTGGCCTCTTTTGTTTGGCGTTGTTCACTCTGAGTTGGGATTCATGGCAGATGCTTATGTGAAACATAGCTACAGAATTGTTTTCTTGTCTATATGTGGTTTTCTTTCATATATCTAGTGCAGAGTTTCCTAAGTATCATTTGGCATATTCTAAACTTTGTGCATGGGATCATTTATAGTAGCCCATTCTTGATTTTACTTTCAGCTCTTTTCCTGTCTTTAAGCTAACCCTCCCTCCCTTTTCTGCAGCCTGTGGAGAGGGCTGCCTGCCTCCCCTCTGGTTGCCAGGGTGACTGGGCTTCCCTGATGCAGATGCTCTTGCCTTGGCTGCCTGCCATCCCTCTCCCGGGGACTGGAGTTTTCACTTTCCCTCGGATGGTGAGGACTCATGTTTGCTCTTCTGCCTGTCCAGGCAGCTATGCAGACCTGGTTTAGGAACTGCTACAAGGATAAGTGATTGCGTGTGCCTGCGGGGTGGGATCAGCCTAGCTTCTGAGTGAAATAGAAGTCACCTTGCATTCTTTATCTCTATCTCTCTCTCTCTCTTTTTTTTTTTTTTTTTGATTCTGATCCTTCTGCTTGAGCTGGAGGCCAGCCAGTTCTCACTCAATGTGGCTGAGATGATGAGAAAAAGGACCCTAGAGTGGTACATATGCAGCAGAGGTAAAGCCTTTTTTATTTGTATTTCAGAATGAACTCACTTTCCAGTGTTTGCGATATTGGTGATCGTATCCTTGCAGTACTTGTAAGCACATTTACCACAGAGGTTTTGCCAGGCTTTGACATGGAAATGAATAAACCTCAGGATAGGGCATCTTCGAATTAAGGCGTGGAATTAACAGGTTGTTCAGGGACTTTACTGAAGGAATTTGACTGTTTGGTGTCACTGAGGAAACAGAGATTGTGATATCTTTATGCTCAGCCCCAAAAGCCAAAATTTCTAATTCTGCATGCCTGTCCCAGGTTGCTGGTAAATTTTGGAACCACTTTCAGAGGTCAGCCAGGGAACAATTTTGAGTTACAAATCAACAGAGAGTTGCAGTTTGCGTGGGTATGACTCAGCTGCAACCAAGAAGTAGTACATTTAGTCAGTTATATTCTCTGAGTTATCTGTCTGCTTCTGGCTAATATGCTCTTTTGAGATCCTAGAGAGACATTTTCAGGTGTTGTAAGCTAAGAATCTAGGGATGGAAATTTAGAGGGGTTTTTATTTGACTACCATTTAGTAGTTCATATTCTCTACTTTTCCACAAAGCATGAGTATTTTGTCTCTTGTGTTCCCCTGTGTTTTCTCTGACATATTTTTAGATGGCTCAAATAACAGAATTTTCGGTACTCTGGTTTTTGCTTCTGGGGCACAGTCACAGAGTGCATCGGACTGGTGCTGTTAGTGTAAATTATGGAGTAGTTATCTGTGTGCAAATCTCTAAGTAGCAATGTCATAGGTGTTTTACAGGAAATCCAGGAACAGCAGCTTCATTGCAGCTACCAATGTACTTATAACCCTCAACATGCTTCCCTTGCTAACATATGGTTAATTATTTTTGAAACACACAGCATGTTACATTTATCTGAGCTCTGAAACATTATGTGCTTTTTCTTTTACATGACAAGTGAATATAAAAGCTTCTTCTGCAGTGGTTGGGAAATTAAGATGAAATGCATCAGGCTACTTCCATTAACAAAGTTAGTGGGAAGCACTTCCTAGAGCAGTTTGTAGTGGTTTTGCATCTAGCTGCAAGAAGGATGTTCTATATTTAAAGCACTTCCTTGGAAGAAGCATTGGAACCGTGTTACAGTTTTTCCTGCCAAAAGTAATAGCTGGGGAAGGCTGCAAGAGCACCAGACTTATTGCTGAAAGATAATAGTCATCCTATGCAAATGTGAGTTAATATTTGAGGGGTTAAATGGAACAGGAAATGATCTTAAATTTCAGCCATCTCTGCTGTCCTTGGTTTTATTGAGACATCAGTTTCATCATGACATAGTTTCACCATGGCTGTGCTGCTTTGATGTAGTGCTTGGGCAGTAAAATATGCCCAGATTTTCATATTGTGCACACTGTGCTGAGCTGTAAATGTAAAAATGGCTTTATTCTGAATGCACCATACTCTGAGGAGTGGCTTGTCTTGTAGCAGTGGTTGGGACAGGGAGTGTATTTGACCAGGATTTCCTCAACACTTTTGAAGGGGAGTTTGCAAATGAAGTGCAGGATTGGTCAAGGTTATTTGGTGAACGTGGACATTACTATGTCCGAAGTAACTTTGGATTGTTACTTTCCTCTGTTTTATCGTTAGAATAGCGAATCTTTTAAATGCTGAAATGCAACCGTGTTAGAGAAAAAATCCTTCATATCTGATTGAGACTTAATTTATTTGCCCTGAATTAGTGTGGGGGACTTACTTGAGAAGGGTTTAAATGCAGAGAGCAGCTCAGCTAGTATTTGGCGTTACTCCCACAATATATACATATATATGTAGGCAAATACAGAATTCTATTAGCATGGAAATACCATTTTTGGAGGCTCAGCTTTGAAGTCTCAGTATCTGCAAAAATACTTTGTCTGTCTCTCATCCTTTAATCTTTACACAACTATTGAAATTTAACATTATAAAAATTAATGACTATCTCTTCCTCCTGAAAGATCTGACTATATTTTCACAAAAGAAGATACTCGGCTGTTTTAAAAGTAAAGATGTCAGAGGAAAGATCTTTCTTTAGCTGACATGCCCAAATGAGAAATTGCTTCTAACTAGAGAGTAAAGCATGCTGAAAACTCCACAGTGTCAGTCTCAGCACTAAAGAGTCCCAGTGCAAACAAGTTAACTTACACTAGCAACTGCTTCTTGAGGAGGAAACACAATGCTGTTTTAGAGAGCTGCAACAGCTTTTCCATCCAGAAGCACCTTCCTGTATTGTAGCTAACAATGTCCACATTATTCTTAATAGAATATCACTTTGAAAATGTTAGATCTAATTTAAGCCATTGTTGCATTTTCTTTTATAGACCATTTCGTTACCAGTGACAGTTCTGAACTTCATGGCTATGCATTTTGTGTATCTTTGTTGTCTTTTAAATGAGGTGTGCCTAGCAAGAGAGATACATTTCTTTTAATCCTGTAGTTAGACCAGTTAAAAAGGACTGACTTACCCTGTCTTCTTCAGCTCTTAAGTCTGGCATTGTGCTAACACAAAGGCTTACAGCTGTGGTGGCCACAAAGAGGATGGAGAGACAAGCAAAGACTTTTCCTGGGAGTCCTGACTGGGGATTTTCTACCATATCTCTGAGTCTGTTCATAAACTGTCCAAATTTGGTTTTCTCATCCAAGACACATGCAGCTTCTTTGCTCCTCCGGAGGTCCTCTTCTTTGCGTATCTCAGCCAGCTCCTGCAGTTTTTGAAATAGTTTCCGAAAGCAGCAGTTCTCCAGGTTGGATTCCTCAATCCCCCAGTATCTCAGCTCCTCCTGAAAAGACAAGGCACACATGTCTCTTAAGAGCATCAGCTTCCCTGCTGCTAGAAAGCTAACAATCATGCCAAAAGCGTTGGGGTTCCTGTCAAAGAAGAACTCATGGGTGTCTTCATCATAGTCGTCACACAGCTGAATTATTTCTTCATAGCTGCTGCAAAACTTTAGTTTGCTCAGTCTGGTCAGGGGAAATTCATCTAAAGTACTCCAAGGTAGCAGGTACTTGATGCCTCCAACATTTATCATGACCTCTGTCTTTACATCGACTGCAGAGACTTGATCAGGGTGATAAATCCTCCTGGCTCTTTGGTAATGGACCCCTTTGACAGGAGGAGTTTCAACGGAGACAGGAAAGAAGTGGCTCAAGGAATTACAAGAATTGTAGCTAATATTACTATAGTCTTGGTCACTGCCTCTGGAGAGAATAGGCATCTCTAAGAGTTCTCACTGGGACATCCGAAATGGCATCAGAGCAGGGTTATCTGTCAGCCGAAAGATATAGGAAGGAGGAGAAAACATAACAGAGGTTATTGCAAGAGAAAAGTTTCCTGCTACTTTCCTAAATCACAAAATAAGTAAGTGCCTCTTTTGTAAATAAAAGTCAGCTCGATGCTGCTTCCTGAATTCTGCAGCCTGTGAACGTGCTTTGCTTTGCAGCCTCATTGGTTGTCTGGCAACACAGAGACACAGCAGAGAGCTACAGCCTCATTCATAATTCTCACGAAGGGTCGGGTGCCTGAGAATCCAAATGTGAACAGATCGCTCTCATCTCTCAGCAGATCTCGGCCGTCGCTAGATCTTTGTGTTGTCCGGTGGTGCTCGCTTTAGTTTCTATAAACCCTTAAACACACACTCAATTGAGCTGCTTAACTGTTATTAGAGTGATCAATTACCTGCTGTCAGCTGCATGCAAAGTTCCTAATTGCTTGAAGTTGAGCGCTCATTGCCATTCCTTTCTTTCACTACGCGCCCGTTCTGCCTGCCCGTCAGGCGTAATGCAAGGATTAGCTAGGAGATGTTTGTAAAATGCCTTAAGAGGCAAAGTACGGTATCAGTGATGATTATTCTTATCAACCGGGTCTCGTGTCGCTGCAAATTGCTCTGGGGATATCGGGAACGTTTGCCCACCCAGGAGAAAACTTTGTTAGACAGACAGAAAGCGAAGTATTTTATCAGCTCCGGGCAGGGGGCGGAGGGGGAAGCAACTGAAAGACACGCCCCCGCCTCGCTTCCCCCTTTCAGGAAAAAAAACCCTGGGTTGGTTCATAATTGCTAAGCATTCAAAGACATTTATTACCCCAAGTCAGTGAGCTGCAAAAATTGCAAGGAAACTTCCCCGAAGTTCCTTACCTCTGCGCCACGGGCTGCTGCCAGGTGCCTGGCGTCCCCGCAGGTGAGGTGCACATGCTGCAAACGGATCAGCTCTCCTCGGAGGTACAATCCAGCAGAAAGACCTGGGGGTACTTTGCAATATTGATTACATCAAAAATCACTGTAGCACTCTGGAGATCGCAGTCTCTTTCCTCTTTATCTCTTCTTTCCTGGAAGAGGGAAATACTCATATGTGTCCATGTAATGTATGTTGCACTAATAGATCCTTTGCAAAGGAGACAGTGTCCTAAGTTCTTCTTGTGGACTCCTGGGGCTTCCTGGTGAAATACGCTGAGTGAGAGCTGGTGGATCCTGCCCTCTCCCTCTCTCTTCTCTGTTTCCCTTGGGACTGTCAGCGTGGTCTTAGAAGAGGAGGGGAGAGGGAAAGGGGGAAGGGCTTAGAAATAATCTCTCCAGCATCGCTCGGTCTATTCAGCAGGCAGCAGCAGCAGCAACTGGGTAAGAACAGGGAGTACAAGTACAGTCTTTGGCTAATGAGGTTTAATAAGAAGTAAATTCTGGCAAACCTCCTTAATAAAACAATTTTGATGTCTATTAATTCCTTCCTATTAACTTCTTCCGTTGTAGTCATACCACAGCTACTTGCCCTGGACAAACCAGTCACATTCCTCAGGAGCAGTTTCCATGCCCTGCATCCCTTCTGAAACTGGGACTTGCTCTTAAATGTCTCTACATGGAGATGAGAGTTTGTTGGGTCCTTGGATACTGGGCCTGGCTATGCAGTGCTTTTCCAACAACCAAGAACTGTAGGATTTACGTGTCCCACTGTGAGTGTGAGTGTCACGTGGAGAAGTGTTTATGAGCTTGACTTTTCTGCTCTTCTGCCATTGGCATGGTGGGTAAAAGGTGTCCTTTGATGTGTTCCCATGTGATATCTGTGGGACGTGGGCACTGAGGAGCTGATGCACCTCGGAAGTGGCTGCTGCAGCTATTTATCAGTGCTGAGCAAAGCTATGGCAAAACCCAGGATTGGAGCCTTTGCTAATTGGTACACCTCTCTTGGCCCACGTAGAGCCCAGAAGATTAACCTCTTATCAGGCTTCACCACTGGGGTTTTCACTGAAGTCCTAATTATGCCGTCCACAGAGAAAGACCAACGAGATGCCTGAAGGCAACTGAGTTCTGGGAGCACAGCTCAAAACCACTTAAATCCTACCGTCTTTGGGCACAATGCAGTTTATTCTGCCTATCAGTCTTTCTTACAGACTGTTTTTGCAAAGAAAAAGCAAACCTTTCCTAATTAACTTTGGATGGATTGTTTCACAAAAGGATAAAACCAATTAGCAAGTCCTTCTTACCTTGTGAAGCCTTTGTGTGGTGGTGTTAAAGGTTATGTTTCTGAAACAGGCTGCTAAGAAGGTGAATAAATCCAAAGCAATGAGTAAATATTGTACATACTTGAGTAATTTCAGTGTTACACTTATTTATCAATAAATACATATATTCTACTCTTTAAGACTTTACTTTCAATACTAGGTACCCTAATATTTGCTTTACTGGGCTCTGCAGCAGAGCCTGTAGCTAGATCAGAACCTCATTGCCAGCTGGAACCGTACAAGTATCTGTCAGGCAGTCCTTAAAAGTCATGTGTCTTCATGAATGAGACTAAGGATAGAAATATTTTTTTATCTTAGTATTATTAACAGACTATGAAGGCAATGAACATTTTGGTCTGAAGAAGCCAGTGTCTGAACCTCTCTGAATATTTCAAACATGCAACTTACTCCCAGAGCTGTCCTTCCAACCTGGCCAGTCTCTGCCAGGACCTTACCACCCGATCTGTACGAGATCCTCCTTAGTAGTGAAGTGTCCAAAACTATCAGTGCTGCCACCACAAATTGAAATCTCTCCCCAGGTGGGGAAGGCATAGTTCCTGCCTCAGTTGGAGGTTCTGCTGATTTGGTTTTTCCACTTTTGCTTGTTTGCTTGCTTTTCCTAACTCCTGCTGTAATCTTGCAGTTAAATTCCCTTTGAATTTACCCTATTCAGCACATAGTTCACAATCTTTATGCTCTTCTTGTTTTGTCTTTCCCTTAGAGTTTCTGGAATTGCTCTCTCTCTGCTCCTTAGCCATCTGGTCACAACTTCTTTTACATGCCCTTTATGTTTTAAATGCAGTTTCCATATGCTTCATTTATTTGTTGACACAAACGGCATTCCTGTCTCCTCCCTGTTGATTCCCCTCTTTTGTTGTGTAATTTGGATTAGACTTACCTCTTGCATCCACTTTGTAGGACAAGGGCAAGAAGCTACTGCTGAGAAGACAGCTGAGCAGAAGAGGTAGTTCTTACCCAAATGGCTCCAGGGTCAGAGCAATTGCACACTGTTGTACAACTCTCTCAGCTAAGCCCAACCCCATGTCAACCAAGGTTATATCCTCAGTCTAGGGTGTGTGGTAATTGATGGTGTAACTCTTACTGAATTCAAATGCAAATGCATCAGACATCTACTAGGCTGGCCCGAAACCACGTGTAGGTATGGCAGTGTAGTTATCAGATCCCTGTGACATGCAGAGGAGAATCTGGTAAGAGACATCTGTTATGGTGAATGTTTTTTCCTTAGATAGTTCAAGAATGAAATCATTTTCAGAGGTAGTATTTGGATATTGAGAATAGTTACGTGCTGTGGAAAATGGAGAAGCCCGTGAATGTGGCTGGCTTTAATAGCTTGCTTACTTGTGATTCAATCTCCTGTGTTTGCTCTCTGCAATTATGCCAAGGTCCTTTATCAAGCAGCAGATACATACAGAGTGTAGACACACAGCAGCAGCAAGCACTTTTTTGCACCGACCACATAGTAAAACAGTGCAATTTATTGACACATGGTATCATGATGTCCAAAAAGTTTAAAGTAATCAGAAAAGGACTGAGATGATTTATGCAAGGAATGTCCACCACGTAGATCCAACATCTGGCACAGGAAGTCAGTAACCCACATATTGCTGGGCAGCAGGGAGATACTTTAGTGGAAACACCACCATGTATATGCTGCCTGTTCTGGTTTTACCTAGATTTTTGATAGATGATGTACATGGGGGCTGCACAGACCCTAGTGTGACCCCATGGAGATATTCTGATGCTGATAAATGCAAGGAGGGTGGCCTAGGCACTACTAGGTTGGTTCTACATTTGTGGGTTGATTGTGCACTACTGACTTGACAGTTTTCTCTGTCAGAGCAGCAAAAAAGAGCTGAAGACAAAAGTCTGGTTATATATGTATGTGTATGTATATATATTCTCGACTAATGATGTCTATATATAATGGGCAATCTCACAGAGGGGTAGATGGTACACTCTGAAATGGTGTGTGCTTGCAGGCCTTCCAATCATTCTGCAGGGAGCAGGCATATAATTTAGTAAGAACACTGTTGTCAATCTTCCCAACTGGGCCTTTTGTGACACTCAAACATAATGCAAAGGTAATTACTTTGCCTGGCATCTATAACAGAAAATGCATTTCAGGCTTTTAAAGTCAGAGAGGAAACAAAAGTCTAAATCAAAAAAATTATTTAAGGAAATATGAATGCACAGAAAAAGAGAATAAAGATAAGAATGAAATAAATTAAGTTTGAAAATCTGGGCTACCTGCATTCATTGGCATAGAAATTAGCCCAATGCTGAAGCTTCAGTTGATGCAATTTCATCACAAAATTATTGGGTGCTGTTTCTTTGGAGCATAATCTCTTAGTGAGGGATGATTTTTCTCTAAGCTTCTGCCAACGTACCTCACCCCTCACAGGTTCTTTATGTTTGTGCAATGTGAACTCTTATGATAAATAAAATCATTTTATATTTATTTGCAAAATAATTGACACAGGATTGAAAGAAGCATTTTAACACTCAAAAAAAAAAAAATAGATTAAATACTTCCATTGTGTTCACAGGTGGTTAATACTTCTGGAAGTAATTGGATTTAGACAGCCTTCTTGCATGGAAATTCAACATCTTTTCAGATCCTTACGTTACTCATTGGGCATAAAGAGTAGCTTAGCTTTCTTGGTTTAATTATGACATTGTATATTGCAAGGTAAACTTTCAGGATTTATGCTAACATTTTATTCAGTCCAACAACTTCAGCTTCATGTTCCTCTTTATTTCCTCATAATTTGCCTCTATGGAGCAATAGAAATACCCTTTCCTGCCAAATGCCTAGTTTGTATGGATAATTAAATTGACAGTAAAGGGCTGGATTCAGCTCTTCATTATTCAAGTCTTACCGAGCTGCGGCACTATTGATTCCAGCAGAATAATGCTTTAATTGCCCAGGAATCTGTGGTAAATCAAGCCAGGGGCACTCCTGATTTGTTAAGTACTTTTATAATGTATTACTAGTTCATCCTAGCCCTTAGAAGCCCCTGCCCTGATCCATTCTCTTGCTGTGCCACTAGGTGTCTTAGAAGAGTGAGTCAGGTTGTTGGCCGTGATTTATCTCCAACCGTGTCTGTAAAGGTTGTTTCTTTTTCCTCTGTCGAGTTTGATGAAATCCAAACCGGGCCACTTTTTCAACAGGTGAAACACTACTGAATCAAATGAATTATTTAGAGCCATTCCCTTGCTATATAAGTGTAAAGTAAGGTTTATGACATGTAACACACCCATTTCTGTGTCCTTTCACTCTTCTCCATGCATGACGACTGAACCCAGGAGTTAGCTTCAGGTGAAGTTTCTCCAAGATTTCTGTGCTCATTTCTTCTGGACCCTCTAGAAAATTGTATCAGTTGATGGGCAGTACTCAAGGAAATTAATTTCAAATGGATAAAATTTCAATGTCAATCCCAGTGAATTTGCTCAAGGACTGAATCACTGAAGTTTAAAGGTTTAGAGGATTAAAATGTGTGGCACGGGCAGAGGAAACAGAGAGCTGAATGCCATGGCTTAGAGCTGAAGGCTGTCATCTCTCTGCATAGCAAGAGGTGGATTGAGATATGCCCAGAGTCATGCTTTAGAGAATGACAATCTCACACCTTTCATAACGTGATCTGGAGAATAATTCCCTCCTTACTGCACTGATACACATCTGACTTACTGAGCACACTAACATGTATGCATGGGTGATGCAGTATTGAAAGAGAAAAAGTAGAACCATGGTTACAATCCAGAAATTCTTTATTTCTCTCGTGCCATTGTAAAAAATATTTCCCTGGCATATCATTTAGTATCTCTGTGCCTTGGTTTCCTAGTTATAAAGAAAAAAAAAAAAAAGAGTACTATGGTCTCATAAGAACTGTGTTTATAATGCTAAGGTATGACAGCAAGCTCACATTGGGGGAGAAGGATGGGAGGTATTAAAAAGTTGATCTACAACTAACTGAAGACTATTTTTTAATGGGTGACTAAGTTGCTAGTAAGACTGATTATCTAAAGTTGTGTAGCTCAAGAATAAAGTACAGCAATGCTTCCAATTTTCAAACAGAAAGGAAAAGCAGTATCCAAATTACCTTAGCTACTGTGACGAACTGCCAGATTAGAATTGCTAAGCAGGTGAAGTGGGTTTGAATACTGAATGTGGTTGATTATTTTCTCCCCCCTGCCTCTCTCTTGTCAGGATTTGTTTCTTGAAAAACTAGCAAAGGAAGACTGGAGATATTTTTTTTTTTTTATAGTTGTTACTGGTGAGATTGATTACTTCATCTTATTCTTTCTAATGCCATACTGGTCAAATGGATTGCCATATAAATCCAGTTCTCCATTTATGATTCATTACATGATTTAAAAAATTTAAATCATTCCAATTGTATTTATTCCCAAGACATGAGCCCTTGTGTTAAAAAACATTACTGTTGTGCATGTAGTACCACCCTGTACCCTTGTGTTCTTCCTAATAACTTAGCCAACTCCTCATTGAGAACTGTAGCTATTGTAATCAATGAAAGGTAAGTCTTACTCAGTCTAAAATACAAAGATATTTTATGCTTTCATCACAGAACTATGAAACTAGCAAAAAGAGGCCATGTGCTTGCAATGGAGTCTCTGTAAAACCTTTGGGAAGATTCCCCTACACTGAGCTCTGAATAGCTGTTTCACTTTTCCTATTGAGGGGAAAGGTGAGAATTTGTCCTCTTTGTGCTAGTTCTGGGAGTTCTACTATCAGCTCTGGGAATAGCTTTATTAGGCCAACACCAAATATTTTTTAGAAGCTCATCATTCAGTGAGAAACCAAGCTCTTCCCTCAAACCCCCTCATCAGACCCATCTTCCAATCCATCTGACAACCCCTACTCTTTGCAGGTTCATGTCTCAAAATTGAATTAAGAGCTGCAGAAAGTTTTTCAAAAGTAAGCCCTTGGCTTGCACTTTCCTCCCTGAAAATTCTTTCCCCATTCGTTTGGAAATTCACATTAGGGAATGTGTCTGTCTGAGGGACAGAGTCCTCTCAGCACACAGGGCTGCAAAGCTTCATCAGGGAAAAGCTGCAATAGTGCAAAAGCTAAAGGGCTTCTCAAGTTCCTGTCCTGCTGTCAACAGATAAGTCTTTTCCATTTTCCTCTGATCTCTGGCTGCTTTATCAGCCCTTCATGTAGAGGAACTTTTGAATTGCTTTGAGGCACACTAGAGATCTGGCTTGGCATGCAACAGCACAAGGATTAGGAAGGTATAAATGCTTCTTGTGAGCTTCTCTGCCCAAAGCTGACATTCTGGGCCATTACCTTTTGCAAACTGATCACTCTGTTCACAATCTGTATTCCTTACGTCCTCCTATCCTACAAAGTCAGGAGGACTTATCAGCTGCAAGTGCTGAAACACTGGAGGGGAAAACTAATCAGAAAGTATTTCATTCACTATAATCTTAAAATTACCAGCATACTGATTTGGAAAAGGTGTGACTGAGGGGCTGGGTGATGACTAGCTATGTGTTTCACATTTGTAACGCAGCTTTTGTTGTAAACACCACAAAGATGCATTAATTAATGATTAAACCAAGGCAAATGTGTGGCAGGGTAGAAAGACAGAGGTGGAGCTAGAAAAATAACAGATAAAATGGTAGGTATTGATAAAATTAGGCTGAACCTGAGGAAAATCAGACTAATATGTTCACTATGGGGGACTATTCTAAAGCAAAACAGCCATAAAGTAGGAGGAGAGATGAATGCAATGAAAAGCAAGTGTCTGGAAAGAAGAAATGCTGTTTGGTTTTATAATCTGATGAGATAGCATAAAGCAAAATACAAAATTACTCCCTTCATGTAGTCCATCCACTAAACTTAGAAGATACTTGTAGAGATAATTAAAAAGATGGTGTGGTGAGTCATGGATTAAATAGAAGTAGTGTTAAGTCTTCAGTTCCTGTGGCTTTGGACTTCATTGTCTGAAAAAGATTTGCAGAATTTGAAAGGAGAAGTGTTGGCAGTCATTTAAAGACACTGAAAAAAGGCCAAGAAGAAAAGACAAGACTTTAAGAGATTATCAGTGACATGACAACTATCCAGAGCTGCTGAGTGGGTGTTAACATGAAGTGAAAAGAAATACTGCTGTGAATGATTCAGGTAAAGATACAAAAATTCAGTCTGGATGCTTGTACTAGACAGTTGAAAATGTCTTAGATAAAAAGGTCACTTAGTATTCTGAAGGGAGGGGACCTTAACCGGTGAAGCTGCACTTCTACCCATAAGTTCCATCCTGTTGAGTGTTAGCAGCCAACAGCTGGTCTGGATGAGTGCAAGCCCTTGGTGTAAGCAAGGGAGAATTTTTGAGTGTGAGTTTTACCCTAGAGTCAAGTAAGGGCAAGATACACTTCAGTAAACTGTAAAAGTGATGGTCTCAAAGGGCCAGTCAGAGAAGAGACATTGGAAAATGCCAGTATTCTCCACCCTTCACTGAGGTGCCTCCTGAAGCTCTGACAAGAGAAGACAACTGGGTGGAGTTGGCTGCACATGTAGAGTATTTGTGGGGTATTCCCCCCAGTATTAGACCTCTCCATGCTGCTGAGAGATAAGTTGTGTGGGAACTCAACCCCCCTACTCTCTGTTAAGCAGTACAAATACCACTCAGAGCATTTTCACGTTCACCTCTCTCATTTGTGCGTGGAGCTTAAATGACAGATACTCCTGCTTCTGCAGCACTTTCTTCCTAGTCTCTCTCAATAATTCATATTCATCTACACCTCATTCCCGTGCTCCTTTTCATTGCTCCTTTGATAATTAAACAGCAGGACATGAAAGGTATGTGAGATGCTGAGATATTACTGTGGCTCAAAATACACCTGACGTTTGACTGAGGTAACTTAATTACCTCTTGGTCTCTTATTGCTTGCTTGGGAAATAACTAGGCAGTTGTGTTACATATAAATATATGACAGCAAGCCAGAGAGAAAAGAGAATTTGAAGGCTCATTGTGGCTGTAATATTTCTCCGTGTATTGAAGTCAGAATTCTTGTGGATCATTGTAACTATTTCATGGGGGAAAGCACAATAAACATGTCACCATTCACCCCTTTTCTTGAGGTAAGAAGAAATTATCATCATATTTAGTTGAAGTGTTTCTACCTACAGCAAAAATTCCTTGGTTTAGACATCACATCACTGTATAGGTTTTGTTCCAGTTTGTGCCCAGAACAAATTCTGTTGCTGTTTAGAACTTCTTTTTTCAACAGTGTCATGAAGGACTTCAGTAAATGCCAGCACTTGGCCTAGATCCATCTCACTTAACAAGGGAGAGTAATTAGAAATGTATTCATTGTAGACTGTTTATCTGGATAGCAGAAAACAAGAAACTGCTTAGAGGGTGACAGAGATCTAGAAAGGCTGACTCTGTCCTGTTGCTTGTCCTTCTGAGTATATAGCTGGCCAAAAGGGACTGTCTTTCAACCTGGGTGACCTCAAATGGATAACTTAATGGACAAGTCCAGGCTTTGTGTGTGGCTGTCGATTCTCCTTCTAACAATATTTAACCTGCTGAAGAGATTAGAAATAGGAAAATATTTTTATTAGAGTGAAATAACCCAAATTGTTACAAGCTTATAAAGTTAGTAAGGCAGAAGAAGTGCCAGAAAGCTTTCCCTCATATAATTTTTATGGGCTCATTCAAATCCCTGATTCCTTATCATACGCCTAATGATTTTTCTGCTTGCTGCCCTGGTTTGTTGCTGCTGCCATTTTGTACTACTACTGCACTAACTGTCCTTTTCAGAGGATCTTTACCAGCCTGTGTCCTCTCAGGAGTCTTGGTGTGTCAGTCCATGTTGATAGAACCAGGCAATATAATGCATCTCTTAATTCATTAGGAGAGTGTAGTGTAGTATTGCTTGTCTTCTCCTCTGAGCCATGCTGATCACATGCTACTGCAAAAACTTGTAAAATCAATGCAGATGCTTCCTTTGTTTGTCTGTAAATGCATCAGCAGATATAACCAGGGAGAGTACTTGAGGTGATGTGATCTGAGCAGAAGATTATCAGAGGGCATCAGCTGCAGTTGAAAGCATGGTCTACTCTGAACAATGACTAAAGAAAGAATTGTACTGCTTTACTCCGCACTTCCGATTCCCTTCTTGAACTCAGAGGTGGAACTGCTGCTGGTACTGACAACGCTGTTCTCCTCCAGCTTTGGGGAAGTCAATCCTGCTAGCAGAACAGCAGCTAAATCATCTTCCTTTTTTTGCATTGTCAACAGAACTGGTCACTAAGTTCAGGCGGAGTTCAGGCATGAGTGACAGCTAAAAGGGGCCCAAGGGCACAGAGCGCATAGGTTGAACTGTAAGTTTTTAATTACTGAGGATATGAGAAGGAAAGATCTAAAGCTGGTTGGAAAAAAAAAAAACAGAACTGGCATAATTTTTTTCCCTGGGTTTAGGATGAAACCTTAATTTAAGAAACATCTTTGTGAAGCTTTATATTTGAACACATTTTGGCTGGCTGCAGGGCTTTGGAAGGACTAGTAAATTCCAGATTCACATTCTGGTAGTGCTCATAATTATTTTGCTGTTACAGAAGTTATTCTTTTTGTAGAAATTGATGCCATCTTATAATTTGTATTCCACTTCAAAGGAACAAGTGTTTCAGGGTACTAGAGTACAACCACCTCTGTAGCACATCAACCTTGCCATGCATTTTCTGTGATCTTTTTGCTATATTATGACTCTGTGTTTTCCATCAAAACCTATTGTATTCTCTTACAAATATTGTCTATAAATCCTTGCTGACTCTCCGGTCTCTGAGACAAGATTGTGTTTGCTATCGCTTGGTCATTAGTGGTGTTGCAGCAGTGCTTAAGAATCCAAGGAATAGACTTGAACACCCTCTTGTTTGGTATAAACATGGGACAAACAGATGGCTGTTGTCTTGAGAAGCTTGCCCTTGAAATCGATGTAGCAGATTAAGCCAGGCACTGTGGGTTTATTTGGACTTCAGCATGGTAAGAAAACATTTACCATTTTCAGGGCAAAAATTTGGTCTCTGGTTTCACTGGAAGACTCTTCAGTGAATTCCCATAATTGTCATCAACTGGCCAAGTGCCTGATACAAATCATTTAAGGGCCAAATCCTGTTTGCCTCTGTCCTAGGATTATTCTGTTCATTTCAGTCATACTGGATGCTGTCCTGTTAATTGCAAGTAGAAAATGTTCATATGGACATGACAAATAAAATCTGTCAGCACTTGCTTGAGAGAAAGAAGGACCATATGTTTTCAGGCCAAGGCCAAAGCTGAATGTTTTAGACTCCAGTGAGCTGCAGATCATCTGCAGAAAAGTCTGCAGAGGAGAAGATAATTCATATCTTCAACTTTAAATTTGCTGCAGGCAGTAGAGGAGTCTTTGCCTGGTATTAGCACTTCTTAAGCTAATGAGTCCTTTGAATTGTAGTCCTTTCCAGAAGCTATTTACAGTGGACTTAATTGGCTAATGGTTATATGTTTGAACTCCATCCTTTAATAATAAATTTCAGTGATAATTCTTTGCTTTTCTGAAGCTTTGTCCTGTTAGATTCACACCACGTTTCTCTCCTAGGGTATCTTTAGAGCAAGAGCAGATTATGTAGTCAGACACCATACACTTCAATAAAAGATTCAGTAGACTTCAAAATACCTTGTTTTAAAAATATTTTAATTTCATTACATTTACAACTCCTAACAAAAAGTTATGTGCAAACACAGACTTTGTTCAATACGTGTTTTGATTTTATGTGCCAATATACAGAGGCTGGAGTGAATTTGTTTTAAGGGGAGACTCTGCTGGTTGGAGATGCAACATGAAGATACAGGCACTCCCACAGCTTTGTATTTCCATTAAATTCAAGCTTTTACAAATACATTTTTATTTACTAATCCCAGGCAGGTCTGGAATACAGAATGCTGGCTTACTGATGGGTCTTATTAGTATTGCTGGCAGGGCAAAGTGCTTGTGACCATCTTACCCACTGCCCTTCCTGTTCCTGAATTCAAGGTCAGCCTACATCACACCCTTCACAGGAAAAAACTGTGGGGGACATGTCACAATATCAGCAAATCTTTTCCTTCTTTTCTCCAGATAGAGTCAGCTGTGCTTGAGTTTATTTAGACTGACTTAAAGACAAAAATAGAACCTATCTATCATTTTGATTTTACTAAGGGTTGTATCATTGTATGAGCGTGGACTCTTCAAAAACAGTCTCATGACTAACTTGCTTGAAATGCTGTATTCATGAGAAAGCCTCAGAAGTGCCAGTTGGCTTATTATTAACATTTCTGTGACATTACTCATAAAAAAAAATCAAAGCAGTTTTTGTTGTTATTGTATTTAATTATTTTGGTGCAGAAACCATAACCTCTTTAGTTAGTTGTCTCACAGTTCAATGCATAATTGGCAGGGAAAATTATTTTATTGCTATTTCTTGTATAATTTGTTTCCAATAAAGACAAGAGGGGGAAAAAAAAGGCTAATTTATTGGTGGATAGATTAGGATTGAGGGTAAGTGACATCGTTTCATCTTCTTAAAGCAGTTAACTGCTCTGCTGTTTATTTGTGCTTTTGGATGGGTTCAGGGAAGCCTGATTTTAATCCTTTAATATTTGATCTGTGGCATAGTTTTCTGTTGTTACCGGAGGATATCAAATACCATGTTTGGGTTTAACCTCATTTTTGCCTCCTGAGGCTTCTGATCCTCCAGGCACACAATTAAAGGAACATCTGAACCTTTGTGGTTTGGTTTCCCCTCTACAGAGTGATGATGTTTCTTTTTTCTGTAGATTTTAAGCCTTTGGGAGATGATCTATCACTTAGTATGTCCGAACAAGACCTAGTACATGAGGATCTAGTTCTGCTAGGAAACTAGGAGCTCCTCAACAAATAAATAGTAAGAAAGTAAGTTTTCTTAGAAACTGTAATATTTATTAAATGAGGAGGGTGTCTCTGAACTTGTCCAAGACAGCAGTACAGTAAACCAATTAAAGCAATATACTGTGACTTTGGTCCAAACCTAAAGCAATGAGGTATTAGAGAAGTTGTCTTTAGGTACAGATAGAAAAATGCATAACCCATTTTGGCCCAGAACCACTCACCCTGCAGTCCAGCACTGTTTTATTGTGTAAGTTGCACCTTACTTCTCCCACATCAAACTTCTCCCATAGTGGAGCAGGAAATACTGGGTTTACATTAGTGACACCAGTATTTGGGTTTTACACTAGTGTTCACTGCTGAATCTTCCCCTTCTCTGGGTAGCATGTTTATTTGAAGGAGTTCACTCTGCATGAACCTCAGTCTGACCAGAGACTGGGTTCTCTTGCAAACTAGCTGCACAGTGACAGTTAGTATTCTTTTAAGAAAGCCAGGCTCACAGATCATGTAAAAAAGTGATTTTTCTGGGGTCCTGGTATCTCTTCCTTGAACTTTCATTCGGTATTGTTCTTCCCGATCAGTTTGTGTGTTGTAATAATGCTGGATGTGGAACTGCTAGGGATAGTAATATTTTCTGGGTTTTTTTCTCAGCCTGCTTCACTGCATAAATTCACTGTGCCTTTGATATCCTGGCATTCACAATTTCTTTTTTGAGGGCCATAAATGCCTGAATGTGAGTGAAGAGTAAGACCACTCCTGCTTTTGAAGTTTTTGAAGTCTGGGATGCCTGCCTCACACAGAACTACAACGAAGGCACACACTGAAGGATAGTGAACCATTTGCTTGGGTATTTCTGGATTTTACTTATTAACTTCTTGGTAATTTCTCTCTGGGACTATTTCTATATGCTGATTGACATGACCTTTAATTCTTGCCTATTCATTTGTTTTCTTACCTAGACAGAAATATAGACACATGATTTCTGCCAGCTTCTGACTTTGCCTGATGCCTTGCACAGGAGAACAAGTTACAGTCTGACTTTTTGTAGTAATTTCCAATCGTAACTGCATTTCTTCATCTGATTTTTATCCCCCTGAGAACAAAGTTGTTATATTCTATGGGATCACACCAGCTAAGAGAGATTTAAGTGTGTAGAAAATCAGGCTGGGGATGTTGAGATGTATTTGTTGGATTGACACATTTTGATTAAACTATGCATTTAATGTTCTTTTCAAAAGCGTTCACTTGTGCAAAATAATGCTCTTGCAAACCCCTTATTGTCTGTATTTTTGCCTTCACTGCTCTCATTGCTAGCATCTGAAGAGGATTCTGCTGTCAATCTTAATATTATTCATTGCTGCATCCCTTTGCAGTTTGGTTCCACTGTTGCTGATCTTACTGTTTGCCTATTATTAGAATTGATTATGGGTCATTTTGACCCATGGCAGACACTCCACTCTTTCAGAGGAGGAAAATTGAGCTCCTACAGTGACCTAAACCAGTGAGTTATCCAGAAGGAACCAAGTGAGATTGTTTCCAAAGAACTGGGGAATCAATCAGCCACTGAGCCGCACCAGCCCTCCACACCTGGGTTATGGCAGCAGTGGAGAGGTACCATCTCTGGCAAGAGGTAGCCCTCTTCTCTTTGGCAAACAACTCAAAGCATGCTCAGAAATCTGAGGTCACCTCAGACACTTGTTAAAACATCCCTTTCTGTGAATTTGTCACTTTTATTTGGAATCAATAGAACTACCATGGCAGGAATAGTTTCCTTCATTGGCAAATTTCAATTTTGCTCAGTTTCTGGAACTGTTCTCCTCTGACATTTAATGAAGGAAAACTCCTCTCTTCCCCCAGGCTGTCTTTCCTTTTTAATATAGAGTCCTGCTGCTGTCAAATGTCTTATTAATGGTTTAATCACACAGCAGTGGTTTGACTTAGGTTTTCTTGTGGGTCACAAGCAGTGAGAGATCATCATTAAAACTAGCCACTCTGTCATGGTAAGAGTCATTCCAGGGGAGGAAGCCTGTCATCAATGAGCCCATCTCTTCAGTAGTATCATGTTTGTTTTGGAATCGGCCTTTTTGGTGTTATTTGTCTAGCAGATGGTCTTGGTCTTCTGCCTTGCCCTTTCATCCCTGCTGCCTGCCTTTATGCCCCCTGACAATGCTGAAACCTGAGGCTGGGGTTTCCTTCACACCCTGTCAGTGCAGAAGCATCTCAAGGTGTCAGATCACAGCTGCTCGGCTTGCAGTACTGGGGTTAGGTAACAGTCACAGGATATATCCGAAGAAAACATGTAAAGAAGCATTTTGATAGGACTTGAAGTGTTTTTCCTGCATTGGCAAGGATCAGTTATTTACTTAGAGAGGAATATGACAAACACTCACAATTATGTAATTTCAAAAGCTCTTTATTTTCATGCAGTGTGTATGCAGAAGATGATGTATCAAGAACATTTCCTCACACCCATTTTTGTATGGATCACTTTCATGCATCTTTTATGAGAATTGCTGTTTGCCTCCACTGTGTAACTCTGCATGACTTGATTTTCTTAATTATTATTATTCATGTCAAACATATTTCTGTGGGTAAATTAATATACATATTTGCTGCCCACTTAGGATAGAGACATATCACAAATGATGAATGATATATCAGCCCTGATTCTGAGAAATGCAGCAGGCAAATGTGCTGCTCTGGCTACTTTAAGAAAGCTTTGAGCTCTCACTAGGCAGGAGTGCGTTTTCTCTCTAAGACTTCTGTAGTACTGATTAGCAAAAGACACAAACAATTTTCTGCATAACATTTCAGTGTTATAATTTCCTGTAAAGAGATTTAATATACTCCAGAACACTTTCTATTTCAATACAATTATTTGGAGAGAGTTAATGCTCTTTTGTTAGCTAAAGAAATCGAGGGGAAGTTATTTAAATGGCTGAGGGATTATTCACACCAGCTTGACTGGTGCTAACAAATTACACAGTATCACAGTATCACCAAGGTTGGAAGAGACCTCAAAGATCATTGAGTCCAACCTGTCACCACAGACCTCATGACTAGACCATGGCACCAAGTGCCACATCCAATCCCCTCTTGAATTTGTACTGACTATGGACTTGCAGCTCACACACAGTAGATTTCAGGCTCAGTCCTAATTTTGCCCTTTCAACTTACATGCTAAATTAGGAGTGCAAAGTTCCTTGCAAAATTATGCCTGAACTTGATGTGCTAGCAAAACACCAACCACTGCAATTGTGAGGCTGTGGCTTATGGCTAAATTAATGTCTCATTCAGTAATTATCTTATGAAACAGGCAGATTAAGCAATCAGATGGCCACACAGATGCAGAGCGCTGTCATGTGGGTGACACTGGCAGATTGTGCTCATATTAAGCATTTTGCCTAAGGAAAGGTGAGCAAAGAGAGTTGTGTAACATGGCTTCTTGCCCCTTTTGCTTTGTTCTGCTAAGTGTCTCTGGAGTACAGTTTTAGAAAATTGTGTAGAAAATCCTTGTGAATGAACTGACTGTATAAAAGCTTAAGTTTATCTTTGATGGAACAGGACATAAAGAGAGATTGCTGTCTAGAAATGGCATTCTTCCAGTCCGAGTTGCTTGTATGTGTCAGCTACCACAGGATCTGACTATCTTGCCAGCTTTAATGAAATACCTTTGCAATCTCAGAAGGGGTTAGGAATTCTTATCCCCATTTCTTTATTTTGAGGTATAGAATAGAATTACCAAGGTTGGAAGAGACCTTGAAGATCATCGAGTCCAACCTGTAACCATAACCTCACAACTAGACCATGGCACCAAGTGCCACATCCAGTCCCCTCCTGAACGCCTCCAGGGACGGAGACTCAACCACCTCCCGGGCAGCCCATTCCAATGACGAATCACTCTCTCGGTGAAGAACTTCCTCCTCACCTCGAGCCTAAACCTCCCCTGGTGCAGCTTGAGACTGTGTCCCCTTGTTCTGGTGCTGGTTGCTAGGGAGAAGAGGCCAACCCCTTCCTGGCTACAACCACCCTTCAGGTAGTTGTAGAGAGCAATGAGGTCGCCCCTGAGCCTCCTCTTCTGCAGGCTAAACAACCCCAGCTCCCTCAGCCTCTCCTCATAGGGCTTGTGCTCAAGGCCTCTCACCAGCCTTGTTGCCCTTCTCTGGACACGTTCAAGTGTCTCAATGTCCTTCTTAAACTGAGGGGCCCAGAACTGGACACAGTACTCAAGGTGCGGCCTAACCAAAGCAGAGTACAGGGGCACAATGACCTCCCTGCTCCTGCTGGCCACACTGTTCCTGATGCAGGCCAGGATGCCATTGGCCTTCTTGGCCACCTGGGCACACTGCTGGCTCATGTTCAGCCTACTGTGAACCAGCACCCCCAGGTCCCTCTCTGCCTGGCTGCTCTCCAGCCACTCTGACCCCAGCCTGTAGCACTGCATGGGGTTGTTGTGGCCAATGTGCAGAACCCGGCACTTGGATGTGTTAAATCTCATGCCGTTGGACTCTGCCCATCTGTCCAGCCTGTCGAGGTCTTTCTGCAAAGCCTCTCTGCCCTCCAGCAGATCAACTCCTGCCCCCAGCTTGGTGTCATCTGCAAATTTACTGATGATGGACTCAATGCCCTCATCCAGATCATCAATAAAGATGTTGAAAAGCATGGGGCCCAGCACTGATTCTTGGGGCACACCACTAGTGACAGGCCGCCAGCTGGATGTGGCACCATTCACCACCACTCTCTGGGCTCGGCCCTCCAGCCAGTTCCTAACCCAACGCAGTGTGCTCCTGTCCAAGCCACGGGCTGCCAGCTTGGCCAGGAGTTTGCTGTGGGGGACGGTGTCAAAGGCCTTGCTGAGGTCCAGGTAGACCACATCCACAGGCCTCCCCACGTCCACCAGGCGGGTCACCTGATCATAGAAGGAGGTCAGGTTGGTCAGGCAGGACCTGCCCCTCCTAAATCCATGCTGGCTAGGCCTGAGCCCCTGGCCATCCTGTAAGTGCTGTGTGATCGCACTCGAGATGACCCGTTCCATAATCTTGCCTGGCACTGAGGTCAGGCTGACAGGCCTATAATTCCCTGGCTCATCCAACCGGCCCTTCTTGTGGATGGGCACCACGCTGGCCAGCTTCCAGTCTTCTGGGACCTCTCCAGTGAGCCAGGACTGCTGAAAAATGATGGAGAGCGGCCTGGACAGCTCATCCGCCAGCTCCCTCAGGACCCTAGGATGGATCCCATCCGGTCCCATGGCCTTGTGGGGGTCCAAGTGGCTGAGAAGATCTCTAACTATCCCATCCTGGAACAGGGGAAAACTATGCTGCTCCCTGGCTCCTTCTGCCAGCTCTGCAGGCCAGCTGTCTGGAAGCTGTTCTGTCCTGCTAGTAAAGATTGAGGTAAAGAAGGTGTTAAGCACCTCTGCCTTTTCCTCATCCTTTGTTACAATATTCCCCTCCATGCCCAGCTTCTCCTTGCCCTTCCTCTTGCTATTAATATATTTATAGAAGGACTTTTTGTTGTCCTTCACAGCAGAGGCCAGTCTGAGCTCCAAATGTGCTTTTGCCTCCCTAATTTTCTTCCTACAAGACCTAGCAACATCCCTAAACATTCCATGGGTTGCCTCCCCTTTTTTCCAAAGATAATACACCCTCTTTTTTTCCCTTAGTTCCTTTAGAAGTTCATTACCCAACCAGGCTGGCCGTCTGCCCCGGCGGCTCATCTTCCGGCACACCGGCACAGCCTGTTCCTGCGCCTTCAAGAGTTCTTTCTTGAAGTAGGTCCAGCTCTCCTGAACCCCTTTGTTTTTAAGGGCTGTTTGCCAAGGAACCTTCTGAGTTAGTTCCTTGAGTAGCCTGAAGTCCGCCCTCCGGAAGTCCAGAGTGGAGGTCTTCTTGTTCCCCCTCTTGGCTTGGCTGAATACTGAAAACTCAATTATCTCGTGGTCACTGGTGCCTAAACACCCTCCGACCACCACATCACCCACCAGCCCTTCCCTGGTACTGAGGCTGCACTTTTCCTAGCCTAGTGGAGTGACCTATGGTGATTTGCACAGTCTTCATCCCTTCCCTATCCAGACCACAAATCCTGTGTACAACATATTGTACCTCCTGCACATGCAAGTTTTCTTCCTCAGGTGGTGTGGTGCCCACTGCCAGATCTTGCTGCAGTGCAACCAGAGGTAATACCTGCATCAAACAATATAGATGTGCTCCTGCTGGGTAGCAGCAGAGCCGGGGTAAGAAAGAATGATACTGATACTGAAAATGAGACTGACAGATGGTAGATGATGGAATTGCAATCTAAAACCCCACACCATTTCCAACCTCATTTGGAGCTACTTGTGCTCTTAAGTCTTCTGAGGAGCCCCATGCTTTGTTTCTGCTTCACCACCCCATGCCCAGTTCCAACAAGGACCCAGAAATGAGATTCACTTTCCACATGCCTCTCTACAGAGCATTTCTTACTGCAAAAGATGCATATGAACCATTCAGTTCAAACTCATCACAAACTGTAAGGGTGAGCATCACATTTTTTGTGCAAAGGGTGAGAATAACTTCTTTTTTGTGTTGCTGTTCGTGCTAACTGGCTGTGTTAAGAAACAAAGCCACATCCAGTGGTTCAGGCTCCTACCTTGCTGTTTCAGTAGGGTCAGAGCTGAGCATGTGGCTGCCTGCCACAATGAGAGCTGCTTTTCAGGATACTACTTATCCCATCAGTTTTTTCAAAGATCAGTCTGTTGTTTGCCAAAGCTGATTTTCTGCCTACGCCCTACTGGTCAGAGCAAAATCAGTTCCAATAGACCACGTTAAGCAAAAGAACAAAAAGCTTCATGTCATGAAGGCTTGACCAAGGTTCACTCTAGTGCAAAGGTCAGGCCTCCTTCCTCATCACAGCTCCTTGCTCGCACTGGGTACATACTTTGAGGCTATATGGATGCAAATGTGAAATGTGCAGCATAGGATTGTGCAAAGAAACAAACCCAACGTGTTATTTGAAGTGTCTGTATAGATAGTTTATGATGTTGTGTACACTTCATACTCTACACATTTCATAAAATGTGTGTGTGTGGGGGGTTAATTCCTAAATGTTTAGATTTAAAAGTTTGTAGAGAGTATTCCAAGGGTTCATATAAAATAAAAGAAATTAGAAAGATGATCTCTGAAATCACATAATTTAAGGCAATTTGCCTTCAAGTGAGTTCAAATTCTAATTATACTTCTAAACCATTCTAGCAAATTACTTGCTCTTAATTAATTCTTCTTTATGAGCTCTGAATTCTTGTTGTTGATCACAGAGTAATGAGGAATAGTGCAGATTTATGGTATTGGAATGGAGTGATTGCACTTGTATCAAGGTGAATAAAACTTGGAAGATCTAAAGGATTAAAGTACCTTATATACCCCAGGATTATAGAACAGAGAATGGGAGAAGGAAATAAGGAACAAAAGAAATTGTATTCAAAGGCCTGATGTTAGAGCAAAACCTTTCAAATGTGACCTATCTATTAATCCACATGGCTGGAAATGAAAGAAATGCTCCATTTGTTTTGAATGCTTTGGGTTTGCATTTGAAAGTCAAACTGCCAAGGTTAAACTGGCCTTTTATTTGCTTGGATTTTTTGTGTCTTTGTGTTGCAAGAGTCAGAAAAACTTTATTACTTTAGTTTTAATAACATACCTGGAAGATGTTTGCTCATGTGTTTTCTATAGTCAGCATACTGACATCAACATTTTTCATGGATTTGTGGATTTCTGGTTCACCTCTTTCTGGAAAACATAAAGGCTGACCAGTAAAAATCAAGTGTGGGAGGGGATCTGGATGTCTCAGCTAATAAGTGACTAAAATGAAGAGGTAATTTTTGATTCAATCTAGTAATTCTTAAAACAAATGTAATAAATTGAATGTTCTGTGTTCAAAGGTCACCCATCAAGACTTGAGAATATACTTGGCTGAGAGAGGGGTAGTTCCCTTCATGAGCAAGAACTCCCTCATCTGAAACCCTGAAAGTTTTCTGCAGCCTGCTCCTGGCACATAGCAGTAACCAGTGCCTGGCTTGAGATTCCCTCCTAGGAGGGTTTTCTGTATCTGGGTTCTTTGGTAGTCTCTGGTTTTAATGCCTCTCTCTACTTTCTGAGAATAGGCTCAAGGTGAGGAGAAAGTTCTTCACCAAGAGAGTCGTTCACCATTGGAATGGGCTGCCCAGGGTGGTGGTGGAGTCACCATCCCTGGAAGTGTTCAAGAGGGGATTGGACGTGGCACTTGGTGCCATGGTCTAGTCATGGGGTCTGTGGTGACAGGTTGGACTCGATGATCTTTGAGGTCTCTTCCAACCTTAGTGATACTCTGGTACTGTGATAAGCTGATAAGCTGTTAGAGAAAAGGGAAAACAATCTCATCTTGGGGTCTGTAGTTTTGCATCTTCAATAGGTCTGCCCTCTAGTCAATACCAAACATGACTGGCCCATTGCCTACTTGCAAGTTCAACTAATGCCTTCCATCTCCACATTTGGATATTCCAAGAAAGCAAAGTACGTGTTGCTTATAAAATACACCAAGCCTCTGGCATGTGGCTACCTGACCCTGAGGTTTGAAGAGCTCCAGAATCAAGTCTGGGTCTGAATTTCAAATCTAACCCTTAAGGTTTGTAGAATGAGCTGACCTTCACCTTTAGTTCTCTGTGTGCCACCAAACAGGGAGAAAAATTTCTCATTGTTGTGCCTTTATAATATATTAATCTGTATTTCACAAGGAATGCTTTATCACCATTCTACTAAAGCTGTTATTTCCCAAGTACTCTCCTCTGTTTGGTGAACACACATTTTTGTTCTCTGCTTAGCTTTTTATATGCTTTTTTGCATGTGTTAGAACTCTCCTTTCATTTTTCCTTTTTTTTTCCCCTCTCTTTTTTTGAGGGGGAATGTAGAAGTATCCAGGCCAGCAGGGTGGAAGGATTTAAATATTTAGTATCATGAATATTTTAATATCTTCAGGATTATATTTGAGTCTGAAAATAATGAAAAGGAACAAGTACTTCTGCCCATCTCTCAGATTGTCATGAGCTTGGGTCCAGCAGCTACAGACTCACTTAACAAAATAATCACATTTTAGAACCTATACTATCAGGTGATGTTAAAGGAGTTTTAGTCATGCAAGCCTTAGTGTGTAAGATGAGGTGACAATGTAAATGTCACATATGTTACAAATACAGGTAATTTTTAAGGTGTAAGCCAAGCAAAGCCAACAGAAAGCTTTTACTGACTTCAGAATCCCTGGGAAACTGGAGGTGACTTTGTGGTGCTTCTTGGATGGCTTTTGTTGATCAGGGCCTGGTCTCACCTTGTTTGTGTTCCTGCCATTTCTCACCCCGCTTCCCAAAATATGTGGAAGGAGATCTGTAATAGAAAAAGGAAAAGCAGATGTACAATCAAATTCTAGCTATGTAAGCAGTGACCAAGACAACCACTGTTAAGTACAAAGCCAGTTCAGTTACAGCCTGTCTTTACAGGGCAGGGAGCTGTCTTCAGGTTACTTGTTAACTTCTGCTGACCTGTTTTATATGTGGAGCAGATCTCTAGACCTGTTCTCTGTATACCTGACACTGGCAACAGTGTGCTCATTAAGTAAAAAGAAATAATCCTTACATTTCTCTGTGTCTGCTGGGTGCTTCTGACAGTTGTCTGCAATAATTAAATGTAGAAGATTTAAATGTAAAAGGTTTCAATACCCGAGTTTGTTATAACCAAATGGATCTAGAGCATCTCTACTAATCTCTGTAACAGGGTCATAAAACATATTTCACCAGTCCTATGTCAGTCCCACAAGCTTGTGGCCACCCAAAGTATTCACTCCTTCCACTGCAGGTTGCTCAGTGGTTAGTTTTCTCACATCCCTCTGGATTTTGTTGTATTTATTAATATGTTAAATCCAGAATTAATAATGACATTGTAAAACAGAAAGGAAGAAACAGATAGATCAAGAGTGCATTGTCTGTTACAGTGACCTGCTCCAAATAAATCCTAGTAGTTGATTTTTTTTTCCCACCTCCTTCTTTAGATGTCTTCATAAAGCAAGTGACATCATGAAGCAAAATGGAATACCTGGATTATAATTTCAGCCTAGAGCAAGTGCCTCAAAGGGACAGAACAAGGTGACTATGATTAATTTTAAGACACCAGCAGACTGGCAAGTACCCAGTTCATAAGCTACTGGCTTAATATGTACATTCTGGGGCTGAATGTATACATTCTGCGGGGAAAATGTGCATGTACCTTAGTTGTTTTCATTAGGATGGAGGACAGTGTGACTGTGGAGGTTTGTAAACATCAGGTGGGACTGAAAATTATTTGTGGATTGGAACAAGCAGGAAGTAAGTCATTTCGTAAAGCATTTCATTTTTAGTCTGTCCCACACACCTCTGAGTACCTAACAGCAGTTGGCTTCTACCAGAGCCATTTTTTGTTAAGAAACTGAGGGAGGAGGTACTTATGCGGCACTTTACATGAATTACTTCCTAAGGAGCACAGGAATATTTAACACAGCCCTGGTGAGGCAATGGTTATCAACTACAGCACAGGAGGTTGCACCTCAGCATGAGAAGGAGCTGCTTCACTGTGAGTGGCACAGAGCACTGGAATGGGCTCCCCAGAGAGGTTGTGGAGTCTCCTTCTCTGGAGACTTTCAAGACCCATCTGGATGCATTTCTGTGTGACCTGCACTAGATTCTGTGGTCCTGCTCTGTCAGGGAGGGTTGGACACAATGATCTCTGGAGGTGCCTTCCAACTCCTAACATCCTGTAATCCTGTGTGATTCTGTACTATCCCCTGTTGCTGGCTGAGACTCTCCTTGGGACAAATACTGTTGCCTTTGAGCAGTCACAGAATCATCTGTATGTCCAGAGGGACTGCAGAACTCTTCCAGCTATACTTGCAGTAATAAGAAACAGGGAGGGAAAGAATTTCTAGGGGTCACATAAACCTGATTCCAAAGCAGAGTTCAGCTGTTTCTGTTACATTCCTAACAGATACTTCCCTAACTTTTAACTTCCCTAATTTGACCCCCTTTGCTGTTCTTTTTCCCTCTCTTGCCAATATGACAAATTGAGAATATATAATGTTGATCCATTCCTGTGCTGCCATGGCTGAATTCTGTCTAAGAGCAAAACCACACTTGGGTGTTTTTCCCTAGCTTTTAGACTCCATTCTGCCATTCAAACCTGCTCTTTCTTGCCCATCACCAGTGTAAACTGCAAAAAGAAGCACAGTCAGCAAAATAATATCATGCATTTTAAGGCTGTTACAACTTCTTTTAATGTCTGGACTAAACATTCCCAGTTCCACTCTTTCCTTGAAGGTGGTGTTTTCCAGCTTTCCCATCAGCTTTATTGCTCTTACTTCAAGAGACATGCTGTAATATTCTTTACACCCCTGAGCTGCAGATACCAAAATAGCTCAGACTGTAAAAAAGGGAGCTCGTGGTGCTGGGCAGCACCTTGCCTAGCAGATAGACTGGGGGCCCACAACCACAAAAGACAAAGCTTTATCCTGCTACTTCAGGAATAAAGGAAATTTTGCTACCCATTTGGGAAAGGATCCAACTTTTGAGGTTGTTTTGCATAGTGTTTGCAACAGTTCAGGCAACCCAGTAATATGCTGAGTCTTCAAAGCAAGGACCAGTTTGCATAATGTGTTCTTGCAGTTAGGAACAGATGTAATAATTTCTTAACACAGAATAGCTGGCAGGGAAATGCCTGGATTGTAAATTATCTTTATAAAATTAACTGACCCTCATCCTATTGAGAATCTATGTTATGACTGCATCTGGAAGTACTCTCAGGGGTACTCTTACTTCTCACCTCCCAGCCTTGAAGACATTAATCTGCATATTGTTGCCAAGTATCGTATATGGAAGACAATATAAAGCATCATTCATTCGTTTCATGTGTCAACACAACTTTAATGTAAGCACCAGAGCAAGATTTAGAGTCATCCTTTCTGGCCGTGTGGCAGAAGAATTTCATTTCTGGAGCTTTTCATTTGATGTGTACAATTTTTAGAGCAAATTTGAGTTCAAACCAGCAGAAGATTTCACAAATTAGAAACCAGAGTTTTGAGCAAATAACTTGTGCAGATGTCACTCTGCCTCAAGGTGACAATGCACATTTTAGTCCTGTTAGATTATTAAAGGAGATTGTGCTACCATGCCAGGTAGGAATGTTAATACAGAACTACTGCATTGCTCTGTTGCAGTAGTTTATATTATCAATGCAGCATATTTTTGAGGAATAAGATAAATATCATAATGCCTTTGTCAGCTGCAGAAAAAGCCCCAAACGTTTGCTTTTTCCACATATAAATGTTGTACTGCCTCGAGCAGTACATGGTATGACCAGGTCACATGTAGAATGCGACCTGGTTTCCCAGAGAAAGCAAGGATGTGAGTCAAATGCAAGGTGAAAGGCAACAATGAGGAGCATCAAAACAAACAGAGAGCACACTCCTGCTGTACGAAGTTGAGCCACCTCATGGGATGGGTGCTTTTACTGGTGCAGCTCAGTATCATAGTATCATAGTATCAGTCAGGGTTGGAAGGGACCACAAGGATCATCTAGGTCCAACCCCCTGCCATGGGCAGGGACACGCCACACTAGATCAGGCTGGACAGAGCCTCATCCAGCCTGGGCTTAAACACCTCCAGGGATGGGGCCCCAACCACCTCCCTGGATAACCCATTCCAGGGCTTCACCACTCTCATAGTGAAGAACCTCCTCCTCACATCCAGCCTGAATCTCCCCACCTCCAGCTTCATTCCATTCCCCTTAGTCCAATCACTACCTGATAGCCTGAGCAGTCCCTCCCCAGCCTTCTTGTAGGCCCCCTTCAGATACTGGAAGGCCACAATGAGGTCACCTCGGAACCTTCTCTTTTCCAGACTGAACAGCCCCAACTCCTTCAGTCTGTCCTCACAGGAGAGGTGCTCCAGCCCTCTGATCATCCTCGTGGCCCTTCTCTGGACACCTTCCAGCACCTCCAGATCCCTCTTGTAATAGGGGCTCCAGAACTGGATGCAGTACTCCAGGTGGGGTCTCACCAAGGCTGAGTAGAGGGGGAGAATCACCTCCCTTGACCTGCTGGCCACACTTCTCATGATGCAGCCCAGGATCAGATTGGCTTTCTGGGCTGCAAGTGCACATTGAGAGCTCATGTTGAGCTTCTCATCCACCAGAGCCCCCAAGTCTCTCTCCTTCAGGCTGCTTTCCAGCCAGTCACTGCCCAGCCTGGATTTGTGCCTGGGGTTGCCTTGACCCAGATCCAGGACCCTGCACTTGCTCTTGTTGAACCTTATGAGGTTGGCTTGTGCCCACCTCTCCAGCCTGTCAAGGTCCCTCTGGATCTTTGCAAGTGTCTTTGCAAGATCCCAGCTGACCCTGCCATGTGGACAGAGATCCCAATATCCTGTAGGCAATTTTTTATTTGATTCTTGTAAAGCTTTGGATGTGAAAATGATCCAAATTTGTGTGCTTCTAGAAATATATCAGAGAACAGATTATTCTTGTTATAGAGCTATGTTAGAAATAGAAACATTTCTACTTACAGACTCACAGATTGCATTGAGTTGGAAGGGAACCTCAAAGGTCATCTTGTCCATTCACCCTACAGTGAGCGGGAGCACATCCAACTAGTTCAGGCTTCTGTGGAATAAAGCAATGCAGCCACAATTTTAGGTGTCCTTCCTGCAGAGCTTTTGATGTGTTTTGTGGAAAAACCTGTTACTGATCAGAGATGCTAAATCACAAAGCTAAGGCAGGGCTGAATTCAATTTTCTGTCATTTTTATTTCAATAATGTGACAGGAGAAGCTTTACTCTAGGGCTGTATTTAATGAGAGATACCAAGACAGCTGTTTGCCTGTCCAGATGTTATTTCTTTATAAGCATACTTATCTTTGACTTTTCATCTAGACATTTAGATGCAAGAAGTCCATAACATCTCTGTATATATTCACTAGCATTTGTTTCCACTTGCATAAAACCACTTCTTTGTATACAGCCAACTGGTTATTTGTCATAGGAGAATATTTCCACTCATGGTGATGTCCTTCAATATGAAATCAAAAATATGTGATTCTATCAGAATCTATCTAGACCAGTGACTTTCATCCTTCTGTTGCTTGCTTCATGATGACAGTTCTCACATCCTTCCACAATTTCTCCTCCATTTTAGGTATGAGCAGCAGCACACATGGCAACCAGAAATAGCTTGACTGTCTTCCAGCAGAATGTCAGTCACCCAATAAAACTAATAAAAAGCCCAATACCTCACTTCTCCTGCACTGCAATTTCCATCTCACACGTCAGGAGAATGTACATCCAAGGCTGTAGGACTGACCATCTGTTCTGCTTACACCATGCTAGTACTTGGGAGTACTGAACTACTCAGATGCTGCAGTTTTTATAGACATCTGGAAGTGGTGGCCAGCTATTAAAAAAATACAAAATAAAAAGCAGCAGCACTGAAAAAATAAAGTTGTGCTGAGTGCCCTCACCATGGAATTGCAAGAAACAGCAGGCCCAGCATTTCCTGGTATCACCTATCTGCCTGGTGATATGAGAGACATGCAGCATAGTCACTGTAGTATTGTTTTCTAACAAAGAACATTCTTGTCCCATAGCTTGCCTTGAGGCATCTTCTCAACATTTTGGAGAAATTAAATGTTATATTTATTTCTAGGGGAACTAAATATAAAGCCAGAGGGGGTGACATCAAAGCTGGCAGGTCTTAGTAGTTTTTGTAATGATACCATAAAGTAGCATAAGGCAAGAGACTGATGTGTGCAGAAAGTTAGTGAAAGCAACCTGAGTGACTTAAATTAACTGAAGTAAAACTTATGTTATATACAAACAGGTCAGGTGGTCCAAATCTTTATAATGAAAGCACTATAAATGTATTTTATCATTAATTGGTATTAATTGGTACAAAGGAGCCCCAAAGATGTTCTGAAGCATAAGACAGTTCTGTATTTCATATGGATTTATCAGTGAGCTATGGGGACTTTGGCTTCTCCTAGTAGTCAAGATTTCATGTGTCCATGACTTGATAGTTCAGCTGCCAGTCCTCTGCCCAGGTCCCCTGGAATCAGCTGTCCCTGGGTGGAATCAGCAGTCCCTGAGCTGGATCAGAAATGAAGGGTTGCAAATATGGAACTCTTTACTCAAGGACACTAGAGCAGATCTTCTTCAGTGAGGAAGGAAGGAGCAGGCAACACGTGTAGACTTACCACAAAACACATTCCTCAAGCATTATTGAGTCTGTGCTTCATTTGGAAAAGTGGCAGAAAGGGAGGTCTCAGAATAAGGTGCTGTTTAATGCAAGTGCAAAGTCCAGATGGCAGAAGTGGGTACAGCAGCAAGATGACTAATAACTCTTCATTAATTTCAGCTTCAGTAGACCCAGTGTGTTGCAGGAGTGCACATGGTCACACAGTGAGTGTTCGACAGAGTCCTTTGTCCTGTCTCACTTGATGTCACAGTTTCCTGGGGAATTGAGCACCTGCCATGGGCTCTTCCTGGACAAAGATGTTACTCTCTTGCATGTCTGTGCAATACCACGTTTGCCCTCTCACAAGCTAGAGAGCACTTAATTTTATAATTACAAGCAAAGGGTTTCAACATTGAAACCATTTAAATTGTTTGTAATTCAGTGCTTGAGACAATTATTAAAATCATCTACAGTTGCTTCTAATACAGAATTTGTTTTCATTTGACTATGCAGGCAAGTAGAGAAGTTAGAGAAGTTTGGAGATTGTTACCTTGAAGTTCAGTCTTGCTGGGATACTTCCTGCCAGCATCTCTTGTTTAGGAGCATACATGTTTACGTACTTAAGTCATCAGGTCAAAGAAGCCAGCAGTATTTTGGATGGATGGAGCAGGTGCTTAACAGTAGCATTGTTAATGCCTCCCAGTAGATCATAAATTAAGCTTCCTAAATTATTACTGCTTTAGAAAAATGAAGATATTCTCTTACTTGTACCTCCTCTTTGGTTCTGAAAGGCATATGTAGGGTACATTATTAATCTCCTCGTTGCAACCACGAAGTCCTAGCGTTGAATAATTTGTTTTATTTTATTTTTCATATGGGCTAAACTTCTCAGAACCACCAGCCTGCTGGACCTAAAACTTAGAAGGGAAAGCATCAAAGAGTGAAAAATAAAAATTCTGAATGCTGGCTACATGGCCTTAATTTTGTGCATTGCTGCTGTGAAACATTAAAGCATGTATTCTGTACAATGATGCTGTGATGGAAATGCTACTTGGAGCCCGGGCAGGCAGCTTACACTTGTGGAAATGGCAATTTTTGGCATTTTCCTTCATTTAGCAGCAATGGCTTTTAGAGAAACATTTCCATACAAAGCTGCCTCCGTGGAGAGAGCTTGAACACTTGGGTAGTAACCTGTGAGACCTCAAGAAATGGGTTTTTATATTTCAAAAGTGACATTTCTTCAGCTACGTTGCTGTGCCCAGGAGCTTGTGAACCTCAGAAACACAAAATCAATCCTTACAAGAAACATTGCTTGTGGGGGTCTGCTAAAATAACCACATTAGAAATTCATGCCCAGTCTTTTCTCTGCATTACCATAACTCTATTGCTTCAGGTTAAAATATTAACCATTGTAAAGTAATCCAGGTTGCCTTTGTCTGTTGTGGGACATTATTCCTAATTGAGCAAATTTCAAGTGACTCATCACCTGCCTTACTTAAGGAGGTGCTTGTTCACATATGTATTAAATGTTAATATAGAAATTAAATGTTCTATTGACTTTTCTGCCTTTGTTGTAGAAAAGTAGTTGAATGCAGGCTTAACGTTCATTCTGTGAGTTGTTTCTTGGGCTTTGCTGCTACTGTATGTGTCTAAGCACTCACTCTCATGCTCTGCTGGATCCGAGCTAAGGCGTTCAGTGCCTTTGAAGACCAAGCCCTCAGTGAGCAAGCCACAGATGGTAATTTGTGCCAGAATGCATGAGTTTATTATTTAACATCTCAGATGGCTGTTTAATTTGCTACCACTTTTGGCTGAAGAACTAGCTGTTAATAATCAAATGCCTGCTTTCTGTCAGGCCTGGGGCAATTATTTTCATTACTGTGGTTGCCTCAAACAAATGAGAGGACCAGTGTTGGAATTAACATCTTTGGGGTTCTGTATGTCCATGTGGTGTGTCAGTTTGGAATAAATAATTTTTCCATTGTGGAAATAGGGCCTGATGCACCATTCAGGAGGTGGACAAGTGGGATAATTATGGGAAAGTGGGAAAGCTACCTCTCTGAGGACCGCAAAATTTAACTTGAATTGAAAAGATCTTAAGGGAGTGAGGAATCCAGGAGGCACTGAAATTAGATGGAAGTTTTCACCCTCAGCCCCCTCAGTTTCTCTGGTTAAATTTTTTAGCTGCATCTTCAAATTATGTTCACAGTGTGTTTGTTTCTCAAGGCTGTTATCCCTCACAGTCCTTGGTCAGACTGCCCACCACTGGATTTCCTCTCACTTCCCAGCACATGACCACAACACTCACTCCTGCATTCTTTTTTTCCTGGCTGCAGCTGCAGGAATTTGAAAAACAAGAGCAGCTGGAAGGATTTGGGGTATTGCAGGGCACCTGCAGCTCAAGACAAAGGATAAAGACAAGGAAAACAGAAAATCGAAGGAAACAGTAAGATGAGAAGAAGAAGAGGAGGGGGTAAAAAATCACATGGGATAGAGAAAAATGAGGAGGAGAGGAAGTTGGGGAAGAGCATTGAAAATGTCTGAGAGATGCAGTTACCTCTCTGCAACAATGAGGCACTAAGCAAGGTGCTACTGCTTAGGGAATGAAAAACAAGAGTAGAGAAACAAAATCTGTTAAAATATTTGCTATTTCTTAGCTGAAAAGTTAATTCTGTCACATTATGCTAAATCACCCAGCTACAACAAGGCAACAATACAAAATAAAATACATAAAGCAGGAAGGGGAAGAAGTTAGATGCTAACACCAAGTCAGTGGTGACCAGAAGAAAACATTTTTGATTCATTTCTTTAGGAAACAGCATTATCCATGTGGCAAGCATCTGCTGCACAAGCACTGACATCCCTCTTATTTCCTGGGGGACAGTTGGAGCCCATGATTGTCAGGAGATGTTAAGAATTCCAGCTGTATCAGCATGTCCCAAGGCCTTGTGGCAAAGATTGGTTGCCTTTTGGGGTTTTTTTCCCTTCCATACAAAACTTCCATACAGATGAATATGCTTTCCTCAGCGTGGTGACTATCGAGGCAAGGAGGACAAGGTGAGGAATGCCAGTGTGTTGGTAAATGTGATCAGCAGAAGTATCTGCTCACCTATTCTTGTACATGATTCTGTGATAGGTATGTCCAGTCTGTTTGCTCTAGTGCTTGCATGTTTTATCTGTGGGAAGCTGTCTCTTGTTTGCAAGCATGGCAAATGTAGTAGCCCTGAACTCAGAAAGCAGTGACCTGGGATGAGACTTGGCTCCTTTAAGTTCTGAGAGCTTTGTTACTTATCTCAGCAATTTAGACTTCAGAGTCTTGGGCTGAAATGCTGATCATGAACTGGTCTGCTAAGATCAGCTTCACTTCTTGTATGCATGGTTGGGAAGAGAGGCAGCTTCTACAAGTGTGGTCCCTGACTTCTGTGAAGAAGGGAGTTGAATAGCACATTACCATTCCTGTATTTCCTCATCTCCAAGTGACAGATGTCTTCCAGAGGGTTTGGGGGGTTTGGGGAGCCTGTGCTAGCTAACATAGGGAGGATTTCTGTAAGGTGACATTTGAAACATAAATGCGGTCTGAGTTTCACTCTAATTAAGAGAAAGCATATAGCAGGGAGCCAAGTCTCATCTCCATGACTTCCTCAGTGGGAAGGAGGTGCTTGTTTGATGTCAAGACACTGCATCAGCCTTTCCTAGCATGGAGCTGCTGCCCTTGCCTGTGCTATGGATGTGCTAACTTGTGTGTCACAGGTCAGGGAGCTGTAACACAAGTAAGCACACCTTGTTTTAAAAAGAACCAGCCTCTGAAAGATTGCAGGGAAAAATGTCTTCCCTCCACAACTGATCTCACATAACTTCTAAAGAGATGTACAAGAGATGAAACAGACATTGAATGCATCTCTTAGCCCCCAAATCTTCCTGCAAGACTTGTGCCAACTTTGCATTTGCTTTTAAACTAACCACAAAGATGAAAGATTAGACCCAAGCTGGACAAGCCAAGCCCTGTTTTAGAATAGAGGTCAAGCCATTCCATGCCATAGTTCACTTCATTATTGTTATTTGTTGACATCTTCTATGTAATTTAAGAAACTGACTGGTTTCTCTGGCAGTAGTTGTATGGATGTCTGGGATTTTCTGTCCTGTACTTGATTATTTCTTCAGTCTACACAGTAAGAGTCCAATCTGTCACTGGATTACATACATTTACTTAGCAGAGAGAGTTCAAGACTGAAACAACTGTGTGAGAACTGCCTGCTGAAATTCTAAGGTCTGTGAAAGTGAAATGTTGTTAGGGGGGTTAACTGATGTACCTGCGCACCACAGCCAGTACAGAAGAAGCCAATCAGCAAAGGCATATGCGTTGTTCCTTTCTCTTTCTATCATGCATATGTTGTACTTTTCATTCAATGTATAGATATTGGGGGTTTTTTTAGAAGACATTTTGTCATGCAGTTTCTCTGGATTGTTGTTCATTTTACAGTGTAATGCCCTTGATTGCTTTTTGAAGTCTCATTGGCAAAGGTTGCTGGAAAACTAAAACTTTGGGATCTGGAATGAATGTTTGAGGCACTGGGGAAAAATCTTTGGCCAGTCAGGGCAAAGGGTCTTCCATAAGCATAACCCCAAAGGTGATCTGTGTTGCTACTTACTGCTTTCTCCCATAAATTTCACTGGGGTTAGCACCTGACTGGGAAGGTCAGGAAATGTTATGCATTCTCCAAAGCCATGATACTTTAAAACAGCATAGCTGGTGGCAGTCAGTAGTGCTACTGATGGATGTCTTTTTGGTCATTTTCTTTCATAGAAGAATATGACATGTACGTACTGATACATACAGCTACTGGGGTTGCTTTTATTCCTATTCCATAGTATGTATCCTCAATCTTTTCTCATCCCCCTCTTAGCTCAGGAAAGTCAGTTAGCTTCCTACAAATACGACCCATATCACCATGATCCTTTGGAGGAGGAAGTATAGCAACTAGCACAGATGTTTGTGGAATGACTCCACAGCCAGAGTTTCTCCAAGTACACTCATTTATTCATGTGGGAGTACGTGGGCTGCTGTGAGTGACTACATGGATGTTTTGACCTAGCATGCAACATGACATCTTCCACTGAGCTCTTGTCTGAGTCCTGCCCCACCTCCAAGTCCTTCTATGGATTTTCTTGCTCTTGGAGGTTGTTAATAGTGGCACAGAAAATGGAAAGGGCAAGACCCTGGTAGCAGCTGGTGGCTTCTTCATTACAATACATCTAGTTTAGTAAAGGCAAACTAGATGGTGATGTAGCAGATGTTTATGGCTGTTTCTCATTTTAAATCAGATTACAGTGATGTAGCAATTCAGTCCATTAGGGATTGTCCTCAAGTAACAAAGGATATTGCATGTGATAGCTTGTTCAGACAGCACCGTAACAACAAGAGTCCGAGCGTCTGCTGTCAGCTCTTCCCAAGCCAGCCTTGCTATGCAGCCACTGGTTGCACACCCGTAATCTCTTGCTGCATCCCATAATTGTTTGTTCCAGCCTTTGTTCAAATGGCAGCAAATGCAAGGCATGGGGAAACGTTTTGCTCAACCTTTCAAAATTAATCAAATGTTTTTAAAAATGCATGAGAAAAAAAAACCTCCTGCTCTGTAATGTAGAGGCAATCAAGGGCAGAGCAATCCCATGGCATTCAGCTGTGGGACTAGTCTGTGGCAGCTGGTACCTACATGCTATAGGTTTGAAATCCCTTGGAGTCAGATGATAACCTCCAAGTCTGAACCTTCAAACACAACACAAATTAATCATCCAAAGAAACCTTGATGCGCTGATCTTGAAGGTCAAGAGACCAAAGGTCGCTCTTCAGTCCTGCCAACAGTCTTCATTGTATCTTTGCCCAACTCCTATAAGCTGTCCATTTAAAAACAGGGATGCAAGTAAAATGAGATTTTTTTTTTTTACTTAGCCAAAATTTTAAAAAAATTTAAAAAAGAACCTTGTCATTGGGACCAAATTAAATCCAGAGGAAGCAGTTAAATCACTGAAGGAACTGTTTTCATCAGGCGATAGCGCATTTCCAGGATTTTCTGGTTTCCTAGGTAACACAAAAGTGGAATCAACCAGTCTGCCTGCATCCCCTGGCTGGCGAGTGAACCCACCAAGTGGGGCACAAAGCTTTCACAACAACAGGGCATGTGTTGAACATCTGTAGGCTGTTCTGTGCCTGGCTTCAGCAGTGTGCAGGTCGCTGCAGAAGTATTTGGTAGGACAGAAGAGGAAGTGGTGTGAGAAGGAAAGAGAGCAGAGGTGAGGGCAAGAAATCATAGGAATTCTTTCTGGTTTCAATCCCTAAAGTGAAACCCAGATACATGTATTGGAATGGGCTGCCCAGGAAGGTGGTGGAGTCACCATCACTGGAGGTGTTTAGGAAGAGACTTGACGGGGTGCTTGGTGCCATGGTTTAGTTGATTAGATAGTGTTGGATGATAGGTTGGACTTGATCTCAAAGGTCTTTTCCAAGCTGGTTAATTCTATTCTATTCTAGTCTAGTCTAGTCTAATCTAGTCTAGTCTAGTCTAGTCTAGTCTAGTCTATTCTATTCATTCTATTCTATTCCTATGCTATGCTATGCCATTCTATTTCATTAATTCTTTTATCTGTGGGATCCCTTGGTTCTTATACTTCTGACTATCTATTGAGTGGCTGTTTAAAAAAAATACATTTTCTTTTAGAGAGATTGGCAAGAAACAATCCCACTTTTTTAGATTGAGATTTTAGAGAGTAACAGGACAAGCCAAAACCCTTACAGGCAAAATGGGGATAGCTTTTGTCTCTGAAAATTTCCAATTCCCATAAAATAAAATCATATCACAGTGTTTTCCTTAATTAAAATAAAAGGAATATTTAATGTTTATAAGATTCCTGGGTAGAAACATATGGCTGCTTCATTAAACAGATAGCGCAGCAGCTGCCTCCACTGTTCCCTGTCTTCCCCTGGATCTTGCAGGGGCAGCACAAGGCCAAGCTACAATAATTGCTCTTATTTAAGTTGAGACTTGGGGGTGCTGGTAGACAAGAAGCTCAACATGAGCTCTCAATGTGCACTTGCAGCCCAGAAAGCCAATCAGATCCTGGGCTGCATCAAGAGAAGTGTGGCCAGCAGGTCAAGGGAGGTGATTCTCCCCCTCTACTCAGCCCTGGTGAGACCCCACCTGGAGTACTGCATCCAGTTCTGGAGCCCCTATTACAAGAGGGATCTGGAGGTGCTGGAAGGTGTCCAGAGAAGGGCCACGAGGATGATCAGAGGGCTGGAGCACCTCTCCTATGAGGACAGACTGAAGGAGTTGGGGCTGTTCAGTCTGGAGAAGAGAAGGTTCCGAGGTGACCTCATTGTGCCCTTCCAGTATCTGAAGGGGGCCTGCAGGAAGGCTGGGGAGGGACTTCTCAGGCTCTCAGGTAGTGATAGGACTAGGGGGAATGGAATGAAGCTGGAGCTGGGGAGATTCGGGCTGGACGTGAGGAGGAGGTTCTTCCCCATGAGAGTGGTGAAGCCCTGGAATGGGTTGTCCGGGAGGCGGTTGGGGCCCCATCCCTGGAGGTGTTTAAGAGCAGGCTGGATGAGGCTCTGTCCAGCCTGATCTAGTGTGGGGTGTCCCTGCCCATGGCAGGGGGATTGGACCTAGATGATCCTTGTGGTCCCTTCCAACCCTGACTGATACTATGATACTATGACTATTTCAGACATTATAATGCCGTTAACTGTGTCCAGAGACCTATAGATTCCTGAAGACATAATCACCCTGAGAAGCTATTTCCTGAAAAGAATGGAATTTTTCTTTCGGTAAATGATAAGCATTCAAAGAAATTTCTTGGCTTGATTTGTAGTGATTCAAAAATAATTTTCAAAACAAGAGAGTTGCTGCTTTTGTAGGAGACATTTTTTTCATCTCAGGGCTTTAGGTTGTCTTTCCATCTCAAAAAAAAAAAAAAAGAGGCAAACGCTTCAAATGGGAACAAAATGTTTTCGAGTTACAGGAAAGAAACTTTTCAGCTGCGCAGAACCAATGACAAGAAAGCTGATTTCTGCTCCTTGAAGGTTTTCGAAGTGTTGATGGAGTGTCCTGATGCACAACGTGATGCACTTCCAAAATCTTACACTTCTTCGGGGAGCAGGAAAAATCTTCCCACTCAGTTCTTGTCGCAAAGGCGGTATTTCATACTGAACTTTAAAAAACACTGACAGATTTCTTCCTTCACTCAAAGGAAGGCAGTGTGAGTTTATCTGTTTCAAATAAAATTGATATTCTGGCAGACAACATCGATGTCTATGTGTATCTTTCAAAACGCAGTTGTCATCCGATGCAACTGCGCTGTGAATCATAGCCCGAGGAGTTATATAAGGTTTAGGCTATGATTAAAACTTGAGGTGTGTATCATAGTATCAGTCAGGGTTGGAAGGGACCACAAGGATCATCTAGTTCCAACACCCCTGCCATGGGCAGGGACACGCCACACTAGATCAGGCTGGACAGAGCCTCATCCAGCCTGCTCTTAAACACCTCCAGGGATGGGGCCCCAACCACCTCCCTGGACAACCCATTCCAGGGCTTCACCACTCTCATAGTGAAGAACCTCCTCCTCACGTCCAGCCTGAATCTCCCCACCTCCAGCTTCATTCCATTCCCCCTAGTCCTATCACTACCTGAGAGCCTGAGAAGTCCCTCCCCAGCCTTCTTATAGGCCCTCTTCAGATACTGGAAGGCCACAATGAGGTCACCTCAGAACCTTTTCTTCTCCAGACTGAACAGCCCCAACTCCTTCAGTCTGTCCTCATAGGAGAGGTGCTCCAGCCCTCTGATCATCCTCGTGGCCCTTCTCTGGACACCTTCCAGCACCTCCAGATCCCTCTTGTAATAGGGGCTCCAGAATTGGATGCAGTACTCCAGGTGGGATCTCACCAGGGCTGAGTAGAGGGGGAGAAGCACCTCCCTTGACCTGCTGGCCACACTTCTCTTGATGCAGCCCAGGATCTGATTGGCTTTCTGGGCTGCAAGTGCACATTGAGAGCTCATGTTGAGCTTCTTGTCCACCAGCACCCACAAGTCTCTCTCCTCAGGGCTGCTTTTCAGCCAGTCACTGCTCAGCCTGGATTTGTGCCTGGAATTGCCTCGACCCAGATGTGTGTTGTTGGTTTTTGTTTTTTTTTTTTTTTCCCTTCAGGGCAAAACTTAAATATGTTATCATCTAAGAGTTAATTATGGTAATTGCTGAAAAGCTGAAAGCCCCCAAATTAGTAGCCAATCATTCAAGTTCAGAATATTGCATTTATAAGTGGATAACTATCAGTGCACAGAGGATAGAGAGCAGGTTTTCTGGCCTGAAGTTAGAAAACACTCAATTGTGATAATAAATAAGAAAGGTCTCCTTGGTTATGCAAGGAGGGAAGCATCTCACTGAATAATCCTGATGGATTATACGGTCCCAGTGCTAGTCCAGTATTAGCCAACAGCCTACAGCTTCACATCTGGAATCAGGAGCCAAAAGTCAGATAGTAGGTGGTCCTCATTAAAAATAGATCTGCTGAACAGTTAAGACGATTATTGGTGCTGATTTGCAGGATTAGGCACAGGGAGCAGTCTGTCAGGCTATTTCTTCACTTGACTACAGGAAAAGCTTCTCCAGGGCTCAGACAAAAAAAAAAAAAACCACAACAATTGTATGGCCAGGGAGTTGAGAGGGCAGTGTTTGGGAGAAGGAGAGGAGAGACACCTTCCCTCTGCTCATTTGACTTGCTGCTCTCTTGCATAGCAGTATTTGAGAAGAGCTGAGCACATAATCAGTCCTGCAGAGATTTATATGGCTTAAACACTGTACATGTAAATTATTAACACGATCTCCCTGCCTGATGCTGTGAAATCTTTGCAGCTGGATTTATAATGAGTGCATTGAAATTGCAGGGTAATGAGGAGTTTGCAGGTTCATTTCTTTGGCCATGAGGATAACTGAGGGGAAGAAGAATCTGATTATGTGAGAGTAGTGGATGTAATTTATAGTTTGAAATGAAATATCTCAGCAGGACTACCTGGTGTAGTGGCTAGTTGAACAGAAATAGAAGTATGCCATAATCTGACTGGGAAACCCTTGTTCTGCTTGTTACTGTTTCTTCTTTATCCTTATTTGCAGAAGTGCTCTGTTTTGCAAGAAAGCACTCAGCAAATATTACAGGGGAAGAACAGATCCCTACTCTCTATTCAGGAGCAGAAAAATGTGTACTTTTTGTGGCTAAACATACAGATTGAATAATCACAAGTATTTATTTCCTAACAATCGCTTTCCCATCATTTGCTGAGACAATGATAGAACAAACAATTTCAAATAACAAGCACATTCATCAAAATTACAAGGCATGCTCTCTGCCAAAGAGGAACAGATTCACTCCTCAAGGAAATGGTTACAGTTAGTTTGCCCAGTCTTGCTGATGTCAATAGGTACAAGGAATTTCTCATCTAACTCCTGTTGTATGTTTACTGATGGCAATTGAACATTCTCTTCAATCATTTGAGCACTGAGCTTTCAAGTGGCCATTAATTTAGCTTCTAGACAATCAAACTTGTGCCTCAGAAATGCAGATTCAGGCGGTTTGTTTGGTAATTGTCTCATCAGCAGTTCCTGCTGAATTGCTACATGATTTACTTTTTTTTTTTTAACCTGGGGTTGTGTCTTCCATACCTACAGTTCAGACCAACCTTTCAGCTCAAGTGAGAATAAAAACCGTAGCTCTCTAATTTGGTTTTTAATGCTCCCCTGTATTGTTTGGACAAAACACTCAAAGATCCTTTTGCATTTTCTTTCAGATACTCGCCCCCTCCTAACAGCTCAAAACCCCTCAGCCATCAACAGCCGTCAATTCCCCCATTGCAGAAGCAGGTGGGTTTGAATGGGGTCCACATCTCAGCAGCACCAGGAACAGAAGAAAAGCCTGCAAACCCACGTTCTGGAGCCGCTAAAGGCAGGTGCCTTTCCTAAGCCTAAAGGCTGCATGCTGGGTGCGATTTGGAGACAATCTCACTCAGTGCTCCCCCTGTAAATAATAATAAGATACAATGGATCTGTGGGAATTAAGTTCTTAGGAGGCAGTGATGTCATCTCCGCAGATTCAGGGCACTATTCACTTGCTTTTGGGGAATATTTTATAGTTATATAATATTCCTCAATCCATGTTCTGGATTAGCTTTGTTCCATCAGGCTTTCCCCATTACTTTAATAACTTCTGTCCCCAGCTTTGCAAGTTTATTTCAAATGTGCAAATGGTTTACCAAAAAAAACCACCCACAAAGCCTTACAGAACAAATAAAAGGCAAAAAGCCAGGGAAGTCAGCATCTTCTGAACCATAATTGTTGCTCACATGTATATAAATAATAGGGGCTGTTTAACTGAGGGCAGCTTATTTCTTATCTGCAGAAATATTAATGTCCTCCCTGTTATCTAAGTCAGCGTAATATAAGGGGATTTAGTGGAGCTTAAGAGAGAAAGTGGGAGAAGGATTTATATTCTTTTGGGCCATGCTTGTGCTCCCAGGAGTTTTGGCATCACTTCAAGTAAAAGAGGTGAGGTAAAAAGAATTGGAAAGAGAGACTTGCTTGAGTGAAAAAGTCCTGCAGAAAAAAAAGAAGCAATTGTTCAAGTTTCCAACTGCCTGCCCTGCTGCTGGAGGGGAACATCTTTGTTCTCAGACCTGGATTCTGAGGAAAGGCTGCTACACCCCCAGCACCTAATTTTTAACAGCTCTGTTCCTCTGCTTGGAACAGAAATAGGCCCTGCAGCAAGTCACTCCCTCTGGATCATACAGCCTGGTCAGACAGTGTCAGAGTCCAGCTCTATAGTATAATGTTATCAAATCAGTAAAATTATATATATATATATATGGAGCGTGTCCAGAGAAGGGCCACGAGGATGATCAGAGGGCTGGAGCACCTCTCCTATGAGGACAGACTGAAGGAGTTGGGGCTGTTCAGTCTGGAGAAGAGAAGGCTCCGAGGTGACCTAATTGTGGCCTTCCAGTATCTGAAGGGGGCCTACAGGAAGGCTGGGGAGGGACTTCTCAGGATCTCAGGTAGTGATAGGACTAGGGGGAACGGAATGAAGCTGGAAATGGGGAGATTCAGGCTGGATGTGAGGAAGTTCTTCACCATGAGAGTGGTGAAGCCCTGGAATGGGTTATCCAGGGAGGTGGTTGAGGCCCCGTCCCTGGAGGTGTTTAAGAGCAGGCTGGACGAGGCTCTGGCCAGCCTGATCTGGTGTAGGGTGTCCCTGCCCACGGCAGGGTGGTTGGAACTAGATGATCCTTGTGGTCCCTTCCAACCCTGACTGATTCTATGATTCTATGATTCTATATGTACAGCTCCTTGGGATGCTCCAGGTTCTGGGAAAGAGAAAGGCTGTAAAACATAGAGGCTTTAGTCAACATTCCCCTGGTGCATGGATTGAGCTTTATCAATATGTATCAGTTTTATACAGGGAGAAGATTGTTATATGAGGGGAGCTTTCTCAGAAGTATGTTTCTGTTTGGCCTGAATGGCGGGCTGTGATTTGTGGTGTGTCTAAGGATCGAGTCCCTCAAATTTACCATTGCTATCAAGAGCTCAAGGAAGTCTGCAAGCCAGAGTGCCTGGAGCAGCAACATGAAATATTAGAGTGATATTGCTTAACTGCTCATCAGTCTCAGAGCATAAAGTATCACCTTGTTTTCTGAAGGTTGTATATATCCAGGAGCCTTTTGGAGAAGTAAGGTGAGTCTTTTCATTGCAAACTTACTCTTGATAAGTAATTCCTAAGCAGAAAAAAGGCTTATGCAAGGTCAACCAAGGTTCTGTGGTTTCAGTGAGCTTTCAGCTGATGCCAGTAGCAATCTCATGTAAATTGTATGGGAGCCTGATTGTGTTAAATAACCTACACGGTGACAGAAGTTTTCTTTAGCATGCTGACAGCATCTCAGATGGTGTATAAAATGCAAAGCTGACTTTTTTTCCCCATGGATGTGACATTGGTAGATATGTTGAATTATACCTTGATGAGGATGAAAATATGATACCTTCAGGGCAGAATTAAGGCACTGGGCTATTTATGACATTTGATCTCACAGTTATGCTGAATGTCATTGCTCATTTTGGTTTGAACTGAGCAAAAGCAAGTTAGAAACCTGATACTTCATGTTCTAGGCTGTATAGTGAAACAAATCTCACCTTTCCACCTCCCCACAGATACCGAAAGGATGTTTGAAGGGCAGGGAAATAACTTAAAGTGGGTATTTTCACTGAGGAGTCACACTAAATCATTTAATTCCAGCATGGTGCAAGTTGAAAGAGACCTCCTAGCTAAAGCAGGGTCACCCAAAGCAGGTTGCCTGAGATCATGTCTAGATAGGTTTGGAATCTCTCCAAAGAAGACTCCACAACCTTGCCCCAGCCTTGTCCAGTGTTCTGGCACCCTCACAGGAAAGAATTTTTCCCTTATGTTTTGGTGGAACTTCCTGTGTTCCTGTTGTTCCTGTTGCCTTATGCAGTCATCCTTCTGCATCCTGTAAGTGTGGAAGTCTGTGGGTGTCTGTCCTTGCAAGGACTGCTGCAGACTTCTGGCCATGACCCATTCTCTCTGTCATTTGTAACCAGGGGGTCATGAACGTTCACTGTTTTAAAGCAGGTTGGAGTAAATCCATCCAGATTACTGCACTGTGGGGGTTTCATTGCTTATTATTCTATGTTCCTCTGGGAGGTGAAAGAGAAATTAGTGCTGGATAAAACAATATAGCTATGACTATGCTGCTCACCCATTTACATTCACAAATGGAAGCTATGGCATTTTGTGAAAGTGAAGGTTGTAGCCTTTCTCTGGTCAGCTTAATCCAGACAATGATCCTATAATCCATGTTACATTTACTGGCTTCCCCTTCTAATCGGTTTGGAGTCAGCATGATTTCTTCCAAATGTTAATGAAAAGCAGGGAGCACTTACTTAGGAAAGCAAATGGAAATAAAATCCACATTTCCAGCCATTATTCCAGCTAGCGTCTGACTTGGTCTTTATGTCACTGTATTATGTTGAGATCAGCTTCCAGTCTTTGTTCAGGAATATTATAGGAGTATGACATGACCAAGAAAATTCATGCTTAGGAAATCAAAGCAGCAGCTTCTGATGAAATCCTCAAATATAGATAAACTTGGTTTGTTTGTGTTTTCTTTCCAAGAAACATGAAAATGATGTGCCAGATTTCTGAACTTCCTCTGCTTAGCACCCTACTTTCCCTCTTCTTCAAACGTGTGCAACCTTCTTCTTGGGGTTATCCCATGAACATCTTTTGTACCAGCCATGCCACCTTGCTCTGCTCTTACTTATTCCTTCTCCAGTGTATGGATGTCCTTAAATGGAGCTGCAAAGCCACAAGGTGGATCCTCACCACAACCCCATTCCTGGAACAACCAATGCAACATCTACTGGTGTGTATTCATACACTTTTATTGCAGCTCAGTGACAGAAAATTGGTGAGATGCTGTCCTCTATTCAGTTTCTAATGCCTGAAAGTCCTCAGAGGAGAGTTCTGGCAGACTCAGTAAATCAAATGGGTATCCAATGTTGTCATAAATTAATATGAGGCTCAATTAGCCTCGCTACTAGGGCCAGTCTGTGACTTGGACTGAACAGACAGTGGTGTGACATAGTATTACAGATTTTGTGTCACCACCTTGACATCTGCAGGTCCTTTCTTAAGGCTGGAGATGCATTTATGCTGTACTCACAGCTGAGATTTTCTAAGGGCCCTCATTTCCTAGGAGCAAAATCTCATTTGATTCAGCTGAGGACACTGTGGACAAGGAAAATGGAAGGAAGGAGATGTTTACTTTTTTCACTGATTTCCTCTTGATTTATTTTCCATCTGAAGGCATGGTTTTGGGTGACTTGGGGTTAATTTGTAATCTTCTGTAGAGCACCATATGTGAACTAATCTGACTTTCCTCAAATCATTAATGAGGACCCTAAATCAGGCCTCCATTTCAGTAGTCTGCAGCAGGTTTCTTCTCCACTGCTGTACTTGAGTCATTCCTGACTGAATTATGTGTGGAGACGCTGAGTTTAATTGTGTTATTCCTGGCAAGGAAGGGGGAAAAAAAGCAGAAGAAAACTAGTTCTAACAATCCAATTTGTGAATTATAACTGTACACTCTAATCATGTTTCTCTTTCCCCAGGTGTGGAGAATTTTAAGAGTGTCTCATTACTGACCACTAATTAAATCGAATGTGAAAGAAATGTTGGATGAAGTCCTGCCAGCATTGGAGTTTCTGGCAACGCTCCTGTTGACTTCACTGGAACACAAATTTTGCTTTTATGAGTTTTGGTTGTTTTCTGAAGACAATCATTTATTATCTTGCAGCATCTGGGATCTCCAGCTAAAGCTCTGGGTAAGTAAACAGGCTGTTTGGTTTTTGGATCATTACAGTCACTGTGACAAGCAGAAGAAGCTCCTGATTGAAACAGCTAGGCAAGGTGGCAAGGGGGAGCTGACCCTGACATTAACAAAGTTAGTGAATAGTTTACTAGAGAACATACCATAGTCCTTTCCTTTCACCATGGGCAATATGTTCAGAAGTGCCTGCCTATGACCAAATGATTTATTCCTGGGGCAGCCAGACCTCTTTGAAGACAGAGTAATTTCAGAATGTGTGTTGGGATCTAGAAGAATGATCACTCGCATATGAGAAGGTCTTGGTGATTCATATGAATGCCACACATCCTGGGCAATCCTGGCTGGAGACTCATGTCTAGGTGTTATCCACACATACAGATGTTGTGACAGGAGCTGGGGCTCATGCAAGAGGGCTCTGTAATAACATCCATAACACAGAGGAGAAAGGAATAAAGTATGTGAGGTCTGCCTTGAAGGAGCTGATCTGCACAAGCACCTATAAGAGCTGCTGCAAGCAGCATATGTGGAAATCCATTCTATTATTGTGCTCAGATCTGTAATATTCACGGCTGTCTCCTGGTTTGATTGTGACTTTCCTAATTCCTTCCTAAAACTCATTTAAATTCCTCATTGGTTTCTTTTTGTCTTCCCCGCAGCACTCCTTGATCTATGTAGTTCAATTAAAAGGCAGCATGAGGGCAGTATCTACAAGAAGTTTTTTATTTCTGCACTTTGCTACAAACTATAAATGCTCAGCTTCTAAAGCAACATATTTCCCATTTATTTTTATTTCTCTTTCTCCTAAGCTGCTAAAACTTTGCTATAACACTGCCTGTTGGTATAAACTGAATTTTCCATTAGTGACAACTCTCATGATGTCTCAAGCTAATAGGGCAGAGGCAGACCATATCAAAATTGGTTTCTTGATTTTCTTCTTTGCTCATGCACTGCAACCAAAGAGATTTCTCTAGCTGTGTTTTCTCTTTCATCAGCACTTTTAGATGAGATACCTTCTTGTTTCATCTGCAAGGTTAATTACAGATGAAAAAGGCTATAATCAGGTCTCTTTCGTGGCACCACAGTGTATTTGCTGCTTTTATTGGGGGTTTTGTATGCAGGCTTCAGTGTGTCCCTACCAGCTGCTCCCATGTTGTACTCTGACATGAAGGTCATGGACAGAGTCTCCTTGTTGTGTAGAGCAATGAGGGAACCTGGGTAAAGCAGAGGAGCATGAGTTTGAAAAGCAAGTGTGTTGATCTAGGACTGACTTGAAAATATTCTTGGAAAGTCCCCACCAGCTCCAAGGAGCTTGTAAGAGGATATTTCCTTGGTGGTGGAAGTCAGACATGTCCCACCAGTAGGTTTCTCTGAGACTTAGTAAATATTTTGTTTCATGCCAGCTCTTTCTGAAGTGTTTTCCTTTACTTAGCATGCATCACACTTTTTTTCTGATTGTGCTTTAAATGTCATTGTTTCAACCACCAGGAGAAGGGCTTTGCCTTCTCTTAACCTGTATGCTTAGTTTGGCTAATAACAAATCTGTTCAAGAGTTTCCTTTTATTGGTGCTGATGAGATATCTGTGAAGAAATATTGCCTAACATGATGATTTCCTGAAACCCTCAACTGTGGAAAATCACTGCATGATCTTTGCAAGAATGGTCCTTCCAATCCAGCTGTAGTGTGACTGCTTTGTGAGGAACGGTAATGGCTGCCATTTCAAAGTAGCTTTTACAGATGCAGTGTTAATGCACTAGCTGTAACTGTCATGGGTGTACTGCTTCAGGTTATCACTGAACTATGGGTAGATGTTTCCTTTAATGTAGGGGAGGCCATACAAGTTTCTGGGAGAAAGTCCTTTGCCGTAAGCTGTTTGTATATCCAACTGATGTTAGGAGATCTCCTAATCTCTGTCTAGCATCCCCTGTTCTCAGATGGATATTCAGTAGTAAAGATGACAGTACATCAATATCAGGCTATACATTTAGAAGAGCAGGTGTGCAATCAAACAAAAAATCCCACTGCCTTTCATCTGTCCCATTTTCTTTGCAGAAGATGCAGTATATGTCTGTAGAGACAAATCTGAGTCAGAGGTTGTCAATGGGATGTGAAAGTCAGTGCAAAGCTCTTAGCTGACATTATTCATTGCTGCAAAAGGTAGAAAAATAGATGTCACAGGTACCTCACAGTGTCTTCACTAGCAAGTGTGCCCCTGTACTCTGCATTGGTTAGGCCACACCTTGAGTACTGTGTCCAGTTCTGGGCCCCTCAGTTTAAGAAGGACATCGAGACACTTGAGCGTGTCCAGAGAAGGGCAACAAGGCTGGGGAGAGGCCTTGAGCACAAGCCCTATGAGGAGAGGCTGAGGGAGCTGGGGTTGTTTAGCCTGCAGAAGAGGAGGCTCAGGGGAGTCCTCATTGCTCTCTACAACTACCTGTAGGGTGGTTGTAGCCAAGAAGGGGTTGGTCTCTTCTCTCTAGCAACCAGCACCAGAATAAGAGGACACAGTCTCAAGCTGCACCAGGGGAAGTTTAGGCTCAAGGTGAGGAGAAAGTTCTTCACTGAGAGAGTTGTTTGTCATTGGAATGGGCTGCCCAGGGAGGTGGTGGAGTCACCGTCCCTGAGGTGTTCAAGAGGGGATTGGACGTGGCACTTGGTGCCATGGTCTAGTCATGAGGTCTGTGGTGACAGGTTGGACGTGATGATCTTTGAGGTCTCTTCCAGCCTTGGTGATATTGTGATACTGTGAAGTGGTGCAGCAGAGCGGGAACCAATCTGTAGAGCTGAGCTGTGGCGAAGGACCCAGACATTGCTGAAGGGACAGTCTCCACGCCATGGGTCTTTATGTATCAAATATCATTTGGAAATAAGGGTTCTCAGATAGCTCCTTAATCTCATCTCAGCTTGCAAGTCCAGATGATTTCACAAATCATTATGTGGACAACTGTATCAGCAAAGACTGTGCATTTTCTTTCACCTATTAAAAAATTGAAATATTTCCATTTGAAACACCGAAATATCTTCATTTCAAAAAACTTTTTACTTTGGGACTAAGTAAACTACTGAGACAGTCAAATGTCTCAGCAAAGACATCTCCCAGTCTAATTCTAGAGTGGGTCTGAGCCCCCAGGCTAGTTCCAGTTTGCAGTGTCATTATCTCAGAAGGTGGAGGATCCTTGCATTCTGCAGCAGCTGTTTCTACTGTGACATTTTCTATACAATAAAAACACTCATCCTTTCAAGTTAAATCAACAGTTGTAGCAAAATGGCCAACAGAATTGCAGTCAGATCCTCAACTGCCTTTAAAAGAAGAGAAAATGCTGTGACATTCGGGGATGACACTAACAGCATCACTAAAATAAATTAAATGAATGTAATCTCTTTTCTGAGTGGCTTTTAGAGTCTTTAAAATGCTTTCTGGATTGTTATTGCTGAGTAGTATTAACAAAGTACCAAATATCTATTTCCCCATAATTCATCTCTTGCATGATTTGATAGCCCTGAAGTAATGGAAGAGTCAATTGTAACTGGAGATGGGAGAAATGATGCCTCAGAAAAGAAAGGATGCTATTCAGTGAGAAAGTAAACAAGTTTCTGACATTAGAAAATGTGACTTTGCAGCTTTCAGTACCTTACTTACACAGGTGTGATAATGCTGTGTGGGGCTACAAGGCATTTAACCAGAGCTGTTAAGCTGCAAAGTGCTTGTGGAAATAGACTTAATTTGCAAACAAAATCAGACCTCACTCAAAATGAACAGTTCCCTCTAAGTCCATGTTCAAAGGGCAAATTTATCAAGGAAGTGGATTCCAGGGAATACAAGGAATTATTCTGAACTTTGTCTGACAATCTAGAGTACTCTGGGGGAAAAAAGAGGAAAATAGGTGGTTTGACTTATGGAAAGGATTCAAAATTAGAGATGATATAAATCACAGAAAATTTTTTGAGGAAGAATTCAGTTCTCCAGATGTGCTGTTTTCAGTCTGTAGTGGCAGAGTTAAAGACTTTCATTTACCACTTTTGACTAATGAGGATACACAAGGCCTTACCCTTGTTCATTTGCTGCATCATGGTACCGTGGGATCCCTGGGGTGGTGGGGGCCACATTTGTGTCTGTATAGATGTGCCTTTCAAGTGTCCAACAGCAATACAATTGGGAGTTCAAGCAAACAGAGCCTGATGCTAAGAGCCTGTTTGAGCTCACTAATCCAAACTGAGGCAAGTAATTCTTGCCCTGTTTTATATCTGATGGTATAATACAACACTTCAGCTGTTGATGAGGTCTCAGAAGCCCTTGAATGAAGTCCCAGTGAAGGACCAGTTCTAGCTCTTATAATCAAGGAAAAGAATCCCCCAAAAAGAACCTGTTTGTGGAATCACTGCATAGCAATTAGCTCATCACAACCCGTCCACAAGGAATTAAGGGACCTTATTTGAAGCATCTGTCGAACTAATTGAACCTCTCAGTGATTTTTATCCCTCTATTCCTTGTTTTAAGTATATTCATTAGTTAAATGGCTCAGCTTATTTCAATGTGGCCCTGAACTGAAATGAGCAGTACATCATACTCATTATCCTCTGAGCACATTGCTTTGAACTCATGTAAATTAAAAGGCTTTCTGTCTGCTCATCCCCTTTCTTCATGCCTTTTATATTTCTTTGCTTTTTCTTGTTATGGAAACAATGCTGTCAGTTGAAAGGCTAAATGTTACCTTGTTGAGTTGTGGGTGCATGGAAAACTCCAGCACAGCAGGCCAGAATCACAGGACTGCATGCCCATGAGTTCTCCAGGGGACAGGGGGGTTGAAAATGGGAATGGTTTTCCTTCTGGAGACAGAGGAATGGTACAGATCAGAACCATAGAAACAGAATAATTTCAGCTGGAAAACACCTTTAAGATCATCAAGTCCCACTGCTATCTAACTGCCAAGCCTGGTGCTAAACCATCTCTCTCAGCATCACATCTTTCAAAGACCTCCAGGAATGGGGATTCAACCATCTCCCTAAGCTGCCTGTTCCACTGTTTGAGAGCCCTTTCAGTGAAGAAGTGTCTTCTAATATTTAACCTAAACCTCCCCTGGTGCAACATGACATCATTTCCTCTCATCACTTCTTACTAGGGAAATCAGTCCCTGCCTCACTACAACCTTCTTTCTGGGAGGCGTAGAGAGCCAGAATTTCTCACCTCAGCCTCCTTTACTCCAGACTGAACAATCCCAGTTCCCCAAGCTGCTCCTCAGAAGACTTGTTCTCCAGACCTTTCAGTGGTTTGGATGCCGTTCTTTGGACCAGCTGCAGCACCCAATGTTGGTTGCCTTGGCCCCTTGGTCACACACTGGCTCATCTTTAGCTGGTTGTTGATCAACACCCCCAGGTCCTTCTCTGCCAGGCAGCTTTCCAGCCACTCTGCCCCATTTCTTCAGTGTGAGTTAGGAGTTAGAACAGGACTGGGGAACAGAGATACAGAGTGAAAGTGCCAGACTGATAAGCAAGAAGGGATGTGGAATGACAGTCCCTTTAGGAAGGAGTGATATCAGAAAGGCCAGGATGGGAAGGATTCAATGCTGTCACATGGGCAGGTATGGTGGTACAGCAGGAGCTGCAAACAGCACTTCTGTACTGCAGGAGTTCACCCTGCGCTGTTCCTCAAACAGCTCTGCTGAGACCACTGCACAAGAAAAGGAAGATGAACAAAATTGAAATCATCCACACACAGAAGCAGTAACTGAGGGATATTTTAATGCAGTAGTTTTAATGGCTTTCCATTTCCTCTTGGGGAAATGTGTAACTGATTAACTCTGTGACATTAATTTAACTCAAACAACAAAAAGTGCTTCATGTCATCAAAGGTATTTACTAAACATAAATTCTCCTGACAAGGGGAGGGTTTGTAAGTGAAACATGAAACTATCTGTTTAGCACCCTTCTGAATTCTACTTAAAGCTGTTGCTGATTCTGCTGAGGACAAGAGGCATTGATGAGTATTTGTGTCTGCAGTAGCAAGACTACTTTGAGAGTAGCAAATAATATTCATTTCAAGGTGAGGACTCACATTTAAAGCTAGTCAGAGGAATAAATCCTGTACCTCCAACACGAGATGTTGGATAAGCATGTGCTTACTCACTCCGCTGCTTACTTGTGCCGTGAGAAGAGACCTCAACATACCACTGGACTGAGTGGGAAGATATCTGGGATTGCCCAGTGCTGTAAGGCAAGTAATCCATTACTTATTCCTACAGTGATAACTGGATACAAAATTGCAGGAATAAATAAATCAATGCTGTAGTGTGAAGCCCTGGAAGTCCCAGAATAAACAACCTCAACTGGTGATCTGAAAATCACAGCAGAGTCTGGGATTAAGTAGGGATTTTCTCATTAAACACTCAGAACAGAAAGGTCCTGCACAGCTTCAGAAACCAGCCTCAACTTTGGATGCCTCGCTCCTTCCTATGTGCAGTAAGCTCTGCTTTGAAGGCTCTTTGCAGCCAGAATAATTCACAGTATCGTTTCTGTGCAGAGGAGCTGCTGACTCTCAGATCTTCTTCTGCTTTGAACAAGCAGATGCTTATGTGCCACTTGTTGCCATCTAGTACTGATAATGCCAGGATCTCACTGAGGCAAGGAGATTGTTGTGACTGCAGAAGGAGGCAGCAGAAAGCTGCTCACCACTGGTGTCTGCCCTTCAGACAGTCCCTGCCTTTGCACAAAGCTGAGGAATTTGCTTGGTGTCTCCTCGAATTGCAAGGCAAGTGTGCCAAGAATTTGACACCTACTCTTCACTGCTGGCCCATGTCACATACCTCCCAGCAAATCTCATCATGTCTAGTCATGCAGAGTGGCAGGGGACCCTTGAGTGTGTTTTGCTCAGTCTGCCCACTTAGCGCCGGTGCTCGGCACTACCTGATTCATGTCCGGTCTCCCAGCACAATCTGTTGTGTGTAATTGGAGATTATTCCAAGTGTCACAACAGAGACCAAATCTGACAGTTCAGCTGAGCACTGAAATAATGAGTTAAATAATGTACCTTGGAAAAGTTAATCCTTAAAAATCCGTTAGACATCTCTTGTTTTCCAGGTCAGAGCAGAACTATATTTAACCTTTTAGAGGAATTTGGGGCTGGGGGACAAAGAGCAGTTATTATGTGAGTTTACAATCTCATCTATTGCTGCAGAACAGACCTGCTCCTGCTGCAGAAGATGCATCAAAAATTGGATTTTGTTTCATTCTCCCAGATCTTGTCCCAGCAGATGACAGCCAGACACAGAACTAAAACAGAGTACCATATTGAAGATATATTAAATCCTGTTGCCAACAATTGGCTTCATTTCTCTAGTTATTGATTGCTGTCAAGGTCCTGTCTGGGAAAGGATACAGAATCCTGCTTTATGACAGCTCACAGAGACATTGAACCTTCACATTCTTGCTCCAAGCACATTTCGATTTTGCCACTTCAATTCTCCCACAAACAGTTACTTCTGTTCCCCAGAGCAAGTGCTCCAGGTAGGCACAAAGTTACACTCACCTCCTCTGGGACAAGAAGAGAAGCTGATGGAAACATCTTGCTAGTTGTGCTCTGTCATCTGAAGTGTGTATTTGTGACTCCTTTGTGCAAGGCATGTCACCTGCCTACAGCAGAGACACTCCAAACAGATCAGAAGCCTCAAAGCCAGCTTTTTAATTTGTTCTTTGATTTCAACAGCAACCTCAGAGAGCCACACGACTTGTCACCTAAGCCCTTTGGACTGTCCTGTGCCATATATGCTGTACAGCTGTTTGTAAATACAAAATTCATCCTATCATCTCCCATCTGGAATCACTTCTGCCTAACCTTTTCTCCCAGGAGGCTAAAAAAACCCCTTTTCTCCAAGGAGGTGAAATAAGTTGGTAGCAAACTTCTCAGGCCAGTAGCTGTAGCAGTTTGGGAGGGGAAGGGGGGTTAGTAACAAGACAGCAGCAAAATTCCTGCGTTCCCCAATCCTCACTGCTAGCCAACAGATTCTCTTTGCCAAATGTAAGGACTCTTTCATGGAGTGAAACCCCATTCATTGTTTTCTCTGTCTGCTTAGGACATGGAGACACACACTAGCCCAGCATACAACTCTTGCTTTGATCTGTGCTCCAGAAAATCTCTATCAAGTCAGCTGCGCATTTCTAAGGAGATTAAATTTGCCCTTGTGGTTCATCTGAGGCCTGGCACATCTCCTTTGTGTGCTTTGTGGTCCAAGATCCAAAACCAACAAAACCCTAAAGCCCATCTCTAATTTTAAGCAAGTGAGCCCTCCTTCCATGAGTCTTACTCATTTAAGATTAAAGCCTCAAGCAAACAAAATTCTGATTTATACACTTAGGAGTGACCTTCACCTGAAGGTTACTGAAATGCTCTGGCCTTGAATTTGATTTCTTTTTATTGTGGTTGCATTAGAAAAGTGAAAAGTGCCTGCAGTATTCACATGAAGACATCTGTGTGTGATATACAAGGACCTAAGGTAGGACATTAGTTCAAAAGGCAAGACAAGGACATAGCTAAGAGGTTTTAAGAAAGTTGTGAGAAATTGTGTGTGGCAGAGTGTCTCCTCTCTGGCTCCGTGAGGTTCATTTTCTCTTTCCATGGCTCAGCCTATGGAAGAGGCGCCTGAGGTACAGGAAAGTGTGAGGACTCCAGGGAGGATATTACCAGGGTTTTAAGTGACATGGGACTGCAGGTTGCAAGCAAAGCAGACTGCTTTTCCCAACAGTAATTGAGGAATGTCAGCTCTCTCCCATTATTAAGAACAGAAATACAGTGTTCTCTTCCAGATCTGAGTTATTTGCCCACATGGCAGTGAAAAGAACTGGAGAAACCGTGCAACGTTACCATCCAGTGGTCGACATCATAAGAATATGTTTGCCAGCTCATTTGTCTAGACTTTTGCTTGACTGCAAAGTTGCAAGGCTGATGAAAGTAATGCCTGGTGAAAGTGGTGTCTTGGTACCTTTGTATAAAAATGCCCTTTTTGCTTTGGGATGCTATATTTAACCAAGCATATCCTGCAAGCTATATTTGAGCGTCATCCACAGTTGAAAATAGTCTTGTGAGGTCAGCAGCCAAACACAGAAAGGAACCACTCTCAGAAGTATTCTTCTGGGCTGTGCACATCCTTTCTCATCAATGGAAATGTTCCAGTCTTGGTGCAGATGATTTATCTGGCAAATGACAAATGTCAAGGTAAAATATTCTGAAAGGAGTGGGAGCAGGAGGAAACTCTGCCTAGTTTCCCTCTCCTTTTGCTCTGTTTTGAAGCCTTTTTGCAAGCTGAAAGTTTATTCAAAATGCGTTTCCTCTGAATAAACTGCATGTTTGTTTGTGGTTTCTGATGATTATCTAAGCCACTGAGAGCTTTGATTTGCATATTTATTTGATTTTTTGCAAGAAAAATAGCAAGCAGTTGCTTGTGTGAATCTAAAATCTATTACAAGTCCCAATTCTTGACTAGGGGGTGTTTGGTGAAAATACTTAGCTGAAAATGAATTGCTCCTTTTAATCCTTTCAACCTGCCAGGGGAAAAAAAAAAAAAAAAAAAAAAGAGGGAAGGAGAAAAAAAAAGAGGAAATGAAAAGCAACAGATTCATTCTGATTCAAATGGTACTGAGGAAAAACTAAACTGATGGGGGGAAAAATCCTGACTACATCCTGGGAAAGCTGAGGAAGACCATCTCAAGGGGGCCATCATTGATTTAGGTCCTAAAGCTGAGCAGATAAAGGGATCTCTCCACTACCATAAAGTTAGGAATGAGCAGGGATTTTACATCACTTTGATGATATTGATGAAGCCATTTTGACTTCTTGTGCCAGTGACTTTAATTGTTGGAGCGAGACAGCCCGGAGGGTTGTGCTAACACAGTGCCTTCAACATCGATCCACCCCTGATGCTTCAAATCTCCTCGTTGTCTCTTGTGCCTGCACTGCCATATTTTTGCACTGCACAAAGGTAAATGGCACTGTAGCTCTGAGGAATAGGGAGATTTGTGCTTGCTGCTGTCAAGACTACATTTGGTGTTTAATCTTTAGCCCGTAAAAGTTGCAACCCATAATTTCAACATACCCTCACAGAAGCTGAACTGATTGAGATATTGCTGCTGCACATAGCTAGAAAGGAAGGGAGGCAGCTTGCCCTGTTTTTTTTTCAATCCTTCCTCATAAATAGCCTTTGCTTTGATGTTTCAGATGGCCTTAATATCGATCAACAGCTACAGCCCTCAATAGCTTATTCAGTAAGCTGATGTTTGTAAATAAAGTGGAGATTTTTAATCCACCCTAACAAAAGGTCAGCTTGAAGGGCGGAGTGATTTACGCACAGATCTCATCTGCTCTCACAGGAGAGCTGGCCAAGCCCCTCAGGCTCTAAACCACACAATGTTTTTTACACCAAATCAGAACACAAAAATGGCCTTAATTAGATTGTGGCACATTGCTATGATATCAAGGAGGCAATGGCAGGGAGGAATTTCTGGCCATTTGAATCCTTTTTAGTAAAGCATCGTTTGTAAACTACTCCTGCAGTCTTGATTCATAAACCTTTAAAATTTGGGGAGCACTCCTCATCCCCAAACACCTCTGCCATTGTTCTCAGTGATCTCCAGGTAGGAGCTAGTTCCTGGGCTCAAATACTGTCCTTCCTCAATGATCCCCAGCCTGAGGTGTAGGTCATGGCAGAGGCCCCACAGGGAGAGGTTGCTCCCAGCAGCTGCCTTTTATTTCCTTGAGACACAAGCTCTTTGCTGAGAGTTTTCTAGCTCCTGTGATCCCTGGAATTCGTCACTTTCAGCAAAAAAAAACAACCCAAACACCCCAGCATCTGTGCAGGAAACATGTCCATGGTAGCTCAGCATTGAGGGGCTGGGCACACATAAGCCTCTATAACTGCAGAAAGAGGCTGAGAGCTTTCCTTCAAGTCTAGCACTGATGACAGGAAAGGGAAATCTCCCATAAATAAGTTGTGCTTTTAAAAGTTTGTAAGCAAACGGCCATTCATCTCTTTGTTCTTCACAAGAGCCTGGTCATGCAGCATGCCTGGTAGCTGCTGTGTAGCAGCCCTCCAGCAAGAGAGCGTGCCCCTGTTCAAAGTCTTCCGTGAGCACCATGGCTACAGGGCAAGCAGGTGTCTCCTGAAAAAATAATTACTGTGAGGAAAAGGGAAATGGGAAACTTTCCTAAACCACCTTGTTTAAGAAAGAATCCTGGAGTCTACAAGAAGCTGGTTTGTGAGGATGAGAAGCGAGTGTGATGTTTTGGTGTCTTTCAGGAGGTTTGCATTGCTCTGTAAAGCGCCACAGGCCAGCTGAGGGAACATGGGGCTCCCTGTGTGCCACTAGTATCTAGCCTCACTACCAAAAATATTAAGCTGCTTATGTCTCCTCCATCTCTGAATGACCATAATGTCCCCAAAGCCCACACAACTGTTAGTGCAACTGGTCCTCAGCACTGCTTCATCGTTTCTTTCTTCTTGTATGTCTGTCAGCAACCATAGCGCCACTGGCTGCGAGCAGCAAGGGACAACACAGAGCTCTCTGACTCCCACTGACTCCTGCAAACATCTTCAGCCAGCTCAGAAGCACGGAAACTGAAGGGACAGATCCACACCACAGTGCCTGTGGGGATGTTGCAACACATCCCTGCAGCTCTCTTGGCTATCAATGAGCAAAACGCTTTGGTGATGGCTGCTAAGTTCATTTTTAAGAAAATATCATTATTTTAAGCAGTGGTTATTTCATTACGGTGGTAAAAGAGATTGTGGCCATTTAAAGGACCATGATAGACTCTGTAATATAATTAGATGACCCTGAAAAAGAAATACTGGAATTCAATCACTCTGAGCAATCCCCATGTACTTCCTGAAGGTAATCAATCCCTGTGTCAGAGGAAGCCTATTGTTCTCCAGCCCCCAGGGTCTCCTTCTCCTACAATGTACAAAGGGCTTTTTTGTCAGGACCAACAAATCTACTTCCCCAGTTTAGCTAAAGATCAGAACACAAGGTCTGGACCATCCAAACAATTTGTCTTCCTTTAGGCACTTTGCTTTTCTCTTTCTAGGTTTCACTGTTTTCCCTGTTTTGGACACTGCTGACGTAGAGCTGTTAATACTTTTCCTGGTGTGAAGCTCTGCAGATCTTTACACCAGTGTAAAAGAAGAAAAAAAGTAAAAATAAAGAAGTGGAAATCAGTGAAAATCATTCTGCATTCCAGACAGGGTACTGAAGGGCAGTGTGCACATCCCTAGTTCCATACAGAGCTGGAAATACAGAGTTGGTAATAAGTTATTAAAAATACAAGCCAGCTTCCAATCTTCTCCTTTGGTGGCCCTAATTTAGAATTATTAGGCTTTTTATTGTCCTCTCCCACCTGTGTACTGCGAGATTTGATGTGTAAACATTGCCAGGGACTCAGCATTCATTCATTAATTCTACCAAGAGTGTTCTGTTTTGTAACCAGAAAATTGAATTACCTCCTCTACTTAATTCTAGTACCTTCCACCTTTTGGCTAGGAAAGTGAATTATCCTGGTTGGTTTTCCTTTTCCACTGTGTAATAATACCCAACTCTTCTGTGTTAAAATATATGTGCTGTCCTTGCAGCAGGTAAAATTCCACCTATTTCATACCTGTCTGAGCTTGTTGAGGGTAAGAGGAGTTATGCTCATGAAACTGAAGCCAGAATTGAGTCAGTATCTTATCTTCTGTGGAAGGCCTCCAGGGCTCAACCAACCTGAGAGAAGCAAAATGAAGCGCCTGAGTGAATGGAGCTACCATTAGCTAATGGTTCTTGATTGTGGTTGGGGCAGGTCTTCTAAAGGGAAAATTTTCCTTGAGAATCACATCTCCCAGGCTGCAGCGAGAGCCCCAGCAGGCACCCTCCACAAACACACACCGGCACAGCAGTCAGAAGAGATTAACAGCATTTCCCCAAGGCTTCCCAGTGGAATCAATGCTTGCTAATCTTTAGAAAATTACACTAACAAGCTCCAGGCATGAACTGCAGGAGTTCAGCACACCAGTCCCTGAAATCACGCACAGGCCATTAATGCATCAAGGCTTTAATGAACCAGAAAATCTCCACTAAGCAGAGGCCAGAAGGATGCTTCAAGTTTCCCACCTCTCCTAAGCTGGTCTCATGACAGACAGTCAGCTCTGAAAGAAAAAAACACTACTTTCAGGACTGATCCAGTCTGGGGAGCAGCCCCAGGTCCGTTGGAGACTTGATAGGGTGCTTCGTTGCATGGTTTAGTTGATTAGGTGGTGTTGGATGATAGGTTGGACACGATGATCTTGAAGGTCTCTTCCAACCTGGTTTATTCTATTCTATTCTATTCTATTCTATTCTATTCTATTCTATTCTATTCTATTCTATTCTATTCTATTCTATTCTATTCTATTTACAGGTACTTAGGCTTTGAAGTCAATGCAAGTGATGATGAGCAGCTCTTGAAAAGTCCTGAACTCAGAAATCCTGAATGGCAAGTTCAGGAAAGACTGCTGGTTGTTGTACTAGAGATGCTGTGGGTAGTTTCAGGGGGAGAAAGAACAAAACCAAACAATCAACAAAACGTTTTCCTCCTATTTCAAACTACCAGGCAGAAGTTGTAGCCAGCCAAAAGAGCTGGCCCTACATTAGACAGTTTCAAGGCCCAGCTTGGCAGCATGCTGGGCCATCTAATTTAAACTATATTCCTCCCCTGAAAGGTTGGACTAGATGATCCTTGAGGTCCCTTCCAACCTGGTATTCTATGAATCTATGAAAAAAACACATAAATACAATTGCTAGAGGGCAACTTGAAAATTAATATCTTGCTATAGCTTGCATTGAGAAAGTATAGCCTCTTTTTTTTTTCTATCTGCCATAAAATCTACTTATTTCCTGAGCAGTGTTCTAATTTGCTTGAGGCTTATGAGATATATTACCTGCTTTCTACTCTGTTTCCTACTGGGCAGCCTGCAAGGTTGTCTAATCTCTAAAAGAAATAAGCATCTGTTTCCTTCATAGCCTATGTTTGATTTAACATAATTCTACTCCTATTATACTCCTACGCAACATATCCTAGGGAAAATATGAACAAGTGATGCCTATTTTTCTCAAAAGATATTTTAATTTGCAGTCCAAGAGGAATGCACATTGGGCAACCAGCCCCAGAACAAGAGGACACAGTCTCAAGCTGCACCAGGGGAGGTTTAGGCTGGAGGTTAGGAAGAAGTTCTTCGCAGAAAGAGTGATTGGCCATTGGAATGTGCTGCCCAGGGAGGTGGTGGAGTCACCATCACTGGAGGTGTTTAAGAACAGACTGGATGGGGTGCTTAGTGCCATGGTTAGTTGATTAGATAGTGTTGGGTGATTAGAATAGAATAGAGTAGAGTAGAATAGAATAGAATAGAATAGAATAGAATAGAATAGAATAGAATAGAATAGAATAGACCAGGTTGGAAGAGACCTTTGAGATCACTGATTCCAACCTATCATCCCACCTATCTAATCAACTAAACCACGGCACCAAGCACCCCAACAAGTCTCTTCCTGAACAACTCCAGTGATAGAGAAAGAGTGACAAAAAAAGCAGAAGAATAAAGCAAAATGTTGGGAAAAGGACACAGTGCTGGAGACAAAAGTCTTGGAGATAATTACCTCACCCTGCAGAGAGAGGCAAGGTATTATCTCTTACTCCTCTGTATTTTGAAACATTTTTACTCCAGTCGCCTGCCTGTGTTGGCACTGACAATGAATGACCTATCAGAGGTTTTTGCAGAGCATCAGTAGGCAGCCTTCCCTGTCTCCTCATCAAGAAAGCCACGGGAATCTGCATCTTTGTGTGTGGCCCTTCTATTTGCAGTAATTTAAAAAATAGCATCTTTATGTTTGTTCTTTGGGGTCAAGCATCTGACTTTCAAATCCCTAGGGGTCAGCTCCTCCAAAACAAAAGGCTCTCACTCTCTCTGCTGCCCCGAGGTGAAGTCTCGGTTCCATTTTTGTTTCAGAAGTGGGGCTTTTCTTCATTTCTATCAGCAGCCATTGCTTTCATTCTGCAAACCCTGTCACTTATAAGCCTCAAACAAAGAAGCTTTCCCATTCATACAAAAACAACCAGACATGCATCTTAAGGATTTCTGTTTTCCAGAGCTCCTTAACCCTGTGACCTCACTTCTCAGATTTTAGTAAGAAATCTTTTTGCCTTTTTTTCCCATATTGCTGATTCTGACATGGGGAAAAGGTATTAACTTAAATTTGGCCCCTGATTAAAAATGTTGCAGAGTCAGCACTTTTTAAAATGCAGCCTTTGAACAACTGAAGCATTTTCTTGCATAAAATCCTCAATGAAAACTGGATCTGAAGCTAGTATTGCCCCCTGCAGAGTGTGAAACCCACAGATTTTAGCAGTGATGCTGCAATCTCTGTGCTATGAGAATTGATAGCAATTTCACTTGCAATGGGAACAAGATTTAGTCCTAAAATACAATGGTCTCAGAGCAGTTTACTCCACCTGAGGGTCTGCTACTAGGTGGGAAATGAAAAGCAGGAGGGACATAACTTGAAACCATGCCACTTGAAAAACTGAATTAGAAAGAGTTACAGGTTCTTCTGTCCCTGCTGTCAATTGTCTGACTTTATACTCCCCACACTCTGACTTTATAGGATATGAGGTTTCCTTCTCTCTATTGTTTTCTACAGCATGAACCCAAACAGCAGGGACAGGCAGTCATAAATGAAAATCAATCCCAAAATATTCCCCATGTACAAAGAGGGAGGCCAAGCACAGATGCATACATGTGGAGCCCTCTGATGAAGGCTCAGAGAAGCCAACTTCTCTAAACTAGAATTTCACCCATTCTCCACTGTAAACCCATACTCCCTGTCCTGGGTGGAGTGGGATCACATTACATTGCAGAGTGCCTTGACCCTGAGAAGCCCTCAAAGCCCATAAACAACAACCCCTGCTCATCCCTACCTCTTGGAAACACTCATCTGCTGTCAACACTGCTCTGCTGTCAACCATCACTTCTCTTCTGGCCTTTCACTAGTCCCTTTCTGCCAGTCGATGACCCCAGTGAGAGTCTGAGCTTGCAGAGGAGGGAACCCAGGACAATTGCAGTTTGTTGCAGTGTCATTTTGTATAGTAGCTGGAACCCAAGCTCTTCTCTGTGATGAGACCTCCCCAGTATTATGGGCATACTTGTCATGCCAGCAGATACAGCCTTTTGAAAGGAACACATTTTGGGGATGTACCATGGCACTGCCGTCCCTTATTTCTCAAAGTCCACGCTGCCTGAAGCATAAAGACTCTCTGCTTTCATTTGAACTGTTCGCATTAATGTTTTTCCTTGCTTCATTCCAAACCTAGTCGTAAAAGCCTCTGTCAGTTTTTCTCCTTTCCTTAAATAGGAGTTCCATACCCTCTGAGGAATATCTGTGGATTCCAATATTTGCCCTCATCTCCTGACCTTGGGCTCCCACTGCCTCCTGGCGTGGTGGAAGAGAGGCGGCGTGCACCGTACAAGGACAAACTGCAGCAGCAGTGGGGCTGATCCACCCCCACTCTGCTCGATGGAAAGGTTCCAGCTGGCTCCAGTGGGAGCTGGATCAGTCCCATACCGGGAAGGGTAATGATCTAGCCATTTAGCCTGGCATTTGTTAGACCAGAGCAGCAGCAGAAGTGCAGACATTACTCATGTTCCAAGTTATGCAGGGCTAAGGCCAAGATTTCTTGTGGATCTGCAGGCTCAGTGGGGCTCCTTGGGGCCCTTTCCATATCTCAGTGGTTATGCCAGTAACCCCTCGTCTTCTGGGCAAGGCATTAGGGCATTTGCTAATTTCTGATCAGCGAGCCCCTCTTTGCATGGTGGCCCCAAGCCTCTGATCTGTAAGGAGCTACTTTACAAAGCCCTGAATCAAAAATATGCTGCTCATGTTTCAGAGAAACCAAAATTTATTCTCTACATCTGTTCTCCACTGTGTATGGAAATTTAAACCACTTTGAGCAAGTATATGAAGAGGAGAAGGTGAAACCAGCTAAAATGAAACATCTCTTGATGAAACTGGTCCATACACTTCCAGCCTTTCTGTTTGGATTTCCCAGTCCAGGCAAACAGAGTTGAACTCCATAGGAATATTTTTTTTCCCATAAATTTGGAAACTGATGAAATATATATCAACATTTGGGTTTCTGATATAGCTGGCAGAAAGAGATTTGTCCAGAGTGAGTCTGATGACCTAAAGCATACAGATTTAGGTGGTCATTTTATAAGTTGTGACAACTTACAACAATTGCTCCCTTTTTGAGGGGAAAAGCCATTAGTTATTCCTGTGCTGAACATGTTTTTTCCATGTTTCCAGAAGCTGCTTTGTTTAATGCTCCAGTGGATGTATTGTGTCTAATGCTTATGCATTCCTGAGACTTCACTTTTGTCCCAGCAGCCATTTGCAGCTCTCAGTAACAGGCTGATCTTGCAAACATCCACTTGCAGGAAGTTGCTTATACTGTCAGTCATTATCTGCTCTAATCTCTTAGCAAACAATTACTTGCAAAGCAAACAGGATGATACCCTCTTACAAGCAATAGTAAATCTAAGGTGGTGTAGATGAAGGAGAGCAGTGCATTTTCTTCCTAAGAGAGAGAGAAAGACGGTAGGAGCCTGGCTGCTGTGCCAGGTCATGTGTGACCTATGTGTAAGTTATGGAATTTCTGACCCAAATTCCAATGCTTTCTCATGGATATTTTTGTGCCTTCCAATAGCATGGATTGCAGGAGTGGTTTGTTAGTCTTCATTCTCCCTTAATTTGAGTAACTTCCTGCTATTGATTCAAACCTTTAAATCTGATTTCCTTGATCATTTATTTGAGGATGAGGAATTCCTTTGTAGCAATTCACAATTATTGTGAATAAGCTGATTAGGGAGATGTTTAAATATGCCAGTTTAGGTTAACAATAGCAGTGTGGAAAACTGCCTGTGTGGGAACTCAAGACTACAGCTCCAAGACCTCTGCTTTCAGTGGCTAGTAGTGAATCGTAAGCTATTAGTTGGGAAGAATCCATTTTAGCCCAGTTTTGAAGCTTTGTCAGCATTAACACAAAGCTGACTATGGAGAATGAAGGTCCTCTGCTCCAGCAGTTGCTGGCAAGATGCTTGAAGGCAGTGGAGAGCTGCCTTGAAGTTTCTAGAAGCAGGTAGTAATCATCCAATAAATAGAGGGTGATAACTGTTACACAGCTTTTAGAGCCTAATGTTCAAATTAAATGATACTGTGATCTGCAAAGGCTGTCTTGGACTTAGTACTGGCAGAAAGCTCCCAAAAGAAGGAGATAGAGGAATGAGAACCTAGATGAGCTACATGGGTTTTCTACAAAGCTGATTAGGGAGAAGTGTGATTTCACCCCTTGAGACAAAGAAGGCCTTCCTGAGGGACATGCATCCAGAGATTAGGAGACACAAGTAAGATTTGCACTATTACATTTCAGTTAGGAGTCTGGAAAAGCTCAACTGTAAATGCCATAACTTTTCAGTCACAGTCTGAAACAGCTGTTTAAGTCTGCACAGAAAAGTAAATCTGCCCTGTTGCAAACTGCATGCCCCAGATTTCTCTGGCAGAAGTGTTGAGTTAATTGAGACAGAAGGTTTGTAATAACTACAGTTCTGCTGAAATGAAGCTCTGGGTGAAAGAAAGTTTACAGCATTTGTCTCCATTACCTTGCCATGAGATGGATTTTCCCTCTACATACATGTACCTGCTCAGCAAAACATGAATTTGGGACTTGCAAACCTCAGTGCGGCTCAAACCTCAAGCACATGCATTGTACCAACACTGACTTTGGACACTGCAAAGCACCCTCCTTACAAGGACCCTTCCTTTGCATACAGCTGGTCCAGGGAGCCATGGGAGGTATTCTTCAGCCGTCAACTGAGTCAGACTTGCCATTTTGTCTCTGAAGGCTTTGATGGGATAAGAAATGCTTTGAATCCTCTACTTCAGCTACCGTGTCTCCACATACTCTGAACACATGGACTTCAGTCTGCATCACTTCTTTGACATAAAGTCTGAAGGTAAAAACTGTACGGTGGAAGAGACAAAGTTCAGAGCATCCAAATGTATGTGGACAACAAAGGAGTTAGTATTTAACCACACAAGAAGTTATGATTAAATTAATCCACCATTCTCCTTTTTGCAGCTCTTTGGGGGAATTAGATCAAGAAAGTAACAAAGGAATGCCACAGTCTGCCAATAATGTAATTAAGGAGTAAAGCCTCATCTGAACTTTCTCTTGCCAAAGAGCTTGCTGGATGTAAGTTGAGAGAAAAATGAGATTCAAGACTTTAAAGAGAAGATGGAGACATATTGGGGAAAAAAGTATTTGAATATTCAACTGTTCATTTTCTCCGGTTCCCCTGACACTCTCAAAATGCAGAAAATATGAATGATGAAATAATGCAGCTCCTTTGGGAAGACTAATCAGGGGGAAAAAAAGGGATTTATTAGGGCTGGATACACTCAAGAACAGGTTACTGGCTTTGAAAGACAGGTAGACTTGGAAGAGGATCTGGAACTCGTGCCACATCAACTGAAAGTGTTTGTCATACACAGTGAAAATGTGCTAAAAGAATGATCCAAACAAACTGGATGTTCTAAGCTGGGCTTGGACACTTCTGGAGTGTCCTGATAATAATATGGAGTGTCTTAATTTTTGCCCCTCTTTTGCCTAGGATACAGCGTTTTCTCTTGCCCTCCATTTTGAGGCACAACAGTGGGATCTTCAGGAAACAAGGAGGAAGCAGAGTCTTTAGCCTGTCTGACCCCTGAATGAACAGTGAGGTTTGAGTGTTACTTGTCATATGAGGAGGGGCTGAGGGAGCTGGGATTGTGTAGCCTGGAGAAGAGGAGGCTCAGGGAGACCTCATTGCTCTCTACAACTACCTGAAAGGTGGTTGTAGCCAGGAAGGGGTTGGTGTCTTCTCTCTAGCAACCACCACCAGAACAAGAGGACATAATCTCAAGCTGCACCAGGGGAAGTTTAGGCTCGAGGTGAGGAGAAAGTTCTGAGAGAGTCGTTCGTCATTGGAATGGGCTGCCCAGGGAGGTGGTGGAGTCACCATCCCTGGAGGTGTTCAATAGGGATTGGACGTGGCACTTGGTGCCATGGTCTAGTCATGAGGTCTGTGGTGACAGATTGGACTCGATGATCTTTGAGGTCTCTTCCAACTTTGGTGATACAGTGATACCGTGATACCGTGATATGACTCCATGTAAAGACATGTCTCATAGCTTGATGCAGGGGGCAGGCCCTTCTTCTTGATGCCTATGTTGGACCCTGTAACATAGACCGGTAAAGTATTTATCATTCCACTGAAAGAAAAACCACAGCGTAATGTCCACTAGAGCCTAACTGTCCAAGGGACTAATGTACTCAGTGGTCTTTACAAGACTTTGAGAATGTTCTCCTGCTCCTACTAATTAAATACCTATTCACAGAGGACTTAGGCTGGCATGTTTCAAGATTGATAGAACATACAACTACTTGCTCTGTAGCCATCATTTGCACTGGAATGTGTCCAGAATTGTACTAGAAATCTCAGATAAATGAACTCTGAAGTAGTAAAAAGGTTTCCAAGTGAGACAAAACTTCAGAATAAATCTGAATTCAAGCCCTGTACCCACTCAGCAGGTACTAAGTAGCCTCTATTAGGCAGAGCTGCAATGTACCAAAACAGAGAAATTTGATGGTGTTCCCCCATTATTTTTTGAGGAGCTAGGCTTGGGGGCATGAACAAACAAGAACCATGCTGGAGATTAAAGTTTGTATTATATAGATAGATATGCAATTTATCTTTCTATAACATATATATTTATATAATATATAATATTTAACTAGAGCATTGAACCAAAAGTGCAATAAGCATTTTCCAGCACACAGGTCATGGCAAAAGCAGCTGTGTCACGCATTGCTGAGTGTGTACTCTCATGGAAGTTGAAGATGCAACCATCTTCTGTAGCCACAGTCAGCAATAAGTAGTGACAGAACCCAGGTCTGTGACACAGTCTGGATTTTAGCTCTGTTTTTCATCTCTACCTGGTGCTAACAGGGTACTTAGAGAGCTTTTTGCCTTGTGCTTAGCTAGCAACATGCAGTCTGGTTAGCTGCAGAAGCAGGGACACCCACTGCTGAGGTCACCGTGCAACGCTCAAGATGTTGACTTTGTAACAGAGATGTCACCATTTCTTAAGCTGTTATTCTCCCATAATGTAAACAACTTTCTCTGGTCTGCCTTCTCTGCCTTGTCCAAATGGTTTACTGCAGCTGCACGAGAGTGGAGCGTGGAAGCGAACTGAATGTGGCAGCAAATGCAAAGCAGGATTGACTGCAGCTGAGGCACAGCACGTCCAAAGCACCTTCATGTTTCCCCTTTTTGTAAGGAATGAGAAAAATTGTAATAGACAACATCTGTGGCAAAATGCAAGTTAATGTCATCCTGAAAATGAGTGACTCACTGGAGGACAATATCTTTCCCATTAAAGAGACTATTCAGTGGAAAGTTTTGTGCTGAGATAAAAGGTGGAAACTCTCCATGTGTCTCCCCCAGCCTGGTGAATGGTTCAGAAGGAATTCAGCTGGAATACTAAACCTTGCTGTTCAGGACCTCACAGGGAGAAACAAGGGGAGGAAAATACTTTTGTTGTATTTCCAGCACCTTCAAAAATCAAGCTATGTCTGACTGCTGAGATAGTCCCTTGCTGAGATGAGGAATTAAATTGGCCAAATTAGAAGGTGCATCCTCTTAATTAAGGATACATACATCAAAAAAGGACAGGAGCTGAGGTCTTTTGTGTTTTCCAGCACACCAAAGCTTGAAAAAGCTATGTGCTCAGAGGGCTTTTGAACAGAGCTCAACCCCAGGTGTTCTGGGGCGTGTGTGGATGTCAACAAGCAGCTTGTGGAACTTTCTTGAAGGACGTTTTTGCTGTGCAGTGCCAGTTTTGCATCTCCTGATTTCTAGTTTTGAAATTACATCTAATTATATTTAATGCTTAAGCCAAGAAAGATGCAAAGCAATACCTAGAGAGGATGAAGGATGGAAGCCAGAGTCTGGGTTCCATCTGGGTATCGGTAGTCAGTGATGAATAAGATCCAGCCCACTTTGAAGAGCTGCTAGATAGAAGAAAGCCTGCATGTCCCCTTCAGACCAGGTGGATGATAGAAACATATGTACTGACTTCCAGACACTCTGCTGAAGGACATAGAAAGGAACACTCCCAGATAAACCCAGTCTGCAAGAGCTCAAAACACTGCTGTCTATCTTCAACAAGCTTTAGATAAGACTTTTATCAAAAGGTCAAAGGCAAGTGGAATGTTCTGCGGCTTGTTTAAGCCTGCTCCTCAGATAAGAGAAAACAAGAAAAACTATCTGCCTTCTCCTAGCAAACTCCTTAAGAGCAAGGGCATGATACAGAAAATTTGACTCTTCTACTCCCAAATCCTTGGATCTCTTTTAATATCTCTTCTAATCATATCCCTCTGTGGCTGATGAGCTGCAGGGATGCTCCATGATACTAAACTAAACTAAACACTCCCTACCCACCATGTCCCCACACAACTGCTGGTTCCTGCAGAGTGCTGAAGCTGTGCTGTAGTGGAAGTACAGCTCAAGGTGCACACCAACTGCTATTCTGCAGAGCATTGACATCCTCAGAGCTGATGCAAGGAGCTGTGTTTTTTTTTCAGAGCTCTTAAGACACTTGCTTTGTGGCTGGACCTGGGAAATCACTTAATGTCCTTGCCAAAGTACTCTGCCTTGAAGCAGCCACAGCAAAGAGCAAGAGAGTTCACATGTGTGGGATGCAGAGGTTAAAGGTTTCATAAAGGAAATCATATGCAAGCACAATGCTGATAGATATCTGGCCCTTCATCCACCTTGTTCAGTGTTTGCAGGTGCCACTGACAGGCACTTTATCTATTAAGTTGCTATTTCTGGATGTAGTTGGGACTTTTTTGCTATGGGAAACCATCTGTCTCTGGGGCTACAGGAAGGCAAATTTCACACTCGGAGAGATGCAGCCCCCAAACCAAACTGCTTTGCCTTGGCCAAATCTTTGTGGGTCACTGCAGGTTGTTTCAATGTCATGTCTGAAACTGTGGATTTGCCAATGGCACGTGCCTTTTAAATGGGTTTTGGTGTCCATGCTGACATGACTGCATGGTCCCTGGCTCTGACTTGTGCCTAATTGCAGTCCAAGCAGGGTATGATGTGCCTCATGGTTCTTTGGAGCCCCCAGAGCACAGCTCTGCTGTTTTAGGGCCAGGGCCCCCTGTGTGCAGTCCTGTTATCCTCAGGGAATTCAGTCTGGCTGCTGAGCAGAGCATGATAAAGGGCTGCAGATTTGCTGTAAAATCCATGTGAATCTGTAGACAATCTAAATGCCCATGTCTTCATTTTAGGGTGAAATCTGTCCTTCAAGGAGGTTCTCTGAGTTTTCCAGTCTGTCATTCGGCTTCTCTTTCCAGTCACAATGTGAGAGCTACAGGGCATGTCCCCCACCCAAAATATGCAGCAGTCCCCACTGACCTGAGAGGGAAAGGGTCCTGCTCCCACCCAGCCCTCCCAGCCTCCTCTGCTGCCTCTCTGTGAGGCAGAGAGGAGACAAAAGACAAGAATGCCCCAGAGGGAACTGGCACAAGGGAGAGTGTGGACAAGAACCACAGCTCTGGTGGTCCCACCCTGAGGAATTGTTTGGGATACACAGTGATCTCCCCAGGGCACTTGGCATCACAGCAGAGGCATGGCCATATGCTGCACCCCAAAGGCAAGCCTCTCCCCAAGACTAATTACCTTTCCATTCAAAATTAATAAGATGTTTTGATCATGGATTTGAAGACTTCCTGCTCATTTTGTTAGTGGGATGCAGCACTCATGAGAGCACTTTGCTAACAGCATTCATCTGCTTAATTTATATCTCACATCCAATAAAGCTAGTTTAAACTAGAGACATTTTATATTCTTGTTTATTGGCCTCTCCAAATGGCCAGGGGTCACTTAACATTGACCTCTGCCAGGCTTTGCAAGGGCTTGAGGCCAGATGCTTAAAGAGAGTCACCTGTCTGTGCTTTGAATTACTTTTGATCTTTTATTTCATCCTATAAATTCCCAGTGGAGATGACTGGTAGTAAACATCTGGCACAGACACAATAGCCAGTTTTTTTTCCTGCTTAGAGAAGGAATGAATCCATACGGGAAATCCAGATTTGGTGCCCTGTAGAGCTGGCCATAAAACAGTACCCTGGGTGAGGGGCTGTATCATCTGCATTTTGTGTCACCCCTCAAGAGGTGCTGCAGTTTATTTTATTTGTCCCCCTAAAAAGAAGTAGCAATTAAAATATTGCTGCTTTAAGGTATCTTACACAAAGCACAGGCTGGAGGGGTGACCACAGAGATAAAATTATCTTCTGGACATGGGTTAGTGGGCCTGGTGGTGGTGGGTTGATGGTTGGACTTGATGGTCTTTCCCAACCTTAATGATTTTATGATCTATGGTTGCTGGGGAACCCAACACTTCCTGTGGGTTTCACTGAATTTCCCATGGCAGGTTTAGCTTAGGGAAGCTGGATCAGGGCTGAGCTTCTTCTGTACTTATAATCACAACCAAAGCACTCTGGATTCACTGCTTTTTGCTGATTCCCTGAAGCTTAGAAGTGTGATGAGCCAGGGCTGAGCCTTCACAGGACAGCCAGGGAGAAGTGTTACCTTGGGGTTTTGTACTGTGATCAGTTCTCCTCTTCTATCTGACCCATAAGAAGCCCCAAGAAGTGCTCTACCATCCTTTGCTGATCCCAGCACACACCTGTAGGTCTTCTCCAGGTCACAAACCCTGTCAGGCAGGACTCCACAGGCTGGCCACCAGCAGCTGGGTGTGCAGAAGGTGGGGAAGGCAGAGCAGCTGTAAGTTTGCCTTCCCAATAGATCAGGCAATATCAACAGTCTCTAACCTGCCTAACCCCCAGAAAGCCATTGCCCTTTGCTATTGGCAGCAGAGGCTCTACAGAGTTAGTGAGGAAAAAGCAACTCCTGGCATGAAGGTACTGTGATTGTATCAAGCTAAAATGAGTCACCTCGTGCTGCTAGAGTTGTGCACGCTGAGGAAACTCACTCTTTGACATAATCTTTCCTTAAAAGTCAGATCTTTCCTCTGGGAAAAGGGAAGTCTTGGCTTAGGCTGATCTACCTCACTTGCTTTTGGCTGGAGAAAGACATTTTTCCTTGGCTGCACAAACACACCGTGACTTATACTCAGGACCTCCCTGAGAGAACATTTGAAAAAAAAAAAAAAAAAAAAAAAAAACACATTATTTTATTCATTCTAATGAGGCAGCATGAATCCTGGTTCCAAAAGTCATTTTGTTCTCCTAGCCTGATAAAATGCCTGTCCTTTTATTCAGATACATCTTCCTCGCTGTAACAAATGATGCTGGACTTTTCACAGGTCCTGGGGAGCTGCTCAAGTCTCAGCCATGTTCCCCCACTATCATCTGACAGCAATTTATGTTACTGCAGAATTTGCCTCATTGAAACCATTTGTGAAATGGAAATTCACACAGATTCAAGCACAGAAGATGACTCTTTGCCTAGTGATGATGCATGGAGTGATCTCTCTCAACATCCTTGAAGGCAGCAGGAACTTTGTGTGAGGAACTGCACCGCAAACCTTGAAGCAGAGAAATCTTGACTTAGTGATGTTCTACATGTTCCCTGAACAAGCATATTAGCAGGGGGGAAATAATTTTATTGTCAATGGCACACCCAAGCACACTGAGCACACTGTAAACTTTCACTAGTAAAATATTTGCTTTCTGCTTGGTTCACACACTTTGCACCTGGCCAGATGTGCTGCTTAGGCTTTTGCCTTTTCACTTCAATGCTTTCCCTGGGCTGATTGCTCAAGCATATATGGTGCTATACTTGTCACTTTTCTCCAGCTGTCAGTCTAGCTGCTGAATGCCCAAGATTTCAGGCAAGCAGAAACCAAATCTAGCCAGTACATTATAACAATGCAAAGATGTCTTGTTGCAGCATTGCTTATTCCCCTCTGATTAGAGAAGCCAGACAGCAGCTTTGTATGGATGTAACCAACTCTAGAGGGAGTTGCTCCACTTAGAGCAAATGGCTGTTGCCCAGTTCTTGTGTGTAGATGAGCTGTAGTTTAAGAGACAGCAGCTAATTTTCTTTCTTTCTTGCAATGATAGCTTTTAAAGCATTATACATCATTGAGTACCTAGTGTTTAAAGTAGCACAACTCAGAAATCTGCTTAGCAGTAAATTAGAAATTTCTAATGATCACCAGTGGCTGTGTTTGCTAAAGATTTGTGCCTGATTCCTGTAATTACTTCACAGGCTGCTAAGAGTGCTTTATACTAATAGTTGGAGCCATAAACTTGCCAAGAACTTCTTTGTTGAACAAGACGTTCTTCAGAAAGTCAAAGCTGCTTCTTTTTCCCTCTCATCTTTTTTCCTGAGTGAGTCATTCTAAAGTGAACTTGATAAGACACAAATTGCTCAGTAGTGGAAGTGAAGAGCCACTGTAATTGAGTGCACTGAAGTCTCTCTTGGTTTAGGTGTGTATTGGGCTCCAAACAGGAGGGCAATGTGGATGTGAAATGGGCTGCAGATGTCCTGCAGCTGTCCTGTGATGACACAGCTGCATCAAGAACACTATCTGGAAAAGGTGAGAAATACTTTCTTTGCAGTGTTGCCAGCTAAAGAAGTTTTTCTTAATCCCATACAAAAAGTAGAACCTTTTGCCTGGTTTCCAAGACACATTGGAGGTAGAAGCATGTGAGGAATGGAAATAGGTGGCATGAAGCATTCCCTAATGGACATGAGTATAGAGCACTGAAGCACAGAGTCCTGGCCTGGGCTGAGCTGTTATAAGTCTAGCAGTTTGGTCACAGATAGAAGAAGGTCTAATTTCAAGAAATCACCCACTCCATGCCTCAGTTTCCCCAGCTGATCATAGGAATAATCAAGCCCAGGTGTTGCATGGAGTACTTCGGGAAGTCAAGGTGAAATGGCTGCTTGCAGGAGGCCAAAGTGTTGCAATATCAATGATCATTTTTATGTGAAGCCCACGATCAGCTGTGAAAGTTTGGTCTTGCAGGAGAATTCTCACTTCTTTGGTATATAATCCATGAACTGTAATGTGCAGACACTAGTTTCTCCTGGGTAAATGTCAAAGCTGTAGATCTGCCAAATAAAAGGCCAGTAAATGGTGTCTGAAGTAGCTATGAATCCTTAGAATTAGTTGCTCCAAGTCCAGATTGGAAGTATGTGAAACAAACAATAAAAATGGAATTAAATTAGGGAGATTTATCGTGAACAGTTGTTGCTTCACACTGCTCTGGGTTTCAGCAAAAGTACAGACAAGTCAAATATCAGCATAAAGACATAATTTAAGTAGCAATACTCTAAGATCTTGTTTATTCTGTGCAATCAGCCATGTCATTTGTCACCTTACAACACAGGAGTCGGGAACTCCTGGTTGTGCCCCAAAGGTGCTTTATCGAGATGCAGATATTAAGATTGCAACTAATGAGGGAGATTTGTTTTTAAAAGAAATTAGAGGCATCCTGTGCTGTCAGGCAAAGTTCTCTGAGTAATGAAAAATAAAACCACAAGTTGAATTCTTATGGCAGTGATATATTCCTCTCTGGATTTACTGAAACTGTCTGAGTGTGCTTCTCACTATCTCCAGCTAATTTCAGGTGACATTTGATGGAGAAGGCAGTGACCTGTTGGTGCTGAACTCTGCTTCATCTGAAGGCAACACTTTAGTCACTCAGTGTAACCCTAGACTGAGCTGTGGAGATGAGTTGTCCACTGTTGCCATTAAATGCAGAAGAGGAAAGACAGTCTGAGGGAAATAACCTTTTTAGAGGAAAACTGGGATAAGTATTGTTTTAACTGGGTGACTACAGCTCTGGGAGAGAGGAGAACTTGCAGGATGGTGCAAAGCAAGTGTCAGAAACCTGGAGCCAGAAACCTGGAGCCATGCTTTTTGCTGAGAAAGTCTTAGCAACCTAATGAAGGGTGATGAAACCTCTGTGCCATGGGAGGCTCTCCAGCCCAAACGTGCACTCCCTGTCTCCATCTGTGCCTGAAACAGTTGCGTTGTCCCCCTTCCAAATCCTGACAGCTTCCCAAAACCCTGATCATGCCTTAGGGAGCAAGCATCATGTTATGCAGGAGCAACCTGTGGATCAAGTAGTGATGAAGTCCACCTCTAAACCATGTCACTAAGCACCTGATTCCAGAGATAGTGGTTCAGGCACTTGCATATGCACGTGCATGTATCTCTGCTCATGTCTGTGTAACAGCTGCCCTGATCTCTTACTTTCTCTCTGACACCTGCCTCTCTTCCCATCCCAGGCAGGATGCTGAGATGCTTTCAACCTGATTTCGTAGTCTATTCTTGTCCTTCAGGCACTTGGGTTCCTGAATGTCCATGTAAGTGTCTAATACCTCACATCCAATCTCCCCGTCACTCCCATTGTCAGGCGCAGGCTGACTCATGTCCCCTTCCTCACTTTCCATTTGTTGATGTCATTTTTAAGCCTCCTTCCTTCCCTATTCCCCACCCAGGCACTTTTTCCTCAATGGCCTTATCTTCCCCTTCTTTGAAATCATTTGCAGAAAGATAACATCAACTTGGTTTAATTAAAGTCCCTGCACATTTATCATGACCTTAAATCACTTCCTTCGAGCAATCTTCACATGCAGTTATCACTTTGTCAAAACACGATCCAAAAGCACAGCTCAGAGCACAGTGGGAAGCACACAAAGGGCGAGCCGAGTAATTTGGAAAGTTTGGGCGAGCTGTTTGCTAGAAGCTGCCCGAGCCCACCCCTCCAAGACCTTTATTTCCCCCTGCGGCAGCTGTCATCTGATCCCACGCTCTGGCTTTGAATGGGGCTCTCTGAGGATGCCAGATGTTGGGAACAAAGGTCTAAAAATAATCTTTCCAAATAATCTTCCCGTCTATCATTCAAAGAGAGCATGTGCTTTGTGTGGACATGTGAGCCGAGAACCTGATCTAACTTTGAGGAAAGAAGTTCAACAGCAGCTCCTGGCTTCTGCTTGTGGGCTTTTTGGTTTTTTTCCTTTTTTCTTTCCCCTCCCTTTTCCCTTCCCAGAAGCTGCGCAGGGAACAGCGAACTGCGAACAGCGGCTCTCACCAGCCATCAGCCCCTCGCTTTCCCTCCCTCCCTCCCTGGCTCCCTCCATCCCTCCCTGCAAAACCTGAATCGTCTGGATCCCAGAAGCCAGTCTCCTTATTTGATCTCTCCTTGGGAGAATAGATTCCAGGATGCTGTCAGAGATATATTTCTGTATAAAGATCTTCACCGCAGCCTTGTGTATCTTAGTGCTGCTGCCGGATTCAGGCTGTGCAAGGACTCTCTGGAAGCGTGCTCTACATCTGAAAATGACGGAGAAATACGACGTGAGTAAAGTGGGGTGAGCTGATTTTGGGGGAGCTGGGTGTGCTCACCGGGAAAGGGACTTTTCTTTAGGTGTGTGTATCATTTAAGAATGAGAAGCATTTGAATCTGCAGGCTGCCTCATTATAAAAGGGTTACATTAAGTTTCCCAGGCTGTACGAAACTTTTGCCACCTAGCTGCTGCCACGGGGAACTAGCAAAGCATGACTGGAACTGGGAGCAGACACTGGTACAGCAGCCATCACTGCTTCTCCTGAAACTTCATGGTTCTCCTAGAACTTCAAGGGAAGCATGAATGGGGAGAAGGAGAATATAGGATCTGCATGGCCCGGATAGATTTAGTGAATAGCAGAGGATGTGATTTATTGCTTCACGTCATTTACTGCTTAGAGCAGGGAGGATGGCTCCCTACCCAGTTCTTCCACTGCCTTTTGAGGTATCTTTGGGTAAATCCCTCCATCTCATAGTGCTAATGTGGGCTAGAAGGATGGTGGCATTATCTAGGGTTCTGTAAACCACTGGAGCACAGAGACCTCTAGATCCAGTGTCAGTAATGTATCGAGCACCTTAATGGGTATAAGGAGCTGATCAGAAGCCTTGCCCGTCCTGTTGACAAGCTTCCCTCACATCCTGGCATCTGTTCAGTGTACCAGCTGTCCATGCCCACTTTGGGCAGACTTGCATGGGCTATGGAGCTCATCCTCCTGTTCCAAATCTGTGCTGGTACTTAAGAGCAGTAGTGCTGGAACTGAAACTGAAGGAGTAACAAGGTACTGTGAGCAGAGAAAACAGAGGTGATGGGTCTTGTTCTGGTATGGCTGGGCCGAAAGACTGTTAGAAATGTCAGGGAGGAAACTGGGGGGGGGGAATACTTTGGGGGGAAAAAGTGGAAAAGATAGTGTGACTTTCAGGACCTCCTGTTTAGAAAGAAATAAAAATTAATTTGACATTTTTACTTTCTTCATCAAAGTCCCCTCAGAAGCCAGGACTGACCTGGGGTTTCTGCCCCTCAATCACTCAGCTGGAAGCCCCAGCCAGTGCTCAGGTCTGATTCCATCTTCCAGCCACTGTGTGTACATAGACAGCTCCTTGGTGTTGCATAGGGATTCCTCCACCTGTTTTCTGCAGCCACATATAAAAGCTTTTTCATTTAAAAGGATAGAGCTTGCCCCTGACATCTAGAGGGGTGTTTGGGGACAGCTACATTTGGTTTGTGTGACACAGGTCTTGTGTCCATGCTGAATGAACTGCAATATAGTGCTCTTGTCTCCTGGAAGTTTTGCAGAAAACTTTGTGTTAATATTTGAAAGACATCCCAGTATTTTACCACAAGACATTTTCTTCACTGTAGTCTCCCCCAGGACAGGGTATCACCTGGTTTGCACTTCAGTTGCAGAATGGTGCTGTTAGGAACTGTATCTCCTGAACAGTCTCTCACTGGAAATTGTATTTCCTAGTACACTGTTCTGTTGTATTTCAATGTGAAGCTCAAATTCAATAGGAGCTATGAAGTAAGTGACCCAGAGAGATAGGACAGGAGTAGAACAGGAATTTACATGTTGATCTTCAGATAATGTGCTTTGTAAAGGCACAGAGCCTGCTCCCCTGAAGACATATCCTTTTCTTTCCGCCTACAGTTCTTCAAAGGACTGTTTTTTCTGGCAGTCACAAATCCAGGTGCTACTGATCTGGCAAGAATTGTTCATACTGACAGAAACATCTTATCTAGGGAAAACAGAAAATGCTTCTCTTTTTCTTTCTCCTTAAAGCCTTGCAAGGAGGAAAGCATGCACTCTCCGTCCTCTCAAACACAAGAGAGACTATTTTGGCAGCCCCTATTCTTTCTCAGAGAGCCTTTCTTTTCTACCATGTGCTGTGTGTTCTCTACAGTTCAAAAATCAGAGGTTGTGGGTGGAACTGCTGATTTGTGAGTCACTTGGATAGAGGGATAACAGATGGAGGTTCTTACAGCAACATACAGGATACGGGCCATAGACATCCCCGTGGGACCCTCAGAAGTATATAGGCAAGGTCAGGAGGGGTAGGGAGTTGACAGAGATGTTATCTGAGTCTACAGCAGAAGAAATGCATCCACCCAACTGCTGGCCATGGAATAATGAGCAGGTGTTAGGATGAGGAGCTGGCTTGAGGTCTGCCCAGGAGTTTTTCATTAATGTGTCAGAGAAAGGATAGTGGTTGGCAAGGAGGGATCAAGTGGGAACAGAGAATGGAAAAAGAGTAGAGAGAATGCAGTGAGAGGAAAAAACTAGCAGTCATGGTGGGACAGAGGAGCTGGTCTTCCAGCTTTTAGCAAATCCATGTTATTTTACAGCCAGAAGAACACTTGTCAAGTTTAGTGATTTGCAGCTGGTGTTCTGCAGCCCCTGCACGGTCTGTGGACTGTTCCCTAAGGACAAGGGGTGGGAGCTACCTGGGAGTGGGCTTCAATTCATTCTCAAGACATGTCTATTGGGAAAACCTGGGGCAGTCTTAGTTTTATTCCAGTGTCAATTCTATCAAGGGCTTTAGAAAAAAATTCCAACCTTCTTTTAAAGATTTCCAGAAACAAAGAATTCCTTGCAGCTGCTATAATGTTCTTCCAACACTTCATTTACCCTCCTGCTAGCTGTCATAAATCAACACTGAGATACCCTCTTCATCTACCACATTAGCACACCTCCCATGAGATTCCTTCCTGCATATCCCTCAGAGTATGCTGTGAGCAGAGGAGCTCTCAGCCTCCATGCACACACCCAAGTCTTGATCTGTATTCTCTGTTTCCAGTCCTCTCATCACTATTGTCTATCTTCTTGGAGCCCATCCTCATTTGGTAACGATATTCCAGTACTGCAAACACCAAAACCAGACACCAAATCCTGAGCCAATTGAAGAAGATTATTAATCCTATTGCTTTGGTCTTTCACAAGACCAAATAACAAGGAGGGTCATCTAACCCTCCTTCAGCCTATTTTGGTCACTGATAATCTGTGGTTTTCCAGGTCTCTGACAAAATTATTGGAGGGCTCTATACTCCTGCTGACTGTGTGTTGTGTCAGAGAAAAGGTGTTTAGTGGCCAGTGTTTGGAAATACCTGCTAGTGGCAGGACTGGTGACCAGAGACTAGGAATAAATCTCACATGTTATCTTGGGGGTGGCCATGCAGAATATGAATCAGCAGGGAACTGTGCCTTGGTACAAGCCCAGGGTCCAGTTTCAGGCACAAATAATAGATCATATCTTGGATTTTTTGGAGGCAGACTGCACCCCACAGTCACAACTGAAAATATGGGGTGAGAATGAGTGATTGCATTCAGGTTTTTTCCATCTTTACTGACCAGAGTTCCACAGCTGAACTCTGAACTTTTCCCCTTACTTTGTTTCTGGACATCTCTAAAGCAGATATTGTCATTAAAATGATTTAAGAAGTCTCCATGGGGAAAAGCAATTTGCCTCCTGCATTGAAAAAATATTCTGAAAGGAAGAAATTTTGACTGTTGTCACAATCTGTAAAAGCAATAAATCTGAGCTGTGTGAACCCGGGGAGAGCTTTTTAAAAGGCCTTGTAACCTGTACCTAGAGACAACCTTAACCAGGCTATTTTGGGAACGAGGGAATCCTGTTTCCTACTGGGATGGTTTATGCCTACACAAACCAGTGGCAATGGTTTTATTAGATCAAATGTGCAAGCAAAATTTTGTTGACCACAAAGTTTTGAAAGAAAGGAGCTCAGAGCAGGAGGTGAACAGACACCATGGGCAGGGAGGTCATGAGGTACAAAGTGATTTGGCTAAAAATGTGATATTGTTCTCAAAGGGAAATCTCATTCTTTGAACCAACTGCTCATTGCAATTTTGGCTGCTTGGTTTCTGAATCATCTGTGAAGCAACTGCAGTAATTGTTTGGGCTTTGGCTTGTCGGGGTTTTTTTTTCCATGTATCCATTATTTTCCAGCATTATTTTGGTCACATTTCAGCCTGCAGCTGACATTTCAAATCATAGATTAGTAAACTGTGACCTTCCAGGATAAGTGCTCCCTCCAAAAAGGAGACCTGCTCAGTGTTTGAAACTGCTTAGATTTACTGTTAAATGAGAAAAAAAAAAGGAGGAGAAAAAAAAATATCTTCTTGGTTCAAGCATTTTGTCTGTTTAAAATCCAACAACAGCCCCCACCCAAAAAATGTACTTCAGTTCCCGAGCACATTATTTCAAAGCTGAGGTGTTTCCAGCTGTTGAGGAATGGATGATGTGATGCCTTACACCTTGGCTTACACTTTAACATCAAAAATATCATCAGCATTTGGAAATATTTTGTTTCAGACCTGTTTTGTGGTCCAAACAGGCTATCAGTTCATGGAAAAACTGCCTTACAGAAGAGGTTTTGAGCAGTTTCCTGTTCACTGAATGGAAACAGCTAAGGGAAAATAGAGAAGAAAATTGTATATTGTTAGTGGGAACAGGGCAGGAGGCTGTCATTTGTGGAAATATTAGGAATTCTCTGTCTCTCTCTCACACACACATTATTTAACCAGTTCTAGATAGAACCAGGATATGGATTTTCTCTAATATACACCTTCTAACAGAAATTAAAACTTCTAATCATCCTGACTTCTCTCTGTACTTCTACACTGGCTGACACTCAATCACTGTGCAACCAGGCAGCAGAGAAACTTGGCTCCTCTACGTTTCTCCCTGGCTATGGTCCGACAAGCAGAGGTCAGCTTTGGTGTAAAAACCACCACCTTATCCTTACCATTCTACACTATGTGCAATATGGAAGTAAACTTTCTCACATCAGCACCACAAAGCAACATGCATCATTATTTCTTTGGGTAGCTCTTGGGATTGCCTTCATTTGGGATTGCCTTCATTCTCTACATTAGGAGTTATTCCGAGGCAGGGAAAACTGTGCTGGTTTCACCCTATGGTAACTGATTGCTGCTCAGTCACATGTAGCAGCAGAGGCCATGTGAGCCAGCAGTCAGTCCCCAGGGCAGAGGACCTCCTGGGGCCTGTCCTAAGACATTTTTTGGGCAGTACATATGAGGACACGCTATTTCGCAAAAGCACACATGGTTCACAGAAGCCCTCGGCAAGTTCCAACAATGAGGATGTAGCAGCATGTAGATCAAGAAGGATGTTAGTCTCACCTCACATTTCTCCATAGCCTGATGGTGAAACTTCCTAGAGACCCCCTCAGGGACAGTTGCACCATGCTGTTTCTTGGAAAAGCAGCCCCAGTTGCTCGTCACTGATGTTGTAACCCAGCAGTGATCAGTCCAAGTATATATATAGAACTTTAGAACTCAACAGCCTGCTGGCAAGTGCATGGCAGTGCTCACTTCAGCCCTCTGGCTTTTAAAAGTGCAAATCCAAACCCCATTATTTGATTAGAGCTTATTCATGCCTGTTAATACATCTGAGAAATGATTGTCCTTTCTGAGCACTTCATGCTGCTCTGGGGAGCTGAGCTCAAGCCTCAAGATGAGTAGTTTAGCCATAGGTGAGAAAGGAGTGGGTTAGGTGATTCACCTCTCGGTTGGAGGGAGCTGACCTCTTGCTAAAATGCCACCAGCATGAATAATATCTGAATGCTGCCTCTTATAAATGTTTCTGGTAAACCCTTGTGCCTGTTAATCCACTTTAAATCTCCCTTGTCCTTTTGGTGTACAATGAGCAGCTGAGCTCCTTTCTGCTGTAGTCAAACACAGCCTCATTTTCTATGGGGTTAAACTGACACTACCCACTCAGGTCTCACCCAAATCATCTCAGATTTGAGACACAGCCTCTAATTTAGCAACCCAGGACCCCACAATGGAGAAGATTAGAAGACTCCCTTATAAATTCTGGTCCAGAAGACAGTGATGAAGGTAGGAGAAGTCTATTGAGGAGAGAGGGACTACCTGGGACATTAGTTCCAGATCTTATTTGGAAACATAACCCCAAAACAATACAATGTGGTCATCTCTACTGCTTTTCTGTCAAAGTGATTTGGTGGCACTGTCATGAGGATGCCTGGAGTCTTTCTGTCTCTTTTCCAGCCCAGTATAAAAGACTTCAAGGGCTTATTTTTTTACTTCCTCAGTGTCATTACAATAACCTTCATTATAAAATGGGTTCCACACAATAGATTTGATTGGTGTTTCCAAAGCACTGTGCTAAGGTCATCATGCAGCTCTCTCTTCATTGTGCTGAGGATGGGGCTGGGGGAGCTGAATTGTCCTCTCTCCTACTTCAATACTTGAAAACCACTTTGAAAATCCTTCTCCTGTTTCAAGTGCTGGCATGTTTGGTACTCACCTTATGCCAAACCTTTGTTTCCTTTTCTTTTCTTTGCAAGGATTATGAGTACCCTCTTCATTCTCACAGTTCCCACTACCAGAAGAACGACCGCTGCCCCCCGCCCCCCAGACTCTGCCCGAGCGAGCCTGCGAGGTGCCCAGCTGCCGCTCGGACTCTGAGTGCGAGCGGCACAAGCGCTGCTGCTACAACGGCTGCATCTATGCCTGCCTGGAGTCCGTGCAGCCACCGCCAGGTAGAGTGGACCCAAGCAGTCAAACTGCTAGAGAAGCATGCAGAAACGATGGGCATCACTACCAAGTGATTTGGTCTCAGGTGGGGTGTACGGTTTGAGCCTGAGTTGAGGATAAAGCTTCTTTTGCATGCTTCCAACTGCGGGGGTGACTGCTGAATGGAAAAATTATCTCAGGCCGGTATGCACGAATGGTACAAATCCTCTGAGGTCAGTTCTTCTCCTGGGGTTATGCATTCAGAAAAAGAAGCATTACCAATCTGAATTAGTGCTCACAGAAGCAAGGAGCTATCTCATCTGATCCATGCCATGGGAGTGGAGGATGGGAAACAGTAGCTGCTTTGGCCTTTGTGGCACCAGGTTCTTGTGGCCCTAGATAGCATCCATAGCTCTCTTGCCACTAGGATAACAAAAGCATGACTAGCACTACCTTGCTGAAAACTCAAAACCATTCTTCAGAAGTCTGTCAGCCTCGTCATTGGGTGTTAGAGGAAATCTGTGACATCTCCAGAGCCGTGTGCCCTGTGGCTTCTCCACCTTGACTCTCTGGGTTCTTGTTTCTGTCTTTTACAGTTTTAGACTGGTTGGTTCAGCCCAAACCCCGCTGGCTGGGAGGAAATGGGTGGCTTTTGGATGGCCCAGAGGAAGTCTTACAAGGTACAGTACATTTTACTGTCTTCTCTGATACCAGCAATCATAAAAAGGCACTAAATATAGCATTCATCATAAACAGGGCTTGCCACAGGTGTTGGGATATTGGGGCTGCTGCTCTTTGTTTCCTCAGGAATAATGCTTTGTGGTACTGGGGGTTAGTTTCTAGTGCAGTAAATCAGTTGCTTTTTATGGATGTGGCTTATCCAGCAGAGCACTGGGGAACTGGATTTGTATCCAGTCTTGAAATAAGTAGAAATATATCTTGTTCTTGTCAGCATGCATATTTTCTGCCAGCTTCCTGATAGACTGCGGGCAGACTTGGATTAGGAGATCCTTTAATCCCAAATTGCTACATTGCAGAGATGCCTTGGGCTGGGGATGTGGCTGCTGAGTCTGAAGGCTGCTTTGAACAAGAGCCCTGGCAAACTCCTGCAGAGTTGTGTCTAGCTGGCATGGAGCTGACTGGGAGCATCTAAACTTGGGGACTGCTAATGAGATCATGCATCTCAAGTTAATTCCATAGGAAAAGGCCTTTTAATTAAGTATTGCTAATATCTCACATTGAAACAAGGAGAGAGTAGGAAAATGGGAAGCAAAGTTTTCTTCTACAAGGCATTCCCAGATGTATGCATTCCTGAAGTTCTTAATTTCTTCATGAAAAGGCTGTTCTAGCTTTTGATCAGCTTCAGTCAGGCACAGGCAGTGTCAATGAATTACCCTCTTTGGTCTTGCACAGATGTTATCAAACTCACCAGACTTTGACTCTCATCTATTATGGACAATGCTAGTTCTTCAAGGGAGAATTCTGCCTCCAGTTCATTGGAGTTACACTGCCAGAAATAAGATAAAATAAGTTCTTCCTCATCCATCCTTGTCATGCTTATATTATTTGTCCTTATCTTAACACCTTCATCTCAGCTTGAGGCAGTAATTAGTGAAATAAGAACCATCAGTCACAGCTCAAGGATTACAGCAGAGCTCCTTGAAATTAAAGTCCTAGCAAATGAAAGGGTGGAGTGTCCCTGCATAATCTATACTTTTAATGGACACAAAACGCTGCCTGTGAATCCTGCTTTGCTTTCTTACTCTGCTCTGCACTTGCTGGACAGCCCAGGTCAAGGTGGTTAAAGCCTGCTGTACCAAGCACAGTACTGCCTTACTCCATAGTGAGTCACATCTGAGGCTTAAATTCATCACTGAGTTAATGGGTGTGGAGCCAAGAACAAATCAGCAAACTGCCAGTTTCCTGCTCATGTTTCCCTGATTTCCCTGATTCCCTGGTCATGTATAGACATATCAGGCTTTGTGTAAGTTGTGAACTGGATCACCTGCTCTGCCAGGCTGCTTTGGAGATGTTAGCCCCTGGTACCCTTGCATGAAAAATGGTCTGAGAGCTTGTCTGGGAGGACATATTTTGGTTGCCTGTGGATATTACAGTCATGATTTATGACCTGTGGGCTTCTTTTGCAGCTGAAGCCTGCAGTACCACTGAGGATGGAGATGAGCCTCTGCATTGCCCCACAGGCTATGAATGCCACATCATCAACCCAGGTAACACAGCTGAAGGAATCCCCAACCGAGGCCAGTGCATCAAGCTCCGTGGAAATCCAGGTCAGTTGACTGGAAATCTCCCATCCTTTCTTGTTCTGTCATGCAAACCCAGTAAGGGACAGTGCACTCTCTCTCACTGGCTTTGAAGGGGGTCTGGAGATACATCTGTTCACACAGGCTCCCTGGGTTTTCTGGGCAGCCCAAGGCCCCAAGGCAGTGTGTGACAGCTGGGCTGGGACACAGACACCAGCCTACAGCAATCTCAGTTCTCAGTTGCTGTTGATGTTGGCTGATTTCTGTGAAATACTCAAAGCAGAGGACATACTTTTTGGCTCTGTGTGCCAGCATCCTCTGGGATTGTGTAAGCAGAGCAGGTAGTAAGCTGCATATGTCACTATTACACAGCACAAAACCAGAAACATCGAGTATTACTACACATTTAACCAAAGAGGATGAGCTTCAAATTCCAGTTTTGACTTCTGACTTTGCTCTCTGCATCTGAAGCATTGTTCCCTTTATTATGCTGACACATTTGTCCAATGAACGAACTTACACAGGCCAACCTATTTTCCAAGAGAGCTGCTCATAACATGCCTACATATGTGTAACATCATTAAATAGTAGGATATGTATGTGTGCACTGGCCTACAAATCATCTCAGTGGAGAAACATGAGACAGCAGTTTTGCCATTTGGTCACTGTAAAAGCCAGAGGACTCATCAACCCAAACTTCTGAAGTTCCTCTGTAGAAGACTACTATGTTTTCCAGGGCTTTTTGATCATGTCTTCTATTCTTCTGTAACTTTAATAGCAGCCATACTAATTAGTATAACATATAGCTGTATGGCTCTTAGACGTGGACTTATGTAACTATAGAAATGGTGAACAGAAAAACACAGCTGGAGCTTCAGTCATGTAAAACACTATGAGATGGTCTGAAATTTGACCCAAATTTTCTTTCATTTGTGAAAGGCTGTGATTCCTTGCCTCAGTGCTACTGAAAAGAACATAATAAGCTAGTGGCCAGCAGTCAACCGCTCTCAGGGAAAGTGAGTTGTGTCCACACGGCTCAATAACCTGAACAGTTTTTGTAAGAGGTTTATAGCAGCCTATACTACTTCAGCTACTGGGGTCTTTTATTATCCTGTTTGTGAGGTTATAATCTCCAGAGCTGTAATTTCTCTGTGCTGTACACAGAAGGCTGGAGTTTAACACAAGGATTGAAGGCTGGCTGGATGTGTTCTCATTACCTACCTTCTCTTTCAGACGGACGCAACCTGAGGCATAAGTATTACAAGGAGTATTTTGGTAAGCTGCTGCCTATGCTTACTGTTATGCTTACAAGGAGTTTGCTGCTTATGAAATGGGGGTTTGCACACAGCAAAAGGAGAATTTTCAGCCTCAACTCTCTGTGTCTTGGTCAAAAAATATGTTGAGATCTGCAATGGCCTGACTGGGCACTCTTGGGAATCAGTGTCTCAGGCCATGGCACAGTGTCTTAAATGGTGCAGCCTTCTGCCAGGGGTCCCAGCCAGAAGGTGAGGAATACCCAATCCAATAACCTTTTGTTATTTGGAAAGATATTTTTTTGAGCTTTGCTCATGGTGGCCAAGGACTCCTTCTAGGTGCACATAGAGCTCTGTCAAAAACAGGGTCAAGTTGGTACTGTGGTATGTGATGAGAGATGACTGGAGCCCCATGAATCAGTTCCTTGTTGCTACCTGCAACCAAAAGAGGTGTCAGGCCCTTGCACAAATTGATTGATACATGTCTTGAAGAAAGCAGGAGGATCTTCTAGAAAATCTCTTCTCTCGTGGCTTCAAAGCTCCTGGTTTCTGCTAAGCAGAGGATCTAGAGGGAGACAGGCAGATCAAGCAGACTGGAAGTGATATTCAGATACAACTAGACAATATCTTTCATATGATAAGATTTATGAACAGCCAAATTTAGGCAGCTTAGCTGATAAAACTATGAAAGGATTCCCTTTCCTCTGTCCAGCAAGCTATTGCAGCTCCCCCAGAGAACTGCTACATAATGAGGCCAGTAAAACCATACTGTTTAAAGAATCTTGAGCACACTTTTGCCACAGACTAACCTAAAGCCTAACTTTGCCACTCTTCGTTTTACAGGGAGCAATTCCAACAATGTGATCGGCTATGTGAAAAACCAGCAGAAGCATTTAGGCTAATCAAAGGTGTGCCTGGGTAAGTGTCCTGTGAATAAAGGGAGAGGTGGGTGAAAATAGTTGGTGCTCAGCATGCAATTATTCAAAGAAACTGTTGTTCGAGGGGGAAATTAACTCAAAACACCAGTGTAAGGGGAGCAGCCTAAAACTAGGTACAGTTGCATACCTCAGGCTCCATGAAACGCTTACACCAACAAACTCAATGCTGTAAAAACATCCTGAGAACATGAGGCATTGAGAAATGTGTGTTCCCAACTTCAACTATCCCCCTCCCACTTTTAATTCTAATTTCACAAGGTGCCCCTGATTTCTCTGAAGAACTTTAGCTTTGTAGCTATTTAGAGGATGAGTTGGTTCTCAGGGTGAAAACAAAATGCTGAAAAACTTTGTGTGCCTTAAGACTTCAAATTTCTCTTCAGGTGCTTCTTCTCCTACAGATATAACTGCTCCTGCCAGACAAATTAACAAGCTCTTTATGCTGGACTGATTGCAGTAAGGGTCAGTCTTGCAAACCCTTGGGCATATGGGTGATTTTTGTGGGATAACTTCATGTGTGTGAACACTTGAACAGTGTGACCCACTCGTGTGAGTAAACATACGTGTACCTAGCTGGAGAGAAGGCAACTCAAAAAGCTCCAATTGTCTTATCAGGCTTTGAATTAGGCAAGAACATTAAAATATTTATTATGCCAAAGGTTCTGTCCCAAGATAGTTTTCTCAACACTTTCAGCTTCTCTTTAAAACTAACTTGAGCTTAACTGGCAGTTAAGAAAACAAAGCAGTTCAGTGTGTCTTCTATGTACCTACGTCAGGCTGGCTGTTAAGATTACACAGCTACATAAGGACAAGTTCTGTGCAAACATCCCAGGAAGGATAAATATTTTAATTCCTTTTTTTTGTTGTTTGATTTTCACCCAGCTGGACCACTCTGTTGAGCAGCTCTCAAGGAACGTTTTTACCCAACAGTTTTCTATTTTGGAAGAACTCTGGTCCCAGACCTCCAAGAGCACGTCTGCAGCGTTGCTCCGACCCCTGCCCATCAGCGATTAAAACACTTTGCCATTCAAGGAACAGGATGAGCCCAGATTTTAAGCCTGGCAGGAGAAACGTGATCCCCCTGAAAGAAACCACATCGTTTATGAGCTGCCCTTCTACCAATGAAATGCAAACACCTTCAAGGAAATTCCTGTAAGCCACAGCACCATAATCAGGCTGCTGCAACAGAGCCTGCCCTTTATGTGCGTCTTATGTGACCAATTCGGATTTCAGGACTCAGAACCTAACTCAGTGTTATAAAAGTGAAGTGATGTCAGAATTGTTCCTAAATATCACATCTGAGTTGTGTTAAAATAGGCAAGACTGTAAAACTAAAGGGGCTCTCTGGATCAAATCCAGTGCCTGCCTATCCTAACAGCTACTTTAGATAGGACGTTTCATAAGCTGAAGATTTGAAGAAATCTGCAGGTTTCTGCTGTTTCTTATTTCTACCCAGGATTCATCAGGTTTAACACTCAGTCAACAAGCCTAAACCTGAAATCTTAAGAATTTGAGGAACTCTGAGCTAGGAGCAAAACAGGTTTTATGAGTTTTTAAAGTTTCTTTTCTTTAGCTTCTCAGTCCGGTGAGCTGCAGACCAAGACCTAACGATACAACAGATTTCTTTCTACAGCATCTAAGCAGACACATGTGTGCCAGTCTTTTGGGGTTGTTTTCAGCCAGCACAGTTAATATTCACATGTGCAACTTACATTTTTGTACCTGCAAAACCTCAGCAAGAGGGCTGAAATCTGGATTATTTCTTGCATGTATTAGAAAAGCAAACCCAGGATAAAGGTATGTGTTTAAAAGGTTTGTCTGGCAGATGGGCAGCTACCCTTTAGAAGTCCTGTACCTTTATGTGGACTTCCATAAATCCTTAACATCATCATTTGTATTTGGGCCTTACAGCTTCTTTTAGCTGTGGAGCATTATGAGATGGAAAGCACAGTTTCTTTGAATGTTTTCCTTTTCTGTGGCATTCTTAAAGGGACAGTTGCATTGCATTTTGTCACATCTGCCAGAATTGCTAGGCAAAAGAAGCCAAGTTTGCTCCTTTGTTTGGTACATCTGCATGCATGCCATTAGCATTTTGAAGTGCAGGGCAGCAGCAGTGTATAAAAATACCCAGTTCACGAATCCAAGTGCCTGCTTCCAGACACAAACTATGGGATTTTTGTGTGGTTTTTTTTGTTTTCACTCACCAGATGGATTAAGCCAAAGCTAAGATGCCTGTAAAACACTTGATACTTCACATGTGACATTTGCAGCTGGAAAGATGAAAGATGACAAACTGCTCTTCTGTTTCCTATCACAAACAGGCATGCTCCTCGAGGCTTTAAAGAGCAAAGGAACAGATGAAGGGCTCTGCAGTTTCCTAAATACCTTCATTTGTTGAACTCCATTCCCTTTGTGCCTTTTTTTCCCAGGCTGTAGGTATTAAATGCAACACCATATTTGGACAGATCTGTTTCTAGAGCTTTATCATACAGGTCTTCATACAATGACACCTTAACTCCTGCCAGTCCATATTTTATTGTTTCAGTTTGAGTCTAGGCCAGACACTTGCAGCTTTGCCACTGACACTACATGACAACTTAAGGCAACACAGCTCCTAATGAAAGTCTTAATGAGGCCTTGCTCCTAGGAGCTGTTCAGTGCAATGGACTGATTCTTTTCAGCATTCCTCTTTGCAGAAAAGTCAAATTCTGATGAAATGAGCAAAGCCCTCTGGGGGTTACTACTGAGCCCCAAAGAGCAAATGACAAATTGTTCCATTTCAGGATGTAAAATTCAGCACCTAAAAATCTGTGAGGATCTAGTTGGAAAACTTGTGTTGACAGCTTACCAACTTGCAAGACTGAAACCTCAGACCTCAATCTAGTCTTGCAAAGCACAGAAAAAAAGGAAATATTTCATTGGAGTGGACACATTCACTTCAGTGGCCACTTTTTTGGAGCTACACACCTAACCAGCTCACTGGATGAGCTGCTGAAGAGATTTTTCTACTTGCAGGAGGAGATTTTTTAAAGAGAAAATTAACAAATTACTAATTTGTTGATGCATTTCTGTTTACTGGGTGTTATCAAGGGCATCACCCTTCCTCATGGTGCTAGAGTGCTTGGGGGTTGGTTTGTTTTTTTCCCCCAAGCTAATTCTTTTCAAGTTATCAGCTGTCAAACTCAGAAACAAAAAACACAGGAGAGACTTGTCTCCATGCTGAGTTTTCAATGGTGACATCCATCAAAATTGAAAGGAAAAACACAGGCCAAATGAGTTGTCCTAAGCTTGTCTTCTCTCCAAAGACAAATGGTTTTACAGTCTCGTGAAGCACAGCAGGAAATCACTAATGCAGGTTGTTTTTAATGTTTCCTTGTACACTTCAGAGCATGTTTGGTGCTATAATAAATTTCACATGCATCACTGTGTGCTAGCAATGCTTGTGGCCTTCCAGATCCTTGGGTGTTGCTGGTGCTGCTAGTGGAACTGCTCTGCCCTGCAGAGCAGCCCCAGGCGGAGCCTCCCCAGTTGGTGCTTCTGGTGCAGGTTCTGCCTCTTCGGTGCTCAATAAAAAGTGACCAGTATATTTTTCAACTCTGCCTGGTTTCAGTTGTGTGTTCCTGACATGCACTTGGCTTCAGATACAAACAAAAGGGCAAATCTTTTAAATTGTAGTTGTTGGGAGAGCTCAGAAGAAAGGCAGGGAGACAAAAGTAATTTTGTCCGCTGGAAGGAGGTGACCAACCTCCAAAACACATCTACCACCAGTGTCCCTTTTCAGAGGGGCCTCCCTTCTGGGTCAGATGCTCTCTCAGTTCTTGTCACCTTCATTTCTACTGCCCAAAGAGGATCTGATTGTCAGCACTGTAAAGGTGATAGTGATGGAAGCTGACCCTTGTATTTGACCAGGCATTTTCCTTGTTGATTCAGAGCTGTGGTTTGCCGGTGGATGAATTTCAGTTGCCAACTCAGTGGTTTTCACTGCACAAGCAGCTGCTTAGACAGCTCTGTAGGAGGCCAAGGCTTGCTCCAAGGGTGGAAAAGTAAACCAAGACAGAGGCCAATTGTGGCCTGGATACTGGAGCTGAAAGAGGAGCCTGTTGCTGAGAGGCTGGGCTGCTGAGCATTGTGTTTACCAGAACAGGCAAGACTGCCCCATCCACCAGCTCACCCACACCAGCCTTGCTCCACTGGCTCATTGGGGTGAGCAGAAGTCCTTCTGCATTGCTTTCTTTCTCTCCTGAAACTATAATAGAGGAGTCACAGAAAGAGAAACTGCCTGTAGTTTAGCCAAGGAGGGATTAGCAGTGGGTTTCATTGCTTTGGACATGATTCCTGTGGGGTTTGAGAAGACCTTGGCTCACACTAGGTGTCAGGGTAGCTCTTTAATCTGGCAGTGAAGTTATCCTTTGGATCAGGAACTTCTCATGGCAATGGTCATGTGGCCTGTTTTTATGGGAGATTATGGGATGTGGGTACATAACTCCTGCTGTGAAGTGTGAGGTGGGCTGAATAACTTGGCTTTCAAGAGAAGAATCTGTTTGGTGAACACCACAAAATTATGTTTTTATTGCCACTTCTTTCCATGTTAATGCAGGCAAATATGTCTTCTGTTGATGTGGCTGGCTAACACTCTCTGTGAAAAAAATGTTGTGGCACCCCAGGCATCATCTGCAGAATTACAGAATCACAGAATTAACCAGGTTGGAAAAGACCTTCAAGATCATCAAGTCCAACCTATCACCCAACACCATCTAATCAACTAAACCATGGCACCAAGTGCCCCTTCCGGTCTTATTTTAAACACTTCCAGGGACAGTGACTCCACCACCTCCCTGGGCAGCCCATTCCAATGGCCAATCTTTCTGTGAAGAATTTCTTCCTGGCACTCAGCCTAAACTGCAAAATTGTTTTAGAATCACAGAATCATAGAATTGTTGGGGTTGGAAGGCACCTCAAGTTTCATCCAGTTCCAAGTGCCCTGTTATGGGCAGGGACACCTCATGCTAGATCAGGTTGCCCAGAGCCACATCCAGCCTGGCCTTAAAAACTCCCAGGGATGAGGCTTCTACTACCTCCCTGGGCAAACCATTCCAGTGTCTCACCAGCCTCATGGTGAAGAATTTCTTCCTAACATCCAATCTGAATCTACCCATCTCTATTTTTTCCCATTCCCCCTAGTCCTGTCATTACCTAACACCCTAAAAATCCCTCACCTGCCCCATTTTCCCCCTTTTTCCCCTCAAATCCCAGAGCACCTGGGCTCTGTTGGAGTCTCCTCCCATATCAGGTGTGGCCACTTGGCCCTCCCCACCCACTCCCCTTTATAATCCCCACCAGGAAAGGCAGAAGCCCCAAGCTGAGCCCATCTGGGCTGAGGGATCCTCCTCTCATCACTGGTGAGTGCCCATGGTGTGCACTGGGTGATGGTGGTGGTGACAACAAAGGCCGGGGGCCTGGTGGCCCCCCGGTTAGCTAGGAAGAACGTTGACTTTTCCTCCAGTATCACCCATGGGTGCTGGCTGGGTCTCCTTACTAGGGCTGAGCTCCTCTGTGTGGTACCTTGGTTGGTGAGGGTCTTGCCCCTGGCTCTGGGGTGGATGCAAAACTGGTGGTGGTGGAGCAGGAGCTGTTTAGTCAGATGATGTTATGCCAATGACTCTATTTTTATTTGGAGCCCCCTTGAGTCTGCTCTCATCATTCAATAAACCTCTGCTGATGTGCCTCATTTACAGACCATTTCTTCCCCCTCACTGCTTCCTTTCAGAAATAAGGAAGGAAAGGAGTGTGGGGGGAAAGCAATAAAGCATCACTGGAAAATGCATTCCCTTATCAACCAACTCTGAAGAGGAAGCCTTCAGGAAGAGGGGCAAGATGGAGAGTGAGAATCACTTCTTATGAATCACAAGATAAACTTCATAAAGAACAGACAGGAAAAGACTGCATCTTCTCCATTGTGCTTCTGTTTCCTGGGTGGGGGGAGGAACTTCAAGCTGGCTTGGAAATCCAGTCACACTGCTCCACAGAATCACTGAGAAAGGGACATTGCAGATGACACTTAAGTGCTGGACATACCTAGTTCAGAGCTCCAGTGAACTTCATGGTGCAGAAGTGTTTTGGTTACCTTCAGGAAGCTGTTTCATGAGCAGTGAAGAAGCTTATGAGGTTGAGACAGTCCACAAAAGGTTCTTTGGAGACTGACAGTTTCTCTGCCCACTGCATGCTCACAGAGGAGGATTACTTCTCCCACCTCACACTGTCTACACAGGCTAGATTTTTGTCTGGAGGTGTTGTCAGGTGAGCATTGAGTGCCTTTCTCTGCCAAAAGGATTTACAGCATAATTTAGCTTCCTTTGGAAGTAGGTTAAAAGAGACACCTCTGTAGACTCACCATTAAAAAGTAAGTCCTCTTCCCATTATTTTCTCCATCTTCATATATTTCTATGTAGGCAAACTAGCAAGAACCAGGGGAGGAGCTGTGCAAAACAAAAAGACCTTCTGACTGTTTTCAAGACATAGATGTGGCTGTCAGGGCTCATTTCACCCAGCCTGAGATGCCCCACCAGATGAATCTGCTGAATTAAACAGTGGGAGTTGTACAAACAAAGCAAGAAACACAATTCCCCCTTTCTTCATGGTGACTTCCCTAAGGATTTTCCCTGGCCTTTATGAGTAGTACTGACTCGGTGGTGGTCAGTGCTAGGACAAGGGGCAAGAGTTACAAACCAGAACACAAGAGGTTTCACTTGAGTTTAAGTAAAAGCCTCTTTACTTTGAGGGTGACAGAGCACTGCATCAGGTTGCCCAGAGAGGTTGTGCAGTCTCCTTCTCTGGAGACTTTCAAATCCCACCTGGAGGTGTCCCTGTGCAACCTGCTCTAGACACACCTGTGTTAGCAGGGGGTTATACTAGATGATCTCCAGAGGTCCCCTACCATTGCATGTGTCTATTATTCTAAGACAGAAAGGAATCATGGCTCAAAACTTTGTTCTTAGCTTTTATAATCTAAGACAGTGGCTGTTATACACAGGGGCCTGTGTAAAACCCAAGTTGAAAGCAGAGTATTTGGATTTCAAACTGTAAATTCTTCTCATGCAGCGGAGGTTTTTCCCCTCAAGGTGGCACAATAGGAACAAGAGAGTGACAAGCTTTGGCTGCAGTGAGGGAAGCAGGTGAAAGAGCAGCAACCCTTTCAGGCTCACGTAATCGGAGATGATTACAGCTGCTAAGGTGTTTGGATTTTCATAACAGGTATGTTCTAATAAAGGTTTCTCAAATGACCTCTTTAGGAGTTTAGAGTCGGGCCCTGAGCTTTATCATCCAATTAAATAGGAAATATTGGAAAGGCACTGTAATTGGGCTGTGTGTTATGGTTTTGTAGTGGGGAAACGTCTTATACCAGAATGAAGAAACACAGCTTGTGTGAGTGTTGTGCTCTTTACATTATAGGCTTGACTCAGTTTGTCCCATCACTTCCTGAGCCACGAGATGGCAAAATACATGAGTTTTCCATTAGATTTCCTAACAGACAGAAATCCAAAGCAGCAAGAAAGTGAAACTTCAGCCTACTCAGCAGCCGGGCAGGATGCATGACAGCTACTCATCAGGAACTGCATTTTCTTTCTGCATTGATTCCAGTTCATTGCCACTAAAATGTGATTTCACATTAGGGGACTGGATGAACATAAAGATGACAGCAAGGGCCATGGTCCTGAGCCCAGGCAATGCTGTTCTTCACAAGCTGCAGATCTGCTGGATAATAAACCACAACACACCAATTATTATGGTGGATTGCTGTGCTCATCAGCTGGTGTTTCTTCCTTTCTGTGTCCTGATTGTCATGGTGCTTTTGTTGTACCTCTCACTCTACCATCTTCTCTGCCAGGATTGCCTCCATGGCAGCCTAGGATGTGGCCTCTTGGCCCACATCCACATTACATAGATCACAGAATCATTTTGGTTGGAAAACACCTCTAAGATCAAGTCCAACTATTGACCTAACACCAGCAAAAGCAAATCTTCCCCATAGCCTTCCAAAGCTATCTGAAAACACCCTTCACCTACAGCCATGGACATTAAACCCCTGCTATGTCTAACATGTTGTTTGAATGCCTCCAGGGATGGTGACTCCACCACCTCCCTGGGCAGCCTGTTCCAGTGCCTGACTACTCTCAGTAAAGAAATTGTTCCTAACATCTGAACTAAACCTACCCTGGCACAGCTTGAGGCCATTTCCTCTTGCTCTATTATTTGGTACTAGAGAGAAGAGACAGACCCTCACCTCATTACCATCTCCTTTCATCTAGTTGTAAAGAGCAATAAGCTCTTCTCTCAGCCTCTTCAGAAGATTTTTGTTTCCACAAGCAGCAGGTTTTTGCAGGGGCGGGGAAAGTTACATGAGGAAACCATCAGCAAGAGCCTGCTGCTCGGTCAGCTGTGTTGTCATTAATGCACAGCTAACAACAGCCCTCTCAGGATGGCACAGCCATGGTCCATGGACATGTTGCAGACCGCAGAACCCCAGAAGAATACTCAGGGTTCTTGCAGGTAGCAGCTCCTCTCTCCTCTTGCTGTATGCCAACCTCACAGATGATGGGTGAGGTTCTGGAAGCAAGAACAAAGCCAAGGAAATTATTTTCCTACTTGCCTAGAGAAGGGGAAGAAATTTTTCAGCACTTTTCTGTCAGAGACAACTCTATGTGATCCCAAGGCTGTGACTACTACAAACACACTCAGGTGAAGAGAAGAATGTGTTTCCTTGCCAGGTGCTGCCTGCTGTACCATGTCAGGACTGTGACAGAACCAGCTGGATGTGCTCCAGCTCCTTACAATGGCTACAGAAGGAGGGAACCAGCTTTAAAGTGTGTGCAAGCTCGAAGATGTTTTGCTACCTAATTCCCATATGTTTCATAAGGTCTGAAACTCTCTCTACCCCTGGGATCCTGGGCTGCCTTCAAGCCCTGGCTAAGCACCTTACATAAACCCTGGGCAGGGCCTGAATGTGCACAAGTGCCCAGCATTATCCCTGGATGTTTTCCCATGGGAAGGAGGGCTGTTGCAGCAATGCAGGAACTTCGTTCATCTGTCTGATGCAGCCAGTTCAGGTCATTAAGAAAGGATTTCTCAATCGGGGCCAAGAGAGTTAGGAAGCCCAGCTGTGTTTTACAAGCATCCAGCTATGTGCAGGCTGTTTTCAAATGGCTTTGTTTTGTCTTCTCTCTTAAAAGCAGCCCTCCCTCCACACCACTTCACTGGGACACAGTGTCTTAGCTGTACCTGCTGGCTAAATCATGTTGATGGGGCTTAGCATCTTTTGCTGGAGCTGGTGGGAACTGGGAGATGGATGCAAATAAGCAACACTGAAATGCTCCATGGGTAAACACCAGTTTGATGGAAGCTGGCCAGGTTTTGAGTGCCATAAGCTGTCACACAGGTGAGAGTCTGGGGTCTTGGCCCCATCATGGTCCAGGTGTCACCACTTCTGATGCTCCAGAGCTGTGAAGCTGGGATCTATTCTGCAGGAAATTGCACATAAGTTTTTCCCTGACTGGGAATGACATTTATTCCCTCACAGCAGCTTTTGCTGTCAAAGGAGGATCTTAATCCCATAATTTACACCTTAGGGATGATTTAAGCCTAAGTGAACCCTGTAGCCATGATGCCTGAGGGAGAATGTAGGTGTCCTGGAGCAGAGCAGAGCACCTTACTCCCTGACAGGTGGCTATAAATCTTCAGAACAGATGTACCAGGTTAAGGGTAGCCATATGTTGAGATCCAGCATGAAAGGAGAGGAAAGGCTGTGTTGGTTATTTATTTTAATTTTTTTAGTAACTGACCATCACCAATTCACACATCGCCCATTTATGTCCTCTCCCTGATGGACATACTTCTAAATCTCAGTCTTACACTGACTGGAATGTTTGTCAAGGAGGATTTCCCCAGCCTGGAAGTTCAGAGAGGATGGGCCGCGTGTGTAACCGGTCTTGTCTCGGCAGCCTCCCTCTCTGCCTGCCCCGAGATGTGGCACCTGCCAATGCTCCTCCCGCAACCGGCTTTCAGAGGGCGGGGGACAACCCAGAGCTGCAAGCCCTCAACCTGCTCTTCAGGTGCCAGCCACGCACACGCGTAGTGCCACCTCACCCTTCTATCAGCCACAGTCTTAAACACAGACAGGCTTCTCCTGGCAGGGTTTTGTGGGCGAAGCACCTTGCGCCACCTCCCTCCTTACCTCCTCCTCCAGTACCTGCGGCCGAAGGCGTGACTTGGCGACAGGTAAGCGCTGCCTGTCCCCGCCTGTCGCCGCGGCCCCGCGCTCGCAGGGCAATTCCACTCAGCGCTGCCGGCAGCGGCTGCGGGTGGCCCCGGCCAGGTGCCCCCGGGGCGCTTCCCACCGCTGCGCAGCGAAGATGGTAGAAGGAGGTTTCGCCAAACTCTTCCAGAAAAGGTCGTTTTTCCGCTTTGCACAGAAATATCAGCCTCTTGGAAGCGGCGAGCCGGAAGAGGAGGTGAGGATTGCCTGTGCCTCTTGCCTGGACCTGCTGAAATAGTTTGTGTGATTTGGGTTAATTTTGGCTACTTTGTCTGCTTTGTCCCACTTGGTAGTGTGGCCACGGTGCTCTGCTCTCTCTTCTCTCTGCTCCAGTCTTTCTCAGTGCAGCAGGGGCCGAGATTAATGATGTTTGCCAGGCAGCAGGCTGAGATGGGGAGACTCGTTTCTATGAAATGCTCCCCAGACCTATAGCTCAGGCCAAAGTCTTGGCCAGGAGCGCTGTTCTCTGCGGGGGGGAGATTGGGAATGAACGAAATGCGTGCGAGAGCAGCTGCCGTGTGGGCCATGGGCGCTGCCAGCCTGAGGCTTCCTCCAGTGCTTGCACAAAATGCAAACGCTGCCTCAGCAAAAGGGTAAAGGAAGAGCCAGGCTAACCCTGTCCCATGGTGTCACTGCTGGTGGACAGGCTGTGAGCCCCTCGGGCTGTTGTTGCAGTCATACTGGCAGCAAATGGCCAAGGAGAGCTTCCATTCAGACCTTCAGAATCCACCCCGAAATAAGGCTTTCTTTTCTTGAACAGTGCTGGGGTATGAACATTGATGGGTTTTCCCCCATCCTCCCTTCACTGCCTCTTCTCAAGAGTGGCCACTGGTGGTTTAGGTGACACATTTGCTGTTCTTGTTTTTTGACCACAAACCCTTGAGGTCTGAGATTATCCTACTGTCACATCTACTCAGCACAGGGGTTTCCGTTGCTCAAGCCCCATTTTCTTCTCCCACATGAAGATCAATTGGGTGTCCTCCCAGGTAAACCTGATTTCTCTAATCCCTTCAGCAGGCTGTGTTAGTCAGCAAGCACCATCCATACACTTCAAGATATTCATGCTCTTTTCCACAGCTGTCTGACTGAGGTCTTTTCTCAGGTGTCATTTCAGCTAATCCTCTGCTCTCCTCTGAGTCTCAGCTTTCCAGTATGGGGGTTGGTCAGTGCTACAAAGTGAAGTAAATGAGACATTGAACTATTACCCCATGCATTGCATGGTGCAGTGCTGCTCTACACTGTTTCAATGTAGCCCAAAATCCCAGGAAAGGAAGATCGGGATGAGGTTACACAAAGTGTCTGTGTCTTGCTTTGATGGGAAGCTGAGAAAGCTCTGATCCTACATAGGCAGGAGGCCACCAGCAATCAGTCTGGTCTGGTTTTTGGCAGTGCCATTCCTGTTGTGCCAAAATAAATAATGATACATCTTTGCCTCCAGATTTAAACCTTCCTGTATTTTAGCTCCAGCCTGTGCAGAATGTGATACATTTATAACAGGACAGGGGATGGACCAGCATTCTGACACAAGCATAGGAAGCAGGGAGCAATGACAACAGGAGCTTGTCTCATCAAGTGTATATTCTCAGGTTCTGACTTAGGCTGGTGAATGACTCATATTGCCACTAGGAATTATATTTTGCTTCTTGAAAATAGATGCAGAGTACTCCCAGCCTTACAGATCTTAAGTATTTGGGTCAAAGAGCCATAGAGATGTGAGTCCAGGTGACCTGATGGGATTTAAGTCATGATAAACCCCAAAACTCTCTCAGGAAAAGTCCCAGCACTGGTAGCTGTGAAGTGGTGGCCAGCTCACAGACGCTGGTGTTATCTGGACAGGGCAGAACAGTAAACTTCCACATCGAAGCTCTTTTTCTGCAGTGGCCCATTCAGAATCACAGGGAGTGTTTGTGGTGTGATTTGTGTTTTATAAGAACTGTGTTCTTCCTGTGAGAGTCCAAAGAGCATCCAAAGACTTTTCTTCTGAGCATCCAAGCGTGTGTGTGCATGTGCACATGTATGAGCACACATACCTGTGAATGTATGTGTGTTTGAAATTGGGAGAAAAAGCCATGCCCTGAATGAGTCACATAACCTTCTCTCTTTAGCCATGCACTAGGGCCATCCCCATAGCACCCAGTGACTCCAGTTCACACAGTCCAGGGCAGACATCCTGAGAGACTGCAGCCCTCCACTCCAAATATTTTTTACCCTGATGAGTTGGGTGGATTTTGTAACACCATTCAGGGCAATCTTTCTGTCTTCACTTCGTGGGATGGCTTCCATTTGCACAGGTGGGAGAAGAAGTCATCGGGATCTACAGCCAGCCCATGGGGACCTGCTGGTGAAGGGGCTTTTTCTCCTGCTAGCTTTAGAAAAAGCTGGCTCCTACCCCAGGCACATCCAGGTTAGAGAGTTTAGTGCATCTTCAGAGTTTCTTCAGAGCTGCTAGGAATTTTCCTTTGCAGTCACTTCACTTCTCCTTACCAAGTCCGCCCAACACCTGATCCATTCAAGACTCTCTAGCCGTGAGATGGAGTACAGGTATTCCCTAGCCCTGTCCTATACTCAGGGCTAAATCATAATTCCATTTTGGGTTTCACACCAATGAGCATTCATCTGCTGGAGAATTTCACACACTCCACAGCCTTCTGGATATGCAGAGCATCCTTATCAGAATAGTTTTATTATCGTGCAGGTACCTTTTTCTTTTAAGATGGCCTCAGCATAAACTGAGTAGTGCAGCTTTCCTCCCAGAGAAAGGAAGGGAGGCCATGGGATTGCTTTGGCACAGCCATGACACAGAGTTTACTTCATTACACGTGAGTGTTTTCAGCCCCTTACAGGTGTCAAGCTCAACTTCTCACTTCTGAAAAGCTTGCAGCAGGCAGGGAGTTAACTCCTTCACTGTCTCCTTCCAGCTCCCACAAGTTTCTGGGCTTAGGGCTGCAGCACCTCCCTCCCAGGAGGCTTTATATAGGAAGTAGCCTTAAAGCCTTGGAGTTTGGTTTCTCTTGGGTGTGGGAGGGACTGGTTTACATGGAGAGGAAGCCCCTTAACTGGGAGCTGTGGAGCTGCAGTGGTTGGGCTTTCCTGTAGCAATGCCAATACTACCTTTCAGCTCCAGGGGCTTTGCTCCAGAATAAAGGGAGATGAAATTATTTTTTTTTTTTTATTAAAAAGAAAAAGCAACCAGGTTCAAGCAGGAGCAAGAGAGCAGTGCAGTGGGGGGAGGGGGATGAGTAGATGGGGGGCAATGAGCCCATGATTTGGGGACTGCCCATCCAGCCTGGGTCTGCCCTCCCATACCCCTGAGAGCAACTCAAAATCAGGGAATCTTTTTAAAGCAGCTTTCTGGAAACCCCCTGGCTTTTTGAACAGTCCAAATGTCTGTTCTGAGCTTTCTATCTGCCAGCTGGGAGAGCAGAAGATTTATTTCAAGTAGACAGTCTGAAATTCTGCAATAGGTGTGTAGCAAGAAACTCTGTGCATGAGGAGCAGCAGTTGGTGGGACACGGCTGAGGACTTGGGTGAGGAAGTCCAGCGAGGCAGCCCCTTGCTTGCAGAGCACTGGTTTGCTCTGGGCTGGTTTCATGCTGCCTGCAGCCCTGAAACACCACTCTCTGCCTGCTGTGTGCACCAGAATGAGTGGTGCAAAGGGGTTTTGAGGGAATGGTGCATTTATTTCCTTGAGTAAAGATGAAGAACATACAAGAAAAGATTTTTTTGTTGCTAACCTTAGTCTTAAAGGGCTTCTGGTTAGACTGAGAAACCCAGCCCACTTCTGGCTGGCTCACGTAGGTTGGCTTGTCCAAAGTTATCCAAGACAGGAGGAAAAGAATATGCAAAACTTCAGTAAAGGCAGAGGTGGGGAGAATTCTGAGAAGTGATCTTTTGGGCTGTTTGCCAGAGTATACAGAAAGGGCTTTGCACTCTGCAGAAAGCTCCACACCTCCTTCCTTCCCACACGGGCTGCTTGGCACATCAAGTGATGGATTGTTTCGGGATGAGGGATGCGGAGGCAGCAGTGCAGGTACCAGCAGTGCCAGGCATGCTCTGAGCTGTGCTGGGGCAGCTGCTCTGCTCAGCCTCCAGTATTTCCTCCTCTTGCAGTGCAACAGAAACACTTTTTTGATTTTTTTTTTTAATAATTTTTTTTTATTTACTTTTCAGCTGTGTGAAGTTGTGCACTCTTGTGCCTGAGTCGTGCCTAGAAGAAAACGGTTGAGAATGTAAAGGGCTGGTGTTGAGAGCCCACATTTGCCTTGCAGTGGAAATAGAAAAGAAATTAGTGCACAGCAGAAGCTGTGGTGGAGTTAAATCTGGTTGTCAGATGGTCACAAGTGGTGGTCCCCAGGGCTTAGTTTTGGGACCAGTCTTGTTGAATACCCTTACGAGTGATGTGGGTAAGAGTAACTTCCCAGATGACACTAAGTTGGGAGGGAATGTTGATCTGATTGAGGGTAGGAAACGCTCTTCAGAGGGACCTGGGCAGGCTGGGTTGATAGGCCAAGGTTAGTTGCATGAGGTTTAACAAAGCCAAGTGCCAAGTCTTGTGTGTGGGGTCACAACAACCCCATGAACACTCCAGGCTTGGAGGAGAATGACTTGAAAGATCTCAGGATGCTGGTCAACAGCCGGCTGAAGATGAGCTAGCAGTGTGCTCTGGTGGCCAACAAGGCCAACAGCATCCTGGCCTTCATCAGGATTAAGGTGTCCAGTAGGACCAGGGAAATGAATGTCCCTCTGTGCTTGGCACTGGTGGGGCCAATCCTTGAGTGCTGGGCTTAGTTTTGGGACCCTCACTACAAGACAGACGCTGATGTGCTGGCGTGTGTTCACAGAAGGGCAACGAAGGTGGTGAAGGATCTGGAGAACAAATCTTAGGAGTGTATGAGGGAACTGGGGTCGTTCATCCTGGAGAAAAGGAGGCTGAGGGGAGTTGGTCTCTTCTTCCTGGTAACAAGAGATAAAATGAAAGGACATGGCCTCAAGCTGCACCAGTAGAGGCTCAGGTTGGATATCAGAAGAAACTCTTTCACTGAAAGAGTTATTAAACACCAGACCAGTCTGCCTGTCGAGATGGTCAAATCACCATCCCTTGAGGTGCTTCAAAGATGCAGAGATGTGGTGCTGAGAGACATGGTTTGGTACCAGACATGGTAGAGTTAGATAAGGGTTGGATTCCATGATCTCAGAGGTCTTTTCCAACTGAAATGATTCTATGATTTTAAGAAGTTTTGTGAAGGGGTTTGCTCAGGCCCCTGCCTGGTGCCCAGTAGATGTGGTGTGGGATTCACTGGGGGCTAAGGGGTCTCCACACCAGCAGCACATGACAGAGGAGGAGGGAGATGAGGGTTCACTGGCACATTTGCAGCTTGTGCATCACTAGAGTAACCTGGTAGGAAAAGCTGCACTGCATTCATCCAGGGCAAACCACTTACAGGTATAAGCTAATCAAGGCAAATTAATTAATCCCTATAAAGTTGTTCATTTCACAGCAGCCCCTGGCTGTAAGGAGCGTGGAGCTGGCAGCAGTTCCATCGATCTGTCTGTGCACAGCTCAAGCACATCCAAGTGCTTTTCTTGTTCATTTCCTCCACACCTTTTTGAAGGTAAATATTAGTGACAGAGCTGGGTCCTGCCTTCCCTCCCTGGCTCTGGGCAGCTGGAGGCATGTCACCTCTGTGCCTGGATCTTCTTCTGTCCTCCAGCTCCTTTAACTAAAATTGAAACTCTTTTGAGGCAAGGCTGTACCTTAGAGTCATAGAATGTGTTGTGTTAGAAGGGATCTTTAAAGGTCATCTGGTCCAACCCCCCTGCAGTAATCAGAGATGTCTGCAACTAGAGCAGGTTGTTCCGTGGCCCATACAACCTGACCTGGAATGTCTCCAGGGATGAAGCCTCCACCACCTCCCTGGACAACCTGTTCCAGTGTTCCACCACCCTCATAGTACAGAACTTCTTCCTTGATACTTGCATGTGTCACCAGCAGCACATAAGAGCTTGTAGAAACTGTGTTAATTAAATCAGCACAGCAATGAACTCAAGGTATGTGTCTATAACAGTCATGGTGTTTTACCCCAGCAAGTCCTTCCATCTCCTTAGATGCATGGGTGGCTTTAGGATCTGGCTGTCATCAAAGTTGCAGGAGACTGATGAATTTGCACATGCAGGAATAAACCACTTCTAAAGGTGGAAGGATTTTTCTGTCCCTTCTAGGGATGTCTGGTAAGGAAATATTGAAATAAGGGTGATGTCTGTTGGTAGTCCACCTTGAAACAGCAGAGAGATCCTGCAGCTTCTTTGGGCAACATATGGTTGCCAGCATAAGGGAAACAGAGCAGCAGGAAAAGCCTTGAACACCTTGGGCAAATTTCTGGGGGTGTGGAAAAGTCAGGTTGTGCCTAGGGCAAAATTGTTTCTAAATGATCACTGCAGAGACCAAGGGCTCACAGCAAACTTCTCTGTGCACTCCAGGAGCAGGTCAGTATCTCATGTGTTAGCAGCTATCCTGTGGGACAGGGACCAGTGATAGAAAAGGGGGCTGCAACACATGGAAGTGGCCAAAGTTTGTTGGTGCTTTGGTGGTTTCTCGGGGTTCATCATTCATGGATTCTCTGCATTCATCCTGAGCTTTGGATTGCAAAACATTGGATGCTCCTTAGAAACCTCTGTGAATACCCATAGAAGGGCTAATTTTTCATACACCATTTCTGGCAGCTCTAAAGTCATCCAAACCCCTGCTCAGCTGCTGGTGAGCCAGATCTGAGCTCCAGGTGTTGGTACTGGAGAGCCAGTGCCAAATTCCTCCCCTCTGCTGAGTGAGAGCTGGCCATGGGGCTGAGCACCAGGCTCTATCAGGATCCTTCTCATAATGAGCACCCACCCTTGTGTTTCATGAATGAAGGTGAATGGGAATGGATTTTCTTGTCCCTTGGGAAGGGTGAGGTTTCTCCCTCTCCATGCAATAGTGATCACACTGCCTCTGTCCCGTGCCTGGCTGAGATTTCAGAGGATGCAGCTGCTCTGGGAAGAATGCTTTGGAAAAGGAGATGAGGGATCTCCAAAGGGAAGAGAAGTGAGGGTGCTGGGTCATTTGGTTCAGCCCTTGAGTTGCCTGGATGGAGAAAGAAAAGCCATCTGCCTCTCTCGGAAGTGTTTGTAGAACTGTCTTACAGGGAAACGGATGTGGAGATGAGAAAGGAGGCTTTTGCTTTCTCCCACTGGCTCAAAAATCTTTCTATCTCACATTTTCTGTTCATTTATTATGTTTTTAACAAGGGCAAAGGTTTTAACTTACTCTGAGCATTGAGCATGGGGTGGGCTGTGAGACACTGGCACAGAAGAATGCTCATCTTGGGCATGATATCTGCAAGCAGCAGACCTGGCACACTGTTCTGACCACAGTCATGCAATTAGCTTCTCTTTTTGGTAACCCAGCTCCTAACAGCCTTTCTTCCAAGGCAGGGATGTGCACCTGTCTTTGAGGCTGTAATGAGGATTAATTAGTGAGTGGCATGAAGGGCTGTGATTTAGGGAGTGTTTGAGCTAACAGTGAGGTCACACCTGGCAAGGTGAGGGACCGGAATGGGATTAAGGGAAGCAGCAAAGGGATGATTAAATGCTTTCATTAACTGTGCTCCCACCTCACAATTGCTTTATCTTATTTACTCAGACCCATGAGGAGTGTGAGCTGAAAATAATTGAGCAGGAGAAGGAGGTGACAGTTCTGCCCCCAAAGAGGCATGTAAATGCCATAAAGAGGACTTGGCAAAAGCTTTAAAGGTAAGGGGTTCAGAGGTGTTTGTGAACACAGCAATGTGGTCTGTGTCGTCTGACTGTGGGGAGACCAAGCAGCATAATTTGCCTTAGGTTTCACATGCAACCTCCTAGAGTGCCCAATTCCTCTGCCTTCCTGTGGGATGAATCCTTGTGTTGGCTGTGTTGGAGGCTCAGCATTGGGCATTTGTGCTTCATTTTGACCTGGGGCTGGATTTCACTGGAGTGGGTGGATCTGTGAGCTGCAGCTGAAAGAATTCCATTGTCCAGCCTGGTAAAGAAGCTCTCCAGTGCTCTGCCAAAGCTGTCAGAGGAGCCCCAGGATATTTTGATGAGGATTATTATTCACTAACTAATAAATCAGCAATAAATCTGACCTTGTTGGGGTTTTCAGTCCAGGCAAAATAGATTTTATTCCTTCTCCATTTGTTCTCTTTGAATGTTGTCAGGGTATTTTTATCTTTTCTTTAACTGCACAGTGAAACCAGAATTCAATTCTTTACTACTTTAGATTTCTTATTTGTCATCTATTATGCAAGTTCTCACTTGTGGGAATATGTTCTAGGGGTTTTTTTATTTGGTTTTGGGGTTTTTTTATTAACTTGTGCTTACATTATGGATTTCTGTGATGGTAAAGTTCTGTCGTTTAACAAACATACCTCAACAGAAAAACAGAAGGTAGATTTATTATGTTAGAGGGTAGAAGGGCTCTGCAGAGGGACCTTGACAGGCTGGACAGATGGGCAGAATCCAACGGCATGAGATTTAACACATCCAAGTGCCGGGTTCTGCACATTGGCCACAGCAACCCCATGCAGTGCTACAGGCTGGGGTCAGAGTGGCTGGAGAGCAGCCAGGCAGAGAGGGACCTGGGGGTGCTGGTTCACAGTAGGCTGAACATGAGCCAGCAGTGTGCCCAGGTGGCCAAGAAGGCCAATGGCATCCTGGCCTGCATCAGGAACAGTGTGGCCAGCAGGAGCAGGGAGGTCATTCTGCCCCTGTACACTGCACTGCTTAGGCCACACCTTGAGTCCTGTGTCCAGTTCTGGGCCCCTCAGTTTAGGAAAGATGTTGACTTGCTGGAACGTGTCCAGAGAAGGGCAACAAAGTTGGTGAGGGGTTTGGAGCACAGCCCTATGAGGAGAGGCTGAGGGAGCTGGGGTTGCTTAGCCTGGAGAAGAGGAGACTCAGGGGTGACCTTCTTGCTCTCTACAACTACCTGAAGGAGGTTGTAGCCAGGTGGAGGTTGGTCTCTTCTCCCAGGCAACCAGCACCAGAACAAGAGGACACAGTCTCAAGCTGCACCAGGGAAGGTTTAGGCTGGATGTTAGGAAGAAATTCTTCATAGAGAGAGTGACTGGCCATTGGAATGTGCTGCCTGGGGAGGTGGTGGAGTCGACATCATTGGGGGTGTTTAGGAGGAGACTTGATAAGGTGCTTGGTGCCATGGTTTAGTTGATTAGATGGTGTTGGATGATAGGTTGGACTTGATGGTCTTGAAGGTCTCTTCCAACCTGGTCTATTCCTATTCTATTCTAATGGAGGGCCAAACTATGAATATCTTGCAGAAGCTCTCTGTAACTATTCAGCAGAAGTTCTCTGTAACTATTCAACAGTAGGTAACACTGGATGTGTTCATTTCCCTCTAGGTTGATTTGCAGAATGGACTTTCTGAGTTTTCTGTGCTACAGCGCAGGTCAAAGCATGGCTGGAATGAATTTTCAGTAGAGAATACAGAACCCATATGGAAGAAATACCTAGACCAGGTAAGGATCTTCGGCACAGATTCTCATTTCCTTGTGAAAACCCCCTGCCTGGGTTGGCCTGAGTGTGTCTCTGCATCAAATTATTCAGAGTTTCTACATCCACAGATTCAGCCTTGGAACAGGCTGTGTCCTGGACACAAAATGTCCATTCCCTGGGGAAAGCTATTGTGAGATTGAGATGTGGGGGTCAGTTCCTGTGAAGATAACATCCTAAAATAAAAATAAACCCTTTTATCTCCACACAGTCCATGAATCAAAAGCCTAGATCAGTGACCTGATTTCTGCAGCATATTTATTCCCTTTAAAGCAAGTGATAAAATCATGAAAGGCTTGATCAAAACCCGATAGTAGCTGAAAGCCACTCTGATTCCAGTTAACCCAGTGAAGGAGAACCCCAAACCTCCAGCAAAAGCAGAGGCAGATGTAGAGCTGGGGTGGGTGTTAATGTCTCAGTCAGTAACAGATCCATGCATGTTGACAGGTGTTACAAAGAGCTACAGTTTCAAGCCAGCTGCCCAAAAATGCTGGGTAGAAGGTGGTGTTTCCTATCTTTCCCCCCCCAGATGAGTTTTTCTCGAGCTTTGCTTTTGTTAACTGGCCCTCATCAATATTTAATTCATCTTTCACCTATCTTTGCAGCTTTGAATTAAACAAGGGAAGCATTTTTATTTTCCAACTAGCAATTTGATTGCTTTTCTCCTTGCTTAGCTGGATCATGAAGGTTTTACATGCTTTGAGAGCCTTTATTTCATGGGCCATCCCTTTTTTCCCTAGGTGATCAATAGTCTTTAAGCACTTCCAAATCACTTTGTGATGATTACAAAGATTCTTTTACTCATCACAAAGTGAGATGGTGCTCTTGGTTTTTTTTGCTCATCTTCAACAAGCTGTGTCTCCTATGGTGACACCAAACAAACTCTTCAGTGCATCTCTGATTCTTCTGCAACCTGTCACTGTCTCTGGAGTTGCTGCCTGCAGTCCCACACCATCCACAGCTCTGCACTTTGAGCACTGTGCCTCAGCCACTTCATGTGGCTCCTTCAGGCTGCTATTTTTTTTGTAACATCTTCCCTTCAGCCCAATCTCTCCAAAGAGAAACAAAGGAGACTTTCACCTTTAGCTTTAGCCAGGAACAAATCTAAACTTTGGCTTTCCTACTGTGCATCACCATGCTCCTGCTACCCAACCCAGGCAGTCTGGTCTTTATTTAATTCCCTTTCATCAATTCCCACATTAACCAAACAGAACTGTAACTAGCTCAGGTAAGAAAAAGATCCTTCTGTGGTTAAAAATGCAAACATTGAGGCCCTGACTCTCGCAGCACAGGGTCCAGTGCAGAGTTTAGCAGATTCATAAAGGAAAAGAAGAAAGGAAAGGTTTTCTGGTTTCAAATTCTTGCTTCAAATTCTAAGAAGACAATCAATATTTTGTTTGTACCTTTCGTGCTTCCAAGGAGCTGTCAGAGTCATCCCTGTGCTGAATGCCTGCAAAGGTGTGCCTGGCCTGTGCAAGCAGGGGAAAGAAAGTCCACACCTCTTGGTGTGACCTTGTCCTGCTGGTCCCTGATGCTGTCCATCTCCTGTACAGGTGCAGAATTTGGTATCAGCCTGACCACAAGTGCTGAACCATCTGTGTCCAGGCAGTGGGATGTTGCTGTCACAAGCAAGGAGAGTCCATGCAGCAAAACCCCACAGCCAATCCTTTCTGATGAGCTCTGGGGCCAGCTCAGCTTCCACAGCTCCATGTTTAACTTCATATTGCAATTTGGTTTTCTTTCCTCAGTTTAAAAATCCCCTCATCCTCTTGCTTCTGGCTTCTGCCTTGGTGAGTGTCATCACAAAAGAGTATGAGGACGCTGCAAGCATCACCATGGTAGGTGGTACCCCTCCAGCAACCCGCCTCCTCCCCACTCCCTTAAGCTGTTGTGCCCACACCTCTGGTGCCTCTCTGTTTGCAGGCAGTGCTCATCGTGGTCACCGTGGCCTTCATCCAGGTGGGTCCACCAGAGCTCAGCTCCATGGCCAGGGCTGTCAGGAGCAAATCCCCTCACATGTAACTTGGCTTTCCTCTCCTTTCTCATTTCAAAGGAATATCGCTCAGAGAAATCTCTGGAGGAGCTGAACAAGCTGGTGCCCCCTGAATGCAACTGGTGAGGCATGCCTGCTTGGTTTAACAGGGTTTAGGTTGTGGGGGCAGAGCCAACCTGAGAAGAAAATTGCTTTATATTTACATGGGTGGCACTGTGTGTGGGTGCAGCTGCAAGGCACAGTGAAAGGGGATGAAATAACTGGATTTTTAAAGTAGCCCCCACCATGAGGAATTAAATGCTGAAACGGGAAGGTCCCAGAACGTCCTGCTTCACACACCACCTAAGGCTTCCTGCAGCTTCCTGTGTGTCATAGATTCATAGAATGGGTTGGGTTGGAAGAAACCTTTAAAGGTCACCTAGTGCACCCCCTGCAGTCAGCAGGGACATTTGCAATAGAGCAAGCTGCTCAGAGTCCCACCCAACCTGACCTGGTACGGTGCCATGGATAGGGCAACCACCATCTCTCTGGGCAGCCTGGGCCAGTGTCTCACCACCCTCAGCACACAAAAAAATTCTCTCTTAGATCTAGCCTAAATCTCCCTCTCTTAGATTTAAGCCATCACTCCTTGTCCTGGTGCAATAGGCCCTGTTAAATAGTCTGTCCCCAACTTTCTTATCAGCCTCTTTAAGTACCAAAAACTCACAGGAAGGTTTCCCCAGGGCTTTCTCCAGGCTGAACAACCCCACCTCTCTCAATCTCTCCTCGAAGCAGAGGAGTTGCAGCCCTGAAGCTACTGCACAAAAAACTTGACTTGCATAGCTTTTTTTTGGCCTTAGGGTGTTTTTACCCCTGTGACATTGACACCCAATGGTTTGTGAGCAGAGGTGCAAGTGAGCAGGATCTCCTCACCCCCACACACCAGTTGCTGTGTGAGGGTGCTGGGCTTGAGCCCACCAGGGGTTTTGATGCAGAGTGGCTGCATGTGAGCGCAGCCACAGCACCGCCTGTGGAGCAGCAGTGGGGTGTATCAGATCCCGCTTCCCTGGCTGCTTTGATGTTCCTATCAGCACTTTAGAGCACAGGAAACACTTTTTCTATTTATGGCTTGGCAAATCAGTTCTGTCATGGCCAACACAAATAAGCTGTGAGGCTCAGAGAAACTTTGCACTGCAGAAGCAGCGTGGGGTTTTCATCTGGTCCAAAGTTCACCCAGGTTTGGATCTTACAGACACCACTGTTTGCTCTTCATTTATTTATGGTATAAAACCATAAGCATCTAAACATCCAAGGCTGTACTTTTAATACAAAAGTGAAATGCCAGCAGTAATTCTGGCTTTAAAAATTAGATTTTTTTTTGTTTGTTTGTTTTAGGTTAAAGTATCTGTATTTCATTCCCGAAAGCATGAGGCACAGGAAGGCATACCTGGTTACTCTTATCTACTGTTTAAGTCCTGTTGAAGTCACTTATTGCTGGAAGGAAAGTTACCTGTAACCCACCCATCTCTTTGTGAATTAAAACTGAGCCCAAAGCGAACATAAAAGTCTTCAGAATGATGAGGAGAGATGATCATGGTCTTATTTACATTGGAAGTTGTTTGGGACAGGGAAGGTTTGCTTTCTTGCCGGCCACATTCCCAAGGCTGCAGAAGAAATATAAACCTCACAGCCTGGGTTCCTTTCTTCTTTTTCCATTTGTCTCATGTAGCCTGAGGGAAGGAAAACTGCAGCACCTTCTAGCACGAGAGCTTGTGCCTGGAGATATCATATACCTGTCTGTGGGCGACAGAGTTCCTGCAGACCTCAGGTTGATAGAGGTAAATACAGCTGCCTGTACAGGAGCCTGTTCTGGAAATGTCATGCCTTAACAGTGCCAGAAACATGTCTTTTTAACTAGGTTACAGATCTGCTGGTGGATGAATCCAGTTTCACTGGAGAAGCTGAGCCTTGCAACAAGACTGACAGTGTCTTACTGGAAGCCAGAGACATAACCACGCTGAGCAATATTGTTTTCATGGGGACACTGGTGCGATATGGGAAGGGGAAAGTGAGTCCTGGCAGCCTCAGTCTTCTCCTCAACATTAATTACAGAATGTCTACATTTTCATTTTCATCACTTTCCCCTCCCCCTCTTCTTCTTTTCAGGGCATAGTGATTGGGACAGGTGAAAATTCACAGTTCGGAGAGGTGTTCAAAATGATGCAAGCTGAAGAGGTAAAGAAGTCTCTGGGTCTTTCTGGAAGTGGTGGATGTTCTGGATGAAAGTTTGTGAGAAGCAGTAGTCCCAAGAGTTTGTGCACTGGGTTCATTTCTGCTTCTGCTACAAAGCATCTGTGTGATTGAGGGACACCAAAGTGCTGTAGGCAGGAAAAAAGAAAAGCTCTAAGCAGGATTTAGGCTTCTAAATCCAGAGCTGTGATGCTTGGCTTGTGTCTAACTTGGTAGTCACCCAAACACTGTTTTCTTCTCCCCCTCTGCCCACTTTGCATTATGTATATAAAATGTTATTTCTATACAAGCCAAAATTTCATGGGCCAGAGCTCAGAGCAAAGACAGATGGGGGGCACCAATTAACTCTTGATCCATTAATATGAAAAATGACAGCAAAGCATAAATAGATGCTTCTGGGTAATGTGTGCATAATCTCTGGGACATGGAGGGGGTCCAGACTTTGTACCTCTCTCTCAGAAGCTTTGCACAAGTGTTATCCAGTCCTGGATTCAATTGCTAAGGTTTTTCAGTTTAGCCCTAAGCCTCCCTCTGCCTTGGCTTCCAAGCTATAACTGAATAGGATTCTTCTTTCTCCCACTTTTATCCTGTCTTAACTGCACTGAGGCAGAGACACCCTCCCTGTGGGACAGTCTGCACCTATCAGATGCCACTGGGGGTCTGGGTCAGGTAAACACTGAGGTGTATCAGTCAGCTGTAGGGACCACAGTAATGATAATCAGGGTGGTGTGGGTCTGTCATTCTGAGCTGACCAACATCTTCTCATCTTAAATAACAATTAAAGAAACCCAGATATTCTCTACTGTTTCCAGACTCCCAAAACACCTCTCCAGAAAAGCATGGACAGACTGGGGAAACAACTCACTCTTTTCTCCTTTGGCATAATTGGTGAGTTGAACACAATGCTTGTGCTTGCATGGTCAGCTGTGAACACCCTCCCTGCTCCAGGGCCACTTCTTGCAAAAGGAGCTGGTGACTTACTTGGACTTCAAGGGTTTAAGCATAGAATCAATAAGATTGGAAAAGACCTCAAGTCCAACCTGTCACCTAACACCTTATGGCTACTAAACCATGGCACCAAGTGCCATGTCCAATCCCCACTTGAACACCTCCAGGGACGGTGACTCCACCACCTTCCTGGGCAGCACATTCCAATGGCCAACAACTCTTTCTGTGAAAAAATTTCTCCTCACCTTGAGCCTAAACTTCCCCTGGCACAGCTTGAGATATCTCAGAGAGAAATGTGGGCAATTCATTGAACAGCTGAGTCCCCAACAACAGCTAAAGCAGGTTAAAGATTTATGAATGTCTTGGAGATATTTAATCAGATGGTTTTCCCCTCCAGGTTTAATCATGCTCATTGGCTGGTTACAAGGGAAGCATCTCCTCAGCATGTTTACAATTGGAGTCAGGTGAGGCCAGGGGGTTGGGAGGCATCTTTCTCTTTGATTTCTAATGAAACACATCCCAGGGAATTCCCTGTTCAAAACAATGGTCATATCACAAAAGAGAAGCTGAGCAAGACCCTTCATAAATGCACATTATTCCTGCACTGGTGACATTAGTGTGAGCTTTACAAGAGAGATTAGCAGGGGCGGGGAAAGAAAAACAGCTTTGAGGGTTTGTTTAATTTTGGCTTGGAAATGGGTGCTCTGAAAATCTTTACTGTCATTTCTACCTCGTCCTGCTGTGAATGCCCTTTCCTATCTACACTGTGAAATTAGAGGGAGTGTAGCAACAGCAAATAGTACTCTTTGCTCTTCCTACTGCATGTACGTCTCAAGATAGGAATGCACGCTTTATGCAGCATGAAAAAGCATGGTCAACCTCCTAACCAAACATAATAAACCACGTGTTTTCACTGGTCCCCATAAAAGCTTGGTGTTGTCATGGCTCTAAAGCCAATCCTTAAAAGGAAAAAAAAAGAAGAATGAAGAAGTATTTCTATGGAAACAAGACCAAAATTATGGATGAGGAGACCACAGAGAAGCCAAAGTGGACTCAGCACCTACCCTCCTGTCTGCTGGGGGGATGTGGTGGTAAAGAAAAGTGGTTAGGCCTGAGCCTTGGAGAGCAGCCTCTGGTTTTGAAAACCTCCTTGATATCTTGTTGCATGTACCTGGAAGTGTTCAGAGTTACCCAGGGAATAACTGAAGGGCAGCTACAGACTGTGTTTGGATTTTTGTGGCATGTCAGATGTTGCGGGTTTTGATGTTGCTCTAATTCAGTGTGTGCAGCATGGGGGCAGCTGGGAAGATGTTTTTGTCCCACCACAGCTTGTACCTACATGTAAGAGAGAAGATGAGGGGCTGTGTGTGGCCAGGAGCCAGTAGCTAACGTGAGAGCCGTGGTGCCCAAGGAATATTCAACTTCTATCCTCAGCATGCTAAATGAATGAAATGAAATCTAACCCGCTAAACCCCTGCTTAGGCAGAAATTATTGCTCTTTGGCAATGTAAAGAAGAAGAGCAATTGCTCTGTCAAAAATCATCCACATAAGGGGTGAAGGGTTGGATGAATGCTCTGCTTTAGTTTGGAGTGTGCCGAGAGTCCCAGCAGTGAGCACTGCATACTGCCACTCAGATATGTATAATGTGTACATATGTACATATCTGCACAGATATGTGCAAGCAGGAAAACTCACCCCATGGAAACGTTCCTTTGGCATGTTTTGGTTGGTACTTGTGGTTTGAGCCCTGTGTTGAAGCTGTTGTGCCTCTGCTGTCCCCAGCCTGGCGGTGGCTGCCATCCCAGAGGGCCTTCCCATCGTGGTCACCGTAACGCTGGTGCTGGGCGTTCTCCGGATGGCCAAGAAAAGGGTGATTGTGAAGAAGCTGCCCATAGTAGAAACCTTAGGTAAGGCTGCAAAAGGGTGACACAGCCTGGGCATCTCCCAGGCTTCAAAATCTGTTAACTGAATGGCAACAGGCTGGCCAAGTCAGCCTTGCTCTGATTAAAGAATGCATAAATTTGGAAGGTGCTTACTAGGCCAGAGCAACCCCCTCAGACATAAATATACTTTCTACCCTGTATTTCTCACCCCTTTTCCCTTTTTTTAAGTGATATTAATACAGGCAGTCACTAGGAATGGTGCAACCCAAGCCATAGCATTGGGTCATGGGAAGCAGAGCCCCTGCTCTGTAGTCATATGTGCCCTGCTCAGCTTGAAGGTCGGTTTCTACTTCCTCCTCGTTCTGTGGAGTCATCCTGCAAGTCCATCCAGGCCACTTATTCAGTGTCTACCTAAAAAAATGTTGCAGCCCCTCAAGTCGAGCCTGGTGGCATAAGAAAAACCATCTGTCCTTCTGTAGCCTGTGTGGCCATCTACCAGATATCCAGAGAGTCATGGAAAACAGGAGGACCTTGAGAAGGTGTCCAGCCTAGCCTTGCAGCAGCAAGGCAGAATGAACTGCAAGGAAATCATTCTTCTGCTTTCATCTGCCTTTAAATTGGCCTTCATCCCTAGGTTACTGTATTCCAGGCTTCGCAACACTAACCTTGGTCAGTCTGGCCATTGTATGAAGGAGAAACTCTGTTGTGCACTTAGTACCACTCATTAGAAAGCACAGTAAATGCCAAACCTGGCCTGTGCAGCTGCAAATATCTGCTGCACAGATGGATCCTTCAGCTGAAATCTCTTCTCTGGTAATGCTGCTATTGTTTGAGCTGCCCTTGTTTGTTCTGCAGCTAAGTAATCTTATCACCCTTATTTTATTATATCTGCCCTGACCCAGGACATCTGAAACGGCTTTATCTCATGAAGAATTCTGTTCTGGTAGGGCTGTGCCCAAACAGGCGTAACTGCCAGATGCCTGGGTGCTCTGCAAGACAGCCTCAGCCCAGCAAAACCTGCCCTCTCCTGCGCGTTAACTGTGCCGTGTCCGTTAAACGTCTGCAAAGGAGGAAAAGAATCCTTCTTTTCTCATTTGGTTCTTTAATTGTCAGTAACTGACAATAGTCAGCGTGATGGCCATTCCTCCAGAAATAATTCATGTAGTCACACTCCAATCTGATTTGTTTGCTCCAGGCTTTTACCTGGTGCTCATCACGTCTGTGCCCAAGCTGTGTGGTCGTCCCCAGGGAAGATGGAAGGGAGCTGGCATCTGATTCTTCTTTTGCATACGAGTATTTTTTCCCCTCCTAGGGAGTGGAAATCACTGAATGTGGTGGTGACTGTGCTAACTGACTCCTTTGCTCCATTGTGGTGTAAATGGGCCTTGGAAGGGATGTGCTTCAGTGCAGTAGGACTGCCACAGAGCAGAGCATATGTTGGGTAGCTGCTGTCATCAGTTGTGAATTAAGTCTGGGGTCTGTTTAATTTTTTTTTTGGTAACAGTCTTTACCACATCTTTACCCTCATAGTCCCTTGGAGGGGCTGGGAACGGCTTTTATTCCTGATTTAGGATAGCAAGGGTTAAATGGTCCACCTGAGTAAGCATGTGGCAGAGTGGGAATTGGATAAGTCCTTTTGGAATGCAACAGCTGTTCTGTTGTGTGAGAGCATTGATCAGCTTCCTAAAGATCAGTGCCCTCTCTAACTGCCTGCCATGTGATCCTCCAGACACTGTGGCCCTCCTCCCAGAATCATAGAATTGTTTCAGTTGGAAAATACCTCTTGGATAATCAAGTCCAACCATCAACCCAACACCGGCAGACCCACTAAACCCTGCCCCAGAGTGCTGTGTCTACGTGGTCGTTTTTTTAAACACCTCTAGGGATGGTGACTCCACCACCTCCTTGGGCAGCCTGTTCCAATGCCTGACCAGTCTTCCAGTAAAGGATTTTTTCCTAATATCCAAGCTAAACCTCCACTGATACAATTTGATGTCTCTGACCACAGCTCACACCCAAATTATGTGCAATCAGATCCTTTCCATACAACACCCTGTTAGTAAATTTGTCCACTTCTTGGAGTTTTCTCTCTTTTCACCCTGGTTTGGTTTGGGGACGATTAGAGAAACATGTCTCTCTTCTGGAACCCTGAATCTCATTTATTATTTACTAGTTCTGATTAAAAAAAAACCCCAAACTTTCCCACATCAGGTTGCTGCAATGTCATCTGCTCAGACAAGACAGGCACGCTGACAGCCAACGAGATGACAGTGACTCGACTGGTGACCTCAGATGGGTTCCAGGCAGAGGTATGGCCAAGGTGGTAATAAACCTTCCTGCTCAAGCTCAAATGGGTTGATTTGCTTTCAGTTCAGTTTGGCCCAGGTGAAGGAGTCAGTCCTAGACCAAGCAGTTTCTTGCACATCACTGGTTGTGTCCAAGAAAAGGGCTTTTGCAGTGCTGGTGACTGGTGGAGGAGGTGCTGGCTGTACAAAAGCTGCTCATAAAGGTGTTCATTGACACCATTTGCTCTTCTCTGCAATTACTGTAAATACTGAAACCTGCCACTGACCCTTGAGGACTCATCATCTGTAGAAATATTTATTATGTAAGTGACCTGCTCCTTCTGCTTGGTTCATTTACCTGTGTGCAGAGTGGATGAAAAATGTAAGCATGCAGAATGTCAGGCAGTGAAGAGACAGGCCAGCAATCAGTAGGGTAAAACCACTGAGCTCACTGCTCTTGAAGGGCTGAATCTCTCAGCTGAGCTGCAAGAGACTTCTGAACTTGTGGTGAAGAAGTTCTATTTCTTTTTGTTCCTATCCAGCTATTGTAATGCTGTGCTTTCTCTGCCAGCCTTTCCTGTAAGTGCTGCTTTGAGCTAGAAAGATTAATCCCAGCACACCTTACAAATCTGAAGCTTGCTTAAGTGCAGCTCATAGTGTAGTCCTGTCTGGCACTGGGAAAACTCTTCTTTCTGTCTCTCCCTTCCTCAGGTCAGTGGGGTGGGCTACAACGGAGATGGAAATGTTTATCTTCTGCCATCAAAGGAGGTTCTTAAAGAATTCTCTAATATCTCAGTTGGAAAACTAGTGGAGGTAAGTATAAATTATGAACTCACTGGTCATATTTACATTAATTTTCCAGTGCACAGATCACTTTGGGTAATGGGTGGGGAGAAAAAAGCCACTTTCATAACCCTAAACCCTGAATGTCTGGTTGGAATTCTGAGTACCTGTGATACAGTACCTGAAACTTATGGGTGAAAAGTAGCAATCAAAAGGCATGCAGGGAGAGAGCAGAGTCATCAGTTTAAAGTGTTAATGACATTTGGGATAAAAATACAATTCTGGCAGAAGAGAGACTGATCAATTTTATCATTTTTTAGGTTTTTCATGTAGGCAGATTCTAGACTTTATCTACATGATCAATTTATAAGTGTACTGTGATGGTCTCTGGGTTTTGTTGTTAGCATTAAGTAACACCTTGTACACTCAGCTGTAGACTGAAGTGATGTGTTTGGTAGTGAATTTATCTGAGCTGGAATTTCAAATTGAGATTAGATTTTCTTTTAGCCATATTCTATGTTAGAACTAGTAGGAGGGACCAAGCTTTCATTCTTGTGATTTCTCAAGCTCCTTAGATCATATAGGATGTTTTACTTGATGCACAAGAACTCTCAAGAGATGCTGCTGTGGGGGATAGTACATCTCTTGGCATATGACTGCTTTCATTCTCCAGCCTTTCATTATTTCCTTTAAAGAGATGAGAAGGCTGTGAGTTTAGTTATGGGGAAAAAAATAAACCATGTAATTCTGTCCCTTTCTCCAGGCTGGCTGTGTGGTCAATAATGCCATCATCAGGAAAAACAGCGTGATAGGACAGCCCACCGAAGGAGCTCTTGTTGCTCTTGCAATGAAGGTGAGATGGTTAAGGCCTAAAATTTTCCAAAAATTAAAAAAAAAAAAAAAAAAAAAAAAAAAAAAAAAAAGGTAGAATTGTTAGATCTGACAACGGGGATCAGAGTTCTGTAAAGTCCCCAGAGTGGTTTTAATCTGGTTCCATCAGAAATAGTGTGGCCAGCAGGAGCAGGGAAGTCATTGTGCCCCTGTACTCAGCACTGGTTAGGCCATACCTTGAGTACTGTGTCCAGTTCTGGGCCCCTCAGTTTAGGAAGGACATTGAGACTCTTGAACATGTCCATAGAAGGGCAACAAGGCTGGGGAGAGGCCTTGAGCACAAGCCCTATGAGGAGAGGCTGAGGGAGCTGGGGCTGTTTAGCCTGCAGAAGAGGAAGCTCAGAGGAGACCTACAACTACCTGAAGGGAGGCTGTAGCCAGGTGGAGGTTAGTCTCTTCTCCCAGGCAACCAGCACCAGAACAAGAGGACACAGTCTCAAGCTGCACCAGGGGAAGTTTAGGCTTGAGTTGAAGAGAAAGTTCTTCACAGAGTGAGAGATTGGCCATTGGAATGTCCTGCCCAGGGAGGTGTTGGAGTCACCATCCCTGGAGGTGTTCAGAAAGGGATTGGACGTGGCACTTGAAGCCATGGTTTAGTAGTCATGAGGTGTTGGGTGACAGGTTGGACTTGATGATCTCTGAGGTCTTTTCCAACCTTATTGGTTCTATTATTCTATGATTCTAATCTTTCTTTTCTCCACGAGGTAGTAAGTGTACACGTCTCCCATGTAAGCCTCTTGTCATGGACAAACACATTCCCTGAGCTTCTGTGCTAACAGCAGTAATTGTTTTACTTAGTTAATCTCTGTGCAATTAAGATGCATAATGGAATGATTTCAGGCTCAGACCAGACTGCCTTTCTTATATTTTCTGCACATGCCAATGAAGAGTTCAGGACAAACAGAAGAGAGTGAAAAATGAGCAGGAGCAGAGGGTCACCCTCGATTGGGGTCATCTTCTAGCTTTTACTTTTTTCTAGTCATGATCATGTAAAGCAAGGTTTCTTTAAATGAATATTGCATCCATGCTCACAGGCAGGGGGCTGTAAAACGCCTCAAGGTATCATCTAATTGGTGTTATGCAGCCTGTGGTTCAGAGACCTCAGGTGGGTTGTAAAGCACAGAAGGTACCTGATAAAATGATGCAGCTACAAACATCTGTTCTGGCCTCCTATTTTTTGAGCCTGTCCCTTTGCTTTTGTAGAACAATGACATCCTGCTTCCCTAAACGCTCAATTAAATCTTCCTTTTGCTCCACCGTCCTGTAGCCAACCAACAACAGAATAGAAGGGAGGCTGTCTCTTCTACTTTAATTTCTTAGTTTAGTGGGAGCTTGGGGACAGAGAGACTGGAAGCTACTTCTGACCCCTACCACTTCACCCAAAGCAGCTGTGTGTGCTGCTAATGCAGGCACGTATCCATTTGGGCTGTTGTACTTTATAGCTGAAGGCTGTTCTTGTGGAGAATTGCTTCTTGAGTTTAATTCACCATCAAATGATCTGTCCAGTCTTTTGTTTGCAATCTTCTTTTTTTTTCCCCCCTCAAGAAAGGAGGTGGCTGGGAGCAAAACCAAAGTAGAGAGGGGAGCTTGAGTTTGGGCTGGGAAAAATCTGCTCTGTCCATCACTTTGCTGCAGGTTTAGGGAAAGGACCTGAGCCTCCTGTGACCTGAATCCCCAGCAAGACAGCAATGCCCTAGTTTTTGCAAAATTAACAGAGATCAAGCCTCAAACTCCAATTTAACTTACTCCAAAAGGAAAAGAGGGGTTTGAAGTATGGATTTTACTCTCCCCATGCTTTCTCTTGCGCTCTGTGGTACAGGACTGCTTGAAAGTACCTGGACAACAGTCAGTGAATGCAATATGGAAAATACATACCAGCTTTGGCATTGCTCAGCATTGCATTGTTCTTTCTGTTTTACTTTAGATGGATTTAGCTGACATAAAAGATATTTATGTGAGAAAGAAGGAAATCCCATTCAGCTCTGAGCAGAAGTGGATGGCTGTGAAATGCATGCTGAAAACTCAGGTAAAGCAAACAGTGGCGTTGGCCGGTTTCATGTTTCTGATTGTGCACCTCAACAATGGGCATGAAATGGTATCTCTTTAGCAAATACTGTTTTCAGAAGTTAACCATGTCAGGAGAAAAGGGCACAAGCCTCAAAATTCCTAGCTTGGGTGGAATTGTAGCCTGCAAAGCTGCGTTTGAATGGGAGAAGATAACGCTTTTCATAGAGTGGTTTGAGCAGCAAAACAAAGGCGTTGCAGAGATCACTGAGAGGGGAAGAAAGAGATGATGTTTGGAGGGAAACGTTGGCCTGTTTTCCCTCAGAGGGTTAAAGAGCTCATGGTGGCTGATGCTGTGCTCCCCTTTTAAAACTCAGCAACCTTTTCATTACCATTCTGTCTGAACAAGAAAAATGGCTAGAGCAAAAATATCACACCTTATAAATAATATATGCATCTGGGCATTTACAGGTAAGAGAGCAAACAAAAGGTCTTTTTTGGTTTTTAACCTAGCCTGTAAGGCCCTGTGCATCTGCAGTGCTTTAAAAACATGCTCTTTTCTCTTTGTTTGATCAAGTATATCTCCTTACTTTAAAGGATCAGGAGGATATTTACTTCATGAAAGGAGCATTTGAAGAAGTTATTCAGCACTGCACTCTGTATAACAGCAGTGGCATCTCATTATCCATGACACCCCAGCAGAAAGCCTTCTACCAGCAGGAAGAGAAACGGATGGGCTCCTCAGGTCTACGAGGTCAGTCATTCATGTCTATTCCCTTAAGCTTACAGGTTTTCATGCCCTAACACTGTCCATCTCTCTCTTGGTGAGGATGGACAGAGGCTCAGTCCTTGGCATCACTTAGATCACAGAATCACAGAATGACAGAATCACAAGGTTGGAAGAGACCTCAAAGATCATCAAGTCCAACCTGTCCACAGACCTCATGACTAAACCATGGCACCAAGTGCCACGTCCAATCCCCTCTTGAACACCTCCAGGGAGGGTGACTCCACCACCTCCCTGGGCAGCCCATTCCAATGGCCAATGACTCTCAGTGAAGAACTTTCTCCTCACCTTGAGCCTAAACTTCCCCTGATGCAGCTTGAGACTGTGTCCTCTTGTTCTGGTGCTGGTTGCCTGGGAGAGGAGACCAACCTCCTCCTGGCTACAACCACCAGTTGTAGACATCAATAAGGTCTCCCTGAGCCTCCTCTTCTCCAAGCTAAACCACCCCAGCTCCCTCAGCCTCTCCTCATAGGGCTTGTGCTCGAGGCCTCTCCCCAACCTCGTTGCCCTTCTCCGGACATGTTCAAGTGTCTTCCTAATACTTGTCAGCTTGCCAAGTCCCACACCTTGGGACTGCTGGCTGCTTCCTTTTCACAAATCTTTTCTTTTCTGGGTGTAAATTTCTGAGATTGGAAGGAGCTGGAAAAAGCACTGGAAATGGTGGATGTCTTTCTCCTGTGGAGAGTTGTGATTGCCTGGGATGTGGTTTGAGCTTGGTTTGAAAAGCTTTGTGCTCAACCCAATCGTAAGTGCTCCTCCGCCAAGTTTTGCTTTTGGAGTAGCTGTTCCAAGAGCAGCAAAAAGCAATTTTGAAAAGGATTCAAAACATGAATCTGGGCACCAAGATATTTTTTTTTTTTTTCACTTGAAGTTTGATTTAATTTGTGATTAGGATCAAACCTAATGATCTCCTTTTGATCCTGACTGCATGTCAGTGCACAGCCCACAGAAGTTTTTATACACATGTCATTGACTTCAACTCTAGAAAGATCCCTACAGAAATGTCTCAGGCTTTCATGCAATAATGAAGACCCCCATCTCCTGTGCATGTTCCCAGCTCATAAGCAGATGAGAACAAGCCTCAGCAGCTGGGTTGGGAAGATGGTGTAGTTAATGTACATATTCTCCAGCCCTGTTTTGTGGTTAGTAACCCGTGTACTGAGCTTGCTTTACAATATCTGAATCATCTGCTGTTGTGAATGGCAAATTACTGCTCTGAAGAAAAGTGATTAGCTCAGGCAGCTGCTGCAAGCTTGTGATTCTATCATCAAAGCAACACTGACATGAACCCCTGGCAAAACATAGTTGAGTGATTTAAGACTGATTGAGTTATATGCTTAGGTGCTGAGAACAGAAACAAAATGATCAGTGGCTTGATGTTTACAAGATGAAAGTTTCACTGGTTTAACTGAATTTGCATGTCATATTTTTAGATTAAAGATAAAATTCACATTTCTGCAGCAGCACTATTTGTTAGCATATTAGTTTCCTGGTGTCTGGACTAACACTGCACTGCCCCAGCTTAATCCAGAATCACAGAATCACCAAGGTTGGAAGAAACCTCAAAGATCATCGAGTCCAACCTGTCACCACAGACCTCATCACTAAACCATGGCACCAAGTGCCACATCCAGTCCCCTCTTGAACACCTCCAGGGATGGTGACTCCACCACCTCCCTGGGCAGCCCATTCCAATGGCTAACAACTCTCTCAATGAAGAACTTTCTCCTCACCTCGAGCCTAAACTTCCCCTGGCACAGCTTGAGACTGTGTCCTCTTGTTCTGGTGCTGGTTGCCTGGGAGAAGAGACCAATTCCCTCCTGGCTACAACCAGCCCTCAGGTAGTTGTAGACAGCAATAAGGTCTCCCCTGAGCATCCTCTTCTCCAAGCTAAACAATCCTAGCTCCCTCAGTCGCTCCTCATAGGGCTTGTGCTCAAGGCCTCTCCCTAGCCTTGTTTTCCTTCTCTGGACATGTTCAAGGGTCTCAATTTCCTTCTTAAACTGAGGTGCCCAGAACTGGACACAGCACTCAAGGTGTGGCCTAACCAGTGCTGAGTACAGGGACATAATGACTTCCCTGCTCCTGCTGGCCACACTATTCTTGATGCAGGCCAGGATGCCTTTGGCCTTCTTGGCCACCTGGGCACACTGCTGGCTCATATTTAGGTGGCTGTCAACCAGCACCCCCAGGTCCCTTTCTGTTTGGCTGCTCTCCAGCCACTCCTACTCCAGCCTGTAGCTCTGCATGGGGTTGCTGTGGCCAAAGTGCAGCACCTGGCACTGGGGAATGGAATGGAATGGAATGGAATGGAATGGAATGGAATGGAATGGAATGGAATGGAATGGAATGGAATGGAATGGAATGGAATGGAATGGAATGGAATGGAATGGAATGGACCAGACCAGAAGAGACCTTCAAGATCATCTCGTCCAACCCATCAACCAATCCAACCCACCTAAACAACTAAACCATAACATTTGTTGAATGCCATCCTGTTGGAGTCTGCCCATCTGTCCAGTCAGTTGAGGGCCCATCTGTCCAGTCAGTTGAGGTCCCTCTGCAGAGCCCTTCTGCCCTCTAACAGATCAACATCTGCTCCCAACTTGGTGTCATCTGCAAATTTGCCGATGACTGACTCAATGCCCTCATCCAGATCATCAGTGAAGACACTGAAGAGGATGGGGCCCAGCACTGATCCCTGGGGGACGCCACTGGTGACTGGCCTCTAGCTGGATGTGGCACCATTGACCACCACTCTCTGGGCTTGGCCCTCCAGCCAGTTCCTAACCCAGCACAGAGTGTTGCTGTCCAAGCCATCTGTTTTCAGGGAAGACTTGGTGGACAACTTTAAATCAGAAGGGAATAAATCCTCAGGGAAACTTGTGGAACAGAAATGCTCTAATTCAGATAAACTGGTGTTACATGAGTAGACCAAATGTTTGCACAGGATCTGAATATAATGACTAAATGTCTGCTTTTAATGACCTTTTTTTTCTTTCCTGCTGGAAATCTGGCAATTTAATGCCTCCTGTAAATGTTTGGAGTTTTTTGGGGTTTGGTGTTTGGTTTGGTTATTTTTTTTAATATATAGAAACATACCATTACTAATTCAGTCTTTTCTTTTTCCCCTCCCCACTCCTCTATTTCTAGTACTTGCTTTGGCTTCAGGTCCAGAACTTGGCAAACTAACCTTTTTAGGTCTGGTGGGAATAATCGATCCCCCAAGGGCTGGAGTGAGAGAAGCTGTTCAAGTCCTTCTTGAGTCTGGTGTATCAGTAAAGATGATAACTGGAGATGCCCTGGAGACTGCTGTGGCTATAGGTAGCAAACTTACCTTCTTTCCTGTGGGTCTATATTATGTCTATAAGATCAGTCACATTTTCCATGATAATCAGCTTTATTTTTCTGTGTGTGTGTGTGCTAACAGAAGTTTTAAATGCCACTGAGCTCTCTCTTTTCCATTGAAGCAAATCATATTTAGTGTAGTAATTAGATCAGCTTTGAACTATGGGCCAAATTCCAGTAACCTCCAATATTTAGTCTAAGACCCTTAAATGAGACAGATGGCAATGGTGGGATCATGGACTCCACTAATGTTCAGAGTGTGAACATCCCTATGTTTCCTGTTTTCCCATTAGAAATACACAGAGCGAGCAGCAGAGAAGACAGTGACAGATTTAGTATTGGCTCCAGTTCTGGGTATTGTATGGCTTCCATTAACTCCAATTGAGTAGGACAGGGTGACCAGCGCAGCCTGGAGTCAAAGAGCTGTGTGCCCTGTTAGATGCCCCAGGTTCAGATGTATTTCCTGGTAAATTCTTTAATTGCTGCCTGTGTTTTTTTGAGTCAGGGAATAATTGGCTTTGTCCAGAGCTGATGGGCAGATCTCACTCTTAGGCTTTTCTTTGCAGGACAGAATATTGGTCTTTGCAATGGGAAGCTGAAAGCCATGTCTGGAGAAGAGCTGGACCAATTGGCAGAGGCAGAGCTCTCCTCCACCATCAGAAATGTAAGAGTTTTGACTGCAAAAACAAGGTCTCTTTCCAGTTGTCTCCACCTAATACAAGATTGCATTTTTTTGTTTTCCAGGTTTCCATTTTCTTCAGAACAACCCCAAAGCACAAACTAAAAATCATAAAGGTACTAAGAGCCTCTCAAATACTTTGTCTATGAAAACAAGATGTAAGGTGGGGAAGTCACAGTTCTACCAAGGCAGAGGCACCTCGAGCTAAAGGACCATAAAGCCCAAGCTAGAGAAGTGACACTGTTTGCACTGAATGTATTAACATTTCTCTTGCAGATCTGGCTTGGGTCATTTGAAAGGTGCTAGTGAGATATTATAGGAGAATTGGAACAAGCTGCTCAGGGAGGTGGTGGACTCATCATTCCTGAAGGTGTTCAAAAACCACGTAGATGTGGCACTTTGGGACATGGCATTGTGGCCATGGTGGTGTTAGGTTGATAGCTAGATTTGGTGATCCTAGAGGTCTTTTCTAACCTTAATGATTCTGTGGTTTTGAAGGGCTTTACTCCCTTCTAATTCCAGCTGGAGTTGTGAGATTCTCCATACTCCTGAAAATCCACTCAATTCTTGGTCTGAGTTTTGCCCTCAGTGGGCAGCTGAGCATGCTTTACCCTCAGAGTCACGTAGGGCTTCTGCTCTTTCAACGTTACCTGCAAATCCTGTGACTGCCAACAGGACTTACTTGTCGTCTTCTGGCTCCAGAGCTTCTTGTCTGTCCACTCTCACAGGCTCTGCAGAGGGCTGGTGCCATTGTGTCCATGACAGGAGATGGTGTTAACGATGCCGTGGCCCTCAAGTCTGCTGATATCGGGATTGCGATGGGACAGGCTGGCACAGATGTCAGCAAGGAGGCTGCCAACATGATTCTTGTGGATGATGACTTCTCAAAAGTAATGTAGGTTTAGTGACTTTCTTACTCTCAGACTCTTCCTTCAGATACTTTCTGCCTATCCATTGCAACAAGTCTGTTGTGTGACTGCCCCTGGAAATTATGCAAGACACAGGATGTGTAAGCCAATGGACAGTACAGGGAGATACTCAGTGTGGGTCTGGCTCCTTTTCAGTTGCACTGACAGCAATGGCTTTTTTGTTTCAAGTGGTAGTAACACAGCTACCTTCCATCTGAAAGCCCTGGTCTCTCATTGCTGTGGCTAACTGGGGATTTGAAACTGCCTAGAAATCTGGGTGGATCACAACTTGTACTCTCTGCTTCATCCAGAAAGATTAGAAGAAAACCAGCACTTGCAGTGCTCTGCTCTTTCTGAACCACAGAGAGAGCAGGCAGAGTAGAATGAGGATATAAACAGATCACACACCTGCTTTATGCACCAAGGCCTGACCAGATGAATCAGGGTTTTCAGATCTGCTGATCTCGATAAAGCCATTTTAGCTGAGACACTGAATTTGACCTGAAACACGTGCTAGAGAAATCAACTGAATTGAGTGTCAAGGGGAGTTTAATGTAAAACAATGTGAGTAATGGTTAATTACTATACTCTCCTCTCTCTCCCAGGAATGCAATAGAAGAGGGAAAGGGAATCTTTTACAACATAAAAAGTTTTGTCCGGTTCCAGCTGAGCACGTAAGTCCTTTTTGCTTCAGTTCCAGTGAAAGCTGCCTTTGGCTGAGGCCACACAGGAAAATGTCCTTCTTTACTCTGCAGGAGCATTTCAGCTTTGAGTCTAATTACTCTGTCAACAGTGCTCAACCTACCAAATCCACTCAACGCTATGCAGATCTTATGGATCAACATCATCATGGATGGGCCTCCAGCCCAGAGGTACGGAAAAGCCAAATGAGCAAAATATTCCTGGTTTAACGTGCCTGAATTTGGCTTTGGGAACACAAGCTGCTGTGATTTCTTATGTATGTGCCAATCATTTGGTGGTTGGATAAGACAAGTGCACTTTTTTGATCCCTCCAGACCTTTAAGATATCTAGCCCAAACATTGTCTAACTTGCTAAAATGATGGTAACTGTGGAGGAATCACTTAACAGATTTTGACAAGGAAGAATCTAGTAGCCCTGCAGATCTGACTTTGGTATATCTACCAAAATCGCACCATTTAGGAACCTCATTGTGATGGGAAAGACCTTTAAGAAAGTTTCGGTGAATCTTTACAGAAAGCCCAAACATTGTCTAACTCTGGTGCTAAAATGATGTCCTTTAGCAACTACATCTTATAGTGGTGCTGTGTCTTTATGTTCTGTGGAGTCCATATCTTCATCTGGGCGTCCACCCAAACAGTCTCTCTCAGTCAGGGTCAAGTGTCAGTCCATTCCAGTTCTTCTTCTCTCATCTAATGGAACCACCCAGCGATGCAGAGTTCACTCTTCTGCGGTGCAAGTTCTTCATGGATCCGGTGGACATCCTGGTCACCTGGAAAAAACCTCACAACTTCTCAGCTATTCCACATTTTGACAAGGAATGGTCTGTAAACGCGTTCCCAGAGCCCTTGAGTCCTGAGTGCATGACTTGCTAGTAGCCCTGCAGATCTGACTGACAAGGGTAACAAACATACAGGGGTGATGGGTTATCTACCCTCCCCATCAAAATCTCAAAACAAAACACCATTTAGGAACCTCATTTAACTGCTAATTACAGTTACTGCTAATTACCATTTCCACAACATGGAAGAGATGTTGGCCACAATCTCCCAGCTAGCTGTCCCTCTGGGATGAGACACTGATGTGATGCCCTGCCATGGTCTAATATGTCATTTTAGCAGCTCAATATGGTGCTGGTGTTGCAGACATAACCCTGCCAGAATGCTCACGATGTGTTTCAAAGACCTGCATCCTGCAGATCCATCTTGTTTTATCAGCACTGCTATGTTGGAACAATCTGCATTAACACATCCCTCTGCTTCTTTTTGAGGCAGCTTGGGAGTTGAGCCTGTTGACAGAGATACAATCAAACAGCCACCCCGTTGTATCACAGATACCATCCTCAGCAAATCACTGATCCTGAAAATCTTCATGTCAGCCATTATTATCATCAGTGGAACTCTCTTTGTCTTCTGGAAAGAGGTGAGGAAAATCTGACATCATACCTTGTTTTCATCAGGGTAGAGAGCAAAGTAAAGGGCAGTTTCTGAAGGACATTTTGAAATACATCCAGTGGGGAAGGATTAGTATGGGTGGGGGTTAAGGAACCTGGGTCAGCTCCTAGCTCTGCTTCTGCCTTCCTGTGTTGCTTGAGGTTCCTATCTGGAAGGGGAAAACTGTTACTTCACATGCAATCAGTGTTTTGCACCTCTAGCATTCCATGTAAGTAGAAAATTCCAAGTACATTAATACTATGGATTGCTGCTGGTAAATAGTGACTTCTGTTACAACTGTTGAAGTAATTTAGTTTAGAATATTCTTTATTTAAACTTCAAATCAGTTTAAGAATTTATAACTTGGTTGATAGAATCTTAAACTCAGGTAGCAGAGAGAAATTAATGCTGCCTATAAGAGCTAGAATTAGATTTATTCCTCTATTTGAGTGAGATTTGATTTGTCTGGGGTCATTAAAGAGATTATTTAGTCTGGTTAGGGACTATTTAGTCTGGTTAGGGACTATTTAGTCTGGTTAGGGACTATTTAGTCTGGTTAGGGACTATTTAGCACTGGTTAGGCCACACCTTGAGTACTGTGTCCAGTCCTGGGCACCTCAGTTTAAGAAGGATATTGAGACACTTGAACGTGTCCAGGGAAGGGCAACAAGGCTGGGGAGAGGCCTTGAGCACAAGCCCTATGAGGAGAGGCTGAGGGAGCTGGGGTTGTTTAGCCTGCAGAAGAGGAGGCTCACGGGAGACCTTACTGCTCTCTACAACTACCTGAAGGGAGGTTGTAGCCAGGTGGAGGTTAGTCTCTTCTCCCAGGCAACCAGCACCAGAACAAGAGGACACAGTCTCAAGCTGCACCAGGGGAAGTTTAGGCTCAAGGTGAGGAGAAAGTTCTTCACTGAGAGAGTTGTTAGCCATTGGAATGGGCTGCCCAGGGAGGTGGTGGAGTCACTCTCCCTGGAGGTGTTCAGAAAGGGATTGGACGTGGCACTTGGTGCCATGGTTTAGTAGTCATGAGGTGTTGGGTGACAGATTGGACTTGATGATCTCTGAGGTCTTTTCCAACCTTATTGATTCTATGATTCTGTTTAATTCGTCTGTTGAGCTGACATATTTTGCAAGGCTTGACTGACCCCTGAATTCTCACATGTGCTTTCAGAATCCCAAAAGCGGCATAACTCCTCGAACCACCACCATGACTTTCACCTGTTTTGTGTTTTTTGACCTCTTCAACGCCCTGACCTGCCGCTCTCAGGTGAGGCTGCTCTGTCAGCAAACCACTGACATAACCAGAACGCCAGTATTTCAAGTGGGAAGATTGGGAGGTTTTCAATGTCATTTAAAGCAGCACAATTTTTAATCATCTTTCTAAGCAGAATTATCCATCATAGCTCAACTGCAATCACACTTTCAGCGGTGTACATCTGCCTAAGACAGCATTCATGCCGCTCGAAAAAGCAATCAGGTTTACATGGAAAGAAAATGTGACATTCAAGTGCCAGCAGGAGATTGGGAAATGTTACTTTTCTCTTTTTTTTTTAATCTCTTTATTTCCCACCCTCCCCCTTCTCTAGACAAAGTTGATATTTGAAATAGGCTTCTTCCGAAACCGCATGTTCTTGTATTCTGTGCTCGGGTCCTTTTTGGGCCAGCTGGCTGTGATATACATCCCTCCACTACAAAAGATCTTCCAGACAGAGAATTTAGGAGTGCTAGGTAAGTTGCAAGATGAATGATGTGGGGTTTTGGGGTTTTTTGACACTAGAGCTACTTCAAAAAGCAGATGTGATTGCCAAGCCATTACACGATAGCTCCCAACAGATTGCTGGGAGGTGAGATCAATCAAAGCTCCTAAACCTATACCCAGACACAGCTACACACAAGTAGTGATAGCATTTAATGATCTCATCCTGGCCTGGGTTTGGAATTTTGATTTACTGCACATAAACACATGTAAATGGAGGCATGCCAAGGTTTTCCATGAGCTCTGTATGAGGGTGTTTCTCCACATAAATCTACCCAGGATCATTATGCAGTCATTCCATTTTGGAAGGGCAGGGTGAATGTTTCCCAGCTGAAGTGCAATGTATATTTTACTGTTTGAATCAGCCTAAGCAAGCTCTGCCATGGTACATAGTGCACAAGGCATGCTAGAAGCAGGGTTCGGTGATCACAAAGGATTAACCTACAGGTTTTGCATAGAACTCCAGCGTGGTAGGGATTGGGAGGGACCTCTGGAGATTATCTAGTCCAAAACCCTCTGCTAAACCCACCAGATCAAGTGTCCAGGATCACAGTGTCCAGGTGGGTTTGCAGTCTCTCCAGAGAAGGAGACTCCACAAACTCTCTGGGCAGCCTGCTCCTGGGCTCCAGCATCCTCACAGTAAAGCTTCTCATGCTTAGGTGAAACTTCCTGGGTTCCCATTTGTGCCTGTGGCCCCTTGTTCTGTCACTGGGTACCACTGAAAAGAGTCTGGTCCTATCCTCTTGCTCCCCACTCTTTAGGTACTGATCAGCATTGAGAAGATCTCAGTCTTCTCTTGGCTAAATACCCTCAGGTCTCTCAGCATTTCCTCCTTGGAGATGCTTCAGTCCCCTCAGTGTCTTCATAGCCTCCACTGGACTCCCCAGTAGTTCCCTGTCTCTCTTGAACTGGGGAGCCCAGAACTGGAGCCAGTACTCACTGGCTTCCTATCCCAACTATTCCATCTGTACCACAGTCACCTCTCTAATTCTAGAGCTAGCAAAGCATGTCTGGGTCACCCATCTATAGAGTTACACCAGCACAAATGTCCACTACAGGAAGGCCCTTGGCTGGGGCTCCTGCCCAGCACCACACCCAGCTCACAGGTGCCCTCTCCCTTCTCTGCAGACCTCCTGTTTCTCACCGGACTGGCTTCCTCAGTTTTCATTGTCTCTGAGCTTGTCAAACTCTGTGAAAAACACTGCTGTCCACCCAAGCACACAAAGGGATGTCACAACTGAGGCAGACTCCTTCTGAAGATGTACTTGGCTTGGAGCTGTGATGCTGGCTAGCTCAAAGGCTCCATTTTCTGAAGCTGCACATTGTTTCTGAGGATACTCCAGTGAACCTGTACCAGCAGCCCTCCCTGTGCCAGAGTCTGTTCCTTCTACTTGCTCCACCTAAGCTGTTTGAGCTGTCTACAGAAACCTCCAGAGTGGCTCCTGTTTTAAACCAAGAGCAGGTATATTTTTATAATGTTGATCCACATCTCAAGTATGGTCTGACAGACCCAGACAAAATGAGTTTCACACTTGTACAGACAAATCTATTGTGCATAGAATGACATTTTATTTATTTACATCAAAAATGATTTTTATTAATAAAATCTGTTTTAAAATGTTATTGACAAGTACCTGAATGAGACTCTTGATTTAGACCTGTCCTTTTACACTGAACTAGAGGAGTGGGGAAGCTCTGTCTTCTTTTCCTATAACCAGTCTACAGTGTTTCTAGATTCCCAGATATTCAGCAAGACTCACAAGGAAAGGGTAGGGAGCTGCCAGAATAGAGAGCTGAAGTGCCAACCCTCAGCTGCCACCTTCTGCCAGACACTGCAGTGAGTTTTTGTTACCTATGTGACTAATAGGAGCAAAGCAGGCAGCTGATGGGATCTGATGCACAGCAGTGGAGGGATTTCATGGGGAGGGGACTGACTTTCACTAGCCCATGAGACTAAAGATGACTCACACACATAAGCAGGGGTGTTAAGCTTTGCAGCTGGATTAACAGCTGCATAAAAGTGATTGAGAGATGTTTAGATCATAGTGAAGCCCGCTGCTGACAAATGCATTCTGGAGATGTTGAGATGCATGAACATGAAGCACAGACTGCTTAGTCATTAGGTTGAGTCAATCTTCTACATTCAAACAACTGATTTGGAGAATCTCATCTGATGATCTCACTGATCTGATCAGTGGTATCCTAATAAATAACACTCCACTGATAGATTTGCTTAAGTGCCATAGTGTCAGTTTTCTTCTTGCCCCAGCTTAATGCCTTCACTTCAAAGTTAAGATGAAGAGTCTCAGACACAAACTTGTCCAAACCCACAGTTTCAGAGGTCAAAATTGTGTTGGTCTTCACAAGGTGATGTTTAGACAGGATTACATTTTGGATTCATAGCCTAGAAAAGAGTCAGCTATGCTGATACTTATTTTAAATGAAAAGCTTGCCACAGAAATACTTTTGAGAAGAGCAGCTTTGTATAGTTCACCCTCCTCAGATACAGGCTGCTTTAAAATCCTTACAAATGGGTTTAGTCCTCAGATCAAAATGCCTGCCTTGTAATGGAAGGAAAAGAAAGTCTAGTTGTTCATTCTATGTGCAACTGCAGAAATCCAACTCTGTCTCACTCCTCTATGCCCCCCACTTTGGTATTTAGTATATTTAGTCAGTGTCCAGGTGAAGAATACCTCTGAGAGGTGGGGTGGGAGCTTGAGACTATTGAAACAAAAGCCAGCATCACCACTCTTACAGAGAGCATAATGTACTTACTTGCTGTCTGTATAGCACTCCCTACTTTGTACCAGAGAAGAAAATTATACAGCAGTATCAGTGCAATTGTCTATAAACTTGGGAGACTATTTGGTTTATTTCAGCAAATACAAGATAAAAAAAGCATTAGCTCAGGCCTTTCAGAGCATACCCTGTACTGGAACAATAGCACATATGCTCCATGCATTAGTTCAGGTAGCCTACAGAATGCACAGCTGAGTTGTCAGGCATCTGGCTGGAGTGATTTCTTCATGGCTACTTTTGTATTCTTTAATGGTTGTGGTTTTCTTTTAATGGGATCTACATTAAGGCACAAGTGCAGATTATTCAGAATATTCTAATCTGGCTCCTTCTGAAAAACATCAGGTGGAAAGGAAATGCAATGAACAGAGCAATGTGCAAATGCAATGTGCAGAGACCACACAGAAGGAAACACCAAAGGAAGGAGTGTGAAGGAAGGCCACATACACAGGAATTGCAGTAACTTTATAGATTCTTACAGCACAGAAGACAAACTCCTGCTAGGACAAAGGGGACTTGATACAGTCCTCCTTAGGAAGGAGGAGAAAGACTGACAATCATGCATACTAACAACCAAACAATTTGCTAATCTGGAAATGGCAGTGTCTGGTAGGAATTAGCATTTTCTTCGACAAGTTAATTGCACACAGAATTAGATCAGCTGAACAATGATTAGGTCAAACAAATAACTGCTGATAGGTGTGAATGGATTCCAGTAGAAAAGCCCTGAGTGTCAGAAACCTGACAAAACTGGTGTTGACTGATAAACAGCCAACAAAACAGAGCAACCCCCCCACACACACTAGTAGCATTTCACACTGTGGGCATTTTTTTTTTCATAAGAATCAACACAGGGAAGGACATGGACCTGATGGGGCAGGTCCAGGGGATGGCCACGAAAATGATCAGAGGGCTGGAACACCTCTCCTGTGGGAGTTGGGGTTGTTCAGCCTGGAGAAGGCTCCAGAAAGGTCTGATAGCAGCCTTTCAGTACCTGAACAGTGCCTACAAGAAGGCTGCAGAAGAACTGTTTACAAAGACCTGCAGTGATAGGATGAGGGGCAATGGTTTGAAATTGGAGTAGCTTTAGATGGAATGTTAGGAACAAGTTCTTTACCATGAGGATGGTGGAACACTGGAACAGGTTACCCAGAGAGGTAGCAAGGTCCCATCCCTGGAGATGGCCACGGTTAGGCTTGACAAGACTCTGAACAACCTGATCTAGTGGAGGATGTCCCTGCTCACTGCAAGGGGCTTGGATTAGATGACCTTTAGAGGTTCCTTCCAACCCTTATGTGTACAGCAGATTGCTTTCAATATGTTGCAGTCAGAGCCCCAATTGTTGTTTTTTAACAAGGTACCTGAGACAGTATTTCCAATTAACTGAGCATGCTTCTTGGATGTTTTTTGCTTAATCCCTTTTACAACCTGATCTTCTACTCCAGTGAGGTTATGAAAGAAGGTAGCTTCCTTGTGGAATTTCTGCTGGAGCTATGGCACATTCTTAGGACTAACACGGCTGAAGGACGCCCAGTGGCTCTGTTCTACCAAGTTTAAAAAGCAACAGGGAAATTTCTGCAGAAACAAGTGAAAAGCACTGAAGTCTAATGCAGCACTTCAAAACTGGATGCTGTATTTTAGCTTTCTGTACACCCTGCAGCCCACAGACCATGAAATTTAATGCTTTTAACTGGAGCACTGCAAATTAATAGCATCCTTCATATGGAACCACATGGATTATTCTATCTTTACCTCTGTAAGATATCATTACAATCTGCAAGCTTCACTGACTAATTTCATTGCATGCAAATAAGTATGTGCAGCTGAAGTATAATAGCCTTAATCAGTGTCTTGACCAGTCTTTCCATAGATGGGTATCAATTCTCCAGGTCAGTAAGCAATACTGTCAATAACTTCTGTGTTTTTAATTCTGTAGGCAGACAGGATCTATCAAGCATGCTAATAAATTCATACTGAGCTGGAACTTAGAGATGTCTAATGATTAAGCACCTACTGAATTTTGCTGCCCTCCCCACACAAAACCTTTCAGGCAGTACATAGGATTGGACCTAAATATTGCATAAGTATGAGGCTTAGGCTTTGTCCCAGATGATTAGGTAAATGTGAGGGGAAAAAAATATTCTGTCCAAGGAACATTAACATTCAGGAGAAAAAAAAAAAAAAAAAAAAAAAAAAAAAGGATTTTCATGTTACTGTAAATCTTTTAATTATCATCATCCTCATCCTCTTCAATGGGTTCTCGTAGACCTTCGCTCTGACGAGATCTTCCAGCCATTTCCAGAAATGCCTGAGCCTCAGGATCTACATCCAGGATGCTCTTCTTACCTTTGGCCTTCAAAGCAAAATGAAATACAGTCAGTCTAAAACGTTGCTGGAAATGAGTCACTATCAGGCTGCAAGAAAGAGCCGTGCTCAAAGGTCCACAAGTATCATAGTATCACAGTATCACCAAGGTTGGAAGAAACCTCAAAGATCACTGAGTCCAACCTGTCACCACAGACCCCATGACTAGACCATGGCACCAAGTGCCATGTCCAATCCCCTCTTGAACCCCTCCAGGGACGGTGACTCCACCACCTCCCTGGGCAGCACATTCCAATGGCGAATGACTCTCTCAGTGAAGAACTTTCTCCTCACCTTGAGCCTAAACTTCCCCTGGTGCAGCTCGAGACTGTGTCCTCTTGTTCTGGTGCTGGTTGCCTGGGAGAAGAGACCAACCCCCACCTGGCTACAACCACCTTTCAGGTAGCTGTAGAAAGCAATGAGGTCACCCCTGAGCCTCCTCTTCTGCAGGCTAAACAACCCCAGCTCCCTCAGCTTCTCCTCATAGGGCTTGTGCTCAAGGCCTCTCCCCAGCCTTGTTGCCCTTCTCTGGACACGTTCAAGCATCTCGATGTCCTTCCTAAACTGAGGGGCCCAGAACTGGACACAGTGCTCAAGGTGCAATCCGGTTTGCAAGCTCGTCACAATGAAGCACAGGCACCTTCCCAGTAAGGCCTGGAAAACTCACTGGGACACAACAAATGATTTTCATTGCTGCAGTTACATAAAACAGTCTCAAACTTTTCCTAAGATGACAGGGAACTATTTCAAGTTTAGTCAGGTTACAAGCCAGCCAGAACATCCTGGCTAATGTGACCTCAGTTTGAAGTGCAGATGGGAACTTTTTTCTGAAGCTATTCAAGCATAATTCAGTTCCTGTAAACAATTTGTTCTGCTTCTATTTAGAGCTGTGTGTCCAGTCAACAGGCAAGGCACATGAATCTAGTATGAAAAATAAAATATAACAATAAACAACACCAAAATGTTCAGGCAGTCTGAAAAAAGAGAATAAATTACAAGGACAGAGGAGATGTCTCCTACTCATTCCCAGAAATACACCAAGTGCAGAAGACTAACATAAACCTATTCACATACAATTTGTTGTAAAACAATAGTAAATGTATAATTACTGAGGGAATTTTTTGGGCTCTCTTCCTGAGCTGTGTAGATAAGGCTTTACTTGTGAGCTTCCAGTGCTTGCTTTCTGTTCTACAACCATTAGGTTTTATTGAACCTCTTCAAGTAGGTTCCTCCTGGAGACCACTCCCCAGTATCAGAAAGGACTTCTGAAATTCAGAATGCAGTACAGCTCTCCTGACTCTATCACCTCATGGCTCCTGATGTTCTTTCTTCTTAGCACTCTCAATAATTCCACTACTGTTTTCCCATTGCTACAAAATACATGGCACCACAGGGATAGTTAAAGAAAAGATTGTGTCCTGATTGAAATGGGAGATGCAAGAGCAAAACTTGCATACTCTTTCTCAGTTGCAATCTGACAGGTTCACCTACCCCTGTGCTCTCAGGGAGGTCTCCCACCGCCCAAACCTCCATGACATCCAGCGTAAAGTCCTCTTTGGCTGACAGCTGGGGACTGTTGTAGGTGGTGCAACGTGGTTTTGCTTTACTGTGTCCCTTCCCATAGTCACTGTCCAGCCAGAGTCCGAAGTAGCCATGTTGCCCACCCATGCCCTGTGAACCAAAGCAGCACATTAAAAACACTGCTCGTGTGAAAAACAGACGAGTTTCAGTTATGAAACAGAGTATAAATCGCTGGTTTCAGTCTTCAGGCCACATTTCTATGGATGACTGAAAAAAAGGTATTCTGAGTGAACCTGGGCTTCTGTAGCAGCGTTCCTGAATCACAGATTTACCTGAGTGGCACTGCCCTCCTTCTGTGGTTGACAGAATGCCAGTAGCCACAAGCACTTCAGCTGTGTCTTGTTCCAGAAGTTTAGCTCACTGTTTATTGACTAAGAAGTCCCATTTAAACAGTTGAGAAGGCAAAAAAACCACACAAACCCTTCAGTTTCTCTGCCTCTTTTCCATCTCAAAAAGTATCTACAGAAGTAAACGTAATCTGATGTTGTTTGCTTCCTGTAGAGTAAATTTACTCAGGCTGCTGCAGTTGTCAAAGTTAAGGGCACATAATGCCACAAAACTGCAAGACACATTTCAAAGCAGGTGATGTTTGCAGCTCTGTTAGAAAATTATCTGGAGAGCTCACTCCTGAACTTGAGTGAAAGGAGTTTCTGCCACAGTAATTACACAACAGTAGCAGCCTACAGGCAACTCTTGCACTCCAATTCTGCTCAGCTTTCTCACACTTCCATAATTTCAAAAGCAGTTAGTGAGACAGTGAGAACAGCCAGTGGAAGGACCCTAGTTTGTGCTGCTTCTGTGATATGGATACAAGCAGTCAGGTCCTCAAGACCACAGGGAGGGCTGCTAGAAGGGCTTCAGTCACAACCAAGCTTGGCAAAAAGAGTTCTTCCCAGAACCCAAATAAATCTAACCCACTTGAAGTCCAATACTTGGGCCAGAGACAAATCAATTCTTAGCTGATTCAGTACTTCATTACACATATCAACTGTAAAAGCAAAGTACAGACTACCAGTAGTGTAAGCAGCTCTCCATCATTATCATAGTATCATAGTATCAGTCAGGGTTGGAAGGGACCACAAGGATCATCTAGTTCCAACCCCTGCCATGGGCAGGGACACCCCACACTAGATCAGGCTGGACAGAGCCTCATCCAGCCTGGGCTTAAACACCTCCAGGGATGGGGCCCGAACCACCTCCCTGGACAACCCATTCCAGGGCTTCACCACTCTCATGGTGAAGAGCTTCCTCCTCACATCCAGCCTGAATCTCCCCACCTCCAGCTTCATTCCATTCCCCCTAGTCCTGTTACTACCTGATATCCTGAGAATTCCCTCCCCAGCTTACTGTAGGCCCCCTTCAGATACTGGAAGGCCACAATGAGGTCACTTCGGAGCCTTCTCTTCTCCATACTGAACAGCCCCAATTCCTTCAGTCTGTCCTCATAGGAGAGGTGCTCTAGCCCTCTGATCATCCTCTGATTATCCTAATTCACACTTCATACTGATGCTTTAACACAAGAAAACTAAAAAGAAACCAAAAACCAACAATCCTCCTACTATAAGTGTGGCACCAATAGCACAGAGAAGGGAGGAAAACTTCCTTGGAGAATAACAAGTGACACAAATCTGTTCATAGTAACAGAAGCAAAAACCATGAAACCAATTCCCAAACTGTCATTTCTTAATACTTACAAGTCCATTTGGCATTGTTTGTTGGCCATGGTTCAAATACATGTAGTGGTCATTGTACCCTGTGCATGTGTACACAGCAAGAGAGGGCAAAACAGAAAACAGAAAGCATCTGTTGTCACCTGGAAACAGAAAAGCATCTGAAGTTAAACAACTGGACAAGCAATAACTTGCCTACAAATAGGGCAGGAGAAAAATACTGAAGAAATGCAGCTGAATAAATCAAAGACAGCAGCTGCAATCTCAGAAAGCCAATGCCTGTCTCTGATCAAGATTTAGAGCTATTGTTTACTCTCAGTTAACTCTGTGCAGGGTCACAGGAATCAATGTGATTATATGGCTGTGACCAAGGGCAGAGTCAGAGGCATGACTAGTACGTTACATTACTGTGTAAGGGTACACCTGTCACAAGCTTGCATTGTATCACCTAAAACTGGCCAACCACTTGACCCAAACAAACTGATATGAGTGCAGACATCCTTAGATCTGACAATACTGATACACAGATCAGCTGATTTAGAGCACCATTTCCATTATGCCCAGTCTGGTATTCAGAGGGGACCCCTGGTTTGATTGCCTAGTATGTTACAGGTCTTATTCTACCATGAAAATGGGAAGTGATGTGTAAATTGCAACATAACTTTATATTAACTGACTGAAGTGGTAACTATCAAATACTAATTAAGTACAGGGATTTAGTTTTTAGCATAGCAAAAGTGATGATTCCCAGCAGGACAGATTACCCTGAATCCACCTCTTTTCTCTTTTTTTTTCAGAAAGCCACTGCAAAGTTCTTTCCGAAGAGTAACAAAAATTTCTCTCTTCTCCCCAGACGTTTCAAGCTAACAAAACGTTTAGCGTGCCCAGAAGACCTTTTCGCTGCTGGATTCGCTGAGGGAAACAGACTCTGCACAAACGGCAACAGGAGGCTTAACCTGGCGTTTGGCTGAGCTGTTCAGAGATGGAAGATTGCCATCTGCTGGACACCTTATTTAGCTTCTAATTCCTCCTCTACATTTTCAACCTGCGCAGCTGCATTTCCTCCGTTTTCAACCTGTGCAGCTACAGGGCTGGGTAGATTTCACTGAAAAGAAAATCGGGTCCATGATCAATTAGCCCTGCAATTTTCAAAGTCTTCTCAAACTATAAACACGGATCAGTAGTGTGCCTGACTGGGTACAAAGCAAGAATAACTTCATATGCATTTTGTATTTTTCCAAAATTACTGTTATTTTTGCCACAGGAAAATACAGTTGGAAGTGTAAGAAATAGAATGTGTCATGAGACTAAAATTCATTAAGTGGACAAGATCCTTGTACCTATACAGAGCAGGGAATGTTTACCAGAGCCATGAGATCCCAGAAGAAGAAGAGTTTTACCTTGAAACTGTGGCTTCACCTCCCAGGAGTGAGATGCAAACCCACCAAAGATATAACCATCTATGTCCTTTAAGATAACTATGCAAGGACCTTTCTTCACTATATGCCCACAGAGCTGGGAAAAGCTTTCTCCATGAAGCCTAGAAGAAAATAAGAGCTGCCACTTGTGCTGTAGCTCTGCAGGCAGGTGGGAGTTGATGTATATGATAGATGGGATGTCAAAAAGACTGACAAGTCCTCTTCCTTTGATGCCTTTGCAGCTTGGAACCAGGTTGACTATGTCTTTGGTTTGGTCTGGGAGAGAATGCAGAACATGGAGGCCTTGCCTAATAACAGCACTCAGGAAAATGGAGATCTGTGGCACTCGGTACACCCAATCCTCAATGACACTTTGATCAAAATCTGTCTCCATCAGCTGAGGACCCAGAGGTTTTGTTCCACCTAAATAAGACAACACACAGGGACAGTAGTAAGCCTTCCAGTTTGATTTTTAAGTGTAAACACAGTATTTAATTACTTCAACAGATGTGAAATCACCTATGAAAGGAGCCAGGGACAGTGAAGTGTCAACCACATTTAGCAGATGCATCCAAGAAGCTGAGAAACATTTGCCTGTGACATCCAGTGGTTGGGTTGACTAAGAAATACGACTTCTGGTTACAACTTAGGGGATGTTCTTTGCAAGACAACAAAATCTATGATTACAACAGCACAAAGATAAACCTCTGCTTGATAAAAAGACACAGAGCCATGCATGTGCATCTGAATGCCCATCATCTACAAGTCAAGCACTTGTAACATAGACATGACAAATAGTTTTGCATGTCCACTTAAACTGGGACTACAAACCAGACTTCTTCTGAAACAAGCAGAGAAAGATGGTAAGGTAAAATAGATAAAATCCCCAAGTTATGCACAAAGCACTAGGCTTGAAATACTGCTCCCACCATTTCAATTCAGAGATGTGGCCAGAAGAGAAAAATTCTTGTGACATCAGGGACTACACGAGGTCTGTGCCATTCTGGGAATATTACAGCAGTGCTGCTTACCTGCCACCTTCAGTTCTGAGAGCAGCTGAGATGCCAGAGCCTTTACTCCACTGGCAGAATCCCTAGTGTTCTCCAAATTCCAGCCTTTCAGTTCATTCCTGTAGCTCAGTACATGGACTACAGAAGTGACCAGATCCTCTGTGAACTTAAAAGGTTAAAAGACAGGTGGGGGTTGGTCTCTTCTCCCAGGCAACCAGCACCAGAACAAGAGGACACAGTCTCAAGCTGCACCAGGGGAAGTTTAAGCTGGATGTTAGGAAAAAGTTCTTCACAGAGAGAGTGATTTGCCATTGGAATGGGCTGCCCAGGGAGATGGTGGAGTCACCATCACTGGAGGTGTTTATAAAGAGACTGGATGGGGTGCTTGGTGCCATGGTTTAGTTGATTAGATAGTGTTGGATGATAGGTTGGACTTGATCTCAAAGGTCTTTTCCAAGCTGGTTAATTCTATTCTATTCTATCCTATTCTATCCTGTCCTAATTTTGGCATTTCTTACATAAAATTGCGAACAGCCTCAAAGGACTTTAGTATGACAAAAGTCATAATCCCAATGGCAGAAACAGCTCTTCCCATGATGAGTCAGAAATTACAGAAATGCTACTGCAGTGTCATAGGCCTTGAAAAGTATCCTTTTCCAAGATATTTTGTAAGTACTTCCCAAAGCATCTCCATCAAACACAGCATGAAAGTGAGAGGGGAAGTCCCCATTTTGCAGTAGTAGGAACTCTTAGGGAATTCTGTGACATCTCACTCTTCCACCTTGCAAGCTTCATGTTTGATTCACACTCTGTCCTACAAGTTATAGCTCTAGAAGGTATTTTGCTTAGTTCCCAGAAGCACCATCCACACCACAACCCTTGCTGGCTCTTAAATTGAGGTAGTCTCTGCACCCTTCAGAGTAAGCCTGCGAGCCCATCAGATAAAACAGTCAGTGTGCTCCACAAGCTCCAGATCTGGGCTCTCAGAGTAGGCATGTCAGCATGGAAAAGATCACAGCTGAAGGAGTGACATCATATAAACTGGTTTGCCTGCATTGTTTGCCCCAGTTCAGCAAGTTGGTGACAAAGAGGTCATAAAAATGCAAGTCGGGAATCTCTGTTCTGAATCTTGTGCTCTAAAGGTCACCTTCAAATTACCTACCCCTTTCTGTTCTCTTACTATCCCCCAACACACATTTAACCGCCTGCTTACCTCTTGGATTTGTTTGCCCTTCACAGGCCCTTCCACCTTGGAGATCATTCTCATTATTATGGTAATCTTCTCATCTGCATTCCCTTTTAAGAGGTTTGACATAAAAATCACAAACTGCTCCTTAGCAATCTGTTCAGTCAGCCCCGAGGATTTCCCAGTCAGGTCAATACTTTTCATTCCATTGTACAACCGAACGGTCATTTGCTCTGGTAATGGCTCCTGTGTATAGGCCTGTGATGAGAAAAAGAGCAAAGAACTCATTTTACAAATGAAGAGTAAGTGACTCCAGCTAATCCATGCTGAGATATACCACTATGAAGGAAGGACATCATTACCAAATATCTCCTCTCAGCAACAAACCCTTGTTAAATGGCTGGTTTTCTGAGAGGAAAACAAACAAACAAAAATCTCTATTTTCATAGTATCTCCATTCCAATACTATTTAGTGATTTGGCACTGTTTTCCTACAAATACCATGGACTTAAGAAAAAAAAACCCACCACAACACACTGTCAAGTGTTACCAGAGTATTAGCAGAGATAGCTTTATTGCAAAGGTTTAGAATTCTGCCAGCCCAGCATTTAAAACTGTGGTTTGACTGTGCTTTGGATAATGGAGCTCGGATATTAAAACACATCATTTAAAAACCTGAAATTAAAAACATAATTGAAAACAAAGAGAAAGTAAAGGTTTGTTTTTTTCCTGTATCTCAGTTTTGGCCTCAAGACAATGCAGGCAGAATGCTTAACCCTACATGCACACATACCAATAAGGCTGAGAAGTTTCCCTCTAAATAGCAACTTCCCATTCAAGCATGAACCAAAACCAGGCTAATTTTATTTTTATAAGGCACTCCTGATGTAAAGACATTTGAAATCCAAACTTAAATCATCTGAACTGACTGGCCCTCCAAACTGAAATCTAACTGGCACACACACCATACCACCACATGGCAGGCAAGATCTGACTCTGGCTTTGAGGCATTTTCACGGTGTTCAAGATAATTACATAGTTTAAAAATAAATGATCTAAAATGGATCCAGGCACCAGGACGTGATCACACAGCACCTTCACAGCACAAAGCACTGTGCCAACACACAGAACACAACCTGACTCTTACATGCAGGGGTGGAGCCCAGTGGGGACTGACAGAGTCAATGGAGCTCTACCTACATGAAAGCTCTAGAGCACCATTCAGTGGAGCTGCTATTACCAGTCTATTGCTGGCTCAATACCACTCCCGTTGAAGCCACCATGGCTGTTCCATTTTGATGTTAATGTGCATACAGGGTGAGATCCAATATGCCAAGTGGTACTCTGCTTTTGTTGACGTCAGTGGTAAAATTCCCATTGATTACAGGAGAAGCAGAATTAGCTGGGATAGTCACAGGGGGTACAGCTGCCTTTAAGAGGCTTTCTAAAAGGGCTGCATGAGCCTGGAGTGAGACAAGCAGCATGGAACATAACCATACTCAAGGGCTTTTTACTTCACACTGCAGTGTTACCTACCTACTCCCTACCCTTTCCTACCCACCTCTAACTTGGTTGCACTGTTTTGTTATGCTTATAGCTATTCCAGTGAGTAGACCTGGGGAGTGAAAGGACTGTAAAATGAGACTCTTTAACAAACATCTAACAAACTCACACCTCTAACAGCTTAAAACCCTTGTCTTAAATGGCATCAAGACAGTATCTAGAGATACTTGCTCCACCTGCTTTCCAAGCTATGCAGTACAGCCTGCTCTGGTCCAGAAGCCAGACCTGTCAATGTTATCAGACTGTTGCTGGCTCAAATCTGCCATGTTATCAATCCAGGCACAGACACCTACAAGGCAGCTTTGCCATTGCAATAGGCCTTCCTAAGGAATGAGACACCTACAGGCAGTCTTCCAAAGATTTTAAGCTGGCAAACAAAAAGGCAGGAAGGGAAAAGCAAATGTTCATGAACTATCACACTGATCCAGGGGTAAAGTTAGAAGGTATGAGCTTCTGTCTCCATGGGTTCACAGGTCCTACCAGAAGCCTGCTCCAGAACAGGCCTTCTATGGGGTCACAGCCTCCTTCGGGCATCCACCTGCCCCAGCATGGGATCCTCCATGGGGTGCAAGTCGATACTTGTTCCACCAGAGTTTGCAGGTAGACCACTAAACAGATGCTCTACTGTCACCCTCCAAGGGCTGCAGGTGGGCAGCCTGCATCACCATGGTCATCATCACAGGCTGCAGAGGAATCTGATCTAGCAACCTCCTCCTTCACTGATCTTGGTCTCTGTAGAGTTGTTTCTCTCACATATTCTCACTCTTTCTGTTTGCAATTACTCTTGTGCAGTAACACTTTCCTCTTTGTAAATGGTCTCTCAGGGGTGCTATCATCATCACTGATGGGCTCGGCCTTGGCCAGCAGCAGGTCTGCCTTGAAGTCAGCTGGTATTGGCTCTATCTAGCAGCTTCTCATAGAAGCCACCCCTCTGGTTCCCCTGCTACCAAAACCCTGCTGCACAAACCCAATACAAGCTGAAAGCTGAGCAACAGCAACAGTTTCCAAACTGGTGACAGCTCATGAACAGCCAGGCTGGAGGAGAGGCTAAAGCTGGTCTCCATGCAGATGCATTGCTAAATACCTTAAAATAACCTCCTGCTTTCGTTGAGTTTAGATTTGATTCCGTTAGCTGTGTAACATATATAAAAACACACGTTTAATCCCACATTCATTTGGCCACTTGGTTGCTGCCTAACTGAAGTGATCAAGTTATTGCAACAAATCATTTTCCTCTTCTCTCTTGATTAGAAAATGAATGCAAAGTTAATCAGAAAGTATAATGTATGTTAATTAGCTAAAACAGGGAGCCACATCTTAATGAAGTGAAATTGAATTCTCTCCTTTTAATCTAAGTGGAAAGATTAGAGATGGTGAAACAGCTGAGGGAGAAAAAGATGCCTAAATTCAAACTGACTCTGTGACAGCTTCTCAAGACAATCTGTAAACAACCACACACTACAGATCCAGGGGGAAGAATACGCTTCCCAATTTCCAGGTTTCTGTAAAAAAAAATTTCATGCATCGTAACTTGTTTCAGAATCAGGAAAGCCTCAAATTGCCCCAATAGTGCAATGTATGAGATGGATACAAACCTGAAAGTCACCACCTATGTTAACTGTAAGAAAAAGTTAAATATCCATCCTGTCCCAAAACATTATGTAATAAATTGACACAAGCAATCCTTAAAAAGTAACTATTGCCACAGCTGTACTTCTTTCTGGAATTATGTTCAGTGCACTAACATCCCAGAGAGCTCAGGAATAAATAGGTTGTCTTGCCTGTAGTGCTGCTAGAGTCACAGTTTTCTTTGAGGCTTTGCCATTTTTTGCTCCAGCTGAGCCACTTGATCCTGCTAAAGTATCAAATACTCCATCAATATCAGACTGCTCCTCAGGAAGAAATCTGGAAAGGTGATTCCGGTAGGCATTGCTTTCTGCATTTCCCATCTTTTCAACCTGAAGCAAAGGAAAAGGAATTAAAAAGCAAGCAAACAAACAAACAAAAACCCCCAATAAACACAGAAAAACATCACAATAACCATGAAACACACATCATACAGATTAGCATACCAGTGCAAGTCTTACAGGAGGAGCAAATTACCAGCCTTCTAAGAAACTCTTACTGTTTAGATTCTGTTGACACTGAGACTTAATGAACTTGGAGAACATCCATGAGCAGTAACACTGCTTTAAAAAATGACAATCTGGCAGCTCTTTGCTAAGACCACCCTGTCCATCAATTCAAACCTCATTTAAGACTTAACAAATGGAAAAACCAATATGATTTACTGATTAAATTAGCTTGTACAAAGTGACCATGAGTCTGTCAGCTGGAATAGATCAGTAACATGAAGGGAATAGCATGATTATGGATTATTTATGACAGATTATGCTACATCTTTCTGATGCATTAATGGACTGATGCTAAGTCTGCCAATAATATGTGGCACTAAAACCCATCGCTGTAAAGTCTCTGAAGGTGACATGAGGAATTTTCTTCCTAAGGATGCAATACAAAATTAATTCAATAAGATGTCAAGAAACACAGCAGCAAAAGCATTTAGAAAGAGTACTTAGGACTCAGAAAAGAAACACAGCTTCATGCAAAGTCAATAAATTGCTGAGAGCTGGTATCCACAGAATCCAGTTTGGCAGGGTGAGTTGGGTTGGTTTGGGGTTTGTTTTTTTGTTTGGCACAGGTAATGGTACAGCTATGACTTCTCTCATTGTCCCAGGATACATCTGCATTACGGAGACTAAATGTTTAGTGTGTCTGAGCAACATAGTCTGCCTTTCTCCCTGGGGCAGCACAGCACAGACCTAAGAGTGCTGCAGGAGGGCCTGAAATCCCAAATTCCTCGATGACCACAACAACAGCCACCACTGTAAATGGCCTTCCCATCTCTCTGAGAGACACAGTCCTGGGGTGACAATATATTTAAGAGACAAGGAGCAGGTAAAAACATAATCTTGTGGTTTTCTTTCCACAGACTCCACATTTTTTCTGGCACCTGGACTTTTGATTCAGGATTCCCAGTTCCACAGAAGTCTTTTTGCAGACAATCTGATCACAGCCTTGCAGCACCCTCAGGACTCTTTGTTTAGCCTAAACCAATCTTTCTGTTGCTAACTGATGCTTGATCAACGACTGTACACAGCAGGCTGGACTCTGGCTTCACTGAACTGTACAGGCCTACAAACCTCATTTGCCTGTGCGGACGATGTCAGTCATGAGGTAAACAACAAAGGAACCTGGAAGAAAACCGTGAAGACATTATTAATTTAACCGCTGGAGGAAGGAGTTTAACCTCTGCCGCAGCCCGGGGAGCACACGGAACGTTCCGGCAGGGCCGCCTGGAGGTGCTGTCACCGAGGCCCGGCCCTCGCACCCCGCTCTCCCCGCACCGCCGCCAAGGCTGGATCGGGACAGGGCCGGCAAAAGGCTTCGCAGTTAGCCATTTTTGCCGGTTTATTTCCCGGTATGCATCGCCCGCCCATCCCTCCCTGCCCGGCTGTCAACAGCCCTGGGGTGTCCCCGCCAGTCCCGGCAATGGGCGTGAGGCAAGGGCCCCTCCTCAGGTGCGGGGCGGCACGGCTGCCCCCCCCTCTCTGCTTACCGGCAAAGAACCCACAGCCCTCTCCGCCCCCCCCCGGATCGGCTCATGGACTTTTACACACACAGCGGCAGCCGGCTCCGGTGCCGTCCGGCGGCCACAGGCCGCCCTGCAGGGGCGGAGCGCGGCAGGGGCGGGCACGGGACCGCCCATCGGGAGGCACCGGCGGGGAGGCACCGTGGCTGCCAGCCCCGCGACGCCCGGCGGGAGGTGTTTGAGCGGGCTGTGGAAGGTGGAGGAGTGGCGGGCTGGAGAGGTAGAGATGGGGGAGGTGGCGGCGATACCTACTGTCTGAGGCAGCTTTTCTTCCTGAGGGGACCCTCGTCCCTGAGGAGTCACGTCTTCCTGAGGCCCCTTGCCCCTAAAACGTAGTTCAACAAGAAGGTGAAACTTCATAGTTGCAGCTACGGCAAACCCACCAGCCCCGGCAGCCGCTGTCAGCTGAAGTGCCTGAGGGCGGGCTGAAATGGTTATAAAAAGAGCCGGAGTGGGTCGCAGGAGGGTCTGTACTCGAAGAAGCTGCTGGCCCCCATCTGTGCTGGAAACTCTTGGCTTTCGGTGGTGAAAAATACTTGTGTGGCTTTGGGGGGGTGGAGGAAATATGTGTGTGACTTTTGGTTAGGAAAAAGACGTGTTATTTTCAAGGCATCCAGCCAGGCTCTGGTAGATTTCCACAAGAACCTCTCAATGACCGAACTTCTGTCCTGCGGCTGGCAGCACTAAGCCAGTCTGCTGGCTGAGATGTAAAATGGCTTTGCGAGGGCTGAGGTTACAGGCACGGTGCTTAGGGGTCAGCCATGCCTTCAGTCAGAGATGTGAATACTTACTGGGAAAAAATAGCCTCAGTGGTTGTAAAACATCCCAGAACTCGCTTTTTTTCCCATATCAATGACTTTTCCATTTCAGTTACATTACTTCAGCAGTGCCTCTCTTGCACTTTCAGCCCAAAGGTTTGGTTCCTGTAATAAACGCACCAAGGCCTTTACCTTCATAGCAGTGACACCTCCTTTGTCCATGGTTCATCTGACTCTGGGTGGTTTGTTTGCATTCAGAGCTCAGCCCCTCCTTCCAGCCAGGGGGAGATGTGCAGATTTCCACAAAGCTGATGTTTGCATTCCTGCAACCAAATACCAGGGCAGCCGTTTTGGCATTTAGCTTTCAGTTATAGTCAGGCCAATGTGCTTTCAACAGAAACCATCAATGATCCTTTATGCTTATAAAAGAAAGGATATATGTAGGAGCCTTGGCAGAGCTCCCATTTTTTGGTTCTTTTTTTTTTTTTTTTTTCCACGAAGTAAAAATCCTGATAAAGTTCCAAAACTACCCTTTTAAAGAAATAAAATCTTTGTGGTGTGCAAAACTTCCTGAAAGCCTGCAGAACGTTCTTTGTTGCGAGCTCAGAGTTGGAAGCACATTGACCAGAACTCCAAGACGGGCACTGATTCAGGTTTGTTCTGGCTATCACCAGAGCCGCGGAAGTGAACCAGTTTGTATCATCAGGAGCAGCGCACAGCAAGTAAAACTTAAGGAAATGAATGGCAAGCTCCTGTAGTGTAAGCACAAATTAGTCAAAGCTCAGCTGGAAACTGCTTCAGATGCATTTGTCCACACGGTGGCATGGTGTGTTTAGAAAGTCAGCTGTGTAGCCTACACCCCGAGTGCTTCAACACTGCTGGAGGTGTGGTTAGATTCCCACGTTTATAGACTGAAGTTAAAGCTGCCATATGAAATTATTTTTATCTCTGTCCCATTGACATTGCAAGCATGGTGTGGACCATAAAGACAAAACGCTGTTCCAGGAGAAGCTCCCTCCCTGAGCTACATAAGCAGGTGCTGGTAAAAGTCTGCCGTGATAGTTTGCTTTGTTATCAGTATTTGTGAATTTCCAGTTGATGCTGAAGGAGAAAAATGAAGCATGCAGAATAGGAAAATCAAAGCTTTTGGGTTCAACTTAGCTTTTTGTCTCTATTTTTAAAGGCTAGTGTTTCTGTGGATGGAGTGTTCCACATGCAATTAGATGAGGGTGGGTTTTTTGTGTGGTTTGTTGGGTGGCTGTTGGGTTTTTTTATTCCTAAGGGTGGTGTTTTCATACTTTAGCTCTCTCTATGGGGCCTTTTCATTCTGGAAATACAATACTAGAGGTTGTGGTCTAACTGACCTTCTACTAAGACTGACTGGCAGACTGACTGACCAGTATCATCTTCAGAAACATTAGAATAGAATAGAATAGAATAGAATAGAATAGAATAGAATAGAATAGAATAGAATAGAATAGAATAGAATAGACCAGACCAGGTTGGAAGAGATCTTCGAGATCATCAAGTCCAAGCTATCACCCAACACCACCTAATCAACTAAACCATGGCACCAAGCACCCCATCCAGTCTCTTCCTAAACACATCCAGTGATGGTGATTCCACCATCTCCCTGGGCAGCCCATTCCAATGGCAAATCACTCTCTGTGAAGAACTTCATCCTAACATCCAGCCTAAACTTCCCCTGGTGCAGCTTGAGACTGTGTCCTCTTGTTCTGGTGCTGGTTGCCTGGGAGAAGAGACCAACCCCCACCTGTCTTATAACCTTTTAAGTTCACAGAGGGTCTGATCACTTCTGTAGTCCACATACTGAGCTACAGGAATGAACTGAAAGGCTGGAATTTGGAGAACACTAGGGATTCTGCCAGTGGATTAAAGGCTCTGGCATCTCAGCTGCTCTCAGAACTGAAGGTGGCAGGTAAGCAGCACTGCTGTAGTATTCCCAGAATGGCACAGACCTCGTGTAGTCCCTGATGTCACAAGAATTTTTCTCTTCTGGCCACATCTCTGAATTGAAATGGTGGGAGCAGTATTTATCTGACTGTGTCCTCCTGTTCTGGTGCTGGTTGCCTGGAAGAAGAGACCAACCCCCACCTGGCTACAACCTTCCTTCAGGTAGTTGTGGACAGTAATAAGGTCTCCTTTGAGCCTCCTCCAGGCTAAGCAACCCCAGTTCCCTCAGCCTCTCCTCATAGAGCTTGTGCCTTCATGACCTCTTTTTCTCTAACTATTGAGGTCAGAACCAGCCAAAAGCTACATGGCCTTCCTTATCTCCGAGCAGCTGCTTTTGCAAAGAAGATGGTTTTTTTTCCTGCTCTGCCTTCTTTTGTTCAAATCTTGCCTATTTGTAGTGAGGGTGACTATGAACTGTGGGTTTATTTGCCATGCTTGTTAATCTAAATTGCTTCCTGATGCTACTGAATGGCATTTTGCCACTTAGGCTGTAACCTGGAGGGTAGGCATACTCTTAAAGCCACAAGATACTAACACTGAATCACACAGATTATACTCCAAGTCACAGGCTAGCACCCTTTCATAGCCTTTTTCACTGAGAGTGTATAAAGTCAAGCTAGAATCCTGGTCCATAAAGGATTACAACATTCTTTAAATGACTAGTCACTTCCTAATGTGTATTTTCCAATGCCCTAGCTGAGCTAGTTAGGTGTCTCAAGTCACTCTGTTTCTGCCAGTAAGAAAGAGAGAATACACTATAAAGCCTTTTAAGGACATTCAAGACTATACTGGTATATAAAAAAAGAGGAAGAAGACACAAGAGGCTTCTGAAAACAATGGTGTGTAATTTTGTGGACTAATGATAGATGTATATTTGTTTGCAGTGTGAAAAAACCAAAGCCTCCAACCCCCAAATATTTTATTTAAAGTACTGCATACTTTTAAGTTGCATAAAATGAGTTAGGCTTGGGTTTAGGATACATCCCTTCCACGGTGTTCTTATTAAAAGCCAGCTGAGAATGGGACTTCCTGTGCCAGAAACTATGCAGACAGATAGATGCAGATGATTTCTGTTCCAAAGAGCTGCATTCACACATGCCCTGAGCAGAAAACCAGCCTTCCTAAGCCACAGGCATCAGAGGGAATTTTGTGATCTCCAAAGAATGGGGGTATCACATCAGTGGCACTTGTCAGCAGGGTGTTTTTGGGGTATCCTCCCTTTTGGGAAAGGGAGATGGGGAATGTACTTCCAAACAAGAAAATGAGCTTCCAATCTCTCTTCCTGTAGTCTAGATAAGCAGCATTTTAAGTCACATGAAGGAAACGTATTTGATACTTTTGACTTCCCAATTGTTACTCAGCATTTTTGTTACCTTATATTACAGAGCCTTTGCAAAAGAGGTCAAGCTTGACTTCTTGAAAACAGTGGAGTTAAATTACAAGAGATGCCTGTTCATGTTTTGGGTTTGAGTGAACAGAAAGTCATTTTACTTCTTTTTAATGCCACTGGGCTCTGTCTTTTGATGTAGCCTTGAATTTTTACATCTACAGTCAGAGTAAGTGAAACCCTTGCAAAAGCGTTGTTGTTTGATGAGATTAGTAGGCTCAGCCCACTGATTGTCTTGCAACAGTGTGACCTCAGCACAAAATTCTTTTGCCTTTAAAAGGGATAGTCCAAACCTACACACCAATGCCCTTTTATATATGTATTATTCAGCTCTGCATTTGACTGGCTGCTGTGACAGCCACAGCCTCACAGTGCCTCACCTGATTTGTCTTCTGGTTCTCATGGAATTGCCATATTTGGCTAAAAGCCTCTGACTGCAAGCAGAACTGCAGCCTTAGGTAGTCACAAAGGAAGTGCTGGGTTTTGCAAGTCTTTGCACTTCCCTTTACAGAAATCTCTGCCTGCTCCTAACCGACTGCCTTCTATAAAAGGAGAATAAAAGGGTGCAGTGAAGAGGTGAATCTGATTATGGGTAAAGATGGCAATCTGTGATATGTGGGAAAATGTACTTACAGGTGGGATAAAAGCCTCCTGTCACAGCCCATTAACTGAGAGGAAATGCTGTTGCCAAGATGCAGCCTCTATGTCTACAGCAAAACCGCAATGCCTAACTTTACTAAATTAAATTGTAGTATGTCTTGCATCTGCATAGACCATAAAGATTACTCTGGGCTGTGGACTGGAAATGCATGACCCATAGTCATGGGATAATATGAAGTTCTGCTAGGCTGCACTGGCCTCATCTTCCTTGAAATACTGTAGTAGGGAGTTTGAGTGGGGGTTAGATCCAAAGATCCTTTCCATCCTGCCTTCCTTGATGATTACTTGAAATGGGGGATAATTTATGCACAAAAGCATTCTAGGTCTTATGTATAGAACACTGATGAAGATAGGAGATGTTGACCATGCTGATTTCTATACTTCACAGAGCTAAGTGAAATGAAAAATTAACTCTCTGGAATGAGGGAGAAAAGATCCTTCAGTGGCTTGCACTCAGGGAGAATTTGGAGGAAGACTCTTGTGTTGTCTGCATTTTCTTTACAAAATCACTGCAAATTATCAGTTATCCTAAATACAGATATAGTTTAGCAATCAAAAATGCTGAAACAGGGCTGACTTTGTTCTTAGAAGAGGTTTACATAAAGAAAAAGCTGATGCACAAATCTTTAACTAGTCAGCTTGCTTTCAGATTATTGGATGTAGGAAGTGCAGGGCAGCTGAAATATGAGAGAATATAGTTTGGGTCAGATGCTCACAAGATATGGAGGAAAGCAGTCTGGCTGTTTGTGTGGCTGCTCCTGCTGTGAAGCCAATTGAGATTGTTCATGCAACTGAGAAATATGATTGTGCATCAAACTGGAAGAATACCCATCTATTTCAGACTGAAGGGTATTCATTCGGTAGAGAGAATTTAAGCAGGGTACACATCTGAAATCCTCTCCACTTCTGCAGGCTGTGCAGAAACTATAAAGCCTTCTTGTGCCCCAGGTGTCAGGCTTGTGCTGCTCTGGAGCTGTACCTGTTGAAACTTAGAAGGAGAGTTCCTGGTTCATCCAGGGATAAGGCTAGCTGACAAGCTGTTCAGAGCTTAGGCTTTTTCCAGTTTTAGGATGCTTATGGGATACTCTGGGCTGCTTAAGTTGGCCATTTTAGCATGCTTTTTAGGTAGTTTAATACACAGAGCTATAAGTCATTGCCTAACAAGGATTATGGCCCAGGTTGGAGTAGGAGATCTTTTACTTTCAGAAACAGTCTGCTATAGTCTTTATATAAACTAGAGAACAAGCCCTATGAGGAGAGGCTGAGGGAGCTGGGATTGCTTAACCTGGAGAAGAGGAGGCTCAGGGGAAACCTTATTGCTCTCTACAACTACCTGAAGGGAAGTTGTAGCCAGGTGGGGGCTGGACTCTTCTCCCAGGCAACCAGCACCAGAACAAGAGGACACAGTCTCAAGCTGAACCAGGAGACGTTTAGGCTGGATGTTAGGAAGAAATTCTTCACAGAGGGAGTGATTGGCCATTGGAATGGACTTCCCAGGGAGGTGGTGGAGTCACCATCACCGGAGGTGTTTGCGAGGAGACTTGATGGGGTGCTTGGTGCCATGGTTTAGTTGATTAGATGGTGTTGGGTGATAGGTTGGACTTGATGATCTCGAAGGTCTCTTCCAACCTGGTTAATTCTATTCTATTCTAGAGTAAATTTAAGAAGGCAAATAATCCCTAATAAGAGAACCTTCTCCATTGAACATGCAACTTGTGATGCTTAGAAACTGTACACAAACATTTCTGTTTGGTTTTTTGCTTGCCCCAGCTCTAGGTTGAGTTAAATACACCAGACCAGTTACTGCGTTGCCTAACCCTTTTGTGTTTGTGAAGGTTTGTAATTTGTGTTCAGTACAAACTGTAGAGAAGCAGAGCAAGTCTCTAACTGAATAAAGGAGTCAAATGGGAGAGTTGTGTCTTTCACTGAGCATCAACAGTCCTTGGGTTTGTTTCTTGTTCTGTTTGTCTTTGTTTGGTTCTTTAGAAAGGCTGCTGTCCATTAAGGAATTTTCAAATGCATTCAGGGAATTTGTCCAGAGGAGGAATTTTTCTACAGAGTCTGACAATTCATAAATTTAGCTGTTGCCATATAAAGTACTTCAGGATGAAAAGCAGAGGGCCCTTTTGCTCTGGATGGAAACCAAAGGTCTCATTTCCTCAGTGCCCAATCTGCATTTCATCTTTCGGTTGTAGTGTGGGCAATGCTACTCCAAACAGCACTGTGGCCCAGATTTTCTGAGTTGGATGTGAACACAGATATTCTCACAGTGTGCTGTCACAGTTGTGTTCTTGTGGCCAGACTGTTTGGTCTATCCATCCAAAACCCTGGAAGTGTTAACACCAGCAAAGACAATGAGGTGGAAATAGCAGGGGGGAAAAAATAAATCAAACACTTTAAGAGCATTGTAACAAAAAAGTGTTTGAGTAGGAGATGGGAAAACCTCACTAACATTCCTGAACTCATTTTCACCCTTGTTCACCTCTTTGATGCATACAGATGCTCTCTTTTTCTCCAAACAGTGGGAGAAATGCCCTGACAAACATCTTATATTTGTAGTTTCTGCTGAAGGAAGTCTTTTCAGCAGGACAGCTGTGTTTCTTGGCACTGTACAGTATTTACACCCACCATGTAACAAGAAACCAGTGTTTTGTCATCTGCTGTATGGTCAACTCATATGGGTTTGGAAAGAAGTGATGGTTGTCAAAAGAAGTGATGATCAGAGCTTGTGTGATTTTTAAGAGCCATTAAGTAAAATAATACATTACTTGCAATGTTAAGGTGTTTGTGCAACTAGCATTGCAACAATTTGTTACCTGCAGTTTCTTTTGCCATATCTACCTTCTTCCCTACCACCTGGGCTGGATTTTACCTCTTAATTTGTGTGTGTGTGCAGTGCACACCACAGCTCGTTTTTTTGTCTACTTCCCATATTTCTGTCTGCTTGCTGTATATCTGTCCAGGTTAGATGGAGTGTGTCTGTTTGAGGCTGAAGTCCTTGGCCTACCTTTCCCACAGCAAACAAGTGCCCATGATGGGATGGTTATCGCCCAAAGCAATACTTGTCTAACCAGAGCAGACTATGGGAGCACCCACTTGTTGCAGACTGCTCAGCGGGTGAGACACAGGTTTAAAGTGTGAGAGGTGATGCTGTTCCTGCATCATGCCTTCCTCAGGGGTTTCTCCTCCATGGCTGCAGCAGTGATATGGCAGCCATATTTAAGCATCCCTAGATTACTCCAATCTGTTACAGGTTTGGGTTTTGTGGGGTTGTTTGTTATTTTGCAAAACTTTGGGCTATAAAAGCCTGGTTCTGGAGCAGCTTCCTGTGTGGTCCAGTTGTTCTCCCTATTGGAGCCACAAGCTCTGGGAGGAAGGTAAGGCAGTAAATTGCTTCCATCTCTGTGTTTATCCCAGTACCTCCACAAAACACATATGGTGGATTTGTCTCTCATAGATACTTTCCAGAGCAGAACATACTATTTACATTCCCTTTATTTTCTGTTTTCAAGTTGTACTTTATTGCATTAGCTTGAAACCATCATTAACAACAAACAGTCTTAAACTGTAAACCCAGCTATTCTCCACAGGATAATGAGCTATCTTGAGGGTCAGTCTGGCCTTTTGCAGCTTGGGCCCTATTATGCATTACACAAGCAAGAAGATAACGTGCTTTTATACCAAGTAAGGAACCAGTGAGATCAAGATCATAACAGAGCTGTGATAGCTTTGAAGGGCTGCTGTGCAAATCCTCTGCTGCTAGAGGTGACTCAGAGGGTGTGTCTCCAGGCAGAGCTCAAGTTGCAGTTTAAAGTGGTCATTTCCAGCATTAAACAGGAGAGGTGTGACAGATCAGACACCAGCTCTGCCAGGTCTTTAGACTGGGCTCTCTGCTGACAGCCGACGTGGGGAAAAGTAGATTCAGGGTATGGGGAAAGAAGGTGAAACAGTAAAATGCTCTATGTGAATTGTGATGATTCAGTGGTGAAGGAAAACAAGCTTCTGAACTAACAGGTAGGAAAACTGAGTGACAAATGAAAAACCACTTTTTTTCAAGGTCTGTCCTTGTCTTGCTCTATGGCCTCAGGCAGGTCAGTTGTTCGCTGGTACTCGGAATCACGCTGCAGGCATGCTGTAGCGGAGATTGTCTGCACAAGTATTGAAAGACTGCAGGGCATAATGGCTCTGATTTTACTCATGTGCAGTAGCAATATGCTTTCTATCATCACAAGGAAAAAGTAGCATTGCTGTTACAAGTATCCCTGTAACTGCCTTTTGTTCTCATCCTGCAGAAGGAGGCCCCCTCCCTAAGGTCCCATCTTTCAGAGCCGGAGTGCCTGCCAAGCTGTGGAATTGTGCAGAATGAAATGTGCTTGTTCCAGTGGCTTGAGGTGCACCAACACCACCCCCCACCCCTAGCCCCACCCCCCACCTTGCACTGAAAAGCAGCCACACAGCTGGCAGGAGCCTGAGGCCACCACCAAAACCATGTGTTACAGAATACCTTATGCTGCTCAGGAAGAGCAGGCTGTTTCTATGGCTACTACTGCCTCTCTCTCAGGCACATGAACCGTCACTCCTGGTGAGATCGTTTTGTATTACAGAAAACAGTTACTTGTGTGCAGCTTTACATTGCAGCATTTGTTGAGCTAGTAAATATCTAACATCCCATAATAAATATCTTTTCCACTTAATGTGTTGGTAGAAGTGGGTAGGATTTGCCTCCTCTCTGCTTTATAAACGCATCCCATTTGGCCTCGAAAATCCTTGTTCTGGTTTCCATGACAACAGGTCTGATTTTTGAGGCTATTTCTTCCCTTTGCTTCATCTTGGGTGGGAAACAGTTGCTGTCCTCGTCCAGGAACAGTACAATGGGCAAGCATAATGATTGTCTTGAGGAAAATCTGCAAGCCTGAAACCAGGAACTTGAACCAGTTCTTTGAAGCATGACTGAGAAATGCTTGAGAATGGCACCACAAACCTAGCACAAGCTTGAGTCAGATTTTTAGTACACAGAACATCAAGTGTGTATGCAACACCAGAAAATGTAGGCATACCCCACACTGTTACGTACTTAAACTGATCCAGGAGTCCTGAATAACATTGTGTTGGCACACTGGACAATAACCAAAGAGGATCTAGTCAGCCTGTTCATATTCACAGTATCACAGTATCACCAAGGTTGGAAGAAACCTCAAAGATCATCGAGTCCAACCTGTCACCACAGACCTCATGACTAGACCATGGCACCAAGTGCCACATCCAATCCCCTCTTGAGCACCTCCAGAGATGGTATCATCTGCAAATTTGCTGATGACTGACTCAATCCCCTCATCCAGATCATCAATGAAGATGATTGTAACTTTATAGATAAATTAATACCGAATGAGCTTTATTCTTTGAAACAGACTCTCACTATTTATTTCCCCCCACCCTCAATCGATCTTATTTTCAGCAATAGACTGCTAGGACTGTCTCTTCTATAGATCATTCACAGGTCAACCTTATTCCTTCAGTGTGAAACAGAGCAGTTGAGACTGTGAGTAGTAAAGGCACAGCAAATAATCCACATCTGCTTTGCAAGGATATTTCTAGTGGTTTTTGGCACTTTTAACATTTCCAGGAAAAATGAAGATGGACAGCTGCTGGTACTCCATGGTCAAAGCGGTTTAGTAACTGCTGCTCTGAAATGATAAAGAGGTGGCGTTTGCAAACTTCTCAGAAAATCCCTGGAGAAAGTCTTGGTTCCTTTACCCTGCAAAGAATCTTCTTGATGTGCCTACATCTTTGTGGGTCATAAGTACCTTCAAATGTACAGTCCACTAAAGCTGCAGATGAAATATTTGTCTTTTGCTTACCAAAGAGTTCTTAATTTATGTGAGAAAAGATTTATGGAACCATAATGTCTAAGGTATTACTCTATTAGGGCATTATATTCCCGTTTGTATATGAGGTGGGAACAGCATGATAAATCATCTACCTGTTCTTTCAACTAGCATAGGGTTGCTCCTTGTTTAATCCTGGATTTTCCAGCCCATCTTTTGGAGTAGCAGATCCAAGTGTAGGTTAGGTATTCTCCTTTAAGACAGACTGCAGGAATATCTCATTTAGGCAAGTTTTCTCCACAGAATTGTAACTTGTGCAAAGAAAGACCATATCTGCCATTTAGCTTAGGGGCAAATCTTTGAATGCTAACCAAAGAACGTGCAGCCCCTACCATGCAATATCTCATGCATCTCACAGCAGGAGGAGAGTGCTGAGCGTACACAAGCATCACTGAAAGCTAAGCACAGTTAAGAGCAAATCAATATCAGACACAGCACAAAAGTGATTTAGTGATTCCTTTAAGTACCCATGCACAGGTTTTGTCATGACTAAAACATGACGATCAGCTTGCCATGACAGCGAGTCCCTTGGTGGGAATGAAGTCATAGCAGTACAATTCCTAGCTGCACAGCCAGCCAGAAACAATATAAACACACAGGATTTCTCTGCCTTACTGCTACATGTAGGGGCTTCAAAAAGTGAGTCATCTGCTGGAAAAATGTGCTGATCCTGTGGCAGTAGGAAGACTCTAAACAAAGCTCTTGCGTTCTGTGAGGCTGGTGATGAGTGGTGAGTGAGGAGGTTTTGCTCTGACTAACGCATTGACATAGAAAGAAGACAATAGAAAACAGTGGATCCTGTGCAGATGCATGTTGCACTTTTAACTTTTCAGATATCAACTTTTCCTGCTCTAAACTGTAATCACACTAAGGACACTTTTGTGGTTTTATAACCCAGGGCAGTGGGAAAGGCATGTTTTTTACCTGCTTGGGTTTGTCTTCGTTTCTTCTTGTACAACCTCGTGTGACATTGCACACCAACGAAGTTTTGTGTTGAATTTCTATATCTTGTTTGTGGCACTCTCTGACAGTTCCTCCAAACAGTTAACTGATTGCTGCTTTTCCCATAGCCCAGGGCAAGTTTAGAGGAAATAAATGTAACATGAGTTAGTCATCCTTAAATAATCTTAACGCAGGGAGCCCTACATTAACAGCAGGCTGATAATAAGCTCTGCAGTGCTGTCTCCAGTAAGGCTTTTCTCATGACTTGGAATAAATTTATGAGCTGCCATTTATTTATCTGTTTGCTTTTTCTCAGTGGAAGAATTTGCTGTCTGGTTGATGAAGTATCAATTACTCTTGTAAAATTGAATAGTAGTGGTTTAGGGTTGCACCCAGAGAAGCTAGCATAATTGGAGAAATGATAAAAATTAATAAGATACCAACTCTGATAAAGGCATCTGTGTCAGGGACATATTTTTTTTTTTTTTGTGCCAGAGGATAAGTCTTTTGTTAGAAGGAGAGCAAAGAATGGGGTTGAAAAGAAGCAGCAGACTTGATCTAACCCTGTAATTTTTTATTAGTGCAGGCTTCTGCTGTCAGACCATCTGCAGCTGCTGTCGGTCAACCATTGGCCTGACCTCTGAGAGGCAGAAACCCATTCTGTTCCCTAGCTGGTCGTTCCAGCCTTTTTATTCTGGCATTTAAATTGGATTTTATTTGATTTTATTTAAATCCCTTATATCAACACTTAATGAACAGAAGTCCTCCCACTCTGGTCTGTGGCATCCCATTGTGCACCAGCATTTTGTTCTTTTCTGTGTCCCATACATATTCATTTCCCTTAATCTTTCATGCAAATGTATGTTTCCCTTTCCCATTCGTTTTCTCTTCTTGATTATTATTAAATGCCTGGCTGATATTTAAATGTCAAAAAAGCCCTGAGAAATGTCACATACTGGAGGAGAATGCAATAGTTTATGCTTAAAATGCCCTGAGCATGGTAATATCTGCTTTTCAGGCTACCTCTCAGAGAAGAAAAAAAACCCCAAGATCTCTTGAGAGGAATAGATTTATATGGTTGATGGTGTTTTGATTTTGAACTTTGATACCGAAATGGGAGATTCAGAGATGAATCCTATCTTCTCTCTGGTTCATCTCTGCCCTGACATGGTAGTGGGTCACTTGGAACAATCAGCTGTTTTCATTAATTATTAATGCTAACACATGGCAAGAGCAATTTGGAGATTCACTGGATGGGGTAGGGGGAGGGTCTGCTGATGGAATTGTGAAGGGGGCAATTATCACTCTGAAAATAAATGAGAGTGGCAAGCGCCAAAGAGGAGGGGATATCAGCAAAAGGGTTAGGCATGACTGGAAAAATATTTTACTTTGCACTTAGGTGCATATCTTAAGTTACATTAAAGTGAATATTCCTAAAGCAGGGCATGTCGTTCACACAAGTGTTAGGTTACTGGGCTGAACTGTGGTCTATGCAAGTACACATTTATAAACCTTTACAAGAATCCTGGTACTGGTACTTGATGAGTGTGTAGTGAAAGCTGTTCAGTACTAGGATACTGGATACCTAGGCAAACAAGGATAGAACTCTCATCCATGCATCTTAGCAGTTTGCTTGTGTCTTTATGCTGAGAGGAGAAAATGGAAATCTTGAGACCAGAGAATAAGAGCTGCTGAACAACATGAGTGCTACTTGAAGAAGGTGTCTTTTTATCTACGCCAGCCTAGGTAGTATAACGAACAAAGATGCTTACTGCCACTGCCTAGTAGGAACTGTATGAATTTGTGGGAAGAGGGTTGTTTTCAGATAGCTTTAGAAGACTATAGGGAAGATTTGCCTTTGCTCGAGTTAGAGAAAGCTGTGTTTTGTCTTTGACGCTGAGAGTAATGTAAACACCTTGTAACTGAAGGAGAGAAGCTGGGCAGAATCTGGTTGGATGTGTTAAAATATTGTTTTGTTAATTATTAATTATAGAATAGAATAGAATAGAATAGAATAGAATAGAATAGAATAGAATAGAATAGAATAGAATAGAATAGACCAGACCAGACCAGGTTGGAAGAGACCTTCAAGATAATTGCATCCAACCTATGATCCAACACTGCCTAATCAATTAAACCATGCAACCAAGCACCCCATCAAGTCTCCTCCTGAACACCTCCAATGATGGTGACTCCACCACCTCCCCGGGCAGCCCATTCCAATGACAAATGACTCTCTCTGTGAAGAACTTCCTCCTAACCTCCAGCCTAAACCTCCCCTGGTGCAGCCTGAGACTGTGTCCTCTTGTTCTGGTGCTGGTTGCCTGGGAGAAGAGACCAACCTCCGCCTGTCTACAACCTCCCTTAAGGTAGTTATAGAGAGCAATAAGGTCACCCCTGAGTCTCCTCCTCCTCTCCAGGCTAAGCAACCCCAGCTCCCTCAGTCTCTCCTCATAGGGCTTGTGTTCCAAACCCCTCACCAACTTCATTGCCCAGCAAGTCAACATCCTTCTTAAACTGAGGGGCCCAGAACTGGACACAGGACTCAAGGTGTGGCCTTGTATGCCTTAATTACACGTATGCCAGTAGAAAATGACCAATTGAGAGGTGACACATGTGCCTTCTGATAGACTATATAACTTTGCTGTATAACGTAATAAACGTCTTTGCCTGCTTACATCTCGTCCTGGAAGCATTGCTCTGAGTGCTTAAAACATCTATACTACAAAACAAATTCGCTTCAAAAGGTGAATCAGTGGGAGGAGCTATTTCTATGGCCTCTCCCTCTGTTTCCTGCATAGGCACCATGCATCAGAACAGGAGCCTGTGTTATGGTAGGTTCAAAATGGCCAAAATATCAAGAGCAGAAGGAGCTCTCTGTACATTTCTATCTCCCAAAGGAAAAAGACTACATTGACAAGCTTTGTGCACACTGATTATGTCTTATTTGAATGTTTTAAAGAACAGCTCCTGAGAGAGAGGCATGTTCAAAACCCCTGTCCTAGTCTGTGATGTATTGCCAAGCTCTGATGGCCTCCTCTGGATGTTGTCTGGATTCAGGATCCAGGAGAGCTTTCTCTCTTGATGGCCGCAGGCCCAGTGAGAGCAGAGCCATCTGTGGCACAGACACAGCTCCAAATATATCATCCCAGTTTTATTCTGCATTAGCTAACCACACTGCCACTGGAGGGCAAGGCTAGAAAGGTTAACAACTCCCTCCTGCCCCCAAAATTACTAAGGAGGGTTGGCACTGGGGACAATAAAACACGAGGCAGCTTTCTTTTTCCTAGGCTGCTGCAGCTCATGCAGTGCTGTGGATTAATGAAACTCCAGACTGTCTGATGGAGTTTTTCCCACAGAGCAAAATATTAACTGAGTCAATTGATTGCATTTTCATTTCTTGAGAGAGCATTCAGCCCACACATTACATTGTCTGTCTGATCACAAAGACACATCTGCTGTAGCAATACTGAGTTATCTCACAGATGCTTTGTGCTACATCTTGTGCTGTTGCCTCTGATGTAAAAGGAAATGGAAGTTCTCACTCGGAAGACCAACCTGACAAAGAAAGAAATTCTGGTAAAGTCAGTGTCCCAAACTTAGGAAATTACAGGAGCTGCTGATGAAAAAGACTGTGATAAACCCTCATCCATCTGGAATGCTTCCATAATCCACTTCAGATTGCCAATTAATTGTATACTTAGTTCTGTGTAATAAGGACAGATAATAGGCTGTATTTGTGCAAGTCCCCCAGAGACAGTGGAAATACATCATAATATTCTTAAATAGCATATTTTTATTAAAGCAATGCCTGCAAGCCTCTGTCTGATGCTAGAAACCTATTGTGCTAGGGACTGTGCATGTAATGAAACACCAGATTTACAGCACATAGTCCTATTAGGTGAAGAACTTAATTGCTTACTTACAAGCACCGTGTTAAATAAACTGATCTCATCTATTTTCTAATTAAATGTGGGGAAATATTGTGTGGCTGGGTGGGACACAAGGCTTTAAAATCCTCTTCTAGAGCAGGAGGAACTGTAAATAGTCTGGTTTATTCTGTTGAAACAAGACTTGTATCACAGAAAGATACCTTTGAACAGTGGTGCATGAAATAGGATTTTGCATATATAAACAAATCACAGGGTGGGGTTTTTTTGTTGTTAACTTATGAAGAACTTTTTGTGGTTGGTTTGGTTTTAGACCAGAGTTCCTATTCATTAAACCAGTTACATAATGGGAAATGCAGTTTTTAAAAAGACATAGATTTCCTTTCATTTGAATTAATCAACTTTTCCTGTGCTCTGCTGAACATAATGTAAGTGATGACCTTTTCTTGCTTAAAATGATTTTAATACTGCAGTGTTTCTGGTAAGCAACTCAGCAGTAGTTGTTGCCTGGAGGATTAAAAAAAAAAAGGAATATTCTGTGGGTTTTTTTAAATCAAGTCAAATTGTCACAGGTTTGTTAGGGTCTAAGGAAATGATGCATCTTCACATTTCATTTCATTTGCTGCCACAGTTGTTCCTGCATACCTGTGACAACCAGAAGGAGTCATGTAGGGGTTTTTCAGCTTAGATTTTTCTCAACATTTTATGTTTGTCTTGTGTAACTAGGAACATTTTACTACATCAAGTTGTAACACTAGATATCATAGTATCATAGTGTCAGTCAGGGTTGGAAGGGACCACAAGGATCATCTAGTTCCAACCCCACTGCCATGGGCAGGGACACCCCACACTAGATCAGGCTGGCCAGAGCCTCATCCAGCGTGGTCTTAAACACCTCCAGGGATGGGGCCTCAACCACTTCCCTGAACAACCCATTGCAGGGCTTCACCACTCTCATGGTGAAGAACTTCTTCCTCATGTCCAGCCTGAACCTCCCCACCTGTAGATCCACATGAAAGTAGGAGTGTGATGCCAGCAATGGCTGCAGTGGTACAGAGAGTTCATTTTGATTCTAGCATTCTGTGGTGGGCTCTCACTGAAACACTTTTGCCTGTAACCCTAACTTGTCCCCAAAACAAGATGATGTTTGATTTTCCAAACACATTGCTCCTGTGTGTGAGATTTTCACAAAGGAGAAAGACAACCACTTAGGATTAGTTTGTTGCTATCAAAGAGAACAAATTGTCTTTGCTATTTTCTTTCTTGAGGTTGCTTACATGACTGATGAGACAAAAATTCTGTCATGAACCACTACATGTAAGAAAAGCCAGAATAAGCCTGGACCTCATAGCCTCCTCATGTGTACTGCATCTGAAATTCATGATCATTTCATAGGAGTTCACTCTAAAAATAGTATCTAAAAAAATATCACTCTAAAAATAGACCCAGGCCCTCTGGGTCTTCCTAGTAGCAGGCACCACATACATTTAGCATTCAGGTTAGGTTTAGGTGTAGGGGTTAGGGTTAGGATTTTGGGTTAGGATTAGGATTCATAGTACATCTTGGCGTTCTCCAGACCCCTTCATGGTTCAGTTCCCCACTATTTACTGCAGTTGTTCATGTAGGTGTCATTTTTGGGTGTGAGTGTTGCAGAATTTAAAACACTGGTTCAGAGATGATTGACACAATTTTGCAGGCTTTACAACAGCAGCTATGTGACTATCGTAAGACAATTTCCCTCCACCTTAAATGGAGAAGCATGTCTGCTGCCATTGTGAGCTTTAATCACTCCAATTACAGTGCTTTTCCCATCCTGACAGCTGGCACACACGGGAGTCCCTTGTTAAGGCTTGCATGAGAGGTGGATTCTTTTTTTCAGTCAAGCAAATGACCACAGCACTAAGCACAATCCCAACAACACCCAGCAATTTACTCGGCTGGAGAGTTTGCTGATTTCACACAGCAGATGTTTAATGCAGTACCCACTATAATGTGCACAATAACTGCCCTTCCAGAGCATGCAGCAACACTGAAGCCAGGACGTTATTCAAAAGAAACTATATCAGAGTTAACATTAAACAAAAGCTCTGTTAAAAATGCTGTGCATGTTGTAGCTGTAGGCCTAGCAACACAGGCTACTTGGATTTTGAGTCAGAAGTGGGTAAACAGAACAAAAATACATGTGCCTATAGAAAGAAACATTCTTCACTCCAAAGAATTGACTGACATTGTCTCAAGTGTTAGGAGAAGTTCAAGTGCCCAGCTTCATTGTTTTGCAACCCCCTGTATGGCCACACTGTAATGACTTCTCCACAAGATTACTGTGGTGTTTTTGGCTAATGAAGGTGGACACTTTCCCCTTCCTAGCATCATGAAAAGTTCTGGCATGTTCACTGAGAACCTGATTTCCCAAGTCTTTGCTGGACAAAGAAACAAAATCCAGTCCCGGCTGCACTGAGTTTTCACAGCAATCAGAATCTGCCTCTTCTAACACTGCTGTCCCAGAGCAGATCCTGTTGCTCTTACACAAATTGAGCACCAAAGCCTGAAGAAAGGCTATGGATTTCACCCTTCACGAGGCCTGTCATGACTTCTGATGGGTCAAAGGTTTGATAACTAGCCAAAGGCCAGAGAAGAAGTTTGGTATCTGGGTTTGTTTTTTGTTTGTTTGTTTGTTTTTTGTCTTAATGGCAATGCCAGCTTATGCAACTCTCTGGCTGACTGTCTAGTGTCCTGAACTGTGGAACTAGTGAGGTTGAAAAGTTGTGGGGGCTTTTTGTTTGTTTGTTTGGGTTTTTTTTTCAATAATAATAATTTGGTTGTGTGGTTTTGTTTTTTTTGTTTCTTTACCCCTGTGATATCACCTGCTCTTTTCCTTTACTTGACTTATCCAAGCAGCTGGATATATGCTTCTTCTGGCACAATGGAAGAGATGGCTCTAGATCATGCATAGTTGTCTCTTACAGATGTGTTACCTGGTATCTTAATGGTATTGCAGTGTCAATAAATTCCAGGAGTTCCTCAGAATATCTTCAGAAATGTGTTCTCTGGAAAACCTCTCCAAACAGCACTGAGTTGAGGGCCCCAACTTAAAAGAAACTGTTTAAGTACGATGCAAAAAAAGACAGTTAGAGAAGAAACAAATCAATGCATTTGCGTCCCTAGCCCATCAACACAAATTAACCTAGGCACCAAAACCAGCTGCATTGCAAAGTTCTCCAAAGGCATCAGGATAACCTGATTACTTCCTTCATCCCCATCTCACCTTCTCATAGAGAGTGGGTAACCCCTGGGACATGCAAAGCTGTGTTAACAAATTCCAGGTCTCTGCCTAGTAAAGAACCTGCCTGAGAAGCATGGGTCTACAGCAACTCCCTTGCAAATATTTCCTCCTAATCCCAGTGGGCCTCACAGCTCTGTGGAGCTGGATCTTTGAGTTCTTTTGTTTCTGACCTATATTTTTAACTTCTCTTTGCTGTTGAGCTGGAACTGTAGCTGCCAGTGCCTTCTCTAGTGATCAGAAAGACTTGCAGAAGTGTTGGCTTCAGCTCCCATACAAATAACAATGAAACCAGGAGCCAAGAAATGAGAGCAAAACACAAATACCCTGGAGAGAGATGTGTCATGGCTGTGGTTTTACACCCGCCTCCTGAGCCTTCCTCCTCCCTGCTGTAAAAGTTTGTTTGAAGAATGCAGAATGAAAGTTGCTGTGGGATTTCTTTCTAGTTCACAATAGTTCAGGCTTTGTTTTGTATATGACCCAAGAGAAACTGCCTGCAGGGGTAAGTGCTTACCCTCCACCTGTCCTGGGAGCTAAAAGACCCTTTTGGGATTGCAGGTGTGCTCCAGCAAGTAAATGGGTGTTGGTTGTGTTCTGCACCTTGGTGGGTTGTGGGGCAGAAGGGGCCAGTTTAGGGTCTGTCTTTATTGTTCCCCTCATCCAAGATTTAGTCCTGCTGTCTGAAGGTAAGTTCATACTTTCACTGATTTCACTGGGGGAAGGAGAGTATTTATATCATATCTTTGCTGTGTCCCAAATCTCCCCAGTCAGACCATGCACCATAAGACCCTGAAAACTTGCTCTAAAGGCCCAGCTTTGAGTGTTTGTGTCCAGCAACCTTTACTCCCCTGTCCTTCTCTGAAGAAGTTGGTTTATCATGCCTAGGGAACAGGCTTTGAAATAAGAATTTCTGTTTAAAGGGCACTTTTCAGTTGTGATGATTAATTGTACTTATCCTTACCCAAAGTCTGTGAAAAAAGCATGTGCTTGGTGAGATTGGTAGCTGCAGGTGCCCAGGCTATAGGAGGGCTGCCCTGAATGTGTGCAGACACCAGAGTGGGCACAAACACTGTCCACTTGTATGTTGCTTTAGATCTACCTTTGTTTAGAAAGGCTTAGGATTGCTATGGCAACCCCAGTCACAAACTGTAAAGGATTCATGCTCAAACCCAGAAGGGCCCACACTTTAAGGGCTTTTCTCTCTTCCTCTTTCGTACTTTCTCCCATCACAGAAATTGCTTCTGAGCAGATGGGACTGTAGCAGCTTTATCAGGGACTCTTTGTGTACTAGGAGCCCTTTGTTCCCTGGCTTTACAAGGCTGAGCAAATGCAGCTGCTCTTGGAGTCAATGGGAATATCAGGTGTTTGTTTTCCTGTTACTTGGATCAGCAGGATCCTTGCAATGAGATCACCCAGTCCAGTGGCTCTTTTCAGCCCCAGAATATCTTGGTGTGGCGAGATTTATAACTGCTGGTCTTGCACTGCTGTTTGGAAAGACTCTCCCTTACTACAGCCAGAAAAGCATTGGTGCATTTTCTGTGTGCCAAAACTTTTGGTCCCTGGGAGGTGAGTTCTGTCAGGCCTTGTAGGAGTGGTGTAAGCGATCATTGACTCTTTTACTCATTACACCCTGCTCTGAAACGTTACAAACTTGATTGCAGAACTTTTCACTGACACTGCATGCACCCCTCTGGCTTCAGCTTAGAAGAGTACTGTGGGCTTCCATGCATGTGAATTTATTTATGCCTCTTGGATTGTGGTGATTTTTCTCTATCTAGCTGCTTGCTTAGTCCCATCTCGGACATCTGTCTACCATGGCATGATCACACTTATTCTATCCTTATCCTACTATTCTGCAAATAGTAGGTTTACACAAAGCTCTGTCCATAGGATGAGCTTTGAGATAAACAGGGGATGGGGGGCAATTCCTTTGCTTGCCCACAACACAGCAGAATAGCTCAGGGAGATCTCTCATCATACTTAATGCTCTGTGTGTTCTATGGACTTCAGAACCATCTTCCCTTCTCAAACTGAAATGTGAAAAGCATTTCTGTTCAACCCACTGACCTTCAGGTCCTTGTCCCTTCTGGGGAGAAGTAATTCCTATACAGGTAATACTTTTCTCTGTTTCTGAGGGAAACTTCTCCTTTATCTACTCTGAGTCACTTTGGATGTTATCAGTGGATCCTTGGTTATGCAGCTCACCCTTTTGCTGCCTGCCCAGAATTTATGGCAAGATTAGCAAGTGACAGAAAGTGGATTCTGACCATTTGCTAAGAATCCATCCCAGGTTTTACACAAACAGCTGTGGTGTGCACAACTTACAGAACACCACATTTGTGCTTGCATCCTTTGGCTGAAAGGGGAACCAGCTATATGGGGGGGGGGGGGGGGGGGGGGGGGGATTTCCTGCATCATAGGAGATGAAACAGGAAATAGGAAAAACTCAGCCAAAAAGACTTTTTCAGTTTTCTAAAGAACTTGCCTCTGTGAGCTTCCAGACAAATCTGTCTTTGATTGTTTCTTACTTACTTGAGTTAAAGATACAGGAACAGATATCAGGAAAAGAGAGACATCCTATTTCTTCCTCTATTTTTAAAGCAAACTAGCAGATCAGCATGGCCAAAAGTGAATAGCAACAATCTGAGGAACTAATTCACTAGAGGCAATGTGAGAGGTTATATTTGTGCTGTCTGAGCTGTAAAGAACAGAATGTACAGTATTTAATCACGCAGTCTTGTATGGTTGTGGCTCATGCATATGCTTGTTAAATAGTGTGGTTGGCTCAGTAGTGCCCATGGTACCTAGTGTGGGAAGATCTTGGTTTGCTGGGGGTTTTTTTGATGCCACTAGTCTCTCAAGTGATACTTCTGACAATGAATAAGCTACTGTGCACATGAAATGACTGGTGCAGCATGGGTGATTACCCCCTTCCTCTCTCAAGCATACAACAAAACAAATGTTTGCAAGGCATGGCAATCAGGCAATGATTGTAGTATCAATCCTATTGCTTCTGAATTAAAATGCACAAAAGAACTGCATGTACAAAACCGCTAAATATTTCCTGGACATAAAGCCAAAGAAAAAAGTCATTTAACCACATGGAAGTATTTCATGATTTGGAGACTTTTGGACATGCCAGCACATGAAAATCAACATGTTCTCAAAGAAAACCAGGGGTTTTGCAGGAAGTCCTTTGTAGCAGCACAATACTTTGTCACTGCATTTGGACCCATTTTCCTAAAGGAATCTCTAGAGGCCTAATGTTCACAACTCAGGTGCATGTGCAAATTAAGAGTTAAAAGTCTTAATTTTCACATGTGTTTGCCCTGACTAGAAGAACAGCATTACACTGAATTGGTGTTGGGGGATTAATAATACTCTGGGTCTGAACAGAAGTGTGAGGGGGTGGGAGGTGGTTCTAATTTCATGACTCCTGCCAATGTCAGCCCTGGCATATGTACAATTAGCCTACTTGATTAGCATCACAGAATAAAAATATGAATGAGAGAGCTATTTTACTCTGCCAGCCTCGAGGGTGAGGAGCTGGAAAGAGCAGAGAAAGGCTGAGGGGTGGGCAGTGAAGCCTTGTGGATATAACAGTTGGTAATGAACTTTTGCTAGCTGGAGGCTTAGCATGACTTCCTTTTCCCCTGTTCATGGCACAGCTCCAGTCACAGCCTCTTTCCTGAAGCCATAATCTCTCTCCAAGACACAAGGCAGCTTGTACAGTCCTGTTCTCCTTGCTCATGTTAAAAGTCACAGAGAAATGGCTGCTCTGCTTCTTGACATGCTGCAGAGTCCCAGATATGTGTTCCCTGGGCCCTCCTGTTAAGTACAACAGCCTCCCAGAATGAATAACTGCAACAGTTCTTGCTGAGTAACACAATTCACACAGACAAAGGAGAGAGTATTAGTTGCTTGCTTGCTTTATTCTATACGCAAGCAAAATAACCAAAGAAATGCATCCTTCCCCCAGAAAGTGGCAGCAGGAATAAGTAGCTGCAGAATCCTAAGGGCAGATGCCTGATATGAAATCCATTCAGTTTGGCTCTCCCTCATGGAAAATCAAGGAATATAAGACCTCCTTACTACCAGTGCCCCAAGCAGCAGCTTAGCAGCTAGCAGCAGCGGCAGCTTAAATTATTAGTGTATTTATAAGAGAGTCTTTTAAATCTGCCACATGGAAGGATTTGTGAGTCAGCAAATCAGCAAATAGGTCTGCAAGGGACAGGCCAGCACAGAAAGGAAAACTGTCAGGAATTCTTCCTCCCCTGAACATGTCAGAGTTTGAACTGAATCTAGCCAGGGGGGTTAAAGGGAACACTAAGAATTTCTATAGGTATATTAATGGCAAGAAGAAGACTAGGGAAGGTGTGGGCCCCCTCAGAAAGGAAAGTGGTGAATTGGTCTCAAGTGATGTGGAAAAGGCTGAGGTACTCAATCACTTCTTTACCTCAGTCTTCACTGCAAGGGCCTCCAGCCACACTCCTGGTGTCATGGCAGACGACGCCAGGGACGGGGAGGAAGAACTGCCCATCATAAGTGAAGCTCAGGTTCGTGATCACCTGAAGAACCTGAAAGTGTTCAAGTCCATGGGACCCGACGGAATACACCCACGGGTGCTGAGAGAACTGGCAGATGAGGTTGCCAAGCCCCTCTCTATTATATTCCAGAAGTCATGGCAGACTGGGGAAGTCCCCACAGACTGGAAAAGGGGAAACATTGCTCCCATTTTCAAAAAGGGCAAGAAGGAGGAACCAGGGAACTACAGGCCAGTCAGTCTCACCTCTGTGCCCGGAAAGATCATGGAGCAGATCCTCCTGGAGGCACTAATGACTCAGAAGAATAGTGAAGAGGTGATTTGGAATAGTCAGCATGGCTTTGCCAAGGGCAAATCCTGCCTGACAAACCTGGTGGCCTTCTATGAGCAGGTGACAGCATTAATAGATGAGGGGCGAGCAACTGATGTCGTTTACCTGGACTTGAGCAAAGCCTTCGACACTGTCCCGCACCACCTCCTGGTCTCCAAGCTGGCGACACATGGGTTTGATGGATGGACCACTAGATGGATAAAGAATTGGCTTGATGGCCTCACCCAAAGAGTGGCTGTCAACGGGTCCATGTCCCAGTGGAGGCCAGTGACAAGCGGAGTCCCTCAGGGATCAGTCCTGGGACCTGTCTTGTTCAACATCTTTGTGGGTGCCATGGACAGTGGCATCGAGTGCACCCTCAGCAAGTTTGCTGATGACACCAAGCTGTGTGGTGCAGTGGACACGCTGGAGGGAAGGGATGCCATCCAGAGGGACCTGGACAGGCTGGAGAGGTGGGCACAAGCCAACCTCATGAGCTTCAACAAGACCAAGTGCAGGGTCCTGCATCTGGGTCGAGGCAATCCCAGGCACAAATACAGGCTGGGCAGTGACTGGCTGGAGAGCAGCCCTGAGGAGAGAGACTTGGGGGTGCTGGTGGACGAGAAGCTCAACATGAGCTCTCAATGTGCGCTTGCAGCCCGGAAAGCCAATCAGATCCTGGGCTGCATCAGGAGAAGTGTGACCAGCAGGTCAAGGGAGGTGCTTCTCCCCCTCTACTCAGCTCTGGTGAGACCCCACCTGGAGTACTGCGTCCAGTTCTGGAGCCCATATTACAGGAGGGATGTGGACGTGCTGGAGCGTGTCCAGAGAAGGGCCACGAGGATGATCAGAGGGCTGGAGCACCTCTCCTATGAGGACAGACTGAAGGAGTTGGGGCTGTTCAGTCTGGAGAAGAGAAGGCTCCGAGGTGACCTCATTGTGGCTTTCCAGTATCTGAAGGGGGCCTACAGGAAGGCTGGGGAGGGACTTCTCAGGATCTCAGGTAGTGATAGGACTAGGGGGAATGGAATGAAGCTGGAAATGGGGAGATTCAGGCTGGATGTGAGGAAGAGGTTCTTTACCATGAGAGTGGTGAAGCCCTGGAATGGGTTGTCCAGGGAGGTGGTTGGGGCCCCATCCCTGGAGGTGTTTAAGACCAGGCTGGACGAGGCTCTGGCCAGCGTGATCTAGTGTAGGGTGTCCCTGCCCATGGCAGGGGTGTTGGAACTAGATGATCCTTGTGGTCCCTTCCAACCCTGACTGATTCTATGATTCTATGTCCAGGTCTACCTCTGTTTCCTGCAGCAGTAGCTGTTGTTGTGGGAATGAGATGTTGGTTCTGTTTAATTTCTTTGAAAGCTTAGTGCACAGAAGGCAAAGAGAAGCACTGGTTTATGACAGATTACAATAAAGCAGGTCAACCTCTCAGAGCTGGCATGAGCACAGAGACAAGCTGTTCTACCAAATCACCCCTAGTGCAAAGACTGCTACAGTTTACCCTCTTAACCTACATTTGGAAATGTATCATGCTTTACAGATGCATATTGCAGTAGGTTTGGGGGAACTGATTGACTTTCTAATAGGTTTAGAGCTGAAGATACCAATTTAGGGCTCACAGGAAGGATAGTCCTTAATCCATTTCAGGACTGAGACCACACAGAGCCCCAAACCCAAACCACATAAAGGTCTACCCATCAGTTGTTCATCATTTAATCCTTTTTTGATTTACCTACTGTGGAAGATCTCAATGCTAAGTCACTTTTTTGCATGTAAAATTTAGGGAAAAGTAGATTTCACTTGCTGCTGTGTCTAGCCAGAAAGCAGCAGCTGAGTGCCCTAAAGGGAAGATTTTAACAAAATGCATAACTTGCACCCAGGTTTGGTTGCACTTGATTCACATCAGTATCTTTAAAAGCTGTTGCTGAACACAGATCCTAATCACTGGCGCTCGCCGATGGTCCCATTCTGCTTTTTTTAGCAGTAGTAATCCAGGTAACCTGGACAAACTCCAACTTGAGTAATTATGTTCTCCTGACCTAAATTCTTCTTGGTGTTTCAAATGAATACTATTCTTGATCTGATGCCTTAAGTGAGCAGTTGCTGTCGTGTGTACTCTAAGACTTTCTGTGTTTCATCTGTGTTAGCTGGATGTACAGCGTGTCTTGGCTACGTTATGGCATATTTAGACTAGACTAGAATAGAACAGGTTAAAGACTAAATCTCTTTGCAGGGATAAAGGGAGGAGAGGAATTAGTACATTTCATTTAAATTTTATAGCATCTGCTTCAAAATGTCTGTGTTGATCTATACCAGATCAAACAGTACATCACATACATGCTCTGTGATGTGGTCATTGTAGCCACTTTAATAGGCAGTCCTGGAAATTCAGATTTTCAGTTCCAGCTGGTCAGTCAATACCTGCAATATACCCAGTGGCTCCTGGGACTACATGTGCTTCAGTTGGGCTCAGCAGAGACCAACACACAGAGCACAGACTAAAACATACATACAGGTGAACCCTGCTTGGTTTCGGGTTTTTTGGGGTTGGTTTAGGGTTTTTTTGTTTGGTTGAGTTTTTTTTTGTGAGGGAGTGTTTGGGGGTTGTTTGTTTGGGGTGGTTTGTTTGTTTGTTTTAATGGAAATTCTGAGGTGCAAAAGTATAAAGCAGATCTAGTGGATCACCCTGAGGATATCAGCTGAACCAACATTTACTAGACTTTCATTGCTGTCTTTATTTCAGTCTGCTCTGAGTGTGAAGTACACCCTTGCTGTCAGGGTTGTGCTGTTAGTTTTAGGGTTTTGTGCCTTTATCAAAGTCATTTTACTGTACCTCTTCATCCTTCAGCTAGTGCTTGGACCTTACCTGCACTTATTCACGTGCTGTGGTTTGTTAGAGCTCTCATATACCCTGAACTTCTGGCACATATCTAGACAAGTTCCCTTCACCAGTCAGGCAGGCACAGGAAGACAGCAAAGTGGGACCAACAGTTCAGGGATAAGTACAGGAAACCAAGAAATATATGTAGGAAGGTCTCAGAGAAGAAACTGGTGTCAAATCCCCAGATTTGAAGAAGGATGGGACAGGAAGTAGGTAGGTGGCTGAAGAGGAAGAGAAAAGCTTTTACAGGACATAGCAGTAGAGTATGAAAAAGCTGTGTGGCGGAAAGTGGAAAGGTGGAGTGCCAGTGGGTAAAAGGAAAGCATAGAGGATGGAGTCATGAGTAGAAAGAACAGGACCTGGGACTAGAAACAGGAAATAGCACAAAGCCCCTGCCAAGAGGAAGGCGGCAAAAATCCGGTCTGATCAGGGCCCAGCCATGCTGACATTCCTACTCTCACTCCTTTCAAAGTAACACCTGCAGTGAGCTGCAGCCATTCAGTGAAAACACTTTGTTTTATGTCAGGTCACAGCTACAAAGCAAACTTCTTCCAACAGAAAGCCATTGCTTTTTCATTTGTGCAGTAAAACCCATGAATTATATGCGTTTGACTCTGTAAGTCTTGTTCTTTGCTCAGAGACAGGCACAGCTCCTGGTTTAAACAGGCAGACAAACTGAGATGCACAAAATGGGCCAGATCATTCCCTGATGCATTAAACGTGGATGAACTTGACCCAATATCTTTTAAAAGCACATGTACTTATCTTGAAGTCTGAGTTACGAATGCTGGAGCCAGCTGAAGCTACTGATTCCTTGAAAGAAGGACATCTTATACTTAAACCCACCTGCAATAAGCACAAGAATGATTGCAGTCTATAACTTAGTATCTTGGACAAAACACTCCTGGGATTTTGGAGAGGACTTGGTAGTTAGTGTCCTGTGTTGCTGTAGCCATTCTGAGTGTCTGACCCCAGAGCAGAGCCCACTGGAATGTTTTCCTGAGTTGTTATGGGAATGAAGAAGAGATTATACAATTACTTCCACCTGGCTTCCAAAATGTTTTTGTTACTGGTGTACATGCGTGTAAGTTAAGCAGGTTCACTGTTCTGTTCTTTATTTTATTTCCTTGTACTTCCCTGTAAAGAAAAGTAGGAAATCCCTTGCAAATGAATCTGCCTCTGGTTTTTAGCATCATTATAATTTTCCACTCTTTTTCACTGTTGGTTTAGGGCTACAATTAGGTGTTCAGGAGGAGACTTGATGGGGTGCTTGGTGCCGTGGTCTAGTTGTTTAGGTGGGTTGGATTGGTTGATAGGTTGGAAGTGATGATCTTGAAGGTCTCTTCCAACCTGGTGTATTGTATTGTGTTGTATTACGCTCTAGTCTTTGAAGCTTTAGAGAGAGAAGGCATTTGATCTTCCAGGATACATGTTGTTCTCTGTGTAAGCACAGACCTGAAATGACACAAGCACACAAGCAGCCTGAGATAGGCAACAATTTCTGAGGGGAACTGAAGAAGAAGAGAGATTTTAATGGGAAGTGGCATATAACAACCACGGTCAAAAGCCATGCATTTGTGTTACTGCCACTGCTGAGTGTGGTACAGAAGAAAACGTTCACAGAATCATTTTCATAACTACATGTTCATTACCTGGTCGATGATAACAGCCATGACACTGTCTTCTCCAGCCTTTTCTCTCTGATGTGCTCAAAGCACATCACACACATGTTAACTATTAAACTGCATAGCACTACCCTGGAGTAGATAACTATCGGGAGAGTAGTTAATGGAACTGGAGTCTCTCAGTGTCTACCTCAGCTTACCTCACAGGAAAAAAATGGTCTTTTTATATGGTGAAGCTTTGTACATGCTGGGACGTGCTTTAATCCACAGCAAATTGCCTGACATTTACAGAACAAGAAAATACCAAGGTTTTAGGCTGAACAGATCTTCCTGGTCATTCTGGAGATACCCCAGGCCATATACTGCGTCACCAGAATTTAGACGCAGCCAAGGAGCTTCTCATCATCCTGAGCCATTTCCTTCCTTTCATCCTTACAGATGCCTGTCTCTATCACTGCTTTTATCTATAATTTCACTCTCACCCTCTCCTTCCATCCCTGTCACTCTGAAGTGATGTGAAATACCACACTCAGGAAAAAGACCTGAAGTGCTGAGAAGCTGATGTATCTCCAGATTAAAAACTTTCCCCTAGGGCCAGGTTTAAAGACTGTGTAGTCCAGATGAGTCCCATGAATTTCAAAAAGATCCAGTGAAGCCCCAAATGTGAATAATTGCTTCATGGTTTGTGTCTCTCAAAGGAGATGGCTTGAAAGGATGACTCTCCCATCTGCTCCCTCAAAGTTTGTCATGTGGTCCTAGCACACCATGCACTCATACCATGTAGTCGACCTACCGGTAAGCTGCAGACAGATCTAGCAAAAAGCTTTTGTATGTTGTAAGGATGAAATTATTGTTCAGAGGGACAAAAATCTACACATACTTACAGCCATGTCTGAGACACAGTGGGCATAGAAAGAGAAAGCAGACACAACTCAGGCACAGACTGAAAAAAAAACCACAAGAGGATTTCTTCTGCCCACAAAGGTCAAGACTTTTTCACTGGAAGGAATATTTCCTCCCACTCATTGCCTTCCCACTAATAAAAAGCTGCTTAGTTAAAACAATGGGGGGGGGGGGGGCGGCAGTGTGCAGTCTAGCTCTGAATCTGATGTCAGAAATTAGATAATTTAGTCCCATATTTTGCAGCTCTTTTGGGTGATTAGACAATGTGATCAACATTGAGTTGGGGTTAATGCAGAAGATGTAGGAATGTTTCCTGTGCAAGGCAAAAAGCAGTGAGCAAAAGCATGTAGTGAGTGCCTTATTAGTTACCATAGAGACAGCACATGCAAATCTTTGTTTTCTTTATTCCTTGTAATTGATCTAGAATTAAAATGGACAACTTTTCTAGCCTTGTTTGATTCTTTTTGTTTCTGTTGCATATGGACCAGGTGCTGAATGGCTGGTCACACCCTTGTGTTCAAGATCTGTTATCAGTCTGTTTCATGTGTACTCCTTGGAGTTGCTGAATATCAAGAATGCAAACTCAGTGCCACCATCTCTGGGGTTGAACAGAGTTCAGGTCTCAGAGCTCTCCACTTTGTTCCTCAAACCATGCTCACACAACTTCCTGTTTAGACTGAAAGAAGCCGGGGTGTGGGGGGGTGAGCGACTAAAGAGATCTTGGTGCTTCCTGTTCTAGGCTCTGCACAGTTGTTTCTTCCACATCAGCAACTGACTGTCAGGGTATTTCTCTGAAATGCACTTGAGTTAATTTTTCACATTCTTATCAGTTCAGATGGCTCATTTGCAAGATCACTTTCAAAACCTGATTTGAAGTGCCTTGTAAAAGCATTAGCTGAACAGACTTGGGTTTGTGGCAGAGAAGCACGAAACACTCTGGAGACAGTTAATGCCCTAGAAAAGCTCTATAAGCTTTGTAAAGAAGGTACAAGATAGCTGAATCAAAGCTCTGCAGATGGTACTGTTTCTTTGCTGTATTCCCTGCACTTCCCTGAGGTTTAGTAAAGGCAGCTGGTACTTGTTAGCTCCCACAACTTAAATGTATGTTGTCTTACTGAGTTTGGAGGTGAAGTGATCCATCCTGGATGCTGCTGAAATGTGGATTAGTGGAATGGACCTTGCACTCCAGTAGCTCACAAAGATACATAATCTAGCTCAGCCTTGTTGCACAGTACTGGAAGGTTTTGCAACTGAGGCCCTTTGGTTGTTAATCTCTCCTTGTGGTTTGAGGAAATTGAAGCGTCACAGGGACCAGGATTAACATATTCCCTGAAAGGTCAGCAAGACACAACACATATGAGCAATGAAAAAGAATTCTGCTTAGACTTCTTTCTTTTTATGGTTGGTTTGACTGAGACCTTTTCAAGATAAAGAGATGCTCTGGAAAAGCCAACAGGGAGACCTGTAAGAAATGCACAAGGAGGTCAATACAGCTTAGGTGACTGAGGACCCCCTCAAAGGCCTGCCTGCAAAAAAATGCTGAGTGAAAACAAGTCCTCTGTTCCAGAGAATATTTTTCCCCCAAGACTGATTATGTCCAGGAGACAGGAGGACATAAATCAACCACTATCACTGTAGACCTTTTTCACCACCTTCAGTATCCCCTCCCCAGTTTTAATAACTCCCCTGAATCTATTTTCTGCTCTATATTATTTTGTCACCAATTACACAATAATTCTTTGCTCACCATAGAACAGGGAAATCCATCTGTTGGATTTGTTGGATCTGTCCTGTGTCCTTATGACTCCTCCTGACCTGAATTTGGAAAGACTGCACATCACACCTCCTTCCCATTCCCTCTGGGTGTTGACTCTCAGGCACTAACAGATTAAACCGAAGTACCAAGTGCCAGCAGTCTGCCCTGTCTGCCTCCCAGCAATTAATAGTCTCACAGAAGGGACAGATGAACAGCATATGAAGCAGCATCCTGAATCATGCTGTAATTAGCAGGCCACAGTATTCAAGTCATGAAACCAGAGCCGCTGACTGATGTATGCAAGGGCAGAAACTGGTGATGTAAAATTCACTTTCTGCTTCTGGGGAAAGAAAGTTTTGGATCTCAGAGGGGATGTCTTTAGGAATAAACTGAGATCCTGAATTAGATGCTGCCACTTCTTGTCCCCACATGAAGAACTGGTTCTGCCTATGGGGTGTGATAAACAGTGACACATCATTCCAGGTCAGAAGGATTCAGCAGTGCTGGTGAGGAAGGAAGTGATGGCTGAGGTGTTTAGAACTACTTGTAAGCTGTAACATTATGATTCTGTTGACTCTCCAAGTGCAGTAATAAGCACTTTTACATCTTCAAAGTGCTTATAGATCCTATCTCATTTAATCTCCTAAGGAAGGAAAGTAAGAAAATGATCAGTAACAGATAAGTAAATGATGTGATTTTGTCAAAGAACTCACAGTTTAAGGTGAATTAAAGGCCTGATGTCAAGCTAAATCAAAGCAATGGAAATGAGTTGGAACTTGAATCTGTCCAAGGATTCTAGCAGGATGAAGTGTATTGCATCACTCTGAATATGATCTAGAGGTGGATGCCCTTCTCTGGCGAAAGGGCAGAAGAGAGAGAGAACAGAACTGCATGAAAAGCTGAGCTCTGTGGGGAGCAGGCTCGTGGCTTTGTTGCCAGCAGGACAGTGGAGTCTGGCAATAGCTGGTGCAGAGAAAAACACTCTGTCTCCAGCCCTTTGCAGTGTCCATTTGAGTCCTTCATACCAGGGCAGCGAGCTCGTGCCTCTCCTTGGTAACTGGTTGCTTTGCCCTGGCCAGAGCCAGGCCTGTTACAACCCCTCTGTGACTTGCCAATATCAATATGCTGGGAATAAATGTCACATGAAGCACTACATTAGAGCTAGGAGCTCCAGAATCACAGAGAAGTGCCCAGTTTTCAGATCAACACTACCTCTCACAAAGATTGTGGCTTATTTTGTTATGGAGGAGGCCAGCTGGATAAAAATATTTCTTTTTGGATGGTAGTTATAGAAGAATAGAAGGACTGGGGTCATAGAAAGCTAAAATCTTTGCAAGATCCAAGTGCTGGTTTGAATGTGGTCCTTTCTTTCAAGATCTGCAACTCTTCCCTGCATGCTTAGAAAAACTTTCTGAAGAACCATTTTTGAAGTGGTACAGCAGAAGAAAAGCATTCCTCCTCCAGGGAACACTGAATGCTAATTTACTGTTGGCAGGTTGTGGGGGAAAAAAGACTGATTGCTGTCCCCTTTCCCAAGAATGTTTTTTTCCCTGTCCCTTTTTATTTTAATCATGTGTCAATTTAGGGTTAAAGTGCTTTGTTTCCCCCCTCTACTCTGGCTTTGATGCTTTGGGAGACCTACCCAACGCTGCTTTTCTGTGTCACTGCTCAGATATAAGAATACCCCAAAGGCCTTCTGTAAAGCTGCTAATTAGACAATGTTAGGCAGTGACAGGTGAAGGCAGTGTGTAAACATAGCAGGCATTATATCCACCCCAATATCCTACACACTGATGTGAACACTGGCACCAGTTAAGGCATGGTTTGTTTTATGTCTGGCCTCATAGCACATCCCAACAAGGCACCAATCTGGTTTGAAAGCCCTATTCTGTAACCAGCTCTTGGATTCTTTTCTTGTAAGTCAGCTCTCAGATGTTAAGCACTGTTTGGGTGAGGAGCCTGCCTGCCTTCAGTTGGAGTCCATATATGCTGGGTATTTTGCTCTTGTTCAGAATTTCATTAGAGTAAGCTGGATCTAATAATAATAATAATAATAATAATAATAATAATAATAATAATAATAATAATAATAATAATAATAAAAAATACATTTCCTCTACAGCTTTTCAAGATTTATGTATCTAAAAGCTCCTCCTATCCTTGTGGGACATGTCATGGTCCTTTTAGAAACATCCTGATGTCCTGCAGGACCATTGCAACTGAGACAGATAAAAGCCCCTTGGATGTGCATTAGTGCAGAGCACAGGCCTGCCCTTTCCCACCAGGGAACCTCCAGCTTGCCTCCAGCCTGTACTTACTTCACCAGTACAGACATGAGGGAAGTCTAGACTCAGGTGCAAGTTGACAGTAATTTCTGAGGCAAGCTAGATTTTATGTTGCAATGAAGGTTCATGGGATTAAATTATGTCTTTAATGACATCGCTGAAGCATTTTATTGTTTTCAGAGATTGAATTATGAAGACATTCCTGATTTGTGAAGTTTAAATAGGCAAATGCATCTACAGATGTTGCCCATCACTTTGTTTAGAGGATTATATATGAATCTTTTACAGCCATGGAAATCGGTGTTCAGTGGTTCTCTTACCGAACACAGGACAATCCCAGTGTCTTCAATGCCTGTAGCTTGGAAAGGCTTTAAAAGTGTTGCCTGTGTGGTGGTTAGACCATAAACTATGTACTGATTCACTGTAAATGAAAAAGTCCACTGCACTCTTAGACCTCCATAAATCTCCAGATATTTACAGGAATGGTTTCCTTTTTGAATTATGATCCAGTAGTGTTTTAGAGCAGAGCTGGCTGCTAGGCAGAGAATTCAGACATGTCCAAACCTGCCACACAAACAATAAAATTGATGCACTGTGAGAAGCAGGGACTTAAGTCCCTTTTCATGAGAGATGCTGAAATGACTCTAAAAAGCTGTCGCTACCACAGTTTGTCTGACCTAGAGCTGGAGGTGTGTTTTAAAATGAATCAAACTAAACAGAGTCTTGGAGGAATATGAGATGTGGTGTGTGGTTCAGGCTGGGCAGTGACTGGCTGGAAAGCAGCCCTGAGGAGAGACTTGGGGTGCCGGTGGACAAGAAGCTCAACATGAGCTCTCAGTGTGCACTTGCAGCCCGGAAAGCCAATCAGATCCTGGGCTGCATCAAGAGAAGTGAGGCCAGCAGGTCAAGGAAGGTGATTCTCCCCCTCTACTCAGCTCTGGTGAGACCCCACCTGGAGTACTGCATCCAGTTCTGGAGCCCCTATTACAAGAGGGATCTGGAGGTGCTGGAAGGTGTCCAGAGAAGGGCCACGAGGATGATCAGAGGGCTGGAGCACCTCTCCTGTGAGGACAGACAGAAGGAGTTGGGGCTGTTCAGTCTGGAGAAGAGAAGGCTCCGAGGTGACTTAATTGTGGCCTTCCAGTATCTGAAGGGGGCCTACAAGAAGGCTGGGGAGGGACTTCTCAGGCTATCAGGTAGTGATAGGACTAGGGGGAATGGAATGAAGCTGGAGGTGGGGAGATTCAGGCTGGATATGAGGAGGAAGTTCTTCTCCATGAGAGTGGTGAAGCCCTGGAATGGGTTGTCCAGGGAGGTGGTTGGGGCCCCATCCCTGGAGGTGTTTAAGACCAGACTGGATGAGGCTCTGTCCAGCCTGATCTAGTATGGGGTGTCCCCACCCATGGCAGGGGTGTTGGAACTAGATGATACTTGTGGTCCCTTCCAACCCTGACTGATACTATGATACTCAATTCCAGATATTGGATAAATGAAAAGTTAAACGAGGAAAGAGCAATAAGAGAGTGAAGTGCAGGTATCCAGCTAGCTCACTATATCCAATGCTTTTGATAAATTATAACTCTGATGTTATCATTTTCTATTCTGCACAAGCAATATCAGGAAACAGGTGAGAACCTGGTAGTTATTACATTGATCTGAATTCATCCACAAATTTGCTCAGCTCCTGTAGTGATTTTGAGGTGGATTTCACACTGAAATTACAGAGAGTGACCCTGAAAATGACTGGGTTCTTTGTAAGCATGCAACACTCACAGGGCTATGGAAAAGTTATTTTGCAATTTTTATCTCCTCTGGGTGAATTCCTTTACTGGCATGGTGGGTTTTGGACTTGAAAGGTCCAGCCTGAGGATACTTTCCAGTTCAGAATGGTCCCATGCTGGAAAAAGTAGCTTGACTCTAGAGAAAGTCTTCTCCAGAGATCTTATCAAAGAGGCTGCTCTCATACTAAAATGGGACCAGAAGCTCTTGTTCTCAGTTTCAGCAGGGCTTCTCTCTGGCCTTTGGCATGGCACATGTGTTTATATTCATGGCCAGATGTAATTAATGTAATTGACTGCATCCATGATAAATTTATTTACATAATTTATATCCCCATGTACAATCTGAAAGGAATCAACACAGGGCAGAACTGTATCAGCCTAGTGTTTAAAGCTAGGTTTTGAAATTACATGTTCTGCATGGCAATTTTCTGAGTTGAAAGCAAGACTCAGTCTAGTCTGTGCAGGCTGGGGCCTTGGTTTTGCCTTCCTCCCCAGCACAATTACAAGGGAGTCTGTGGTAGCTGCACAGAAATTGTTATGGCTAAGACCTTCCTTTTCTGGGTACAAATCGGAGCCCAGCTCTGACTTAGTTGCTGCGGCTGTAGCAGAAATCCCCTTAAAGCAGAACAATTCAGTTCTGTCCTCTTCATTCTTGCATCTCTCAGTGTTACAATAGTCCTCCCCAGAACCTTTTGAGAAAAAAACAGTCATCCTTTCCTCCAGCCTTTTAATTTTAGTACGTTGTTTTCTTCTTTTCTCCCACTGCCTTTTCAGTCTTGTTTTCTCTTTTCCTTCCTCACTTCATCTAAGCTCTGATTCATGCTGAATAAAGTACCATCCCCTCTAACAGGCAATTTAGTTTAAAAAGAGATAACATTTATTTTTTTTATTCCTTTTGTAGCAATCTCCTTCAAGTAGGCAAAGGTTTTATTCCCATTGTATTCTGTAATTAACTTGTCTTCGAGTCAACCAGTACACTCCACCAATGCAAATAATCTTCTAGCTTAGAGCATTTATTGGTTGAAAGAAAATTCATGCTCTAATCAAAGTCACATTAAAAACTGCCTCATCTGGTTTACTGGGTCTGAAAATTTGGCAATGGGAAATTTGCCAAGGGTGTTTATGAAAGCTTTGATGGGATCTGAATGGGGATGCTCTCTGCATCCTGTAGTTATATATCTATATATCCTGTTCCAAAGTACTTCCACTCTGCAGTAGAATGGCTCTTGGGCCTTTCAAAAATGTCTAGGAAAAGAATCTGAGGGAGAGATGAGATAAATGAGTTTTATCCAGCTCAGACAACTTAGTCATTGGCTGGAAGTACACCTGTGAGAGATACAGGAGGCTTAAACACCTTCTCCAACACAAAGCTCATTTTAGTGTTTCCTAGCTAATGCTTGAATCAGGGAGCTATAAATTGCAGTGGTGGGGCAGAAATACTGCAAAATGTCTTTGTCAAGGAAGAAGGCAGGTGGGAAAGTGTTTAGGATGCTCAGGATCCATCCCAGTATGAGTCTGTTCCAGCCCCTTCCCAGATGAAGGGTGGGATGGGCTTTCTGTCACTCAGAGAATAATTATTCCTGTCCTCAGAGGCTCAGGCCAGAAATTCAAGCCACACTGAACCTAGACCATATGTTCCTACAGAAAGCTCATGTTTCAGCAACCAAATGGTTTTGGCCCAGAAAAGAATACAGAGTTTTTCTGTTGACTTCAGTATGGCCAAGATTCCACTTGTCAATTGCCTTAAAATCTTTGGCATTTGGCTGCAGCTCATTTCTCTTACAAATCCCTGAAGTCATGATTCAACAATACAAATAAATCCAGCTTAAGGGCTCCTTGTGTCAGATCAGAAAAGTCGTGACAGAGAATCACAGCACAGAGAGCACTGATCCAGAGCAAGCAGCCTTGCCTGTATTCAAAAATTATTGCAAACTTCTGTTACAGGCATCTTCTGCAGTGACCCCTCCAATATTTTTACTCTGTCAGAAATTGTCCATTCCCTTCTAGGCAGGGGAAAATTAGCAGAAACACGATGCTCTGCACTCCAGCTACTTCACCAGCAAACAGATCATGAGCCGATGTCTGATCCACATCAGATGTGTACTTCTGGCAGGGCAGCAGTGCAGAAGTCTGGTATTAATGATCACAGAACCAGGGCCTTAGTCCAGAAGTGTGGGAAGACACAGACACACACACACACACACACACACACACAAGAATCAGAGGTTTTTCAGAGGCAGAGAAGATCAGGGCAACAGTTACAGTGTCACAGTATCACTAAGGTTGGAAGAGACCTCAAAGATCATCGAGTCCAACCTGTCACCACAGACCCCACGACTAGACCATGGCACCAAGTGCCATGTCCAGTCCCCTCTTGAACACCTCCAGGGATGGCGACTCCACCACCTCCCCGGGCAGCCCATTCCAATGGTGAATCACTCTCTCGGTGAAGAACTTTCTCCTCACCTCGAGCCTAAACTTCCCCTGTTGCAGGGGAAGTTACTCCTGGTCCTTTTGTGAGGGAAGTAGGCAAAGCTGCACAGGCAAACCATCGCAAGGAATTCTTCCTTAAGCATTGCAGAGACTTAAGATGTTTCCAAATGCAAAAGAAGATGTGAGATATTCCAGCTGTGGCTGGAGCAGAGAGCTGTTCTTCCCCAGTCCAGCACATGAACATTTCTTAAGCTGGCCCCTGCCAAACGTTTTCTGGTAGTAAATGACTGAAGTGCTCAGGACTTTTTTTTTTTTGGTGGTAGTAAATGGCTGAAGTCCAGGTATTTTCTTATAGCAAGAAAAAGCTTATCAAATCAAGGTGATTCATTTAATAAAGTCCTTTGGCTAATAGCATCTAATTTTAAGGAAATAAATTCTGCTTTCATGTAAAGCAAGTAGCAGTTCCAAACCAAGTTCCTACTGAGAAAAATAACTGATCCCTGATTGAAAATTTACTTGAATTTTTCTGGCTCAGATCCATGTGTGAATTTTCTCTCAGTATTTCAACAAGACACCTCTTCCCTGTGAGGCCTGTTTATTGTGTAATGAAGTTTTGATAACCCTTTCCTCTTAGGCACTTTGGCTCAAGGACTAAATTCACTGTGCCACACAGGTGCCACGTGAGCATTTCACACTGACTGGGAACCTTGCTTTGTGGTCCTTGACCATGCTGTTAAGTCCTCCTGGTGACAGAAACAATAGCTAAGATATCTGAGGTCACATTCACAGTAGCCAGAACAATCCTGTAGTCTCTTCCAAAAAACCAAGAAATTGCAGTAAACAAGGGAGAGGCTTCCCAGAAAGTGTAGCTCACAGTGAGCCTCAGAGAATTGAAGCCCTGTACTGTAGCATCCCTGCAGGCCATTCCTCGTGGAGAGTGAACGTGGATGTTTGCAGTGTTTACACATCTGAAGGCTTTAGCTGATGTTTTTAGGGTCAGAGTCCTTCCTGAACCATAGTGCTACTCATCCTTCAGCACAGCTGTTCTCCCTTTTTAGCTGTTAAATGCAACCTGTGATGAAAGGGACAGATGCTAATTAATTCATTAGTGACAATGTTCATTGTTTTCTTGCACAGTTTGTGTACAGAGCACACAAGATAGCACATCCCCAAGGCCTTAGCCACTACAGCAGCCCACGAGGGAGAGCTCCAGAGATGAGTCTTTCCTGTGTCATGGCACCAATGCTCTGAACCACACAGGGTGTTTTGTTCTGCTGCGAGGCAAGGTCTCCAGTCAGATCGTTATTATTGATGTCTCCTTCTTCATGAGAACAAAAACACCTCCAAAAGTAAACAGAATGAAAATGTGTAAGGAAAGCTGCTGGTTCAGTTTGTTGGAGTCCATAAAACTGGCAGAATGGACAGATTACAGGCACTACAGCAAAGTCAGTGAGGCAGCAGAACAGGGAGAATGATACCTGGGAGTGTAAAATACTCAGTGTCAAGATCTGGGTGTTTTTAAGCAAGACAAATGGATAGCATTATTATGACAGGGAGGATTACAGAAACGTTCAAGTGCTTAAAATTCTAGTCAGGAGTGAGGCTCTGTTGTGTTCAGCCTTACATAAATGCATAATGAGATGCAACCCCTAGCCTGGAGATGCTACATTCTGAGAGGCAAGACTCTGAGAGGCTGGGGAGGCACACAGGCACAGAGAGGGGAAGCAACATGCCCCAAGTCAGACAATAGCTTGGTGGCAGCAGTAAAAATAGAATCAGAGCCTGCCTCTTCCCACATTGATGTGACAGGATCTCACTCCCTCCCTGACTGATTGTGGTGCAATAAATCATCGTTCACAGAAATGAGACGCAAACTAATCACATGTGCAGCTACAAACCTATTCCATGCAGAGGTTATCAGCTATTTGTTGAGCTGTAGTTCTTTGTCAGGTGTGTGGTCATAGAATGGCAAAGGTTGGAAGGGACCTCTGGAAATCATCTAGTCCAATCCCCCTTGATAAATGCAGGTCTACCTGAGGCAGGTTTCACAGGAATGTGTCCAGATGGGTTTTGAAAGTCTCCAGGGAAGGAGACTCCACAACCTCTCTGGGCAGCCTGCTCCAGGGCCCTCAAAGTAAAGAATTTTCTCCTCAAGGAGAAGTGAAATCCCTTGTGTTCTAATTTGCACCCATTGCCCCTTGTTCTCTGACTGGGCACCACTGACAAGAGCCCAGTCCCAGCCTCATGACCTCCACCCTGTCCCTGAATAGTGCATTTAAGCCCAATGAAAATAAGATTGTTTTGCTTTGTAATGTTTCATAAATCCTTTGGAAGTAGTTCTCAGAATCCCAGGTGCCTGCAAATTACAGTTTGAAAGCCTGTGTTTTATAAGACTGTTTATACACTCTTGGTCTTCAGTTTTTATTGGTTTTGTTGCTGTTGGTTGCTGTTGTTGTTGTTGTTTTATATTTACACCTAAAACTGACAGCTGCAGAATTTCTGGATCACCCCATTTCTTGTCACCTTTTTTGGGGCTAAGGTAAATGGAATAATTGACATTTTCATGCTGTATGGAAACTGTGAAAGTGAATTAAAGTGAACTTTGAAGAGCTCAGGGATTTAGAGTCAAAACTGCATCCAAGACAATCCTACCTCCTTTGAAACCCAGGACCCCTAAGATGCACCAAGTACCAAATAATTTGGGGGTCTCCAGATGAATCTCTGATCAATAGTGGAAACATCTACCCCTGTGCCCAGGAATTAATATTTTGGAAAGCTCCATGGAGATAATTGCCATGGCAATTCAGCAGTGACTTGTATGTGAAACACGTTCACATTAACACCTCCAGTTTGTCCCAAATGCCCTTTCTCCATCCTTTCAGTGTGCTCGAAAGAGAAAAAGCTCTTGCATGTTGGATTGCATTTCCAATTACTAGGAGAATGCTCGGCTCTTGACAGATATGTCTTCCTGCTGGAAATAAATGTAAACCAGAATAGGAAAGCTGAAGTGATCAAACTGAGGCCTTTTCAAAGGAGGGGGTGGGGGTGGGGGGTAGGGGGGGCGGGAAGAGAACAATCACCGGATGCAAGTAGATAAAAATGTTCCCATGGGACAAAAATTCCTTGGAACATGCTGGTTTTGCAAAACTATAGAACCTTCCCCAGCAATGAGTCAGTTCAATTTAGCACCGAGGGGGAGGGGGGGAAGGAGGCTAAATGGAATTGTTTATTTTTAAAAAAAAAGGTTATTTATTCCTTTTTGATTACATAGCAGTACAAGAAATGTCACTGCTAAGACTATTTTTGTGGCTCATTACACGTATACAAATGTCTCAAAATCAACACAAAATCCTGTGGTTGTGTCAGAAAAAAATAGGTTTGGCTTGGATAGAACCATCACAATATTTTGCCTCTCCTCCTCTCCTCTCCTCCTCCTCCTCTCCTCCTCTCCCCCTCTCCCCCTCTCCCCCTCTCCCCCTCCCCCTCTCCCCCTCTCCCCCTCTCCCTCTCCCCCTCCCCCTCTCCCCCTCTCCCCCTCTCCCCCTCTCCCCCTCTCCCCCTCTCCCGTTGGAGCAAAACAAATTTCAAATTTCAGCCCTATAGAAAAACTGAAGTTAGAAGGGAGCTCTGGAAGCCTTGTGGTGCAAGCTATCCTCAAAGCAGAGCTGGTTTCTGAGTTGGAGCAGGTTGTGGAGGACCTTCTGCCCGAGCTGAGGTTTCACAGCCTCTCTGCATCCCTGTTCCAGTGCTTCACCATTCTCCTCATGAACATTTTCCCCCCTTAATTTTGATCATAATTTCCTCCCCCCAGCTTGTGACCATCTTCTCTCACACCACAGCACAGCATCTCGTCAGGAAGTTGAGCTGAAAAAGGATAAGCACAGAGGTCAGTCAACCGTAACAGCAGGGTTAGGGAAGGCAGGATGTTGTGGTGTTGAGGAAGCTAATTGTGTTGATTTGGGTTTTGGCTTGTTTTTGTGAAGTATCATCTTAAAAACAGACTGGCTAATACTGATCACACCAAAAATGGACAAAAGCAGGGTGAGGGACAGCCCAGCACTGGCAGTGTCTCACTTCCCAAATCCATGGGTTTTAGTTTCTCTCTCACATTCTCCCTGCCCAGCACTCCTTCACTGTCTTTACCCTCCCTCATCATTGACATCTTTCAGGGAGCCAGTCTTTTCTCAGCAGCAGTTCATCAGTGCAGATCACTTTAGAGACACAGAAAATGCAACTTGGCCTCATTGTCCCCTGCAGAAAACTTTAAGCCAAAATAGCCTTCTTACCCTTCTGACAAGGCTCTGCATCATTTTTAGCTAAGTGGACAGTGCAAAACGTCAAGGCTTTTATTTCCTGCAGACCTGTAACAATCTTTGCCCTAATTTTTGAGCACTGGGTGGAACTGGAAACTTCTTAACAGCTAGGGAAGTGCCTACTGTCTGAAGATAAAGACATAAGATGATTTCCTGAGTGCATGAGTAAAGGTGACTGCCTGACACACCAAAAGCTGGGAGGACCAAGCTCTCGGATTGTTTTTCAACTGGTTGAAAGGGAAGAGCAAAGCACATCACAAAAGGCAAACAACAGCTTGCAGGATTCCTTGGGGGTGGGTGCAAAATGCAGATGCTGCAGTTGCACTTGTAAGGGGAATAAAAACCAAAGCAGGTTTTTTAGTATGTCTGTGGTTGAGCAAAATTAAACATCTGAATCTGCAAGAGCAAGCCACAGCCCTCAACCTGGGGACTTTTCAGGAGCCAGGAATAAACTGAACTCATGTGTCACACTGGCAAATTGCATTAGTCAGGCCCACTTTTTTTTTGAGCACATAAGGATGTACCAGTGGAGAGGATTTTCTGTTCAACTGGAGCAAAGCAGGTTCCTCTGTTACTCATCCTTGCTATTGCCATCAAGAGATGCAGGAAGGCAAACATAATAGCTGTAGCACAGCCCCCAGCTCTTGTTGTGGCCCTTTACCAACCAAAATACATTGAAACCACCCTCAGAGAGATGTGAATGGGTGCAAGGACATTACAGGGTCAGTGGCAATGATGTGGAACAGAATAATGAAATGCAGGGGCCTCCAGATGAGTCTCAGTGATTGCCATGATCATATATCACACACTGCAGCTGCACCTCTGTCACTTGTGTTTCGGGCAGATAGTCTGCAGTCCTGTATGCCTCAGTAACGGGAGAGGGACTAGGCTGATCAAAAGAGTTTTTCCACATTTAACTTCTCTGATGCTGTTTCTTTTGAAAAGGTCTGGAGGGTATTGCATTATTTCCACCTTTGTAGAAAAAAAAAAAAAAAAAAAAAAAGAAAAGAAAAGAAAATGTCTTTAAAAGATTCTTATTAAATTGTCTCCTGCTGGGATTGAGTTACAGAGTTGGGTTATCTGAGCACTCCAGAGTGCTCTGAAAATAGAAGAGGGAAAACGCTTTAATGGGGGGAAAGTGCATGCCTGCTCTTAAATGGTAATGTGAAATTTCCTAGAGTGTTGGACACAGAGAGAATTGTAGCTATTGAATTAAATTTCTCACTAAAACTATTCTAACCGACTCCAAATAGTCTTCTCTACTCTTCTCTGTTTCCAAAAGCCTTCTGAAGATTTTTCTCTTTGAAAGCAATCTTCCTTTTATCTTCTACTTGATCATTTTTAGTGATGCTTTTGGGGTCAGTTTTTTTTTTTCCTGAACACATTTCACTCCTTTGTCAGGCTGGCTTCCATGTAACCATTGCTTTGTGTTCCACTGAAAACATGTATCAGTTGAGGAAGCATCTCAAAGCCCACTCATGAATGAGGCTGTAAAGAAGCAGTCCCTCCAGCAAGGAATTTGTGATCTAACCCCCAGTTAGCAGTCTAGCCCTAGACCCACTCCACTCAGACTAATCCTATCAACCTGATTTACAGTATAAGAGGTCAGATAGAAACACCTAGAGACAAATTTCTGATTATGAAGCCACAGGCTTCCTTCAGTGCTGCATGGAAGTTTAAACCTGTGCTGCTGTAGATATGTGTCATAGTAATGATTGAATTCTTGCCTTGGCACTTAGAAGATATTCAAGGTGAGCTGGTAGAAATGTCTGCATATACTGGAGTCTCAGCTGGAGTCTCAGGGCAAAGCTCATTTACTGTATTGATGTTGAAGAGGGTGTGCTTCCAGGAGTTTGGTTTGGTGTTATGACCTGTGGGGGTACAGATGATACTGTATTGTTTTCTCACTGGTCTTGTGTTACGAAAAGAGAGAACAACTGGATAGAACCACTGAGTAAATTGCCACTAACCAATCCCTTCCAATTGCTCAAAGTTAGTTTGGAATTTGGGACAGGAGATAATTCAAGCCTCTGATAAAACTGCTTCTGAAGGGAATGATTGTGTCATTTCAATGGACTGTGTTGAGAACTTTGGTTTTCACATGTGTTTTCAACAGTTTGTGGAAATTCATAGAATTGCTAGGGTTGGAAGGGACCTCAAGGATCACCTGGTTCCAACCCCCCTGCCATGGGCAGGGACACCTCACACTAGATCAGGTTGCTCAGAGACACACCTAGCCTGGACTTAAAACCCTCCAGGGATAGGGCTTCTACCACCTCCCTGGGCAATCTGTTTCAGTGTCTCAGCACCCTTATGGTGAAGAACTTCTTCCTGGCATCCAATCTAAAGCTACCCTCCTCTAGCTTGGATCTGTTCCTCCTAGTCCTATCACTACCTGACACCCTAGCCGTATCAATGTCCAGATTATCCCAAGCACTGAAGTGAGACTAAAATTAAATCCTAATTTAGAGGCTCTGATTGTGTCCTCTGAATTTAGCTACCTCTGACCCTGATCCATGTGTGATCTAATCTGTGTCATCATTTGTCCTCTGATGTCCAGGCACACCTGTCCATTCTTAAGTTATCCTGAAAAACTGCTCTGCTGAGTAGGACACTTTTCAAGAAACTACATCAGAGAGGTGATTACAGCTACTAGAGAGATCCCACCAGTGGAGATGACCCATTGTCAATATTAAGCTGCTCTTAAGTCAGTGTGAAGCTGTCACTGAAAGGAAGGCATGCAAATGCAACCATGCTGCAGCGATGAAGCTGTCAAAGTCAGGGCAGTCTAATACATTCTCCTTAGTGATTGCTTCTTCCTGAACTCATCAAGTAGAACATCTTGGCTTGGTGATCTTGCTGAGAAACACCACTTAAATTTAATAGATACCCAGCATGGTGCTCAACCTCCAGCTATCTTTTCTGTAGCACTCTCTGCTTGAAAACTAGTTCAGGACACCTGCTCCTGTGCTCTAGATGAATCAGAACTCGGTTTTAACCAGCAGAGTGGGGAAGCTCTGCAGCATCACAGATGTGTGCTTGTGTCTCTGTGCCATCGATTTATTATGGGAAGAGCAAATGTACTTTATGGTGTGAGAGGAGGTAGAGGGAAGATAGTATTATTTCTGAATTGAATTATCCTTCTGGGTTTTTTTTACTCAGTCTTGCTTGAGGCTGAAAAGCTGTGGCCTCGGTTTACACAGACACGTGGTACCTGTCTGCCTGTCCAAATTTTTTACCCTTGCACATTCCAGCAATATCTCTGTATCTCTGTCCTGTAAAAATTGATGACAAAAAGCTTATTGACTTCAGCTGAGCAGGAGCCAGAAGATGCTGTTTTCACCTGGGCAGTGTTCTCTGACAGATGTAGCTCAGTAATAATTCATGTAGTTGGATCCAACATAAAAACTTGAATGCACAATTAAAACCAAATCAGTTCTGAGCCTGTTCTTGTCCTTTCCACTTGATCAACAGGAACAGAGAGAAGGGTGAGATGACCAGTAACAAAAGGTTTCTATAATTTCTTCAGTACTTCATTGATGAAATGAGCATCAGCTTTCTCTCTGGCAGAGTGAGAGGGTAACACAGCACCCTATTACTATTTATAAGATGTTTTCTTTGGTGATGCTTTTACCACACCACGTTTGCAACTCTTGAAACCTAATCTAGACCAGAAAACCTGGTAAAGAAAAAAGATCGTTGTTCTGTACAGCAGAGGAGAGTGAGGTACAATTTCAACCATGGGGCAACCAGTAGAGCTTGTATCAGATGACAGAAGACATTGCTGTAACTGACTTACACAAAGGAATAGTGGAAGCATGTTAGTTAATCTCTGCAACAATTTACAGGGTGTCCAAGCCTAAGTGTGTGAGGAGACAGATAAGAGTTCACCACTTCTGTCTTGGAGAATGGAATGGAATGGAATGGAATGGAATGGAATGGAATGGAATGGAATGGAATGGAATGGAATGGAATGGAATGGAATGGAATGGAATGGAATAGACCAGACCAGGTTGGAAAACACCTTTAAGGTCATTGAGTCCAACCTATCACCCAACACCATCTAATCAACTAAACCATGGCACCAAGCACCCCATCCAGTCTCTTCCTAAACACCTCCAGTGATGGTGACTCCACCACCTCCCTGAGCAGCCCATTCCAATGACCAAAAATACTGGAGGTCCCTGGGAGAGTCTGAGTACTTTCAGGTCTCTCAGGAGTTTTTCAGGACTCCATGAAGGTTTATCCAGCATCCCTCTCATGCAGCAATCCATCTCTGACACCAGGCTGCTGGAGCAGGAGCTCTCTGATCCCTGCTTAATGTTCAATGATTTCTGAAGTGGATTCAAACATCAGCTGTGGATGTGTCTTTCTCCCTTCCCTTGAAACAGAGCAGAGGGTCAGATCTGGCTGTGGATTCAGACTCTGAATTTCAGGCCTATCTGTGATTTGTATTGCTCTGTCATGCTTGTTACATGAAAAGTAGTCTAGTGAGAAAGTGGACTCTGTTCCTGTTCCAGCTCCCATATCCCTGATTCAATCTAAACCACATGTCCCTCACAAAAGAACCTTTCAAAAGCAAAGAATGTCAAAAATCACTGCTATGAATGGTCCAAGAACCTACGTTGTCAGGAAGTCCCCAGATGATCTATTGCCATGTGGAGTTGTTTGGTAGCTTGGATTTCTCCATCCAGCAATGGGTCAATTTTCACACACATACAAGGAGATCTTTTGTTTTCCCAAATATCTGTGAATCTCATGGAATCCTTTTTTTTTTGGGGGGGGGGAAAGGGGGGGGAAAGGGGGGAGGGGGAGGAAAAATAAAGGGGCAACATATCTGTAGTTTGAAAGTATAATGTGCCAGAAACAGCTGCTTTGAAAACATCCTTGCCCCTACATGTTTTTCATTAAGAAAATGCATTCCCTGACAGAAATTAGTACCAGTTTTCACTAAGGACTCAAGCATGTTCTTGTCTGGACATCTGTTGGTAGAAATAATGTAGTAAAATGTGAATTCAGAGGAATTATTTGTGTGCGTTTGAGGAGATAACTTGTAGCTGGGTAGTAACTCTGACAAGCTGCTTGTAAATGCAGAGCTGTACTCAATTCAACTGCTAAACCCTGCATAACAGAACAATATAATTGTTGCTGGATCACACTTGCAGATCAGTTTTACAACTTGCAACCACACAAAAGAGAGGAACTGCGGAGTGGCACAGAAGTGTCACCAGGGAGCAACCTCGGGAAGACTTAGGCTTGGAAAGGAAGTTTACAGTGAAAGCTGTTTTGTTGTTGTCATGCACATTTCCACTAAAGCTAAACCCCAGGAGAATTTTGGCCAGTGTTGGGTGTTTGCAAGCTGGTGAACACAGAATGTAGGCTTTCCTCACTAAGTGGATTTTTACATTTGCCCAAAAATATATTCTTGCAAGAATGAAAGGCTGTAAATTCTGCATTAATATTGGGGACAGTTGCATTAATAGGACAGTAATTAATCGCTATTTGGCCTAAAGGACTCTTCTGCCCTTAATTTAAGATTTAATCTAGTGTTTTTGCAGGATTATTATGCAAAATAACTAGTGAGCAGCCTCCTCCCCCTTCCTAGGAGGCTGCACAAGGGAGTGGTAAGTAGATTCATTCTGCAAGGAGATTGACTTGCAGGGAGCAGTTTAAATGCCTAAATGGAAAAGGCAGAAACTTGAGCATACATTTCACTGCTTTCACTTCAGTTTTTAAGCATTGTGCTCTCCTTCCTTGACTGAAGGCTCCTACTTCATGGTGTCCACAGCAAGAGTGCAACCAGTATCTCCCTAGCAGGCTCCACAGGCACTGGTTGCTGCTCCATTCTGTGCCTCCAGGTTAAGTGAAGGCTTTGTGTGTTCTTGCTGTTTATCTTGCTCAGAGACTTTCTGTTTCTGTTCATCTGCTGAGAAGAAAACTGAGTGATCTGCAAGCAGTTTCAGAGGCAGTTTTCTGGGGAGGCACCACTTGCCAGGAGAGCAGAGCAGGCAGCTGAGGGCCAATAACCCGTTCCATACCTTCTTTTCATCTGCCCTTCCATTTCTGTCACGACTCTTTCCCAGCACATTACTCAGACTGCTCTTAAAATTCTGGTCTAACGTATGCTAAACCCAAACTTTTTTTGCTTTCTTGCCTGGTTTGAGTTTAAGAGGATGAGTGTGTGCTGGTTTAATGTAATTCCACATCAATTCTTACATTCTTTTCCCACTGGAAGGCCTCAGCTTTTCTGGCAGTAGCATTTGGAAAAGTCATAAACCCTACTTAAGACAACTTAATCTGTACAAAATGGTGCTGAAAGGGGGAAGGAAAAAAAAAGAGCACACAGCTTATATATCCTTCTAAGTCTGAGAACCTTACAGCTATGAGAGACAAGTTTTATCTTTGGACCCAGATGCCACACTTTAAGATATTGTTATTTTAGCTGTTTGCTCTGTCTGCTCAGTCTAGAGCTGGCTCATTTATACCTTGTGACTGCTAACGCCTCTGAGTTCAGTTTGAATCAGTTCTTGTAGTGTTGTACCTGAGATATTGAATATACTTGGAGTTCAGATGAGAGATGAGCTCAAATCTAACCATCTGTGCACAGCAGACAATTGTGTTTCCCCTGTTTGTTGAGCCCAGGAACTGGTGTTTCATTCAAGCATCTGTTCCAGAAGGAGAGTGTTCTTGCTTTGTGTAGTGGAAATGGTGAAACAGTCCATTGCCTTGACTTTTTCTTCAGGAGGCTGATCATCTTGCCTTACAAAAACACTGCTCTAGTTTGTTGTCTCAGTTTGTCTGTCTTCAGCCTCCAGTCACTGGGTCTTGTTCTGTCATGCTGTGCTCAGCTACAAGACACCACTTCAGCCTCCAGCAAAACATCATCTCCTCTCTTTGCCCCACCAGGTAGTGTGGTTCACATTCACAAAGTTCAATGCCCCATCACAGTCAGTTTTATTAATTGGATACAACTGTTAGGTGAATCTCCTTTGCATCCCAGGTTTACAATTCTTCTTGGAATATACTATCCCATTCACTGCAATTAAATCAGCAGCCAGGGCAAAAATGTGCTGGATTTATGACTGACTCCTCCGTGCACTCGTGTAATAATCCTCAGATAAAGTGATCATGAGATTGTGCTACTTAAAGCCAGTGTTTATCTTTCCAAGCACTTAAGGCATTAAGTGTCAGTATGAGAGGAAAATGAAATGTTGGCAGAGAGTTTTCAGAAACAAACATGAACTGGAATATTAAGAGGCTTGATGCAAGAAGGGCTGTCTAGCAGATTTATGGTTTCATCTGACAGGTTCTGGCTTTTAAAGATAATAAATTCTGTAGTGTTTCTGATTTACTGCTCTGATACAAGATATACACCTCTGCATAGATTGAAGTTGAAATTCTCTGTCAGATCACTCCATAATTGCATCCATATTAACCCAGTGGCAGGGTGATTCTGGCAGCTTAAGGATTCTCTAGAAAGTTTGCCTGGGTGTGTTAGAAGGAAGATGCAGCTAGATGCAAGATGTTGTCTGGAAAACAGTTTAAAAGAGAAAGGAAGTGCTTATTTCTGACTTTAAAGGGGTTCTGTGATTCTATCTGAAATGGGTTTTGCTGACCCTAACATTCCAGCTGAACTGAAGGTGTCTGGCGGGGGGGAAGTCAAAACATTTTCAGAGTATGGCATCTGATGGCAGCCAAGAGATGGCTACTGAAAACAGCTGCTTGCTCACACAGGTACCCAAATCCTTTCGTGGCAAAATAGACAAGGGTCACTTTTCATCTAGAAAAGGGTAGAATGTTTCTCTCTGTAGTTATACTTTTAATAGCCTATGGGTAAGAGAACAACTTCTCATTTTGTAACATGAATATAGTTTGGTTATAAAGAGCTGTTATTCTTCTTTTTTTTGGGGGGGGGGGAAGTGATTTTGCAGAAAGCTTTAGGGAGGTTTGCAGAATTTCTGCTCTAAGGAATTGTGACAGCTTTTATTTTGTATTTTGGTTTGGAACTTGACCAAACTGAAGCATTGAAATTAGAATTTAAATGCACTTTTTGTGCTCTTTGGTATGTGCTAACACACCCTTTACATCCCTTGCTGTTCCGCTCTGACTAGAGAGGTGATTGCTCCTTGTACTCAGCACAGGTGAGACTGCACTTGAATACTGGTTTCTGTTTTGGGCCCTTCACTACAAAAAGGATATCGAAGTGCTGGAAAGGGTCCAGTGAAGGGCAACAAAGCTGGGGAGGAGTCTGGAGCACAGCCCTGTGAGGAGAGGCTGAGGGAGCTGGGGTTGCTTAGCCCGGAGAAGGGGAGGCTCAGGGGAGACCTTGCTGTCTACAACTCCCTGAAAAGAGGTTGGAGCAAGGTTGGTGTTGGTCTCTTTTCCCAAGTGGCAGGTAAGAGCCTCAAGTTGCACCAGGGAAGGTTTAAGTTGGACAATACAAAAAAATTTCTTCCCTGAAAGGGTTGTCAAGCCCTGGAAATGGGTGCCTAGGGAAGTGGTGGAATCATTGTCCCTGGAGGTGTTCAACATACAGGTAGACATGGCACATCAGGATGTGGTTTAGTGGGCATGGTGGTGTTGGATCAGTGATCGGGCTTGATGATCTTAGAGATCTTTCCCAACCTTAATGATTCTATGATTCCAACATTAAAAGCTGTGTAGGTGTGGTGCTGAGGGATATGGCTTAGCAGCAGACTTGGTAGTGTTAGGCTAATAGTTGGAGTCAATGATCTTAAAGGTCTTCCCCAGCCTAAATGATTCCATGATTTGAGATGGAATAGAGCTGAAAATTCAGACCTGGTCACAGTGTGCTTTGAAATCTTTTCTGAGCCCTGTATTCTGTAGTCAGATTCCATCTCCATTTCCTCACATGAAGCTTCTCCTGGTGCATAGTAACCTAGAAAACAGTGTGAGAAGGCATCATTCACATGTTTGCAGAGGGATGATCTCACCACAGCTTCTCTGTTCTCAGGGTCTCTGGCTCCCCTGAGGACACGCCTGAGACCTGTTTGATTTCTGATTTTGGCAAAACACTTCCTCCCATGAAAACTGACGTTCAGAATTAACTTCAGTGGGACAAGATTCAACTCTTATTATTTTGAAATCATGTCACTAATATACTTATTGGAGCCTTGCCCTGGGTGTAATAAAACCTGGTTTAAATTGCCGGAGAGGTTCAGCTGCTGCCTTGAACAGCTGCATTGCTGTAATTTGCCAATAGGATGTATTACATCCTGATTACAGTTTGTGTGGAGTGATAGGCCAAAAATACAAGGCAGAAATGTGGCTAATCATGACAAAGGAGATAAGTCTATTCATCTACTGTCCATATTTAATATTTGCAGAGCAGATGCTGTTTATTCCCCTTCAGCTGCATTTACATGGAAATGCACTTTCATTCTGAAGATGTCTTAAGGTTAATGAAAAATACTATTGGGCATTTTGATTGTGGAAGCAGGGAGAAAGGTGAAATATCTTGGAAGGCTTCTCTTTGTTTCCCAGCCCTGATAAGCTTACACAAATCAGTCAGATGAGCAAAGTGAGCTACTCCAGGGCGGAAACAGATGTCTGTGAAAGCTGAAGAGACCATGATTTTAGCAGATGGGATGCCAGCAGTGGTGCAAATCACACTAGGAAGGGCTCTACCACTCCAGGGATTAAGCCTGAGTGGACCTGAATGGCCTTTTATTGCACTCATTCCCACCAAGCATTAGGCAGTTTGTCATGCTGCAATTAAACCATCTCACAGTGACATGCCTCCCTGGGCCATAAAGCCAGGCCTCAGATGAGGGCTGCATTAGCACACTACCCCCATTATACCCCAGAGAGGTCCCAAAAGTGTGAAGTCGGGGTGCAGAGGACCTTCATAACTCAGTAAGAGATCTATTCCACATCCACAGGCCCATGGTTCCAGCCTGGGGAAATCTGTGAGATATGCCCCAATCCCCTGCACTCAGCCCCCAGTCCAGCACCACCACAACTGTAAGAGATGCGGTGCCAGGAGCAAGCAGAAGCTCATCCGCCATGGACAGGGCATGAAAATGAGCTGCTGCCCTCATGCCTGGAGCAGGGCTTCTAGCTCCTGTACTGATGGCAGTTAAACAATGTCCCTTTTTGTGCTGTGCCATGGGGTGCTGAACTGAGCTGGACTCGTACTGTAATGCACAAAGTATCTTGCATCTCCCTTTCACCCCTCTCTGCATCTCCTCCAGTGCCTTGCTGCTAAATGCTGCCTTGTTGCTAACTAACTACAACGATTCAAGCTGGAGAGATTAGATCACCCCAGGGGTCCCTACAGCAGAGCCTACTTAACACCAGGAGTAATCTGGCATTATGCACTTTGGGACAGCAGTCTATAAAAACACAAGCAGAGCAGTTCCCATGGGCCAGCCTGTGCAGCCAGCGTTGCTTGGCTCAGCTATTTTCTGTTCTGCAAAGGCCACTTACTCCTCGGAGTGAGAATTTGTGTGTTGCAGCCAGCTATGACTCAGAGCAGTCCTGCTGCCCTCCATGCTGAAACCATGACTTTGGTTCTGAGTACAGAAGCTTTTTCTGCCTGATGATGGCTACCATGACCTCCTAAACATCTCTTGGGGGGGTCACCCATTCACTCCATTCCTTAGTACCTTCGGACTGCACTGCAGAAAAGCCCTCCAGTCTAGGCTTGCTAAAACGAAGTAGTCTCTGGTGTTTGTATTTGCTCAGCTCTGGTGCTGCCTCCCTGCTAAAAGTAGAAGCTGCCTCAGATCTGCTGCACTCATCATGTGGAGGGATAGAAGATCCTTTGGTGATGCCAAATATAAAGCAGCCGTTGAACCGCTTCAATCTGTTCCTTGCCAGACACAGCCCCCAGTGTGCCACCGCCACCGCTCTCACTCTCCCACGCTCTGTTGGAGGCAGAGCAGAGTCTCCCCAGCCTCAAGCCCTGACATACAGCAAAGCCCCCCGACTGCAGCCTGAGGGACACGGCTGGCTCCTGTATCACAGCCCCCAAGCCCTTGTGCAGCAGCAGGTCTGTAAAGCCTGATGAAAAGGCAGATAAGGCTACAACAGGCTTTGAATACTAAAGGGCAAGGGAAAAAAAGGGCACCTGACTGTACAGAACATGTATTAGCAATGAAAAGGAAAGCCTGTGTTTCATATGGTCATTAGCACAAATCCCAGGATGGAGCACTAACAGCATTGCTCTGAGAAGGTGAGGGATGCATCTGTGAAGAGGCTGAGAAGGTGAGGGATGCATCTATTAAGAGGTTGAGAAGGTGAGGAATGCATCTAATAAGAGGCTGACTCCCCGAGGCCCTTTCCTAAACAAGGGTATTGTGCTCCAGGAATGACAGCATGGTCTGGCTTCTTCTAATCTTGCTGAAACACTCTGAGACCTCCTGATGAGAAGTATCTCAGAAAAAAACCCCACAACAGTAGATATTCTTAATTCCTTCTTTGTCTCCACCCCTCTGGGTGCACAATAGAGTCCCTAATATATCTAATCAGAACATCAGCCACTTGAAGACATTCAGCTGCACCAATGTGCTGTGAAGTATGACATCAAAATGGCCTGGAGTTTAAAATAGAGACCATTTCCAACTGATGCCGTGTTACTGTACTATGCCAAACATGAGATGCCAAATGCACCACAAATAATTGGTCTAATGTTTTTACTTTTCATGTCCCAGTCTTTCTTCTGCTCAGTTTTTGTCAACTGTTTCTTGCATTCTTAATTGCTAGCAGGGAAGGATAATGCCTGTGAGCACTGTGGGGTAAATACTTTTCCAGCCAAGTAACAGCAGTCCCCAGAGATAAGTTTTAGCCTTCAGAGCAGATGATGAGTTACACCAGGCCTCTGTGACTAGCTGAGCTGCTCCTCCTATTACAAACATAAGGGTTTGTCATAGTACCAGTAAAGTCACTCTCTTGAGGAAAATGAAGACAGTATGGCAATGCTGAAGTATAATCAACATTCTAAAAACAAAGCCATTTAATGTTTAATTCAGATTGTTCCTGCAGGGGCGATGAGAGGGAGGAAAGCATTGAATTCTTGAATCACTTTTTGCCCCAAACACTCCTTGGCAGCCACCTGGGATGTACATTCATCAGCTTGGGCTGGAGTCAGGGCTTGCAAGACATTCTTTGTGACAAAGATAATCTTGTATTTGACTGAGGGTTTGACAGGCACAGACTTGATTAACTTGGCTGTTGCAGTGTTGTTAGAGGAACAGGGCTGTACAAACAAGAACTCTCCAAGGGGTTTTTCAGAGATGACCCACAAGTGCACTCCAGTGAAGCCAGAGACAGACCAGCAGTGGTGCTTTTGTACCTCTCAACCTGTTTTTCCCCCCAAAGTTCTTCAGAGCATTAGCTAGGTGGTATGGTTAGGCAGCCTGCCCAAGAAGGTGAACCTGAGGTTGGACTCAAAACACTAATTGCCTCTTATTGGTATCATTCCTTAGGCTAGTTTCTTCCACAAGAATTTGTCCTGATGTCTTATCAGGAAGGAATAATTCCTTCTCTTCCTCTCATTTTCTCATGTCCAGAGAAGGGCAATGAGGCTGGTGAGAGGCCTTGAGCACAAACCCTATGAGGAGAGGCTGAGGGAGCTGGGGTTGTTTAGCCTGGAGAAGAGGAGGCTCAGGGGAGACCTTATTGCTGTCTACAACTACCTGAAGGGTGCTTGTAGCCAGGAGGGGCTTGGTCTCTTCTCTCAGGCAACCAGCACCAGAACAAGAGGACACAGTCTCAAGCTGCACCAGGGGAGGTTTAGGCCCGAGGTGAGGAGAAAGTTCTTCACAGAAAAGAGTCGTTCACCATTGGAATGTGCTGCCCAGGGAGGTGGTGGAGTCACCGTCCCTGGAGGTGTTCAAGAGGGGATTGGACGTGGCACTTGGTGCCATGGTTTAGTCATAAGGTCTGTGGTGACAGGTTGGACTTGATGATCTTTGAAGTCTCTTCCAATCTTGGTGATTCTGTAATGTTGCTCACGCAATTGCTGTGCTAGTGACTGCAAGCTCAATAGTCCTGGGATCAAAATAGGGCTACATGTGCCAGTACACCATACTGGTGATTCAGAGGGTGAATACAGGATCTTAGATGCTCTGCAAACTGGGCTGACTAAGGACAAATGGAATGTCTATCTTGTATGAATACTTTGGAGACCCAATTCAAACTACTGCAGAAGTCAGGAGAGAATCCAAGGGAGTGACAAGGCTTGAGTCTCCCCTCCAAGCTCAACCAGCCATGCTGGCAAGTCAGTCCTGGATGCAGTGGCTGTCAGAAAGGAGATGGAACAGATGTGTCTGGAGTGGTTACCTGGAGGAAACAAATATTCAGGAAAGACTTAGAAAGTTTTTAGAACACCCTTTGGAAGGCATTCGCTGACCAGTGAGGTGATGCAGCCTTTTCCTTCATCCATGGAGCCAGCTCGCCACAGGCAGCACAAATGCTGAGGTGCCTTACAGGAGCTGAGAAAGCTCTTTTGCCTCTGTGCTGAGCTCTTCTTGAGTAGCTCATCAAGGCCTACACCACAGCTGGTGCTGGTGAATTTCTTGCAGTGCTGCTGTTAGGCTTCAAGACCAAACTGAGATGGTTGTCTCAACGCCCCACAAACTGTCAAGCAGAAGTTTATCATGGTCACTGAACAGTAAGACAAAGCTTCAGAGCATCACAAGTTCTCTGCAAAGCTCTTTCCCATTACTTATGCCTGGCCTTACTGCCAGTCCTTACAAAAAAAATAACCATTTCCACTCTTTCAGAGCAAGTTTTAGTAAGTTCAATCCAGAACTGTAACACTCCATGTAACCCTGCGCAGGAAGTTGCAAAACTTCAATCTGAAACTGTTGTTCTTGCTCCCAAATGTGTTCCTGACCTCTCCACATTAACTTTACATGAGTGTGAAATTCTCTTTGACCTAATTACAATTCCCACTTGGCATTTTGGTGCTGAATATTTAGATGTAGAGCTGCTGAACAAAAAGTGTGTCACATGCACTGTGGTCACCTCTGCCTTTAGGATGGAGATGAGCAGGCAAGGGCTGCCTGCCCTGAGATCATTTTACATTTAAGCCAGTGTTTAATTCTCCTAATAGCCCCAAGATTGCAAGAGCTCAAAGCCTTATACCCAGGATTAAGAGACCTCCTAAATATAGGCTTGTTGTTGCAGGGAAGGCAAAAGAACAACAGAGTCACTGAGAATTGTTCTTGAAAAACATTTATTTCTGCAATGGGTTTTATAGCACTGACTCCCAAGCCCCAGTACAACACAGTCTCCCCTTTGCATATAATCCCGGGGACAATTAGCTTTGATGGAAAAAAAAGACAACCCCAAGCCATACAAAGAAGTCCCCCAAACAAACAGTTTGGTACCAAAGCAAAGAGTACTCAGGTTATCTCTGGGCCTCTGCTGTTGAATGTTTCATCCTGACTGAAGCAGCTCTGCCCTGCTTCATCCCTCAGTCACAGGTACAGGATGGTTCACTGCCCCAAGGCACCAGACAACTGAGGGTGCTGTGTTTAGCTGTGAAATAACCCAGGGGAGACATGGGTAGAGAAGGCTGGTAGGGCTCAGCAGCTATTTTTGCAGACATCATTTAAAAAGGAAATCTATGCATTTCAGTTTCACCTCCTGAGCCCCAGCATTAGGAAAGTCAAATACAAACCCCAAGATCAATGTACACAAAATAGTGACCAAGTGTCCAAACGTTTCTAAGCCCCTCAATTTACTGTGCCATGATACCTCCAAAAAAAAACCCCAGCCCCCCACATTCAGATCAAGTTGGATTATTTTTAAGAGGGAGGGATAGAGATGCAGCACATAGCATAGCAACTGTCAAACAAGGTTTAAGGCAAATTTATTCCCATTTATCATGAGTTGAAGAATTTGTTGTTTAAGCTTTGTTTAACAGCTTCGTTGTTTAAGCTGTCAGGTCACATCTCAGCTGGACATTTAAGCTCTGACAATTTAATCAAGACTTGAGTGAAGTTAGCTCAAGCTGATGTGAGCCTAGAAAAGCAAAAGAATATTGTTCCCAAGAATATCAGTTGGAACAAATTAAAAAGATAAAATAATGAGTGTTCAGAATTTCCACAGAACTTTCTCCTCTCAGAGACTAGGTTGAGCCCAAGTAAGACAAATAGACATGCATGCATAGGAAGAAAGACACACTGGCAAGCCTCTACAAACACAATGCTGAATAAGAGCAAAGCAGGGCCAAACCTAAATTCCACAGATGTGTGAAGATGGACAGAGTTGTGAGTGAAAAAAACAGGGGGAAAAGAAAACCAGAACCCCGGAGAGGGATGTTTCATGACATGGAATGGAAAAGAGAAGTCCTCTGTATGCAAAGAAAGGGAGTTCTTAGCTGCACACACAGAAAACTGGGGATTTCAAGTTGCCTCATCTCTCAGTTGTGTTACTTTGTTGTGCCTTTCCCCTCCCTTTGAGATCCAGGTGATGGTGCCAGGAGGTTCCTGTGTTTACTCAGTCTGTGCATCATAATTAGCCCCCCTGCTTTCTTCAGCTCGGTCTTGATGTAATCTTCATCCAACTCTTTGTGGTCACTGATCACAAATTCTTTGGCAAAGTTCTGCAAGAGATAAAGAAAAAAAAAGCCTGTTAAAAAAGAGGCTACTTATCCAAGTCCTGAGTAAAGATGGGTTATCCACCTTTCAGGGCTGTATGAGCAGTGTACCCTGTAGTGGTAGTAGTGGATGAGAGAGATGACTAGCTATGGCAAAACCAAAGACTTCACCTGGAAAATTTTGTGTCTGCTTCTACAGTCACCAGCTGTAACAACCTGTGCAACAACTCTTCTTAGCAATAAATGCACAGACTAGGTCAGGTCTAAGTAGTATGCCAACTGAAAAAGCTCAACATTGTTGACCTTCTTACTGCCATTGCTACTCAGCACAGTTGTGAGCATGTCACTAATCCTACCAGTGCCCTTTATAGGACCTCTTCTCCTGAAAGAAGAACAGTGCTATACCATAGTGCTCTACAGCATCATACCCCACCAGCTGATGGGAAGATGCTTCAATTAAAGATTGAGCAATGTGCAGATGGCGCCAGGAGCAATTCATTCTACTTCAATAGATTTACTGACTCCTCCTCTCAACCATCTAATACCCATCATGGCCCAAACCAAGACACTGCACCAGACAGGCTGCTGGCATTGTCAATAGCCTCTGTGGTCTAATGATCCAAAGTGACCTTTAAGAACTTGCTTTATTAACACACTTGTGTGCTGCAGAGTAGCTGTCGAGCTGCTTGAATGCTCCCGGGCAAGGCCTAGGCAGTGCGCTGTGATGTGAGACTGTGAACAGAGAAAACCTTTCTCAGAACAGATTACAGTGCCTTTAGGGCATTTGTCACCACAGTGTCACTACAGTCAGGGATTTGTTCTTTTGTGTCCTTCCTGCCTCACAGCAAGGGTGGCATGCATGTGTGTGCACAGATGTTTCAGCAAACATGCACATTTACTTTTCTTTTCAGCATTTCCCCTCTCTTCCTACCCACAGCTGAAAACACTGCATATGCCTTTCCCTTCACCCTGACCCACAGCAGGAAAAACACAGGCATCCATTGCCCAGAAGCCAATTGATGACAAAGCAAATGAATTAAAATCCCAACAGCCCTGCTACAAGTGTCTCAGGAAAGTTGCAATGCCTGGCTCCTTGGGCAGAAAGCACTCTGAAAGGTGATGGAGGATGCCTGGGAAATTGAGGCGATGCTTTGAGAGCGAAGCAGTCATCTTGCCCAGGTCTCCCCGGCCCTGAAACAGCCCCGGCACAACTGTGGAGGGGGGGTTTCTAATTGGTTTCAGACTCTAAGCCATGGGAGAGCTCTTTATTTGGCAGCATCTCAAGGGTCTCAGTTTGGGATCAGAGTGGGCTAAAGGAAGGGGTGGAGAAGGATTCAGCTTGGAAGAGCCTCAGCACCTCTTTCATGCCGTGGAAGAAATGGAAGGGAGAGCAAAACAACTCCCTCCCCCACACCAGTCTCCCAGGCTGTAGCTGATCCTGTTTCACACTGTAGGAAATCCTCACTAGCCAAGAGTTTCTTAGGCGGGGGGGGAGCGGGGGGGATGGGAGAGAAAAATCAGAGCTTATAGCAGCTACAAGAAGCCTTGTCTGCTCTGCTTTAGTTCATCAGCTGCTAGACAAAGCCCTAAGAAATGACAACCGCACCATTCTGCTCCACACTTCACTAGCTGGCTTTTCTGGTGTGAGGACAGACAGACATTACAGGCACTTAACAGAGGTCATGAAAAATGGGAAAGAAATTGTTTATTTAGAGGAAAAAACAAAAAACTATATTTTTTTTTTTTGAGATGGGAAGAGGCAAACGGCCTGAAACATCAGATTCAGTCATCCTCACAAGTGTCCTACTTACAAGTCTCTTGTGTGAGATCTGTAAAAGCTCAGCTCTTGCTAAGGCCAAACAAAGGATTTCCAGCTATTTGATTTTCACTGAGGTGTGCCTACCTACGTGGGGTTTTGAGCTGAACCTTTTCGATTTCTTTTCTATGTACAAGGTTTAACAAAGCTCTTTCACCTCAGGAAGCAGATTACCACGGTCTACCTGACCTCAGTGCTAGTGTTTGCCCTGACTTTAGCAAGAACTAAGGCAGGCCCATACAGTAATTTCTGAGAGGGATTCCATGAGAAGTGTGTGTATTTATAAATGCAGGAAAAGTGTTCTTCAATGTCCACTCTTCAGAATCCATCCAAAATTAAAACTGGAGGTGTACTCATACAGGAACAGAGGGGAACTAAATTGTATGTACCACAAAGTACTTATGATTGCTCAAATGCCTCCTCATCTAGACAGTTATCCAGATGATTCCTGGGTGATGATCTGTGGGCACCGGCCACTATTTCACGTCGTTGCCACCAAGACGCCTTGCAAAGTCTGAGCAACCTTCCCCCTAGCAGTGGCCAGATGGGTTATGTTCCCAGCCACTCTTAAATATCCTCTTAGCTGACTGGGCCATCTCTTGTGCCAGATTTGTACCTTCAGAGTGCAAACTGGGTCATTACTATTAATAACTCATTGCTTTATTCCTTTCTGCTGGCAGGTGCTTGCAGGTGCTGGCAGGGGCTTCTTCAGTTCTTTGCACCAGCTTGTACCCACCATGATATCTCATCAACCCTGGCACCATGGGGAGAAGATGCTTCTGGTGAGTCTGCTGCCTGGAACTTGTGATTTCAATATCCTGACTGACTTTTCTTCAGCCTGAAACCTCTATTATGACTCTGAATTCACTGTTTGAACTCTTTGGGATTAAGCTTTTGTTTGGGTGCAAATCATTAGGTGAAGGGAGGCATATAAGTATTTCAGAGACAGCTGAAACTGCCTCCTGTGGCATCAGGGCAGAAAGACAGGAAAGACTCCAATGTCCAGACAAGGAGACTGGGCACCCATGATCAACAGCAGCACTCCTCAGCCAAGGGCAATCTGACTCTGAGTTATTATTTTCTTTTTCCTTTTTTTTTTTTTTTTTTTTTTTTTTTTTGCCCCCACTGAAACTGCCAGAATGTAAAATTACTCACAGCTGATTTAATTTGGTCTGATGTTAGCTAAACCAGACATTGGTCCTTATTTGGCCTGACTGTCACCTGCAATTACAAATAACCAGTCACAGCAAACCAGCTCTTGCAAAGCACCAGGAAGAAACTCAGCTTCATGGGGCTAACAGCAATGCCAGCAGGCATCCAACTGCAGCCAGATTTCTGCTCTGCTACCAGATTTTCTTTCTGCCCTTAAGAGATTGGGTGGGGTGAGTTCCTGCTTTCTCTTCTCTCACACACACCAGTATCTAATGCCTTTCAAGAGAACTGCAGAAGTTGCATCTGCCTGAGGCGCAGCGCGTAACTCTGATGCTTGGGCCCTTGCTTTGCTGACATGCATCTCCATTTTACATCTGCCACTTCCTTTTCTCTTCTCCTGCACTATCTGCAAGCTTTTTACAACTGTAGCAAGCCCTGTGAGTGAATTCTAGCTTTTGAACTCACCCCAGAGTCACCATCAGCCTACAGATAACAAAACCATTAATGCCTTTTATCTTTAGCCCTCTCAGGACACAAAGGTGATCACAATCTCTTTGCTTTGCCTCTCAAATCCTTGAACACAACATGAAATGCAAGGTTTACTCATAGTTCTTCAATGCACCTATCTACCACATGCTTCACTTTGGGCCTGAGTAGCAGAGGGTCACCATTTTGCAGTCCAATCCCTTGTGTCAACCTCCACATGACACTGGAGAGAGAAAAGGGTCCAGCCACACAGGTCAGATTGCAAAACGTGAGCCTGTGTCTCTCCCTGGGAAGTATGAGATTCATACAGCAAGCTCAGTCCAGCCTTTCTCTCCCAGACAACTTTATGGGGAGGGAGAAAAAACAGGTGGAGCAGATTTTCTTCCAGGCTCTGAATGTTTAGCATATGAGGCTATAAAATTTCCCTAAGCTGGCCAAGGGAAAATCTGTCTGGAGCAGATACTGTGCAAAAAGTGGTCTGCAGAGGCCCCTATAAATCCCAGCATGGGTAGGCCTGAGGCCAGAAAGAAAATCCTTGTATCGTCTGCAGACACTTGGGTTCTTAGCAGCTATGGATGGTGTCAGGTAGTTAAGCAGCTTCTTGCTGCTTTTATTTACACTGGGGCTTGCAGCATCCTCCACTGGCGTTCAAAATCCTCAGGTCTGCTGTGCTTAATGCCATCACTCCCATCCACTGGGCATCCTGTTTTCAGTGCAGACACACTACAGAGAAGATGACATCTCCCATGGTTCTTTTCCTGCAGTCGGATGTCAGAGTCCAAGCTGGCAGCAAAACCCCCCTCTTCAAATTTACTCCTTGCCAATTTTTATATGGACTGGTTTCAGCCACTGGGAGAAGCCAGCCCAAACGTCTGGCAAACACATCTCAGCAACTGGAACTACATTTCAGCTTGTCTGCAAATTCCTCCTATCTGTGCTGCATCCCACTGGAAAAGTCACAGGGCTGTGTGTCAGATGTGGGGTGATGAGAAACTGCTTATTCTGGCATGAAGAAATTACTTACAATGTTACCACCTTCTCTAGACTAGGACTAGGAGTTCTTGTACATCCATAGCCATTTGGTATGGCAATTAAAATAAACTGCAATAGGAAAACCAGTCAAAAGGAACAATTCTGTTTGCAGGATCCAGCAGGATCTCACCCACCCTCCTGAGAAAGACAGTCTCAAAGCCACCATGATATATCAGCCATTGCAGTATGTGTTTGATTTTCTGAGTGTCACGAACAAAGGTATGAAACAATCTTCTGTTTAGGTCACCATATGAAAAACCTAAAGCACAGACATGGAGTTATGCATGTTGTATCTGTCCTGAGATAAAAGACAGTAACCCCAGAAGCAGATCCTCCATTATGAGGTACCAGCATCAATACAGTGCAGAACTGAGAGGAAAAAGAGAAGCTGAACAGAAAAAAAAACAGTATCTGGCTGTGAGCTCCAAAGCAGGATCTTAGAAATTGTGTTGATATCACTAAAGCCTGGCAAATTCCTCACTAAAAATAAGAATGAATAAAATGCCACAGATATTTGCTCACAGAAACAGAGCTGTTTTGCCCTGAATGCAATTTAGGCAAATAATAGAGCACATGACTCTGAGGGGGAGGAGTGCTGATGAAAACAGAGAAGAGTCAAGATCCATGGAAAATAAGACAAACTTGCAAAGGTTGGGAGGTCCCTTTGCTGAGGCAGGCCTGCAGGGAGTCCAGTCCCATCAGGAGAAAGACCTCCACGCTGCCTAATGAAGGGTTAAAATCTCCTGGTAGGAAATGCAGTCATGAAGGGCAAGGAGTTCACAGAGAGGAAGCAGCACTCAGAGGGAAACCAAGTCCTGTTTTCAGTTCTGCAGCACATACATCAAAACAGGACCACTTCAGCACAGGCTTCCACTCCCAGCCCCACAACCATTGTGCCTGGGCTTGTCCTTACTTGAAGAAAAGCACAATAACATCATCCTTCACAATGAGTGGGACCATTCACTGGAAGGTCTGACACTCCTGTACTTAAACCCCACAGCTGCCAGGTTTCACCTTTTTTATGGCTGAACTGAACTGGTTTAAAATAGCCTTGATTTCTGGACTTAAGTTGATCAGCTAGGTTCTCCTGGGCCTCTGAAATAAAAGAGGTCAAAACAACAGGGTGCAGGGAGACTCCCTGGAGTGTTCAAAGCCAGGGTGGACAGGGCTTTGAGTAACCTGATGTAGTAGAATGTGTTCCTGCCCATGCAGTGGGGTTGGAACTAGATGGTTGTTAAGGTCTCTTGCAACCCAAAACATTCTATGAGTCTATGAACAGCCTTCAGAACACAGAGAGCCTCCTAAATGGATTTGTACTAATGATGAATGAGCCACAGCTTGTGCATATAAAAGGAGGTAAAAAGCAGAACTATTCTTACTGCCAGGGACATAAAACACGAATTTAAGACCAGCTTTGGATAATCTCCTTTTAGTCAAGTAAAGAATAGACTCAAAGTCTTTCAGTTCAGCTGGTATCTACTGGTAGGTGGGTACAGCCTTGGCATGGCAACTGGTGGTGCACAGTGACCAAACTGTGCAGAGGACAGAAATGCTGTGGGGTCTGCTGCCTGTGTGTCTCACAGCAAGCATCTGCCAGTTCATCCACATGTGCAAGACGACACACTACTGCTGATGACAAAATAGATGTGGCCCTGTAGTTTAAGTCATTCTGGCTTACTGTTTCATAAAGTTCTCCCAGCTGTTTAGATCATCCTAGATCTAGATTTAGACTGTACCCCAGAAACTCCCAAACATCTTAACAGTTGGGACCTTGTGCTTCTATCCCCCAACTTTAGGTCTGTCCTTGGCCTGGACAGAAGCTCAGTGGAGAAAAAAGGGATGCTACATCATCTTACTCTGCATCTCCCTTTACACAAGGAAGTCTCCACGCATTACTATCCAGCTGTACCTACCCTTAGAAAGATACAGATAAATACTTGCTCCCCATCCCGGCCTTTCTTCTAACCTGCTCTCAGCTCAACTACTTGCACCACATCACAGGCTTGATCCTGTATTTCCACCTGAGGTAAAGAGGAAAGGATGGAAATAAGTGGCTCTGAGAAAAAGCTACTGAATGTTCCTTAAATGCCAAACGCATTTTCATCCAATCCCAAATAAGTACAATAAATGCAGTACCCATTTTCCAAGAAAATTAAAGAGGTGATATGGGAAAATCCCAAATAAGCAAGAAGACCTGACTCTCTGCTAGTACAAATCATAACTAAAAGCTATTTGCACCAGATGAGATCCATCCCTGTAATTTTACTGTTATTACAGATAAAAATCAATTGTCCTTTCTTCTTCAGAGAACCTCCTCTACTGACTATCAGTGTGGCTTCCCAAGCCACCTCCCTATAGATTTCTTGGCACCTGCTCCCTCTTCCAAGGGAGGAATACAAAAGGGAAGGCAACCCGGTTCCCCTCCTTGCTTTATATCTCATTCTTTTGTTCACAAGCCCATAATCTACTCTTCAACAGCTAATATCCCTCACGTTTTCCTTATGGCAAGTGCTTCTGGGAGAGCTTTAATAATCACCATGTGTGAACATTCTTTATTCTACAGATGTCACACGGTGGGTTTTGCTGGCTAGGCAGTACTCAAGCTGACTGTCTTTCACTTTGAGTGTCTCAGCAGCAGAACAGCACTTACTGGCATTTGTTCAGCTTTCAGCAGAGCTCAACTGTAGCTCATCAGTGCATCTACAACACAGCAGAGAATATAAAGCAGGTCTCCTTTCACACTGGAGCTTTGGTCTTAAAATAAAGAGCCACAGTTAGCCCTGGCAAATATTACAAGACAGTGAGAGTCCTTTAAGTTTTACTGAGGACTTCTCAGACCAAAGAGCAGTTGTTCTGGAACCCCACCCAGTCACTTCTGTAGATCACAAAATCAAAGCTGTTACCTGCTGCACAAAAAGCCTCCTCCTGCCACACTTCCTTGGAAGGAGAGACTGAGGGAGCTGGGATTGTTTAGCCTGGAGAAGAGGAGGCTCAGGGGAGACCTTATTGCTGTCTACAACTACCTGAAGGGTGCTTGTAGCCAGGAGGGGCTTGGTCTCTTCTCTCAGGCAACCAGCACCAGAACAAGAGGACACAGTCTCAAGCTGCACCAGGGGAGGTTTAGGCCCGAGGTGAGGAGAAAGTTCTTCACAGAAAAGAGTCGTTCACCATTGGAATGTGCTGCCCAGGGAGGTGGTGGAGTCACCGTCCCTGGAGGTGTTCAAGAGGGGATTGGACGTGGCACTTGGTGCCATGGTTTAGTCAGGAGGTCTGTGGTGACAGGTTGGACTTGATGATCTTTGAAGTCTCTTCCAACCTTGGTGATTCTGTGATTGCACAGGGTAGGTGGACCTAGGAGCCATGCTCACAACTAAAACTGCAGAGAGCCAAACTGCAGCAGCAGCCTAGATTCTCTTCAGGCTGTCTAAGGAAAAAAAAATCCCACTTTAAGGTACCACTTATTCCAAATGATGAACCAACACTGAGTCAGATTTGTAGTTTATCATTACAGCAGACAGCCAACTGTATTTTCCTATGTATAACTCATATCTCAAATAGTCTCTGTAAAGAGCAGAAGCAGTGGGGTGATGGAGAACATACACTTGAAAGTCAAGAGAACCAGTAAGTGAAATAGCTGTGGGATAAATTCCCTCCACTACATTTCAGTTGCACCTTCTGGTGCAACTTTTGATTTGATTATCTGCAAGATTACATGCATATAAAGGAGCAAGCAGTTCTGCTTTTATCCCACTCCACTCAGAGGGACTCGGTTGCACATATAGAACTGTTCAAAATAGTTGTCAGGATAATTTCTTAGGGGAAGGAGATAACCACTGACATGACATTCAGAAATGCTTTGGAGCGGGTTACCTGGTACCTGGTTGCTTATTAAGAGTGTATTGGGCACTAGCTGTATTGTTTTCATATTTTAGTGTAGATTAATTGGAATATGAAAGCTTTTAAGTAACAGCCAAGAATGATTAATGTTCCACCAGATTATTAACTCAGACAGACTACTAATCAAAGATGAAACAGGAGAAATTGCAAATTATACATAACAGACCTGAGGGACAGATCTTGGAGCAGCACTCTGGAATGCTGTTCAGCTCCACAGGAATAAACTGTCTAAACATATTTTTAAAGAAATCTCAGGCTTTGTGACTCTTATATGAGTCATTCATTAGTACTCTGTAATTTCATCTTCAGCTACAATTACACAGTTTCAGCTGCTTCACATGAACAGAGATTTGCTTTCCTGTCTCTTAGGTGTCATTATTATTTTTCAGCATGGACCCTTCGGCATGGTTGCCATTTTGAAACATGTAGCACCCCTGCTTATCTTCTGGAAGGATAGGAATTTATTAGAGTCATGGTTCTTATATAATCTTCTCTATCATAAAAACTACCAATGAACGAGGGGAAAATCATTCTCATCCTTCATATTGTCCTATTGGGAGATTATGGAATCACAGAATAGAATCACAGAATTGTTTCTTTTGGAAAAGACCGATAGGATAGGATAGGATAGGATAGGATAGGATAGGATAGGATAGGATAGGATAGGATAGGATAGGATAGGATAGGATAGGATAGGATAGGATAGGACAGGACTGGACTAGACCAGGTTGGAAGAGACCTTCAAGATCATCATGTCCAACCTATCATCCAACACCACCTAATCAACTAAACCATGCAACCAAGCACCCTATCAAGTCTCGTCCTGAACACCTCCAGTGACGGCAACTCCACCACCTCCTCGGGCAGCCCATTCCAATGGCCAATCACTCTCTCTGTGTAGAACTTCCTCCTAACTGCCAGCCTAAACCTCCCCTGGCACAGCCTGAGACTGTGTCCTCTTGTTCTGGTGCTGGTTGCCTGGGAGAAGAGACCAACCTCTGCCTGTCTACAACCTCCCTTCAGGTAGTTGTAGGGAGCAATAAGGTCACCCCTGAGTCTCCTCCTCTCCAGGCTAAGCAACCCCAGCTCCCTCAGTCTCCCCTCATAGGGCTTGTGTTCCAAACCCCTCACCAGCTTTGTTGCCCTTCTCTGGACACGCTCCAGCAAGTTAACATCCTTCCTAAACTGAGGGGCCCAGAACCGGACACAGTACTCAAGGTGCGGCCTAACCAGTGCAGTGTACAATATAATATCATTGAGTCCAACCAATATCATTAATATCATTGAGTCCAACCACTGTCTAACTACCAAGTCTGGTGCTAAACCATGTCCCTCAACACCACATCTCTGGATCTTTTGAACACCTCCAGGGATAGAGACTCAACCACCTCCTTGGGGAACCTGTTCCAGTGTTTGAAAAACCTTTCAATGTAGAAGTTTCTTCTAATATCCAACCAAAACCTCCTCTGGTGCAACTTCAGACCCTTTCCTCTTGTCTTGTCACTTGCTACTAGGGAGAAGAGAGCGATCCCCAGCTCACCGCAACCTCTTTTCAGGTAGTTGTAGAGGGCAATAAGGTCTCAGCCTCCTTTTCTCCAGGCTAAACAACCTCAATTCCCTCAGCTGCTCCTCACAAGAGCTGTTCTCCAGACCCTTCACTAACTTTGGTGCCCTTGTCTGGACTCACTCCAGCACCTCAGTATCTTTCATGCAGGGAGGATCCCAAAACTGAACCCGGTACTCAACGTGCTGAGTATAGGGGGACAGATTTCCTTACACAGGCAAGAACACAGTTATTGAAGAAGATTATGCCAGACGTCAGCCTGTTCTCCAAGTGTGTAAGAAAGATGTTTTCTCAGGCATTGCAGATGTGAGCCTAGGTTTAGTTGAAAGAGTTAATCATGCTTTAAACACTTTCTCAGAGGAAATATGTCAACCATTAACATCTTCTCCATTAAAGACAGTTTCCCTACAGCAGTTCTCTGCAGCCTTCCACAACTTACTTCTCTTGTGGCTGTTGCTTGTTTTCACTAACTTGGACTGAGCTTGAAGCTCTGTGGAGCGAGCCCACCTCAGAATGTCCTGGGAGGCCTTGACAGAGTTAACTGAGCTCAGCTGGGGCAGACAAACTCTAGTGAAGCCCTTCCAAGGTGTGTACTGAGCACATTTCTCCTTTTCCCTGATATGACCAAGGCCAAACAGAAGACTATTCAAACCTAGTTAGCTATTAAGAGCTGTTAGTTAATTGGTAGAGATAGGGACTTCAGACTTCAGTTGATTAGGTCCATGAATTCATTGTGCACAGACAAAAGGCCTCAAGAGAAGTTTAAACAAAGGTGTGGGTTTTTCAGTTTGATTTTACCTGCTTAATACTGCCTTGTTCTCTACCATTCAAAATTATATTATTTCCATATCACAGAAGGAAAAGAGGAGCAGCTTAATGATGACACGAAAGGGAGTGCAGATATTCCCTTCTCATGAAATTCTTAAGACAGCCTTAAGCTCAGAGGTGCTTCTTTACGCCTGAATGTTCAAAGGGCAGATAAGTTAAGTCTTCCTAGTATGAAGACAAGCAACAGGGAACTCTCTTCTTTTCAAAGGATTAGCTTGTGTGGTAGCAGCAGGAGGCACCCAGCCTAAACCACCACACTGCTAAGTTGAAGGATGATCCAGTTTTTCCCTCTCTCTCCCTTTGTGCTGGTGTTTGTAGAGCTAAAAGCAAAGAGTGGTTAGAAGCAAAAAGAAGAGGTTACCTGTACTACTTCTTTGACCAGAGTCTTGTCAGTCCCAGTTTTGGCTCTCTGCAGACCACTGACATCCTCTCCAATCCAAGTGATGAGAGCAAACTTGACTCTCTTGCTCATGGCATCACCAGTGGTGAACCGGACAAAGCCAAACAATCGAACATCATCTGGACAGACAAAGCAAAAAGGAGAAAATGATTAAAACCAGAAACATCCCTGCCTGACCATTTTCTGGAATAAGAATATTGCCCTCAACTCAAAGACCAAGCCAAGGCACTAATTCTGTGTTACTGTATCACCATTTGGGATGAACAGGGCTCTGCTCAGATACCTTTTGCTTGCAAGGTGTATTTGTCCAGTGTTAGGTCTGCCTCTTTCTAGGGTGCTTTTAGTTACCGGGAGGAAACCATCTGTGCTGGCCACCCCACATTAGTGTGCTGCTAGTGTATCTGGAAATGGCTAAAATACAGCCAGCAGAGCACAGAGCTAACCCTAGTTACACATTTCACCATATTCTGCAGGTCACTGGTCAAGAAGAGAAGAAAGTGTTTCCCAGCATCTCTTTCTTAAGGATAGCAGGATTAGACAGATTCTGTTAACATATACCTAGAAACTGGCCATTGTGCACATCTGACTTTTCTCTCTTTGCCTCCAGCCATGTATCTGGCTCACTTGTAGTATGAGTTCACAAGGAGAGGTGAAGCAGGAGCAAAAGGAAAATCTGCAATGACTTCCCCAGATGTGTTTTTCTACTCCTTCCAAAGCCCTGCAGAGAAAGGCCTTGGATTTTAGGATTGTTCTCATCTTCCTTTCACAGCTGCTTTCTGCTATATCACACCAGACTACAATTATTTAGTCTGGCCATCTGTGTAAAAACCTTGTAAACTCCTTGTCTCAAAGAGTTTGTTCCTTGGCTGCAGGGTGACTCATCACCCAAGGCAGTTGGACTCCTTCACAAGCAGAGGCGCTTCCCAAGCGTGTGACACCATCCACTCCCATCCCCAGCCTCTGCGGCGTGCGCCATGCTGGAGCCTTCAACCAGGGCTGTGCAGAAAAGCTGAACAGATGGGCAGTTGTGCAATCATGGAATACACCTAATCATAGCCACTTCTGTTACAGGTCACTCAAGACCTTTTCAATGAAGACAGACTGAGAGAGTTGAGGTTGTTCAGTCTGGAGAAGGGAAGGCTCTGAGGAGACCTTATTGTGGCTTTCCAGTATCTGAAGGGGGCCTACAAGGAAGCAGGGGAGGGACTTTTTAGGGTGTCAGGTAATGACAGGATGAGGGGGAATGGAACAAAAATAGAAATGGGTAGATTCAGATTGGAAGTTAGGAAGAAATTCTTCCTCATGAGGGTGGCAAGACACTGGAACAGGTTACCCAGGGAGGTGGTAGAAGCTTCATCCCTGTAGGTTTTTAAGGCCAGGATGGATGTGGCTCTGAGCAACCTGATCTAGCGTGAGGTGTCCATACCCATGGCAGGGGGGTTGGAACTGGATGATCCTTGAGGTGCCTTCCAACCCTAACAATCCTATGATTCTATGAAATGAGATGACTCAAAATAGATGAGCAAACTTGCTGTTTGAAAGGAATCATGTTAATCCTGGCTGCACTTGTCATAACCAGTTCAACATGTTTTATGATTATTTGCTATCCTGACTACTGCTAGCTGAAAATGCAGGCTCCAGGTGCAGCGAGGCTTGCCAATATCCCCATCCTTGGATCCATTACAACATGCTCCATGAAGAGTCAGAGCAGCTTCAGAGGCAGCTCAGGGCCAGGAATGAAGCAGCCCTAAATTGCTCATCCCCAGAAAATAAGCTGCTAGAAATCAATGCAAAAAAAAGGAAGTGAGACTTTCTCTGAAAGCTGACAGGTCTCAGAGCTTCTTTACCACTTCTTTTTGCCAAAGTGTGAGTAAAGACAACTTCCCCTTGAGAAAAGGTAAGTTTTTTAAGTCTGAAAAAACCCACCTATGGTCTTCTGTGTTGTCTTCTATGTACCTTTTTTCCACTGACAGAGGACTGCTGGGGAAAATGGAAAATGTATGCAGAGAGGTGTGTGAGCCAGTACAAGGTTTAAAACAAACACCTCTGAAGATTTGAAATTTGAAAGGTCTTATTCAAAAGAAAAATCCACATGGATCTCTGGAAGGAGAAGGAGCCCTGTGTATTGTGAGTGCAGGCAAGCAAAACTTCCCTCTCAGCTACCTGTTACTGGCAAGTACAAGAAGCGCAGGGAGAGACTCCTGTTTCTGACAGTAAATCCTCTTCCCAAGATTGATTAGAACCATAAATGAACCGACAGCCAGGAAATACCCAAGGTGAGGAAGAGGCAGTAAATCCCCTAACGTTACTATTAACAGTTCTATGAAAAAAAAATTGCTTTCCCAGAGCTGACAGTAAAGGAGGCCACGCTCCACTAAGAACTGTACTGTGGTTCCTTTGGGAACACAGACCTGGAAGGCGCTTTAATGTCACCAAGTTCTGGCCCCTACTATACTGTAAGCGTTTCACAGACCTTCCCGTGGACCCATCACTTTCTACCTTGAGTATGTAGGTTTTTCATCCCTGCCCCTTTCACCAAAGACAGCTACTAATCATGATGACTGTTTTGGAATATGTCCCTTTATAATACAAATAATGTCAGAATACAACAAATGTGAAAAATCCCAAGTTGTTTTGCAGAGCTTTTTTTCATAGCTACGTAGAAAGGAGGTTGAAAGAATTCACCTGTCAGTATGAACTTATATTTGATATGAACCTACAGATCACTGGCAGCAGCAGGATCTGCTTCTCAGCAGAAGAGTTTGAGTGCTTTCCTGTCCCATCTGAAAGCAGCTTGATCAGTGCCGCCAAAGAGAGCCAAACCCTGCAATTCCATGTGAGCTTTTATCTACTAGATCACCTACTACTCAGTGACTATGAGCAACTCTTACTTCATCATGTTAAGTCCCAATAAGTTTAATGAGCATCTCAGGTTAGATGTGGGCCTCTGAGTCACCAGTTTGGGCAGAATTTACCTGGGGCTGGTTTACTTGTGGGGGCTTGAAAGGTTACACCCAAGCTGTGTGGGCCTTCTCCTCCTGCCTCCCAGTGGAGGTTGTATCCCCACAGTAGCCAGAGCAGGCTCTTCAGCTGCCCCAGCTTTCAGTCCAGTGTATTTAATATAAAATACCACTACAGGACACTTTGTCTTGGATGTGCCAGTCTGAACTGCAGCAGCTGAGGAGCATTTCAGCAGCTGCAGATAAAGACAAGAGGGAATCTGAACTGGAGCCCTTAGCAATTAACATAGCTCTTTTCCTAAAAGGGCAACAGGGACAGACGTGGAGGTTCTTAGCACTAGCTGAGTCTGGGTATGAGCTCTTACAACTGCAGGTCAAAATCCCTGAGCAGAAGTGGCTGAATTTCACAATTAGTCTTGAAGCATGTTCAGAGTGATTAACAGGATCAAAACACAAGTTCTTTTATACACCCAGATTTCCTCTTTCACAGTTAATTAGCTCTACCCTGCCAAATCATCTCGCTGCGCTGGAAGTCATCAATGCCATCAGTGCCAATTCCCCTGTAAATCTCAAAGTATTAATATCCATCCCCCCACCCCCTCCTTCCACACAAAACCACTTACAGTGGGTTTAGGAATTTGCTGGGTGCGTGGAGCGGGGGGGTGTAACAAATCATAGAGAGACAGTAGGTTTCCTCTGAAAGAGGAAATCCTGCCTTGCCCTATGCAGCCACCTTCCTAGTCACTAAGCCCTGAATTTCAGGAGAGAGAAGCAAATAATAGCTCTGGGCAGAACAGAAATAGCAGCTTTATTTGATTAGACCTTACAAGTTACAAACAACAGAAATTAACAACCTTAATTCCCACTAATATCACTACTCCTTTGACTATGCTTGTAGAGCCTGACAGTAAGGCTGCACAAACAATGAAAAGTACAATGGATGCCTTAATGAGCATCACTTAGTATTTTTCCCCAAACCCCTTACTTATCAGAAGGCAGGGTTTTCCAAATATACTGATTAAGCTTCCCTTGGCTGTCAACAAAACTCGATGCCAAGCTGCAGAGATTTCCCTGATGGTATTTTCCTTTTTATCATCCACTCAAACCCTTTGGTGCAACTATACTAAAAAAACTCCCCGTTAGATTAAAATGCACTGACTCATCAGGAAAAGACACTAGCTGCAGGACAGAAATACAGTCAAAAGCTTCACAGTTTTCAGCCGTATGGCTCTGAATGGCAAAGCCAGAGACATGCCAATGTAAGGCCACCACTCCCAGCTTCACCTGCATGCTCAGTCAAGGTCATGTACAGAAAGGCAGCTGATGGAATTATCTGCTTTTGTGTTCTGTCCAACAATGAATTACTGATAGCACGTGACAGGTTTCATGAAGGATTTATTATGTTTGTTTCAGTTGGATTCGGTTTAGATTAATTTGTCAGTTTTCCACCTCCTCAGTCACCCCTGCAGTCACATGGATAGAAGTGCAGACAGAAAACCTTCCCTACATTGTTTTCCCCCTCTTTGTCCCTGTACTTGATTGCCCCTATATTTCTGATGTAATGCTGCCTTGCACCATGCAGACATTCATTGAAGTCATAAGACACATACAAAATGTTTGACCTCAGGACCATAACCACAGGACATGCTGTGCTGGGGCATCAATCTCACCCATGTAACCCAGAGAAGCTGACATTAGTACAGGGTACTCAAGACACAAGTGCATGGGGAGGATGACACCATGCTGACTTGTCTGGCTTTCTCTGATCCATTGGAACCATCAGCAGTGTTTCATCAGAATGAATTGCTGCTACCTCAGTGACAGTGGTCCTGTAGTGGTCTCTTTGCAGACCTGGGTGTAAGTGGGAGGAAGCAAAGGATCCAGCTAATCTTTGCTCCCCTTCCCTGAAAGAAGGAATGGTTGGTAGTTGGTGGGAGGTAAGGGCCAGACAGGCCCCAAATCAAAAGGCACACAAAAGATGTAACTCTTCTTTATCTGCTCTTATGCCTAAGACAGGATGGCAAAATGCAGCTCCACAGCCATGCTACTTTAATTATGCATCACAAAGCTAAACTGAATGCAAAGAGGTACTCCCACTAAAATGAATGATAATATTCCCTAAAACATCCTCCTGTCCATTACAAAGGACAGTCTAAGCCACAGCTCTAACTGGCAGCTACTGAGCTGACCCTCCCCGGAGCACGACTTCACAGTGAGAAGGGAGGGCACAGGGGCATGGAAACTCTTCAAAGACAGTGTGACATTCCCATGAGCCACCCATGGCCCCAGGTCTTCCTTTAAATAGATATTAAGGGAAAGCAGGCAGGAGGAACAGTAAAGGGGAAAAACAAAAGCAGTAGGAGACTGATTTACAAAGCCCATTTTAGCAACTTAAGATGTAGCCAAAGACAGATAAGCAGCTATCTCATTACATGTCCTCGTGCACTTTTACAAGTCTTTCCTACAAGCCAAGCTGCCAGTGTAATCTTGGTGATCTCTCAGTGCTTAGCTCCTAATTTTTATATGCAGACCAGGCTTTATAGGACAACTGTCATAAACCCAAAAGAGCCTTCATTTGTCTTCAGAGCCAATTCTAGTTCCATTTGCTTCCTGCTCCTTTATGTCAACCAGAAATGGTTTTATAGGGCATTTATTTCAGACCAAAGGTTTCCAGTTCTTTCTCATGCTGAATGCGCAGTGTGGTTCTGGTTTGATCTTTTCAGACACTTGGGTAACTATCCCTTTTCATGCTGTCATTGCAATTATTTATCCGGACTGGGGGTTTCCAAATAAAAGGCTCATTATTTCTTTTGTCAGAGATGCACTGAAAAACAACTGCTCACATGTGGCATAGAGGGGGAAGCACAGTCTTCTGACCTCTCTGTCACTTCATGGCAGAATACACCCTTTAAAAAAAAACTAAATGAAGTAAACCACAGGGAGAGGCAGTGAGATGCTCTGCTGCTTCCTAATACAGAAACAGAGACAAGCTGGCCGGTGCAGCCAAGTGTTACTGACACACATGAAAGTCTAGGCAGATGTTTTTGATTGGACTTTTAGTTCAGTATCTCACTTGTAAGTCATTCTGCTCTTCTCAGCAACGCTATCACCAACCCAGTTGGGAGACTCTGAAATTAAAAACAACAACAACAAAACCCAAGAGCCTTCACATCCTTCCGTACAATAACCTTCAGCTGTTATCTGCATTTCTGGCTTCAAACCCACCAGCTCAGCTGGTTTTTAAAGAAGTGTACTGATGGCACATACTACCCAAACACCAAATTAATGCTACTTCTGGAGCCATGCCATCTGCAGAGGCAAGAGCTGTAACTGTGAAGTAAAATGGATCAAAAGCCTTGAATTAAGTCCTTGTTTAATGCAGAGGTAATCTCTGCTGTTAAGTCCAACCGAAACAGCCCTTAACCAGAAGACACAGGGGGTGTCTGCACTGTGTGTTTAATGACCCTGACACAATCAGTGTCCCCAGCTTTGGTTTCCAGACTCTCTCTATCAGACAAAGGCAAATGCAGCCACATACTTTGGTCATTATGTAGGACTGCAAGAGGAAGAGCCACCAGTGACTACCTTCTAATCATACAAGGACTTTATCGTGCCAGTGGTTTAAACCAACCTCCTTGAATTCAGTTTGGGATAAGTTGGAGAGGTGTTCGCATATCTACTGCGGGTCTTTGGAGGACAGAGAAAACTACTACTGCCTAAGGCCAAAGCAGAGTCTACTACCCCCAGCTAAAGTGTTTGAGTCATCTTGCAGTCTGACACAGACTGTGACAGCAGCAGCGTGACAGCAACTGATGTGCAAAAGTCCAGGGTTCAGGCTGTGTTTGCAGCATAATCCTGGGACTGTGAACAAAAGGGCACTGAAGAAGCTTTTCCTACCATTCTTTCTTCCTTTGAAAAGAATTGGCAAGTGCTGTCCCCAAATAGTGGAACAGGGGAAGGATGATAGTTTGGTTATGCAGTTCCTTTAACTTTTATACTCATCCACAAAGCTTAGTGAAGAGCTTAGGAAGAACAAGCCTCCACCCCAGGATATGTGGCATGCAGGTCTGATGTGCACTGTGTGTCTGAGAGTAGAGCAGTGAGAGTGATGAAACCCAGACAAGGCAGGCTGGGTGCAGCCACAGTTCCTGCATCAGGGCACAGGCTTCACTGCCCCAGGAACTCAGCATCTCAGTCTGTTGTGTGTTCCTTCAACAGGAGCCCACAGAGCATTGCTGGAGTTTGCAGAGAGCTGGTTTCGAACATGGGCTTTTTGAACTGCTACTTCCATTAAAAGGCACAATTTCAGTTTCTTGCTTTTCCCTTTGTCCTCAACCACTCTTGCTGCTTGAGGAGGTTTGCAGAATTGATAATGAATTGGGCCACAGTCTGCATGAAAAGGGTTATGTAGAGGGGGAGGAAAAAGCAAAAATACAACCCTGTTACCAGCAACCCCCTCCAGCCCTTCCTAACCTCTGTCATTGCACAAGGCAGGATATCCACCACAGGCAAATGTCTTCCTAACTGGTATAAAAGACCTTTTTTGGTCTCAGAACCACAGGAATTAGCACACACTGACACCCCTGCTCTGAGGAAAGCAATATGTACCCCTTGCTGAAGGTGCTTTTAACAAGAATGGTTATTAAAGAAAGCAGGGGGGACAGAGGTTTGCCACTCAGAATGGCACTGAAATAGATGATGAAGAATGTAGAACAGAGAAAGCTCAGATGGAGGAACCTGGTGGCACTCTGCACCCTGAGGTTTTTCAGTTCCAGCTCCTGCTCTCACCTTTGACCACCACATTATGCTCAGCTTCTACCAGAGGCAGTTGCAGCACTTTGTGGCTTTCAGGGCAGTGTTTTTCACAAAACAGGAATTCAAAACAAGGAAGGAAGTTTATTCTGATGCCAGTTTTTTTCTCATCACAATTTCAAGCTGTTTGCATTGATAGTAGCTCTTCTCCCCTTCAGCAAAATGTGGAAGGAGTTTGAGTGTGGAGCAGGAGGGAAGAGATGTTGCAATGGGAAGGAATAATATTTAACAGCTCTTCCCATCCCTTTTTACTCTTTTTTTTTTTACTCATTTTGTTTCAGTAGAAATATTCCAACCATCTCTACTTCATGGTAACATTTGGCACTTTTCTTCCAGATGGGAAGGGAAGCTCTAAATTCACTGTTGGCACAAGCCTTGTTTTCTGACTACAGTGCTCCAGGTGAAGGGCTGCTGCACAGATGGAGGCACCAAAACTTGCATCTCTTGCTTCCCCAACTGCTCCACCACCATAAGTTGTGGGTGGTGGGAGATCCATTCTGGCACTCAGCTAAGAACCTGGTACCTGAATTTGCCTCATTCTTTAAGCCTCCAAGGACTCTGCTCCAGAGGTAGGTTTGAGGACAACCTCTTGCCCTGGTCTGCCAAGGAGCAGGTTCATGGGAAGGAAGAGGAAAAGAAAGAAGAGAGAAAAGGAGCAATGGAGCAGTTATAAGGGATTTATTTCCATATTACAGTTTAACAATAGGCCACAGTCTACCCCCCGATGCCTTGTTTTTAACTCTTCTCTTACCATGCTTATGCCTAAAATATGCAAAATTTCCCGTTTGCTGTAAAAATGCTTCAATATTGGGGCCAGCTTGGCACTTTGATGGTATCAAACAAGCTTTCCCTGAACTCTGTCTATAATATTTATAAACTCTGTTTATAAATAAGGGTTTGGCACATGCAGATGATGGCAAGAAAACAAACCTCACCATATTCCAAACTACAGTATGTTCCTCCATTAATTGTTATATGCATTCTACCCAGCCCAACCAGAGCTTGGTCTCTGCCAAAGCCTCTCTGCCTGCTTAGCCACTGGATAAAAGTATTCCCCTTGCTACAGAAGGGAATACAGGAACTATTCTTGAGAGGGTGCCAATCCAGAAAAAAACCAACAAAACAAACCAAAAAGCATTAAAAATCAGTTTAGATAAAACAAGATCTCTTAAAAACGAGGAGAGAAAATAAATAGGGAAGGTTCCTCTGCAAGCTTCAGATGTCTCGAGATGCTGGAGACAGTTATTTTGGCCACAAGAGGAGACAGAGAACATGACATTCAGATGCTGAAACTGTTGACCTCCCCAAAAACCTACTAACCCTTCAGATAATGTTGACATGAACCTCAGAAGTGCTGAACCCTGGGTTTCCCTGCATGCCAGGTAATTGTTTTTTCCTTATGTTGCCCATTGAGAAAAGTTGAGTGGGAAGGAGTTCTTGCAACACAGGGTACCAGCTCTTCTGATACCAACTACAAAAAGATCCTTTTCAATTCTGTGAATACTCCCTGCAGAGGTCTCAAGAAGAGCTGGAAACAAGTGGCTGGGTTAATCCTTGTAAGACCCCACTGCAAATGTCGTAGCAGAGCAGCCTAAACCCTCTTGATTCAGTGACTGCTTTCCAAGGACTAACATGTACTTTCCTCCTATGATATTTATTGACTGATCAGACCAGTCCTACCCTCATTTAAGTTACTGGGAAGTTCTTCCCTCCAACTCAAGCCCTAGGACGTAGCAGACCAATTTTTGCAGACACCGGCATTTCAATAGCTGTAGGACTCTTGACTACAGTGCCTCTGGGACTTGCCCCACCTCGAAAAGGGAGAGGCTGCTCAACACACAATTACTTTGCAGTACAGACACCTAATTCTAAAAATACAGGTTAACCATAATTCTAGAATGGTAGAGCAGCCAGGTGGCTCAAGAAGACTTTTCTATAGCCCAGTATTAGTTCCAAATGCTTCATAGCCCATTGGTGAAATCGCTAACCAGCCTCTGAGACAGGAGGAAAAGCTCTACAATTCCCCCTAGAAGTTATTTTGAGCAAAACCAAAACCTTCTTTTGTAAAACACATCAGCAGTTAAGATCAGATGAAGTTCCTCAGTTTATTTCCATATTCCCCAGGCTTTGTTTTGTCCTGTTAATGTTCTACCACCGCCAGTTAAACAATCAACTGCCACGTTCAAACCTAGAGCAGCAGCTGTAAGGGGTTGTGCAACGCCTCACACAGGATTGTTCCCAGGGCTGTATTGTTTCAGCCATTCTTAGGCACAACCACTACCCCTCCCCACCCGGCTTCGGGTTTCATGCTCTTAAAAAATCCAGGCAAGCCTTCTAACTGCAGTTACTTCAGTGCTGTGGATACATTTTACAGCAGAATTTTATGGCGAAATGATCTGTGTGACTGCATTATTTTAGTCACAAGAACTGAGTCTCTTTTGCTCTGAAACTGCAGTGCTAAGCAAGGAGACCGTTGCTAATCAAGCGTTTCATCTTGCTTATAATTCAAGAAGCAATGAAAAATTGTGCAAAGAGGGAAGAAAAGCTCAAAGGACCTTAAGTCTAAGTCTGAGACAAAGGACTGGCTGCTGGACTATGGACTTCAGTGAGCTGCATTCTGTGGTGACTGCAAACCTGATCATGCAGGACAGGGCAGCACTAATTCCAGTTTACCCAAGTTTTCTCCCATCCTTTCCCCCTTAAACTAGCCAGCAAGGAATATTGTAAGGTGGCAAAGCAATTATGATGGAGCTTACCTGTGCACTTCCTTTTAAAAGTTTCATAGTCTACCCCTTGGTCTCCAGGGACGATTGTAGAGCCATTGTACTTAAAAGTCACCCTTTGGGAAAGGGGAAAGAAAAGGGGAATGGTACATTTAAAAGTCACCATTTGGGATGGGGGAAAGGGAATTGTTAAGAGTCACCCTTTGGGATGGGGAAAGGGAAGGGTACCGTTCAAAGTCACCCCTTGGGATGGGGGAAAGGGAAGGGGAGTACTATCTTTAATAGTCCCCCTTTGGGATGGGGGAAGGAGGAGATAGGGAAGAATACACTGTAACAACCCATCCTTTAGTAAAGGAGGAAGAGGAGAAGAGGAATAAGGTCTCTAACATTCAGTGGAAGGGTAGAGAAGAAGGGGAATCCCAGAACATCGGTACCTGTCCGGGAGATGCCGGGGGACACTTACCAGTTCACGTCGGTGGCATCGTCCCTGACGAGGTTGTACGCCTCCCTGCACGCCTCCTTGTCGATTTTGGTGGCCATGGGGGCGGCCGGGGGTGGGGATGGGGGGAAGCGCGGAGCGGCGCGGAGCTGGGGCCGCTGCCGCCACCGATGTTGCCACTACCGCTGCCGCACCGCGCAGAGCCGCGCAGAGCCGAGCCCGCTGCCACCCGCCCCCGCCCCGCCGTCTGCCGCCAATGGCTCCGCAGCGAGCGCTGAGCCTGCCCCCGCCCGCCCCTCCCGGCCCCGGCGCGGGGGTTCGGGGGTGATGCAATAACCCGGGGACGGGGGGACGGCGGGGAAAGGGGAAGGGGAAAGGGAAAGGGGAGGGGGGGGGGACCTGTCTGGAGGATGCAAAGCCGAAGCGCTGCCTGGGCAAGGTGGGCGAGGGGCTATTCCCGGCGCCGAGGGCCCGCCGCGGTGATGCGGATTTTGGGCCGGTGATATTTTTCCAGACCCCCGATGTTTTTGCAGCCCGTGACGGAAGGGTGGAGGAAGGAGGGAGAATCGATGCGCAAGATGGAGCAGCCGCTGCCGGCGCGGCGGAGCCGGGAGCCGGGCCGGGCGCACGGGAGGTAGCGGAGCCGCAGCGCGGAGCAGGTAGGCGAGGGGTAGGCAGGGGACCGGCTCTGGCCGAGGGCTGGAGGATGGCATGAGGGGCAGCGCTGCCGGGGTAGGGTCAGGAGCTGGGCAAAGCTGCTTGTGAGACTGCGAGCGGGGAACCGGGGGTGGGAGCCGGGCTGGGAGCTGTGGGTACTCCTCTCCCTACATGCGGGCCTCTGACAGGGGCTGTGAGGGTGACTTTGAGCCGTCACCGCTTGCTGCAGCTAGCTTCAGGTGTGTGTGCAGGCGCTGGAGGCCTGTCTGTGTCTCTTGTGTTTGTCTCACCCCGTTTCGGATGCAGCGATCTCCCCCTACTGGGCTCCACCTCAGCGCTGGTAATTAAAAACAGAAAATCGAACCCGAGTCGATAGGCTAATGAGAGATGGTGGGCTTTGGGCAAAGGGACAAGGGCCGTCTGTAAGACTGCACATTGGTCCAGTGTCCCCAGGGACAGGGACGGCTCATTTGCTGTGCAGAACACAGCTAGAAATAAGTGTCACCAGATGTTGTTGTGCCCAGAGACCGGAGTTTTAAACCCCAGTCCCTATACCTCTTAGTGGGTTTCTACCCTGAGCAGGAGGGACTGGATATTGCAGTTTTCATAAAAAACTACATTCTGTGATAAAAGTTATCACATGTTGTTTCTTTTGACGTTTGCATTGGCATGTTCATTCTTTATTTCACATCAATATGTTGTAACGGTGAAGTCTGAGCAGTAAAAAAAAAAATATCTTTACCAAATGCAGTTGTTCAGTTTTTCCAAACATCTGGAGAAACAAGATAGCCAGAGCATGTGCCAGTTGTAGGAGACCTCATTTTCTGCCACAGAATATGAAGCTCTAATCCTGCATGCAGCTTCTTCCAGAGAGTCCTGAATGGCATGAGGGTCCCTGGTAGCATCGGGGCCCAAAACATAAGCATCTTGCTGCAGTGCATCTCCGTGATGTGGATGAGGTCATAGGGAAGAGAGAAATATTTCTGAAGTCAGTACAAGTGTAGGACATGGCACTGGGGTGAATCACACTCTTATCTGTAGACTGCAGGCTCTCGATGATAATCACACAGAAGTAGTTCTGAATGTCTATTGATTCTCTTTTGGATCTGTCTTTGGGAGCGCTCCTTTTATGCTGACCATTCTCTACTCATAAACATTTCAGGTTTTTTTAATTGTCTGTGTTTATCATCCCTTGGCACTGCCTTGCTGCTGTTTATACCTGTAACAAATGCTGGCTGTCCTTGTCTTTTCACTCTTGTTCCTCAAGTCCTGATGTTTCCTAGGGCAGCAGTGGGTCGTTTTCCTTAGAAGGAGAAAACATCAACCTTATTTCAGTCCCTGTGACCCAGGGGCTGGAGTGTCTGAATTATATTCCTAAAGAACTTCATGCCTCACACTTGGAAGTCCCAGATTCTCACCTATCTGTGTGGGATCAAATCTCTTTGCTTAATTTCTTTGTCTTTGACACATTTTCAGGAATCTTTTAATGCACGGGGGAGTAAGTATTTTGTTCAGTTTCATCAGGCTGTAATCAGAGAGGAAAAAATACTTGTCTGGCTCTGATTTGCTTTTCATATGGGAGTTTTGAGACCTCCATCTTGTGCACATGGATCTTTTCAGCATGCGCAGGAAGGTGTTATTGGCCTGGCAGCAGCATCTGTCCATTTCATGGGAGTCCTCAGAGAGGAAGCACAGACAACAGAGAAGGTGGAAGGACTTACAAGAGGACTTATGGACTTCCTCAAAAGAAAAAGAAAAAAGTCTCCAGTGAGTAGGAAGCCTTGGATATCTGGACTGACCTTCAGATGTCCAGACTCTACTGATGAAGTTCAAGGAGGGCCTCAGAATGGGTAGGGCCAGCTGAGCTCTGCGGAGCTCTGGTCCCACAGGAGGTTTAGCTGTTCTCCTAAAATATATTGCTCCTGCCTTGCCATCACAGCTTTTTGCTCCCTTTCTCATCTTGATTGTCCCCAGTCTTGTTTCTCCATCTGTGTTTCTAGTGCAGGAGCAGAGAGAATAAGACCCTCTTGAAGGAAAGGCTGCTATGAATTCATGGGTCACAGTTAGCATTAGGGTTGTCATCAAAGTAGGTTTTTTACTCAGGTCTTTATCCTGGGTTGCCATGACCACAAGGGCTACAGCATTGTCTCAAAAGTGGGGGCATTAGCATGATGTGCAACAGCCAACACACAAAGAGCAGGGGTACTTTTTTTTAATCTCAGATTTGCACAAAGCCAGGAGCTGGGTGCTATTTGACTAAGCCAGCTCTGCCTATTGACAAAGTTTCACACATTTACATGGGTCTGGTTAGCAGACTACTACCTCTACCTATCTATTGGTATTCTGCTTCTTGGCTGGTTTACAGGTTCTTTGCCTTCAGTTAAAGCAACAGTATCTACAAAATTAATAGTGCATGTGCTGAGAAGTGGTCTTGTAGGCAAGGGCTTCACAGCTCAAGAAGATGTGTGCTTTGGTATTAATAACTGTTCTAAGAGGACAGGCTCCTCGAGGGAGCTAGGGTTGTTCAGCCTGGAGTCGAGAAGGGTCCAGAGTCACCTAATAGTGGCCTTCTACTACAAGAAGGCTGGAGAGGGACCATTCACAACGGCCTGCAGTGATAGGATGAGGGACAATGGTTTGAAATTAGGGAAGAGTAGATGTAGGTTGGATGTTTGGAACAAGTTCTTTACTATGAAGGTGGTGGAACATTGAACAGGTTGCCCAGGAGGTGGTTGAGGTTGTGTCCTTGGAGATATTCAAGGTCAGACTTGACAAGGTTCTGACCAGCCTGATCTAGTGGAGGATGTCCCTGCTCACTGCAGGGGGGTTGACCAGATGACCTTTGGAAGTCTGTTCTAGCCCAAACCATTCTATAGCTCCATGGTTATTGTGATATGTTAATGAGTAAAGTTCACTCATTAGTGAACAGTTTTACATCTTCACGGTTTCTTCCATTGACAACAAGTTCTTGTTTCTTTAGGTCTTGATATCCTTGGTACCTTCCTGCAGTCTTGTTTTTCTCTGGTGGGAATTTCCAGCACAAGCCAGGCATCATCAATCTTTCAGCTCCTCTTCAAGGCTCTAGTCCCTAGCAGGCATGCATTGCTTATACAAAGCAACCAGCTTTACACTATAAAGCCTCTGATCAATGGTCCTCATCAGGATCTCAATGCAGTGTATTCAACCCTACCTTCACTATAACCTGGACATTCACTAAAGCAGTTTCACTTAGATAACAACAGGAGAGACCAAAGCTACAAAAATGCTTCTCTTCAGACTTGTTAATCATTTAGATTAGCAGAGGCACCTCATCATCCCCAGTTTCTCTGGGGTGGCTAAGAACAGAAGCAGCTGGCTGGGCAGCTGGCTGGATGCTACTGCCCCAGCACTGGAGCCATTACCTGCGGTGGAGGACTTGGAGGGCAGCTGGGGTGGATGAAGGTGCTCACTTCCCAGGCTGCCCTGGCACACTGCCCTTGTTTAAAACAATGATGCTCCGTGCTGTACTCATCATCTTCTGCGAGTGACAAGTGCCCCTTCACCATGTGGGACACATGTCCAAGCTTAGCTGTTCTTGGTGAGAGCAGATGGAGCTGGGTTGCTTGCACGAGCTTGGTTGCATGCACAATCTTGCTGGCTTCTGCTGTCCTGACGATAACCTCTGGAAGATCCCCAGGAGTACTGGATTAACAAAGGGGTTGTTTTACTTCTAGTGTTATAGTGATGGCCATTTTGCTGGTGGGACTGACTGGGGTCTCCATGCAAAGTCTTTGCTTCTTATGTCATCCCTGAAGGAGGTGTATCATCAGCACTGCTGTACACCAAAGTGGGTTTTACTAACAGTTAAGCCTCTGGTCCCTAATCAATGAGAAAAAGCCTTAGGGTAGCACATGCTGCTGAAGAGCAGCCAGCTGCTGGCTGGCCAGTTGTGGAGTCAGATAGATCCGTGTCTGGACTAGGAGAATGACATGGTGACAGGACTTCTCACAACGCACACACACATCCACTCCGTTCGCTTCCTCCCAGATTTGCACAGTAACACTCCCAAGTATCCATCACTCGCTGTAGCTGTCGCCTCGGCTGCGGCCGTGGATACCAGCAGCATTCCCGGCCCAGCCTGCCGGCAGGGATAAAACCCAAACCCTCCGGGGTTCCCCTCCGCCGTGCCGCCCAGCCCCAGCGGGCCCGGCCGCCATTTGGTCCCTGCGGGGTTACCGGGGGTGCCGTGGCCCAGCCCCGCGACACCTCCTCCAGCCCAGCGGCCTGCCCGGCGCTGCTCTCCGCCCCGCCCCGGTCCGTCGCCACTCCTTCCAGCCGGCCGGCATTTCCTGAGCTGGCCATGGCCGCGGCGGGCCCTCCGGCGACGCTGTCCACAGCCCGCCGCGATACCGCGCTGTGGTAACTCCCCGCTCCCGCCGCGGGGGACGGGGCGGCTGCAGGGTGCGGGAGGCTGCGAGGCTTCTTCCCTCGGGCGCCGCTGCCGGCTCTTGGCGTTCGTGGTTGCTTTGCCTTTTCCGTCTTTTTTTTTTTTTTTTTTTTTTTAAATTGTTTGTTTGTTTGTTTGTTTGTTTTTTCCGGCTGAATGAAGGCTGTGTAAAGCGCAGCCGGCGTAGCTGCCGGGAACGGGCCAGCTGCCGGCAGGCGGAGGATGAGTCCCCGTGGGGTCTGTCCCCGGGGACCTGCGCGTCTCCGCTGCTCGGCTCACCCCTGCCCCAGAAAGGGTCTGAGCTGCAAAGCGTGGTCCTGCTGGCTCTGGCAGGAATGATTTTACCTCTAACAGCGGTAGCGAGAGCTAGCAGTAAGTAAATAACTTAGCAATAAGACACGCACAGGTCTTTCATTATACCCCAGCGTATCCCGACTTGTTGACACAACGAAGCAATAATAACACGAGGAAACAATACCAGGGAGCGAAACACACATTTTTTAAACTCAGACGTTTTCAAGCTGCAGATTAGCATGCATGGTCTTCTTAATTGTGTTATTTATTCAGCAGGATACGGGTTTTAGCAGTCTGAAAGGATTGGTACGCTGCTAACGTCTTCCTTTGCTTTTGTTCTAGAAGTACTTTGCATCAGCCGGTCATGGAGGGAACCAGGCAAACCAGGATTTGTCGTCCACACAAGATAAGTGAATCCTCAAAGGTTAGTACATTTCGTGTTGCCTACACAGAAATGACAGGAAGGAGGGTAAAAGCTTTCCTTTGAGCAGGCTGTTTTGGAGGAATGTGAATATTTTGAGCTTTTTAAGAGAGATAGGAGAACAGTAGTCGACCTGCTCAAATATTTTTTGATAGAAGTCGCTACCTAGTGATAAAAAAAAATAATCAAAACCCAAAAAAAGGCAGCAGCATCAAATGGGCATCTGCTCATCATGAGTCATTACTCATCAAACTCACATCACTGCAGCACAGTATTTTCTCTACACCAAAAATTAAATGTGATGTGCTTACTTGGGGAATTTTTCATACTGGTCTATCTAATAAAATCCAAGCTAGCTGCAGAAAGAAAGCTGAGATTGCTTTTCAGGTTTAGTGTTTGTTTTGTACCAGACGAGAGGCTTGCTCCTGTAAATGGTAATTCCAGTGAACTTGAAGAGTTCTTGTAGGTTTGCAAGGTCAGTTTTTTTTTCATAAACTTTCTGTCCGCACAAACAGGTTAATTTTAGGTGGGAATCCATGGAAGTCCATTTTAGGTAGTTCTTTATGCAAGTCATCAGGATGATGGCCTTTAATTTATAAGATTTAATATCAGCTGTAATTATGTTCACTTTCTTTTGTGCCAGTGTAAATTGCTTTTCTGTTCCAGAGTGAGCACTAGGTTACAGGTGCTGCAGGGCAAGTACCTTGTGCTACCAACAACAGCTGGAGGAGAAAAACTTTTCAGTGCCTGTATTGGGCTTATCAGAGTTGAATGAGACAGATCTCATTTTCTTTGGCATCACTGGTACTGCATTAACAATCTGAAAGAAATGAGATCTTTGAAGCTGAAAGAAGTTTAAATCCTGCTCTAATACAGCTGATAAAAGATGAATAGGAATAATTTTTAAATGCATCCCTCCCAATGTCATTTTACCCTGAGTGCTGATCCTGTCTACCACTTAAATGGTTTAGTCTGAATGTAATAATAATTCATCACATTAAAAATTAATTAGTTTGACAGCATTGTTTTGTTTTCTTGCTTAGACAGCAGCTGTCACTATCTGTTCAACTTAGAATTACTAGATAATGCAAAAGCTGTTCTACAGACTATAAATAGCTTGAGAAAGATGTTCATGTTTAGGATAAAATTAGGCTTGGGTTTGAAATGTGCAGCTTTCAGCTTCTGTTACTTGCTTGCTGAGTGAATGAACTTGCTAAGTGGCTGAAATCTGTTAATGTATTCTGAGCCCATCCAATGCCACATGTAATGATTTTATGCTTCATTTCTGAAGTAGCAGCAGCTCTACATGGCAACAAGGGGTTTAGGAGTACAAGTTGTCAGGCGTATTTGTGGTCAGGATTACGCTGCTGACTCCATAGCCAGCTAAGTACATAGGGATCTCTGGCAAATCTTATATTCTGGTGTAATCTTGTTATGCACGATGGTGGTATTAGAGAATATTAGAGGGAAATGATCAGCCAGTTTACAGAGACAGGAGGGGAATACATTTTTGGTTTAATGCAATAACTGTCCCCCATGAGTCAGATTCAGAAGAGGGTGCTGTGAGATGCTATTGTCTGTTCAGCCGCTCTCTCTCGTGCCACAGATGGATGCTTTGTCCTTTGCCATATTTATTCTTTTTCCTGCCTCTTCCACCCCAGGGTCTCCACTTGGGCTCCTGTACAATATCAGCGTTTCTCAATCTCTCTAAAATGAAGATATAAAACTTTACATTCCATAGCTCCCCTATTTTTATTTTTTCTGTTATAGATGTCTGGCAGTTCTGTTTCTCAGTGGAGGTTACTTTGTTGTCTATGCAGTAGATCCCTTTTTAAGCTCAGAGATTTGGTGAGACAATGGGTATGAGGAAAATTAAAGAGTTTTGCCCAGACTGAAGCCTCTTCACTTAGACTGGTTTAACTCTGTGCACTTGCTTGTACAGAGTTACTCCAAGAGGAGGCTTTTTTGGCAGTAGAGTCTCCATTGTTTAGAAAAGAGCATAAGCAAAACTCAAGAGAAACCGCTGGGGTCTCACACGAAGAGCAGCACGTTTGGTTATGAATTTGGGTCTCATCTGTGGCAGACAGCCTGTCGCTCCACCACCGACTGCTGAAAGGCAGACGTGGGAGGTCAGGTTCCTGAGGTTGGCTTTAGCTCAGGGGCACTGGCTGCCATCACGTCTGTACAGTGGTGAGCAGCATGTGTTAATCCTGGTTATCTCCTCCTATAACAGTACAACTACCAAATGATGTACACAGAGAGTGCACCTAGAATGAGGGATGAGTGCAGGGGAAAAAATGTGACTCTCGGCCTTGACCCTGTCCCATACAGGTGGCTAGAAAGCTTGTCTCACCATGATTTAACCAACCCAATAATGGCTTAGCCAGACAACAATCATCATGTGCTTTCTGTTTGGGAAGCCACAAAAGGCATGGATAGTCAGGATTTCTAGAAGCAAGATCTTGAAGGAGATCTTGAACACCTGAGAGGCTTGAGGAGCCCTCAGGTCATCTGTGTGACTGTTTTTGATATAGATAGGGACTGAAACACCTTTTCAGGGTGTCACTTCTGGGAGTGCAGCCTGAGGGTGTAGTGCTAGGAAAGACTTAATGTTCTACAGCCAGAACTGTTCAGTGTTGACTTAGATATGAAACAAAGACTTGCTTCCTCTTCACCTCCTTTCATTTCTCTTACATGTTCATGCAAGCTCTGCAACTCTGCCTGGTTTGGATTTGGTTATTAAAGTTACGTATTTGCATTTAACTTAACTGGCTTTTATTAAGAGAGATCACAAGGTAACTGACTGTACCATCAAGCATTCCATTTCTCTGGAAGGATGGTCCTAAAAGCTGCATCACTTGATGTACTAGGGTGACCAGCCCCTTCAATAATGTTCTGCAGGACATTCAAGGGGTAACAAAATGTTTCCATTTTGGTTCTTTTTAAGACTGGTAAAGTGAGTCTGTGAGAAAGAGGCAAATGCTGGTAGCCTCAAAAGCTCAGAGACATGTACAGAGCTGGTGGGAAGACTGTCTGGGCCAGAGGGCTTCCAGAAAGGCATTTAATGGACACGTTCTGAGGGCGTTTTCCCCTTTCTTTAAAAGAAAAATGTTTAGTTGTATTCATTAAACAAAAGCTACCTCAGCTTCTGGAAGCAAGTAGAAGTCTTATGGGAATAAGTTTCCACATGTGTGGCTTTGCACATAAATAAACAGCTATTATTTTTGACTGCAGTGTGTGTGCCTGGAATAATATGGAAAGAAAGAGGGCTTTTACCCTGACAAGCTTAGAAATGTGGAGTTCTGAAAAGATTTAAGAGGGGGTAGCTGTCAAGTAAGCACTAACCCAAACAATACATGGGCTGAATGAAATTTTGGCACACTGCTGCATGTGTGTCTCCCACTCCAAGTATTTTGCGAGCAGCTTAGTTGAGAAGAGCTCTGTAAGGAGTCATTTGGGGGGCAAGTAAGAAAGGGAATGTCAGCAAGATGTCTTGAAGACAATGAGTGGAAGAGATTCAGAAAATTGTGTCTGTATAAATCATCAGGGAGGAGGTTGGGATGCAGCATTATGGAGGAGGTAGGAGTCAATTATAAAAAGACAAGGGGAGTAGGAAACATTAAAAGTCAGCACAGGCCTCTCAAAGGAAAGGTGAGCAGCTTGGGCTTGTACTACTTTGCTTGCCAACTGTTTCAACTCAGAATTTATTACATACGTGCAACATAAGTCTGCTTCCTTTCTCTTGTGTATGACTGATGGAAAAACATTGAGATTTAGCTTGGTGAAGATAAACTGTTTGTTTATTCCAGGTATACAGGTGGGATGACCACTCTAGTCTGGTTCTTCAGAGCCTGAATGAGCAGAGACACCGAGGCCTCTTCTGTGACATTGTCCTTGTGGTGGATGAGCAGAGAGTCCCTGCGCATCGGAACCTCCTCGCTGTTTGCAGCGACTACTTCAACTCTATGTTCACCATTGGTATGAGAGAAGCCCATCAAAAAGAGGTGGAACTTTTTGGAGCCTCCTACATTGGTCTGAAGGCTGTAGTGGATTTTCTTTATGGCAGTGAGCTGTCTTTAGACGGAGGCAACATTGACTATGTGCTCGAAACAGCTCATCTGCTGCAGATCTGGAAGGTGGTTGACTTCTGTTGTGAGTATCTGGAGAATGAGGTCAGCGAGGAGAACTACTTGTACCTGCAGGAGCTAGCCTCTATTTACAACCTGAAGCGCCTTGACTCCTACATTGACTCTTTCATCCTGCAGAACTTCGGCACGCTGTCTTTCACCCCAGACTTCCTGCAGAACATTTCCTTGCAGAAGCTGTGCCAGTACCTGGACAGCAGCAATGTGCAGCAGGAGTGTGAGCATGACTTGCTGCAGGCTGCCTTGCAGTGGCTTACCCAGTACCCAGAAAGGGAGAATGAGGCGTACCAGGTTCTGGATAACATTCATTTTCCCTTGATACCCAAAAGTGATCTCCTCCATCGAGTCAAGCCTGCTGTCTGCTCTCTTCTTCCCAAAGAAGCAAACTGTGAGGGGTTTATAGAGGAGGCAGTGAACTACCACAACAACGTGACGGCTCAGCCTGTGCTGCAGAACAAGCGGACAGCCCTGCGGACCTGCGAGGAGAGGCTCCTCTTTGTGGGTGGGGAGGTTTCCGAACGGTGCCTGGAACTGAGTGATGATACCTGCTTCTTGGACACCAGGAAGGGGCAGTGGGTAGCAGAAACCCCTCTCCCGGCCAGGCGAAGTCACCACTGTGTTGCAGTCTTGGGAGGCTTCATCTTCATAGCCGGAGGCAGCTTTTCAAGGGACAATGGAGGGGATGCAGCTTCCAATCTCCTATATAGGTATGATCCCCGCTGTAACCAGTGGATAAAGGTGAGACTTAAGCTGTATTATTTCTCTGTTTAAAATCCTTAATGTTTAGAGTGTTTTCCTCTTTTTGGTGGAAAGCCAGGGCTCATTGGGATAGCTAACACAACACCACTTGCAAATGGAAATTGTTTAAGTTGAAAAAGCAGTTACTTGAATTCTTTGTGGGAGTGAATGAGTTACACAGCAGAAGAGTCTGGGGCAGATCTTCAACATCACCTGGGATTTGAGCAACTCATCTGTGAAATTCCTGGTCAGCCTCCACCTGCACCTCTTCAGATTAGAATGGATTTACAGAGGCAATTACTTGGTTCAGCTTTCTGAAGCTGCAGCCCATATTACTAAATCAAAAAAGGGTCTGATGTAAAAAGATGATGTCACTGACCCTTGTCAAATGTCTCGGTGCTAAATGTCTTTTGGAACAACCTGTTCACTTGCAGTCCCACTGCAAAACCCTGCAGCCAGTGCAGGTTCCTGTATAAACCACCCTGGGTGGTTTTCAGTGATTGCTATGTATGTTTCTTGCAGAGTTGTGGGAGAGGCTCATGTAACACAAACATTTAGAGGGTAACCTCTCTCTTAGATGCTTCCTGTTGTCCCCTGTTTTGAAAATGAATGCTATATAACATGCTACTACAGAGAAACAAGTGTTTTATCAATACAAGGGTCAAACCCAGTAGCTGTCCTTTCCAAATGCATGGGAAGGTGCAACTGTCCTCTCCTCAGACATGCATATACCTTAGTCAGCTTACTTGCCAGATGTTTGATGGTTTCAGCATGTTCTTATTTTTGACAGGTTGCCTCCATGAGACAGCGCCGTGTGGATTTCTACTTGGGAGCTATCACTGACATGCTGGTAGCTGTTGGTGGCAGGAATGAAAATGGGGCACTTTCTTCGGTGGAGACCTACAGTCCTCAGAAGGATTCCTGGTCCTATATAGCAGGCTTGCCCAGGTAATGGAGGCGTTGGGGAAGTCATCCTGTGTTTGAAGCATGGTAGCAAAGGGAGCTTGTGTGACTTTAGCTAATGAAGGGGTGCAAAAGGATACATAACCAGCATGGTGTCAGCAAGCAAACCATATCAGCATTTGGTATTTGAGCAACCAGCTCTTCCAGGCTGCATGCTCCTTGTCAGCTTGATTGGGTTCAATTTTTGTCCTGAGGCACATCTGAAGGGTGGGAGGGAGTGCACTGGGAATTTTCCTCTGCTGTTCTTAAAATATTTTTCCTGACGTGACTTGGAGTTGACTCTTTTCAGAGGCACTGCTTAGGTCCTGCTCAGAGGTTGCTAGAATTTATTTGGCCTTACTTTGTCACCCTGGTCTTCTTTGTAAGCTGCTCAGGTTGGCTGTTGCAGGTAAACCACACTTACCTGTATTGCAGATAGATAACCCTGGCAAATGTGACTTCTCTTTCTCTCAGTCTGAGTTAAAACTTAGCTGCGTTACTTTTGAGAGGCTTTAGTGTTTCAGCTCTCTTTGTAAGAGCAGCAGAGGACATTGCTAGTACTCTACTTCAAGGTTTTAATGGTGACTTGGTAAGAAAGGTGCCCTAGCATTTCACTGGCAAACAGCTGTTCAGATTCAGTAATATTTCAGAGTCATAAAAAATCACAGGAGCATTGGCTGTGGGGATGCTATCTTCATGGTGTCTGAAACCTGCAACTCCAGCAGCGGTGCTTGCATCAGGAACAAGACACTTGCAATTTGATTTTAGAGTTCACGTTTTCCCTTATTCCCTGAGCTGCAGAGCCATAGGCAGAACAGCAAGGCATAGAAGCCTGTTGCCCAGTTCTATTTTGGGTAGGTGCTGCAATGCGAGACTGATCCAGGCGAACAGCTGGGCTCGAGTGCTCTTCAGAAGCAGGATGCTTCTTTCCATTTTATTTCTATTCACACAGGCACATCTAACAGTTGAGGCTAAACACCACACCAAATCATTCCTGGGATGTCGTGTATGAAAGTGTCTTCAGTTGCTTCTGTTAAGCCCTCCTGTAATTGGGGTGACCTGTGACATCCCACAGGAACTGCAGCACAGCTTTTCCTTCTCTCTTTACTTACTTTAAGTTTTTTTCAGAGAAGTGTAGACATGACCTGACTGCATTGTATGCTGTTAGAAAAACACTCACCTTAGACCTGGCATGGATATTTTTAGGCACAGATGATCCTGAGAAAGCTTGCATGGTTGGCTTAAGCCAATGAGACTGTAAGCTGTCTGAAAAGGGGCATGTGGTCTGCACGTTCCCCCTGCTACCCATGTCTTGGCTTTGGGATTTTTGCAGCTGCAGCATTTGAAAGTGAACTTTGACATGGAGGGTGTTAATTTTTTATTAGATTCCTAGCTGATCCACTAGGACCAGGCAAAAGTCCCCCTTTTGGGATAGACTCCACGTACATTGCCTTAGCTGGTTGCTAAACTGCAAGGTTATGCTGTAGAGCAGCAACTATTTTACATTATTGCAACATCCCGGAAAAACAGTTCTGCATCTTCTCTTTGTGCATGCTCTGTCCTCATCCCATGCTAGCTGTCCTTTGTGCCAGCTCAGGTCTTTGTGCAGTTGTGCAGTGAACTAGGGAGTTTCCCACTTTTCCATGTAACTGCTCTCTTGGGTGTTGATATCATAGAATCACAAAATTACTTGGGTTGGAAGAGACCTTAAAGACCACCTAGTTCCAAACTCCCTGCCATAGGCAGGGACACCTTCTACTAGACCAGGTTGCTCAAAGCCCCATCCTTCTAAGGCTTATAGCTTGCCATGTATGTGGAGATTTTCAGGGGAAAGGTGATGGTTGTGTCCTTGACTTAATATGCCTCCTGCCTGCTACCAAATCCTGTGTCTGTGTTGCTGAACACAGGCACAGTCGTGCTTCCCTAAAGAAAAGCTTTGCAAGCTCTATTTTATCTCTTCTTCCCCCATCCCCCACCCCCTTCCCACTCCAATACGGTCAAAACAACACGTTATTTTCTCCAACCTCTTTCTTGGAAGGAGCTGAGCTGTTTTGACTGAAATAATGCTGCCTTACTGAAGAAGCAAACACAGCCTCTTCAGGCAGATGCTTAATGTGGAGAACTTCAGCCAAGCTATCTAAACGATGGACCTGGTCCAAGCCTGCTACAAGTGAATTTTGCCTGACTCTTATTCAGGTCCTTGGTTGTGGGATACCTTTCCCAGTCTTCAGAGAGGTTTTGTATGTTTATTTATTTATTTATTACCATTTTCCCAGGCTCTTTGGGAGCAGTTGCTGCCATAGTTTCTAGCCTGGAAGGGAGGAGCGGTGGCTGACAAGCTTGGCAGAGCAGAAGCTAGTGCAATGTGTTCTCCTTGTGAATAGACCATGAAAAACTCTGCTGCAAACATCAGTGAAATTAATTGAGTGGCCCTAGGTTAAAATTTGGCAGAGCAACTGAAAGCTGTTGTATGAGGAAATGTGTTGGAACAGGTTAACAAATGATGGTATCTGCTCTGCTAGTTGAGTCACGAATGATCTCTCAGGGTTGCAACAAGTGGACACCAAGATTCATAGCAATCACAGTTTGCCTGGACTTTGGCTGGAGTAGGGGATTCCCAAAGTCTTATGAGTTGGGACAAGTGTTCCTCCGTTTAAGAAAACAATTGATACATTTTCTGGCTTTACTGAAGAGTGTAACTGTGTCAGAAATGGTAATTTTGGCAGCGCTCTATCTAGGTAAGCTATCCACTATGGGGAACTGGCTCTAGCAGATGTTCTGAATTGAAACCTCTTTCTCCTTAATGCCTCTATCTTTTTCTGCCCACTCTGACATATAACACTGCCAAAACGCAGGATGATTTCTGCTGGAGGGTGTCTGAGCCTGCTGTACTGCAGTGTACTGTTCTGTTGCATGTTTAGAAATGCCTCTGCTTAAACCATAGGGCCTGCAGGAAGGATTGGTATTGATTTGCTTTGCTTTGTGCATTTTATCTCATGCAATTTTCTGGTGTGTGCAATTCTGGATGAGCTTTTTAGAAGTCAGGCAAAGTGAAATACATCTAGCCAATTTCAATGGGTAATCTCCCTCTGCTGGGAAATAACAACTTGATGGTCGATTTGGTGCTTCAGATATGATCTCCTCTTTCAGAGTGCTCTGATAGCTATTGCTGTTCACTGGGCATAGCCATTGGTTGAGGCAAAAGAGAAGCATCAGTGCTTTCTCTGAAGCTGTCTGTGCCAGATTGTATGCATGTGCTTGAGAGAAAACGTTTATTGCTAGCTTACCTGCACAGAATTCCCCTTTCCAGTTACTGTAGGAAAATATTTCAGCTACTTCCCAAAAGTCATTCAAAAGTCATTGTGGCCTCTCTTTTATTTTGAAATACAGAATGATTGCTATCAGCAGTACAGTAACCCTGGGATATGGCACTGCACTCTTCCTCTTCTCCTTCTGAGTCCTAAAAACCTGTTACCTGACACTTCCTTCTCTGTGGAGTGCACTACAGGTCCTCTGGGTAGCTTGCTGGTTAGATGTGGGTTGAGAAAGGACATGAAGTCAGTTTGTCCATCTGACTTCCTGGCTAGGTAGTCTACTTTTTAAGACCCATTCCCATGTATATAGAGAAGCAAAGACTGTCAACCAGACTGGTGACACTGGAGACATACACTCCCAGTTCTTGTCCGTAAGAGAGCACAAACAAGGTGGAGCAGCATCTGTGTACACTAAACTGCCATAGTGTTTCTGGCAGGTGCAAAAGCTAAGCATGGGCTCAGGGTATTTCATGTCAAACAGAAACACCAAACATGAGTTCTGTGCTTCCATGGTGAGGCAGATTGTGAGCTGTGGAATTTTTGAGTAGCCTTTTTGGATAAAGTCTCATAGCTGTGCCTGAGTCTTCTCTGTTTTCTGTCTTTTTTTTTGTGAATGGCTAAGCAGCGGTACAGTTCTGAAGCTGTCTCTGCAAGGTCTCCAGGGATGATGCCCCAGGCTTGTAGTTGAAAGGTCTGTCCTGGTCACTTAGTATTCTCAGGCCAAGTGTCTCAAGGATTTTTCCATTTCTTGTATCAGGAACTGGTTAGAATGCCTGATTCAGGCACCAGTTGGGGATCAGAAGCTTTGTCAGGCATCTAGAATAATAAACATCTTTTAGCTTTTCTCAGAAGGGTTGCTTTCAGGGTAGATGTGTGATTTCTTTTCTATTCTACCTTTTCCTTGGCACAAAAGTGTTTGGCACTTGTGTGTAGAAGAAGTTATGCTACCGCTTGTGTAGCTGAGAGAAACTCCTGTGAAATACAAACAGCTCAAGGTTCTATCCACATTGAGTTCCCAGCGTGTTCAGGCATGGTTCAAAAGCATTCCAGGCCACACTAATGCTGACCTAGGTTTGTCTGTCATAGAGGCTTAGTTGTCTTGAGTCCTTGACTACAAAGGATGGCTGGTAGCAGAGGCTTGTGAGTGCAGCATGATGAATCTATTACTCTGCAGCCCTATGGGTATTAAATTGTTGGGGCTCTTTGTACTGGTGTGTGAGCCAGTTTGCTGTGGCTGGTGCTGCAGCTACAGCTTTTGATGGCCCATGCACCCAAAAAAAGAAAAGAAGGTATGTTCAGGAAGGGTATGTTCAAAGAAGCAGAGGCCCAACCATTCCACATCTAAGAGCTCAAAGATGTTTGGTCAATAATATCCTAGCATGAAGTTAAGAAATCAGTTTGTAGTGGCTTTACTGTAGCTGATCAAAGGGGTTTTCTTTCTGCCCTGTGGAAATGGTATGCATGATGTTGGTTCTACCATTTCATGTTGTCTTATTTCAAACATGGACCTGGATCTCTCTTTGACTGAGGTCTATTGCCTTGTCTCAGGATGGCCAAAGTTACCACCTGTATAGCAGAAGTGGTAGAACAGGTGGATAGCTCATGAAAAAGACACTACAAGGATTATGACTGCAAACAAACCAGGCTGTGAACACTAATGGATAAGAAACATGATTCATGATCCTGAAGCTGTGGAAAGCAGCACTAATGTTCATGTTGTTTTTTCTTGGTTAATTGCTACTGGTAAGTCTGAGAAGTATCATGAATATTTCCACTTTCTGTCATAGAAACTCTTTATGAAATTGTGGACTTTTCCTTCTCTGCCCCAGCCTAAGTAGTGGGGCAGGAATATGGCAGTGAAGATCATGCCAGCTAGAGCAGGATGAGTTGCTTCTATTGTGTGGCACACTGTAGGGGATGCTCTCAGAAGTAACTGTCATAGCTCAGCACTCTGCAGTGCAGCTTGGAAGAGGTTGAATAAGAATAGTTACTGGGTAACTACTGGGATTAGGGTTTCTTCTCTCTTTAGTTACTCTTTATTTTCTCCTGTAGTACCAGCCCTTGTTGAATGTTTGGGTGTCTTGATAAAATCTGTCAGCACTAAGTCAGATCACTTCTGTTTGCCTGCCCTAGGTTTACCTATGGCCACGCTGGAACAGTCTACAAGGAATTTGTGTACATTTCAGGAGGCCATGATTACCAGATTGGCCCCTACAGAAAAAACCTGCTGTGCTACGATTACCGCACGGATGTCTGGGAGGAGAAGAGGCCGATGATCACTGCCCGAGGCTGGCACAGCATGTGCACCTTACAGGACAATATCTACTCCATTGGTGGCAGTGATGACAACATAGAAACCATGGCTCGTTTTGACATTCTGAGCGTGGAGTCCTACAGCCCTCAGTGTAACCAGTGGACCAGAGTTGCTCCTCTGTTGCAAGCAAACAGTGAGTCAGGGGTTGCGGTCTGGGAAGGCAAGATTTATATCCTCGGAGGATACAGCTGGGAAGAAACAGTCTTCTCCAAAACAGTCCAGGTTTATGATAAGGAGAAAAATAAGTGGTACAAAGGAACCGACTTACCCAAAGCCATTGCCGGTGTGTCTGCATGTGTCTGTGCATTGAAACCCAAAACAGAGGACAAAAAGAAAAAGACAAAAACAAAAAAGCATCAAGATCGAGGGAGATGACTACTTCTGGATAACCACCCTTTGATGGTGGACTCCCAAAAGAGCCTTGTATTTAATCATTTCTATCGAATCTTTTATTATTTTCTTTCTTTCTTTTTCTTTTTCTTTTCCTTTTTTTTTTTTTTTTTTTTTTTTTAATGGGGGAAAGCATCTTCTGAAGCCTCAGAAAATGTCCAGTTGAATGTGGTTTGTGGATTAAGCTCGTGTTCAAGGTAAAACCAACAAAAGAAACAAACCAACCCACCCTCCTACTAGATAAGGGGTGATATGGCAAGAGAGGTTGTTCTGCTCTCCTGAATGTTAAGGCTTAGCCTTTTACCTCTGTTGATCATGGCATTTCCACCTACATCCTATTCTATTGACTTTTTATAGCAAGGTTGGATCTGCGGCTATGACAATAATGTAAAGGGAGAGGAGGCAGGGTAGTGTCTGGTTTGAACTTACAGAGCAGTTCAAAGGAGTTCAGAAGCAACTGCTAAGGAAAAGTGAAATGGCTCTTCTTTGGTGTTGCAATTATGAAGTTTTGTAACATTGAATTCCATTTACAATACATTCTTGAGTTGTTGGTATCAGATTTCTGGAACATGAGTGTTCAAAGAGAATATTGCTTATGGTGAATGCAGGTCAGATCAGCTGGAAGAGCAACTAACTCCACTGTACTCCTAAAATTAAGACCATCTTACTGTGTGGCTGAAGAATAGCTGGGATTGACTTGGGCTTAGACTGATGGCATTATGAACCCTGAAATCTGGGAAAGGTGACATGATTTTGCAACTCTTGTTGTGGCACTTCTCATATCTAAACACTAAATTTTTCTTGGGTTTTGAAACATAACCCAGAGGGAGGGAAAAAAATAATCTGCTGAAGAACTTAAAAGATTTTAAGATTTGGATGAAAACTCTGCAACTTGCTTTGGGCTTTAAAGCAGATAAAACTGATAGAGCTTGCTGCAAGTGTGGGGTTTGCTGAATAGGGTAACAGTGGGGAGAAATGGCAGGAGGATCCTTCAAGTGGACTTGAGGCAAGAAGATGTCTCTCCCTAGTCCTACCAGGCTGTAGAAGCTGCAATCCATTTGATTTAACTGAAGCCTCACAGTGGTCTCGGCTAGTAGCCAGTGTGAGCAGGGGTCCATGTTGGAGTATTCTACTGTCAAAAAGCATACTAACCCGGGGAGATTAATTGGGGTTTGGTAATCCTGAAGAACAGCAACATAAGCTTTTTACCTGAGCTAATAGCTCACACTTTCCTCTCTTTTTTTTTTTTTTTTTTTTTTTTTTTTTTTTTTTTTGGAAGTTCAAAATGTCTTTTCATGCAAGTAGCCTTTTCTGATGGATTTGGCAGGGACTTGAAGTCATGCAACCAAACACCTTCCCCAGCGAGACAGGTTCAAAAGGGAAAAACCCAAAGTATGCCCAGGACTGTGGTTGGGATCCAGGCAGTGGGACTGAACTGAAAACGGTCTGTTAGATCCGCTGTGTCACACTATCCTCTGCATACCAAGTACAGAGATTTCCAACCCAAGTGTTAGTCCACCCTCTACAAACACAGCTGATTCTGCTGCAGATATTAAAATTCCCGACTGTCTGGCCAGCGCTCAGGCATTCGCCCCGCGGCGGGTTACAAACGCACCTCCGATTCGCAAGAAGTCTCTCACCAGCAATCTGATACAGCTGCTTCAGTTACTGTAACAATGCCAGGCCACAGGTTAATGTTCCTCCTTCCCACAAGAAGAAATTTTTAGAAAGTTTTTAAAAAAAAACAACTTTTCTACTTTTTTATAAGACATTTTGCTAACTCGGTCTCTTGTTTGCCATATATTCTATTATTTCCTGTAGTAGCTCCCGCTCTGTTCATGTGCCCCTGTTGTTGCCCAGGAGCTCCTCATTTGATGGATCTTTGTGAGCTGATCAGGAGAGGATGCAGCTGTCAGAGCAGCGTTTACATTCTCAACATTGTCAGGCACTCAGCTATAACTGTGGCTATTGTACGGCCTCTTCCCTGAGAGTCCAGCTCACCAGACATGCTAATGACCATGCTTTATTTTCAGCTGGTGGTGATCTGCTGAGTGGATTTCAAGGGCTTTGGTTTAAAGTTTAGCTGGGGAACTGTTCATTGTTGCTGTTGTTTCTCCCTCAGTCCTTTCACATCTCCCTTGTTGCACCAGAACTACCAATATTTCGGGTTTGCCTTCCTCCCCAGCTGTTGTACAGACAGCTGATATCCTGCTACCCACCCTTTTGTTTTCAACTGTGTACCTCAATGATTGGAAAACACTTAGATAACATTTTTGCACTTAATTTCATTTGAAGCTCTTGAAAGTTAAAGACCTTTTGGAACATCTTTGTATTGAACGAGGTACCTCTGAATAAATTGCTGGAGTGCAAGGAAGTTACAGGCTTCTCCTTCAGTGCTAAGACTGGATTTAAGAAAACTAGTTGAAATTAATTTTGTGAAACTCCTTGAGGTGGTTTTTTTTTTGGTGTTTAAAAGAGAAAAGCCTCAGGAGTTAGGCTTTCATTTGCATTAATGGATTTATTTTAAAGCCTTTGTACACTGCATGAGGTAATGTTTTTGTTTTGTTTTGTTTTGTTTTTTTTTTTAATCCTAAAAATGAAATTTTAAAAATTCAAAAAGCAAAACCAAACATTTTGGTTATGACAGACTCGTTAATGAGCTGTCTGGGGAGTTTTGTATCTGAAATCCTTGTTCTGCTGACTGACGTTTACTTAACTTCTTGGGACATTTTCCTGTGTAAGTATGGGACAAAACTTTCAAAGACTTGCTTTGTTTCTGTTAATGGGTTGCTTGTTATTATATCCCCCCTTCTAATGTGTTTATGTATTACATTAATGTCTGGAAACAATAAATCCAGTTTAGAACATTGTATTCATCACTGGTCTGATTGTCTAGTGATTCAATTGAGGTTTTCCTTTTGGATGAATTGGAAAGAAGTCATCTTGTAATTATTTTTAGGTGGTGTTGATAATGATGGAAATATTTTAACAGGTAGAAGCTAAATGTAGTAGCAGTATGAAGTCAAACTTTCTTGGCTAATCCACATTTTCTGCATCATGCTCCAAACCAGACAGTCAGAAATGACTGTTTACGTGAGGCTTTTGTCACAGCCATGTTTGTATACTGGTTTCAAAAGCTGTATTTAATGAGGAGCAGATAAACACAGTTCTGACCTCACGACATTAGGCTTAATTGCATAGGCAAAATATAGCTTCAGTACTCATCACAGTAAGCTTTGTTTTTCCCAGTTCGTTTATCATCTGTTCAAAAGCAGAGGCTGTGGGTGAGTGTGGGACATCTCTCATGCTATCAGAGGCCACAGGGGTGTCATACCTGTGGTTGGTGTAAGCATTCTTCTGTTATTAAAGGAACTAATTATTTTATTCACCCCTCCAAGATGCACAGCAGTAGGCATTGCTGAAAGCACAGCCTGGCAGAGTACCCCTTGCTATTGGGTGTTGTGTACCCAGATGTGGTTTATCTTAAGTTGGGAAGCATTGGCAGGCAGCACATGATGCCTGAAAATGGCTTAAACTCCCAAGCACTGAACTGCTTTGTGAAATTCCTTGTCAGGAAGCATAGCTCCTTCTTCCTGCCCTGGGGAAAAATAACTGCTTCCCTAGCTCATCTTTAAAACAGCTCCTATTGCCAAATTCTGAGGAAAGCTCGTTTTACCTGGTGCAAAAGAGCTACCAAAAACCTCAGGTTTTCTCTTCCCACACTTCCATGCTTGTATCTTGGCATCAGCATGTCAAGGAGCTGCTGCCTGTAACAGTGATGGTAGATAACATTAAATCCCCTGAGATACCCTGAGGAGAAATTACCCCATGGTGTGAGATGCTGTTGTTTTGAAGGCTTGAGAAAGAAGCTGGAAATATTTCTGTTCTCAAGTTGAAATCTGAAATGGAGAAAAATGTTCCTGAGTGTCTGTCTGTAAGAGATCAGGCTGCTTTCTTCCAAATACTGGTGATTTTCTATGTGCTGTTTAGAAGCCACTTTTCTTCAGTGACAGCAAAAGTGTCTCATGTCCAAGGAATTTAAAGAAAAAATTATCCTTTGGTACTCTTTCTGAGCAGCAATTTCACTCACAGCTAAAAAAAAAAGGTCAGATTGTAATTGTGATTCTTCCCTCACTGGCACATCTTTACAAAGCTCTGAGTAAGAAGTTTCTGTGCAGGGGGAAGAAAGAAAGAAAGAAAGAAGGAAAGAAAGAAAGAAGGAAAGAAGGAAAGAAGGGGAAAGAAGGAAAGAAGGAAAGAAATATTATAATAATCTTTATATATAATTTTATTCCAATTTATTGTCATATTTCAGTTCTCATGAATGTAATAGTGAGTAAAAGGCTAATTATTCCTCCATGAACTTACAGCTTTGAGTTGCCTTACAGATCACATCAGGGCAGATGCATCCCCAGTCCAGATGGAGATGTTCTGTCACTGTGCTGTGCCAGAGGTTGGATGAGCTCTAGCTATTTACAGCTACCATTCTGGTGTAACTGGTGAGCAAAGCAGCAGAGCCCAGTGGTGGGGCTCTTGATACCACATGCAGCTTTTAGTGTCACATAGGATCTTTCTGAAACTTAGAGAAGCTTTGGGAAGAAAAGTACCTGTGTTTTTATCATGATGGCTTTGGTGACAGAACATGAAAGGAGGGTGAGACAGCGACTTGCAGGTTGAGACTGCAGGTCTAAATAGATGATTGCATGAGAAGGGAGAAGGCTTGTATCTAAGATAAGGATGAATAAGTCACAAATAATTCAGCCCAGAGGTTTACATAGATCATTAAAACACAGGCCGTACTGAGTCAAGCATCCACATGATCAACTAAAGGCTTGTCCAGACTGCAGATTTGTTTCAAGTTAACTTGAAGTAAGTTCCTCCCATCAACAAACTAAATGCCTTTGTCACAAGTTTTCAGCAAATTCAGGAATGCAGAGTTTGACATCAGCTTGCATTAATGCACTTTTGGAATGAAGGACTTGTTGGTGTTCTGTGCTACTCTGCTTATTGCTTCTACCTGGGCATTCTACTGGGACGCCTATTGCTGGCCTGGGCAATGTAGGCGACAGAAAGCTCAAAACTTATTCTATGAGCTTCTTTCAGTACTTGGAGCATGGGAATGTCTCAGCAGTGACTATCCAGCATGAGCTACTTTCTTAAAAAAGGTTGACCAGAAGGCCCTGAAAAAGTTCTATAAAGGAAGAACTTTAAGAGTTGTAAAAACATTTTAGCATAACTACAATCAGTAAAAGGTACCTGCTTCAGCAGTGACTTCTGTTCCTTCTTCCTAGGCACTGTATCTTGTAACCATATCACTGTGAAACCAGCTCGATTCACCCCTGGCAAAGCTCACGGTGTCTCTGTGGACCATACACTGGAGGAGCACTGTCATAGCTGCCTCCAGCAGACCTATGCCAATGATATCTCTCAGGACGCTGACCTCAACTAGGATGGTTTTCTACTGAAAACTTCAAATACAAGGAGCCACCTGACCCACCTCAGAAGCCCTTCCCAAGAGCCAACCAGGAAGGCTGAGTGCTACCTGTAAATACTTCATGGTAAGCAATGATGTGGATGGAGTGAAAAGAGCTACCTCAGCAGCACTATCTTTTGTGTCATGGGCATAAGGCTGCTCCTCAGGACTCCTGGTGCTTTAAATGTTTCTGTTTTCTCTCTACACCTTAGCTTGCTGTGTCTTGGTCCCCCAGAACACAATGTAGTGTTGACTGCCTTTTTTTTTTTTTTTTTTCCACATTGACAGAATGATTGGAGAAGCAGCAAAGGACTTACTGCACCTGGAAACTATTGGGATGAAATTTCTGCATCTCTGAAAGAAATTGTTGAGAGCTCCTAAAGCTCTTAGCACTAGGAGGAAACTTTACATGGACAGCAGAAAACCTCCTGCAGTGGTGCACCAGTTCTTGCAGCACTACAGGAGAACGTTCCCTCTGCCCTGAAAGTGTGGCTGTGCCTGCCTTCCTCAGAAAAGTCGTATGTGTTAATCCCTCCCCTCGTGGGAACTGTCATGAGCACAGGTCTTACGATCTAGTGAAATCATGGGAAGTGCAGTGTGGAAGGGTGAGCCATTCCCACACACTTTGCATTTCCAGTAGGATAAGAACAATTACAGGAGTTACAGTGAGGCAGCTAACTTGGGAGCAGTCCATTCAGCTCACTAACTCATGTCAGATAGTCCTTTATTTACATAGCTGTGGACCTCATTTGTTGAATTCACAAAATAATTAAGTCAGCACCATGTTGTTAGGAGCAGTGCTTTACTTGGTGAATCTTAGGTCATGGATACACAGAAACAAAAACACAGCACCTTTTTTTTTTGGAAGTCAGGAAGGCAACATGTTGTTTGGGAGCTGTAATTCATGACTGCTGGCATGAAGCATAGAAGAAAATAAATCGGATTTGTGCAGCGATGCAGGAACAGACCAATAAAAATGGCAAAAATGGATGGTAAACCAGAGCTGAGGTGGAAACTTTCCAGCAGGTAAGTTTCTTCAAAACCTGCTATTACAATAAAACTTCCATTACTGCAAAATACTGTGGTAAAATCTTAACAGGCTTTTACAGTGAAACCGAATGAAGGGGAGTAAATTTGAAGATGTTTTAAATGTTGCTGAAGTATGAGACAGTGACAGCCTTCCTTTCCATGGCAGTTTTCACTATAACCTATGGTTTTCTACAGTACCGGTGCTGGAACTTACTGGTTTTCATGCGAGAGGCACTGTGCTCATTTGTGTTTTCAGCCATTTGCAGGGGCAGCCTTTCCAGCAGAAAGTTTACTTAGGCAGGATTGTGGGCAAAAGGGAATTTTGCCTTCAACCAGATGAGCTATGTAAGGGCTTTCACTCCATTATTTACCTTGTAAATTAGACTCCCGCGGGGGGGAGGAGGTTCCAAACGTTTAAAATGCTCTATGCAAAAAGCCTATACATTTGTCTCCCTGTTTTGTTTTTCTCTTTTAATATTAAACAGCCATTTTCACTGCTAGTTCTCTGCCTTAGGACAGGGCAACACTGGCTGGAAACAAAAGAGAGGGAGTGGCAACAGGGTGTGTCAGCTAAAAAGGACAGAAGCTGATACAGAAAATCACTTAGTGCCATGAGCACACATTAAGTGTTGCACTTCATAAAACAAGAGGGAAATGTCCTCGTGGTATAAAGAGGGTGAATCTTCTTCCTGCTTTCTGTGACTCTCCTCTCTCAGCAGCCAGACACATTTCCTTTTCTTCTCTTCAACTTTTGCAGTGATGTTAAAGCTTTCTCCAACATTTGCTTCCCAGCTGAAGTAGATCTTTGCAGGATTTTGTAGCTTAAGGAACAAAAATATTAAGTCAATTAGCGATCAGTTGAAGAGATTCCTGCCTGGGGGGGTTCACTGTTCATTTATGACTCAGTCCTCTCAAAATCATCAGACTTCCTTAATCGCTTTTTTTCCTGGCACGAACGCTGAACCCCTTCCCACTCTTGTTATTCGGGACAGCCGTGGAACAGCTTCGCTCTGACAGCACGTGGGCACGCAGCCAACCTCTCACCTGCTGGAGTAACCCTTGGCACACGGCCTTTTACAATCTTCCGAGGTGAACCCACGATTAATTGCTTGGGGGCAGCCTGGCTGCTGGCCTCTTTCCACCTGCGTTTCTGCTGCACGGCACATCCTTAGGCCAGTAGCACAGGGCCGGCCGTATTACCTATTCCAGGTTACTCACAGCTGAGCCACAGGCTGCGCGGCTGCAGCTACAGCAATGTGGGACCAGTCTCCCGCCACTGCCTCAGCCTGAGCCCGCCTCACGGCGGCCTCATGGCCGCCCGCCTCACGGCAACTCCTCCGCCCCTTAGGGCTGAAAGCGAACTTTCTTAGCAGCCTCGGCCTCCTTCCCGCCTCGGGCTCCCCAGCTCCCTCCCTAGGAAGGCGGCCCCGAGGGTGGCCCCCGCTCCTCAAAGCCCCCAGCCCTACAGCACCCTCCACCACCCGCCGCCGGGCCCCTCGCTCAGAGCCGCCCCGTCTCTTGCTCGGCCGCCACTGCGCTTGCGCCGCCCCCGCCCGCCAGCGCTGCCCGGCCCTTGCGCAGGCGCAGAGGCGCGCCCGGCCCTGCCCGCCCCTCCCCGCCCCTCCCCGGCGGTGCCGTACGCAGGCGCAGTACGCGCCGCCTGCCCGCCCGGCTGGTGCGTGCGAGAGAGAAGATGGCGGCGGCGGGGGCAGCAGCGTGAGGCGCCCGGGAGACGCCGAGCTCCCTACGGACGCGGGGCGCCATGGCTGTGAACAGCGCTCAGGTACTGGCCGACCCTTTGCTGCTTGCCTGCGTTGTTGCGGTTTTTTTTTCTGACGGGTTCTGAGGGGTAGCTGGGCCCCGCGCCGCGGCTCGCCGAGGGGGGAGCGTGGTGGCCCGGACTAGGCCCAGGGTGATTCTGCAGCTTCATTGAATCTCCTCAGGGCGGTGGAGGGGCCTCCCTGCCGGGCGGGACGACAGCCTCCTGTGCTCCCGGCGGCGGCCCTGCCCCGTGCAGAGGCCCAGCGCGTTAGGGTTCGTCCCCTCGTCGCGCCGGTGTTGCCGTGCCTTCGCCGGGGGGAAGAAGCGGAGGGGAGGAGGAGGCCTGCGGGAGTCCTCTGTGGGGTGAAATCGATGCTGTACCCCCATCTGAGCCGTTGCGAGGAGACGATGGTTGGAAGAGAGTAGCCTGAGCTTTCCCCCCTTTTTTTTTTTTTTTTTTTTGAGGTGAGGAGAGGCAGAAGCGATTCTATAATGAGAAGGGAATAAGGAGATTTGTAAACTAATCCTGTCTCTTCCCCCTCCCTCCCCGCCCAAACACTCAATAAACCTCAGTGCATTGGGGTGCAAAGGGCTGAGTGTTGCAAGATTAGTGTGCATGGGGATGCGTGTGCAGTTTCCCTGTCTCCCACTAACTCAGCCAGCCAGAAGATTTGTGCACGGAGTGGGGAAAAAAAAAGCAACAACCCAAAACTGCGATCGTGGTAGTTTTGCACTGGAAGTTAAAAGCTCGATTCCTGGTCTAATTTAGTGTGTGCTTAGAGCAAATGAGTGAACGGGTTAGCTTCATTATGTCTTTACTGTGAGATTTTTCACCCAAAAAGCTTTAAAGCAAAAATGTCAGGCCAAATCCCAGGCGCTGTGTGTGAACTGAGGTGTTTATTTGGAAGATTTTTGTACAACTTTGCTCTCCCGCAGATAGTGAAGTTTAGAAAACTTTGAACGTGTTAAAGATAATTTCACTAAGTGTATTTTGTGGTGGAAAGTACCTTTCATAAAATGTACGTTTCAAAGAAGATGATGCTTTATTCTTAATTATGTTTTTTTTTTTTTTTCCCTGAAGGACAGTTAAGGCCCACATCTAAAAGTTGTGCACTGGTGGCACTGACAATGATTTTTCCCCCAAAGAGAAATTTGTAATAAGTGAAAACTATCGTGACCATTTATGTCCAGCTTGATTTACTTATGTTTGAGAGAAAGAGGGATGGAATTTTATTAACAGCAGTGATCTGAGTGCAGTTGCAGTGCCTGGAGTTTGATTTAAATTGTTTTGAAACTATTTTATCCTGCAACTTTTATTTCAAAGTGGAGGAAACTCACTTACATTTGGACTTTTTTTCAGTCTTTTGATAAATGATAGTTGGATTCAGTGTCCCACTTGGAGGCTGTTAGACTAGCTGCTTTCCTCTCTTCTCAGTACTAGACCGCAGCACATGTGGTCAGTTTGATAACAGACTGGGTTTTACATTGCAGTTTTCTTGTTGATCTAGAGGAATTAAGGAAATTTTTCTGTCTGTAGTTAATTAAATTGGTGTACCTTGAAACAAAAAGAGTTCAGTGGATCATTTAGTTTATGGTGAAGCTATAACTAAAAGTAAACTGCAAATTCATGTTTAGCAGTAACTTGTACACAGACTTTTAAATCAACAGATAGATATTTAGGTCTTCTGAGGATTGCTGATTAAATTTATATGCAGTTGGGAAGCAAATCTGTAAGACCTTTGTATCATTAAAACAGCCTAGTTTTGTGTTTTGTGTTCCCCCACCCCGTCGTAACCAGTCTATTTAAACACTGCCTAGGATTTCTGTGGCTGCATATTCTAAGCACAGTGCTGAAGTGAAGTAACTGGTTTGGACTTTTTTGGATGGAAAGAAGATAATGAAGATAAACTTAGGGATGCGGTTTTGCATGTAGGTGTTTCCTTTTTATTTTAGGGTGATATTTCTGCAGATAAGTAGAAAAAAAGAGTTTTGATAAAAGTTGTACAAGACTAAATAACATTATTTAGTCATTGTGTTATTTATTCATTATGTTATTTAGTCATATGTCTCAGAATGCAGAGTCCTAGGCTAAAGTGTTTAGTTTTTCTATGACTGTTAATTTGAGTGTACTGTAACTGAAACATTTTTTCTGTCACATGGGAGAAAAAAGTCTTCAGGAAAATTGTGTTCTAATAGCTGCAATGCACAGATTCCTGCCAGTTAATGGATTCATGTAATAGTGGGCAGAAACACTTCATCAGTTCGCACATTGTAACAAATGAATCATGAAACGAGACCATATTGTGTATTTTCAAAAGGACTTTAATTTTGGCTGGCCAACTAGTCAGCAAGCTCAGGGGTACATGGTAAAATAGATATTGCTGGTCGTTTGTACCTCTGTGTTCCATGTCATTATTTCATAATCGTTTAAGGAGATATTTAAGTGTTGCTGTCAGTTTTCTGGGTGTGTTCTGAATATATTCAGAATCTGTAAGATTTTTTTTTTTTTACTAAGGTGAGCTAAAAGTAAACCTGTTGTATCACTACAAGTTTCGTATGACAGTAGATAGATTGAGCTGATTTAGCACTGCATGTAGTCAAAACCATTTGTCATCAAGGTCAGCTAAAAATCTTTGGGAGTGGGGGGAGGAAAGGATGTATTCTTAAACTATTTCCCTGTTTGAAAAGAGTGATGCTGTAGGAACTGTATAAACAGTTGTTTTAACCACTTTTCCTATTGTTAATCATAGAAAGAATACAAGCACACCATCTCTAAATCTTGTGAAAACAAGCAGAATAAAGGATACCGTAGCAGAATGAATAATTTATGCTTGTTTTGTTCTTTTACCATTACTGTGGTGTCAGATGAACTCGGTGCCATTTTAAGTGTGCTCTCTTTCCCCCAAACCCAGCTGAAGTAAAAACCAGTAGAGTTCACGTTCATAAAAAGCTGAACAAGCTCATGAGCTGCTCATCCTCACCCAAGCCTGTCTAGCCTGGCAACCAGAATAACTGGAACTCAGGACATGGCATGCAATCTGACTCCCTGAAATACTGCACTGCAAACTACCTCTTTTATGGCTGGCTTGGAGTGTGGCTCCCTGGCAGGGTGTAGTTTGATGTTCCCTTAAGCCACTGCTGTTTCTGGAAGAAGGAAAAAAAAAAAAGGCAAGCAGCAGTCTGTAGGCATTTGTTCTGTCCTGTCTTTGCAGTGTCTAGCCTGTTTGTGGGTGACCTTGATTAGGAAATCAATCTGTATCACAAATAATCTTTTAAAAAATGGTCATCACACAGCTGGATGAGAATTTCTTATGATATTCTACAGATGTGTCGGATGTGCCAGTGTCCTTACAGGCATGAAGAAGTGTGTGGAGAGAGGGCAATGTGGGTTCTGTCAGGTTCATGAAATACAGTGAAAACTGGAGAAGGGAGAGGAGGGAACCCTGAAAACAAAAGATGGGTCTGGGCAGTGTCTACCAGTGGGTGGGTTTGGAGAGGTGTGTTCAAGTGTAGCATCCTGCAGTAGCTGCTGCACCTCCTCTGTCCCATTCAATTGCTGTTCTGTATTTTAAGGGATGAAGAAGCTGGATTTATTTCCCCTGCCTCCTTTTGGTCCCACTTTTTGTCTCTCAGAAGGGCGTGGGTTCATCCTCTCACTAGAGCTTTTTGCCTTTGGAGTGAGTAGTTTCAGGCTTCTCTGGTGTCAGGAATTCAGGCTGCAGCTGAAGTTGTGAGTTTAGGTAGCCAGAAGGTATCATTTGCCTTTCTAAAATGTGAATGGTGAATCCACACAGAGCATAGTGGGTGAATGTGGGTTGGTTAACTTAAAAAAGCCAGTCTGGGAAAACTGACATGGAACTTAAATTTGGAACTATATGGCAGCATGCAAATAATAGAATAAACCTGACAGTTTTTGTAAATCACTGCTATTTTTTTCTGTGCGTTTGAGGGTATAGCACTGATTGGGAGACTTTTTAGAATGGATCCAGCCACTTACCCATTAATAAATCCAGGTTTTGTGGGCAATTGCTTAGACACACTGCTTTTTCCATTGTAGTAGCTATTGAAATACTTGTAAAGTGAAGTGGGGTTTGTTTATAGGTAAACTAAGCTGTCTCATTTCTGTGTAGTGATATACATGCAACATGCTGTGTCGTACAAACCAGCCAAATCTGTTGTAATAGAAGTTGCTGGCCTTGGGCCATTGGATTATGGTCATTTGTCACTCTAATGCCATTTCAGCAATGTAGATGTTCATTTCCAAAGAATTAAATGTGCTAGTACTGCGGTTTTTCTTTTCGATGGAAGTGTTTTATGTGTGATCATTAAACGTATAACTGGGGATTATGGAACAATAGGATTATGCTTCATGGTGGGGGAAAAAAGCGTGTGTGTGTACATGTGTGTCTGTGTGCATAGGGGTACAAGCACACACAAACCCTCCATAAAGGAGCAGTTCATTTAAGAATTTGGGTTCTAAACTCTCTCTTTATTTTGTTACATAGTAACATCTGCGTTTAAGACTACGTGGTTGAAGTGTTCCCAGTAATGGTGCCATGCTGAGGTTTTTCGTTAGATTAGTGCTCACATTAACATATTCATTAACGCTCTAATAGAGAAAACTTTGAAGTACATTAGTATTTTTCATTTTGCATTTGACTCTCTAATACCTAATTTAACTGCAGATGTTCTCGATCGTTTAAACACACCAAAGAGCATTTCCTCCTTGTTCGACAGCATAGGATTTATTGATCTTTGGTTTGTGCTACAGGGTCTGTTTTTCTTCGCCTCTAGTTAGGCAGGGGGTAGGTTAAATCACAGCAGCCCTAATAAAGTGTTTGTGTAAGCTTATTTAGATCATACACCTTATGGAAGAGCATTTGTTTGACAAAAATATAAGAGGTCTATGGTAGTGACAAATGCTAGTGCACAAGCTGAAGTGTGCAAAAGTGCTTTGGGAATTTTGTTACTCGCAGTAATGTGTGTGAATTGATATCATGTATGGAAGTAGGAAAGAAAGGTATATGGATCAGCCTCCATTATGTGTATAATGTTAGCACAAACTGGAAAATCACTTAAGGGTTCTGTAATTTTATTGTTTTTTACTTGCAAAAAAAACCCTGATTTGGGTTCATCTTTGAGGTGGAAAACTGTCTGAGCTGTAAGAAACTCCAAAGAACAACATATCTTTAAAGATTATGTCAACATACACATTTAAAAATTGTGAATGTAGTTTTTTGTCAAAGAATTCTGTATATGAAAGACTTTTTTTTTTTTTTCTCCTCAATCAAGCTCAACATACGAGCAAAAACAGCAGTGCTGTATTCCCTTGGTACAGCAGGCATGAGTTTTCATGCATCATTTAGATCCTGCTGTAGTGATTCACAGGTTTCCTGCCTCGTTTTTCCCATGAATGTTGCAGGCTGGCAATGGGTTTAGCAGTATAACTTAAAATAGAGAAGTTACGTGTCATTCATGCAAAGAAGAGAAGGCCTCTCTCCTGAAAATGTTTTGTCTTGTTGGAGTGGGATTCCTGTGTAGGCAGTGTAGCAACGCATTGCCAGTAGTGATTCTTACAGTGTCAAGGTAGTGCTCCTAGTTTCATGAGCGCTTAACAGCTTTGCCATATGCACGTACCTGTCTGGGATGTATGTGTATATAGCTTGCCCTTTAGCTTGTATTGCGAATATAAACATATGGTTTAAGTTGGTTAAAAATCCCCTGTTACTAGCATTGAAAGCTCTAGAATGCAGGTGGGGTTACCACGTATTGGATGTCATGAGTGACTTTAGATGTGGTGATTGTCATTGTGTGAAGGTATCAAGACTTCAGATGCTGTACATGGTATGAAACCACAGATACTCTCACTCTTGACTGTGTGGTGAAACAGAGTTACTTTTGCACATTGCTTTCATTTGAACAGGCTGAGACTAAAGAGGGCAATTAATTCAAAGCTAACCTTGTGGGAGTTAAATAAATGTCTGATAGAAAAAGGGGTAGATAGAGGAAAGATATTGACAATACCTTTGATTCATGCTGCAAACATTAGGTTGGATGCAGAAGGAGATGGAAAAAGTTGAGCTACTTAGTTTAATGCTAGCAATGGGCAATTAGATTACATGTATTCAAATAATGGTTGTGGATGATGATACTTAGGAGGGTGTGTTTAAAAATTACGCTATACTGGTACATCATATGGGATGGTCTTGTCATTTTAAATATGACTAGGTATGATAGAAGGAGAGAGAAATAAGAGAGGGAAAGAATTGTCAGCAAAAGTTACAGCTGAATGGCAAGAAGAGTCAGGTTTAAGTTCCAGTCTACTTCACTGTATCCATTAAATCATATTGTCTCTAAGGGTAGGTAGCTGTTAGCAGGGAAAGTAAAAAATGGTGCTGTAATGTCCTTAAAGCATGGAAAACCTCATTTTCTATTCCTCTGCAGCCTTTGGGATACAAAACCAAAGCTACCACTGTTTGAAAATTTTTGTGGAGCACTGTAGTTAATTGAAAACTGAACAAAATTAAAGGCAACTTACTTAGGCAATTCCTAATACTCCTCATTTTCTTCTTCTTTGCTAATGGCTGTGACCATAGGCTATGGCCCCTAAACAAAAAGCGTTAAGCTTCTGCGAATCACAATGAAAGCTTCCTAATAAAACTTAGGACAACAAAAAGAAGTGTTTATGCTGTTAATATGTTTTCATAGCAAGCAAGAAAGAGATACATAAAATTAGCATCCTGGCTTTATAGTGAAGCGGCATCATAGAAGTGTGAAAGAGGAGCAGTCGACTTTTGGAGCACAAGAAATAAAGCTGTTGAGTTTGATCATGACAGCAGGTTTGCCCTCTCAGTCTTTTGAACTTTGTTAAAACACACCGCTGAACTGTAGTGGTCACTCTTGTTACTGTGACTCCAAAGGGCTGTAAATAACCAAGGCTGGTATGTAGCGTTTCAAATGTTGCCAAAGACTCAGAGTTCCTTAATTGTGGAGAATAAAGGCAATGGACATGTATTTCCCTTAGTACTAATGATTGTCACAAAAAGGCCATTATGGTTTTCTGCTTTGGTCTAATTGCATACTTAAAATAGAGATTTCCCCAAGTTCTCATCAGTCTTCACCCAGGAGTGTTAGGGCAGCTGTGTGCACAGGTTTTTTCCTTCATTTTGTGCTGCAGCTTGTAACGGTGAGTTGAAAGTTGCAGTGGTTTAGAGGCATCCCTCGTTCCCAGTGCTTGATTGTGCACTGAGATACAGCATGTGTACACTATCTTTGCGTTGGTGTGACTTCACGGTTAGTCTGAGATTTTCACCTTTTTCTAGGCAAAACTTAGTGCTGAGCTAAGGTATTTTGTAGCTGTTTGATTTATGTGCCAAGTCTTGTATATGTGTGTTTCAAATTTATTTATTTTATGCTATTTTAAGAAAATGCTTGTAATTAATGAGCACCTATTTACTATGTTGTCTTTGAAGGTCAGCTCCAGGTATCAGCGTTCAGTGCATCTACCGTGTGTACTGAGTAGCCAGAGGTTGCAATATTTTATAATGGCAGACATCACTAATTTGGAACTTAGTTCAGTTTGTATTTTCTGTCCTATTTTCAAAACATCTGTTTCAAACAATAATGTGACTGGTTGTGTTTGCCAAATATGTTTTTATGATTTGCATGAGATTTTTTTTATTTGATTTGGGACCAGAGGAGGCAATGTACAGCCACATGAGAAGCATGTTCTTTCAAAAGCTGCCTAAAATGGGTGTTTTTCCAAAGTGGAAAGTATAAATTCACAATAGGCATGGTGAAATAGGATGGTGTGGTGTCATCATTGTTGCTCAAGTTTGTCCATGTTACAGATTAAATTTGCTGGTATTTACCTGGGGTGTCGTAAAATGATCTAGCTCCTTTATACTGTAGGTGGATGAGGGTGAAGATAGGTGCTGGAGTTGCAGATATGCACGCACACCGCCGCATTGCCCACCCCATACCGCATCACTCATGCCCCACCATGCCACCCACACCCCATCACCCCACCCCACTCTGCACCACCCACCACATCACCACACCCACAGCACTACACAACATTACCACAGTGCCCACAGCACCCACCATACCGCATCACGCCACCTGTGGTGGGTTGATGTTTCCCCCCAGCATTAACTTATGCCAGACCAACTCAGAAGCAAATGAATCTGTATTTACCAGCAAAAACTATACTCTACAATGACATGCAATGAATATGTACAAAATATACAGTATTTACAATATTATACAGATATTTACAATTAGTAAACAGCACAAGGACCTCCCTGGCCAAGGACCAGAGGAAGCTACTAGCTTCTCCCTCTGTACCCCCTGTACAAAAGGGACAAGAGAAAGGAGCAGAGAAGTTACTTAGCCAAAGCCAGCCAATAAGCAGGTTATCTCTCCTGAGTGAAGCAAAACAGTCAGAGATCAGAAGAGAAGAGAAAAGGGAAGAATGGTTATGGTACAGATCCTCTTATTCTAGATACTTATCCAATGAATTTGTTTAGAATAATCTTTTGTTTTCCTTTTTTACACCCAATAGTGATTTATTTGTATTTTTCTACTTTTTTTGCTCAAAATCTGTAACTAAATTTTAAAGGAATAGCCTAAAACCACCACCCCAACATGCCACATGTAATTTCATGACTAGCCTCCTGTTCTGAGTCTCAAAAATGGATTTTGAAGTCTCCAGGTTTGGCTGTTCCTTAGAGATTGGACCACAGCTTTGGGAAGTGACTTACAAATGGAGTTGCATAGGTAAAAATGAATTGGAGGTAGTTTGTCCAAAAGTCATGTTCAGGCTTTCTACTTGCACTGATCAGGAATGTTTTGTTTTTCTGGAAAAAAAATATGCTTTGTCCAAGTAGCCTGGGTAATAGTATGTGTCGCTAAGAGCTCAATAAAATTAGATCAGTTCTTAAGAAATTATCACCAGCAAGTCACATTTTCATGTTATTTATTTTGTGATACTTTCCACAAATTAATGTTGAGCCTTTCCCTCCCCCCCCAATTATCAAGTTTCTCCTTGGTTTGCAGAACCATGCTATTTGCTGTAAACAGTAGCAGCATGTTGTACCTTCACACTGAGAAGAGGAAAAAGCATTTTCAGCATCACCCTGAGTAGGATTGTAAACAGTTTAACAAGCTGTTGAAAGACTTAAAGTGATGCTCTTTTGCTGAACAAAGACCTCTAAAGATGGATAAGCGAAGTAAGATACCTGGGCACCCATATGGTTAGTGTAGATAGGGCTACATCTCAATTCCTCTGCTGTGGAACTGTGCAGCTCCCCTGAAATGAGGAGCATGCCCTTCAAAGACTGAAAGCCATTCTAATTCAGACTAAACACTGTAACTCACTCTCATTAGAAGTGAGTCAGCTAATTTAGATCTGAATTCAAGGTTAAGGTGACCAAGCAAAAATCTTGCTTCTTTTCAACACCTTGCTTTCATATCTTCTCTGAACAGTTTGAAAGTGTGATCTAGTGGGAACTCAGACACAAAAAAGCCACAGTGTTGTGACTGATGATTAGATGAAAAGACAATAGATGAATTCCAGGTAATTTGGGTCTTAATTTTTGTTCCTCTTGATAGGGAGAGTTTACAGTTTGCGCATTAGACTCAGTAACTAGTAACTCAGAGCTTGAAATAAATGTGTTTGCTGAATTATGAGCAACCAGCTTGAAGATGGTGTTTTCAGGCTCTTTGAGGGTGTGAAGATAGAGGTGTTTTACCAACAGCTATTCCTGAATTCAAAACCAGGAAGGTATTTATTTTATTTGTTTTCCTATTTTCTTTTGATATTTACAAGGACTGCCTGCCTGAAGAATTTAATAGAAAGTGTTTTTCTTTGGCTTTTATTTTGACTTGACATTGCAAGGAAATAACTAGAATGGAAAATGTTACTGCTTTGAATTACTGGCAGATATTTGTGGGCTTGTAGTGGTGGAGATGCTGGTGTAGAAGTGTCAGAAATTCCATCTTGTGCTCTTTAGAGAGCTAAGACTTGATGTAAACAGCCCTGACAATTCAGTTATCTATCCTCTTGCTCACTGTCTGCTGTGCACTTAGGTGTTCCAGCTGTGGCTCCAAAAATGATTGCTCTTCACTGCAGCTCTTGCTTGTGTAAGGCATAAAACTATGTTCTTACCTTGGCTGCAGTGAAAGGTGCAAGGAAGATACTTTCTTTGGTAGAATATCTAATCCTTTTACACAGGATGAAAATTAAAAGGTACACAAAATGTAGATAAAATCCTCCTGTCAGTGGGCATTGCTTTATGATCCACGTGTAAGTGATAGAGCTGCATTGCCCTCTTTATACTGTTAAGATTGACTAAGTAAAATTGTGTCTGTTTTGGAGCATGCTCTTTGTTTTCTGGAGGAAAAGGAAAATATCAATTGGAGAAAGCTTTAAATAGAAACAGTAGAGGTTTTATTGCTGGAGCAGTCCTGTGGAGACCAGAAGATAGGAGTCTCTTTATGTAGTTGGGGAAGGTACACCATGCTCATAAAGGCAGTGGTGTCTGCAAGATTAAGGATTGTGTTTTATCTTCTACTCCCTTTCTCCTCCACTGTTAACCACAGTCAGCACTTTATACACAGCTTCCTTGGACTGGCTGCGCTGCTGGCTGTTTGAAAAAAAAGGTGCTCCTAAGCATTCTTGTTTTTGAGGAAGCCAAATTTGTTTGGGTTTAAGCTACTGGCTTGTGTTTTCACAGTTTTTTGCATGGTTATTTTATGATGTTTTGTCCCTGTTTGAAATAGTTCTGTAATTGATGGAAACAGATAATAATGAAAGAGCACACCCTGCTCTTCCTTCATGAATATTTGAAATAGGACCAACTGTTCTGGTCCATCTTGTGTCCCTGTGATAGTGTCAGGCTCTCGGGGCCATTTGTTCACTAAACCTGCTGTGGCCACACCTGAAATCTCACCAGCTTGTGCTTTTGTACTAGGCAGTGATCTGTTCTTTCTCTGATCAGAAAAAAGCTTTGGAGAATGATAATTTTATGCTTTTTTGGGGGTCCATAGTGGAATAAACTCCCCTCTAATTAATTTTAAATGTGTGAAAAATGCCTAACTTCAGCTGTGAGAATTCTGTAATAGCATCCAAGAAGCTCTGAATCGTAGAAGAAAAAAAGAAGGGAAGGTACAGTCATATTTTTGAGCCTATGATTGCTTAAATGGTAGGCAGGCAGATTTGCACTGACTCATGGGCTTAGTTGACCTACATTTACCTACCTCTGATCTTTCTCCAGGCACAGTGTAGATTTGTTAATGTTCTAGTTTTAAGCTGCAGGCTAGTGATAAAGGACTGTAAGCTGTACTAAGAGTTTGCACAGGATTTGTTACGTTTTCAGCTGTTACAAGCTTTAATATGCAGTGCTCTACTGTAAAGTACAACTTCATTTCCACACACCTTTATATAATAGACTTTATCTTGTCATAAAGAGGAGAGAACAGCACAGTATTTTTTTTTTTTTTCAGAAAGTGATTTACCAGCTACTATCTAGGCTATGATACAGCTGTAAGTATGTGGCCATTGATTTTCATAGCACCTGGCTATGAATTGTTGCTTGCAAATCCAGAATCTGAAACAAGTTGACAAACATTGACAAAATGAAAGAAAAGTAAAGGGCGAGGGAGAGATAGCTTATTTGCTGCTGGGATGACTAATGCAAGAGTGTTTTTCTTTGCTAATAAAACCCAAGTGCTGTCATACTCATGTGCCCTTTTTCACTTGCCAGAAAACAGACTTCTCTCTGAATGGTTCAGTTTCTTTACTCCAGCCTATCTTGATAGCCTCAAGAATAAATACACTTTGCAGAAGTAGCTCCGTGAGCACAATTTTATAACGTGTGGTATACATAAGGCATTTCATAATTTCAATTTATATCTGAACTAGTTTTGACTTGTTAGGCCTTCTGCTTAGATGCAGTTGAATTATTCCTTGCCACCATTAAGCAAAAGCTGTATTTTTAACTCCTTTGTGGAAAAGCTGTTGAAGAATTTGCAGCTTAAACTAATTTGACTGTAAGATCTGAAGCTGTTGGTTGTTAGATGAAAGCCATGTTAATGCTTCTTGAAAGCAGAAGTTGACACTTCATTTTCCTAGCTTTCTTGTAGCTCAGGTGATGCCAAGATGATGATGCATCAGCAGTGCTATTTCTAGTCTTTTTTCTAGGACAAGCAGCTGTGTAACATGTACTCCTCCTCCTCCTTGTATTCCTTCAGGAGGGTGTTCATGTTGCTAGACTGGAATACCAGTGGAAATTTCATTGCAGGCAGTGAGGTAACTTTGCATTCATTTTTTAAGTGCTTACAGACATCGCAACAAAACAGTTAATGTGGGGATAGCCTGGAGATCAGGCATTTTAATCCTTTGGAGTTTTGGGATAACTTTTTTCTTCTCTGTGCTTGAAATTAATTCCATAGCTGCTGCTTTTGTCTGCATAGTTAAGATGCCACTTGGTCGGTGATGGTCATTCAAGTTATAAAAGTACTCTTACTTTCATTCCTTTGTGGTAGCAAACACATTTTCTTGTGTAGATGTTTGGTTAATTGGTTTAATGTGATTTGTGTTATAACCTAGACACATCACCTCAAAGATGTAAAGGTGATCTCGTTGATGAAGTGTTCTGTTTAAAGTGGCGTAAAATCTTCTGGAGTGCAGATGGATGTTTTACTGTTGTAGTCATATTATAGAGATTAACTCAGAAACTGATTCCAGTTTTGTTGTGACTAGAAACACTAGTGACTGACAATCCCAGGCAACCACCAACAGATCAAGAGGACACAGTCTCAGGCTGCACCAGGGGAGGTTTAGGCTGGATGTTAGGAAGAAGTTCTTCACAGAGTGAGTGATTGGCCATTGGAATGTGCTGCCCAGGGAGGTGGTGGAGTCACCATCACTGGAGGTGTTTGGGAGGCGACTGGATGAGGCACTTGGTGCCATGGTTTAGTTGATAAGATGGTGTTGGGTGATAAATGATAAATTGAACTTGATGATGTTAAAGGTCTTTTCCAACCTGTTCTGTTCTATTCTATTCTATTCTATTCGGAGGGTTTGGGATGTTGCTGTAAAAGAGGTATTTAAAATGATTTTTTTTTTTTTTTTTTTTTTAAGGAGAGCTTATATTGGGAGGCAGGTCTTTGACACAGGGACGACTGGTTCATTACAGCATGTGAGATTGAATGCTAAAATTTGTGATGCCAGCTCAATTGTGAGTTTTGGAAACAGACTGAAAGTCCTTTCCACTGTATCAGTTTCAATAGTCTCATTTATTCAACATCCTGAACTTGTATTATAGAAAAAATAGACTGCAGATGTGATACACTTCTTAAAATGTTCCTCGTCTGCAGACTATTTGTATTATATTCCAGTCTCGCCATGTTAAGTTCTTCAAGAAGGCGCCAAGGATACGGGTCTTTTAATGTCCTCACTTCAGGTGCACAGGAAGGAATTGAGAACTACAGTTACATCTGGTTCATTCACATGTTTCCAGGAATTTAATTGTAGGCTTGGGGATTTTCTGGTACTCTCCAAAGCTGTATGAGAATATTTTAAATTCAGTTTCCAGACTTCAATTGCAAAATCTGGATAGGTGGAAATCAGATTTATTTGCCTTAAGTACTAATAACATAAGGAAATTGAGTTAAAAACCAGGGCACTACCAGCAGCTTCTGTGAGAAGAGCTACCACTTTACAGTTGCACAAAGTATGTTTAATTTTGCAATGATTTCCCTCCCCCCCAACTCTGTGAACTTAATATGCTAGTTGTTAGTGTCAGCATCTGAAAGGAAAGATTTTGTGTATGTTGTGTAGCATCCCACCTAATGCTGTCTCATTTTTGAGGTTTATTTGAGCGTTGTTTATTTTCATTCTTGGTCTCAGAGATGCAAGAAGAAATTCAGAAACTCCCAGAAGTTCAGAACTTGTGTATCTTGAAACTAGGATTTTTTAAAAAGGGTGGATAATAACTCTTGTGAATGATTTTATCTTTAAAGGAATTGACCATTAAACCTTGGTCTGGAGATATTATCTGTAAGAAATACCAATTTCTGATCCTGAAGTTCAAGAAAGGCAATTTGTTACATTGGTACGTGTTTACTCCCCTTAGTTCCAATCATGTGAATTTTAACATCTGTAATAACATATTGTGCATCTCTGCTAAATGGTCAAATTGGGTTGCAGTCGTGAATTGCAAAATGGAATAAACATATCAATGTGTTTTGGGTTTAGTATTTTGTTTTTCTATCTCAAAGAATGGTTTGGAAACAACACTGAGAACGTGGAAGGGCAGTCGAGGTAGTTTGTTGTGTTTTTTTTTTTTTTTTTTTTTTACCCCAAGGATTTCATGAAACCTCATCCTCTCCATACCCTTACACCCATGCTTCCTCCCAGATGAGACTGTTATTTTCCATCTGCTTTTCTTACACAGCTGCAAGTGGAATATTGTGGAAATGTGTATGATCCTCTTTTGGCGTTGCTCTTAATCGTGGCAGAAATAAAGTTCACCAGGCTGTGGTATCTTAAGGGATCCTTGAATGCACATAATGCAAGGTTAATGGTGGCTCTGCAGATATAAATCATCTGGAGAGCAGCAGGAGAAATGCAGCGTGAAATACCTGCTCCCAAAAAAGTGAGAGGATTTCTTCTCAGGAGCCACAATAGTGTAGGTTGCAGAGATGGTTTGAGAAGGAAAGGGAAATCAGAGTTGACTGAATTAAGCCTCTTGGGGATTATGTGTCTTTAAAAGTAAGTCTAGTGGTAATGTTACAATAGGAAAATTTTCAGACTTTCGCCTAGTATTCTGTAAAGAGTTTGTTGTTTGGGGTTTTTTCGAAGTCCAGTATGGACATGCAACTGGACTCTCTTCTAACCACCATTCCTGCTATACTTTGTGAGTTGCCACTCAGACCACTGAACACTGTTTAGTATGCTTTTCAAGCAGGTGATATTTTTGTCTGACCATATAAATCAAAACTTAAAAAAAAATACTGAAATGTATTTTTGCTCAGGGAAAGGTGGGGTTTTTTTTTTCCCTTTAAGAGTTCTACACATTTCTTTTTAATAAAGTTTAAACTTTTCACTGGTAATGTTTTTAATATTTTGCCTTTGCATATTGCTGCACACCATTTAGCTCATGTTACTGATGTGTTTTGGACTGGGCCAGTTCAGCTGTCTGTTCATGTGCATTGTCATAGCAATTGTGCTCAGGTAACTGTACAGTTGGAGTTACTGTAAAGAGGTTGTTGATGCACTGACGTGTAACCAATCGGCTTACCACTGAGCAAGTCACAATCTCTTGCCTGTGTTGGGGCTGTCCATGAGCAATCTGTCTCTTGAAACCTACTTTTTTCTTGGAGCTTCTGTAATGAAATCCCAGTCTGTTATGTACAACTGGGACCTTGAGATCCAGTGATGTACACACAGGTTTAGAGGTGAGACTGTGTGGGACAGGCCATTAGAATCATAATTCTTTTTCCTTTGGAAAAGACTTTTAGGATCACCAAGTTCATGAGTGTGACATTTGAAGGAATCAGTTTGTTGTAGTCCTAAGAGGTACGCTTGTTTCTTGTGCAAATGCAGACCTGAAAATATTAAAACTGGAACTGAAACAGGTTGAAATGGCTTTGAGAAAATTTTACCACATGCTAGTGTAACTGTTTCAAATGTTATTGTATGGGGTAATTTAATTCTGGTCATGAGTAGCTTCTGCAGGAACTCTGTAAATGTAATTAAACTTTTGTTTGATTGTTCCAAGTGTTGGATTTGATTTATCAGCTTGAAAATGGCTTTTGAATTCTGTGGAATAATTAAGAGTGTATAACCTAGAACCTGAAAAAGGCCTACTGATAGTGAGATTATTTCTTGTGAGGCTTTTTACAAAATCCTAGTGTACTCTTGCTTTAAAAGTGCTTACTGCTTAGGCATGGCAGCATTCAGTTGTAGAAAAACCTTTGCAATTTGAATGAATACTTTAGAGCAAGTCCTGCACAGGTGAAGCTTCCTAGCTAAACCAAGTATTTTTTCACATGCAGACCATTTGTACAGCAGCAGGGACACTGATCCATTGGGATGTAGCATGGATGGACAGCAGGCCAGGGAGCTAGCACGGTATTTAATTTTTTTTTCATTTCAGCATGTAGTTGTGCTTGCAGAAATCTTTCTTGAGTGATGAGGCAGAGGTCAGGAAGCTTTGTTAAGCTGGGTCGGTCTAATGTCATCAGTCATGTGGCCTAATGAGTTTATTTTGAAAAAATATATTTCTCATTTTATTATGCAGGTATAAAGCTTTCTTAAATAAAGCCTTATTAAATAAAAGAAAATCCTAGTTTCTTCAGGCCCAAATGGGAAGGATTTTTTTGTGCTCTGGTCTGGAGATTAGTTTTTGAGTTAGATATTGATAAATATTTTTATATTGTTTTTTAAAATATAAAGAAACAGTTACTACATTAAGATACAGTATTGATAATTTTGTTTGACTTTTGTCTTGTGTTCCCTAATTAAAAATGAACCACTTTTACTCAGAAATACCAGGCCTGTGATACCTCAGTTAAAAATATTGCTAAATGAAAAGACTCTATTATTCCATGCAGGAATTTGGGTTGGACTTACATAACTCTAAACAGTCTATAGTTGAGATTATAGTTTCGTTGCGTGACTGCATCAGAAGTATCTCCTAAATACATAATTTAGTTATGATTCAGCAAATGCTTTTCTTGGGCATGTTTTTGGAATGTGACCAATTCTAGCTGGTGTGTTAGTGAATAAAAATGACTTGGTTATATGGAGAGCTTAAGGCAAGTGTAAGTCTTGTATCAAGAACTGTGAAGTTGTTCTCTTAAGTTTGATTTAGGGATCTTGTTCTGTTTAGGTGTTGTACTGTCTTGGTTTCTCAGCAGTTGGCTGTGTGAAGGTTTTTTAAAGCATTACCTATTGTACTGTGCTTCGGATGTTTGTATCACAAATGTTGAAGTTTATTTTGTCTGTTAGAATTGTTTTTTGACTAAACCAAATGATACGAATATTTGTTTAAAAACACTGAAGGGGTTCAAAATGGTTAAACCCTTTCTATACATAAAAGTGATGTATAAATCACTTTTATGTGAGAAACCTAAATTTCACAATTGCTGTGGAATTTAGCTTAAACTTCAGCTTTTAAATGTATAAATGTAGATGGCTGAGTCATACACACGTTGTGTACATGATTTGTTAAAGCCACCTAAAGGCTGGGAAAAACAGTTTGTGGCAACAGCTTCACTAGAGATGATTTTTCACTTTATAAGAACAGCTCTATGGTTCAACTCCCAGTGTAATTAGCTGTATCTTGATACATCCAGGCTAAGGATTTGATTGAGAAAGGCTTGACACTGCTTCAGGAAGCGTTTCCGCTGGAAGGGTAGAGCAAAGCAAAGTGTTCTCTGAAATGACTGTCAGACCACTGAAGATGGGTGAGCCTTGAGTGTAAGCCATGGGGCCAGACTGGCCTGCTTTTATCCATAGCTATTATATTTGTGACTGGTGACTCTTAATGTGAATATTCTTCCACATGCCAAGAATGAGTTAATAACGGTATTTTCCAGGCCTCTTCCCTATTATGTCAGTTTGTTCAACGCCTTGCTCAGCTTCTTTCTGTCCCGTAATCTCTCTTTTGTCCTGAGTGATCAGATGTGATTCAGCTGATTACATCTGGTGGTGGAAATCTATAGAAACTTCTGGGTGCTATGAAATTCCAGTGTTATCAGGCCTTTTTATTGGGAATGCTCACTTTTATGTAAACTAAATGTAAGCTCTCATTTTAGTGTGAGATTTTTGTGGTCTCGTTTAGGTACTTGCTTTTTCTGTAGAAACACAGATATTTGAAGGTGTGCAGGAAGATAATTTTAGGGACAGACACTTCATCTTAGTTGTGTTATGCAGAGTTTCGGAGTAAGAAAATTCCCAAGATCCCAAGAGCAGCTGCACCAGAATAGATGATTGTTAAATTTGGTGAATTTTTCTATAGTGATGCAGTTTTATTTATGTGCTTGGTCATGATGCCATTCATCTTGTGTAACTCATTGGTTCAGCAAAACCCTGGAAAAGTAATTCTTGTTTTTTCTGCTCTGAAGCATAGGTAGGTGTCTCTGTTGGTTTAGAAGGTAAACGAGCTTGTGTCTAGGGTTTGTGCTAACTGATGCAACTTCTTACCCAACATGTTGGTTTGGAACTGGGCACAGGATGAGCTGCACTTTGTGCTGTGATTGCCTCTAGTGGGAATTTGAAGAGAAATGCATTGAGTGCGTTTTTGGAGCCTGAAGTACTTCACTGAAGAATTAGGAAGATTAGAGTTGGGATGCAGACAAGTGAGTTTCTGACTCCTCACACACAGGTCTTTCTGAATGCTAATATCTTTAATGGATTTTATCAGAAATTGATTGCACTGAATAGAAATCCTTCTTTAACAAGATCTTTCTCTCTCCTTTTTTTTTTTTTTCCCAGTATATTTTTGGGGAGTTCAGCCCTGATGAATTTAATCAGTTTTTTGTGACTCCACGATGCTCTGTTGAGGTAAGATCTATTTTAAATTTCTTTCAGAAATTAATATTTTAAAGCTAGCTCTCTGTGTGTATTTGAAATATAACAGTACAATTTCTTTTACCATTCTCTTAGCATGCTAATTTACAATCTGAAGATACTGAACAGGAATCTTCTTTTCACGTATGTGAATGTTGAGTTACCTTTTAGAAATAAGAGATTAATTTTTCCAGCTTTTTGCTTGTCATCTCTCAGAGATGGAGTAGCAGACATTGTAGCATTAGGATTTTAAAAATGAGTTGCCCAGAGCTATTACCTCAGCTTTGATGGCTTTGCTTAGAGCTGTATATGGAGAAAACTTTTTAGCAGTGATCTTGACTCTAAGTAAGGTGGGCTTCTAAGTCTCATGAGTCTTTTGAAGCACAGAAATTCTTACTGTTTTCGGGCAGGTGGAGCACTGCTCACCATCACAGCTGTGCTTACAAGGAAGGCTGTGTGTGAGGTCTGAGAAATGACAAAATGGATCAATAATACACTAATTACAATGGCTGTGAGAACCACAGAGTGGAAACAGCTGTCTTTGTGTTTGAGTTCATAACATACTACAGATGATATTGCAGCCTCTTATTCTCTGTAGTTCGTGGTAGAAAAGAAACCATTTTCCTTTTGAAGGGAAGAGTATTATGCCGTTGTCTCAGTCTCCAGACTTGACAAATAATTTTCTTGTAGGTCAATTTCCAGGTTTTCCTCCAGACATTTCCATTCAAACATTCAATCCGGCTTCTATCTTCCCCCCTCAACATGAAGGAAGTGAACACTTGGGCTGCAGATAGAGAAATCCTTTTCTTACATTTTACTAATTTGATGACCATTGTTAATGGGACTTCGTTTCCTGTAACTTAATTTTCCAATTATAATACAATATGCCACTGAAAATAAAGTGCATGAAGAGAATGGGATGGGGTTGGAGGTGTGGGGAGTTTGAAAAGGAAAAGATAGCTTCTTGCTGCCTTCAGGGATAGCTTTGTATCTTTCAGGAAGATGGGAAGTAATGCAGGATAGACCTTTAGGTAATACATGTGTGTTCTAATTGTATTGCTGCTGCCCCACCGTTAAATACAGTAGCAGCAGTATGATGTTTGCATCCTATGCAGTGTCACCTTCAGTGTCCTACATCAGCTATACTAATGCTTATGTGGTGGGAGAAGAAAATGTCTAAAGTGTGTTGAGGAAACATCAACCTACATTGTTAGAACCAGTCTGTTTTATAACTGTTTCAAGTGTACCACTTACTGGTTAGCTATCAAAATTTAAAAAAAAAGTATTGAATAATGTTCCTTAAGTTTGTCCTTGATCTAGTTCAGTTCAATCTTTTAATTATCTGCATGATGAAATAAAAATTCTGCTTATTAGTTTTACAGTGTACAGAAAAGTGGACTGAAAAAAAAAATAGGGTGAAATTCAAGAAGGACAAGACTGAGATTTCAACACTGCACTGGTGTTTGACACATATTTTGTTGCAGGTCGTGCTAGTTCTGTGAGACACAGCAAGTATAAAATGATATCAAATCCATGTTCAGTATTAATTTGGGTAATAGATTCTTCACAGCTTAAAGCTTCTTTCTGTCCCATAGATTCTCATTTTGTCTGGAAAGCTGATGTGTTATGGTTTATAAATGGGTTTTACGGGATGTGCTCTTTCTGTGCACTTCTTTATAATGGAATTTTAGGAATATTTTCCCACTTCAAATCTGTTGTTTATGTTGTTTTAAGAAGGCAGTATTTAAAATATCTGTAGCTTTAGAGAACTGAAGGCTTCAATGGATAATTCTTTGATTTTTGTTACACCATTACAATTAATATTTAGACTAGCATCATACAACTACACAATGCTCTCAATGTTATATTTCCCACTGCAGAAAGAATTTAGCTGTTATCAAGGCAGCATCTGGACTGTGCTGTAGCAATGGCCATCAGTTCATGCAGGCACAGAAGACTTTCAGCTACTGGAGGAGTTTGGGGGTAGGCAAGGGGGAATTAGAAGTTGCCCCACTGTGGTTATGCAATAGCAGAGGTTCTATCAAACGCTGCATCCATAAAATGATGCTAGTGTTCTATACCAAATGTATTTGCAGTCCAAATGGAAACTACATGCTGTAGTTACTTTATGATCAAAAATTCTTGATTTTATTAAATATGATTAAGCTTCTCTAAAGGATCTTAAGGGTGACACTGTAGCTTAAGCAGGTTGAGAGTCTAAAGGTTTCGGTGTGACTGTGCAAAGCTTTATTTCATCTTTTCACAGGTAATTTAGTTTATTTTCAGCTCTTATTTAAAAAGAGCCTATGTTCCTCATTTTAAAATGGTGCTGAGTTACTGTTCATGGAGGAAGATCTGATGCTGTGAGGTGAATTGCTTGAGAAGTCGATGAGCCTACAGTGTGTGACCAAGATTATCTTTCAGTAATTGTGGTAATCTGCAAGGACGTTTGAAGCTGCAGTGTGGGATTTGATAAATATAGAAACAGGAGTTCAAGACATACTCTCAGAAAATCAAACCTTAATGATGATGTTATTTTTAAAGGATTCAGATGTTTCAAATGAAACTGATCTGAAATGTTAATAGAATTGCTTTGTCTTAAATAAGTTTTATTTCTTTTTTGTACAGCTCCCCCCATACAATGATACAGTTTCATGTGGTATTAAGTCCACAGGTAAGTTTCACAATGGTAAGGAATCAACATCCTTTCTTTTTTGAAACTTAAAGGCTGAGACACTTTCCTTAGATTTACTACAATCTCTCTTTCAGTTTTATCTTTAGGGTTTTTAACTCCTTTGTTGAATGAGATCCATGAGAGTATTTGAAAATGCTGCACTCAACTGCATCTAACTAGGGAGTACATGCTTACTCCTCAGTCGTGCTCGTACGTGACCTTAATGTCTTGCTGAAATAGTGCACAAAAAATGTGGAGGGCTGAAGTTTGCTAGAAAGCTTGTATTGAAGTAGTAATTAGTGTGGCGTTCAGATGGTACTCCTGTACGTGCTGTTGTATGAGTCTTTGCTGCAAGCAGTGCTCTGCTTAGTGTTCCCTTTGACTTTTGTCTCTGTCTAGCTCAGTTTTTTTTCTGGAAATTCCTCTTTTGGTCAAAGTATAATTCTTGATGTAAAAATGCATTACAGAGTTCCCATTTTAAGGCTGTAGCAGTCACACGTCTACTCTGAAGCCATAAACTTGACAACATGGGTACATGTTGCCTTGCTTCATGGGTATATCAGGTTGACAGCTAAGTAGGGATTGCCAAGTGGTCATTACTCTCTATAGTTTAAACCAAACTTTCACAGTATTTTAAGCAGCAAGTAAGTTAATATTTTGGTTTTTTCCTCTGAACCAAGGGAGAGCAAGGAAGCAGAAACTTTCCCAAGTGAATATCGGAATGATACAAATGACATCCAGATCTCCTTCAAATTAATGCCAGTGTCTCAGTAGTAGTTAAGTGGACCAAAAGGCACATATTGATGTTTAAGAACACCTACTGCTTGTGGATAGCCTTGCATTTAAAGGTGAATAAGGTAGCTAGTCATGAAGAGGGACAACAGGTTCCATTAGAAAGCAGATACACAACATTTTAGGAAGTTCAGGAGCTTTATTTAGTACAAGACCAATTCTAGGACCCTAGGTTTTAAGTAGGAGTTTGAAAAGTTCATTAAACGGACCTATGGTATGAATTGTCTGTTGTTGATGACAGGAGTGTTCAGTCATACCTTCCTTTGTCTAACTGTGCATTTAAGTTCTGTTCTCGAAGACTGAGATTTTAATGTTCAGAAGCCATGCAGAAAGTTGGTTTGTACAAATGTTTTTCAGATCATTCCTAGACCCTGAGAGAACCCCTCACAGCCCTCAGATTAGGTAATGACAGCAAACTAGGTTTTGCCTGAAAAATTCCTTTAACAAGCTTGCACTGTACTGTGCATGCATATTACCACTGTGATGACTGCATAAGAAGCTGCAGAAACTAAAATGGAATGCTTTGCTTATGCAGCATCTTTGTAATTATAACAACATGGCATACACTGACCCTGTTGTCACTCCCCCAGTCTAATAAAGTTAAATACTGAAGTATAGAAAAAAACTACAGAATTAGAAAATCTGTTAACACTTACTGGGAATAACCAAATCATGGCTGAAGCTCTAATATACAGAATTCTGTTTCGACTAATTAGTGCTACTGTACATAGACTTTATCCTTGAAGCATCTCTTGTTACTTGTTTCTGTATCTGCATGTCACGTTGTTGATGACAGATCTGTTTCAGTCCATTCAAAAATAGCACCATGAACTTGACTGAAACCAAGATGCCCAGAAGCAAGTGGACAGTCAAAAAAAAATGACCTCTTACTTGTTTGCAAATGAGCTTCTGCCAGTCATTCCATAGACTAGCTACACAGACTAGCTACTGGTGTTTATTATTCTACTCCTGCTGCAAGCTGTAAAGTTAAAGTCCTCAACTGTAAATTTCTAATCTGTATGTTAAATGACAGAATTTCTGTTATGCTCTTGGCAAGATTTTTATTTATCATGTATGTATCTTCAGCTAAATGACCATCATGCCTGAATTCTGAGGGATGTGGTTTGTTCTCTGCTCCCCACTTGTACTGTGTTGGCTCTTGTGGTTTTCCAGTGCACAGTAAGCCTTTAAGTTCACCAAAGGCAGGAAAAAAAGTTGCTTGGATTATTTTTTTCCTAGGTTAGCTTTTGGTAACACAAATTCTAGAAGCTTACTGGAGATTGGAAGAACAGGACTGGAGTGCTGAAGTGAGAACTCTCAGTTTTGGCTGTGGTAGACTCATCCATGATGTTACTGATGAGTCTCAAATTCCAAAAAAAGAATTGCAGTGTTTTCATACAATTGATGAAAATATTTTTCAGATATTAGAAATTATGCTAAATTTTAACACACCAGGAAAAACAAACCAAACTGTACCTGTGGACATTAGTTTCCAAAGTGAAATGGTAAAGGCTTGGAATTTTTAGTTGTCAGTGGAAAAGGGTGGCTTTAGAAGAGGTGTGGAGTTAAATATTGCACCATATTCTACGTGCAACTATCCAGTAATTAATGCAGAATATTGCTAAAGTCATTGAGCTTTAATGGTTTTTCTGAGTAGGTGAATTTAATGGGTGTCATTTGCAGGAACAGTGCGGTGATTTGGAAAATTACGTACTTGTTTAAGAAGATCTGAATCACACTGTTGTCTTAAGAAAACAATGTTTTGAAATAGTCTTTTCTCTATCTTGCACCTGGAGAATTATATTCATTTGAGGGAGTCTACCTTGTTTTCTAACTTGCAGAAAAATACAATTTTTTTTTTCTTAAAAGTGTTGGGTTGGTTTTGTTTTGTTTTGTTTTGTTTTTTTTAGTAAATGTCATTCACTAACTCAGGTTTGCTTTCTCTTGTCCAGGGGAAGAGTATCAGAGAATTGAATTTGGTGTTAATGAAGTTATTGAGACACAGCCGTCTGTACTAAATAGCACCGACTACAGTATTTCAAGTACTCTGAATCCTCAGGCTCCAGAATTCATCCTCAGCTGTGCACCTGCTCAGAAAACCCCCAGTGATACTCTCAATGAAACAAACTACAACTCCATTGACTGCCAGTTCACCGATCCGACCCTCTCTTTGGACAGCAGTTCAAATGCTGAAAACGATGGTTTGTCTGGAGGCCTTGGACAAAGGGAGAGGAAAAAGAAGAAAAAAGGCCCCTGGATATTACAGTTACTTGGAAGATGTCAGCGATGGCATCGCTCCCACAGAAGCTCTTGTAAACGGCCATGCAAATTCATCAGGACTAAACAGCATAAGCACGGAGGACACGGAACTGACAGGAGACTTACCCTCCTGGCCACACCAAGGACTTGCAACAGCCCGGACAACTCTGTGGACTTCATTAACGAAGCTGTCTCTGATGATTCTGTTTCTAGCGCACTAGACAATACCAGGACTGCAGGGCAGCCTGAGGTATGCCGTGTTACTAATTCTGAACAGTTTTGCATCCCCTCAGAGACTGGCAGAGATAGCCCTTTAAGGACAGCTGTTGTACAGCCTTATGCTGGTACTGATACTACTGAAAATGTTGGCGTTGCTAATGGACAAACACTTGAATCCTCTGGTGAGGACACAGCTGCCAATGGGGTAGAATTGCACACTGTGGAAAGCACTGACTCAGACCAACCTAAGCCTGAGGAAGCTTCACCTACTACTGAGGCAACAGTCCCGGCTGCAGGATCAGTCCCTGTTAATCAGCCTGCAAAATCGTGGGCTAGTCTTTTTCACAATTCCAAGCCCTCTGCTTCCACATCTGTGGTCTATGTTGAGACTAAGTATACCCCTCCTGCCACATCTACTCTTGTCCCTGAAAAACAGGTTGAAGTCAAAGAGGGACCTGTTCCAGTTTCAGAGGATCCTGTAGCCATAAAGATTGCAGGTATAGTTAATACACAGGAGTGGATGTTACACTAGAAGGGTATTAACTCTGCTTATAAATTGGAGCGTGCAATATTGGTAGAGAAGATCCCTCTGTTATATTCTTAATGAGATGCCTGTTCAAGCACTGCTATGAAAGGTTTAATTTACATCATCTAGTTTTGTATCTCCCTGTGTAAACATTCCAGCAAGACCTCACCACTTCATTATCCCAGGTGCAGTAAAACTATTGCTGTATGTCAAACACGTGAAAGTGAGCCATGGTTTTTATATAGGCTGCTTGCATTCAGCTATGTGCTGTTGTAATAAGGAGAATACATAAGAAAAGTGTGTTGTGTTATCTAGTATTTACAATCTTGTCCTGAATTCCATTACAAGAAAGGAAGAGTATTAACATATTTATGCCAAAGTAGATGAAATTCCTGGACATTGACAGTAGCTTAAGTGTAACATCTAAATAGGTCTAGCCTCACATACTCTAACTCAGGAGATAGATTGTATATTTATTGGTTTGCTGTTTGAGAGGTCTGTCGTTCAAATTGTAAAGAATTATCCTTAACTGTTACATTGTTTTATTCAGAAGCAGTGCTAGCTACTGCCTGTTCCAGAATAAGCATAGCAAACTGTCCAGGGGTACATCAGGAAAGGCAATGTGTAATATAAAGGCTTTGACCATTGGTCCTATCAGAGGCCCTAATGAGCAATGCTGCAATGTGCATGGGATCATTTTTGCAGATTTGGTCAGAAAACATGAAGAAAAAAATTGATGGAGTTGCATTTTGTGTCACTGACATGTGAGTGTGGGAAGAAAACCAGTTCTTTTAGATCTGGGAAGCAGTCTGTAGGTGAAAAGCCTTGTGCAAAATCCTGCTATTCAGGCTACCAGGTAATTAACAAATACTATGGTGTTTTACATGTGACGGCTTTAAGTCAGTTTCCTACTCTAACCAGAAGCTGGCCTGGAAATTTCTATTCAGAATACCTAGAAGTATGTTCTTGCTTCTCATCCCCTCCTTACTCTGTATAGTCTCATTGTCTGTTGAGAGGAAAGCTGTCAGAATAACTTCTATTTGTGTGTATTTTTCATTTGAGCATCACAAACAGTTGACTGTATTAAAAAACCCCACAAATATCTATAAGCAGGTGATGATGATTTATATTAACCCATGCATGTGGAGTGTATTTACTCTTGACCTATCATTTGGTAGTGAATTTTAGCTTAAAACTATGTGGTGACAACCACAAAGCCACAACTGCTTGGTGTACATGAAAAAGGTTTGGTTGGTTGGTGTTTTGTTGTTGTGGGTTGGTTGTTTGTTTCCCCTCTCCCCCAATCTTCTCTGTTGCTTGAGCTTTATGTTACTGTAAGTGACTTAAGTCTAGACTTCTGCTGTTTCTTTACTATTTCTTGCCACCAGGTGGGAGCAGAGCTTTTTATTTTGCCTTTAATGCTTTAGAATAGCAATGTCATTTTTATGCAGGTTTTTTCTGCACCTTCACTATTATCTGGCTGGTTTTGCATAGGAATAATTGGAGTATTGTCATTGTAGCTGATTTAGGTAGGAGTTACATTGATGCAATTCCTGTGATTCAAATGCTTCTGATTTCAGTATAAAACATTTATTTGAAGATATAAATGCCATGTAATCAGTGCTTTGCTCTGTGGAAAAAGGTGAATTTTCTTCATTGTCTGTCCTTACTTCAGTGTTCCCTGTCCTGTTTGGCAAATCAGTGCTTTGTTCATACACCCACACTCAAATGTGTTACATGAGTTTCAGTTTATGATTTCCAGACAGGCCCATTTTTTGTGTTGCGTATGTATTTCATTTGAATCCTTATGCCTATCTTAGCATCATTGTCTAAGACTATATAGTAATCCTGTTTTTCAGAGGTAGCTGCTGATTGTATTCTTTGTTCCCTGTGTGGCTGAGTTGAGGTCCTGGTTTTGGATTTGCTGGGAATTCCACCAGCTTCAGCTCATGCCAATGGGAATATGTTTTTGACCACAGGTGCCACAGGGTGCTAAACACAGGTGAAATCTTGAACTAAAGTGTCTTGAGTTTGGCAAGCAAAATCAATCTTCTGACTTAATGTTGGAGCTCTGAGGCATTGCAGCACAGTTTCTGTTTAGAGCAAGTGCTTAGGACACCCGAAGTTAAGTGACATTTCATTAATTCATTTCTAGGGCATAGTAAGGTTAGAAATGATAGCTACTTGTGAAAAATAAGACTCTCAAACTTCACTTACCACATTTCACAGTTAGTACCCTCTGGTGATGGTTAGTAATGCCTTGTAATAGTTTTCTAAGTGAGGTAGGGAAATAAGTGACTGGAAAAGTAGCATTTCTTTGGGTAGTCTCTTAACTGGTTTTGGTACCTAGGAAGAATTTCGGTGAGAAAATATGAAAGATTTTCCAAATCACGTTTTCTTGGAGTGTTTTCATTGGTGGTGGAGTTAACAGTGCACATAAAATTTGTTTACAGCAGGCAGAATTTCAGATGAGTTGAAGAACACAAGCAGTTAAAATAATTCCAGATTTAGTCAAATCTTAAGTTAGGAGGAGGTGAATTCAGTACATGCAAGAATGGAAGGATGCACCAGAACAGAAACCAAATGCAACATTACAGTACAAAGAACTGTAATAGTTGATAATAGTGTTAGAGAATAAAAGGATCCGGAAGTACTAGGGAGTTGATAAGTGTCCTTAGTAAAACTGAAGAAGACCAGGGTTTTAAAGTGTGGTTTAATACCAATTTACTTGGAAAAGATGAAATATAACTATAGCTGTTGTTGCAGTTGAGGACTCTGAAAATGCTGGTCTTTGGGCATTACTTCTCAAGGAAGATGTGACAGTGCAGCAGGAAAAACATCACTAAGATCTGAAAACTATACTCTTTGAGGAAAGATGGAAAATGTGGAGTTAACTTTCTCGCCCATTGTTGGAGTGATTGTGGATGTAACGTCAAATACATAAATTTATAAAGAAGATGATTCACAGCTCTCACAAGACTGTAGTGAACAAGACAAGAATTACTTGAATTTGTAACAGAGGTATTTGTGTTGCATAGTAGAAAAAAATTTCTTGCTGATGAAATTTTGGTAAGCTCCTAGAGCAAGTAGTTGTGGAGTGCAGGTGTGCAAGGTTTGGGTTTTTTATAAATGGCCTCAGAATTTTTATCTGCTGTAATATCAAATTGCATTCTTGCAGAAAATGATTTCCTGTAGGGTTGTCCAGCAGTGTGGTCCTGGCATTTGTTGTCATTGTCCAGATTTGAAGAAATAGCCGAGTGACATCGTACTTTTTCGTACTTGCCAATAATGATCTTGAGCTAAGCAAGAAATCACTGGCTTGTAACACATAATGTCTTCTGCATGGAGACCATGTCCACGTGGTTTCTCTTCCATTACACTTTGGACTTGCAGTGATTAGGGAAGTACTGTGGGATTTTTTAATTTAGCAGGTATTTGTGGTAGCACCACTTGATAAATGAGCTTCAGCAAAATCTGTTTACCAGCAGAAATTTATAAACATTATATTGTTCTAGATGTGCTCTCAAACCAGGGCCACATTTCACAAGTCAGTACCCACCGAAGGCAATGTGAATTCTTTCTGATTGGTGACCTGTGTTCTGTAACAGGTGTTTTTTTTTAAATTTTAACATGTTCTCATGGCTGTGAGTGTGTTTTTCTCCTGATACTCTGGTAAAAAGTACTTCCAGTTAGTGTTCTAATGTTAGATGTGAGGTGAAAATGTGATACTGAATGTAATTGCAGTACACACAAATAATTCTTCACGTTAAAAGAAATAACTCACTGTAGTTGCTCTTGACATGGTTTACAGAGCACTTTTATGACCACAAGAGGATGCTAGAGATCCTAGTAATCTTTTTATTAAGGCCAATGCAAAAATGGGGAAAATACAGCTGAAGTAAAAAGTGACTGGTAAACACTAAATACTTCATTTTTATGCCCATTTTTAGCAGTGCTTAGCCATATTAGCAAGAATATTATACTTAAACAATATATTCTGAAATAGAGCATTTGTAAATTAGTAACAAATGCCTTTCAACTCTCACAGTGGAATGTTGATCTGAATCTGTGCTAGATGATAACATTTTTCCTTTTGCATCTTTCTGTTGTCTGCCCTTTCAGGTGTCAGGTTTTGTAATAGAAGACTGATTTAAATAGTTTCTCTTTTTCAGCATGTTGTTATTTGATTAGAACTGCTGGTGTCAGCAGGAAATATGATCCTGCAGGTAAAGAAATAGTTTGGAAGTAGAAGGACATGGATTTTATTTGCCATTCTGTCACCTTCTCAGCTTAGTTAAGGCTTTGTGCCTCTGTTATTCCACCTCTGTCATGTTATCTTTACTGTTTATAGATAGTCCTTCCAATGAACAGCTCAAACTCTTTATGCAGTGTAGCATATAAAGGCTTTAGAGGCCCTCACTTGTATTATAAAAATAACCCCTTTGGTAGACAACTGCTACATTTATTTGCATTTTTTGCTCTGTCTCATATACCTTCTGTCCTTACTTTGCACATTTAAAATACACCAGATCCAATATTTTCCTTAAATAGTTTTTATTTAGGTACCTAAATAGCAGGTCAGACTTCCTGGAAAAACTCCCCCTGTTGCTCTCAGTTTCATAGCTGAGACAGACTTATTTATGTGCAGTGGTTTCTAATTTTTAAACTTTGGCCATTGCTGAAGTTCTTGAAAGCAGGATAAAAGCAGGAATTCTATTATGCGAGCCTGCATTATCTTTTAGATTTTTGGAAGTTCTAAACTAGCAAATAAAACATAGTGTTCTGAAGACCACATTAACATCTGCCTGTCCTTTTTGCACTGAGACGTTGGTTTGTTGGGGGTTTGTTTGTTTGGTTTGGTTTTTTTGTAAGAGTACATGTGGAAACTTGTAAACTGAGCCTGCTCTGTCAGCTTCATCTCTCTTCAAAGCAGAATTTGGAAAGTGCTTCATGAAATTGGTGGCAAGGGATTACAGCTGATGGGATTTTACATCTATATATGTGTCTAGATAAATAAAGTACATGATGTTAGGAAAACAAAGCTGAAACCAAATGGATCTTCTTGCTTTTGCAACAAAATGATTGCTTTTTGTACCAGCATCCTCCTGATCCGAATTCCAAGATGTCTCCAGTGAAGAAGCGTGTCTGATTTGAAATATGAACAGTGTTTAAATGGAGTGAAAAGTATTTCCTGAAGTTCCTGGGAATTTTGTTAATTGATTTGATTTACTTTGCAATGTGTCAAAAGACTTTTTTTGATGGCCAGCATGTGCTTTTTGTTGATGTTCCATTTACTATTTCTCATTCTGCAGAAATACTGGAAAATGTAAGGCTAATACATAAACCAGTGTCTTTGCAACCACGAGGGCTGATCAACAAAGGAAACTGGTGCTACATCAATGCTGTATCCTTAGCTTGGGAAAAAAATATCTCACTTAAGTTAAAATTTGTATATTATATCTGTCAAAAGCTTTTCTGGATCAATCTGGTAAGTATTTTATGAAAGTGTTTGCCTTCTCATATCCTGCTACCATGGATAAATTTGTTTAAAGGTTAAACCCAAGGATATTTTGGATCATTAAACCTTGTGTCCAGGGTTCCCCTGCAGTTGGTTTCACAATCCTGTTTGCAATTTATCTCCTTTACTTATGTCTGAATATTTCAAAACTGTAACTTCCTCATGACTGAAAACCTTTTTGGTGTTTCTAGTTATGTTTACTTAACAACTGTGCATCAATTTAAGTGGTTATTTCTCTTGAAGTATCTATTCTTACTCTTAGGCTTTCTTTTGTCAGTTTGGCAAGTGGATGATTTGAGTTTCAGTTGAGCAGATTTTCTGTTTTATCATTTGTGTAAATGAAGAGTTTCAAATAATCCTTTTATAATGGGATGGAAGGCTGGCTTGCTCTTACTTCCCCCGAGGAGTAACTTCACCTCGGATAACAGAAATCTTCCTTCTTCGGCGCTGAATTAGTGTCAGTCAATTCTCCCAAGTAACAAGAGGAAACATCTCTAAGTTGTGCCAGGAGAGGTTTAAGTTGGACATGAGGAAGAATTCCTTCTCCAAAAGGGTTGTCAAGCCCTGGAACAGGCTGCCCTGGTCAACGGTAGATTGAAAAGCTATGTGGATGTGGTGAGGGACACAGTTTCGTGGTGACCTGCTAGTACTGGGTTGATGGTTGGGCTTGATGATCTTTTAAGGTCTTTTCCAACCTAAACAATTCTATTATTCTTTTATAGTTTTATTAGTAATAACTGTCCTATTAGTATATCTTCTGTGTTAGCAAATGACAACACATTTTCACTGCTTCTGCTAGCACTGCTAGTGAAAAAAGTCCATTTCCAAGACAGATCATTGTAGAACCCTGGCTCTGGCCAGCCTGATCTAGTGTGGGTTGTCCCTGCCCATGGCAGGGGTTGGATCCTTGTAGTCCCTTCCAACCCTGACTGATACTATGAACCTAAAAACCTTTTTCCAGGCCAGCAATTGTGCTTTAAACTTCAGCTTTTATCTTGCATCTTAAATCTGTTCTTCACTTGTCTGATTGTAGGCATTAGCTCTCATTTTTTTTCAGTATTAAAATATTACATGGGAAATTGTTACTCAAGTTTTGCATGCTATAGAGATCAAGTTAATGGATCTCTTAGTTATTTTCGTGTCCCTCCAGTCTTCTAATACATTTTCTCTCTTCACTGTTCTCAAGTAGTGTGGATTTTGATATTTTAAGAGTATTTTCTCCCAACATAAACTCTACTTTTGCTAGTTGTTCCAAGCTCTTCTTTACACACAGAATGTTCCACATCACAGCGGATTTGTTTGGTTTGGTAATGGGGATGAATCATCACATTGAACTTTTGAAGTCTTGTCAGATGGCTTCTTCCATCCTTTTCAGAAAGCTTGTTGCAGGTTATTGCTTGCCTGTTTTTCAAATTGTCAAGTTAACAGAATCTTTGGAAGTTCTTCCTCTTCTCTTAAACTGAATGTTTCCTTTCCTTTAATTAAAATTCTTTTACATTATTAAACTGTCAGTGTAAACACTGTGTGCTACAAGATGCCAGAATTTTTTAGGTTAACTTTTAAACCTTATTAATTAATGCTGTGATAAAAGTCCACCTATCTGCTCCGATTTAACTATTGGATTGGTCTACGTAGCAGGGAGTTAGCTTTGTTTTGCTTATTATTTCAATTATAATTTAATGTTTGGTTACTATGCAGCTTATATTGTCTGACTATTTCCTTAATGCCACTGGATAGACTCTGCAAGCTTTGGTTGCTTGCCCTCCAATGTATCATTTAATGAAGTCCATTCCAATGTATTCAAAATCGCAGCGGCCGTGTACCTCAACACCAATGATAGACAGTTTGTAAGTAGATGTTAAAAAAATCATCATCTGTGATCTGACTAAGCTTGTTTGGAAATACCTAACAAGTGATTGTTTACTGCAATAACTGGAACTTGATTTGTACCCAGAAGTCTCTTTCGTGGTTTGGTTTGGTTGGTTGGGGTTTTTTGGTGGCTTTTACAGTGAACCTTGGTATTTTGCAGTTGCTCGACTAGTGCAGGAAGAGACTTTCTGTCGTCTGAGGAATATCATTTTAAAGCACTTAATATGCAAAAGTGAACCATGAGTGTGGCAGGAACTAACTGAACACCTTGGTTTCATTAGCAGTGGTCAGCTTAATTTTTGTCTGAACTTGACTCAGACTTCACTGAGATACTCGTAGTGTTTAGTTCTTTTTGCCGGTCATTAGCGACAATGATCTAATTTTCATTGTTTGTCCTTCTAACATGCTGCTCATGTTGAATTGTTCCTTCCCTTCTGTTGTTGCAGTGTTCGTTTAATGAACGAATTCACTAATATGCCTGTACCTCCTAAAGCAAAACAAGGTGAGTGGGAGAAGGGGAGGGAGTCTTTAAATCATAAGGATCTGTATTGTGTGAAGCACCTTTAAATACATGTGCTTGATCCCTTATGTGGCTTTTTGAATTTTTGGGATTTCTTGATGTCTTAACAAGTTTGCTGTTTCTTTTTTGTCAGTGTTAAGTTTTTGCTATTGGTGATCCATGTCAGGAAGGCATAGGTGTTGCACTTCAAGTTTTTTTCTTCTGTTGGGTAGATCAGATGTACAAGTACAGTAAGAATAATTTTTATTTAAAGTTAGCTTAATTGTTAACATGTCTTCTAAGAAGTGACATTTCTAATAAAATCATTTGATACTCAATGTATATAACTCCATTCTTTTCCTGACATATTTTCAGCTGTTCAGTTTATCAGCTTGCTCAATTCTGTGCTTCTTTAGTAAACAGGCATGTTCATTCAGAACAAAATGGGGCTATAATAGGTCTCTTTAGTGGTTAGAGACTGCCTGCAGGCATTTTATTATGGCTTTTAATTCCTCCCCATCCTATGCACTGTTTCAGTGTGAAAACTTTAGGTGTATGATTCCTGTTAATAGGTGTTTATGAGCAGTGATGATCATGTAGTCAGAACTAGAACATATTTTGATGGAAATGAAAAGTAAAACCTACAATATAATTTTAATCTCCAACCCAAATCTGTTCTGTTAGGAACTTATAGAAGTAAAAAACAGTTTCAGGAATGTGTTTATGTAACATCATAAGAAACTATCACAAGGAGCTGGTCTTCCAGTGATTTCCAAACAGTTCAGACATTTCTGTGGTTTGCTGCTTTAGTTTTGTTTCTGTGAAACAAATTCTATCTTATGCAACTTGTTGCACTTCTAGGCCATTTTCTTGTATTGTGTAGTTTTCAAATACAGTTTCTGAGGCCTTTTATTGCCTCTGTCAAACTGTTCCTTGTTTTTTAACAGTTTTTCTGCAGTGGGGAAAAGTGATCTATTAGAATTATAAGTACATTAAAGATTTAAGGACATTCTTTGAATAAAAAATAAGTAGAAAAAATTAAATGGAATTGGGATTGCTCTTTTATGGTGGTTATGGATATTCTTGATACTCTTTAGTGTTGAAGAGATTACAAACTTCTCCAGTCCACCTGTAAGTGTGTAGGGTCACTATGGATAAGAGTTATATCTTAGGAATTCCAAGCTTGAGTCACTAAAATTGTAGCAAAACTATTAATAAAAAAATACTTTTGGATTCCAAAATCTAGTGCTGTATGAATACAGTGTTAAGGTATAAGATAGGAAAACTAACATGTGTTGTTATTTATATGTACTTCTCTTTTGTCTTGCAGCTTTAGGTGATAAAATTGTGAGAGACATCCGACCAGGAGCTGCCTTTGAACCTACATATATCTATAGACTTTTGACAGTTATAAAGTCAAGTCTGTCAGAAAAGGTGTGACTTACAACTGTCTTACTGTTGTAATTTCACTGCAAGACGGTCACTGTTCTTAAAACAACATGAAGCTATACATCGGGTTCTGTGCTTAAATGACACTAAATTGAATCAAGTTATAGTTCATTCTAATGAAGCTTGACTGTCTCAAGATGTAAATCATAAGAAGATACTAAATACAAGTTTGGGCATGTCAGAACAGTGAAAAAAGTACCATTGGAACGGAACATATCTTTATCAGGGATTATAGCCCTTGATTTATGTTTAGGCAATGAGCAGTTGTTCTTTTCTGCTTGGGACTCAGCTTGGAACTGTTGAAGAGCCTTCAAAACACTGTTTTAGCTTTAGTTTCAATTTAAAGAAAACACAGTAATGCAAACCATGTTTTGAATTTGCCTTTGTTTGAGCGCTACATTTAATATTATATTAAAAGGAAACAGCAAGAAAAAAGTAATTACTAACTCACATCTTAAACTGGGACTAATGCAGAAATGCTTTTATCCAGGTCAAGCTTACAAAAGGTTCCCAGTTAATGAGTTAGGTTCTTTTTGAACTGATTAAAAATCAGGGCTTGATATAATAAAATGTATACTTTATTTGACTTGTGTCAAACTGAGTAGATGGTAAATGAGCTAAATTAGTAGCAGAAAGCTAGATGCTCAAGTTACAAACCTTCTGTTAAAATGAAAATGTGAAAATGTCATAATAACTTAAAACAAAACCCAAACCGTTTTATTTAGGGCAGACAAGAGGATGCTGAAGAATACTTGGGATTTATCCTCAATGGACTACATGAAGAAATGCTGACCTTAAAGAAACTTCTCTCTCCACATAATGAAAGTTAGTGGATGTTTGTTTGTTTGTTTGTTTGTTTTCTGTCAAGCTTCATGTCTTTCAAATCTTTTTTGGGTGGTGATTCTGTAGTAGAGAGTAATGTTTGGAGTACTAGTAGTAATGTTGAGCTAGGGGTAGAATGCCATGTTTTAGGGGACTCAAAGACATTAGCAAGTAATCTTTTGTTCTAATCTGACTCTGAGTCCTTTCTGTCCTTATTACAAATAATCTGAAGTGGTTTTGGGTATCTGGAGAACCATTATTATTCTGTAAGTATTTTGAGTGACAGTAATAACTCATATACCTGGTCCTTCCAAACAAGAATTTTCTGTATTACAAATGGTTTCTGAGCTCAACTGAGCTCAGAACTCAGCCTTATTTAAGGCTAATTCAAGTTGACCAGTCTTGTCTTAAGCCATAGGAGTGTTTGTCTGCTATGCATAATACCTGCAGTGTCAGTTGTTTAGTGGGATTTTGGCTCTCTTCATGGTAGTTTCAAAGTACATCAGTGTATCCTTTCACTGATCTTTAAGCCACTCAAGTAGAAACTTCTGTATTAGTGGCTAATTTATATCTACTATAAAACAACATGCTAAATTGTTTCAAAATTCACCCTGTCAAAGTTGGAGACAAAAATTCTTTGTAAGAATTTGTATGCAGAGTACAATGCCAGTTCATTTTATAGTGGCTTTATGTTTGAGTCACCTATTAAAATTGAAACAAAACACTGTTAGTCTTAGCCAAGTATAGAACTAAGATCACCGGTTATCCAGTTTCTCTGTAGTAGGGTAAGTTCTTCATGATATAAAATGAGCGTTCCATATTTTGTTCTTCAGCTGTGTGCAGTTTATAACCTCCTGACTTTGGCACTTGCAAAGAAAATATTTGCTAAGCCTTGGATTCCCTGTAAAATATCTCTGCAGAAAGAGAGTTGTATTTAATAATGGCATAATTATGTCTCCGGAATAACACTGGACTTTCTAATTTTCTACCCCATAAATTTACTACTAAAAATATAGCAAACTTTGCTAGAAAACTGTATCTGTTTACATACAGTCGGCAGTGAGATGCATTCTGTTAATCCATGGATGTGTCCAGCTGTGAGTGAGCCTGAAATATACTTATTTACATTCTCAAATCTATGAAATCATTTGATCCTCTGAACATTATTTGTATTGTATTTTTGTCCTTTGAAATTCTTCATCTGTATATATGTTTTATTTGTAATAAATAAATAAATAGTTGCCCTTTTGTTTTTTTGTTTTTTTCTTCTTCTTCTGGACTTTAAGAACTCTCTGTTTCCAATGGCCCTGAGGCTCAGACTGTTCATGAAGAAGAGGAGCAAGAAGAGCAAGGGGAAGGCAGTGAGGATGAATGGGAGCAAGTGGGACCTCGCAACAAATCATCAGTCACTCGACAGGCTGACTTTGTTCAGACTCCAATTACTGATATTTTTGGTGGTCATATAAGGTACAGTGTTTTTTCATAACACATTGAAACTATAGGCTGCTTTGTCTTCACAAATAACTTTTTCCTCTGCTTTGCTTTCTGTATTTTCACCATTATTGGATAGATGGATGGAATAAACTGTTAAACAGTTTGTTCATTTCAGGAAAGGTGAACACTCAACCATGAAGTTTTTGTTAGGCAAGAGAGAGAGTTCAGGAGCTGGAGCAGAATGATCAGAGAATTGACCAACAGTCAAATGATCCTATGACTAGAATCTGAATTTTTCAAAGTGTCTTAAGAGAGTAGAATGTTTAGAGAGCAAAACCCATGAATTTCATATACAGCAGCTTGCAATATGTATGCTTTGTATATGTGAAGCTACTTAATTTTTGTTACTTCTGTAGGACTCTTGACTTGTGTTGTAAACAAGGATATGAAAGGCTAGTGAGATTTGTTAAGAGCTAAATCTGGTCAGTAAAAGAATGAAATAAAATAGTAAACTTTTGGTTATTTAGACACTTGTGTTTTCCCGAGGCAGGAAGGTTATGTGTAATAGTTAAAGGCAAAAGAAGTTTGGAAAAATGTAGATTACTACAAGATGTTACAGGAATGAAAAGAATGTGTGACATGACTTATATTCAGGTCTGATACCAGCTGAAGGCAGAAAGTAGATACCGACAGAGTATTTTTTGTAAAGGAAGCCTCATGACTTGTTTGGAGCAATGTATAATTTAAAATGAAAGCGAGGTAAACACTTGCTGAAAACATTCAAAACAAAAATGCTAGACTTGAAGAATTATTTTTAAATTGGAGACAGACACTTAATTGCTAGGGTTTGACTCCCTGTGTTGCCAGGTATGCAGTCTAGAGGTGTGAACAATGTGGGCTAGTGCCTTCTGCCTCTGAAATGCACTGAAATGATTCTTCTGGGATTTGAGTCAGACAGCTGGCAAATGAAAGTATATTTTCCATAGAAATTGGCAGACAGATGTTTGTAAGTATTGGTGAAATTCTGCCTTGATAGTGCATGTTCATGTACCCCAAGGTATTGGTAATACCCATAGTAATTTATCATGACCAGAATCATTTAGATCTCTACATGATTCCTTTAGTTTATGAATTAAGAATACCAAGAGAACATTGTCTTCTGTGGAAGTCTATAGAAAAATTACATAAAACAAAGGTGATGCTGAAGAAAGGCAAGAACTTGCACTGACTGTGGGAACCACAGGGTCAAATCCCACATCTGCTGTCACCACACCCACTTTATTAGCCTCCAAACCAGGTCACACCATTTACTTCAATAAGTGCATCATATGTTGTGATGCTGGAAAGCTTCATCCTGGGAAGCTGAGGGTGGAGATAGGAAGGACTGAACACAGAATTGCCAGTAGAATTCCACTAAACTAAAGCATCCAAAATTGGAAACATCAGTGAAAAAAGCAGCTGGGAAAACATGGTTTGAGTTGGCATCTTTTGGCTTGGGAAACTTTAGGCTGTCCTCTTGAGGCTTTAGTCTATTAAATGTCTATTTAGGCATAATTGCTTTAAAGTGAACAAAACCAAACCCAGCAGTGTTCCTTAAGCAATGTGAGACTTAAATGTGTAAATATGAAGATACATTTTTGTCAGGGTCTGCTTTGTTCATATGCAGAAGTCCCTTTTGACTTTCAGCCTGTGAATTTCAGGTACTTGTTATGCAAGCAAGCTCACAAGCCAGGTAGAGCTCTGCTGAATACTTCCCTAAACAGTACCATTTTTCCCCTTCAAATGCAGTATTATTGTATAAGAAAATACATCGATTACATCGTTGTAGATTAAACAGGGTAGCAGTGGGCAGTGCCTGTTTGCTGAAAAGAATCTTACCTTAGAGTTCTTACAGTACCTGGTCCCTGCTCACTGCAGGGCGATTGAACTAGATGACCTTTGGAGGACCCTTCCAACCCAAACCATTCTATGATACCCAAGAGTACTTATTCATTGAAAACGGTGCATCTTCCTCATGGTCAGTTGAAATGAATGATTATTCTAATAAGTGACATTGTTATAGAAAGTCATAATCCAGCAAAGCTTTGGCTGTCAGATCAATTTCTGTGTATCTTTTTGAAGAAATGTTAGTTTAATTTCTAATAATTAAAGAGGGAAAAAAACCATCTCCTTAGTATTGCCTTTTCAGAATATTATTAATATTATTAATTAAACCTTTAATATTTGGGCCTGAAAACACTTGGAGCCGTTTCTGTTGATCATTGCACTAAATAATGGTTAGTTTAAAAAGCTGCTCCAAAAGCAGCAAGCCTTACACAGTAGAGGGTTTGTTTGTTGAAACACTGTGCTTGCCATGTGTTGAAGGTTTTGTCCTTAAATATAGCCAAGGAGGAAGTGTTCAGCTGAAATAAAGATGCTACTGTTTTTCATACACTCTTCTTTCCTTTCAAGGATATATATGTGCCAATATAAAGATGCTTTGGCTTTCTGTTCATGCTTCAGGGCTTTGCTCTTTAGATAGGAGTTTGCAGTACAGACATTAAAACTCTGTTAGCATTTAAGATGATCTGGAGAAATCTCAGTGTGGCTGCATCAGTTAGAGCTGTGTTAATTATCTTACTACTTTCAAGCTTTGTAAGGCACTCTAACAAGCACAGCAATATAATAAATAATTCCTTTGGCTGTATAAGCCCACCTTTTTGTAGCAGCTGGATCTTTTTAATGTAAGTGCTGCTTTCAAAATAGTAAGATAATTCTTGAGCCACATTTGGTTCTAAGTTTTAAGCAACATTTTAGAAACAATAAAATCAAGAAGAATCCACTTACTGCCATGATGTTGTAGCTGAAGTATATTGTCTCGTTGCACTAAAAAATTATCATCAAGCCAATGATCACTGCTACTTAAAGGCTAAAACTGCACTTCAAAGATATAACAACAAAAAAATACAGGCAGGAAACATGCTTTCATGCCCTAGGATGTTACTCCTGCCAGTTTTCCAAAAGGCTTCATTTTATGGACAAAATCTGGAGATGGAAAATGATGGGTGGAAAAGGAAATGCCAGTTCTCAATGGAGCATAGCTTGTATTTCCTAGGACAAGATTTCAGCAAACAATATAAAATCACTGAGAAATTGGTCTTCATGAAGTGACTAAAAAGTTTGTGTATTTTTATTGGTAAATCTGGAATCAGTGGTAATTTTTACAGTAGAACATGCAATCCATGACTCTCAGTACCACATCCACATGTCTTTTCAATCCCTTCAGGCATGGTGACTCCACCACCTCCCTGGGCAGCCTATTCCAGTGGTTGATAACCTTTCTGTGAAGAAATTTTTCCTAATATCCACTCTAAACCTCCCTTGTCACAACTTGAGGCCATTTCCTCTTATCCTGTCACTTGTGGCATGTGAGACAAAACCAACCTGCAACTCATGCCAGCCTCTCCCCTCTGCCTCCTCTTCTGAAGACTAAACAACTTCAGTCCCCTATGCCATTCCTTTTAAGACCATAACACCTCTTAAGGTTTTTTGAACTGCTGAACATGTGTGAAAACATTATTTCAAAACATAGCACAAAAAGAACCCAAAGATGAAATATTTTTAAATGTATTATCAAAATTTTGGTATTTTCCTGGAAACTTTTGTGGCTTGTCCAATAACTGTTTTAATCCTTGCACAAATAAAACAATTCAAATATAATTCCCTTCAATATGCTCCTAAGTGGATGTGGAAACAATTGCTGTCAAGTGGATTCAGGTGGTTGAAATCTGTGTTTGACCTTTGTGTTGTTTCAGATTAACTATAAATGGAGTTACTAAAGCAGACCAGTCCATTGTCACATAGAAGTTCTGTATTGTTGAAAATGACTCTGTTTTATTACATTTTAACTTTTTCTTTCCATAGATCTGTTGTTTACCAACAGAGTTCTAAGGAGTCTGCCACACTGCAACCGTTCTTCACCCTGCAACTGGATATCCAGTCAGACAAGATACGCACAGTTCAGGATGCGTTGGAAAGTTTGGTGGCAAGAGAGTCTGTCCAGGGTTATACCACAAAAACCAAGCAAGAGGTGTGTTTTATTGACCCCTTTTTACAGGCAAACAGTAAAGTTCTTAAAAGGGATTTTATACAATTCTTGCTTTACAAATAGTTGCTTGAATATTTATGTTAACTAAAGAGGTACTAAGCTTTTCAGTGCCCTGCAGTGGTAAAATGTATTGCACTTAGACACTGAAAGGAAGAGTGCTAACTCTTCAACAAAGCCATGCCTGTGAATTGGTGTATTTTCTAAGCTGCTGTAGTAATTAGATTTAACTGGAGTGTATATTAAATTAACAAGATGAACTGTGTAATAATACATACTGTTGAGAGTAAAATAGCTTTTAGCTGGTCTTAAACCGATTCCTGGGGATTGCCAGTTGTTCTTAGTAAAGGAGCAGCACTTCAGAGTACGGTTTGAAAGTGCACTAGCTTGAACTTGTAGCAGAACACTTGGATGGTTGTCTGTGCAGCTATCCTCAATGGGTTTTACAAGTTTACAAGTCAAAAATGAAATGTTCATTGATGGTAGGCCTGGTAAAAGGCCATCTAGAACCTCACAAAAACATCTGTTCATCACTACCTTTCTCTGTGGATTAATAATCTGACATCTTTCAGTAGCCAGTAACACCTCCATTCAGTGTCCTTGGCACTGTATCGACTGGCTTGATGTACACAGCCCTAAAACCCCCCAATTTGTCAGTAATACTTTGTTCAGTTTTAGGTCATCAAGAAAAAAATGCTCTTCACAGTTGGAGAGATTCTGGAAAAGAGCAGTCACAGTGAATGGCAGTCTGAAAGTAGATGTAAAATGAATGAATGAAGGGAAGAGCTGTTTAGCATCAAGAAAAAACATTAAAGTGGGGAAATTGAACCAGATGCAAAAAATATATCAAAGGCTGCTCTGAAGAGTGGAAGAGTGATTACTGAAATAGTCCAGGTCCTATCCCTGTTTACTAGGTGTTACCTGTGATGCTTGTAGCTTTTGCCTTGCTGCTTTAAGAGAAAGCTGGATAAATACCAGCTAGGACAGGTTGTTGTCATTGATTCAGAGGGGATGGAGTGGAGGTCTTATGGCCTTGAGATTCTGTCACTAACTACCAGGATATTTTACTCTATATATTTTAGTATAGCTCTGCGGACCTTTTTTGTCTTCTATTTCAAATAATGCCATATATAATAATAACAATTGCAGCAGAAAAGTACTTCATGGGTAAGTAAGCATGCATTTGGCATTACAGTTTGAGAACCTGTGAAATAGGTTAATAAGTTAAACTGAGATAATAGACTTCATTAATGGATTCTCTTGTTATGGTGCGCATTAGTAAAGAACATCTCTGATGTGCATGGCTTGGTCAGGTGGGAATTGAGTGTACAGTGTTCATAACTTCTGTCAGTATGCTAGGATGGTTTTTGAATTGTAGATGTTCTCTCTGACTTCAGTTTTTGTCTTTAAGTTTTTCAAATACTTTAGATGAGAATAAGATTAGAGGATGGACCATTTTCTTTGGAAAGCTCAAGATGGATAGCTGAAATTTGTCTGCCTTTGAGCCTCAGTAGGAGTGTCAGAGAGAATTTATTTCTCCACTTATCTTCCATATGAAAGAAACATTTGCAATGCATGTTCATCGTGATTTAGCACACGGAACTTGCTAGTCATTGATCGTTTGGTGTTTACTGCAGATGGTTTTAACTTCTTTACTGACAGCCCAGTGCTCAATTGCGGGGTTTGGGAGAAATGGGTGTTCAGTGTAGGTGCTGGAGGTTTTGTGTGGTTTATATTTTAGAGTGCAAATGGAAATATAAGCATTCACAATGTCTTTTAGATCTTTTTATTCAAAAGAAAGTCAAGTTGAAATAGTTGTATTAATATTACAGTGAAAATACTGAACACACTGACTGCAGAACAACTTTAGGATGTTGAAGACAGTAGTTCTCAAAGCATGTTGCAAAGAACTGTTTCATCTCCATTTTACAGAAGGGCAACTCAAGACTTCTGATAAGGCCATTAAAATTAATTGCTGTCCTTGTAATCTAGATTGTGTTCTCTACAAGTTGTTGGCATAAACAGTAGATATGAAAAGAAGAATTATCCAAATATGTGAATGATTTCTCTTTAAAGTTTGTTGTTTAAGCATTTTGATCTGTTTTTGAACTTTGTGTGTGTTCATATAAAGAGGAAATCAGTCAGATTTTTTGGTAGTGTTTAAATTAATTAGGCATTTTAAATGAAAATAGGTGTTTAAACTGGAATGGCATTCTTTTGTTGTTTCTGACTCAGCTTCACTTGCTCACTAACATTTGAAGAAAGTTATTTTGGTTCCTTCTAGTATTGTAGATCAGTTTGCTAAATCTTGACTATTTAACAGATAATGTCTTGGGTTTTTTTTAAAGGGCTAAATTTTTATCTTCACTACAGTGATTTTCTTTTCAGTCTCTTACTCCTACTTGCAGACCTGCTCAAGTTTTCTAACAAAAGTGAACTCTTGAGTAACAAACTGGCCTTACCATGTTTACTTTTCCAGGTTACCTTCCACATACTCCTTGGAAGGAGTCTTCACATCCCCAGGAGTTCTCAAACTGCTCCTTGAGGATCTTAAAAGTATTTTCTTGGGACTGTGACTCATGTTCCCTAAACAAACATTTGTGGCACTTTTGGTTGGTAGTGTTGCTGCCAGAAATCAGAGCCCCTTCACACAGTCAGGACAGCAGAACATGTGCTTATTCCTCAGCTGCTGCTCTTCAATCTGGCACTGTCACACAGAACTGCTTTGATCTGTGGTTTACGCTAACACAGCACTGTGCAGCTGAGGTGCAGGCATCTGTTTCTCTGTGCCAGCTTGGTTACTGAGGGTGGAGAATGGCAGTTGCTGAAACCACTGCAGTGACATTCTTTAGCATCTTCAATTCCCAGCAACTGTTAAGTTCTTTTTGCACAAAACTCTGAATTCAGAGACTTCAGATTTGAGATTTAGAAGTCTGAGCACAGGAAAATCTTGAGATAATTATAACAGGATGACTCAAGTGCATATTTTTTTCTTTATATAAAGCCTCTCTGGATTTGCTTCCTAAAAGCAGAAGCTTTGCCATGTTCCATGCTAAGATGTGTGGAAGATGCATGCTCTCATGGGGGAATTGTGTGAACTTCACATTGTCACCTTCAAGAGTTTGCCTCCTTACTTCTTACTCTTGTTATTTCCTGGCACTTGATGAGGTGGGCACCAGCAAGCCTGCAGTTGTTGAATGGAAAAGAACAGAGTCCTGTTTGGCTTGCAGGGTTTGAAAACAACAACAACAACAACAACAAAAATCCTCTCGGTGCTTAGCAAAACTGCCACTGCTTCCCCAGGGATTTGTTGGGTTTTGGATGCAGAAAGGCATAATTTGAACCCTTAAGATGCAGGTATCTGTTTTTTGTTGCTTCCCCCCTCCCCCAACACACAGTTTGTAGAGTCTGTTTTTGCTTCAGATGCACAATTTCTTCAGAACCATGAAGAAATCAAGTACCCTACAAAAGCTGCTTGTGTCAGCATCCTGAGAAATCTTGAGGAGATGATAATAATTTTTCCCAATGAGTTTCTGTTCCTCACACAGGTTCTAGCAGAATCAGTCCCTGTATTGAAAAACAGTCATAGATGTTCTACAATGAAGAAGTTTTTCTCAGTTAAAAAGAATGAGGGGAAATGTAAAGCAGTTATTTTGAGAAATGTTTTTATGTCACAGTTTCTAAGAAGGCAACATTCTGAGTTCATTTCCAGGTTTTCAGACAGTAACTTTGAGGATTGTTTGGTTATACTTATATAAAAATATTTAATAGGAAAAAAAAAAAGTGAGGTTATAACTCTCATTTTTCTCTTTGAAGTTTCTTCAGAACCTTTTGAAGAACCCAGCCTACTTCTAAGGAATAAAAATCTTTAATTAGTCATCTCTTCATGAAAACAGCTGCTGCTGCCTTACTCGTTTTTAGGTAGCCTACACAACAGCTCCCTTTGTTTTTCAAGGGACTTCCTGAAAGACAAATACCTTATTTTTCATGCAAAAATTGGACTGTTGTGTAATAATCTCTTACGCTTAATACCTTAATCATGGTTATTCCCCATGCGAATTAAGCCTTTCTTTTAATGATGCCCTTGTGAGAGGGTAATTTTCAGCAGTGGTTTAGGATTCTGTTGATGAGAAGGGAAGAAAAAGGATAGTACCAGTTAAAACTGGAGAAGTTCAGTGTAGAAACCAGTGTTTCAGTGCCAGGAACGTTCAGGACACTCTTTAAAAAGAAGTGACACAGCAGCGCCAGTTTTTAGCAAAGCAGTTGCAATACCACTTTTGTCTTTGAATCTGTATTTCAGGAGCATTCTTAGCATAAATGTAGATTTAGGTGTTTATACCAAAGTCAAGTCTTTAGTAGATTTTCCTTGTTTTATAGTGATTCTTTTTGGATTATAGATGGTTTACCTGTTGAAAATTAAGAAGTGATTTGGATTAGATCTTATTCTTCCTTCTATTCAGCTTGGTGTGAAAAGGTGGCAACTTTTAGAAATAAAATAACTTTTCAAAAACCTTTTGTGTCAGGTGTTGAGGTGTGGTGCTCTTGTCCTCTCTAATTCTCAGGTCTCTGAAATCAGCAGCATGTTACAAGGCGGTGTTCAGGAGGAGACTTGATGGGGTGCTTGGTGACATGATCTAGTTGTTTGATGGGTTGGACGCGATGATCTTGAAGGTCTCTTCCAACCTGGTTTATTGTATTGTATTGTACTGTAAGTTGATTAAAGTATAAGAGCTTGCTGAAAATTGGTAATCACTAAGCTGTCATGAAGGGACATGAGGTTCCTGCATTAGGATCTCAAGCAAGAAGGATTTACTACTTCAGTACCTAAATACCTCTGCTCACTGTAACACATGATGTTCTGCTGAAAGTATTGGATTCTCCTTTCAGACAGCTCTTTGGTTAAAGATCCAGCGTGCTTGAAGTCATAACCTCCAATGCTTATCATAAATCACTTTGATAATAATAACAAATTGTGCATTTCTGATAGTATGTTTAAAACTAAATGCTTATTTGTCATTGAAGGGAGTTATTTTGAGCAGTTGACAAAAAATTATAGGTTTTCTTCATCTTTGTATTGTGTATGTGTTAGGTGGAGATCAGTCGAAGAGTGACACTAGAAGAACTCCCCCTGTTCTTGTTTTACATCTCAAGCGGTTTGTATATGAGAAGACTGGTGGATGTCAGAAGCTTGTCAAGAATATTGAGTATTTTGTTGACCTGGAAATTAGTAAAGGTAAAGATTTTATTTTTTTTAACAGATTTCCCCCCTCTTTTGGGGTACTTGTGTTTCAGTTTTCCTTCTTGTGCACAAGGTTTCTTTTCCATTGTTACCTGGAAATGTAGTAATTTGGATGAATATCCTGTATGCTTTTCTTACCTTTTCCTTTCTTTCTTTCTTTTTTTACCTACATAAAAAGAATATATTTGGATTTCTGGGTTTAGTATTTCCAAACCTGACATTGTCTTTGTGTGAGCTGGGACATTCATATTGCAAAGAACATTATGATTAAAGATGTTAAAACCTTTGGCGCATCCTAGACATCAGGTTGGCCAAGTAAGAGCTTCCTACAGATTTAAAGAGTAAGGTTATAGATGGGTGAGAACAAATACTGAAGTGACCCTGTTGAATGAGGGGTATATCCCTACACAAGCCTGTTGCCAAGTAATACCAGGTATTTTTATCTTGGAGTTCATTCACAGAAGTGACAAATGATGGTAATAAATGGTGGCTGATGAAAGGAAAATGGTGTTTTGTAGAAAATGCAGCCTGAAGGTAGCCAAACCATAGTTCAGTGGTTAAACAACAAGGGTCTATAATTTGATAAATACCCTAAGAGATGCTGATTATAAAAAGTGTGAGAGCTTGCATATAACCCAGCACTTGAAGCTTACCACATGAAATGCATTTTTTCATCTGGCACACTGACAGTTAGCCAGCCAGCAGCTCAAACAAGGAAAGATAAGAGTTCATGATTACTTATATCTCAAGTGATATGTCCCTTGTCAAATAAAGGAAAACAAATGGTTACTGTCTAAGATGCTTCCTTAAAGAATGTAAATTTGCAGAACTAGTTCAATTTGCCTTGGGTGACAAAAACCATTCAGACTTGGAATCTGAAATTGTGTGTTTCGTCATTGTTTGACAGCAGGAATGAAAGGAAAAAATAGTCTGATCTTTTACCCTCTTTATTTTTTCCCCTCTCTATGCTATTTTTGATGGTATTTTTAAACCTATAAATGTTAGTGGGCAGCAAATCTCAAAAGTCATGGCCTTGATTACCAGGTATCAGAACCATGACCACTCTTTAAAGTGCAGAACATTTATTTTTTTAGTTAAACTTTTATGGTAGTGTTGGTTTATCTGAGAAATAATTGATCCCTTTCAAATTGAACTTCTAAACTTGCTAACTATTGCCTTTGTGACCTTTTTTTCCTCCTCCAGAGCTACTGTCTCCTGGTGTGAAAAGTAAAATTTATAAAGGCCAAAGAACCTACCGGCTCTTTGCAGGTATTTTATCTATATGCCTCTAGTCCCTCTTACTGCAAGTACAAATTCTGCATATGGAATTCTAGAAACACTGCAGTTTCCTGCATTATATAAACTATTTTCTCTTAAATTACAATGAAGTAGCTTGTGGGTGTCAGATTCTTGTATTTAGTGAGGATTTTTTGCGTGTGTACTGATACACATACATTGCTACATCTGGATTTGTGCATCTCACTCATCCAGCTTTGTACAAAGCCAGGGTTTTGTAACAGGTCCACCATGAGAAATGCCAGCAGAAGCTGAACTGCAGCTGCAATATAACTATCCCTAAAATACACCACATGTTCTTAGAATAATGTTTCCAGTGTCTTTTAAGATGGCTGTTTAAACATGAGCTCTGCATCCCTTTGAACCCTCTGGATGAGTGTTGCTGGCAGAGTACGAATAGCATATTGTAGGTGGAACAGTTTAATTTGGAGGAGATGATGATTTTTATGTGAGGAAATTATGTTTTTAAGAGTGTTTGTGATGTACATGAGATGTCCAAGTTGGTAGTTAAAATTGGAAGCTCATGTAAGAATTCAGAAGTAGCATTTTTAATAGTGAACAAAGCACTCTGGGCAGTGTTGAATTTCCTGAAGTTTCAAACTCCTACACGGTTTATGATTTACACCTGCTTGTTTGTGTTGGCCTCAGGAGAACGTAATAAACTGGAGAGATGGAGATCTTCACTTCTCCATCACCAAATCTGTGCCAGTACTGGTGGCCTTACGTGACTTGATGGTTTGGATTCAGTTTTGTGACCACTGAGGTTACAGGAGGAAATAACATACCTGTCTCTTGTGGAAATTCAGGACTGTTTCTGGCAGTGTAATTTCTTTATTGATAGTGGTTTTCATGGGACAAGTTCAAACAGTGTATTTAAGGTGGCTTGAAGGTTACTGCTGTAATGTTTTTTCTAACTCCTTCTGTGGAAAAGTACCGTGCTTTAGTTTCCTGTCAGTCCAGGACTTCTCATCCACAGAAACTGAGCTTGTTAGATGAATTCTAAAGTAGTGAAAAAAGCTTTTGGAGGATTAAATTTCAGATATCATGCAAGATTTGCCTAAATATCTAAAAATATTTTTAGAAATCAGTCATTCAGGTTTCAGCTACTGCAAAAACCTCAATTCCCAAATTCCCCCAGATGTATAGTTGCATATTCTGCCTCTTTGCTCTGCTTAAGTTTTATTATAATAGGAGGATGAAGAAACTCTGAGTATGCTTGAGGTGTGTTTCTAGTCTGAGAGAATGTTAACAATTTCAGACTTTCATATTTCTGCCCTTATGTTAAACACAGCAATTCCTCCTGGTTTTTATTTTTCTGAAGGATATGGTTAGGACTGAGAACAAGTTAAATGCAGTTTTTTTTAATGTGCATCCTTACATACATAAAAAAACCTCTTCCATGTGGAGGCACAAAGCTCAGCCTTGAGCTTTGGGTTGGGTTTGTGCAAGGAGAACTGAGACATTTGTCTGCAGAGCTCTCCTGGAGAGAATTGAGGAGAGCAGCCAGTTTGATTCTCTTGGCAGTAGCAGAAAATGACAGAAAGCCCCAACAGTCAGAGGGAGAATAACTGGGCTTTGTCATCCGAGTTAGGTGGGCTTTTTTGCTTTCATTCTTTGTGTAAAGTTGTATGATTTTATTTTTTTTGCCACGTGGAATACTCCATAGTCCTCCCTGATGTTTTTTACAGACTGCTACATAGTTTTACCTGATAACTTGAATTTATTTCTTTAAATAGTTTCAGTAGAGCACTGCTGTTGTTAGCAGAGAGAGCGAGCATGGTGCTTGGAACATCTGGCAAAGCATGGCAGTACCTGACATAAGCTCTGAAGGGTATTCTCCACAGTTGAGGCAAATCCTTCCCAGAAGATCTCCTTGGAAGTTCTAAACAGCAACTTTGATGCTTTTTTTGGTTCTTAATTTACTTAAACTTCCTCTTAGATTCATGAGTTTTAGTATAGAGAAACCATACTGGAGGAGCACTACTACTAGTACGTAAGTGGTGGTTTGGCCCTGGCTGGGGCCAAATGCCCACCAAGCCACTCTGATCTTTTGCCTTCTTAGATCGAGAAGGGAAAATATAACCAAAGGCCTATAATAAGATAGAAACAATTTTAATAATGTGTAGCAAAAGCAAAGGCTGTGCATGTAAACAAAACCAAAGAAAGATGTCATTCTCTACTGCCCATCAAGCCAGAGGATGTTCAGTCACAGGGCTTCAATGCACGTAGTGGTTGCTCCGGAGGACACATGCCATCAGTGAATGTCCTCACACTTCCTTCTTTCACTTAGCTTACATGTCTGTGCTGATGTCATATGGCATGGAATACTGCTTTGGTCAGTTTGGGTTGGCTGGCCTGGCTGTGTCCCCTCCCAACATCTTGCTCACCACTAAGCTTACTCACTCTTGTGGTGAAATAATGTTGGAAAAGCACAGCCTGGGTGCTGGGCCCAGCAGTAGCCAAAACGCTGGACTGTTATCAACACCCAGCTGCAGCACTGCAGAGCACAGTGCCAGAACGATGCGCTGAGAACTGACTCCCGCTCAGCCCAACCCAATGCACGAGAGCATCAAATGCAAGCAAGAGCTAAACACTTCAAGATTCTTACTTAAACCAGATCCTGTCATCTGACCAAACCATGAAAAGGGCAATAATTTTTATAGTTGGTTACTTTTTCGGTGGGTATTAGAGGGTCCATGTGCATCACCAATCTCTCTTGGCAGTTGTCTATCATCACGGAAACAGCGCAACTGGTGGCCATTACACTACGGACGTCTTCCAAATCGGTCTGAACGGCTGGTTACGTATCGATGACCAGGCAGTGAAGGTGATCAGCCAGAGCCAGGTGGTGACACAGTCTGCAGAGCGCACAGCCTACCTCCTGTACTACCGCCGGGTTGACCTGCTGTGAAACCTTGCCCTCTTACGCTGTGTGTGCAAGATACCTGCTTTGTAGAACACCAACTATCACTAACTTCTCTTTTTTTCTCTCTCTCCTGTAAATGCTCTTTGGAGTGAATCTTCTTTTCTTTGCCCCCCTCCCCCTTTTCTCCCCCCTCTTTCTTTTCTTTTTGTTTGTTGTTTTTATTTCCCCTCCCCTCCTTGCAACTATGGGATAGAGTGATAAAGGAAAAATGCCTTGGGTTTGTGCACAACATAGTTTGTGTTGACTTTTGACTTTGCAGAATGAAGTCACTTGCTTGAAAGACTCAGTCTCGTGAATTATGAAAGTACAAACAAACAAATAAATACAAACCTGAATTAATGCTGAATCCTAAGGTAATAAAAGTGGATTTGCATTTGATTCCCACTTTTTAATTGCGTAGTAGAAGAAAACCCTGCACCAGCAACAGAACTTGTAGATTTCTGTGAAAATGTTTATCTTTACTTAACTAAAAAAAAAAAAAAAAAAAGAAAAAAAAAAAAGGAAAAAGGAAAAAAAAAAGAAGAAAGGAAAAAAAAAGAAGAAAAAAAAAAAGAAGGGGAAAAAAAAAAGAAAAAAAGAGAAAAATCTTAAAAAAAAACTAAAATAAAAAAAGCTCTCTCTGCTTCCCCCCAATAGTTTTTTTTGATAAGTGGTAAAAATATGAGCTGATGTGTATGAGATGGAAATGGTCCTATGTGCTTCAAAACATGTACAAACTGCAGAGTTGCTGGTTCTGAGTAGGAGGACACATTTTAATAATTATGCGATGAGAAACTGCTTAAATACACATTGCAGATCAAATATTTGGAGTTAAGATGTTAGTCTATATAGATGGGTGATTGTAACTTTATTGCTATTAAGAGATTTCAAACTGCATTTATGCTTCTGTGTACATGAAATTAAGAAGAAACAAAAAATATGGGCAAAATAATTAAGGTTGATATTTCTTTTAAGTCTGCTTTGTTTAATTTTGCTGTCTGCTCTCCTATAATGTTGAGTTCCTAACTGTACACAGTTTAGTGATATCTAGAAGTATAAAGTTGTCGCCCATCAATAAAAGTCACAAAGTTGGTTTAAGGTGTGTGTGGGGTTTGTTTTTCCTCCAGTGTAAATTCTGCACTGGGAAACCTGAAAAGTTGCTCTCTAGCCCTTTCACAAGGTGTCCGTAGCATTCCCTGTTTTGTCTTCTACAACTTCAGACCTGTTCCCATTTGGCAATGAGCTGGGACTGAAATTTGAGAGGAGAGGGAAAGAAAGAGGGGATCAGTTAGCCCAAAACAGCTAGGAGACTGATTCAGGGCCTGCACCCGGGATGTGGCAGTTGCAAGGCTGAAGAAAAGGGAATTGAATCCCTTCTGTATCCTCCGTGAAAGCCCTTTGTACGTCCCAGCGGGATCTTGTCTGTGAGATGCAACGTGGAACTCGGAAACTGGTCCTTTTGACTAGGATAAGGTGTGGTCTCTCCAAATGACTGAGTTGTGCCCTCGGCTCCTGCAATGCAATGTCTGGTATTGTTTTAAAGAGAGAACTCACACCTGGGCAGGAATGATACCTGTTAAAAGACAGCAGCTCTTCTCCAGAGCTATCGAGGCCATCACCCTGCCTATTCAAGATGAGGTATGTCACACCTTGAGACAATGCAGTCATTAAAGGCTACCAGCCCTGCCCTGGCACGGGCAGGATTGGGCTGTCACAGTACTAGACCGTGCTGCAATCCTGATGCTGAGGAAGTTCGCTGATAGCTTGTTGCTTGCTTTGGATACTGGACTGCTTAGCTATTTTTTTCATTAATCAGCATAGCTTTTTATCAGTATTTTTCTGTTCTGAAAATTATTACTGAAGCACTCTTCTTGATCTTGGTGGCGTTCCACCAACTCCAAAACCATTTTCAGTCCAAAGCTTGCTTTGATTTTGGCTGGTTGCAGGGAAAACCTCAACTTCTGGCTGCTCACTGGGCACAATGCCCCGAGGTTGGGGCTACCAAGAAAGCATGCCAGGCCACTGCCGAATGGCTGATGCTTCCAGCATTTCCCAGCACAGGGCCACCCACGATGAGAATCACCCCAGAGCCAGCGCTGGTGAGACATGGGTTCTGCTTTGAATTTGAACTCGGGGAGGATTAGCGGAGGTTCCAAATAGGAAAGAAACCAGATTTTGAAACTACTGTGCTGGCTGTTAATTATGTCCTGTTTCTGCACCCTGGGTGAAGGTGTTCTCTCTACAGCAGAAATCCTTGTGTTGGTTTGATTTTTTTTTTTTCTCTTGGGGCTATTTTGAGTATTCCCTTCTATCCCCAGTGGGCTGTGAAAAGGTATGTCTGATAGTATAGGTTTACCACCATGTTAATCCAGATTAAAATGTGAGTTACAAGTAGTTAATCTATTTACTTGACATCAGTCCTTGAAATGAGCTTGGGTTTTCACTGGGCAAGATGGGTTGGCTGGTGAGTTTTAACCCAAGTTACTCCAAAATTACATGTGTGAGTTTGTAGGTAGGACTGGGTCTATCTAGCAGAAACTAACTGGACCCCAAACAGGACTCTTACTGGTGAGGAAGGCTTTTACTATTTACAGATGTTTTTAACCACTCATGGATGGTTTGTAACACAGGTGTTTCAACAGAACACTTCTACATTTGATTCTGGGGAATGGTTGCTGCTTGCCAGGAGGCCTGCAGGGCTTTCCTAGGATTAGAGAATGTGCGATGAAATGAAGTTCAGCTTCTTGCCTTCTGCTGTCTTTTGGAGAGGAAAAGCTGCAGTTGGGCTCAGCCTTGCTATGAGTAACAAATGGGTCCTCTCGGGTATAGGTGACTCCTCAACTTCAGAACAACAGTGTTAAAACCAGAAGCGGGCTGAGCAGTCTCAAATGGAGTCCAGCACAGCAGAAACAGCTTTAAAAGGGTAAGTAGAGGAAGGGTAGGAAGAGAAATAAAGAACTGGTGGTACAATTAATGAGATTTTAGTGGTGCTTCATTTGACTGCTTGTGCTTCTGCTGAGGTTTGCCTAGTTCCTGCATGTGAGGTAGGTTAATCTTGCAGTGTTTGAATTACAATTTAATTGTCTAAGAGGGTTTTACCTACTATAGGCTTGGTCCTAAGAACATCCTCTTTGATAGTTTTTGTTGTCGGAAGGTTTTGGGGGTTGAATGTTGCTGTGTTCCTTTGGGAGCTCTGGTGATTTTCCCACGTTCCTCTGGGGTAAAAGAATAGAAAATGAATCTGTATCACAACTCAAGTTCTGGTCTAAAACTTAGCCCTTTCCTGTTCATAAACGACCTCTTTAAACATCTTACAGAAGTTGTCAGGGTCGTATAAGAGGGTAAAGAGGAGCTCCCGCTGCAGAAATGCAATTCACTCCGAGTCTGTACATTCAGTTCAGCCTTTCACACAGTGTGAACAGGTTAACAAATGTTATTAGTTGTTTTAAAAGAACAGCAATGAGTAATTGCCAGCTTGAAAAACAAGTATTGAAATCCTCTCTTAGTATGAAGTGGAAGTTACTGACATAGTAGTTTTTGTTTGTTTGTTTGTTATTCGTTTGGGTTTGGGTTTTTTCCCCACTAAGGATATTACAAATGCACTTGCTGAAATCTGTCTTCTGCAGTGTAATACTCAAAGGAAATAAAGAGCAAAAAGTGTGTGGCAACTGCCTGATGTGGACACAGAACCACAGTTTTTATTGTGTGTGTTAAACCCCTCCCTCTCTTGCAAAACAAGGATTTTACAGCCTTTTGATTATTTGCTTTGTTTGTGAGTGATTATGTAAAAGAGAGAAAACCACCCAAACTCCTCCTCCCCCTCTCCAATACACCATAGGTCTGGTGGTTGTTTACTAGTGTTTAAACTGGGTTTTAAGAAACAGTTGTTCACAACAGAATACAGAATAGAATACAGAATTAACCAGGTTGGGAAAAGACCTTTGAGATCATCAAGTCCAACCTAAACCTGCACATTAATTCCTAAAGCTTTTGAAACTGAAAACTTTGGGAGTGTGAGTCCAAGAAGCTCGTAAAGCAATCGTACACTGTAAGCCAAGTCTGCACAGGGGAAGATTTATAGGGGTGAGGGAGAAGGATTATCAGAAACACAAGGAATTTGGGAATGAGAGAAGGCTGTGTGTTTTTTAACTGGGAAATGGTTCTGTTTTCCACCATATACCCCTGAGACGCTGTCACACCCGAGGACAGGCTGCGGCAGAGGGCAGTGGTGGCACACGCGAGGTTCCTGGTCTTGCAGCTCTACAGCTGCTGCCAGAATTGCTGCCCACACTTGGGGAAGCTCCCGGGCTGTCAGAGAAGGGTTTATCTCCATAAATCTGCTCTAAATCTAGCTCTGAATAGGAATGAGGAGTGCGCCTTTGACATGCAGTGGATGTTCCCAGGATGTTCCAAGGTTACATGGGACTGTGGGGTTTAGTCCAGGCTGAAAGGACCCGAGGGTTTTGAGAAGTATTTGTATTAGCAAATAACCAGATGTAATAGCTGCTGGAAGATGTGATTGCAATTCACCACCTCTGGTTTGGGGGAAATCTCCAGATATGAGTGCTGGGTTAGTGTTTCTGAGCTGTTTCAGTCTGCAGATATGTACTGACTTTTTCAGTATTAAAAATGGGTTTCATCATCTCTCGTTGCAGATGTAAGCATGAAATGTGGCAAGCTGCTATACCAAGGTGAGGGAGGTTGCAGTTTTTAGTTCAGGTTTCACTTGTGCTTAGACTGTTGATGTCCCCAAAATTCAACAATTAATTTTTGAGTTTGCTGCTTTTCTCCTTACTGCCTTGTCTTACTGACCTAAGGAGTTGTTTTCTTGCATATCATCAGCAGAGGAAACACGTGGGGAGATGTTCTTTATTATGAAAAGGAGGAAAAGAAGCTGCAGATGAAAAGCAGTGGTGATTAGGGGACTGCAACATCTCTTATGAAGAAAGGCTGAGGGACTTGGGGCTTTTTAGCCTAGAGAGCAGAAGACTGAGAGGGTGTCTTAACAATGCTTAGAAGCACTTAAAGGGTGGGTGTCAGGAGGATGGGGCCAGTCTTTTTCAGTGGCACCCTACAACAGGACAAGAGGTAACGGGCATGAAATTGAACATAGGAAGTTCCATCTAAACATAAGGAGGAACTTCGAGGGTGGTGGAGCACTGGAACAGGCTGTCCACAGAGGTGGTAGAGTCTCCCATCTCTGGAGTCATTAAAAACCCAGTTGGACACTATCCTATGCAACCTGGTCTAGGTGAACCTGCTCTGGCAGGATGCTTGGACTGATTTCTAGAGGTCCCTTCCAACCTCTATCATTCTGTGAACCTGGTTTGTCACAGTCCAGGCTGCCCTGAAACAGGAGAGCAGCAAGACAAAATAAATAGGGGCTCACAGTGCCAAATATTAATTGGTGTTTGGGAATCAGTCTATTAATGCCTGGATTTAGTCCAGTGAATTGGGTGTTAATTAAGCTGTTAATTCATCTGCTGAAGCAGCCTCTGTATAATGCCAAGGCAGCACCATGCCATATGGACAAAAGACTGAAGGACCTTCATCTTATGTGAGCAGAAGAGCAGGATGGGCACAGTGGGGATTTCTTGGCCACCTATACCCCCTGTGTCATCCTCCAACAGACACAAAGCCCAGATGAGAGAGGAAATGCAAGCCGACCATGAAGCTGAGGATGTGGTTCACCCAGACAGGAGCATGGCCATGCTGCTGCCTGCCCAGTGCCCACCAGGAGTAGCTGCTGGTCATCTTCATGCTATCACAGCCAAGTTTCTGCAAATTTCCTATTGCCACCATGTTTACTTCTTCTCTACTCTTCCCTTCCCTCCATTCTGGAGTGAGAGTCAAAACCAGATAGTAACTATGGCTTTGAGCCTCTCACCCTGCTCAGATTTGGGGCTGTTATTAACTGAGCTTCTATTTGAAGAGGAAATAAAGGAGAATTGTACTTGAAGTTGAAAATCAAGACATACTGTCTGCATGCTCAATTAGGAGGGCAGAGTGAAATCTGTCTTTCTTCCTATTCATTGGCTATTACATTAAAAGCCTTCTCTCCTAATATATACTTATATATGCAGCCTGCTTTATGTGGCTTTTACCACATATGAAATGGAGACGTTATAATCAAGGCAGCAATCATGCTGAATGATTAAAAGTAACTTCTGATTGTTTTGGCTTGGTCAAATACATGACCTGAAACTGCTGACTCGAGACAAAACGAGGTGGATAAAAAGTCTTGTCTCGGGCTGTGCTCATCCCTAAGCACACCCTGTGCCTCATCTGTGTCTTGTACAGTCAGAACACAGTGGTATATATGTTAAAAAATTAATCAACTCAAATCTTTGTGAAGTAGCCAGCCTGATGAGGAAGTCAGACAGCTCAAACCGTCCTACAGGGACTAATTTCCCATAGGACCGTTTGTGGAGATTGCAAAATGTGGCGTTTCTCTGAGATCTGGAAATAATTTGTATACCGGTACGTATAAAAGGAGTTAACTCAGCTTGCTGGTAATTGGAGTGAACAGCACCTTCTGACTCAGGGCTGTAGGGTTGTGTGGGTTTGGGGTGGCAGTCTGCGTAGGGGCACATTAGTTCACTGCTGTTGGCCCTCATTACTCGGGGGAAGTGAGGAAACTGGGGGCTGCAGCATCCTTCAACTGATGAAATAAGCTTTTGCAAATAGAGGAAACTCACTGATCTGAAGTGAATCAGAGGAGCAGGAAAGAAGAAAAGAGGAGACAGTGATTTTAAAGTACAGCAGTGCAGAACCTCTTGTCAGCTCAGTTCTGTGTGGTCTTTGAATTGCCAGCCTTGGTGGCAGCCCCAGAGCTGCCCAAAATGCTCTGAGTTGCTGTTAGCAGGATAGAAACTTCAGGTCCAAACGATGGACCATATGTGGTCTGTTCACATACAGAGTTTGTTTTGCAGTAAACAGAAGGGTTTTGTAAATACAGCTGGGAGAATGTGGCCAGCAGGGAAGAGCAGCCAGAAAGCTCAGTTTAAAAGGCATAGACTAGGAGCAGTGCTGAAGGTTCACCCCAAGCAATGAGGCTCTGCTCTTTCACTAGAAATTCTCAGGAAAGTGGTGTAGGAGATTAAATCACCAGGTATGTCTTGGAGCTGACTTCAGAGGAGCTTCATTGCTTCAGGGGAGCTGCTCTCTCAGCTGCCAATATTGGCTGCTTTGCTCACTCACTGTTGAACAGATCTGATACATCACATCCTGCCTTTTGAGCACTGCTGGGCTTTAAACAAGCTACTTAGAGGCACAATATCCTGTAAGCAGTAAATAAAAGTGTTTTGCTCAAAGAAATAAATATTGACTGCCCAGAAGAATGGAATGAGTTTTCCCCAAGAACTTTGGAGCAAGGACTAGAGAATGGATTTTGAAAAACACCCAGCTGCTTTGCTTGGATCTGGAAGATGGATGCTGTCTCCGTGCTGGACCATCACTGATGCCCCCTCTACTGGGGGACTCCTGGGCTGGGGTTAGATCACCCCAGCTACCTATGGTGCTCCTGAATGGGGGGGGGGGGGATCCCGAGGGATTCCTGTGAATGGTATCACCTGGATCTGCTCACTCTGGATGTCATAACATCCCACTGCAGGCTGGTGGCTGCTGGAGCAGTGGTGCTGTCATATACTTATGTTGTTACTCATCATACTGATTTACTTTTTCCTGTTTGTTTACTTCAAAAGAAGAAGGAACTCCCAGCATGTCTTTTGCTCAATCATTTCCTTTCACAGTGAGTAAAACCACATTTCAGCAGTGGATGCAGGCACAGGGCTTGAGGCGAGCTGGGGATTTCTGGGCATCAGCCATGCAGTGGAAGAGGTGAGGTGAGCCTTGCCCAGACCTCTTACTAACTCTGGATTTTCCTTATTCTCTGGAAATGCTGCTGTGGAAGCAGCAGGACTGAACTGTGGGTGTGTGAGGGGAATGCCAGTGCCGGGAGAGCTTTGGGAACGAGCTGCAGAGGGTGATAAATCTCCTGTTTGTCAGCAAACACCCAGCTCTGGAAAAAGAGGGCTGCCATGGGGTCTACTGAGGTCTGGACCCCGCCTCAGCCCTGCTTTGCTGTGGGGTCCAACAGAGCTGCCTCAGCTCTGGATCAGCAGGACCCGCTGGGGGATTTTCCCGTGGGAAAAGGACCAGGAGACAGCTGACTTCAGTCCCTCACAGAAAACTCCCTGTCGTGAATTCCCCTCCCTTACCACCAAGCCCCTCATGGTCCCCCCTCGGAGGTGGGGAGGGTGTTCCCGGGAACCCACGGGGCTCCGAGCTCTGCCGGAGCACTGACTGCAGGGGAGAGCCAAGCAAGTCCCTTTATAGGACCATTGCATGCCTCCTCCTTCTCCTCCCTCCCTGAGTGTTGCCCGTTACAGCCTTTGGGAGGATGGTCCTAATTTGCTGAGCCCCAATGACTATCTCTAAACTGCTGAGATCCCAATCGACACCCCTCTGCTTCTTGCTCCTGCCTCCTTTTTGTGGCTATAATTTCCCCCCCCCCCCCCCCTTTTCCCCTCCCTTCTTTTTCGTTATTACTACAGGCCCGTTGCCAAACAGGATGATCCAGGGTTGTCCTCTGCCTGGAGAGCATAAATACCACTGGGGAGCTCTGTGAGACTGCAGTTGGTATGAGCTGCTGAGCTGAGACCTTGCATTCCTCACACCTCCTGAGGCTTACTTCACCCTTTTTCCCCCCTCCTTCCTCCTAGTTTAAATATTTCAGATATATAATTTATTTTCCACAAGCAGACTTGGAGGAGCTACAATTTCCTGGAGATTGGAAGTGCTCAGCTAGGTAAGTGCAAGCTTTGGTCCCTGCTTCTGAAATGTGGTTTTTGGGGTGTGTGTGTGCAAGAAATGTCCCTTTTAAGAAGGTACAAATTTAGTAACTTTTCCCCAAACTTGCCTGTGTGGTACAAAGTAGCCTAACACTGTCTGAGCTTCCCTTACATGTGCTCTGTAGAGGAAAATGCAGGATTGATAAACATTAATCTTGAATGAATGGGAGGAGCTTGTGAGTTTCTGCACAAAGAGAAAATATCCAAGGGATGCCGGAGTAGCCGACTAGCCATGGGCACAGCTGGTCTGCTCCAGAAAGCCTGTGTTTGTGCACCTCTGCTCTGAAGCTCTGTCTAGGAGGAATTTCACAGCCTGGCCACATGTTGTGTCTGTTAGCAGTGGGTTTTCCGGGTGGTTTTACACAGAAACTCACCCACTTGAGTTCTGTGGGAGGGGATTGTGATGGGACATGCAGATGTTTTGGCCCGTGGCCGCGAAGATGCTGAATGCATGGTGTGTTCTGTGTGGATGATGTGATGTCCTGTGCCAAGGAGCTTTTCATCCCACTCTTCTTTTGAGGCAAACACAATTCTTCAAAGCTTGACATGTGCATGGGATTTAATTCAAGAAGTATGTTGTGGTTTGATCAGTGGACTTTGCAGGGGTTAGAAGCTGATCCCAGGCTAACTCCCCTCAGCTTTGCTGGTTTAGATGCTTTGCTGGTACTCCTTGCTAACTTTTGCTTTTGCTGTTTCCTTCCTTGTTATCTTGTTCCATGCATAAATCTACAGGTCCTGGGATGTTTTAGCTGCAAACATCTGTCACCAAGGAGTAGGCACCCACTCTTATACTTCACCTAAAAGATCAATAGCCATAAGGAGTAAGGTGAAGTGAGGATGTAATGAAGTGGAGCAGTCAGCCTGCATGTGGCTTCAACAGGCAGCACTGCATGCCAGCCTCCAAATGCTACCAGCTCCTCTGCTTTCTGTGAAACACAGACATCATCCATTAGCTGCGGAAATAGCTTTCTAAAAATAATCTTTTCCAAAGTCCAGTACAGCTTTTTACCTTCCTCAGACCCCAGAAGGAGGCCTCCCCTTTTGTCCCTATTTTGGACCGGCCTCACAGAATATTAAGGAGTTGGTTTCTGCTGACTTACTCTTTTCTGATCGCTCCCAGATGTTTACCTGGCACCAGTATCAAGGGCCTGATATGTTGAAGGGGAGGCTATAGTAATGCTCCTCTTGAACCCATGAAAACAACAGCAGAGGCTTCCTCAGCTGACTGTCAGGTGACAGTTTTTTCTGAATACTGTTAGATCCCAACTCAAAGGCAATATGATTTCAATCTTCCCCGTGAGGAACTCCTGATGCAGCCTGGAGGCATTGCTCCAGCTCTGCAGGATGCTTGGGCTGGCTGAGCTTTAACAAATCCAAGTATTTTGTTGCACCTGGTCATGGGGATATTAAGAGAGACAAGTGGACGGACATCTGAAACCAGTGAGAGCTTGCTGAAACATGAGTATCTTTCTGATGCTTTCAATTAGGGAGTTCTTTGCTCCTTGTCCCTCTCCGATCACTTCATCCTTCCTTTGGCTGCTCAGAGCTCCCCACCTCAGGCCAAAGCAGAGAATGGAACCTGCATACCCCAAGTGAAAAAGAAGATAGTGCCCAAGTGACCTAATTTTAAGTGCTAGTATCCCTTGGCTGGCAAATGTGATACAGGGAAGAACATCCCGAGGAATAATGAACCATCTGTTGTGAGGTTTTGGCCGGATCACGAAACCAGACGCGCTGGCTTCATCGTGCAGCCATGAGTGGGGCAGCTCCTCTGGGCTTTCAGATGTTACAGCTGATTTTTTTCAAGCTGTCCTCTCTGTAAGTTCAGTGTTTGCCTTAAATGGGTGGTGGATTCGGGCTCCCATTTAGCAAAGGGCACCTAGCCAAATGAAGAGGTACAACTGCAGCGTGTGTTAGCCGTCTGTTCCTGCCTGCTCTACCTACAGGGCAGGCTCCAGTCAAAGTAGCTTCTGCTAAATGGCCACATTGTAAACGGCTGTGGCAGAGCATCTATTTTTAAACTCTTAAGGAAGTGCTTCAAAGTAGGAATTGTTCCTTGAATTTGGGTCAGACAGTCTACAAAAGCAACAGCTCGTTTTGCCTCCCCTGCTCCTCTCTAGCCGGGTTAGAAAGTCAGGCTCCTGCTTGGGGGTGGGGAAGCAGAAGCCAACAAACGGAGCTGAGAAGAGGATGAGGTTAAAGCAATGTTTGTCTTGATGATACCAAACGTCCTGTCTTTTAGGTGTGCCTGGAGCTGGGGACAAGGTTTGTTTCTCTGTGTGTGTGTGTGTTCAACTTGCTCTGCAGAGCAGGAAATAATGAGGAGCCACTACTTAATCTGTGCAAATGACATTTCTGCATTATTGTAGCAGGCAAATGCTTAATGCTCTGCCTGGAGAGAGACTGAGGGCAGCTGGTTTTCATCTGCCTTAAGACAGTGCAAGTAAGAAGCCTCAAATACAGACTTTGTCTCTTTTGTGTAGACATTCAACAAGTTTTCTGAGTTTCTCAGTGACCTCAGAGATTTCTGGGGGTCCATGCTTGGGCAGAGCAGCTTATGCTTACCACTGTTGCCTACAGATGCTGTTTTGCTGGGTGGGGAACAGGGATTTAGGACTTTGTGCTCAGGCATAGCCTTTACAGCTGGGAGATGGAAGATGCTTCCTTGTCTTGGATAGTTTCCAACTCATCTAGTCCCAGTATGTCCAAATCCCATGTCAGTGGGCTGAAACTTCTCAAATAGTTCCTGCTAACCTGGTGTCTGTTTCCTGGTGCTGTGTAGGAATGCTTTCAGGGTGTCAGCAGTGCTACCAAACTCATCCTCTGACTTAGTGACAAAGACAGGGATGGGAAAGTTCCTTCCACAATTTAACCCTAAGGAGAGGTGCTATATCTCCACCACATGTACAGATGCTTATCACCCTTGTGGATTGATTCTGCTCTTAGATCCTACCTAAAGAAGAGTAGGTACTGCAAAGCCATGAAGCAGCACGTATTTCCTTCCCTGAATAGGTCATGAGCTAAATAAACTCAGCCAAGATGCATGGAGCTCATGGGACAGAGAAGTCGGGGTGGAGGTGAAGAAGAAGGGAGGAAGGGTTTGGAAATGGCAGGTGGAACAGGAACACCGTGGAGCAGGGGAAGAGAGAATCACAGAATCACAGAATCAACAAGGTTGGAAAAGACCTCAAAGATCATCAAGTCCAACCTGTCACCCAACACCTCATGACTCCTAAACCATGGCCTCAAGCGCCACATCCAATCCCCTCCCGAACACCTCCAGGGACGGTGACTCCACCACCTCCCCGGGCAGCACACTCCAATGGCATTAAATGAAGCCATTTAAACCCAGCTGTGACCAAACTGAGACCATCTCTTCAAGCCCTCAGTGGTGAGAGATACTGTGCATGCAGGGGAACACCTAATCTGTGTGGGGGAGGACGAGTGCTCTGGTTCCTCTCCAGATCCATATCGCTGGCGACGCTTCCGCCTGCTGCGAAGTGATGCGTCAATGAGAGCTCCCCAGGGCATCATTCGCCAGCAGGGACTTGGGCTGCTCGGGGTGATGGTGACACTTCACATAAACAGCCACTTTCACTGAGCCTGGCAGCTGCTCTGCTGGAGTCTGTTGGCAGGGCGGGACCTCAGAAATAGCTCTTGCTGGTGTCTGACCTCCCTGTGATCTGAGTTACTGGGAATTTTACTTCCCCTTTTATTTACATCCATTCTCCGCTTTAACAGCTGCTCTTTGGGCAAATAACTTCAGATATCTCTCTGCCTGTGAGGGGATGGAGCTGGGATTATTCAGAGCTGTTGGGCATTGCTGGGTGGCAACTGGCCCCTGGTGTCTTTGGTGAAGAAGGCATCCACTGCTGTGCCTGGGTGATGCTCACTCCCAGTGCAACAACAGCGGAGTTCCCTAGTGTCACAAATGGAGTTCTGACCACTTATGGTGGTGTTCAGGTCTTCCTGTCATTGGGGTGAAGGATAATTGCTTATGCTGTAGGCACTGCTCTTTTTCAAGCAACAATCTGGGTTGTGTGTCTCCCCTGATCTTTGGGGGACATAAGCATGGAGAGCTTCTCTGGCACTGCTCTGACTGCCTGTTTCTCCCCAAAATCCAGACCTGTACTGAGCCTCAAAAGTCCCTGCAAGAAAACCCACCATCATCTTCATCTCCACTTCTGCTGGCTGTAGAGGAGGCGGCATGAATCCTACCCTGCCTTGGATCCTTCCTCTTGGATGTGTACTGCTCCTGACAAAGGCAGCTGAAGCCTTTATCTTGCCCAACTCAAGCCACCTGGAGAGCATTCTGAGCAGGTATCAGGATGAGGAAACTCACTCCAGATCCAAAAGAGCCATTTTATTCTCGGACAGACAGGAGATATTGATGCTCCACAATAAACTGAGAGGTCAAGTGTACCCAGTGGCCTCTAATATGGAATACATGGTGAGTCCAGCTGCTGATACCTAACTCAATCAGTACCTAACTTTTCTTCTTTTTTTTTTTTTTTTAACTTTATTTTTCTTACAATGCAAGAGATGGAGCAAATTTCCTTTAAAGTAAGTTTTTCCCAAGAGGTTTCTTGGAGCATTCCAGCGTGAATGCTGCTTTACATCAGTGGACTGTTTTGTTTGGAAAGGGACACTAATGGGTCATCGAATCCATTCACTCCATAGTTTCAGGACTGGTTCCATTATTCATACACTAGCGTCTGGCCCAGCCCTGGATGTATCTCCAGTGATGGTAATTCCACAGCCTGCCTCAGCAGGTTCTTCCATTACCTTAATGTCATAAAAGCATCAAATTTTCCCTAGTGTTTAACCCACGTTCTCCCTGTGAAAGCTTTCAGCCCGTTGTGACTGCTGCTTCAGGATGCCCCAGTCTGCTCAGAGAAACTCCTGACGGTCTTTGGGTTGCCATCAGCTACCACCCAATGCTGGAGATAGCATCTGCCCTTTGGTCATACACTCATCACCAGAGATTTTTTCATGTGACCTGAGCATCCATGGTACTGCTGGGAATCGCTTCAGGACCTTAGGGAAACAGGGCTTATGGAATGTGGCTCCATTTGCCACATCTGCCATTTCCATCACTGGAAGTAGCTGGGAAAATTTTGGGAGTTCATGGGTGACCTTTAGGAGTGGATGGATCGGTGGCCAAACAAAAAACTTGGTCAATTTATTCTCCCACTTCAGAGGGAGAACTTAAAGGTATGGGTATGAACTATGCCTCTGCCATCAACAATTCAGATTAGTAAGTTTGATGTTTTGTTGGGGCTTTTTTTTTCTCCACCTGATGCCAGAGACCCTACTTTGAGCTATTTTAGACATGTCATCAAAATATTGTGGGCCAGAAAATGATGTAGGCAAATAATTTGTGTGTGTGTGTGTGTGTTCCTTTTCCCAATGTGCAAATATAGTTATGACTGAAACTTGTCTGACTTCAACTGTGTGCTCCTGCTGACAGATGAAATGATGAATGATTTGTTAAGACCATGTTTAAAAGGGTAAAAGAAAAGTACACTGAATGTAGTATAAAATTGTTTGCCAGCTGTGCTGAAAGGAGTGCTGCAAATGGAAAATCCTGCCTTTTGTGGCTGTAGGAAAAGGCAAAAGAGAAGGGAGTGGAGAGGACAGTAAGAAAGGACACACAGCTCTCCATCAGTTGGTCCCCAAGAGCTGGTCTTTCATCCCACTCTGGTCAGGAATTGAATGCCTTTCTAAGAACTGGTGCTTTGTGTCTCTCTCAGTGGGCTCTGCTGTTATGGAATCACTGCATCACAGAATGGTGGGGGTGGGAAAGAGCCTCTGGAGACTATCTAGTCCAATCCCTGTGTTAAAGCATGGTCATCCAGAGCAGGATACCCAGGCTTACAGTGTACAGGTTGGTCTGGAATCTCTCCAGAGAAGGCGACTCCATAACCTCTCTGGGCAGCCTGCTCCAGGGCTCTGGCACCCTCACAGGAAAGAAGTTTCTCCTTAAGTTCAAGTGAAACCTCCTGTGTCATAGTTTGTCCCTGTTGTCCCTTGTCCTTTCACTGGGCATCAATGAAAAGAGCCCAGTCCTGTCCTTGAGGCTTCCACCCTTTAGATATTTACACGGATGGAGGAGATCCTGCAGGCAAGGTACTGCCAGAGCAGAGGTGACCTGGTTAATTTCCAGAGAGTAAACACAAAGCATGAGAAAGCCAAAGGTGTTTTGGTTGGCTTTGTGGATCTGAGAGGCTGCTGTTGCGGACTGTCCCCTGGCCAGCTGCTGTTTATGCTTGAAGCGCGGTTACACATTTGTATTTGCCTTTGCTCAGTCTGCTTTTCTAGTGGTTTTTATGGCTGATGGAGGGAAAATGAAAGGGCCTTGTATGCTGTGAAGAAAGGAGCCGAGTATGAGATGGTGCTACTTGGAAAGGCTATAATCAGTCTTTCATGTATTCGTATTTGCTCAATGTTACTGGGAAATGCAGTGTGTATTCTGAACGTGAATTTCACTTTAATTCTTTGTCCTGCAGAGGACATGTCTCATTTGGACTCATTTAAGAGGATGGTTTGTCTTTAGTACCACAGATGAACTTTACTCTTTTCCTTTGGTGCTGGTGTTGAGCATCACAGGTGATGTGCAGTGCTAATTTATGAAGTGAGTAGGACTCGTTCTTGCCCAGCCACCTCCCAACACTACCTTCTGAAAGTCCGTTCTGGCTCCATAACTGAGGAATTTAAGTGACCTAAAGTGGCAAGAGGAGATAATGTATTCCAGGAAAGGGATATATTTGACCATAGGAACATATTGGGTATTAGAAGAGAGAGTGACATATCTCTCTAGCAACCAGCACCAGAACAAGGGGACACAGTCTCAAGCTGCAACAGGGGAAGTTTAGGCTCGAGGTGAGGAGAAAGTTCTTTGCTGAGAGAGTGATTCATCATTGGAATGGGCTGCCCAGGGAGGTGGTTGAGTAGCCGTCCCTGGAGGCGTTCAAGAGGGGACTGGACGTGGCACTTGGTGCCATGGTCTAGTCGTGAGCTTTGTGGTTACAGGTTGGACTCGATGATCTTCGAGGTCTCTTCCAACCTTGGTGATACTGTGATACTGTGACATTAGGAGGAAGAAATTCTTTGGACATTAGGAAGAAGTTCTTACTATGATGGTGGTAGAACACTGAAACAGGGTGCCTAGGAAGGTGGTGAAGCCTCCATCCTTGAAGACATTCAAAGTCAGGCTCTGAGCAGCCTGATATAGTTGAGGTTGTCCCTGCTTATTACAGGGTGGTTGGGCAAGATGACCATTAAAGGTCCCTTCCATTCCAGTGCATTCTATGATTCTATCTACAACAGGATCAACTTCAGTTGGTGGAGGCTGTTAATCAGTAAGCAGCAAGACAGTGAGTCCCATGACTTATCTGGAGATCAAAAGAATTGTTTACATTTGGGATAAATGTAAAGAAAAGAAGAAAGAACCAATTTTGCTGCTGGATTAGTCTAATGAATGGAAAGCGAGTAGACTATTCAGTGCTAATGGAAAGTGAGTGAGCGATGTGCAGCTTCCTGGTAAAGAATTATCTTAACCCTTCTAACAGCTCTATGGTCAAGACTTCCCCTCTGTGTTTGGACTTTCTAACAGCAGTCATGGAAGCCAAGACCAAGGCAAACTCCTTATTAATGAGCCAAGAGTAAAAAGACAAAACAGTTCCTGAGACATCCTGACCTTTAAGATGGCTTAGTCAGATGGCTTTCAGTAGTGATGAAAGGCAGAAATTTCTCCTCTTGCAGAGCCCTCAAAGACAGCTGGATAAAACAAAATTGTTTTCAGTACAGATGGCTGGAAGGGAAATGGTTTGTTTTCATGTATAAGGTATGCATCCTTCCTCTCAGCTGTAGGGTGGTGACTCTCTTTGTCAAGAAGGGACAGTGTTTCTGTGTGGCTCAGCAAAGCATATCCACACTTCCAGCACTACAAGTCAGCCCTGGACTCTCAGGCTATTTTTAAAAGCAAATTGCCAGTACTGCAAGAAGTCTAAGCTGAGGAGGAGAAATGAACACATAACCTGATCACTGCAATTCAGTTGCCTAGGGTTGGGTTTACAGACCAGTTAGGCTGAGCAAGTGGACTCCCTGTAGGAAATTTGCACCAAGGAGGCGTAGGTCAGACATTAGAAGAAAATTCTTCACTGAAAGGGTTCTGAAACACTGGAACAGGTTGCCCAGGGGGGTGGTTGAATCCACATCCCTGAGGGTGTTTAAAAGATTCAGAGATGCTGAGGGGCATGGTTTAACACCAGACTTGGTAGAGTCAGATAATGGTTGGACACAATGGCCTTAAAGGAGTCAGATAATGGTTGGACTCAATGGCCTTAAAGGTCTTTTCCAACTGAAATGACTCTATGATTCTATACACTCTCGTAAAATCTGAACCTACAAATGGTATCACCATGTGCATATGCCATGCAAGTATTTCACACATATAGCATGTGCTGTACTTTGAAAGACCATTACAAATCTGCAGGAGTCAAAATGAGGGTCTGTGTGCTAAATCACTTGTAGTCATGCATCTCCAAAAGGCTTCTCAGTCTCTCCTTGAGAAGGAAGCTGAGCGCAGGCATCATCACTCTGCCTCTGATTTTCAGTAGCCTTCCTAGATACTGCTTTGAATATTGGCATAAAGAATTCTTGCAAGCATAGCTGGGAAAGTCTGAAATCTCTCTCTTTTTTTGGGGTGGTTGGGTTTTTTTTTTGGTTTGATATGTTTATTGCTCTGAAACAATTCCAGCCTTCTGACCGCATTCACATCTGAGAAGAGGCAAATAGCTGCCCTATTTTCAATGGGATGGCTTTGTAATCTGATGCCTGCAGAAATGAGCTCCTCTGCTCCTCCAGCACGAAGTCATGTAAAGACACAGCTCCTTCCCAACTGCCTGCCGAACGTCTTTTGGTCCAAGTTAATTTCATTTTATTTGTAGGCATCAAAGAAAGATGTAATGCATATGTTCACATCCATTTCCATTTCATGCTCTATTGCTCAGAATGTATCTGCAATAAATTAGGAGATTTGGAACATCCCTGCCTTTGAGGCTGCAGGGAGTAATGCTCTGCTAGAAGGTCTGAAGTACTAGCAGTGCGTAACGTCTTGGGAGAGCTTCTGTGGCTGATGTGTTGGATGGGAAGGCAGATTGTGGCTAGTCATTGCCTGGTGCAGAAAGTGGGAGACCACAAAAAGCTGTGTATCTAGGCACAATTGCAAACAGTCTGCTTGAACAGAGGTTTGTGGTGGGCCAGATCCCGTGTACCTTCATGGAGTTGGAGGGCTGAGACAGAAAACGGTTTCATTCCCTCTGTCGGAGCTGTGTCCACACAGAGTTTTGCAGGCTGACACAGATTTGCTTCAGTTCAAAGCCAAGCTGATGAGCTCTGTGCAACCTTTGGATGTTCTTGGATTTTGGGCTGCTGACATGCTTAATGATAAGCTGTTCTTGGAGGTCTGGGCTGTTAGCTCAGTGAGATGAGCTCATGTTTGCTTCACCAAGATAGCGTAGACAAACCAAGTTCCAGGAGATATTGCATTTTCCTCTTGTCTTAGCCAGGGACGTGTGGCCCTTGCCCAGCCCAGTTATAACTGCCCAAGACTATGTTCAGATACTTGCTCAGAGTGAGCACTTGATGCTTTTTAAATACATTTGGGAGCCTAAATGCCCTCCAGTCCTCTAAACAGGTTCTGACAAGTCCTTTGATACATCTGAGGTCAGAAGATGCTTTTCTTCTGGAGGAGACTGGACTTGGAAAGGCCAGCTGGTTGTGATGGTAAATGTCCAAAGAGGAGATGATCTCGTGCTGGCACATGAATGGGCAAGAGATGTGTTAGAGGACCTCTCTTCTCTTTGGTTTTATTTGTAGGAATGTGTGGTAATATTTTAATCCCAATGAATTATCCTCTAAGGACTATTCTGAATAGACCAGCTGTCAGGAATTACACAATGAATTCAGGGCACTGTCTACTGGGTCCAGCAAGTCTGGCCTTTAAAACAAATACTCTCCTGGGTGCTGGAGCCAACAAAGCCTGCTTTCCTATTTCCCTTTTCATCGTGTTTGAGGTCCTGGTTGGCTTACAGCTGGGTGATATTCCATGAGGACTGATCTCACCCCATCATCTTTCCCTCAGCAGGAGCATAAACAGGATTTGTCACTTTCTAACCTGATGGCTATTTCAGTGACAGTGCTATTAGCTCAACAGCTCTGGAACTTTGCCCCGCTCTGTTAAATTTGACTGGATCTATTGGTGGGCTTAGCAGTTATTCTGGAAGGAGAATAGCAGGTGGGACCAGGAGACTCAGACCCACACCCCTTGATTAAGAGGCTGGGCCAAAAATCTCCAGCTGTGTCAGCAGTGGATGGCAGGAGCACACCCTCTATTGGTGTTTCCCATGATGAGAAAACCTGGTAATGTCCTGATAGGAAGGACCAAGGGGTGGAAAATCATGCTGCACTTCATCAGAGTACTGGCTGCGTGTTAGAACTCTTGCAGAGCTCAGAAATAGGTGTCATGATGAAGTGCTGGGATCTCCATCCTTGATGTTTGGTTTGGTTTGTTTTGATGTGGTTTGGTTTTTTTTTTTTAACATATTAGAAAAACAACTACCAAAAATATCTTGTGTTTTAGGGTGGATAGTCTAGATGGATACTGGAGATCTTCCCGGGTGTGTTTTCTGCTGACCAATGCAAGGCTGCTCCTGAGAAGCAGGGCATCAAGCAGGAAAAATAATAGACTCTTTGGTGCCCTGTATTTCCATGGCACTAAGACACCCTGAGAAAGTTGTTTTTAGGTTAAGGCCCATCACTGATACACACTGGCTTCATGAGGACAGACCAGACACCAGGAGTGGACTGTAATTTAATCTTTCTCCACTAACTGCTGCTGGTCAGGTCTCTTGATCTAACAAGTTTGGGATGATGAATTAACCTGTTCATATCTCTTCTCATGCTCTGAAGACTTGGGATGATGAGCTGGAAAGATCAGCCCAGGCTTGGGCTCAGCAGTGCATCTGGGACCATGGGCCCAGTGCCCTCATCAGGTCAATTGGACAGAACCTGGCAGTTCACTGGGGCAGGTAAGAGTCAGCATGATACAAGCTCATTGCAAAGAGCGGTTTAGAGCCAGCTGGAAAAGGTTGCCTTGGTCACGCTTAGCAGGGCACTGTGGGGATGGGAGAAAAGTCGAGGATCATTAACTGCTGTTGCTCCAGAGAAATTGTTAGGGTGGTAACATCTGCAGCCATCTTCAGCTGACCATTCCCAGCAAACCAGCATCAATATGGTTTACTCTATTCATCTGCATCTCTGGGCAATGCAGCTGTAATGTGCTGAAGATCACCCTCACTCTTACTTAATGACAACAGCTACAGAAGTCATAATTTTTGCTCTTAAATCTGCTGGGGTTTTTCTTTTTGGGGGGTGGGGGGGGTGGAGGGAGGGGATGTGTGTTTCCTGCACCATGCTGAGAACCAGCTGAAAGCTGAAGTTTCTCAGGAACACCTTCTGGACTCAAGTGCTTGCTCAGAACTTATCTCTTGCTGTAATTACCATAAATATTTATCCAGCTCCTAATTTCTCTTTAGTGAAAACACTCTGCAGAATTGAAAATATTTTTTTAAGCTTCCTGGGGAAGGTTTTTAACCCAGAGTTGTTAACCCAGCTAGGAAAGCTGATGTTAAAGCCTCCAAATGGATTTGCCACTCCTCATGGGGAAATTTGTTTGCTGTTAAGCTCCTATCATTAAGCTTGTTTTCTAGAGCAAATATTTCCTATGTGCTCAGAAGCCCTAATGGGTAGAAATGTGGTTATGTTTGTTGTCTGTCAGGTAGAACTTGGTTGAAAGTGATGGAAATTTGCTGGTATAAAGCTAGCCTGATATAAAAATCAGGCCTGTTTTTGTTGGCAGAATTGAATACTGATTGGAAAGCAGAGTGGTTAATCTGTTGGACACAGTCAAAAGATTGTGCCGTTCTTGGCTGTCCTACAAGCATTCAGGATGGCCATGGGTTCCTGATGGAGGTAGATCCAATCTTGCTCCCTTTGCAGTCACTGAGAGGAAGCAGAAATCAGATTTAGCTCAGATTTTTCAGGAACAGGCCACAACTTGATTGCCTCAATTTCCTCTCCTGTGAAAGAGGATTCGGAAAGTATTCACTTTGTGACATCACGAGGTGGATGCTTCTAAAATACTTCTAATGAATGATTTTTACTGAAGAGTTGGCTGAAAGAACAAACTCCACTTAGTAATGACATCATTGGTGTTCCTGGCTGCTTGCTTCATGTGAGCTGTTGAAAGCAATAAAAAGCAATGGGGTTAAAGACCTTCTCTGCTTTGCTACTGAGTTTGAAGATTGCTCGGTGCTTGTGGTGTATGTGGCATGCAAGATCCATGAGCATTTCTATAGGCAGTCTAACACTCTTTGTGTTCCCTCAAATAGCCCAGGTATCACAGAACCCCAGCATGGTGGGGGTTGGAAGGGATCATCTAAAGCAGGGTTGCCCAAAATCAAAATGTCCAGGTGGTTGGGAATCTCTCCAGAGAAGGAGACTCAACAACCTCTCTGGGCAGCCTGCTCCAGGGCTCTGGCACCCTCAAAAGTAAAGAAGGCTTTCCTCATGTTCAAATGGAACCTCCTGGGTTCCAGTTTGTGTCCATTGCCCCTTGTTCTGTTGATGGGCACCGCTGACAAGAGTTTGGCCCCCTTGTCTTGCTCTCTACCCTTTAGCTATAGCTGAGCATTGCGAAGATCCCTTCTCAGTCTGCTCTTCTCCAGGCTAAACAGCCCCAGGTCTCTCAGCCTTTCACAGAGTCATAGAAACATTCAGATTGAAAAACACCCTCAGGATCACCAATAACCCTACTCTGCAAGGTTCACTCCTAAACCATATCTCCAAGCACCACATCCAAATGACCTTTAAACACATCCAGGGCTGGTGACTCAACCACCTCCCTGGGCAGCACATTCCAATGCCTGACCACTCTTGCTGTGAAAAATTTTTTCCTACTGTCCAGTCTAAACCTACCCAGTCACAGCTTGAGGCCATTTACTCTTTTCCTATCACTAATTACCTGTGAGAAGAGACCAGCACCAGCCTCTCAACAATGTCTCTTCAGGTAGCTGTAGACTCACCTTCTTCATAGCCTCTGCTGCACCCTTCAGTAGACTCCTGTGTCTTTTGTACTGGTGAACCCAGAACTGACCCAGCACTCCAGAAGTGGCTCATGGTTAGCTTGCTGTCCACCAGCACTCCCAGGTCCTTCTTTGTGATGCTGCTTTCCAGCAAGTTAAGCCCTCTCCTCTACTGGTACTGGTGCAGGGGGTTAGCCCTCCCCAGGTGCAGGACCCCACACTTTGTTGAAGTTCATTAGGTTCCTCTCCACCCAGCTCTAGCCAAGTACCATCAGTGCAGCTGCAGACTGCCATACCTGGGTCGCAGTCTGCACAAAGTCCACACAGCATATGGGGAGTGGAGCTCGGTGCAGGGAGAAATAACTGAACTAAAAGGTGGGTTATACGTGTTGTGCACCAGCTACCCTGCACCAGCTCTTGGTGTCATGTGAGTGGGGAAAAAGCCTGCTGACTTCCAAAGGTCTGACACTATTCCCTGCTGGTGTCCTCCCAGATTTAGCAGATTGCCTGGTGGTAAAGTAGGTACATGATGGCTTTTGGTTTAAGATGTTTGGCAAACCTCAACTTCTGTTTACTTTCAAAATAGGACTTTGTGTCAAACCAGAAGGTTTTTTTGTAGCTGTGTGGAGAAGTCAGGGGACATTTCAGGTCAGCAGTGCTTAAAGGGCGTGTCAAACTTATAAATAATACAGAAAGTCAGACCAGGCTGTGAATCTTGGGGGGGGGGGGGGGGGAATCATCAGTGAGGTATTTTTTTCTGTTCATTAAACCGTATTGTGGTGTTGTGGTTGGGTTTTTTTAAGCAGCACCTCAACAAAGGGAACTTGCCTTGAGAAAAAAACAAACTAGCAAAACTTGTATTGAAATATCTGAGTTTACAGCATGACAGGAGGCTGCAGGCATTGTGTGTAAACTTCTGCCAGAACTTTGTGCTTTCAACTGCCTTTGCTTCTTCAGGTATCGGTCTCCAGCTTTTCACGTCCAGTCTTGGTACGATGAAGTGAAGGATTACACGTACCCGTACCCTCATGAGTGCAACCCCTGGTGCCCGGAGAGATGCACAGGCTCCATGTGCACACACTACACCCAGGTAAAGGAGATGGTGGACCTTCATACCTCTACTCTTGACACCCCCCACCATGTCCCACTCATCACCGTGTGTGCCCACAGCGGGGCAGTTTGCTCATTTTCAACAACCACGTTGCCCTTGCAGATAGTTTGGGCCACGACGAACAAGATTGGCTGTGCCGTGAACGTCTGCAAGCAGATGAATGTCTGGGGGAAATCTGGGAGAACGCCGTCTACCTGGTCTGCAACTACTCACCCAAGTAAGGCTGAGGAGCTGGGCTCTCTCCAGCCTTCCTAAAACTGGCAGGTTGCTTAACTCGCCTGGGATCTGGGGAAAAGATTTCTGGCAGTTTAGACTGGTGGTTGTGGCTTTACATTTTCTCTTTAGACGGTAGCACGGAGCTGGTTCAAGACTTCTGAGCATTGCCTGGAAAACTGAATGAGGGGCTGGGGCCAGGCTGGAGCTTTGATGTTCCTGCCACGGGAAGGAGGAGCAGGAGATGGCCAGGATGGAGCTGGTGTGTGCTGCCAAGTGAGGCTTGCTGGCTCTGGAGGGTGGGAGGGGATGGGGTGGTGATTAATGCTGCTCAGCTCTGCTCCAGCATTGTATCCAGCCAGGTAGGCTGCCATAGCATCACACATTTCACCCTTCTCCTGCAAAATCTGCTGGTTTAAAGACATTGCTATGTTGTATAAAGCCAGCCTGGTTGCTGTTGGAAGCACAGTGAGCTGGGGCCCACTGCAAGGAGCTATGAAGAGATAAATCCCGGATCAGATAAACTCCTCATAGCATCCCCCACCCCCCAACAGCTAAATCTTGACTGATGCAATTAACTCAATGGTTTGATTGAATTTCAAAATGAAAATCACATTTCTTGACTTATACATCCAGGAGAAGTTTCCTCCCTGGCAACAGCAGTTAATATTTTCTTCTTTAATGAGTAATAAGAGAAACATCCCCACTGCAAGTCCTTGATGCTTTAAAATCAAAATGAAATGGGGAAATCACCATACAAATGGAGCAGCTTAGGAAGCACCTGACTTTTGGAGATCATAAGGCAGAATAACAGAGAGAAGTAAGATGTGTGTGTACAAAGCTGGCAGCTCATAGCACTATCCTGATGGAGCCCTATGGGTGGACAGTCTAATCCCCTCTCCCTACTTTAGCTACTGAGCACATTATGCTTGTGGTTTGGTGGGGTTTAATAACCTGCTCCTCGTAGGAGACCATCCCATGGAGCTCTTGCAGCAGGCTGGGCTTTTTGCACGTCATCCACTCAGGGCTGCTGGATGGAAAAATACTCTATTTCTGCAGTTTCTACTTAATCTTTTCTCTCTGGCTTCAGTGCACATTGTCCTCGTCTAACCTTATAGGTGGAGACAGCTGAAAGAGCAATAACCCAAAGGTTCACAGCCATGAGCTGAACTCTGGCTCCTTCTACCATCTCAGTCCCTAAAGTTTGTTGCACAGAGTGCCAAAAAGGACTTCTGTTTCTGGGTAGTTTCTTGAGTGAAATGCAGTAATCCCTTGATCTACTTCTGTTTACGTAAGATCATAGTATTTATATTGGAGTTTAATGCAAAGGTGATATTGCACAAAATTTGTTTAAATAAAACCCTAAAAATGTCATCTCAGAGATGAAATGAGGAGCAACATTTCTCATGAGGCTTATCCTGGGCTGGTCGTTAGGTCTTTGCTTAGTTGCTCTGGGACAGGGTAATGTTTCTGCAGCCTGCAAGGCAAAACTGGGCACTTGAGGATGACCTGGTTGAGTGGAGAGTGCAAAGCACTTCTCAGATGATCTGGTGTGAGGGACCATGTGTTTCTGGTAGTTTTCTGCTTGGAAATGGTTCCAGATGGAAAAATCATAAAATCATAGAATGCATTGGGTTGGAAGGGCCCTTTAAGGGTCATCCAGTGCAACCCACCTGGAGCAAGCAAGGATATTTGCAACTAGGTCAGGTTGTTCAGAGCCCCTGAAAATGGAGCTCTGAAAAGGTAAGAGCTGTGCTCCAGCCTGTCCCATGCAGCTCCCTGGGGGTGTTGCAGAGAGTGATGGGACACCTGTGGCTTTGATGACCAAGAGAGGTGAAGCCTTCACTTGCCCAATACTTGCTTTCTTCACTTCGCACTCCAAGGCCATCTGTTCCCCATTTACAGCCTCCATCCATGGATGAGTGCAGTGGATGAGAGGAAATAGGCTGAAGTTGTACCAGGGGAATTTTAGGTTGGGTATTAGGATTAGGATTTATTTACTGAAGGAGTGGCCAGGCACTGGGAGGTGTTCAGGAGTGGTGTAGACATGGCACTTCAGGACATGGTAAAACGGCCATGGTAGTGTTTGGCTGACACCAAACACCAGCTTGGTGAGTGGGACTTGATGATCTTAGCGATCTTTTCCAACCTTAACGATTCTGTGATTCTACCAAAACCACTCACTTTCCCAGTTCCCTTAGCACCAGGTCATTTTGGGGGCTTGGATGAGTGGGTGTCTGACAGGTCCACATTGCTCCTGTGCTTGCAGGGGCAACTGGATTGGAGAAGCCCCATACAAGACTGGCCGCCCTTGCTCTGAGTGCCCGCCAAGCTATGGAGGAGGCTGCCAGAACAACCTGTGCTACAAAGGTATGTGGTGGGGAGCATGGCACACCTCCTGGGTGGGGAAAAAGGCTGAAAACTTTTAAGTAGAAGCAGTGTTATGCACTTTTTAATGAACCATCCTTAATGTTTTGCTGCTGCTGAAACCAAAAGCCCTGAACTGCTTAAAAAATGGATCTGGGATTTAGCATGTTTCCCCCAGTGAAAATCAGAGCAAGCACTTGGACAGAGGGATGCTGCTCCGAGCTTCCATGGGTTTGGCTTGGGAGCTCCAGCAGGATTTTGAGCACTGGCAGGCTGTGGGCAGGAGCAATCCTGTCCTCACGGGGTATGTTTGGGAAGGGAATGTTCTCCAGTGCTTACCAGAGGCAATGTGGGTGGGCAGAGCTTGGCTGCCTGCCCCGGTCCTTCAGGGGCCAGGGACATGGAGTGTTTCCCTCTCTCCCCACCTTGGTTTTCATGGCTGCAAAATGAGTACAGCAATTCCTGTCTCTTGGAGGAAAGCAGGGGATTGTGGATAGTTATTCCTGATCTGCGGAAAAGAAAGGTCAATAGAGTGAAACACTATAGCTGAACCCTCCAGTGAAGTAGTGCTGTGCCCCAGCACACGACATTGCCTGGTGTCATGCATTGACAGCTTTTTCCTTCTCCCATGTGTTTTGTTTCACAGAGATCTGGGCTCTTAGAAACAGGCAGGTTCCTTGGAGAGTTGCCCAAAGCAGAGGCTTATTTCGCTGCAGTCTTGCATTTAGCCTTTTCAGAATGCCCTTTTTTTGGGGAGCACCCCAGGTGCAGGCGGAGAGAGAGGAGGGGATGTCCCAGCAAGAGGGAAGAAGTCCTCTTGGAGCCACCATCCTTCATCCCTTTTGTTTGCATCGTTCCTCTCCTTGTTGCTGGGGATGAGAGCAGCACAGGGTTTCAGGCTGGACTGACCAAGTGGAATGAATTTTGCTGGCATTGTTTCTCAAAGCTCTTTGCCCAGCTGCAACAGCAGGCAGCTTGTTCTCCAGCAGAGGTACACGGAGGAATAAACCCACCACAGATGCTAAAGCTGGGATCATGCTGTCCCAGGACCCCATGCTCTACCAGAGGATGGGCTCCTGGGCTGGTTTGGAGAAGCAAACCCAACTGGGAGGAGAAAAGTTTGCAGCCACTTCCCCAAATTCTAGAGCCCTCTTTTTTGCGTGTGTTTAGCAAATTTGTGTTTTCTTCCAGAGAGAAAGCTGCATGGGAAACAGAAGAAGCATCAGCCCTTTTCCCCTCCCTATTAAATAGTAGGGATCTTTTTGAGCCTTTCCTGTAAGGTGCTCTAAATGCCACCACATGGACAGAGGAGTGGTAGAGGAGCAGATCTCTCCTCCCAGCGCTACACCTGCCCTGTGCTGCCTTTCGCGGGCATTTCTGAGCTTCCAACTGTTCTAAAGTAGATCTTTGTCAAACCACTCACCTCCCTCAAGCCAGGAACCCGTTTGACTTCTCCATCAAGGTGAACACACAGTAATTATTTTCAATCCCCTCTCTTACCAAGATTACCGCTATGAAGACCCTGCCATCACTGAGACAGATGAGACCAACGAAGTGGAGATTTCACAGGGTGCCGAGCAGAATCCAGTGCGGTTCTACCCGCCGGAACCCAGGAGCAACAAACCCATCAAGCTCAAGAAGATCACCCCAGAGTCCTACATGAGTAAGATAGTCTTTTTACCTTTGCAAGTCCTGTAAGTTTTAAAGTAGCTTTGTGGGGAAAGAAATTGTGGAAAGCCATGAAGAGGCTCAGGAAAAGAATACCTGGGAGGATATGTGAGTGGAGAGGGAGGCAATGTGTATGAAAATTCCCTGTTAATTATAGCAGAAGCCTGCCTGAAGCAAGGAGGAAAGCTTTCAACAGCCACTTATGCCTTCTGCACGCCAATCTGCACTAGTTACCTGCTCTTTTAAGCCATCTCAAGAAAGTATCAAAGAGCCAAAGGTCCCCCCAGTTTAGGAAATATTTGGGTTATTTCCCATTTAGACTGCTCCACACTCAGCAATTACCTCCTTTGCAGCTTCTCTGCTTTTTTTTTTTCCCCTGCAGTTTGCTTGCTTTTTGTTTCATGCTTGGGAAGGTTTTTGATGTTATTTGTGGAGCTGGTAGTACTTCCTCTGTCATTTTCTAATGGCTGTTAATTAAAAGAGACTTAATGTGCACACAAGGTGAGGCAAGCCAACACATCCTTTGCAAGTTTATCTCCCAGCATCTTGAGAGTCTGTAATTAAATGGAGAATGAGCGCTCTGGCTGCAAACCTCAGGCTGTAAATCAAAGCCTTCAGCTGTCAGATGTTTCTCCCTGGCTAATATTTGCAAAGACACCTGTCTTAAGTAAAGAGCTAAAGAGGCACCAACTGCTTCAGGCTGGGTTGGTCTGTGATAAGATCTTTATCTTGCTGCACTGAAGACCTCCAGGAAAGGTGCATGGTGGTTGCTCACCTTTGTAGCTTGAGAGCAGGCTCTGGAAGTCTCTTTCCTTTTCAAAATACTCATTTCACCTTTTTTTTTTCCTCCCCAGCACAAGTCATTACCTGCGAAACCAAGATGAGAGACAAATGCAGAGGCTCAACATGCAACAGGTAGTGTTTCATCACAGAATGCATTGGGTTGGAAGGGACCTTGAGGAGTCATCCAGTCCAACCTCCCCCTGTGGGGAGCAGGGGCATCCCCAATGAGACCAAGTTGCTCAGGGCCCCATCAGGCCTGACACTGAATGTCTCCAGGGATGGGGCCTCCACCACCTCCCTGGGCAACTTGTGCCAGTGTTCCACTGCCCTCATAGTAAAGAATTTCTTCCTGATGTCCCATCTAAATCTCCCCGTTGCTCCTTGTCCTGTTGCTACACAGAATCGATACATCTAGGAGTGCAGCAGGAAAAAATAGGCCAAAAATTGTCCAGTTCTTGCAAACAGGGGTAGGTCATGCTGTGTATTTTTTTTCCCCTGGCTATCTAGGTAGATCACTTAAAAAACAATAAAAAAAAAGTTGAAAATACTTTAATTTCTCTTAATAGAAAGCCTGCAGCCAAGGCTAGCAGTAAGGTGACACAGTTTATTTCATTCAGCCATGATGACCCACACTTTCAGGTGCCCAAAATAATTTAATGCATTTTTGGCAGAGTCATTTCTGAGCCTTTTTCATGCATTCCACCACTGTCCAGGCCAGACCAATAATTCATGGCGTGTCCCCTCCCAGCCAGTCAAGAACTTCTGGTTAAGGTTTCTGCGAAGAACAGGACAGTTTATCACTTGGAGAAAAAAACAAATCCACAGAATCTAAATATTGGTCAGGCTTTTAAGGAGGGTGGAGGAACTGTTCCAAAAAGTAGCTATTTTGCAATCCTGTTTTTTCAAACGGGAGAGTTACGTGAAATGAAAGGAATGACTCTCAAACGAGAGAGAGGCAAAGTCTGTTTCTTGAATTGTTTTCTTCGCCACCCTCAAAGATATATATCTTCACTAGGTATTTGTGCCCAGCTGGCTGCTTGTACAGCAAAGGAAAGATCTTTGGAACATTTTATTATGAGAGTGTAAGTACCTTTTAATAGCTCATGGATGCAATTTGTGGGGAGGTAGCGGTAGCAGCAGAAGTTCTACTGTAATTGGGCTTTTCGCCTTCTCCAGTTGTGGCGCTGTAAAAGGGTGTTAATAAAGGTTATCTGCATTTCCCTCATCTTAGTGATGGGGAAAAAAAAAGAAAGAAAAGGAAGGAAGGAAGGAAGGAAGGAAGGAAGGAAGGAAGGAAGGAAGGAAGGAAGGAAGGAAGGAAGGAAGGAAGGAAGGAAGGAAGGAAGGAAGGAAGGAAGGAAGGAAGGAAGGAAGGAAGGAAGGAAGGAAGGAAGGAAGGAAGGAAGGAAGGAAGGAAGGAAGGAAGGAAAAAAAGGCAGCAGTCTGGAGTGATGCTGGATGTGATTGTTGTCTTGAGTGCCCTTAATGTGCAATGAAACCCTTGGGAAGTGAGGGATGGGGATGAACAGCCAGCTCTTACAAAGATCTCTCTAGTGTGGGCAGCTGTGGGTGACAGGAAATTGGTACAAAACTCATTGTTACGTGTTGTAACTAAATGATATCTGGGGCTGCTTTGCTGGATCTTGAATTGTAATGATACTTCATCAATTCTAAATTGAGCCTTTATGAATAAAGCACGGTGCTGTTTTCCCACCCAAACTACTTTGGGGATGAAGAAAGGTTGAAGAGAAAGGGGTTTTTTTTGAGTAGAAGCACCTTCAATTTCCCCATTCTTAGAATCATAGAATCAATAAGATTGGAAAAGACCTCAAAGATCATCAAGTCCAACCTGTCACCCAACGCCTCATGACTATTAAAGCATGGCACCAAGTGCCATGTCCAGTCCCCTCTTGAACACCTCCAGGGATGGTGACTCCACCACCTCCCTGGGCAGCACATTCCAATGGCGAACAACTCTCTCTGTAAAGAACTTTCTCCTTGCCTCGAGCCTAAACTTCCCCTGGCACAGCTTGAGACTGTGTCCTCTTGTTCTGGTGCTGGTTGCCTGGGAGAAGAGACCAACCCCCACCTGGCTACAACCTCCTTCAGGTAGTTGTAGAGAGCAATAAAGTCTCCCCTGAGCCTCCTCTTCTCTTGCTGCTGGTGTGATTGCATCACCCATGATACATCTTTGCCTGCAACAACTGCAGCTGCAGACAACCATCTTCTCCAAGTGGTTTCAGCAGAAATAGTTTGGGTTTGAATATTTTGTGGGGCACTGGAAATATTTCATACTGGCTGTTAAATTCCAGCGCCGCTTTTCTTCTAAATGGTATCTGAAATGTGCAGATTTGTTACTGAAAGAGAGATCACCATTCCACCAGGCAGTGCTTAAGCTAATAACAACAAAAGGGAAAAGACTGTGTTGGGAGAGTAAGATTTAACAACCAGATTCCACAGGAGCGTACTCAGCTTATTTTCCATTTGGCACGCTGGTGGCGGGTTCATTTCTGCTTGGTTTCTCGGCACAGCGGTCGGTCAGCGTCACTCCGTCAGTGAGGTTTGGTTCACATGCTCTTTGTGCTTCTGCTCCGCTCAGTCATCAAGCATATGCCGCGCTGCAATTCATTATGGAGTCCTGGACAATAAAGGAGGGCTGGTTGATATCACAAGGAAGGGGAGGACACCAGGTTTTGTGAAGTCTACCAGGAACGGCGTGGAGTCTTTTAGGTACTGCCTTCATCAAAAAGCTTCTGGATTTGTTTTACGTACGAACACCTCCCTATATATAGAGATATTGGGATTACATTCTAGGATGTTTATTTTTAATGAATATGGGTTTGTTTGTTTTTCTGCTTGTTTTACAGAAAGAGTAAACCTTCAAATGCATTCATGGTTTCCAAAGTCACAAGTAAGTTTTGAAAGTTGAGAAGAAGCCATTGTTGCTAGAGTTTTACAGGGTACCTGAAAACCTCCTTCCTTACACTGCTCTTTTTCATTTTGAGTGGTCATATCATACAGTTCAGTGCCACAACTAAACCCTAGACAGTGCTCTTTTTCCTTTTAAGTGGTCATAGCAAATGGTTCAGCAGCACAACTAAACCCCAGACAGTGCTCTTTTTCCTTTTAAGTGGTCATAGCAAATGGTTCAGCACCACAACTCAACCCCAGACGGTGTTCTTTTTCCTTTGAAGTGGTCATATCAGATGGTTCAGTGCCATGTCTAAACCCTAGAATGGTGATCTGTCAGCTGCCCTGGGCAGCTCCACCACCCACCACCTCATTTTTCTGCAGGGATCTAAGGGGAAGGTTCAGAAATGGGTTGACAATAGGATCTCTCCATGATGGATCATGGTCAGGTCCAAACATCAGCTGCAGTGTCACGACTTGCTGGTAGTAAAGTGATGGAAGATGAGCCATCCTTGTCTGGAAGCTTCAGTCCAGTGTGAGCACTGCATAAAAACTGAAGGGAATAGTACCTAATATAATGGTGCAAGAGTGCTGTGAAACACATAATAGGTACAAAATCAATCTGTGAGAGGGAGTCACCATATTTATGTTAAGCATATAAATAAATACTGTGGAGCTCTACTTTTTAAACATTTGCCCCTTCCTTGGTGCCTTTGAATAGTTCCTTCACCTACATATAAACACGCATTTTCATTAGATCTGCTTGAGTCACTTTCAGGCAACACTGTATGGGTCAGGTCATTTTTGTACTCCACATCTGGGGCTGGAGCAAAAACACACTGTCTTGGGGATCAGCTGCTTTTCTCTTTCGAAAGCTGTGGCATTTTTAAAGCCATGTTATGACCTTATAGTAACAGAATTTCTACTGGAGAGCTGGTCAGCCCCCTCCTGGGAGCCCACCACTGAAAGACTGAGCAGCTCTCCATGTGCTCTCAGCTGGACATGGGTCTCACCAGGTGCCTTGTGTGACTCTGACTTGTGTTTTCTGCAGCTGCCTGAGATGCTGGGTCCAGTAATTTGCCTTTCCATATTTATTTTTGCAGCACAGACGCTGGATTGTTATACTACAGTAGCTGAGCTGTGCCAGTTCAAAAAGCCAGCAACCCATTGCCCAAGGTAACACAAGCCCACTTATGTTCTGCTTGAACTTGCTCTGCTCTGAGGATGAAAGACACTGAGGTCCCCAGACCTGAGGATTAGGGGGAATGGAAAGTGTTTTACCAGATGAACTGGAGGACAGGGTTGGGAAAGTGTTTCCTGCTGTCACTGTGCTTTTCATAGCATTGTGATAGAAAACTCATGGATCTAAGAAGAAGGCACAGAAAAAGGTGATAATGGACCATTTCCAGCAGCATCTCTTGGTGATGGACCATGGTCAGGTCCAAACATGAGCTTCAGTGTCACAACTAGCTGACAGTAAAGTGACGGAAGATGAGCCATCCTTGTATGAAAGCCTCAGCCTAATGTGAGCACTGTATGAAACTGAAGAGAATAGTTCCTAATGTAGCAGAGACAGAAGATTTTGGGCTGCTTCAGTAGCACCCAAGTCAGGTTTCATTGCACCCCTTGATGTGAACTGCAACTGTGCAGTCTGTCTTCATTCTCCTGCACCTGCTGCTTCTTGGATGGGGTGTTCCTTTCCACCTTAAAACATGGAAGAAGTTTGTTCTAGAAAGCTGCTTTGTGCAGGTGTGGGGCACAAACCTGTGCAAATAATCGCATGCCCAGCATTGTGCAGCAATATAGATACTCCCCTTTGAAAATGTCATAAAAGGCCAATTTACTGGTCTCAATCCCTCTATTTGCAGCTCTGCAGTAACTACCAAATGTCATCTGAGGGGAACAAATAATGAAATTCACTGTTGCCACCTGCAGACCAGATGCAGGCACTTGAAATCTCCCAAGAATGCAGCTTGCTTTCCTGTTGAGCCTTGCCATAGAGAATAAAGATGAATGCATTGTTTTCTAGGATTTATTGTCCAGCCCACTGCAAAGATGAGCCATCCTACTGGGCACCAGTGTTTGGCACAAACGTTTATGCAGATGTGAGTATGCTGCTCTCCCTGATCACCTTGTGTGTCATGATGCTTGTGTTGCAGAGCCAGGGTCATACCCTGTGGTTTAGGGAAAGTACTCCATGACCCGTGTGGGGATGAGTGAATAAGCAGCACCAACAGCTGTGAGGACAGCTAGGGATCAGTGGGCTTGGGGAGCCCATCCACTCTTCAGCATTGATTTATTCTTATGAACTTGGATAGGTCACCTCTCCCTTAGGGCTATGGCTGGGGAAGGATGGGAGCACTTCCCTACCTTTGCAAAGTGTTTTGGGGTCAATGTTGAGGATCAGATGAGCATCATCAAAAGGCTTTTCTCTATATACTATCACAGAATATAGTTGGCAAAAATAGACCTTCTCCCTCTCCACTTTCTGGGGGGTTCTGGGCAGTTGGGACACAGTAGCAAGCAGTGTGAAGCAAGCATGTGAGTTGGCGTTGTTAGGTTTGTTTTTTTCTAAACTCTGTGGAGATGAGCAGAGTTTTGATGCTAAAACTAGACAAAGAGTCACTTTTTGGAAACTTCATATTAGGCCTCTAAAAATCTAAGTTTCAATGTTTTTCCATTCTTTCCCCTCTCTTTCTCGTTCCCGCCTCTTCCCTTTCTCCCCAACTCTTTTTCCCCTATCCCCCTACTCTTTTCCCCCTTCTCCCCAACTCTTTCCCCCTCTCCCCAGCTCTTTTCCCCCCCCCTCTCCCCAACTGTTTTTCCTCCCTGTCTCTTCCCCCAACTCTTTTTCCCCCTTGCTCTCTTCCCCCTCCCCCCCCCCTCTCTCGTCCCCCCTCTCTCTTTTGTGTGTCCCCCTCTCTCTTTTGTGTGTCCCCCTCTCTCTTTTGTGTGTCCCCCCTCTCTCTTTTGTGTGTCCCCCCTCTCTCTTTTGTGTGTCCCTCTCTCTTTTGTGTGTGTCCCTCTCTCTTTTGTGTGTCCCCCTCTCTTTCTTCTTTTCTATCTATACTTTTTCCTTTTTTTTTTTTTCCCTTTTTTTGCTTTTCTCTTTTTCCTTCTTTTCCCTTGTTGGAGGCTGTATTTCAGACATGCCACCTCCCTGGCTGGTGCCTAGCCTGTAAGAACATGCTTTTCCAAAGGCTGGGGGAAGCAGCAGGGGCAGACTGCTCGGGGGCCACCATCGAGCCTTGCAGTCTCCTGAGGGAAAAAATCGTACGGCGATTTGGGGCAAGCAATTTTGAAAACAATTATAAAGAACCCCCCGACAACACTGATATTTAAAGTTTTAGAATTATTTTTTTCCCTTGAGACTGATTTCTTTTGGAAGGTAGAGCTGCGCAAACAGGGTAGCCGAGACCGGCTGACGTGCGAGCTCAGCGAGCCGCTGCCAACGCAGCGCGGTACCCGCGCACGGCCCCGCTGCACGCCCTGACCCGCAGGGAATGGGAAATAGTTTTCTCTCTTTTACTGAGTACAAAACTACCTCAGATCACCCCTGTGATTGCAAGAGCATTAGGTGAGGACCAGCATCCCAGGCTGGCATTGTTTCCCCGATTTGTACTGACGCAAAAGGATTAGAGGCCCTTTAATGAATCCCAAGGTCCATTTCCTGCCGTACCCCCTGGGTATTGTTTCAGAAATGGGGGGAGGAGGGCAAGGGCTGTGATTTGGGGGAAAAATAAAAGAGTGGGAAAAAAGCATGTGCCACTTCCTAGAGGCTTTAGTTAACCTTTTTCTGGACTACTGCACTAATAGGGTGTAATGAAAGTGTTTAGGCTTTTATGAGAGTGTAAGACTAGGAGCAAAGAATTTAAGATGGCTGTGAAACGTGCTGCAAAGGGAGAGGCATTGATGTTGAGAAACTATTGAATCATGGAATCATTTTTGTTGCAAGAGACCTGTAAGATCCATGAATCTAACCATTAGCCCAGCACTGCCAGGTCACCTCTAGACCATGTCCCTCAGCATCACATCTACACAACTTTGAAGCCCTTCCAGGGATGGGAACTCCATCACTGCCCTAAGCAGTCTGATCTAGCACTTGACAGCCCTTCTGGTGAAGAAATTATTCTTCTTGTCCAACTTAAATCTCCCCTGGTGTAACTTGAGGCCATTTCCTCTTGCTCTATCACTTGTTACTTGGGAGAAGATATCATCCTCCACCAGGCTTCAATCTCCTTTCAGGGGTTTTAGAGATGCAGGAGGTCTCCCCTCAAGCTCCTTTCTCCAGGCTAAACAAGCCCAGTTCTCTCAGCTCTCTGTTCTCCAGACCCTTCACCAGCATTGCTGCCTTTCTCTGGACATACACCAGCAGCTCAGTGTCCTTCTGGGAGTGAGGGACCCAAAGCCTCACCAGTGCTGAGTACAGGGTGGTGATCCCTGCCCTGGTCCTGCCGGTCACGCGATTTCTCAGCCTGGAAAGCTGACAAGAGAAACATGCCTGCTGTGCAAGGAGAATGTGGGCACAGGCTTTTCCACGGGAGCCTGGCTGTATAGGATGCTCTCCAGGAGGGGATGCTGTGAATTAACCTGAGCCCTTGGCTTGAGAAATAATCAATCTGAACGAGACGAGTGCTAGAGAGAGACAAGCTTCTAGAGAGCATTTTGGCTTCATGTCTAGAGTGGCACCTTCATGGCCTGGGGGGCACTTGTGCTCCAACTCTGTCTTCTTAAATAAGTTCTCTAAAAGAAAAGGAAGCATTTTGCCCCATTTCCACTCTGCACTCCTTGCAAAGTGCTCTCTGGTCTTTTAACACCTTCTCTAAGACATTGATTTACTCAGTGCTCAGGCAGTAAGGAGCTGATGGTCCAAGCTGAGATGAAAAAAAAAATGCTTGGCTAGTCTGTGTAATGACCTGATTCACTGTGCTATTGGCCCAGAATACTACTGACATTTGCATGATCCCAGGAAGACATGTGAAAGTTTGTTTTGGCATGAAGAGTAAAGCTGTGACATCAAGAATTTCCAGTTGTAGGGGGATAATTCCAATTTTTTTCTTGAGAGGCTGTAAGAGCCACTGCCTTGGTTTGTGTTCAGGGGGGTTTACCTACTTTAAATATACTTTGACTGCACTCCTCGCCCCCTCCCCCCGGCAGTATTATTTCATTGCCTTGCATTGTGCATTTATGAGATTATCTGCTGGGTATTTCTGGTGGGTTAAAGTACAAAGAGATATTGGCAGGCCTTGTTTTCATAAGCAACACAGCAAATTGTTCCTGGAGCAATTAGTAAAACTATGGAACTGGGACATAAAGGAGCCTTAAAATTTGGTGTAAAACAGCAACAACAACAACAAAAAAAGGCAAGACAAAATGCTATGGAAAGTGTTGATGCTCAAATCTTAGACCTTTCCACTGAATGGCATTAATTTTCAGTGAGAACAGACTTGCTGCTGTCACAGAGGGTTTGGAGAGTGAAGAAGCACGTGTAAAACAGATCCAGCATCCTCCCAGTGCCCAAATTAGTAGGGAGAAGCTGCTGGCTGGGGAACAGAAAATTTGTGGCCTCTTTTCCCTGGTGACAAGCCCTAGCATAGTACTTTATATGGGGGGGGGGGGGGGGGGGGGGAATGAAGAAAACCTCTATAAACACATGGTTGTGCCTTGGAAAGAAAACCCAGCTCTTGCTACTGAACAGGACCAGTTGTTGCTGATGCTTTAGTCAAGCATTGGAACAAGATGCCAGGGAGGTGGTAGAGTCACCATCCCTGTAGGTGTCAAAAAAATGTGTTGTCAAGACACTTTGGGATGTGATTTACTGGCCATGGTGGTGCTGAGCTGATGTTTGGACTGAAATGATGCTATGAACCTATGCTGGACCTGTGGGAACACCCAGGGTCATTATCAAGTCTGTGAAAGAGCTGTGAAAGTGTCAGAGGACACTGCTGTTTGAGGACACTGTCATTTGTCACTCTGCCTAGCTCCCTGTGTGACACAAGACTGCAAGGGAAACCCATCCCCATAGAATCAGTAAGGTTGGAAAAGACCTCAAAGATCATCAAGTCCAACCTGTCACCCAAGACCTCATGACTACTAAACCATGGCACCAAGTGCCACATCCATTCCCCTCTTGAACACCTCCAGGGATGGTGACTCCACTGGGCAGCACATTCCAATGCCTAACAACTCCCTCTGTGAAGAACTTTCTCCTCACCTCGAGTCTAAGCATCTCCATCAGCACCACATCTCTGTGTCTTTCAAACACCTCCAGGGATGGGGATTAAACCACCTCCCTGAGGAGCCTATTCCAGGGTTTGAAAACACTTTCAGTGAAGAAGTTTCTTCTAATATCCAAGTGCTAAGTCTAGTTTTCATGAAATCTGGGGAGAACCTGCATATTTATAGCTACTAAACCCTCTGTTTTAATGCTGGAGATTGCCAGCATGCTCAAACATGGTTGGAGTGGCAGAGAGGGAGGTGACCTAAGCTCTCTTCCTCTAGAAAAAGAGCAGGACTTCCTCAGGAGCCCCAGCAGGACAGGAGAAAAAATTGCTCTCTGCACTTGAGCTGAGGTTTTTTTTAATCCAGAGATGTGTGGCAATTGGTTGGAGGAGGGGAGATCAGCTCCATAATGAGGCAGGCTTTTATCACCAGAGCAAACCAAATTGGGTGGCTCAGCTCTCTGGAGATACAAACTTAATGATTAATCCAGTCACATTAATGAGGAAATTACAGGTGATTAAGCTCACAGGCAATTGCTAATAGCCCACTGTAAAAAGTTTTGTCATTTTATGGTGTATGCCACAGAGTTCACTTGGTCAGGAAATGCTCTCGGAGCACCCCAAGGGGCTGCATCATGGAAAGCTGTTGCATTGTCACTGTTGTAGTTACTCCTGCACTGAGAAGAAGGCCTTGTTCTTGCAATGTGTCATCTTCCAAAACCTCTGCAATCAGTTCCTCAAAGCTAATCCCTGTCTGGGATAGAAGAGGGCAGTAACACAACAGCATGATAAGAGGAGGTCTGGGGTAAGGCAATAAAAAGCCTGTTGGACAAAGCTTTGAGTAAGCAGCAGAACAGCAAGTCCTGGAAAAGAAACAGGAATGCCTTGAAAAGAACATTGTTTAGGATGTCTCCCAGTGGAGAGTGCTGCAAATTGATTGAGGACAGTTAAATTTTATGAGCCAGATTTACAGATTTCCCACTGCATACTGGGGTGAATTCACAGCATATCTTCCAAACACAGCCTTTCCTTGCTCCCTTAACCATATATAGAAGCAAAATACCAAATTGGCACTCAAAACTCAGAGAGCTGCCAAGAGATAGGCCATCCAAAGTGATAAATATATAGGGGACAAGGCAAACCTACCATATATGGCTGCAGGAACGAAACAGCACAATCTGTATTGTACATGCACAGCAGGAACATTTGCCCTTGGCACTGGCTATGTGGCCCTTTGTTTTTTTTTCAGAGATCAGGGAGTTTATGGAATTGGGATTTTCACCTGCTGCAGTTCCCTCTGCAAAACTGGTTTTTGCTTGTTGTTATTCCAGCTTGTTCTATGTAAATCTTCTAGAGAGTTGATGGCCAAGTTTATACTATTCCTAAGCCATCTCTACTTTTGCTCTTTGATTTTTCTTCTTTTTTTTTTTTTTTTTTTTTTTTTTTTTTTTTTTTTTTTCTGGATGCTTTGGGAGCTTAGAGGCACCAAGTGCCTCATCCAGCCTCTTCTTAAACACCTCCAGTGATGGTCACTCCATCACCTCCCTGGGCAGCACATTCCAATGGCCGATCACTCTTTCTGGGAAGAACTTCTTCCTGACATCCAGCCTAAACCTCCCTTGGTGCAGCTTGAGACTGTGTCCTCTTGTTCTGGTGCTGGTTGCCTGGAAGACGAGACCAGCCCCCACCTGGCTACAACCTCCCTTAAGGCAGTTGTAGAGAGCAAGAAGGTCTCCCCTGAGCCTCCTCTTCTCCAGGCTAAGCAACCCCAGCTCCCTCAGCCTCTCCTCACATGGATGTGATCCAGACCCCTCCCCTGCTTTGTTGCCCTTCTCTGGACACGTTCCAGCAACTCAACATCTTTTCTAAACTAAGGGGCCCAGAACTGGACACAGGACTCAAGATGTGGCCTAACCAGAAGGTCTTTTCCTACCTGGTTCATTCCATTCCATTCCATTCCATTCCATTCCATTCCATTCCATTCCATTCCATTCCATTCCATTCCATTCCATTCCATTCCTCTCCATTCCATTATTATTCTATTCTAATTTATTCTAATTCCATCCCATTCCATTCTTAGTCATAATTTGTTAGTGTTTTGTGTTCCTCCAGCTATTCTTATCCTATTCTTATTCTGTTCTTATTCTACTATTCTTATTCCTATTCTATTATTCTTATTTCCCTTCCCTTCCCTTCCCTTCCCTTCCCTTCCCTTCCCTTCCCTTCCCTTCCCTTCCTTCCCTTCCCTTCCCTTCCCTTCCCTTCCCTTCCCTTCCCTTCCCAAACCTTCCCTTCCCTTCCCTTCCCTTCCCTTCCCTTCCCTTCCCTTCCCCTTCCCTTCCCTTCCCTTCCCTTCCCTTCCTTCCCTTCCCTTCCCTTCCCTTCCCTTCCCCCTTCCCTTCCTTCCCTTCCCTTCCTTCCCTTCCCTTCCCTTCCCTTCCCTTCCCTTCCCTTCCCTTCCCTTCCCTTCCCTTCCCTTCCCTTCCCTTCCCTTCCCTTCCCTTCCCTTCCCTTCCCTTCCCTTCCCTTCCCTTCCTTCCCTTCCCAAACCTTCCCTTCCCTTCCCAAACCTTCCCTTCCCTTCCCAAACCTTCCCTTCCCTTCCCTTCCCTTCCCTTCCCTTCCCTCATTTGTTAGTGTTTTGTGTTCCTCCAGCCCTTCTGACTCTGCACATCTTGGAGAGCAGGGTGATGGTGCCATGTGCAAAGTCTTTAGTCTTTTCAGAAGTGTTTATCCCCCTCCATACTTGATGTTGACCTGTGGGGCAATGACTGTCCCAAACCTTCCTCACTCGATGGGCGCAGTCTGTCTGTTTTTCCTAGAAAGAAGGGTAATTGGTGGTCATTCCCCTTAGCTCAGGCAAAGCATCTGCTTTTCAGCCAACAAGGTGAGTAAGCTTTGCTGAGGTGGCTGGTCACTAGCAAGGAGTTTCACCGCAGTGGTTTCTTTGGTGCGGACCCAAGAAGCACTGGCTGAAAAGTTGTCCTTGATTCAGGTTTGGCCTTGGATAATCTCCCAGGCACAGCTCCACCACAGACGGGTGTGGTGGAAAGGCTGCTTGTCCTCTGTGGTGGTGGATCTTCTGACAGCTGGGCCTTAGGATGAGCCTACAAAATGTGGTCCATGACATCTTTTATCCCTGGGGTGTCCAGAAGAGGGATAGAATTAGAGGATTATTTCATAACTTTCTCTCTCTCTCTTTTTCTTTAATTATTATTTTTATTCCCTGCTTTTCCTTGATGCTTATGGAAACTGTAAATCTCCAGGTATTGTAATTTGTGGACCCTTGTACTTTTTCTATTATTTTTTTCCTTTTGAATTTATTTTGGGCCACTTTTGCTGATTTCAGTGAACAACTGCAATTGTCTGAAGAAGAGAATTCTCCGGGGGGACCTTTTGTGGCCTTTCAGTGTTAAAGTGAGCTATGAAATATATGGGGGGGGGGCACAGTTTAGCAGGGCCTGTTGGGAAATCACAAAGGGTGATGGTTTTAAACTAAAAGAGAGAGATTTAGACTAGATAGAAGGAAGAAGATTTTTACACTGAGGGTGGTAAGACACTGGTCCAGATTGCTCAGAGAGGTGGTAGATGTCCCGTCCTTGGAATCAGGTCAGGTCAGGCTGTTTGGGGCTCTGAGCAACCTGCTTGAAGATGTCCCTGCTGACTGCAGGGGGGTGTTGGACTTTTGAGTTGGACCTTCCAACTCTAAGCATTCTCTAGTTCTATGTAAAGAAATAGAGGCAGTTTGTTAAGTAAAAGTAATTAAATATCTCTTTTCAGGGCTCCAGTATCTGCAAAGCCGCGGTGCACGCAGGAGTCATCCCAGACGAAAGTGGAGGTTTTGTGGACGTGATGCCTGTAGAAAAGAAGAAAAGTTATGTTGGATCCTTAAAGAATGGAGTCCAGTCTGAGAGGTGGGATTTTTTTCTTTCCTTTGTTCTTTCTGCTTCTGGGCTGTGTGCTCAGCTGCACGTCAAAGTCAGCGGGCAGCAGCTAGAAAGGCTGGTGGATCGGAAAGACGTGACTTTAACAGTGTCACTGTGAATCGTGAGACACAAACAAGTGGAGCGTGCTGGCCTGCTCTTACCTTCCTCTAGTGAGGAGCTGTCTTCAGATTGGTGTGAAAGGTAGGAAATATCACAGTATCACAGTACATTAGATGTTGGAAGGGACATCAAGAGATCATCGGGTCCGACACCCCTGCCAAAGCAGGATCACTTAGGGTAGCCCACCCAGGAATGCATGTAGGTGGGTTTTGAAAGTCTCCAGAGAAGGAGACTCCACAACCTCCCTAGGTAGCCTGTTCCAGTGCTCTGTCACCCTCACTGTAAAGAAGTTTCTCCTCATGTTGAGATGAAATCTTCTATGTTCAAGCTTGAACCTGTTGTTCTTTGTCTTATTACTGTGAACCACTGAAAAGAGCTTGGCCCCATCCACTTGACACCCACCCCTCAGATATTTATACACACTGATGAGATCTCCTCTCAGTCTTCTCAAGACTAAACGATGCCAGGGATCTCAGTCTCTCTTCGTAGGGAAGATGCTCAAGTCCCCTAATCATCCTAAGCCTTGTTAAGCCTTGTTTTCTTTTAGTACCAGAGGAGAGCGACAAGACTGGTGAGGGAAAGTCATATGAGGAAGGGCTGAGGGAGCTGGGATTGTTCAGCCTGGAGAAGAGGAGACTTAGAGGGGATTTTGTCACTTTCTACAGCTACCTAAAAGGAAGTTGTAGTCAGGCAGGGGTGTGTGAAGCTCTGCTCCTAGGCAAATAGTGACACGGCAAGAGGGCGGGCACGGTATGAAGCTGCACCAGGGGAGGTTTAGGTTAGATATTAGGAAGCACTTTCTCACAGCAAGGCTGATTAGGCACTGGAATGGGCTGCCCAGGGAGGTGGTGGAGTCGCCATCACTGGAGGTCTTTAAGAAAATATTGGTGGCACGGTTTAGCTGGTGTGGTGGTGTTAGGTAAGAGTCCAGACTTGATGATCTCAGAGGTCTTTTCCAGCCTCAGTATTTCTGTGAATACACTTGTGTGTGTGTGTTTCACACAGTAATAGAAAAGCACTAATATTTCTGCAGCTTTCAGCCTGGAGCATGCTTTGAGCCTTATAACTGGGATCTCCCTTCAGTTCTGAGCTGTGGGATGCATTCATTCTTTGTTCACTGATTTCCTCTATTCTTTTGGAAATAAGCATGAGTGAATGAACCTCCTGAGAGGTGATCAAACAGTTATTGTTAAGGATTTGCCACTCTTGTAATTTATTGATTTAGGTAAATGTTTTGGGGGGACCAACCTTGCTGGGCTCAGTGGACAGTTGCAAATCAGTGCTTCCCAAATCCTGCACCTCCAGCTGATCGTAATGATCAAGCCTCAGCTCATTCAGTCCTTTCTAATTTGAAGCTTCAGTTTCAGTTTGTGCTGTGATCCTGTGATGTGTTTTTCTCAGATATTAGGTTGATGGCACTGATTTCTCAGAGCTCTCTTTCTAAACAGAGAAGTTCAAGCTCTTAGGGTTTTTTTTGGTCACTACTAACAGGGCTCTGTCTGCTATGGTTCTTCTTTTGTAAGAACTAAAAAGAAGAAATCCCAACAAGTTTGCTGTCCATGTTCTCATAATCAATATCCCAGCCAGAAAATAAAACCAGACCAGGACAAGGAAGTTATAGGCACTAAATGTGGATTTCCTTAGTATAAATCTCACAGGGTCAGCATTTCAGAGCTCTGAGATTTGCAGTACAGTAGATTGGATTTGTATGACACACCTTCTCTTTTTTCCTGTCTCTCTTGCTTTCATTTACCTTTTGTACTAACAAACATGTTACTTGGATGGCAAACTCTACCCCAGCTAAGAATAGACTCTACTGCTAGCAGTGTCATGCAATATGAGCACCTGGTGCTGATCTAGGAGGTGAGGGAAACCAAAGACATTCTCACAGCAGGGATGAGCATGAAGATTTGGGAAGTGTTATTTACGCTCAGCAGTAAGGGAGCACTTTCGTGTAGTAAGATCCCCCAGGCAGTGAAATAGCTTTTCAGAGATCAAGGTGAAAACCTTGCTCTCTAGGACACTGGAAATTGCCTTTTATAAAGATACATTCCCAGACAGGTGTGGGAAAAGGCTTCCTTTAAGATTTAGTGGGTCTTTACCCTTGCTGGGATGTTTATTTTACAGGAATATGAAATTTTGCCTTTTCCCTAAGGTTTTATATCCCAATAATGCTGAAGAAATAAGGTCTGAGAACCTAAACAATTCCTTGCTCCCATCCAAACAGCCACCCTCAGAAGCTCAAGGCTGCTGGGGGATACCTCTGCAGATTGAAAATTAATATCCATACCTCTGCAGACTGAAAACTGATATCCATATTTCTTGTCATTTAGCATGAGCTAATCTGGCTGCTCTCATAGCCAGCACCAGGACATGGGCCAGATAGGCTTTGGTAACCTGCCAGCCTATTTGACAACTGGTTTTGAGGAAAACATGTTCCTCTTTATGCCTGAATCTCTGCATGAGGGAGAGCACAGGGATCCTTGGAGAAAAGCTAGAACTGTGAAAGAGGTTGTTCCTTCCCAGATTCTTTTGTCGGTGTATAGCACTTGAGATTTGGATTGAAAATGTAAAACAAAGGTGAACTGATGATTTGTGCCTCTTCTTTGCATCCTTTCTCTTTCTCCTGCACCTGATAGGGCCACATAGAATCATAGAATCAATAAGGCTGGGAAAGACCTCAGAGATCATCAAGTCCAACCTGTCATCCAACACCCCATGACTACTAAACCATGGCTTCAAGTGCCACGTCCAATCCCCTCTTGAAACCTCCAGGGATGGTGGCACCATCAGAACAAGAGGACACAATCTCAAGCTGCACCAAGGGAAGTTTAGGCTCAAAGTGAGGAGGAAGTTCTTCACTGAGAGAGTCATTCATCATTGGAATGGGCTGCCCAGGGAGGTGGTGGAGTCACCGTCCCTGGAGGTGTTCAAGAGGGGACTGGATGTGGCACTTGGTGCCATGGTCTAGTCATGAGGTCTGTGGTGACAGGTTGGACTTGATGATCTTTGAGGTCTCTTCCAACCTTGGTGATACTGTGATACTGTGTGATACTGTGATCTCCCTGGGCAGCACATTCCAATGGCCAATAACTCTTTCTGTGAAAAACTTTCTCCTCACCTTGAGCCTAAACTTCCCCTGGTGCAGCTTGAGACTGTGTCCTCTTGTTCTGGTGCTGGTTGCCTGGGAGAAGAGACCAAGTCCCACCTGGTAGCCCCTCCCTTCAGGTAGTTGTAGACAGCAAAAGATCTCCTCAGAGCCTCCTCTTCTCCAGGCTAAGCAACCCCAGCTCCCTCAGCCTCTCCTCATAGGGCTTGTGCTTGAGACCTCTCACATCAGCACAGAGCCACCTCATCAGGAGTGCACCTAAAGAAACTGAGAGTTGTCTGTAGGTCTGTCACACCATGGTATGCATTTGGTTTATGACATGCTTCTTGACTTTTTGGGGTTTTTTTTTGTCTTTTATTTCTTTGTCTCCAGCTTGAAGAACCCTTCAGATGGAAAAGCTTTCCGGATTTTTGCTGTGAAGCAGTAAATTCCCAGGGAAGGTGCAGGTTCCTTTGGGAGAGTGCTCTGTTGATCTCCAGAGACAGGAAGGCTCCTCTCGACGACATCAGCTCTGACCGTACCCTCCTTGCCAATCTCTTTCAGGGAATTAGAAAAAGAATAAGGAAATTAAAAAAAAAAAAAAAAGGACAAAAAACCCCCACCCCAAACCCCACCCCAAAAGAAAAAAAAAAAAAAACAAAAAAAAAAAAAAGGAAAAAAAAAGAAAAGAAAAGCAGACAAAAAGAGACCAGGTTCTGACTCAGCTGTTTGCATCTCACGGCACCCGTTCAGCGTTGTATCTTCTCGTGTCATGTTTTTGTTTCTCTAGGGGCATTCAGCAAGGACAAACTGTTCTAACTTCCAATATACAAGAGGTGTGCTACACAGAATGGTGGTGCTTCACCGTACAGGAGGTGTAGGGATCTCAGCCTGGCCCTGGATGGCTTTCTTAGGGTGTCAAGGATCTACCGCAATGGGCATGAGGATGTGCAGGCTCAGATGTGAGCGACTGTCCAGGCGCTGGACACTTTGAAGTGAGAAACTGTTTCAAAAGTGGCATCTTTCTGGGAGAGGCTGAGCTTTGACAGAGTGTTTTTGTGTATGTTTGATGTTTTCTGTGAAAAAGAGAAGAAAATGTGGTCTTTTCCCATCGAGGTGGCATGCATCAGTGCTGTTGTGCAAGGCTGCTGGGGCGTCAGGCTAAGCTATGTTGTACAATGGTGCCACATTTGGGAAGAGGACGTTCTTGTTGGCTGGACATCAAGTTTTTTTTGGGGGGACTGGAGTAGTGTGTGAAATGGTGGCAGAGATCCTCACTGCAGAAAACGAGGCCACCAGAAAATCAAAACAGCAGGTTTGGTGTTTGCTGGTCAAACATTTACAGGTATTTGGCAAGCCTGGCCACCTATGCAAGGTCAGTGAAGCGGGGCTCCTGTGCTGGCACATCTCATCCTATATTACATGCCATTTCAAGTAAAATTTCAGTTAAATGCAGTGTATTGTTTTATACAGCAGTGCTGGTTGTTTTATCTGTAGTAGTTTAGTAGTGGTAAAGTTAATCATATCTCTGCTAGGAATGGTTGCATCCCTAGGAAGCACATTTGCTTCACCTTCGTGAAGCCCCTTGTGACGTGTGCAGTTCGGAGAGTTTAAAGATACAGCATAAATTGGGGTAGATGAATTCTTCCTGTTCAGTTTGTGAAGCCATCAGCTTCCCATGTTCAGTATGAATGCTGTACCCAGGAGCATTTGATATCTGGCATGATGGGCTTTACCAAACCTGTAGGTGCTGTAATGATGTTATCTCCTACTTTGTTATTTATGTCTCAACATGCACCCAAATGCATTTCAAAGTGAGGAGAAGAGCCACGCAAGACCTGCTCTTTTAAGGCAGAAGAGTATTAGTCTCTGCTTTATATTGGAAACAAACCTTTAGTATTGGTCTAAGCACAGATCTAGTTGTCTTCTGGTGCATAGACACCCAGCAACTTCATTAGTCATAAGAAGGCACCGTGAATTTTAGTTCTTCAGCTCTTGTAAATGTATGGTTGTCCTGCTCAATAATTTGATTGTACTATTATATAACAAATGGGAGAATATTTCCCTCTGTTTGGTAGATGCCTCATAGCTCTCACTCAGGCTATGTTTGGTTTCATCTAGACAGACATAAAAGCCATCTCTTCAAGACCAAAAATATTTATATGGTTCAGCACTTCTGCAAGTCTGTAAACTCCATGAAGTCAGCAGGGGAATTGCGTTTCTCACTCAGTTTGTCTCACCGTTGGGGTTTCTTTCGCTGTGAAATCTGAACTGGGAAAGAGGCCTTTTTGTAAAATAAGGAAATCAGAGCTGGTTTGCATCACCTCCAGAAGTGCTGCACAGCAAACCTACCATTGGGGTGGATAGAGAGAAACGACTCTGTCTGCTGTCTTTGTTTATATCATCTTCCAAGGTGTACAGTATTTGCTTTAGATAGGAAAAATGAGCCTCTTTTTTTTTTTCCTTCTTGTGTGGGGTTTTTTCCTCCCCCCCCCCCCCCCCCCCCTCTTACTAGGTAAATTGGTGTTTAAAAAACAGCTGGAACAGATCTTAGAAAAGCTGCTGGTTGGAAGCATTTGGGATCTTGGCAATGAGATAAAGCTTCCCTGTTTCTGCCCACTGTGAATAATGATGCTATACATGGTCTGGTTCCAGCCCATTAAACACTGCAGCATGAATCTAGGACCATCATGGGCCAAATCATAGAATCACCTGGGTTGGAAGGGAGCTCTGAAGGCCCTCTAGTCCAACCTCTGTGCAGTGAGCAGAGACATCTTCAACTCGATCAGGTTTCCCAGAGCCCTGTTGAACCTCATGTTGAATATCTCCAGGGATGGGGCCTCAACCACCTCTCTGGGCAACCTGTTCTAGTGCTTGGCCACCCTCATTGTAAAGAGCTTTTCCTAAATGGTAGCCACAGAGCTATTTTTTGAATTGGAAGGGGAGGCAATCAGGTGTTCCTCATGGGGACTGCAAGAGCACATAAAATGCCTTGGTGCTAGCATAGGATCCCACCCCTAAACAAACTGTCTGTGACAATTTGGTGTGCTGTCAAAGGATGGGGAGAAATGGGAGGGCTCTTGGAGAGAAACCCAGGGGATAATTGTGAGCACATAAAACTCCAAACAGCTTGGGATGCATCTCCCTGACGAAAAAGAGGGGCGAGGGAAGAATTGTTATTTTTATTACTATTAATTATTCCAACAAGAAAGATCCTAAAATACTTCATTCAAAGGTACAGTCACATGTTTTTCTCTTCAGCCAACTGGTTTGGATTTTTAGAGAGCGATGTTAATTTAAGCCTGTATCTGTTTATTTTTGTATTTGTTGTACAAAAGAGCAATTGTGACTTTGCTACACAAATATTATTCGAGGTCCTGGGTGCTATTAACTTAAGCATACCTCCACCAGAATTAGGGGCGATCAGGTCCTCCAAGGCAGTCATGGTATATCAGTTACTTGCAAGCCTGTGTGCTAGCTATTCATATGTAAGTGGGACAGTACCAGTTTTTAGTCAAATATTTACTGATTTGTTTTATTTCTGATACCAAAACATTTCTCAGCGTAATATATTTCAATGCAGCTTGAAGATGCAGCGTATCTCTATACCACCAGACCTGTTCCTCCTTAGACCCCACAACTCAGCAGATTAGTGAGCACTTGGCCAGTTTAAACCCCTGGCAAAGCTGACGCTGCCTGGTTGTTCTTTTCAGATACATTTAGTTTTCAAACTAAGATGCCAGTGCAGACACTGCCATTGCAGAGCATCTGGCTCAGCACAGCCAAGCCTCCAGAAAACACAACCAGGGTGAAGGCTGAAGCATGGCTCTTCTCCAGCTGCCACTGTGCTGTTTGGTCTGTTGGCTTCATTAATTTCTCCATTTTAAGATGTTCAGCCAACAGCTGATGGAAGAGTCTGCAGTTGGTTGGTTGTGCAGTCTAAATATTTAGGGCCAGTTCATACAGTTGCTCTTTTTTTTTCTTTTTTTTTATTTTCCTTTCCCCCCTTTTTTTGTCTTTTTTTTTTCTTTTAATTCTTTTTTATTTTCTTATTTTTCTTCTTTTTTTGTTTTCTTTTTTCTTTTGTTTTTTTTTTTTCTTTTTCTTTCTCTCCCGTCTTCCTTCTCTCCCGTCTTCCTTCTCTCCCGTCTTCCTTCTCTCCCGTCTTCCTTCTCTCCCGTCTTCCTTCTCTCCCGTCTTCCTTCTCTCCCGTCTTCCTTCTCTCCCGTCTTCCTTCTCTCCCGTCTTCCTTCTCTCCCGTCTTCCTTCTCTCCCGTCTTCCTTCTCTCCCGTCTTCCTTCTCTCCCGTCTTCCTTCTCTCCCGTCTTCCTTCTCTCCCGTCTTCCTTCCCCCTTCTCCGTCTTCCTTCCCCCTTCTCCGTCTTCCTTCCCCCCTTCTCCGTCTTCCTTCCCCCTTCTCCGTCTTCCCTTCCCCCTTCTCCGTCTTCCTTCCCCCTTCTCCGTCTTCCTTCCCCCTTCTCCGTCTTCCTTCCCCCTTCTCCGTCTTCCTTCCCCCCTTCTCCGTCTTCCTTCCCCCTTCTCCGTCTTCCTTCCCCCTTCTCCGTCTTCCTTCCCCCCTTCTCCGTCTTCCCTTCCCCTTCTCCGTCTTCCCTCCCCCTTCTCCGTCTTCCTTCCCCCTTCTCCGTCTTCCTTCCCCCTTCTTCGTCTTCCTTCCCCCTTCTTCGTCTTCCTTCCCCCCTTTTTCCTCTTCCTTTCCCCTTTTTCGTCTTTTTCCTTTTTCTTTCTTTTTTTTTCCTATGAAAAATGATGTATTTTACTTCCTATGTATAAAAGTTGCCTGTAAATTTTGGTGAGCCTTTGCATGTTTTTCAAGGGGCGGTGTGTCTGTTTATAAACAATATATATATATATTTTTTTTCTAAATACAAAATTGTAAAATATCTTTCCCCTCCCCTTAATTTTCCTTGATTTCTGAATTATTTGTGAAATAAAACTTTCCCAGAAGGAATGTTTCCCTTGTCTTTAATGCTCAGCCAGAGCTGGGGTTGTATTTAGAAGAGCTATTTGGGATTTGTCCTGGGGAACAAAGTATCCCCTGGAGAGCTCAAGCGAGATCAAGATGCTCAGAGTCTGTTCCACAAGCAAAGAAATAAACCTGCCCAGCATCTGGGCATTTAAAGTCAACCTTAACCCCACCCAGAATCAGAAACATCCTTTCCTGAAACCTCCTGAGAGGAAGGGGAAAATCAGTGTCTGTCATGAAGTCCTTGCAGTATAAGGGTTGAAGTTGGAAGAAGTGTTTAATAAAGTAGTGATGTAAAATAAACCCAAGATGAACAACTCCCTTCCCAACCAAGCTGTTGTTATCTGTTCCTTTATATGTTTTTTTTTTTTTGAAGGGGAAAGGATATGGATACATCTTGGTTTTAACTCTCCTTGACATTTTCTCCAAGCTCAGACTTGTCCACAGCATCGCAAATCAAACCAAGTTGTTTCGTGGTAATTCAACACCATTGTGGTTAAAAGAACAACATGACAAGGAGGTTTACAGCTCAGCCTTCAGGCAATGAGCACCACAAGGCTTTGGACCAGAAAATGTGGACTAAGCCTTGGGAGGGAGTCCTGATTGACTGGGCCATGAAATTTCATCTTTTCAACAACAAAACCAACTTAAACTACAGAGAAGTTTGCACTACTCCGAAGCTGGCCTAATACAGTTATGATTGAAAGGTATTTACCTGTAAAACTCAAACCAAGGACTTACATGGCAATGTGATTACTGAGCTGAATAAGTAGAGTGGGAAGAGAAGATCCACATGGATTTGAGTGAGGGTAGCCACCTACAAAAGGAGCAGACCCTGTTTCCCAACTTTGCCGGTAATCCCCTGGGATCAGCAGGGCTCTCCTTCTCATTGTTTCAGAAGAAATGTCTCATTGCCTGTTGCTCTGCCTTCTGCTGCCTGCTCCTCATCCCATGCTGAGCTCATCAGAGGCTATGTATAGCATGGACATACCTGGGTGTTCTTCCCAAAACCCACATTCATTTATAGGATGCACCCAGGTGATGTTTTCAAAGCCATTTGCAAACGATGGGGTTGGCTTTCATTTCTACTAAGGACCTACTTTAAGGCACTTAGAAGACATTTATGCCACTTTAGGGTGCGGGCAGAGCAGTGTAAAGAAGCCTCAGTGCAAAGAGAAACCACCCTTGTATCTTGTTGACAGTGGTTAAAATAGGGTTATGGAGTTAAATCAACAGACAAGGTCTCCCTTATGCAGAGCTCTTCTCTGCAGTGTTTGCTTCTCACCCTTCACACCGTATGAGTAGCCCAGTGCTATAGGCAGTCTCCTTCATCATCCTCTGCATAGCCGAGCTCCTCATAGTGCTACTAAGTGTCAAACTGAATGCAAGGCTATTTATAGCAGCCTAAAAGTCAGGAGGCTCAGGTGGAATGTTATTGCTGAAAGCTGGAGGAGATGGGAGCAGAGGCTACTTTACAAGTGTTGGTTCTGACAGGCTCGGAGCTCCTCTGGATTGGGGGCTGTGGACAGCCATGACCCCAAGAAAGGACCTGCCAACATGTGTGCTGTCCTGAGAGGTGCTTGACACCGATCCTCAGGTTTTCATTTCAGTAGCTGCTTCGGGGCTTATTTCTGCACATTCATCTTCTGCGCTTGTGGAAGGTAAGAAAATCCCATCTGTGAACTGTGCCAAGGGGCTGGAGGACAAGTTTGTCACAAACAAGTCTTAACAGCAACCTAATTTCCTTCTCTACCAGCTTAAGAGCAAAAAAAAAAAAAAAAAAAAAAAAAAAAAAAAAAGATTAAAACCAGATGCAGAATGGCCACAGGAGGGGTTTTGATACTATCTCACTTAATGTGCTTGTAATCAAAATACAATTTAGATGAATGCAAGGGATTCCCAAAACTGCACCAGTAATTGTCTGTCTGGAGGGTAACTCTCAGTGGTCTACAGCTGCTACCTGTTTTGTTGCATCTGGTTAAATATGTGGAGAACTGTCCTCTGCAGACAAAACTTCGGCCTGATTCTGACCTGTGGAAAGCCCAGGGGGAAGCCAAGAGAATAAACTGAGAGGTAAAACAGCCCCCAAGAAGGAGGGAGTGTTTGCTGAGGATAACAACGGAGAGGCAAGTGTATAAAGGTGTCATAAAGGGAGAGTGGGTATTTGGTCTTTGTGCCCAAAGGGGCCATACTGAGAAGTAATGAACATAAAATTTAGCAGGAAACATTGACTTGCCATTAGGAAAGGCTCCAACTAGAAGTGATGCTCTGCATGGCCTTTGCAGGTGGTTTTTCAAGGTTTTAAAGAAAAAGCTGGATGGCAGCTTCTAAAAATGCTGTCCTGCTTGGAATGGACTGGGAAATGTCTTCTTGGTCCTCCCAGCTGTACTTGCTATAATTTTCAAAGGTAAAGGAAGCATGGAGTCACAGGGGAAGGGTTATTATTTAGGTCCAGATGGTGCACAGTCATGGAATGTCATTGTCCTGTGGGTGATACAGATAGAGAAGTCCTGGTAGAAGTGGCCTAGGTAAAGATGCACAGTGGCGTGCTAGTGTGGATTGAAATAACAAAAACTAGCAATTGGTCTAACTCTTTGCTCTTCAGATTTCTTTCCCTGTAGGTCTTCTGCCAGACAAATGAGTCCTGTGGGACCCTGAGGTGGGTTTGCAGATGGACCTGTGGACCTACTGCTACATCTGAGGTAAAGTACTGGGGACAACCCTAGAAAAATGCTGATCTGAAATGCCTTCAAGGGGGGACTAAGGGCATCCCTGTAGGGACGACACTGAGAAGAGTAACACGAACCGAGGGTTGGCTGCTGGAGAGCAAAACAGGCTGTTGGAATGTGGAGGAGGCATCTCCTACCCGTGCCAAGCATGTAGCACCATCTGAGGACAGGCTTTTGGTGGGAAGATGGAGACCATGGACGTTTTCCCATCTGCAGAGTCATGAAACAATCTCAGGCGTCTGGGGGCAGCAGGCCAGCTCAGCAGGATGTGTTCGCCTTCCAAACACACAAGTGAAGTCAAGCTGGCTTAAACTGTTACAGCAAAACAGATGCATGGAGCAAAGTGGCCTACTGCTGGTCAATGTTTTTTTCTTGGGGAGTGGAACAGCTTCTTTGTCAGAAAATGATGGGGTTTTGTAAATCTAAAGTACTAAACTGGAATTTGTTTGGACACCAACTGTTTAGCAAGAGCAATAAAATGTTGAGAACACTTCAGTTTTGATGAGCTCAAAAGACTCTAATCTAGATGAAGAAAAGGACTTAAAGAGCCAACTCTAGCTGATACTGTGAGCTGCTCAGGATGCAGTTCCAGAAAATGCTTGTGATCCTCTGTTGAGGAGAGTTACTGGAAAAGTGGTCAAGCCCTGGCCCCTTGTCCATGCGCACTGCACAACACGTTGGTGAGGACTTGCTGCAGCCCTGCCCTCAGCGAGTGTCCCACGCTGACGCAGGAGAAACTTGTGTGAGGTCTCTGCTCTTCACTTATATAATCCATGACTTCAGATAAAATTAATGCCAAGTACCCAAAAAAGGGATTGTGTGTGCTCTCCCGCAGCCTCTTCCCGTAATCTGAACACAGAGTTCGACTGTGACAGTTTTGCCAGTAAAAAAAAAAAAAAAAGAGGTTTTTCCTTTGCCTTGAGATCCAGATTTAAAATTAGCTGTGTCTCAGCAGAGCCATCAGCAGCAATCCCTGCCAGCCTCGGAGCTCAACCTTAGAGGTTTAGGGCCACGAAGGAGCTCAGCAACCCAGTTTAAACAGTGACCAGAAAAGTTTGTTCAGGGAGGGCTCCTTGGCCATTTGCAACAGGAGCCTCCGTTAGGTCCTACGTTGAGCAAACCAGTCAAACTGTACAAAAATACATCATAAAGTAAATAGTAGTGACTCACAGATGCTAAATATTAATAATTCATACACTGGCAGCAGAAATATTAGCAGGATCTGTAAGGCAGCTCATTTTTACGTGCACCATTACAGAATGTGATGCATGTTCCTCTACCTCTTTTTTGTCTTTAATGTGCCAGCCTTTCCTGTGCCAGCCTTTCACATCTGAGATGCAGGCTTGGAGTTGCTCCAAGGTCTTGAGTCAGTGAAGCTGGTTGGTGGCTAAATCCCACGAGGGGAGCAGCTTGCCTGGAAGGAATCCAAGCAGGGAGGGTGCTGAGAAGCTCTCCTCGTCTGAGGGTGAGTAGTGTGACACTCCCAAGCAATCAGAAGATTTGAGCCTGAACTTGCAAACTGCAGATAAATCAGAAGGTTTTCTTCATTGCCAGGCTGACCCCTGGAAAAAAAAACACAACAAACCAACAAACAAATCAACTCCAAACCAACCACATTTATGCAAACTTTATGCAACCATCCAATCCCCCAAAGCATTTTTGTCATATTAAGGAGCAAAATGCAACAAGAGCCACCCATCATTTTCCTAGCAAAGCAAGTTATAGTGAAAAGTGGGTTTCTTGGTCCAAATTAAATAATAATAATAATAATAGTAGTAGTAATAGTAGTAGTAATAATAATAAAATACATTAAAAATATCAGAGGTTTGAAAAGTGAAAGTGCAGTTTCATGTTTTCCTGTGTGAAAGCATGGCTTTCTCAAAGCTTGTTGACACTGAAAAGCAGTAATGGAAAATGTTAATGCTGGCTCATGGTGGAGGCTGAGGAGCTGCCTGGGTGAAGAGAGGAGCACTTCTGGTGTTGCAATTGCAAAGTAGTGTCAACTGAGGAAAAAAAACAAAATGTGGGGAGAGGATTCCAGGCAGCATTGCAGATGATAAAGGCTCTTCTTGGAGGAATGGAGCAAAAGGAGGAGTGAAACTCAAGAGGCTATGATGAAGAGTAGCCTAGTGCCTTACTTCTCTTAAATCTGAGAGTAGTTTCACTTTGAACCTCCACAGACATATTTTCCTCTTCTCCCCCCAAAGAAAAATGTTTTATTCTGCCAGTTAGGAAAGACTCAGTTTCATCATTGGTAACTAATCTCACGATGCTGTGCCCTGGCCCATCCTGCTAGGCTGGTCCAGAGCAGCGGTGGGGAGATTGCTGCCACTTAGGTGGTCCCAAATTACTTCTTGCTTGTTGTTTCTCAGATCCTTGAAGCCAAACCCCAGCTTTGCAAGGAGTCTTTGAGAGCTTTTCACTCTCAGCAGCTGATTCTTTAATTAGTACACATTAGCCTGAAGGTTCTGCATGTCTTGGTGGTTGCTGTTTGGTCCTGTGTAGCTGTGCAGGTGGAGGTCCCTTTCTGGGAATGGGGAATGGATGTTTCTCTTCACATTTTGCCTTCTGACCCTGGATTTGATCCAATGCAAAGAGAAAAGGCACAATGTGGCTCTAGAGAAAATACTTCTTACTAACCTGAGAGCTGCATTGGCACAGAGATGCGAGCAATTGCACAGTTTTCTCTTCTCAGCCTGAAGATCTCAGGGGTGCAGGAGTTAAGTCTGCATCTTACAAACCTACTGAGGACAGTTCTGCTGAAAGATCTCTCATGATGCTGAAATCATCCAAAAATGCTGTGAAGACACATTTCACCTTTTCCCCTGAGAGCCCATGGAAGAACTTTGCTATCCACTTTGCCTTCTTCAGGAAAACCATCTTCTGTGGGATACCAGCTCAGGACGCTCTTCCAGCTAAATGCAAAGGAAAGGAAATTTCTCACTGGGAAAGGACAGCCACAAACAGCAGAGCTTTTCCTGAGCTTTCTGGAAATTAATGGGAGGCTTTCCAGCTTGGCAGGTGGGCAGACAACACGACCCTTGTTTCTACCTCCTCGTTTCAATGGCTTCCCAGTGGGCCTTCCTCAGAGAAAATGAAGTGGAACAGCTAACTCAGCTGGTCAAACAGCACACACAACCTGGAAAACTGCCGAGGGTTACAAGCCTGGACAAAAGCCCAACTTCTGCTGCTACACCAATGACAGAGATCCTAAGTTTTGTGCTTGATCACTGGCAAGTGGATGGTCCCTTGTCACTGCTGCATTTGTAGATACACCTCTGCATTGAGGCATGCCTGTCTGCTCCCTTGCTGGGGTGCAGCGAGGCTTTGTGTCTTGAAAAGCTTCATCCCATCCATGGGTGCATGTCAGTTTTAGTAGATGGGTAAAGGAGTCATTCCTACAGCTGGAGGTGTGCAAAACTGAGGGAAAGCCTGTTGTCACCAACACTTCTTACCTACCAGCCCTCTGAGCACAGTAATTTTGACAGATGTCAATTTCCCGTCAATGCCCCACTTTGTACTTGAGCTCTGCTGTCCTTCTTATCACCTGGGTTATAGACCAATCCAGTCTTCTGTTATCTCTGTCTTTAATTAAAAGCAGACCAGAGACCCTTGGGACTTGCACACTCCCTCTTTGCACTCCCTCTCCCTTCCCCAGGGTGGAAGATGAGGTATGGGCAGGCACAGGCTGTGCTCTGAGTACATTGTCACATTAAGAGTGGGAGAAGATTTTCCTAGGAGAGCAGAGTGGCAAGAAAACTATTAGAAGAGGAAGCAAAAATGAACCACTGATTCCTTTTTAATGAGTGTACTGAAAATTACTGCAAATTTCAACATCTGTTTTGGCAGACAGGAAACCATATTGCAAAGGGTGCAAAGACACAGATCCCCTTTCTGAAAGGAAGGCTGTCAGGATCTCATTGATGGAACCATTAAGCCAAGGCCTGAGGTACTCACTCTGCTCCAATTTTGCCTGCTCAGGGTTTGCACATGAACCCCAGTTCTGTGCAAATTGGAGGCTCTAAACCATCCAGGGACAAAAAGTGCATATTTTCTGGAGTGGTAATGTCTTGGTGAGGGCATCTTTAAAGGACAAAGCATTTTCCAAATGGAAGAAGCAGGACAAGAGATGACTTCAAACCACACCTCTGTTTGACAGTGGTGCTGAGCAGTTGGCATTAAGAAAAGGTATGAGCAATGTCCCCTGTGAGTATCCACAGGGTGGTGGGAGGGTGACTCTAATGCAGGATCACAGTTCATGGGCCATGAAGGATCCTCACAGTTTGTTGGAGGATGTTGTATAGCATAAAAAGACTCCACAGACTTGAACAGCAGCTCCCGGGTTCTGGACATTGGCCACAGCAACCCCATGCAGTGCTACAGGCTGGGGTCAGAGTGGCTGGAGAGCAGCCAGGCGGAGAGGGACCTGGGGGTACTGGTTGATGGTAGGCTGAACATGAGCCTGCAGTGTGCCCAGGCGGCCAAGAGGGCCAATGGCATCTTGGTCTGTATCGGGAACAGTGTGGCCAGCAGGAGCAGGGAGGTCATTGTGCCCCTGTACACTGCACTGGTTAGGCCACACCTGGAGTCCTGTGTCCAGTTCTGGGCCCCTCAGTTTAGGAAGGATGTTGACTTGCTGGAATGTGTCCAGAGAAGGGCAACGAAGTTGGTGAGGGGTTTGGAACACAAGCCCTATGAGGAGAGACTGAGGGAGCTGGGGTTGCTTAGCCTGGAGAAGAGGAGGCTCAGGGGAGATCTTATTGCTCTCTACAACTACCTGAAGGGAGGTTGTAGACAGGCGGAAGTTGGTCTCTTCTCCTAGGCAACCAGCACTAGAACAAGAGGACACAGTCTTAAGCTGCACCAGGGGAGGTTTAGGCTGGAGGTTAGGAAGAAATTCTACACAGAATTGGAATGTGCTGCCTGGGGAGGTGGTGGAGTCACCAGCATTGGAGGTGTTCAGGAGGAGACTGGATAGGGTGCTTGGTTGCATGGTTTAGTTGATTAGGTGGTGTTGGATGATAGGTTGGACACGATGATCTTGAAGGTCACTTTCAACCTGGTTTATTCTATTGTATTCTATTCCCAGTTTGCAAGTTGCACTGCTCTGATTCACATACAGGTGATGCACTCCTTGGTAATCACTTACTACATTGCAGCTATCTTGATGCTCATGTGCTCATTTGTGTTTTTGAGGTCTGCTTTAGGCCCGTTGTTCAAAGAACTGCAGTGTTGGTAGGCTGACATGGAGCAGTGTTGAGCTGTTGAGTCATCAGCATTTGAACAGAGCATCTTGCACAGAAGGTCCTCTCTGGGCACAGTAGAACCTCTAGCTAAGCCCAGTTAGTCTGCTGGCTGCTAATCATCAACTGCATGAGTCAGTAGGTGATGAGATGGCCTCACACCTTAGGTTGCAACCCATCACACGTTGCAACATGTGGGCTTGGTGTCTTAACCTGTTTTGTGGCAGGAGCAGGAGTTACGGGGCAGGAAATGTGTTTACTGTTCCAACTCCAGAATCAAGAGGTTGTGAGAGATGATGTGGGATGCACAGCAGAAGTGAGAAGGATGCTTCCAACTATGTCTTGACTTCAGGGAACAGGATATGACTGATGCAGCTGACAGTTGGTTGCAGTCACTCTTCTGCCTCACACCAGCTGGGACTGTTGTCCACAAACATGTCATTGCAGCAGGGCTTAAATCTAGATAGTGCTCTAGGGACTTGGGTATAGTTTTCTTTGTGTTGGGTAGTTAATAACGTGTCAGGAGGGAATGAAATTAACTTTTCAAAAGAAAGACTGTATTTTGATGAAATATATATGAAAAAAAGCATGGAAGTCTGAAGAGGTGTGTGACAGAACTCTTGCAGCTTTTGACTGCACCAAGGTCAAGAAGGTCTTCGTGATGTGCCATGGGAAAAGGGCCAGAAGGTGAATCAGCCTCTAAGTACTGCCTGTCAACAGGAGCTAGGATTGCTCTGGGTCAGTGAGATATGGATTCTGGATGAGAGGGCTGGGAAGAAGAAAGGTTGCTTGTCTCCATGTTAATGGGGCCAATTATTCCCTTCCAGAAGTAAGACAGATGTGAAACATCTTTCCAATAACGTCAATGATGTTATTACATTGTTTGTAGCCCCATTTGGCTGATTCAAGGTTTCCAGTGTTTGTGCCTCATCACAATAAAAGCAAGAACTGCTCACATTCTTGCTCACCCAAAGGAACTGGTCTTAACCATCAGCTCTTGGAGCCAAAGGAACTAGGGCCATATCCTGAGATGTAGAAAAGGCAGCCACATTTTGAAGCTTGCTAGATTTTCCTTCATTGTGCTTTTACTGATGTTGGATCCCTGTGCACACTCTGACTTGTGGCTTTGAGAAAGAGAGCAACAGGTATTGCCTGCTCAGAAGGCTGGCTGCTAGCAGTAGAATGGAATAGGAATAGGAATAGGAATAGGAATAGGAATAGGAATAGGAATGGAATGGAATGGAATGGAATGGAATGGAATGGAATGGAATAGAATCATAGAATAGAATAGAATAGAATAGAATAGAATAGAATAGAATAGAATAGAATAGAATAGAATAGAATAGAATAGACCAGACCAGACCAGACCGGAAAAGACCTCTGAGATCATTGAGTCCAACCTATCACCCAACACCATCTAATGAACTAAACCATGGCACCAAGCACCCCGTCCAGTCTCTTCTTAAACACTTCCAGTGATGGTGACTCTACCACCTCCCTGAGCAGCCCATTCCAATGGGCAATCACTCTTTCTGTGAAGAACTTCTTCCTAACCTCCAGCCTAAACCTCCCCTGGTGCAGCTTAAGACTGTGTCCTCTTGGTCTGGTGCTGGTTGCCTGGGAGAAGAGGCCAACCCCCACCTGGCTACATCCTGCCTTCAGGTAGTTGTAGAGAGCAATAAAGTCTGCCCTGAACCTCCTCTTCTCCAGGCTAAGCAACCCCAGCTCCCTCAGCCTCTCCTCATAGATAGGGCTGTGCTCCAAACCTCTCCCCAGCTTTATTGCCCTTCTTTGGACACGTTCCAGCAACTCAACATCTTTCCTAAACTGAGGGGCCCAGAACTGGACACAAAATCATCCAAATCACCATGCTGGATTCTCAACTTCTCATCAGTAGTCACTAAAGGACACAAGTATCAAAGTTCTCTGTTGCACATTTCACTCCACTGGTCCTGTAGTTTCCTTTAACCTTATCTTACGCTCTGACACTATGCCAGACTGCACCAACCTGGAATCACTTTTGGAATGGAGATAAGATTTTCTGGTACATCTACAAAAGATTCTTAACTTAGGACATTCTTTTGATTATAGAGCAGGTAAGCATAACTCTGTGCTCTCCTTTATGAATTCTTTGCCCCAGGAAGCAGTTGGGGTTTTGTCAACGGGCAGCAAGAGCATGCAGTAACTCTTTGGATAGCATGAAACAGAGGTACACAAGTTGTTTGAAGAGCTTTGGTGCCTGCTTTAGCAAAGGTGGTCTAAGGTGTGGTCATTTTATGATTAAAAACTTTCTTGGTGGGAAAGCTAAACTTCTGACATCTGAATTTTGTGGGATTTTTAAGTAAGGAGTTGACATTTACTCTGGAAAATGTTACTTTTCTCCTGGGAAGATGAGAGCATGCCCAATATAAATACTTATGAAAATCATATTGCTTGAAACACTTCTTCCATGCTCTGGGAAGCTGATTCATAGATTCATGGCTGATGGGCAGTTACTGTGTTACTTGTTGGCTTTGCAGCAAATCACTCCAAGCTGTCCTGCAGATCTGTCACCTTGACTTCTGACATTGCATGGTATGGATTTGGTCAGTGGAAGAGATGCATTATGCTCTTAACATTCCTATGTTGGAATACCTTGGACAGGACCATGTCCTTGCTATATACAGTTTCTCTGCCTTCTCTCTTGATCTGGTTTGATGTCTTGGAGAACCTTTGTAAGTGGCTCCAGGTCTCCTACTTCAGAGAAGAGAAGACTGAGGGGCAACCTTATCAATGCTTAAAAGCTGGCTGTCAGGAAGATGGGGCCAAGTGGCCACCAGTGAAGGAAAACTGATATTCTGCTCTGGATTTGCAGCTCCTGAATATGTGACTCAGGCTGGGTTCTTGCCCATGAGTTACCCATGAGACTGAAACTGCAAATGACTTGTTCAGGGTTTGAGTGGGACCCTTGGTTTTTCACGGCACAGTGAAGCCTCGTGGGTAGTATCTGGGGTGGTGTAAATTGGCATAACTTCCCTGCAGCTGATGGACCTACTTCACCTTTTGGCTGCAGGTGTTTGCAGCCTAAAAAACACACACACTGCTGTGGCTAACAAAGTAAGATATATAAAGTCATGCATGCTAAACCCAGCCCCATATTCAAGGGCAACTGACTAAATGCGATCTCATCACTGTCCAAGGTTCAGCACATGACCTGGCAGGGCTTGCAAGTCTTCATCATGAAGTATGTCATTGCTGAGGGTGGTTCTGTGTTACAGTTGGAAAGGCTGCATGGATTCAGGCAGAGCTGCCCTCTCCCAGGGCATCACATGGGCCTGGAAACAGAAATAAACTTTCACATGGCATTTCTTCTGACTGCTTGCTCCTCTGAGGTATATGGTGTATCGAGAGACCGGCGTCAGCAAAGGCATCACTTTGTACTTACTGTAATGTTATTTCTAGAAGCTTGCTTGGTTTACAAAGAGCAGAAACATGATAAAATGGCTGGATGAAGCACAGGGTAAATTCAGCTGTTCTACAGATGTGAAATGATAGAAGGCTATTTGGTTCTGTCTCTGTAAAACAAACCACCTCCTTCACTTCTTCAGCAGGCTGCCTCTTAAGCACTGTCACAGCCTCTCCTCCCCAGCAGAAAGAACAAATATCCTTCCCATGCTTCCACTGCTGGAAACCCATCTGCAGGAGATGGGATTTAGGCTTTGAAAACAATGTTGTGAGTAAAATGATGAGAGAAAAGCAATTACAATGAGCACAGCAGCTGTAAATAAAACGGGAAACAATGTTTAATAAGCATAATCTAACGACAAATTTGCCTTTGTTCTTACTAATCTCTTTTCTGTGGCTGAATTTCTGCAAAGAGGTTGTCAAAGAAGTTAAAAGCTTTTCTATGTGTATTTGTCCACTGGAGAACTCAACTCTTCTCTCAGTCTTCAGGTTTCTTCGCTTTTCCTGATGTGCCCAGCTGGAATTGCATCTAGATCATAGAATCACTAAGGCTGGAAAAGACCTTTAAGATCATTGAGCCCAACCATCACCCGACTACCACATCTACACGCTTCTTGAACACCTCCAGAGATGGTGACTCCACCACCTCCCTGCGCAGCCCCTTCTAATGCCTCACTACTCTCTCAATGTCATGGGAGACTCTCCTCAGCCTTCCTGCTGGAAAATTGATACCTGCCTCATGATTCCTGTGCACGAAGAGCTAAAACGTATTGCCACACTACTGCTCTTTACCCCTTTTATCTATGGCAAGTTTTCTTGGAGATACATCCTGTTCTCTGTTCTGTTCTGCTCTCTGCATGGTGATACCCTGGAAGACATTAAACAACAAAACAGCAAAGAGGATATGGTTTGTATTACTGTGTTTAAAAGAACACTCTTGACGGGTAAAGAGCTACACCCTTCGTAAGTGTTTTCAATTTTCTCTTTGAAATATGCAAGTAGTAATGCTTTCACCAAGGAGATCTTTGTCAAGTTAGTGTCTTGTTTTGGGATACCCAAATAGTTTGGAAAAGCAAAATGTTTCCAGAAAGCATGTTTTGGGCACACTTTTAAGAGCCATGTGAAGTTCAAGCTGTGGCCATAAAGACCCAAATGTTCACCATGCTGAATGCTTCGTGCTGAGTAGACTATCTTTCAGTGTGGGAACCAATGTGTGATCTGTAAAAAGACACAGCAACCTCCTAAGGCCACTTGCAGGAGAGACTTCACTTGATTTCTTTCTTATTAAATAACAAACCAATAGCTTGAGATGTATAGGGAAGAATGCTACCTTCAGACACTTCTCAGAGGCCTGGAGTAAGATACTCTTGTGATGATCATGTCTCAGAAACAAATGCCAAGAGCATGGCATTTCTCTGTCCCTGCCATGTTGCTCCCTGTAGCATAAAATGATCATAAAATTATATTTTTTTACCAGCTTATACCTTTTCCCTGAGTGGAAACCTGATGCTGGGTCCTTTTTTCCCAACTGGGATGTAGAGGTGGGGTTTTGCTTGACTTCCTTATGATAGAACTTGAAGAATTAGGTCTGAAGGGGAGGTGGCCCAGACTCAGCTTATTCTAGGTTAGCCTTGCATCCTCATGAAAGACATTTTGGTCTTGTTGCTGAGATGGCTTCCTCTAAATGTTCTCCGCTTTATTGTATTGTTCTGCACTTGTTATTTCAACCCAGTTTAAGGTCACCTTGAGAGTAGCTGGGCTTGGCACAGCTGATTTCTGGGCCCAGAACTCGCTGCTGATCTCGAGTTGCTGGTTGATTGCATAAAATCATTTATAGATTAAGTCTGAATAAACCCTTCAATTAAGGTCATAGTAAATAGGATTCTAAGGTTAAAGCACTTTATGGCAAAACAGGCCCTTAGGAACTAGTCACATTAAGAGTAATGATTTGATTAGAGAATGAGAAACAGGACTGGGAAGACAGGAACCTGACCTCAGCAATAAAATGCGCATAGTTGCTTTTTTTCTTCTTGGAAACTGGTGTGCAGAGGTACAATTATACAACATGGCCAACATTTCAGCAAGCCAATACAAACCATTTGTGCTTTTCCTGACTCTGGGCATCTGCACAGTTTTGCTTTGTTTTAATATTTTCAGGCCAAGCCCTCTCACCAACATGCAGCACAAAGAGGGTCCAATATGAGGGCTAAGGGTTGTGCTGGGACCCTCCACTGGGTGCAAACAGTGTCCAGGGAGGGGAACTGACCACGCTGAGCTGCAGAGGTGTTTGCTTCCTCCAACACAGAATAAGCTTTTGGACACTCTCAATCAATAACAGTTGAATTTAAGGCTATCTGCAAGCAGAATGTGATTTGGAAGTGCAGTCAGGGCAGATAGTGTGGGCTGCATTGTTGGATTTAGTTGAACTTGGAGTTGGAGATACAGAAGCAGCCAAACACCCACACGACCCCAGTGCCAACCTGCACTGCCTTTTCAGTACTTAATTTTTTGTTTCCTTAGAAAACCAGGCTAAATTCCCAGTGAAGGATCATTTTCAACCTCTCAGCATCTGAGTCAGAAAGGAAGGGCTTTATTCCCAAAACGGCTACTTCCAGTATCACTGCAAGTGCTGAGTGGAGTTTGCTTCCTTGTTATCTTTCTGCAGGAGAAAGGTCTGTCCCAGGACAGACTTTCTCCTAATAAACCTGACTTCCTTTGCCTCCTTGGAAGCTTTTAAAGGGTCTTGAGTCCCCACATCTGTCATGTTTCATGACATGCAGGTGCCAGCATTTGAGATAGTCATTAGAAGGAAAAAAAAATCAACATGGTCAAGCACAACAATCTGAAGCCATGTATGTCAGGTTGAACATGTGCACATGGGGAAATATATCACTGGGGTGCAGTGATTCTGCTTCTGCTGGGGGAGAAGCCTATGTGTAGGCAACATGTGTGCTTCTGGAGGTCCATGCAAGACCTTGTCTTTCAGCATTTCAGCATGTGCTTTTTCAAGTAGCAACACTTCAGGGTTCAGCTGAACTGTCTGTCATTCATAAGGCAGCACAAGGCATCCTCTAAGGCTACTGTATCTTCTAATGAATGTTTCTCCAAAAGCCTTGAGATGCAGAAAGGAACATGGCTTCGTAGTCATGAGGTCTTGGGTGACAGGCTGGACTTGATGATCTTTGAGGTCTTTTCCAACCTTATTGATTCTATGATTCTGCTAGTCAGAAAGGTAAAAGTAATAGTGATAAATACATTGTGTGGAAGGGGTAAACATATACAAAATATACTCTGGGAAGCCATTCAGCCAAATTTGGCTCTTATGCTCCCAAGGATGATTGTGATTGCACCAGTTCATTTGGTGGAGCTACAAGGTAAGACCTGTGGGATCAGCAACATCTGCATTTACTTCACTCAGCTTCACTGTAGAACCACATTGATGCGCAATACAAGTTGAAGAGATTGGGACAGAATTTAAACATGTTTTATTTCCCCCCACCCCTTTCTTATTTTGTTCTTTTTTTAATGTATCACTGGCACACACTGAGTGATAATTCTACTGGTAGAAAAGTCCTAGTCTGAGCACAGCATTTTTCAGGTCCAAATCAGCTTGTGTTTGTGGAAGCTTAATGCTACTCTGCAAAGTTTATTTTCTCAAATGAGAAAGAAACATCCAGAAATACCAGGGCTTCTACAGAAAACAGCTTGGACTAGGCCAAACAAAACGACAGTCTCCCTCTGGCATGGGGGATGAGATGATGCAATTAGCTGACTTTTTTTTTTTTTTTTTTTTCTGGAGAAACAAGTAGAAAGGTATGAATTTGATATATAGCCTCTTTTTCTGGCCAGAAATACCGCAGAGTAGAGAGCAGAAAAGATACACAGCTAAATGCTTCAGCAAAAAAAAGAGAATGACCTGTGTCTACGTCTATGGGCAGATAACGCTCCATTATAAGACATAAGAGATAGAAAAAAAAAAAGAGACTAAAATAAATCTTCTCAATTTAGTTTCCATCTCTGTTCTGCCACTTTTAAGTTTCATTGAAACCTCTCCCAGTTGCTGAATTTTTCTGTGGCAGAATTCTGGCCTGGTCTCTTGCAGACTAGACCGAAAGGGATGCTTTCAACAATCACAAGCAGATACTTTTCTCTTTGTTCTTGTCTTGAAGATATTAGAAAACAGAAGCTGTTTGTGTCAGATCTCTGCTACTGTGAAAATCTATAAAACAATCTTCTCCAGAAGAACCAGAGCTGATATGTCAAACTCAGAACAAGTAAAGGGAAGTAAAAATACCTACCAGGGCTTTGAGAAAAAAAAACCCCACCATGTCTCTAGATATACTTCTGGAGTTTGGTTTTGTACTTGTTTTTATCTTCCCCCCACACACCATTTTTGTCATCTAAACAGGTACTGAAATATGGAGGAGAAAGAAGAGGAGGTAGTTGTGTTGAGGCCAAATGAAGAAGAATGGAGTTTGCTCTTAGGCTTGACCAGACTGCAACAGCACTAAGCACTGGACAACATGGTAATTATTACTGGTTTCCATGGATTATTGTCAAGTATTCCCTGGTGAAATGAGGGATCTAAAATCTGTCACCTGTCACCCACTCAAGCTTTGTTAGACACAAAATTTTAGATGATTGCTAGAACTTCAGGGAATTCAGCAAACTTTTAAAAGCAAAGCAGTGAGAAGAGCCCAGTTTGGTGATGTACTCTCCTCCATGAAGCAAACTCAGTAGCACTAAGTACCAATGATTCCAGGACAGTGTTGTGACTGCACTTGCTGTGGATTGGTGATGGGTTAGAGTAGAGTAGAGTGGAATAGCGTAGAGTGGAATAGCTTAGAGTGGAATAGAACAGAATGGAATGGAACGGAATGGAATGGAATGGAATGGAATGGAATGGAATGGAATGGAATGGAATAGAATAGAATAGAATAGAATAGAATAGAATAGAATAGAATAGAATAGAATAGAATAGACCAGACCAGGTTGGAAAAGACCTTTGAGATCATCGAGTCCAACTGAGATCATTGAGTCCAACCTATCATCCAACACTATATAATCAACTAAACCATGGCACCAAGCACCCCATCCAGTCTCTTCCTAAACACCTCCAGTGATGGTGACTCCACCACCTCCCATTCCAGTGGCCAATCACTCATTCTATGAAGAACTTCTTCCTAACATCCAGCCTAAACCTCCCCTGGCACAGCTTGAGACTGTGTCCTCTACAAGGTGATACAGTCTCATCAGGTACTGAGAGTGCCAAGTGGTTTATGCTGAGCTGATGGGCTGCCTATGCATTCCTGGAGAAAGATAGACATCCCTGGAGACCCCAGTGCTCTTCTGTTGATGGCTGAGAGAGTGGAGAAGGAGCACAGCTCTCTACCTTAGAAGCAATCTCTCACTTTTTACAAGCCACTGAAGATGTGACCTGAAGAGCTCAGCTCTGAACTGAGGTAAGGAAAGTCTGTCTTAAGAGAGGAACAAGAAGGCTATGCCAGTTTGAATCGGTGCTAAGGGTAGACATCACTGAGGTTATGTTGTTAGACTGGGCTGGGAGAGAAACACCGAGGGGGTTGTATTGTTTGTAGCAACCACACAAGACCCTCCAGGTCCTGCCATCCCACCTGAAAAGTGGGATTTGATAGTTCCAGGTGTCAGGGTTGCTGCTTTCTCTCAGGAACCAAACCCAACAGCTGTCCTGCCCTTAGTACAGATGCAAGGCTCTAAGTTCGTGCCTTTACGAACATTTCTCAGAGCCGTGGTTGACAACTCATCGTGTGTGGCTGCCTCAGCAAAGCTAACATCTGTCCAAACCCATGGTCTCATGGATGTGAGCACATCTGTTCTTGCTGCTCTATCTATTTTTGAAGGTGTGTATCAACAAATGCATTCTGGTTTTGACCTCACAGGAGGCCGGTGGTGCAGCAGTCACCTCTCTCATTAATCAGCCTTACGTCATTTGCTTGATTTAATAACAGTTGTGTCTTATTCTTTCATTGGTGAGTCACTGAAGCAACATTTGCAAAATATTTGGGTTTCATGTGGCAAAGCGTGAAATTTTGCTCAAGGTGAAGCCCAAGCTGGCTTCAGAGATCTTTGCAACACAGCCCCTTGCATGACATCTGCAAATAAAAACCAGAGTTGCCTGAGGCCACATCACCAGAGGTGACCCTGAGCATTAATTCAGGCTAAGAGGCGACCTATTCCTTGTATTGATTTCTCTGGGGTTTTTTTTGGAGGTTCCCTTTGGGACTCTTTCTGGTGGTGTTGCATAGAACTCGTCTCAGAGCAGAGCTGCTTTGCAGTGCTGGATGCTGAAGCTGGCTCTGGCAGCACTGGTGAGGCTGGGGGTGTGGCTGCAGAGCTGTGCTGACAGAGAACGGGAAACTTTCTGAGAGTTTGCTTGAAAGTGTTTTTCCCATTTGGTAGCTGGACAAAGCAAACAGACGGAAAACCATAATTCTCATGAACGTTATAGCTGGTCCATCAACCAGAGGCTGTTAGAAATGAGGCTAAACCCATTGTCCTGAATGTTTCTCCTGTCTTAAGCCTGGAGAGAACTGGTATAATTTATTTCCTGTATCATTTCTTGACCAAACCCTACTCCACACAAGATCTTATCATTTCCTCATACAACAATAACCAAATCTTTTCAATTATGTTACATTCCTCCTTCAGTGCAACCGACATCCTGTTTGCCTTCTGTGCTGCAGCTGCACAGGGACACGAAAGCTTCAGGAATATTTTCTACAATCTCATAAATTTCTGGGATTATTTGCTAGCTGCAGCCTCTGTCAGCTTTTACAGCACCTCCCGTCTGGATCTGGGGACGGGTAGCTTCAGGAAACATTTTCCAACGTGGTTCTACTTCACATGGTCAAGCCTTGATTATTTCCATCCTGTTTAGGAAGGTGGAGCTTGTCCTTTGCTGGGAGCCTGGTATGTTCCCTGAGGGTTGCCTGGTGCTGCAGGAGCGCAGGTGTTGCAAGAATTTTGCTTCTGCAAAGCACAGGCACAGCAGGGGACAAAAATCAGCGCTTGGGGCTGAGATTTGCACCTTGGATGCTTTGGTGGTTGCTGAGGTCACTGGTGGGGTTTCAGGGGAGTTACCGCTCTTGCCTCAGTGATGCATTTTGGCACAGTCTCAAGCTGTGCCAGGGGAGGTTTAGGCTGGATGTTAGGAAGAAATTCTTCATAGAGAGAGTGATTGCCCATTGGAATGGGCTACCCAGGGAGGTGGTGGAGTCACCATCACTGGAGGTGTTTAGGAGGAGACTTGATGGGGTGCTTGATGCCATGGTTTAGTTGATTAAATGGTGTTGGATGATAGGTTGGACTTGATGATCTCAAAGGTCTCTTCCAACCTGGTCTGGTCTGGTCTGGTCTGGTCTATTCTATTCTATTCTATTCTATTCTATTCTATTCTATTCTATTCTATTCTATTCTATTCTATTCCATTCCATTCCATTCCATTCCATTCCATTCCATTCCATTCCATTCCGTTGGCAAAGGTGCCAGTGTCACACTAATGTCACTGTGCTCCTCAAGTGTTTTAGCAGGATGTGTGGCAGGGTAGTGTATGAAAGAAAAGGCAGTGTCCACCCTTGGTTGGGACAGTGACTTGCCCCTTTCACTTGACATTGCTGGTCACACTCTTGCCACCAGGTGCAGCAGTTTCACACTGCCTTTTAGTGTTTACTGCAGCAAGTGTGGCTTCCAGTTCTGTATCCTTTTGAAAAATAAATAACTCTTCCCAGACTGAATCACCCAGCCACAGATAAATCTTAAACCCTGAAGTTTCTTTATCCATTAAAAGGAAACACAGAAACACAAGTTTCTGCTTTGACAGTCCATCTCTGTGTTTGAGGGTAGAAAGGGCTATCTCCTTCCGCTTCTGATCCACTTCTGTTTTCTTCAAGCTGAATGGGGAGGTTTGGACTGGATAATATAAGATATTTCTTTACTGAAAGAGTGGTCAGGCATTGGAACAGGCTGTCCAGGGAGGTGGTGGAGTCATCATCCCTGGAGGTGTTAAAATAATGTGTAGACATGGCACTTCAGGACATGGTTTAGTGGGCATGGTGGTGTTGGGTCAATGGTTGGACTCAATGGTCTTAGAGGTCTATGATTCTGTGAAGTATCACTCATGCTTTATGCTGTTAGATGCATTCAGACCATGCATTCATATCACAAAGCAGCCTTGCATGCTGATGACAGAAAAAAACCGAATGTGTAACTCAGTGATACTTCAGCTACTGGTCTCAGGAATGGATATCACAGATTCAGTACAAAACAGGAAGAGATATCTGGATTCAGTACAAAAATTGCCTCGAAAACAAACAGTGTCCTCATGGTAAAATGGACCATGCTCATCCTGAGGTTGGAGTACCTTTGCATCTGTGCCGAAGGGAAGCTTTTGCAGCATTTCTGTGGAGTGGATGGCTAAGCTAGCACCTTGTTAATGTATATATTTACTGCTGCCTTCAGAATGTTTGATGTAAAGGAAGGAAAAAATCCTAACAAAGCAATGATTGCTTAAGCCTGAAGATGCATTCAGGGTGTTTGTTGCAAATGAAGCCAGCTGCTTCATGTGCTCCTTTCAGGGCTCTTGGAGAGCTGCTGATTGCTGTTTATTTGATAATGATCTTTATATGCTTAGCTATGAGCACACATTTCCCATCTCCTGTTGCCACTTTTCTAATGTAGACAAATTAAATTCCTGTTCATACACTGTGTTTTCTAAACTCCTATTTTCTCCAGCTGTTTACTTTTGTCTCTGGAGTTTATTCACATCACCTTTCCTATCCCGAAAGGAAGGTGGTGGCTGAGTTCAAGAGCCAGCAGTACTGACCAGGATGGAGTAACCTTGGAGCGCTCACGTTACCACAGCCCTGCACGAGGTTGGCTTTATTTTAGGTGGCATCACCCCACTGACTCTTTCAGTCTGTGGCTCCATCTTGCTCTTGAGTTCACACTCACGTACAGTCCCTGCCACCAATTCCACATTCACACTTGATTTCTCCCTATCTTTTGCTCTTCTTTGTGCAATTTGATGATTTTTATTTCAGCCCATTTCACCTGGTTTCCAAGTTTCAAGTCTCTTGCAAACCTTCCTACTGTGATACAATCTTAGCCTTTGCAAGTTCACTCTTTGTTTCTTTCTCCCAGTCCTGGGCACAAATCCTACCTAGAACAGATTCATGGGTCTACCCTAAAGTCCTGACTCTGGCAAAATTAAACAGGATGTTTTAATTAGTTTCATATTCCTGTTAAAGGGGTTTTGTCTCCACCATGTTTGCCCATGTCAGCTTAGCCAAGTGTCAAGCAGAGTCACAGTAAGATGCCCTGGGAAATAAATCTCCTAATCTTTGTTTCTGCTCCATGCTCAGTGGTGTCCTGCTATGAACATGAACGTTATCTAGCTCTTATCTAAGGAATGCCACATTTTCTCACCTCTTTTGATAAAAGCTGTGGTCTTAACCCAGACCTTTTCTTCACAATGCTGATTCTGTTCTTCTCAACATGCCCCTTTTTCAAGCACCGTTTTTGCTGTTGTCTACACCGTGCTTCACATAGCAGATGAATCCCTTTGCTTTTGTTAGGGAAGAGGGAGATGAAAAGCTTCACCAAAAGAGGAAGCAGAGACAAGATGTGGGTTTATTGGTTTATTAGCCCTGGAGCATAAAGTTTGCATGCTATGGTATTTTTGAAGTGGTAGCACCCAAAGGTCACTGGAAGTGTTAGACCTGGAGCATACATTAGACTGATTTATTGAAGCTCAAGCTCTGGATAATACAATTTAGTGAAAGCCATGTATTAGCTTATCAAAAGGAATTATGTTGGCCTGAATTATAGGTGAAGAATTTATTCCTGTCATGCAAAATTCATTGTGCAATTTTCTTTGCTAATTTAGGAGCCCATTGTCAGCCTGTGAACTTTGAGGCAGAGAAATGTGTTGCAGAGCTGGTCTGTAGAGGCTTTTCTGGGGTACAAGTCTCAAGCTGCTTCAGGGGAGGTTTAGGCTGGATGTTAGGAAGAAGTTCTTCACAGAAAGAGTGATTGCCCATTGGAATGGTCTGCCCATGGAGGTGGTGGAGTCACCATCACTGGAGGTGTTTAGGAAGAGACTGGATGGGCCTGGATTGGTGCCATGGTTTAGTTGATTAAATAGTGTTGGGTGATAGGTTGGACTTGATGATCTCAAAGGTCTTTTCCGACCTGGGTAATTGTAATTGCAATTGCAATTGTAATTGCAATTCTAATTCTAATTCTAATTCTAATTCTAATTCTAATTCTAATTCTAATTCTAATTCTAATTCTAATCTGACCAAGAACTGCTCAAATGTGAACTGTGTGACAGGTTGGACTTGATGATCTTTGAGGTCTCTTCCAACCTTGGTGATTCTGTGTTTGAGGTGTTGTGCAACTTATAAAGGATCAGAGCTCATGCAAAAAGTGGTTCAGCTGCAGTAGTTCAGAGTCAAACTCTGAATGAAGGTAATTAATTATCCAATCCACAGATGCAACAATCGGATCTATTATCCTCTTTAGTCTGCTTTATTTGGGCTTATATCCCTTCCTCATATAGGAATATGCTCCTAGAAATACTCAGCATATATGAATTCTACTCAACCTGGGCTAGGAATTTCTTGAATGCACCACAAAACCCAAAGGACTCTCAATTTCTATTTCCTAATTGTATTTGGTTATATAAATGTGATTAAACTTGATAATAATGGGACACAATGTACCAAACATCCCGGGGTAAAAAAGGAAGATTGGAAAGCACACAAGCTTCAACCTTTAGGAGAATTTGGACTTCCCCCTCCCCCCTTTTAAATAAAACCATCTGTATTTATATTTTAAAAGTTTGTCAGGGCCAAATGTTGACAAGCTGTACTATTTCCTAATCTGTAACCTGGACGAGGAGCCCTCTGTGTAGCCAGGCATGTCCTTAGTCTTCATATACAAAATAATGTGTAAGAGGCCAGGGAAGGAAATTATTTGCCAAAACTATTCAAGAAAAAAAAAGGAAGGAAAAATGAGGGGATGTATGCTGCTGGGATTGGAGCCTTAGGAAAAGAAAAGTCAGTCATTCATCCTTGTTGTCATCAGTTAGGCTCAGTTAACATCACATCTAAGCAGGCTAATATTCTGTGTACTAATATTCCATAGCCTAGGAAACCAATCTCACCTAAAATATTTTGTGGGGTTTTTTTGTTGTTGGTTGGTTGGTTTGGTCTGGTTTGGTTTCTCTTGATTTCAAGCACAAACTATGAGCTTTCCTCAAGCCTAGATTGTGCTTGGATCCTTGGCTTGGTTCATATCTACATCCCAGTTCTGTTTCAGATTAATGTATGATTACACACACACACACACACACACACACACAATCAGAAAAATATGGTTTTAATACTAGTTAAGCAATTCATATTCATTAATGCTAATGAAAATAAGGAAGGAAAAATAACAGGCTCTCACTCATTGAATTCAGCAATTTGAATTCAAGCCCAGCCTAAAACCCAAACATCCTCTTTGCTGTTACTCAGAACTGAAGAAGCTGGGGTGCCCACACAGCAGCTTTAAATCAGCTGAGAAGAGGCAATTTGTCCCATAACTCATTATCTGGCTGAGGAGCTCGATCCTGTGGAATATTTAAGAAGGACATTGGGACTCTTGAACATGTCCAGAGAAGGGCAACGAGGCTGGGGAGACGCCTCGAGTACAAGTCCTATGAGGAGAGTCTGAAGGTTCTGGGATTGTTTAGCCTGGAGAAGAGGAGGCTCAGGGGAGACCTCATTGCTGTCTACAACAACCTGAAGGGTGGTTTCTTCTCCCAGGCAACCAGCACCAGAACAAGAGGACACAGTCTCAAGCTGTGCCAGGGGAAGTTTAGACTCGAGGTGAGGAGAAAGTTCTTCACTGAGAGAGTTGTTAGCCATTGGAATGGGCTGCCCAGAGAGGTGGTGGAGTCACCATCCCTGGAGGTGTTCAAGAGGGGACTGGACATGGCACTTGGTGCCATGGTTTAGTAGTCATGAGGTCTTTGGTGACCGGTTGGACTTGATGATCTTTGAGGTCTTTTCCAACCTTATTGATTCTATGATTCTATATTGTGAAGGCTGAGCTGTCATGTGAAGCACAGGCTCACGAGTGCCCCTTAAACTTGCCCATCAGTTGGGACCTCTGACTTCAAACATTTCTAAAGCTGTGGGTTTCCAAGGACTGAATACATCATGGGGATTAGTCACTGCTTCCCAGGCTTTTATATTCCTGCCTGCTCTTGTGTTCTTGTAGTCTTTTCACCTCTGTTTTAACCTGAGCTAGCTCGTTGGGGTTGACCAACCTGAAATAAAAACAATTCTTTCTTTTCAGAGTAGACATAACATCAGGCATCCTTGTTCAAACAAAATCCCATTAAAGTCATTGCAATTAAACTGAGAAAGGACACGGGATCTGCTCTTTACTTTTAGGTTCTTTCCTCTGCATTGATTCAGACTGACTTGGTTAAAAATTCCCTCCTCTTCTTGTCATAAATCAAATGTGTTCTGGGTTTTGTCCCCAGCAGGAGACTGTCTGTTCTACTGCCAGCACCATTCCCAGTTCTTTGTCATAGTTATGGGACTTGATTATCTTCAGGGAGAGTTTGTTGCTTTGGGGACCTTCTAACAGTTTTCAGAAGACCGAGATGGCCTTCAGGTTAGGAGACATCTCTTCCCTAACCAAATGGTTCTCTAACATGAGCTGAGCTGCAGAGGATTTGTGTTTTGGAAAAAGTTGGGGGTTTTTCTGTCTGCAGTTTACTTAACTGAGAGGCTGATGGGACACTCAGAGCAAGAGGTGGGGCAGGTGACGTCCCCTGGGGCAACAACACAGCCTGTGCAGTGTGCGCATTCATGCCCGGACATCTCAGCTTTCCACCTTTCAGTCGTCTATCTTTGTTTTAATCCCAACTCATGTCTATCTTAACCTTACTTGGGCATCCATCCCTTCCCAGCATGTACTGTCTAGACTTACCATTTTATATGTTTTCAGGACCTGTTTTTTTGCTAAGGATAAAGCATGCAACATTTTCCTCTGGAAGCCCTCTGTGCCAGGACACCAAGGATGGCTCAGCTCATCCAAAGCACACTTCAGGCAGTGTAATTACTATCAAAATGATGCATATTAGAATATGTAAATTGTGGGCTTGCTTAGTGCCAAAAATTGGAAGCCACATATGTAAGATTGCAGGCTACTCTTCCTCTGTGAGGTGGGTGGGTTTCCTTTTTTGTTTGGCTCTTTTGTCCTCCTGTGGAATGTTAGAAGGCTTAAGAAAGGATCCAGAGCAGTTAAACAGTTTCAGAGGTTGGTGCAACAACTCAAGTAAAGAAGGTGTGTGGCTTTGATAAGAAGACAACACAAGTATGGGCATAACAAAGCGAGGTCAGAGCCCCACATACTGTCAATCATCTTAGCTGCCATGAAATCCATACAACCACTGCAGGAAATGTAGGAGTTGGGGAGCTCAAGCAGAAAAATGCTGAAGCAACTCAATTCATTTCCAGACCAGACTTGGAGCTGCACAAAATCTGATTGTAAAAAAATTCTTGGTTTTAGTCCACAACTTTATCAACAAGTAAGCCACTAACCCTGCATTTCAGGAATTCACATAAATGCATGGTTAAATTCGGAGCAATGTGAAACATCATTTTCCCTTCTGCTAAAATCACACAGAATATTTGAGGCTGGAGGGAATCTCTGCTCAGAGCAAGGTCAAAAAGAGCAGGTTGCTCAGGAGCAGCTTAGGTGTTGATTTTATTTGATGTTGTTTTTCTGAATCAGGACTTCAATTTTTCTTTTATAGCTCCAAGGTGAACAGGACAACAGGGAAACAGTTTTTTTCCTCCTTCCTTGAAGCCCTGTGTCTGTGTCAAATGCAGTGACAGCTTGATTTGTAGTCTTTATGCATCATTACCAAGGTGACAGCAATCCTGGCACTTCAGTGACAGTATAGAAGGACCCAAAGGAGCCATCATGACAAAACCAGCATATTCTTGACTTCTGAATAGTTTGAGTCCATCAATAAAGGTCTAATTTCCAATTTCAGTTAATTCTAGACTCCTAAAAATAGTGCCCAGTGCTGAATCTTATATGTGATGTACAGTCTAGTGGGAATAAGAATCAGCAGGAATTGATGATGCTGTGTCAGCAATGAGAGGTGGCTACTCAACAAGTGTGCTCAAATGCTTCAGCAGCCTTAGAGAGGCTGTGAAATCCCCAGTTCTGAAGATATTCAAATCTTGGCTGGACGAGACCATGAACAACCTGATGTAATTTAGGAGCTAGTCCTGGTTTCTGCAGGGAGTTGGTCCTACCCCTTTGAACCCACATTGCTCTGTGATACTGTGTTTCTCTCAGCCAGTGCTTGGATGAGCTTCACAGCTTCACACCTCCTCAGTCTAAGATCTGCACCAATGCCAGAAGTCTGAGTTTTTTGCAGGGCTTCTTAGCCTTTGAAATTCTCCTCTTACATTTGATCTTCTCTGCTCTCTCTGAACGAAGGCAGGCTGGCTGGCAGCTGGTAGGGAGGACAGAGGGGCTTGAAGAAGTGGAACAAAAACTCCAGATTATTGTCTGGACTCCTTCAAAGTGCCATCAGGTGTGAGGCTTGGATGGAGATTTGTGGAGTTTGACATCTTGCCCAGACAGAGTTGAGTTCAATCACTTAAAGGCATGTCCGGCTAGACACAGCCATTGTGTCGGATCCTGGAACAGGAATATCCTGAGCGCTTTCAATCAGAGCCACAGAAGTGTTTGGTTTTACAGGTCACTTCATTTGTTTCTGGCCCCTGCCTGTGATAAATAGCTCTGTCTGCTGCACTCAGGTCTTGCAAAGCTCTTTGTTCAATGCCTGTAGGCGTTCAGCTCTACCTGAGCTGATTTTTGCCTTTTGGCCCTGCCGGTCCAACCCCCGGACGGGAAAGACATGCTGTGTGAGCTTGGCATAAGAGGTATTTATTTGAGTCTGCACTCTTGTTCATCAGGCAAAGCCTGGGGGAGAGAGTGCACATCTTAGCAATGGCATCCAGAGGATTTATTTGCAGACAATTTGATTTAGAGTGTTGATTCTGACTGGTACAAATGAAGCTGGTTTCTGTTGGCGTCATTATTTATGCTGTGATAATATTGCATCACTAAATGTGGTGGGTTGAAATACTGCTTTGGCAGGATCAGCTCATGATCCCACCTGTCTAGGACTGTGGCCAAAGCTCCTTCATCACAGATGCTCCATGACCTGAGCTGTCAGTGCTGTGTGTCTTCTGTAGTATTTACATCACAGCAACAGCCACTGCTGGGGCTACAGGGAGCAGACAGCCCACAGTGACTCCCAGAATGGTGACTGCAAAAATATGCATCTTGTTAGAGCTGTGCCAAATCACAGCCTGATCCATCAATGCCATCCTGCCTTCTTTGGAGATCAGTGTTATCAACCCAGCATCTAAGGTGCAGCATATATCCCCTTCCTAGCAACACATCTGAGGGGGCTCGTGGTCGGCTGTCTGCTGCAGAGCTGCCTTAATCTGGAAAGGGAGGTAGGTAGCAAAGCATGGCCATTTTTAAAGGCCTGGAGAGGACAGAGTAATTCTCCCTCAGGCTTGGCAGGACACAGCATTGCAGCACATTCTTTCACCATTGTAACTCTGGGTTGGGGCTGAACAGCCAGACGATACTGGCAAGGCAACAGAAGCTGAGTTTGTGTTTTTTGGTGGGGGAAGAAAGATGAATACCACCAACTGTAAACTCGAGGTGGGGGGAGGGAATTTTAGGAGAGCAAAAAAATGTCCCGACTGAATTATGCCAGACGTTAATATCTCAGCTTTGTCTTTCCAGTATAGCCAGGGCCTAATCATTGCCGCTCATCTGAAAAGAATAATACCTCTCAGGCAGCATATCCAATCAGACTTGGATGGTTTTGCTTTTAGGTACAGGTGCCCTGACTCTGTTATTGCATTCACAGGGTGAAAGGAGTCCAAGGCTGAGCGAAGCATCATTTCCCAGCAACTCGTACCAGATGTTAAAGAAATGATCAGAAACAAAAGTCAGTGTTCCCTGGGACAATGGCATCAAGGTATGTCCTGGGCTTTTATTCCATTGCTGGAAAGCTTTTGTGTGTTCTGTGCTTGGGTTACTGGTGGACTTTCAGTGCAGTTTGCGGGGACCAGGTGGGCAGTTTGCACAACAGCTGGCTGTGAATAACTAAAATAAGAGGTGACAACATTTAAACCAGAAAGTGTGAGTCCCGTCAGAGAATCACAGAATGGCAGGGGTTGGAAGGGACCTCTGGAAATCATCTAGCCCAACCCCTCCGCTGATGCAGGCTCACCTAGAGGAGGTTGCACAGGAATATGTCCAGGTGAGAGTCCCCAGAGAAGGAGACTCTGTAGCAGCCTGTTTCAGGGCTCATTCACCCTCAAAGTAAAGGTTTTCTTCAAGTTTAGGTGAAACCTTCTGGGTTCCATTTTGTGCCCATTGTCCCCAGCCCCATCCTCATGACCTCCACCCTTTAGCTGCTGATCAGCATTTATGAGATCCCCTCTCAGTCTTCTGCAAGATAAGAAGCCTCAGGTCTCTCAGCCTCTTGCCTTAAGAGAGGTGCTCCATTCCACTCATCATCTTCATAACCCTCCAATGGACTCTCTCCAGTAGTTTCCTGTCTCTCTTGAATTGAGAAACCCAGAAAGAGCCCATTCAGATGAATGAGTAGTAAAGGATGGGTGGTTAATGCTGAGTCCTCTCTTTGCTTCAAGTCAGTCACCAGCCTGTCAGTGATGACTATGTCTGCGCAGCGCAGCAGTGTTGCCTCACAGCTCCTTTTGCCAGCCCCACCAGAGCTTCACATCATTGCCTTAGTTTAGTAACACCATCATGCTTTCCATCCTACTTCTAAAATGAAAATGAATAGAATAGAATAGAATAGAATAGAATAGAATAGAATAGAATAGAATAGAATAGAATAGAATAGAATAGAATAGAATAGAATAGAATAGAATAGAATTAACCAGGTTGGAAGAGACCTTCAAGATCATCGTGTCCAACCCATCATCCAACACCATCTAATCAACTAAACCATGCAACCAAGCACTCTATCAAGTCTCCTCCTAAACACCTCCAAGGATGGTGACTCCACCACCTCCCCAGGCAGCACATTCCAATGGGCAATAACTCTCTCTGTGAAGAATTTCTTCCTAACATCCAGTCTGATCCTCCCCTGGCACAGCTTGAGACTGTGTCCTCTTGTTCTGGTGCTGGTTGCCTGGGAGAAGAGACCAGCCCCTTGCTGTCTACAACCTCCCTTCAGGTAGTTGTAGAGAGCAATAAGGTCTCCCCTGAGCCTCCTCTTCTCCAGGCTGAAGATGATTCTTCTGCTGATCTTCATCTGCCTGTTAGAATGTTGTGTTTGATCCTGTGGACTTGGCAAAAAAGCTTGGAGCTGCAAGGTACCTTTAGTCCCACCAGCCCTTCAAACTAACCAAAGCTTTTTGGGAGAATCATGGGTAGAATTTGCTTGTGCCTGAAGAAGTGTTCCATGACTACCCCTAGACATAACTGTGTGCCCTGAACCAGTATAGTCCTGAATGTGGCATCCTGCCCAGGATATGGAGGAGGAATGTATTGACTATGAGATAAGAGCTTAAAAATGTCCTATTGAATTCTCTATGGTGATTCAGTTACCATAAACAGTAATTAAAATAGTTATTGGGCTATCCACTGGCATGAGGAACATTGCATACTGTTATGTTTTCCACAGGCAAAGAGCCAAGCTCGGGCCAGAGTCAGTCTTGATGCCTGTTATTTCACGTAAAGGGACTTGCAAACATGTGACCTACCTTCAAAGCCCTGCAGTGAGCTCCCCTGGGGTATTCCTCACCCCAGATCAGGAAGCCTTCTGCTCCTGGTGCTCTCCTGTCCTTGGGACCCATCTCTGTAGCCTTGTTCACTCCCATCAGAGAAATAACTGCTGTTTACTTAAACTTTTCTCCTCTGTGACCGGTGCAGGATATTTCTGCTGCAAATATCCTCCTATCCAGCCTGACTCAGACTTGTTGAAGTGATCTCAGGTGCTTTGGGCTCAGAAAGAAGAGGACAAAAGGTAGTTTGGCTTTGCAATAGCCCTTTGAGAGAAAAGAGCTGAAGTCAATAAGGGCAGTAGCCCTTTCACCTCTACTTTGGGTGTTCTGAGCCTGTTTTTTCCCAGCAGTGCCAACCCTAAAAGAACTGTTTAAAAAGTAACATATTTTTTTAAGTCTAATAACTTTCATATTCTGTGTAGATAGGGTTTTCTCCCTGGGGAACTCTTTGTTTCCCTTCTTTCATGCTTTTCTTTTAAAGCCAAGGCAGATCCTTTGCAAAGGAAGAACTCTCCAAAATCAAAAGCAGCAAGTGTCAGCTAACTTGTTCCCAGTACCTGGGGCTACACTGATGTGCCAGAGGTCCCAAAATACCTGAAAAAAATCCTGAAAGTGATGCCAGTGGGAGCCTTTTACTCCCTGTCTTCATTGCAAACCAAGGGCCTGGGGACAGTCCCTGTGTTTTGGGTATGTTGGTTGTATGACTGCGAGGGGTGAAGATGGACTGGACTGAAAAGACTTTGCTGGAAAGTATTTTGGCTCTCGAGATGTTTCAAAATCTGGATGTAAAGTGCTGACATGCCTCACATCTTTTAGCTGGGTTTCCTCCTGAGAAGATCAAATGTTTGTAGAAGTGGGGGACAGTCCTGAACTCAGCAAAACCCAGCCTCAGGGACCTTGCAGGAAAACTGAGGAATTGGGAGGGTATGGACAGCGGAGCCAGCAGAGCAAAGAACCCAAACTCCCTACTGCTGTTTTCTGCAGCTCCTAGAGCTGCATCTGTTGGTGAACCCATTTGCAAGACTTACATGTAAAGATACTGCTCTTTGGAGGTTCTTATAAATAGATTAGATAGAGAGGTTTGCTTAAAATCAACTGTCAGACTCTGAAGGTTAATATTTTCCATTCTGAACAGCTCCCTGAGCCTTCAGCTAGTATAAATCTCAGCTCCATGTTCAATGCTATTCCTGCTGATGCTGCTGCAGAGGGGGGGGGGATTAGTCATCTCCATGGATTTCAAGAGAAATGCTTGATGAAAAAAAAAAAAAAATAAATAGGCAAAAGTGCAAAAAGGAAAAAAAAAAAAAGCAAAGCATAAGATGCAGCCAAGAAATCAGTGATAAAGTGGAGCAGAAGAGACAGCCGGAGCCTTGGACTGCAGCGCGGGACATTGTGTGCTGGAGTCAGGAGTCACCCCAGAGGGATCAATATTTGTTGCCCTGCCAGTCCAAATGCCAAAGCACTGTGTCACCAAGGGAGATAAAAACCATTGTGTCAATCTGTGGAGAGTGTGTGATAGGGTTGTGTGATGGGAGTGTGTCTCAGGGGGTAGTGTACTAAGTCTGTAGAAGAACATATGTGGACCATATACTTGTTTTTTTCATGGCTGGGGCTTTAATTTCCCCCTGACTTTGTGTTCTGTCTGTGATACCTGAAGGGAGGTTGTAGCCAGGAGGGGGCTGGTCTCTTCTCCCAAGCAATCAGCACCAGAACAAGAGGACACAGTCTCAAACTGCACCAGGGGAGGTTTAGGCTGGAGGTGAGGAGAAAGTTCTTCACAGATAGAGCTGTTAGCCATTGGAATGTGCTGCCCAGGGGGTGGTGGAGTCACCATCCCTGGAGGTGTTCAAGAGGGGACTGGACGTGGCACTTGGTGCCATGGTCTAGTAGTCATGAGGTCTTTGGTGACAGGTTGGACTTGATGATCTTTGAGGTCTTTTCCAACCTAATTGATTCTATGATTCTCTTCCATGTTTCACCCTCACTTTATTCTAGTATTTCTTGGGCCTTACAAACAAATCTTGTTATCAATCCCCTCTCTACAAGACAGACATTGAGGTGCTAGAGTGGGTCCAGAGAAAGGCAAAGAAGCCAGTGAAGGGTCTGGAGAACAGGTCTGGTGAGGAGCAGCTGAGAGATCTGGGGTTTAGTCTGGAGAAAAATGAGGGGAGACCTCATCACAGTGAGGTGGGTGTTGGTGTCTTCTCCCAGGTAGCTAGCAATAGGATGAGATAAAAGTGGTCTCATGTTGTGCCAGAGGGCATTTAGATTGGGGATTAGGAATAATGTATTTAATGAGAGAGTGGTCAGGGTGTGGGAGCAGGCTACCCAGGGAAGCAGTGGAGTCACCATCCCTGGAGATGTTCAAAAAACATGGCACTTTGGGATGCGGTTTAGTGGGCATGGTGGTATTGAGTTGATGGTTGGACTCAATGATCTTAGAGGTCTCTTCCACTCTTAATGATTCTATGATTCTTTCTAGGGCCTGTCTGAGGGTAACCTTTTGTACCAAGCAAGGGATTGTGAAGCTGTTTGTATTGGTCTCCTCTGCCAGAGTTTTTCCACTGCTGTGGGAAAAAGAGTCGCTGGGAAACTCCTTGGCTTTCTCTCATGTGTAACTGGAAGTGGATGGAAGCTGGGAAGCCTTTGCCTCCCTATCCAGGCTGAGATATCCATCAGTGCAGCTAAGCAAGGGATTAAGGTAGGATCTGGTTCTCTTTCCTTTGTGCAGGAGAGACCTTGGACACCAGCTTGTGAGTCTTGGGGGTCACACAGTTCCTGAGCCACCACAACTGCACACTATCTGTTTACTCATGGGCTGCAAAAGACTTTCTACCTATCTATACATTCCAAATTTCTGCCCTACTTCCTGCATTGCTCATTAATCCTAAGTGCCATCTAGGCTGCCCAGTGGCAGCAGTGTCTGGCTTAATCTGGAGACACTCTGCAGACTGTATTTCATAAGTCACAGGCTGCTATCAGGTCAAGCTTCAGCAGCTTTTGGGTTCTAACTCAAATGTGGGTATTTATTTTTGGCCACAGAATTCGCTTACTCACAAAGTTTTTATTACTGTCTAGTGGAGGCTTCTGTGCTGCTCTTTGGCTTGCAAACCTGACTCTGGCATGATGGTTAGATGACAGAAAGGGTTTCTGTTGGCTTGGAAGGTGCTACCATATAGTGGCAACGGGACCATAAAATCATTGCTAGGATGACATCAAGCTGCAAGCTACAAATTAGTTGTCAAAGTAAAGAAATACTCATACTTGATCAAACCCAGGCTTCACTTGCAGTCTTCTGGGGAACAGAGGCAATCAGAAGGTAACCCCTGCCAGGAAGCACATGGTGAGACAGTCCCAGGAAGGAGGGGTGAATGTGTCAGCAGTCTGCTTTGGTGTGCTGAAATCTAGGGCACATCAGCTCTTTCTAGCTCTGAGTGCTGAGCCTTAGCAAAACCTTGAAATTAATTTTTAAGAGTGTGTTTGGTGTCCAGCCAAGGAACTTTTCCTTGCTAAAACTTTTCCACTATAACTGGCAGAACTGTAACTGCGGATGAAGGGTTGCACAACGCTGTCTCCCAGTGAGCCAGACAACAGGGGAAGGCAAAGAGCATCCTGAATAGATGACAACTAACATTTAGATGAAGCAGTTTCATAACTGCATATCTATATATGCACAGCATATATGCTGTATAAATAAATACATACAGCAGGCTCCTGAGAATCTTGTAGTGTTCAACAAAGCCAGGTACAAGGTCCTGCACCAGGGCTGTGGCAATCCCTAGCATCGATCCAGGCTGGGGGATGAAGGGCTGAAAAGCACCTCTGTGAAGAAGGACTTGGGGGTGCTGGACAAATAGACAAACACCAGGAAGTCCAGATACAAGGACAGCAGCAGAAAAGGCACAATATTTTGTTTCAGAAATTGCTCTTATATTATGTTTCTTCTGTGGGTAGGAGAATCTTTCCTGCCTTGCTCACTGTAGCCTTTTCTTGAGGGATCGTTGCAGGCTAGTGGAGCTCCTGTATGTTTGTGCTACAGAGAAATTTAGATGAGCTACAATTCTGGCCCCATGCAATTTGGAAGGATCATGACTCCCACTCCCTTGGCACAATGTTAAAACCAAGATAAAGGTTTCTATTAGGTGTTAGAGGGTAATTTAATGACTTGATTTTGAGAATGCTTTCCCATACTCACCAGGCTCCACAAAACTCAGGTAGATGCCCCAAATCTTGGTATCTCCTCCTCATCCTTCCCATCTGGTTTTCATCTGTTCACAGAGAGACAATAGTAGTCTTTTGGGAAAGGGAAAGAGAGAAACTAACACCAACAAGATAATTATAGTGGGGCTACAGAGGTCAGAAGAACATCTTAAAGTAATAAGTGAAATGGAGAGATGCTTTGGTTGCGTCAACAGAAGCTTTGTGGGAGAGGATGAATTCTCTTTTAAATTATCAAATGACAGCTTGCTCCAGAGTTTAAACCAGTGATGCTTTCCACTGTAACTCACTTTCTGTGGCAGGTTTGTATTTTCTTTCAGATTACCTAGTTTTCACTGATGAATAGATGGAAAATAAGTAGGGCTAGGGTTTTTTTAATGCACAGCCATATTTCATTAAAAGGAAAGTAAGAGAAAGGAGCTTTATGCAAAAGCTTGTGGCAATGCACAGCTGAAGAGCATTTGATTTAACTTCAGACATGTAATCCTCTCTACAAGAAGTTTAAACCTGACCTTATAGTTTTGGTTATGTACTTTTTATGATGCATTTTATGCCTCATTTGCAGGCAGATTTACAGCCCTTACACAATGCTTAGACGAGTGACTCCACATGCTTCATGTCAACAAGTTCTTTTCCTCCCCCCTCCCGCCCCAAAACTTCTCTGCTGGTTAAAAATAAGCCATAGTACAGTCAAAGTTCATTTGTTCTTGTCATTTTTGAGCTGCTTTTGGTCATCCCAAAAAATCTGGTGAGAGAGACCTAGAGTGTTTTGACTCTACAGATGGATGTCAAGGAATAGGGTCTTCCATCCCTAGAAATTCCAAAATTCAGCCTGGGTCCAGAATCCCAGCATGGTGAGGGTTGGAAGGGACCCCTGGAAATCATCTAGTCCAACTCCCCTGCTAAAGGAGGGTCACCCAGAACAGGTTGCCCAGGATCACAATGTCCAGGTGGGTTTGGAATCTCTCCAGAGAAGGAGACTCCACAACCTCACCAGGTAGCCTGCTCCAGTGCTCTGGCACACTCACAGCAAAGAAGTTTCTCCTCTTGTTCAGATGGAACCTTGTGGTTCCAGTTTGTGCCCATTGCCCCTTGTCCTGTCATTGGGCACTACTGAAAAGAGTCTGACTCCATCCTTTTCCTCCCTGCCCTTTAGATATTAATGAACAGTGAGAAGATCCTCTCTCAGATTGCTCTTATCCAGGCTAGACAGACCCAGGTTTTTTAACCTTTCCTTGTAAGAGAGTTGCCCCACTCCTCTCAGCAACATTAGGCTCTCTTCAGTAGTTTCTTTTCTCTCTTGAACTGGGGAGCCAAGAGCTAGACACATACATATCTATCTGTCTGTCTGCCTGTCTATCTATCTATCTATCTATCTATCTATCTATCTATCTATCTATCTATCTATCTACCTACCTACCTACCTACTTACCTACCTACCTACCTGTCTACCTACCTATCTACCTACCTACTTACCTACCTACCTACTTACCTACCTACCTACTTACCTACCTACCTACCTGTCTACCTACCTATCTACCTACCTACTTACCTACCTACCTACTTACCTACCTACCTACTTACCTACCCTTACCTACCCTTACCTACCTACCTACCTACCTACCTACCTCTACCTACTACCTCTATCTATCTATCTATCTATCTATCTATCTATCTATCTATCTATCTATATCTGTTGTGTTAACCACCTGAGTTTTGACATGATTAAAGGTCAAGGTCAAGCCTATCTAACCTACAAGATGCCCTTTCCAAAGCAGTCTCACCTAGAGAAACAGAGAGAGGAGAGAACAATGCTGCACTTTACAGGCTAACAGATGTGAAAATATCTACAAATACAGAATAGCCAACAATAACCTGGCACAGATGATGAGCTATTGGAAAGAAAAATGCCTTTACACTGGGCTTTGAGTGAATGTTGTGGCTTGCAGACAAGCACAGATTTTGCCCAAAAATTCTGGCTGAAGCTTTGCCTTTGATGGGTCCCATAGGATGGTCACATCACCACCTTTGCATCACTCTGTACCACCCAGAAGTCTTACACATCAAAGGCAGACACAGTAAGTGAATGATTATTCATATTTATTTTTGAATCATAGAACCAGTTGGGTCAAACGAGACCTCAGGTTCAACTGTTAAACCAGCTCTGCCAGGTCACCACTAAACCACATCTCTCAGCACTACACCTACACATCTTTTTAATTCTTCCAGGGATGGTGACTCCAACACTGCCCTGGGCAGCCTGTTCCAGGGCTTGACAACCTTTTGGGGCAAGAAATTGTTCATAGTATCCAATCTAAACCTCACTTGATGAAATTTTAGGCCATTCCCTTTGCCCGGGTGCTTGTTTCTTGGGAAAAGAGACAGGCCCTGACCTTATTCCAACCTCCTTTCAAGAAGTTGTGGAGAATCAGGTGGTATCCTCTCAGACTCCATTTCTCCTGGACAAACAACTTCAGTTCCCTCAGCTGCTCCTCATAAAACTTGTGCTCTAGACCCTTCACCAGCTTATTTGCCCTTCGTTGGACATGCTTTAGTGCCTCGACATCCTTCTTGTAGGGAAGCCCCCAAAACTGAATCCAGTATTTGAGGTGCAGCCTCACTGAGTAAACACAGGCATCTTTCTTTTTATTTCCAACCCCTCAGGAGCTTACAAGGTCTGACCAAGGCTGCTAAGACAGGGTTTCCCTTAGGCATATTCATAAACATGGGACATGCAAAAGCAGGAGGAATCTGCCCAGGATATCCCACCACAGCCTGGTGTAATCACAAGACCAGTGTACACATGCACTGCTGCACCTGACTCACACAGGATGTGGCTTTTTTTGCCAGCTTGCCCTGGAGTGTGGAAGTTTAGACTGTTAATCCCTAATGGGGGATAAGCAGTTCTGTGAGGTGTTGCAAGGATGGTGGCTGTGCCCACGGCACAAGGAAATGAGTGGCTGAAGCAGGGGAAGAAGGAATGATGCCTCAAACACATGGACAGCCCATCCAGCAGGGATGTGCTACAGCCTGGTAGCAGAATAATCCATCTCCTGTCCTTCATGCAAAGGAAGAGACAAGCATATTGCTAAGTCCTGCTGGGATAATTAGTCCCCTGATGGGTTCATCAGCCCTTCAGAAGACGATGTTTGGCAACTGGCCTTGTTAAACCTCATACGGCTGACCTTGGCCCATCAATCCAGCCTGTCCAGATCCCTCCGTAGAGCCTTCCTACCTCTGAGCAGATCAACATCTTTCCCTTCTCATAGCTTGTTATCCAAAGGCAGACACTCTAGAAAGAGCTGTTGTGGCTGCAGCCTCTGAGGTATGCAGAGGAAATGACTAAACATCTGTGCAAAATGTGTACAAGTGGAAACAAACCAAGAGTTATGGAAATAGGCAGGTGAATAGAATAGAATTAAGCAGGTTGGAAAAGCCCTTTGAAATCGTCAAGTCCAACCTATCATCCAGCACCATCTTATCATCTAAACCATGGCACTAAGTGCTTCATCAAGTCTCTTCCTAAACACCTCCAGTGATGGTGGCTCCACCACCCCCCTGGGAAGCCCATTCCAATGTCAAATAACTCCTTCTGTGAAGAACTTCTTCCTAATATCCAACCTAAACCTCCCCTGGTGCAGCTTGAGACTGTGTCCTCTTCTTCTGGTGCTGGTTGCCTGGGAGAAGAGACCAACCCCCACCTGGCTACAACCTCCTTTCTGGTAGTCATAGACAGCAATAAGGTCTCCTCTGAGTCTCCTCCTCTCCAGGCTAAGCAACCCCAGCTCCCTCAGTCTCTCCTCATAGGGCTTGTGCTCCAAACCCCTCCCCAGCTTTGGTTGCCCTTCTCTGGACACCTTCCAGCAAGTCAACATCTTTCCTAAACTGAGGGGCCCAGAACTGGACACAGGACTCAAGATGTGGCCTAACCAGTGCTGAGTACAGGGGCACAATGACTTCCCTGCTCCTGCTGGCCACACTGCTCCTGATACAACAATAGTGGGGTGCTTATAAAACAATGGTCTTTGCAGTGGCTGCTTCCCTGTAGAGACAGAGTTTGGTCATGGTCATAGTAGCTCTGTACATGGTTGTCAAGGTCCAGGAGCTCACATGATCCAACCCATTCAGAATGTGGGAAAATCTTTATGTTTTCCATCCTTTCTCTTAGCTCTACTTACAGAGAAACCACTACTCCATTCCAGCAGTAAGCAAAGAAGGTGTTGATACCTCGTCCAGCTAAGATGAATGTGGATGTGTTTCCTTTCGGTGGTGTTCCAGGAAGAGGGGCAGAAATGACAGATGTAAAGAGATGATACTGGCCTGTTATTATGATGTGATGAAAGTCCTATTTATTTCTGAAAACGTCACTGAATGTTCATGGCTGCTTTTCCACCCAACCCCAGCAATATTTGATTGTTTCCAACTGGAGGACTAGATGAAATAACAAAGAGTTGTTGCACTTGATAGTGCCTCATGGCTGGTGGTCTGGCAGCCATTCAGAAGACACATAGGAACACTTAGAGGAAAGCATCTTGGAGAGCTGTAAGAGCTTTTCTTAGAAATGGATATATGTGTGATTCACTTCACTTCTTTTCCTCAGCCATGACAAATAAATGTTACCAGTGTCAGGAAGAATAGTCCTGGGGAAGGGCAATGGCAGCTTGTTCAAAGAGGGATTACAGCTGAGACCTGGAAGCAAACCACTGTCAGCCTTGCTCTTGGAGAAGGAAAAGTCTTAGAGAAAAGGGATGTGACATATAAAGAAAACCCAGAGTGTTTCCTGCTCTCATGCCAAGTTTTTTCTTTTCTCTCTCCTGCAGAAAGCTTGACCCCTTTCCTTGGGGAGAGCTGTGCAACCACATGAAGAGTTACCCCTGAGCCAAGTCAGGTGAGATTCCGTGGCCTTTGCTGTGTATATGGGAGCTTTGTCCAGGATCAGGGTGTAATTAGCAACCCATCTAATCAATCTCATGTTTGATTTTTTCAAGTCAGCCACTGAAGACTGTCAGTAATGATGGCATGAGCCTGCAGTAGGAAAGAGGTACATTGTGGTGTCTGCTGCAAGATCCATCTGGAAACAGTGACTAATGCAGCTTTTCCTGTGGAGGATTGGATGAACATCCAGGCTGCATGCGTGAGTCAGTGCTGAGAATCAACGAGCTGCAGCGCTTCAACTGTCACTCCTAGAGCTCTCTACTTAGCTTATGGACCCAATTCATTACTTCTGGTATCCTTTGCAATGCTGCAGCTGCTGAGAATGGATCTGAGCAAATGACACCACAGATCTGCTGCTGCCAGCACAGGCTTCTCCTTTACATGTCATCACTGGAAGACATAACAGGTGTCACCCAAAGACAGTTTTCTGTCATATGTTGTGCTTGGACTGGTTGGTTAGTGTGGAGAAAAAGAGGCTCAAGCCCTGTGAGGAGAGGCTGAGGGAGCTGGGGTTGTTTAGCCTGGAGAAGAGGAGGCTCAGAGGAGACCTTATTGCTCTCTACAGCTATTGCTCCCTCTCCTGAAGGGAGATTGTAGACAGGCAAGGGCTGGTCTCTTCTCCCAGGCAACCAGCACCAGAACAAGAGGACACAGTCTCAAGCTGTGCCAGGGGAGGTTTAGATTGGATGTTAGTAAGAAATTCTTCATATAGAGAGTGATTTGCCATTGGAATGTGCTGCCCAAGGAGGTGGTGGATTTGCCATCACTGGAGGTGTTTTGGAGGAGACTTGATGGGGTGCTTGGTGCCATGGTTTAGTTGATTAGATGGTGTTGGATGATGGGTTGGACACACTGGTCTCTTCCAACCTGGTATAGTCTAGTCTAGTCTATTCTCTCTACAGGTACCTGGAAAGAGATTGTGGAGAGGGGAAGGGTCAGTCTGTTCAACCATCTAACAAGTGATAGGACGAGAGAAAACTGTGTCACGTTGTGCCAAGGGAAGTTTAGATTGGGTATTAGAAAGAAGTTCTTCACTGAAACAAATCAGGCATTGGAACAGGCTGGCAAAGGAGGTGGTGGAGTCCCCATCTCTGGAGACGTTTAAGAGTTGTGCAGATGCAGAGCTTAGGGATATGGTTTAGTCAAGGACTTGACTGTGTTAGACTTATGATTGCACTTGATGATCTTAGAAGTCCTTTCCAGGAAATTCTGTGTGATTCCATGACTGTGAACCATCATGAGCATGAGCACCAAATCAACGATGAGTGTTGCTACTGTTGCATGCTACACTCATTGACCTTCCTGTAGCCTGCAAGACCTAATAAACACCCCACTAATTACTCTGAACACAGAATTCATGTTGCAATTCAAGGAAACACCCCCCCCCCCGCCCCGTATGTCTGTAATTCCAATAATTGATTTCAGAGGAAGATTAAGGCTGTAGGCACTGAGACAAAACGTTACTTACACAATAGCAACCCAGGGGCAGTTGTTTTTCATAGACTTAACCTTGCTCCAACACTTTCCCTAGCTGGAAGGATCTGATTATTACCCCTAAAGATCAAGATGACCAGAAAGAGGTGTGTCATGGCTAATATCTGTCCCTTCAGCACCAGATTTCTGCAGGCTACCAGCGGAGTGAGCTGAAGCAATGGGCTGCAGGGGAGTGGACACAATCAGGGGCTGCTTGTAAATGGCACTTGCTGACAAAGCCAGAGGTTTTCACTGTGACTGATGTCAATTGAAGTTTTCTCATGTTTTCCTATACCCTATTTTCCAATGTGGTCCAAAAGTCTATCAAAGTCTGTGGCTTAATTTTTTTCCAGTGGTTTGTCAGTATAAGAAGATGCCATTTCCACACAGGCTGTTGTTCCCAATGTAAATATGTTTTTAGGCACAGAGCAATATAATCCTACAGATTTGCAGGCAAGCTGCAAACCCTTCTGGCAGTGTCTAAGGCAACATAAATGCTCTGTTTCCACTGCTTCTATTTAGGGAAAACCAGAAGCCCTTTATCTCCTAGATTGCCATGAGTTCTTCCATAGCTTAGTCAAGAACCATGAATTAATGTTTGGCTGGAGCTACAGGGATACTGCAGAGGGTGGGAAGAAGCTCTTCTTCAGTAAACAGCCATAGTCTCTCAGCCTGTCTTCTAGAAGGCCATTGGAATGTGCTGCCCAGGGAAGTGGTGGAGTCACTGTCCCTGGAGGTGTTCAAGAAGGGATTGGATGCGGCACTTGAAGCTATGGTTTAGTTAGTCACGAGGTGTTGGGTGACAGGTTGGACTTGATGATCTCTTAGGTCTTTTCCAACCTTAGTGATTCTATGATTCTAAGGACCCTCTCCTGTTCCTGAGATTTTCTAACTTATCTAATTGCAGAAATGAGAATTTCTTTTAGTACTTCTACCATAGATTTTGTATCCCTCATTTCTGGCTCCTGTAAAACTAGCATCCATACATTCCTCAACCTGCTGGTTCTGGAAAGTGAGAGACAGTTGCATAGCCAGTTTCAGCCTGGGGGAAATGATGTACAAATGTGCCCCTGCAGTAGGAGTAGACCTAAATGAGGACATACAGGCACAGGAGAATGAGAAGATGCAGAAACTCTGACAGCCATGGTAGGTGCTCAGATCTCCCTCAATCCTGGCATGGACAGGAACAACCCTTTTTTTTTTTACCATAGACATTCTGTCATTGCTAAGTTAAAAAAGGGAACATTTGAGTTCCCCTGACTGGACCAAGAGAAATTCCTTGTGGTTTAAACAGTTAGACTTCAACTATGTGCTGGCAAAAGGCCCAGCGTGAGAAGTGATGGGGAGTGCATCCATTGCACAGAGAGCTTTTGGAGCCTTCTCTAAGGGCTGCTGGGGTGTCCTTCAAAATGCTCTTTCCACAGCTCAAGGATACACCAAGCAGCAACACAGTGGTCATGCATTCAGGCCCTCACATCATGCCATGTGTGTCATGCTGAAGGCTGTACCTCAGCTGCTGGATGCTGCTGCTGTCATTAGATTTGCCCATCCCTAATGACACTTTGGCAACCACTGAGCTGCCAAATGAAATTATTTATGTTTGCAATGTAATTAACACATCCCTGTTTATTTCCACATCAAATTATTTGCATTTCCAATGGCATCAACACATTTCTGTTTCTCTCCAAATCAAATTAGTTCTGTTTACCACAGAATTAACAGGTTGCTACTTATTTCTGCTGTCAGCACCTCATCTTAGTTTGTAGGAAGTCTTATGTTCTGAAGTGTTCTGGCAAAAGTACAGGGCAAAGTGGAGTTATTTCTGGTTTTGTTGTAAAAAACACCCCACAAACAACCTGAAAGACAGAGTTCTATTTCCACACACCCCCCACCCCCACCTTGTATTTCTAGAAGACAACACTAAAGGACATGTAAACCAATCTGCAATATCATCCTAGGAAGCATGAAGGAGCTAAAGAATCCAGAAATGAGGTATATAAAATTATTCCCTTAAAATAGTTGAAAATACTTGCTTGGTGAAAAATAAGCCACCAGATAAAAATACTCTAGCTCTTGATGAAGAGGAGAATAAGAATCTGCTGGATAAAGTATTCCAGCTTTTGATGAAGAGGAGAATAAGAATCTGCTAGATAAAATATTCCAGCTTTTGATGAAGAGGAGAATAAGAATCTGTTAGATAAAAATACTCCAGCTTTTGATGAAGAGGAGAATAAGAATCTGCTGGATAAAATATTCCAGCTTTTGATGAAGAGGAGAATAAGAATCTGCTAGATAAAATATTCCAGCTCTTGATGAAGAGAATGAATCTGCTAGATAAAATATTCCAGCTCTTGATGAAGATATCATTCTGTAAACATTAAGAACAATAGGAAGATCCCCTGCTTGAGGAGTTCTAACCTGATTTATTTCTTATGGAAGATTTTCTTTCCTTCACTCAATATCCAAGCAGATGGTTTAAATTACACGATATGACTTTGAATGTCTGGTCATTTCTGCTGTGAATTTACTGCTTCCTAGGTTTTCTGTCCAGAAGAGATGTCTTGACTCCCTGGAGTTCCCCTCACTGGGCTGTAAGTTTGCAAGAAATGACTTTTGCTCCTTGAGTTTTTCTTCTCTATCAGATGATTTCACTTTGAATTGGGGCAACAGTGGCTGTGCTGTGGAGCCTTTGTTGTTTTATGGGTTTTTTTCCCCCCATTGTTGCTGTGCAGGCTGGTTGCCACTGCAAGTTTACAGAATATCTTTGGTAGGAAGAGACCTTCAAGTTCATCCAGTCCAACCTTCAACCTAGCACTGCAAGGACACCACTAAACCATGTCTCTCTGCACCAGGTCCACACGCCAGTTAAACACTTCCAGGGATGGTTACTCCACTGCTGCCCCTGGCAAACCATTCCAATGTTTCCTAACCCTTACAGTGAAGAAATATTTCCAAAATTTTCCTAATATCCAGCCTAAACCTCCTCTGGTTCAGCTTGCATCCAATTCCTCTAGTCCTGTTACTTGCAACCAGGGAGAAGACTCTGCCCACCTTCACACTCCTCCAAAGCCTCAAAGGCAGCACCCAGGACTGAGGCCTTTTCAGTCCCTCCTGGAGACCCCAGAGGACACTGGATGGGGCAACCCAGTTGGCAGCCCTGTGGTCAACTATAAGGGCTAGAGCCCACTGGGGGCAAGGAGGGGTAGGGAAGTGGCTCAAGTGGCTCAAGTTGCCCACAGCGGATGTGGTGACTCTGCAGAGAGCCCAAGGTAAGTGGGGAAGCCAGCAGCAGCTTGGGGCAGGATGCCAAATCTGTATTAGCAGGGCAGGTCCAGCCCCATGCCTGCCTTTTCCTCATGGAAAAATATCAACCAGGGCCGCAGGGAGGGAAGGAGCATGAGGCTGTGGCACTGCCACTCAGTGGCACCTTAAAGAAATCATACAGCCAGACTCATCTTTTCTTGTCTGATTCTTTCCCAGGGCAGTAGTTCAGTAAGTTGTTCCAGGAAATCTGAAAACTCTCTGACAATTTTGTTAAGCATGGCATCAGTTAGGAAGAGTGAAATGATAAGAAGAAGAAGAAATGGCCTCAAGTTGCACCAGGGGAGGTTTAGATTGGACTTCAGAAGAAACTGAAAGGGTTCCCAAATGCTGAGGGAGGTGGTTGAATCCCCATCCATGGAGATGTTTGAAAGACACAGCAGTGTGGTGCTGAGGGACATAGCACCAGACTTGGTAGAGTTAGAGAATGCTTGGACTCGATGATTTTAAAGGTGTTTTTCAACCAAAATGATTCTGTAATTTGGGCAAATTCATTGTTTCCATAACACTGTTAGGCTCATAGGGGATTCACCAAGAGTAAAGGTGTGCTGATAACAGACTGGCTGATATTTGACTGGCCATATGCCATGCCATTGGTTATGTAAAGGTGCAGATGTGGGTCATTCTCTAGACAAATTATATGTAAATGGAATATCTATTGTATCCTTGGAGGTCCTGTCATTTTGTAACTGAGAGCAGGTAAACTGAAGAAAGCCCTTTGGCATCTGTCATGATCAGAAGTAGGAATCATCTCCTTAATCAAATTAATGATGCAATTATATTAGTTGCTACTGTCATTGTAATCATAAAATGGTTTGGGCTGGAAGGGATCTTAAAGAACATCCAGTTCCAGTCCCCTGCCACAGGCAGGGACAATTTCCTGGTTGCTTAAAGCCCCATTCAACCTGATCTTAAACATTTCCAGGGATGGGGCATAATGTTACATGTGCTCAATTTTTCTCAGTGCATCAAGACCTTTGTTTTCCAGCTCTGCCTTACATGGTATTTCTCAGATTTGTTAAACTACTCCCACATGTTGCAGGAGAATAATTGAGGCTTGAAAACTTATCTTGTGCAGCTGGTTTCTGCTTGGATCTTCTTAGGTGTCCCTTGCTGCTACTCTGTGCCGTTGCTGGCCTCCTGCTCTTGTGTAGTAAAGAGCAAAGAGCGCCAGATTAATCAGCCCTTACTGTAATGAAAACCAAAGCTAGCTGGTTTGAAAAAAACAAGGGTGTAAGTTGCTGGTTTGGTAAGGAAAGGACTGTAAGAGAGTTGTTTGTGCCAGTGTTGGCTCCAGAAAGATGAAGCAGACAGAAAGTGATGTGTGTTTGGGTTTGAATTCTCTTCACCAAGGCAGAAACCCAAGACTTGCATGCTGTGACAAAATCCCATGCCGATCATAAATGTGCACAAATCCACTTTAGCTTGAAACTCAGCCAGTTTGGGCCAAAATAGCTGCAAGGAGGTTTTTGCTGATGCTCTGAGCAGTGGTAACATTCTGCTATGGTACCTCAGCCCCACAGATGTGAGAAACGTTGGCAATAAAAATGCTTCCTCCAATAACACCTTCAGGACTGGCATTGCCTGATGGGCTGTGAGATCACATGAAAGCAGCTGCTTCTCACTGTTACAGAGGACACACTACTCCTCTTAGTCCATTGGAGCACATGGAAACCACAAAATAAGAAGAAAAAAAGCGAATCAGGGCTAAAATATGGCATTTCCACCTCCACATGCAGGAAAAAATAATAGTTAAGTAGTGCTGGCATGAAAGGGACTGATCTCAGCTTTATCGTATTGGGAAAGTAATAAATACCCTTGTTAGGAGAGCTGCAGGTCACTTCACTCTTCCTGCACACCCACCACAGTCTTCCTGGTCCTTGCCTCCTGCCATCCCACACAGGATGTTAAATAACATGAAGGATGTACTGTGTTGTATGCCTTGTAGTGGCCTGAAGGTTGCTGAGACCTGGGACTCATTTTGTCCCTAGTAAAAGTATGTGCTCCAAAAGTTTTGCCACCTTTACGAAGTGGTTGCTACTGATAGACAAAAAGCCCAAGCTCGAAGATGCCCCCACTGGTGACTCCATCCTGTGTCACAAGGTGGAGACCCATCAGGCAGAAGACATGAGCTAACCAAGGAGGGCATAGTTCCCTTTGCAGCATGCGAGGCATGAACTGCAGAGACCATTCACCATCACTGAAAATGTTTAAAAAGAGACTGGATGAGGCACTTAGTGCCATGGTTTATTTGATTAGATGGTGTTGGGTGATAAGTTGGACTTGATGATCTTGAAAGTCTTTTCCAACTTGGTCGGCTGAACATGAGCCAGCAGTGTGCCCAGGTGGCCAAGAAGGCAAATGGCATCCTGGCCTGTATCAGGAACAGTGTGGCCAGCAGGAGCAGGGAAGTCATTGTGCCCTGTGCTCAGCACTGGTTAGGCCGCACCTTGAGTCCTGTGTCCAGTTCTGGGCCCCTCAATTTAAGAAGGACATTGAGACACTTGAACGTGTCCAGAGAAGGGCAACGAGGCTGGGGAGAGGCCTCGAGCACAAACCTTATTAGGAGCTGCACCAGGGGAAGTTTAGGCTCGAGGTGAGGAGAAAGCTTTTCACTGAGAGAGTTGTTAGCCATTGGAATGTGCTGCCCAGGGAGGTGGTGGAGTCACCATCCCTGGAGTTGTTCAAGAGGGGATTGGATGTGGCACTTGGTGCCATGGTTTAGTCAGGAGGTCTTGGGTGACAGGTTGGACTTGACGATCTTTGAGGTCTCTTCCAACCTTGGTGATACTGTGATTCTGTGTAATTCTGTATTAGGTTCTGTATTTTCACTGTTGTCAGCTGAATCAGAAACCTTAGACATGCCCTAGGACAGTCCCAGCAGCACTATAGGACAACATTCCAGGATAATAGATTAAGTGGTCCACTGGATGATCTTCAAGCACATTTAAGACCGTGGAAGGTTTCCAGGAAGGCTTTTTCCTCCCTACATCTGAAAGAGGAAAGGCTACCTACAGTGCAAGGGCAGCACTTTGGTTGCAATTTCATATTTCATATTCATATCTGAAAAAAAAAAAAAAGAGCAGGTACACAGCTGAGTTTTAATCCTGGCACTCTAGCTGGCAGGGTTGTGAAAGCTCAGATCTCAGTCTTCAGTTTCATTGCTAAAAGGAAATATTCAATGCAAACTATGCCGTTAGAATAATACTGACTTGTTCTGTGCTGGACCTTTCAGAAGGGACCTCACCTACTGGGAATGCTCACTCCTTTCCAACTCTCCTTCTTTTTTTGCCATCCCTGGAAGAAACTCCCAAATAAACCTAACCTCATGTTTTCATTCCTGGAAGACAAAAGTCTTGGAGAAACATCTTCCCTTGCTCCTAAAAGGCCTGTGGTAGAGAACACGAATTATGGAGTATCCTGTGGCCGGCAAGAGAATGTCAGAAGTGGGCACCTCTCTGGAGACAGGAATCACAGATTTCCTTCTTCCTTCTGCTGAAGCCATAGCTAACTGTGTGTGATGTGACCATGGTTTTGCTGTTCACCAGGGCCTATTAACAGCAATTCAGATTTCAGGAAAGGAAAGACAAGCAATTCCTTCGGCTCGCTCTTTGTTTTTCAGGGTGGAAGTGAGTAGCTGAGTGTCCTGGCTAACTTTATGGGCAACTTGTTTCCTAGAAGTGTTGAAACAGATGAGCGGGAATAGCCAGAGCTTGGCATTTCCCTCCTGCAGCTGGGAGGAATGAGAATATTGCTCTTCCATTTATATTTGCTGGAATTCACACCTGTGCTCTGAATCAGCATCTCCAGTTCAAGAGGTCCAGGTCTAGGTCACCTTACTGATTTTGGCTAGTGGAATAAAAGTCCTTGGCAAGTACAGAAACTTGACTTTGGAAGTGGAGGACTTTGGAGGGATTTAGCCTGCCCTAGAGACCTGCAACATACCGCTGGTTGAACACGCTTTTTCATAGCCTGTGCTTCAGCTGATTTGTAATCTGTAGCCCTTTGTTAATATTGGGAAAGAAAGGGGTGAGATTAAAGAGACTCAGATGTTTTTAAAGTAGCCTGTCAGTAAACCAGGTCAAGAAGCAGATGTAGCAATTCCATCAACCGTGCTCATTGTCTACAATATGTTTGGAAATACAACAAGGGGAAAAAAATAGAGTCCGCAGTGTGTTTTGGGTGGGTCATCTTTGTTGTTGTTTCTAAACACAGTGTTCTGAAGCCCAAGACTTCCAGCCAGCTTTTCTTGTTTGTGCCACTAGAACAAACAGAAGACCAGTGGTGTCTTTGTGATTGGGAGCGTGAAAGCTGAGTTTTAACTTCACCAAGTGCTAGTCATGACCTCCTAAGAGCTTGAAATGTCTATTGTTTTTCCATAGTGAAGAGAATAGAAGCTTGCCTTGCAATTGACAGTGCTGCCCTCTCCCTGTTGCACTCTGTCTGGATACCTGAATTTTGGATTGACCAAACACCTGACAAGACCTGAAAGAATATTCTTGTCCAGTGTTCCTCCAAATAGGGGAGTGTTGGTCTCTGTTGGTTACATCAATGTAGAGTTGACTTCCCTGTGTTTCTGAGCAACAGTAGTTCCTCCTGAGGGTCTTACCTTCAGCACAGCAGGTCTCATCCACAGCATCTTCCTGCCCAACCCAGCTTCTGATCTTGTCAGGAGACCAACAGTTTCTTTTGCTGCACCTTCATTGCAGGCCTTACAACATGATGCTTCTGTAGGCATTTTGGAGGCATGCTTTAAGAATATCCTGAAAAGTGTCACTGACTGGCGAGGTGCAGATGTTACTAATCATCTCTGCTCACTGGAACAAGCTGGATGAATTGGGAGTGGATTTTGGCTAGATGAGTTATCCTCCCTCCCACCACTTCCTCCCTCTCTACCTCTCTTGGACCATACCTGATGGCAGGCATGTCAGAAACAGTTATAACCATCATGTCACATTTCTTGACTACAGTTTGATGTGGGATTATTTTACATCTATTCATCTGAAAACCATTGTAGTGAGACACCCAAAACATAGCATTGCTTAAAGTTTATTGAATAATTTGCTCCTGGCTTCTTGCCCCAAAATGCAGAAATCAAAAGTAAAAACTAACATGCACTTAGCTCACACTTTATCCTCTTGCTGACTGTCCCTTCTGCTTTATTTCAAGTTTAGGGGCTTTCTCTAGAAAGTAACTGTGAACAAAAGTATACAATGGAAGCTTACACAGCAGTTAGTTTTCAGGGCCTGGCTATGCTGTAGTTTTATTTATTGGCCAAGTAATTACCAGTTTGAAAGTGCAGTTATACTTCCAGCTTCTAGGACAGTCAAATTAAACAGGAAAGCTCATCCTCAAGGGCAGGCAGGTCTGTAGTTTTCTGAAAGGCTTTAATGTTCTTATTCATGATGTGGAGAGTGCACAGACCTAATGAGGTCAATGGGGAGTTTGTCTTTTCCTTGTACCAAAGTCTTCAGCTAAGTGTGGGGGACATGTCAACCTCCCTGTTTTTCCATCTGCTGCCCAGGTGATGTCAGCCAAGCTGCTTTAAACTGAGGCTGAAGAATTACTCCTGTTTCACCACTTCTAAAGTGGCTTAATTAAACTTTACAGCTTCAAATCCCATGCTCAGCTGCCAAAGAAGTCTATCTTTGCGTCAGTGAGTGTCCATAAAGAGCTAAACTCTTTGGCTTGGGACTTTAACATTGCTTAAAATCTGTTGAGGCATTGAAAGTTTTAAACTTAGCAATAGGAAAATTCATAGAATACCAGGTTGGAAGGGACTTCAAGGATCATCTAGTCTAACCTTTCAGGGTAAGGATATAGTTTAACTGAGATGGCCCAGCACCCTCTCAAGCTGGGCCTTGAAACTGTCTGGTGTGTGTCCAATAAAAAAAGGCTGTCTCACTTGCAGGGATTGCCTGGTAAATCACCTCAGAAGGTGAGCTAGAGGAGATAGGAACATAGAGATAAGGGTACTTTTGGAAGAAGACCCTGTTTGAGTTTTTGCTTAAGCTAGCATTCAGATACTTTGTTTGAAGCATTTGTTGGCAGAGAGATGAAACCCACAGCTCTGTATTTCCTTTGGTGGGTGCTTTTACCATGATGCTGCCAAAGCCTGGCTGGTGGGAGATGCAGGTTGCTTCAGGTAAAACCGTGTGGGGCTTGGGTTTCCTGATGTCATTGGAAAACACCCTGATCATTCAGATGCTGGGAATATCTGCAGATAAAGATGTAAAAGATGCCCAGAATCAAAGCTGTAAGAGTCCCACAAATGGATTATGGTTAGTAGAGTGATCAGATATGTAATCATGATTTACAGCAGCTTTATGGCTGGTTGGTACCTTTTAGTGTTACAAATCTGTTACATTATCACTGTGTTCTGTTGGATTAGTGCAGCAGGGGAAGTACAAGAAGTAATGCCAAGTGGAAAGGAGTAAGACATCCCCACTAGTTGTGTGCTTTAATAGGACAAGAAAAAGAGTACGTCAGCCATGTGTTCCTTTTCAGAGAGGAGCAGGACATCAGGAAGTCTCCTAATCCTTGCTAGGTTGCCAGATGATGGAAACTGGAAAGGCTGCCAGAGAGAACTGGGATCAAAAGCATTAGTGTTCCATTTGGGTGGGGGGAATAAAACTACCTATCCTGTAAAAACAAAACAAAACAGAACAAAACAAACCAACCAACCAACCAAAGAAAAGAGCCCATAAGCTCAGTCACATATCTGTCTCTGAAAGATATTTGAGTTGAGTTCTTAAAATACTCCCTTAGTCACTTTATGACATTGGTTTCTGAGTTCTTTCAAGTGGTTTTATTGAAGCTCTATTAGATAGTATGAGACAATTCACACTGGTTCTGGAAGTCACCAAGGGAGCCCAGACTGAGAAGCAAAAGGACATAGTTCAGAAGGGGTTTTTCTAGCCACTCTGCAGACCTTACTTTAAGATAAATAAGTTCTTAATCAATCTAGAAAATGATACAAAAAGTTCACAACAACATGTACTTACAAGAATGTACTTTTGAAGAACAGGTTGTACTTTATGCTGAAGTATTTTACTTTCACTGCAAAATATTTTGAAATGGAGCCTTCCTGCAGGATTATTTATCCAGCCTCCACAGTTCAGGAGCACTGCAGAGGGTTTCAGGTGATACCTCCCTGCCTCATGAGGGCCTGGGATGATGAGCCAGACAATGTAGACTCTTAGGGCTGAAGCCACGAAAGGAAATGGTTGCTTGATTGTGGCTTAGCTCAGCATGTCTCAGTCCAAAGTATAGATTGTTAGTCTCATTTGGCTGCTGCCAAGATGAAAGCCCCTGAAATTCCATTTGCACCTCCATTTCCACAGAAAAGATCCTGAGGCATCAAGAGGCACTTTTCTGGGGCACTTTCTGCTGATGCCTGTGGGCAAACTGACTGTCACTGCTGTCAAGAAAGGCAGAAGCAGAAATACAGATGTCCATCTCTCCTTGTTCCTGTCTTTGGATAGTGGGCATTCCTCCATGAAGCTTTTGGGTCCTCTTGCATTTGGCCTCTCTCCTCCAGAGGCTTTTAGTTCCCAAGGCTTTTGTAGTCATCAGGCTCAGCTGTGGAAAGTTTCATTTGTGATAAGCCAGAAAATGGCCATCAGCATGGCTGTGCTGCCCAGCCGCTGCAGAGACAAGGGCTGTGACTAACCATGTAGCATCGGTGAGGGCTGCGACTGGGGTGAGAAGTCTGCCTTGGATCATTGGTCCAGTCACGGAGATTGTCACGGTGAGGCAGCAACTGGAGCACCTAATTTCCCATGAGGGCTGTGGCTGAAGGCATATTTCTTCTCTCAGCATTTTCCCTTGGCCAGCAGCTCCCTGCTTCCCATGCCAGTTATTTTGGAGCCTGGGCCAAGGTGTCTTGCTGTCTTCACAGGCTGGAAAAGGAGCCTTGGCAGCAGCAGTCTACTTTGCGCCATAGGATGTCCCAACTCGTCAGCGGTTTTAACCCTGAAGCTATGTGCAAGCTCTGGTCTTTAGTCTGGTTCTCAGCTGACCAGAAGAGCTCAGTTCATTATCAATTCATGAGCAAATTATTCTCGCCAACTTTTTCATCATCACAGAAGTCCACAAAGGAAGAACATGCTGGTTTATTCCCCATTCCTTTGTTCTATTTGTTTTTAAGTGCAGTGAAAAGGGCTGCTGTGATCACCTTTCTCTTGTTGATGAATTGTGAAAGGATAAGCTTCAAAGAACACAATAAACTTAGTAAGAAAAAGAATCTACCCCGAGTCTAGGTGATGTGTTACCAGCATCTAAGAGAATAACAGCAATCCCAGCAACTCTGTGAATGTTTCTCCTTGTGTCATTAATTATGTCTTATCTTGACAGAGAGAATGGGATTCACATTACTGCAGTGTGTTTTCTTAACAGCTCCCACTAAGGAAAAACTGGTTCAGAAAACAGAAAGCAAAGCAAAGAGCAAGGACAGTAAGAGGGGGAGTCACAAGGCACGCCTGGCAAACCTGACCAGTCGAGGTAATAAATCACAGTGATGTGTTCCTGGGGCATTGAGGAACATGGCAATTTACTGGGGCTCTCCACACCTCATGGGATCAGAGGTTGGGGTTATGCAGACATGGCAGGAGGAAAAGCACGACCTAAATACCAGTGGGAAGTCTGCTGACAGGTAGATGCCATTTCTCTGTAAGCCTCACCGGGCTGGATGCCCATGGTCTGACTTTTCTTGAACGTCTGCATTTATTTTCAAACTCTTATTAATCCACTTGCTATTTATCATGTTGAGCAATTTGTCCCCATGGTGCCAAAGCAGGAGAGTTGGAAAAAAGGTGACATTTAACCTTCTCTCTGTCATTTTCCCATAGGAGAGAGAAAAAGCTCTAGAGGTCTCACTGCACAAAAGCTGGATCCTGTCCTCTGAGCCACATCATGACTCCAGTTTCTCAATATTGCTGAAAGCTCTAAAGTCTGTTTGGACCCCAGTATTTTGAAGGGCCTTATATTAAGGGTGCTGGAGCTCAAACTGTGAGACATACCTGTGCAGCAGTGTTTGAAGTGCTATCCTTCTGTACAGAAAAGAAAATGTAAATATTTCCTCTAGTGAATGTTGCCTAAGGACAATATGAAACACAGGAGTACCACGAGTGGTGCCTGGAATCAGGACACTCACCTCCCCAGTGAGCACCTCAGCTGATAAGAAGCAGTTGTACTCTTGCTAATGCTCTTTTTCTGGCCTAGTGAAACTTATTTTTTCTTCCATGATGCCAATCAGAAGAGGTCAGAGCCCAGAAAATGCTGTGATGCTCTTGTGGGCAGAAAGAGCTGCTCATCTCTTGGTTGCAGAGAGAGCTAAAAGAAGGTGCTCAGCCTCCTGAGCCAGTCAGGAAGATTATTGTGTAGGGCTTGCTGTTACCTCTGTTATATGTGCTTTGAAAATGGGCTTAAGTTCTCTTCATCAGTGAAATCACTTCTGTTTCTTTGGTTTTTTATCCCAAAGCTTCCATGAGGGATATCATTCACTACTGTTAAGTCCTCAGATGCTAGCAGGAGTTGTGACCTCAACGTTACCATAATTTATTGACTTCACTACTCGGGGAAGAGCTGTGGGAATGCCCTAAACCACTGACCACT